>JAYKKI010000095.1:7984166-9315000 GCA_039881145.1 Druceiella hillmani | reverse complement strand
AATAGCAATGAGTTTATAAATGTTTCTATGCCACATTATTCTATACTAATAAATGTAGCTGACTGTTTCATAGTTGACACGATTATCTTTAAAAAGGTAAAAGATATATTAGTGTAACAGACAATAATTTTATATTTTACTCTAATCAACATAATTTTAATGCAGTTTGAATTGAATAAACTAGAAGAAAATATGATAATTGTGTTTTACGGGGTTTCAAAACTAGAATAATGTTTTAGAAAACTAGAAATTAAACCACAATGATGGCAGTTTCCATCCCTTAAAATTAAAAAAAAGAAACACTCATAGGATCTCTTGCTGGCCTTCCCTCTGCCTGCCAAAACCCTTTTGCTCGGAAATGACTGGAGATATCAACTTGAATTATTGATGCTATAATTTTTTTTTGGTTCATGTAATAAAAATATATGACCCTCGTAAGCGAACTGTTTATTCATACGAGTATTATATAACATATTTCCGGTCGAGTACAATCTTGAAAGTAGGCATGTTGGGAAATCTTTAAGGACCATTAAAGAGAAAGATTCGAAAATTAATGATTTCAAATTAATTTAATAATATGTAATCCTACATATTATATATATATATATATATATATATATAGATATATATATATATATATATATATATATATATATATGTATATGTATATATATATATATATATATATATATATATATACGAAATATATTTATTTATTTATACACTTATTTAATTATTTCTGTACAAGCTCAGAAAACTAATTATAAAGTGGCAGACTTATGGCTATAAGAGCAATCTCTAACAGCCAACCACAATGAATTAGATGAAAACATTAAGTGATGTGTGCTGTGACAACGTGATTTTCAAACATTAATTAATTAACTTACAATATAAAATGTGTAATAATATGTGACAATAAAATAAGATTAATTAAAAAGCAAAATTATACTTTAGAAGTAGGGAAGAATAAGGATGGACTATAATAGGAGGGATTATAATATCTATTATAATAAATATTGTATTTTTAGACAACTTTTAAACACAGACCGTTGTCTATGTTTAAAAGCTGTCTGAAAATACACACAAAGAGCACATTTTGCAAATTTGTGGTCAGGTTATTCCATAATCGAATATAATATAGGGTGAAGGATTCTCCATAAAATGCTGTTCTATGCTGAGAGATTAGGAGGGGATACATGTTTTTCGATCACAGTTCGAGGTTACGGGATGACAGGTTTTGGAATCTATGTTTAAGGTATGAAAGTGTAATAGAGGGTATTATTTATAAATTATATCCTCCTGTTGAGAATATTATTTATAAAGCATAGAAGATGAAGGTTGCGTTAGTCACGAATATTTAACGATTTAAGTTGTGAAAGATACTCGGATATAATTAATCTATTCATATGTTCCCAGCATAAACATTAATAAAAACTTTTATGGTCAAAAATGTTTCGATTTCATAGATATTGAAGTCATTCTATTTTATTGTGCAAGTTTTCACTTAAATTAGAATAACACACATCTCCATAATCAAGAATAGGCAGAAGTAAATCTTACAAATATATACTTTAGTTCGCAATGAAAGAAAATTTTAAAGCCGTGTGAGAGAGTGTATTTTGAAAAAATCTTATAACTAACATAATTTACTTGAGAATGACGTATGAGATATTTTGTACTTTTATTAAAAAAAATTGCTTTTAAAACTCCTGAATATTGAATAAATTTAAAGGAAAAAAATTTAAAAAATTAGGCGTCAATTTTCCCCATCAACGAATGGTTAAATTATTGACTATACATGTACAAATGAAACTTGTCCAGGATTAAATTGAAATCAGAAACTTCAGTAAAAGCCGTAGGTTTATTTTGACAAAGGTAAGTATAAAACAAATCTAATTTAAGTTCAACCTATAACTCTAAATACTCTGCTTCTTAAATAATTATCTGTAAAAAAACAATTTTACAACAATATGTCCCCAAGAATTACAATACATAAATCACTATAAAAAGTTCTTAATTTATTTTTATAACGTGAAACGGAGTCAGTTGGAAGTATAAGCTTAAGTAACTGAAGTGATAATAAGCTTGAGATGTAAATAAGCCGAGCACCGTGAAACGTGGCTGATGGCCCATCAATAGAAGCAATTTCGGTATTAGATTTTGGTCATTCTCTCCCGTAATAGACACAAAATTATTTTAGAAACTTGTATATTATTTATGCATGTATATTATTTATCATAGTTGAAGGAATATTATGAAATATTTTATAGTCGACGATTTGTTTTCGTCAGAATCATTTGCCAAGCTGAAAATTTGAATAAATCAACAATACTCAAAAAAAAATGTCATTTACTAGTTTTTATCATTAATACAACATAGGGTTATTAAATTATCGACTAATCATGTCCTGTCGTTACTTACAACAAGGTTCTTCATATACTTTTATCACAAGTAACAGTACAACAGTTAATTACAGCGGAAAGAAATTGCATTTAGTTCTGTGCTTGTTGAATGCATAAGCGAAGGTTTATGCAATCCATACCACCCTCCTTTCGAAGGTCGTACAGAATGATCATTTTGTGAAGCACGGCCACAATATCAGTCCACTGCCAGTTACAAGTGAGATTTCTGTAATGCCACTTATTTAAAATTATTTACGAAACTTTATAAGATCAGTGACCCCTGATTAGAGTAAACCAGAGGTATTATTATTCCACTTGGTCTAACATGAATCTTATTTGCGACATTCACAGAAAACTGTTTTACAATAAACATTATAAAAAAATTGTTGAAGCTGTGATTGTTAAACGTTTGCTAGTAGATTAAGCATTACAAATAGAAAGACAATAATTTTTACTAAAAAACTTTGAAGTGTAAACTTTCACTGAACTCTGAAGCATTATGCATTATGTTTCATGGTTCAAATTATGGTAAATAAGCATAATAATTATAATAGGATTATATGATCACTATTAAGGTCGAGATTAATTTTTCTGCAGAATATTTGCTTCCTTCATGCCAGAATTACTTCTCATAATTTTCTCACATGATGACAATTCCTCTGTTTTGACATATTTCGTTGCCATCTAATATTCAAAATAATATATAGTGAAGTGTCCTATAAATATATTGCAGTTATTTTCAAGTTACACTTGCAAATTGTCGCAACTAAGGTGAACATTCTTTTTTGAGTTCTTTTAAATGAACATCATTCAGTTAAAATGTTATTTTCTTTGATATAAGTTTGTTTTTTCGATTTAATATTATTTTGTAAAAAAACTTTTTATTGATTGTCTTTTTAATTACAAACAATAAACTGTCAATTAATTAATGTACTGTTTTATTTACATTCCAGTAAAGCATTTACATAAATAGATTAAGATAATTGAAGAAGCCAGTAAATGGGTCAGTTCACGGTATTCCACATGTTCGATCTACGCGCTTCACTGCTACTTGGCTTGCGATTCTTATTGTCATATATGTCATGGCAATAACAAAATATCTAAACATATATTAAATTATATTACAAGTATTTATTTCAATCAACTGGAATACGGGGCTAGCAATTTGTAATGCTAACAGGCTGACAGCTGATCTTCCATACCATCGCTATTAGTTACTTTTAACAACAGCAGCTTTTTATTTTGTCAATTGTCAATTTTTATATAATGTTGGTTAATTTTCAAAGTAGTCTCAACTAATTTATTCCTCATACAATATTTCGTCATTTTAATTTTCCTAAATATGCATATGTAAATTTTAGATACGTTTGTATTATTTCAGTAATACTCGAAGAATCAAGGCTATGGAAGTGATACATAACGAAATCTCGTGCGATAACATAAAATCATTTTGACAAAGGAAAGCTTCCTGTTACCACATCATCACTATTCATCCTTGACAGTGAAACATTGGAACGCAGCTCTGCTGTAATTTACTTTTTAGATTGATTGGATTATTGGTTGACCGTGTTCTATTAATAAACGAGCAAAAGTAATAAAATATTTTAGCTCACTCAGAGTAAGAAAGGTAAATAGTACAAGTTCACAAATTTTTTTAGCTTTCAGACCCTTTATACGTGCATTAAGTTTATTGTGGTTGTAGGTTTATTTTCTTTTTAGAGAATCCTCCTGTCAGTAGACACTATTTTTTTTAGCATCAACAAACTCGACTTTTATTTTTTTTAAACTTAAGATTTTCCTCTTGTAAAATATATATTTCACCCTATTCTAGTGTTGTTTAAATTATTCTCGTCATCTCTTATTTAATTCATAAGTAACACCCGGTATTGGATATAAAACTAGCCGTAATATAAGTATTTGGGAAAATTTTATTTAGACTCTAAAATATATGTCAATAAAAACTTTAACCATATACAAATGCTTGTAATACTTTTCAGTATGAAACATTTTGAATAATACACCCTTCACCGATATAAAAATACAGTAGATATTTAAAAAATTATGAAATTTAGTTTTTTAGTTAGCTCTAACTTAACTACCAACGAATGTTTTCTTTTCATAATTTTCACTTTAGCAGTTTCGAAAATGGGGTGGGGGCGCATATTTTAGTTGATTTTTTTAATAGTATGTCTATCTTGCAATAAGTAAATAAATAATTTTGAAATTTTATGAGTGTCTCTCTCAATTGATTCAGCAAGAAAAAATTAAAAAACACAATTTAGAAGATTATTTGTCTCTTCTAAAATTTCGATATATATATATATATATATATATATATATATATAATTTTATATATATATATATATATATATATTTTCAGTGTCACATGTTGAATCTAATCCATTCCTTACAAGGTTGTGTTAAAAGCAAACTAGAATTCAAGCGACGAATATACTTACCAGATTGATCAGCGTGGTTATGAGCGTTTTAATTTCAGTTGCAAAGAGTTTGTCAATATGTTTATATCACATGTTTTTAGGGTTTCGTGTCTCAAAAGGAATAAAGCGAAACCCTTATAAGGCCTGGAACATGTTCATTCATTCATTGGTCTGTCACAACCATTTTTCTTGATAATCATGTAAACATATTAACCTGCATCCTCCATATATCATAATTGATGACTTTAACAAATAATCATATGAAAATGTTTACAGGGCCAACTAAAAAACTCAATTTTTTTACATACAATTAGCAATTTCTATTCGTAATAGCCATGTGTCACTTTAATTAACCCTTGAAAAAGTAAAACGAATAATTAAGTGCAACTAATAATATCATAAGAGATTCTTTTGATTTCACTAATGTGTAAAAATACATTCCAGAGATCCAACCGTCGTATCATCAGCCTACCACGAGTTGCCTTAAACTAGGAAACATGCAAACGTTTCTCAGCTTCTTGAGACTTGCTACCCTGCAAAAACCCAAAGGTGAATAATCGCCGTGTTCATCATGGTGGTTATTTCTTAATCTATTAATCCTAGCCATCCTCAAAATTGTTATAAATGATAATGATCCTTTAATAAAATATTTCTACACACATAAGCATTTTATTTATGCGATCTACTACAACCACCCTAGTAGTCGCGACCTTAAGATAAGTTATGACTGTCTAGCCATAATCGATTTCCAAAACGATAAAGTTCTTTTCGTCTAGTGCATAGGTTGCATTTGCGTGTGAAACTAATTAGTGTTATGTATCGTTGTTTTTGTATGGTTAACTCAACATTAAATTAAGTAATCTAGTGGTAAGTAGTAACTGTCGTTCATATGGGATAACACATGGACTATACTTTATCACTGGGTCTAATTTATCATGAAGAGTATCAATATGTCCTTGCAATTTGAAACAGCATACACGGTTTGAACTTGTTTCAGTGCATAAAAAAGAACAGAAGTAATTTCAGGTATATACCAACTCTATAATTTTTCAATCAATTACGATGATACAACTTGAAATAAATATTTATTTAAATTTTGCGAATACACTTACTACTCTTTATTATAAATTTGTCAAATCGAACAGTAAGCCTTTATGTAATAAAATTCAAATTGATCCTTCATAAAAGTAAAAGGTAACAACACTTCAAAGCAGTTGCTTAAAAAATTTGTTTGTATGACAATTACGCTTCAGAGTCATCTTTTCCCATTTTTATAATTTTACTATGGGCGCCAATAAGTTAAATATTTTTTAAGATAATATAAATAATTTATTATTTGAAAAAGTAAGTAGTAGAAATAATTTATTATAAAAATAAAAAGAATTATATTCTGCCACAAAATTAATTTTTAATTTCAAGCATTACTTTTTCATTGAGCCTCATATTATATTGTTACTTAAAACAAATACAAGTTACATAGGATAACAACATAAAGTCGTAATTAACTACTTAATTTCCTAATTAAATTGAGTTAATACAATTCCATAACTAATTATGGCAGTAAACATGCTGTAAACAAATGAATAATCCAATTTTACGTAGTTGTTTGCACTGAACTCTAAAGGTTGGTGTTCAACTACGATGCCGAATTCATAAAAAGTGTCTGACAGGTTGGAACCTGAAATAAAAAGAAATAAAGAAAAAAATAATTCATGTTGACGTTACCTTCCTTTAATTTAGTCTTATCAAACTTGTGATATAATCACAATGTGAGCTACCAACGTATCCACAGAGTAATACAATGTAAGAGCATTTTGAACGTAAGAAATTGTCTATATTAAGTACATTGATTTCATTTGGTAGATTTCGTGTAAATGAAACCAGTGTTTATAATATCAATTGAAGATATTTTGGAAAAAAATTACTTACAATGGTGTGCTTTTCTGAAAAAGGATATCACAGTTAGTTACCTAGAGACCCTTTGGTGCAGAAGGATAAAGATTGGAGTTCTTCATGTCATGAACAAGAATAACTACTAGCACAGTTATATAAACCATGTAATATAAAACAGTAATATAAAAAGTGTGACGGACATGAATTATAATAATGTTTAAAACAAAATACCTCCCGGAACATAGACACAAACGAATCACATTTTGTAAATGCTTTGGCAAAACTTTTAAGTGAGAAGCATACACAAATAAAGAACACAATTTTTAGTCACGCATGTCACATTGAAATCTAATTCCGCAATCGGAAAAAGTAAAAGTTACTTGATTTGATTAGTTTTTACGAGAACATATATCACTAAGTCGAGATTCATTAAAATTTGGTCTCCGTAAAATAATGAAATATTAGACCATCCAACATTTTAGATCAGCTGGTTTAATAGTTTTCCTATGATTTTTAGACAATGAGAAAATACAGATTTTCTTTTCTAACGCACGCATCTCATTTACAGTTTGCTCCATTTTAGTTACGTCATGTTTCATTATGTTGTCTTTACACCGAATACAGGCGCCATCTATGTAATTAAAAAGTGTATATCATTTTAATTTAACCGACACACATACACTGTTTGTCAATTCACGTATTTCGTATAGCAGATTTTATTTCAGCAATGATATTTTTACACGAAATAGTAAAAATTATTGCACAGCACTTCTCTGTTGACTCACATTTTGTAAGTCGTGCGACAAATTTTTACAAAATCTTTTTTCACATATTCTCTTTCAGACTTTCGAAAGTCATGAAACATTAAAATTTCCTAAGTGACTTCTAGAATCATTTTATCATGTAAGCTATTATAGATTGCAAAAATATTTTAATATGATTGAGTATGGAAAATATTCTACTAAAAAGGAAAAGTGTGCTTATGATACTTACCATAATTATTAGTTACCCGCTCGCTGTCGATTGTTGACAGCAAACAGAATCTGAGTCTCTGTATAATGACCGACTCCCTCAAAAGTAGAATTAATAATGTAGCTCCATACAAAAATCGTATCAAATAACTTATTATTATTAAGTACTCAAAAGATGTGACGTTCTGTAAAAGAGTATGTCAGTTTATTAAAGTGATTCAAAGGTTAATAAGATTTTAAGAAATATTGGAGCGGCAATGTAAATAAAATAGTACTGGGTACGTACGTACACAAAAACAATATTTAATTAATTGATAAAAACATTACTAAATATAATTAATATCTATAATATCACATATGTCTGTCCTTTATAATATTAGATATTTTGTGTTATATTTACCATGTCATCGATATCTATATACGATAACTTGTAGTGAATGGCAATGTTTAGAATTTTGAGGAACTTAAAGAAATAATTACCTTCGTTGTAATTGAATGGACATTTTAAATGCGAGTAGAACTTACACTGCGAAGGTTCCTGCACACTTAGGTTCATATAAAGTTTTCATATATATATATATATATATATATATATATATATATATATATATATATATATATATTTATATATATATTATATATATATATATATATATATATATATATATTTATACATATATTTATATATATATATATATAAATATATATATAGCTACTAGACACCTAATACTTTTTCCATATGCAATATCTTATAATCTCCTTCAGTCTGCAATACCTTCAAATTCGTATCTCATAAAGGAAAGTTTGTATAAAAATATTAGTAGATGGTTTTGATTATCTTTCAAAGACCACAAAAATTATATCCACCCTATTGGGTCTCAAAAAAAGCCAAGAGTTGTTTTTTTATGTAGTTGAACCACACCTTCCACTTAAATTTTATCACAGTTGGTATTAGTCTGAAAGAGCTGAGACGTTGTGATATACAGATGGAGAGATGGACGTGAGGAATTTATGTGAAATCCGTAAAAAAGTATTTCCACATACTAGCAATTTAAAAAAAAGAACAGTTTAAAAACATAAAATGGAGAGAACTGAAACGTTTTTTAAGTTTCGATAAAATACCAAAAAAATAATAAAAGAGGGCTGGATTTGAATTTCAGTTGTCTAAAGTGGTTGCACTCTAAAGTTGGGAAGTACGTTGAAATGACATAAAATCATTCATAAATATCCTACAAACTATTCATAATAAATCCCTTACATCTTATTTACATAGTGATGGAAAGACGGCATACAAACATTTATCTATATATGTACGTACCAGTTTTCCCAAAGTGAACATTATGGCTATGTGACAGATTAAAATTGAATAGATACTCGTGTGGAAAAGGGTAGAAAGCAGCTGAAACAAACAATTTTAAAAAATTTCATAAGTAAACATCGATCTACTTGAATGCTTCTAATATTACACATATTTTGTGTTTGTTTAAACAGATGAAAGTGTTCATCCCTATTTTTAAGTAACATTTATTTACATAAAATAACTAAAAGGGATGCTTACCGTGTTGAACGTATTGAAAGCACAAACTGTTTACTTGGATATGGAAATAGGTAATATGCAATTCTCTATGTGAGGAAATACATTTTTTTAAATAATAATTATATCTTTTATATTTATAATTTTATTATTTGTGTTTAAAACGTTTTATATATTTGTGTTTAAGAATTATTGCACGTTTTATATATTTGTGTTTAAAACTGTTATCTAAAGAGGATGGAAAAATGACCTGCAAATATTTCAAAATACTTCCCATCTAATAGTTATTCACTAACCTAGTTGCTAATGATCACAGTACGAGATTGTGAAGACCTTTTTCCCAAGTAAAGTTAGATTAGCAACTAATAAATCCATTATATCACTTCATAGATATTAACTAATGGGACGATCAAACAAAGTATTTCCACTTCTTTCGGAAAGTTTTGGCTGCACTAAAATAATATTTAAAGTTTCCGAATGTATCTTTTTGCCGATTACATATTTTTTTACTTCTCTTGCCTAGAGTCTTTTTCTCTTATACTTTTTAGTCAAAATGAGAATATATTTTTATTTTGAAGATAATGTATTTATATTTTCATCTAATTTGTCGCACTGTACCTCATTTTTTTTATAATATTACTAGTGAAAACTAATTAAATATTCAAAATTAAGGTTTAGGGTTTATGCGTAGATTACACGAAACAAGAATAGGCTATTTATTGAATTATTTTCATTTTAGAATTCATAATTTCAAGAACATGGGCATTGGGTAATAAAGGGGCACATGGTGATTGAAGTTAATCGAGATAAATACATGGTAATCGTATTTGCAACGTTGTCGAATATTAGAATCGAATTTGTTAAAACTGTGTGATGTTAGTGTCAACAAAATGTTGAGTTATTTGATAAAATATATAAATTCGAAAAAAGGGTTGCGTTGTTATTTGAGCAAATGTCAATAAGTTTTATTTTATTGAACATGCCCAGAAATTAAGAGATGTTAAATACGAAGTGGAACAAGATATGAAACCTATGGAACTGTAAAATTATGATAGTCGAATCCAGGTGATAAAAAAAATTATTATGTCGTGCATTAGTACAAGTTAAGGCAATGATTTTATAGACTTACGACAATGTCTCTTACTGACATCAAGAGAGCACACGAAAATCACGGCTAGTATGTATTGTCAAGGATTAAAGTCGATATTGAAAAAATAAACATTGAGTACTGGTAAATTACTTTTCTTTATTGCTAATTCACTATAACACTCAACTATCCACTGCAGAACAGATCGATCCAAAATTGCAAAAATTATATTTATGTACACTTACAGTTTTCATATTTTTGAAATGTGAATAACCTTTCACAATGCAAAATATTAAATTCTTAGCAAGTGGTGAAAACAATCTTGAAAAAGTTCGATGATTACTTTTCAGCCGACTTTTAAAATCAAGTGCCATTGAAACGTTAAATGTTTGTGAACAGTATAAAATTTAACTAACCAAAACATCGGTTTTCGTTCAAAAACGAGAGAGACTTAATAATTGCATTTAGTTAAGAGGAACCTATTTTCTCAAATAAAATGGGCCAAAATCCAAACAAAATCATGTTTGTTCAAAAAACTGGTTAAATGTGTGTCGGAACAGGTAAAAAGTAAAATTATTTTTATCTTTTCAAATTGATCTTTGAACCACAAATTAACCAAAATAACTTTACCAAATGCCTATATTTTTTAGGATTTTTCAGACCTAAGAGTGAAAAATTAAAGACATATTTCATATTCATAGTCAGACACATAGAAGCTTAACATTTTTGAAATAGGATTTAAATTCGAAAATGATATGTGGAATTTTAGTTTCCTTTTTAAAAACATTTCCAATGATATCTGCTCAACGAAATGAGTGGAGAAAGTATTTTCGCCTCTGTGCTTATGTGTTTGGAGAAGCGCTTGAAAAAATATTTCTATTATTACTACTACTTAATAAATCAGAGGTCAATATTATTGCAAAATGTCTGAAAGTATAGAAACTACAAGGATTTGAGAGATGGACAGGCAGGTATTACCAAATTATTTCACTGCGGAAACCAATGAAAGAGCGATATGTTTGACCATGTTGTTTTAAAAGGCATTGTTCCAATGAATAGATTATTCACTTCATTACTGTTTTTTTTGTTTAATAATTGAAATTTTAACAATTACTTATCAATTAAATCAGACTTTATTTTGACCCAATACCTTATTAACTATATATGTTTACAATTTTAAGCAAAAATTGCCGAATGCGCATATAAAATAAAATTTCACTTGCAAGCAATTATATTTGAACACAGATACTCATATATTATAAAACAGGTTTTTTTAATGGAAAACTGTTTAAAATAGTAAAAACTATAGCCCTCTTTGTCTAACTACGGGTTTCAGATGTGCATAGATAATATAGAGATATATTTCTAAAGTTTTGTTGTAAGATAAAATTTTAAATTTGATAACTTTCATCCCAATAAGTTTCCACTTTACCAGGGTGACTACTGACTCCAAGGAGTTACATTTTTCAATGTTAAAAGTTCTTTTTACAATTACCGAATCTTGTTACTTAATAAAATTTGTTACATTTTTCCATTGAACCAAATAATTTTTTTTTTAATATTAGAGTTGTTCCTTTTGGTAACAGATTGATAACTTAAATTTTGATGGGATTTTTGTGAAAATAGAATGATATCACAATGGCTTTTTATGTCGGAAATAAATGTTGAAGGTAAACTTCATCATTTTCCTTCAAAGTTTACTTTGTCCCCGATTTTCCTATTTTTTTATTTTTACTAATATTTTTAGACGGCTTGGGGTGGAGAGCGGTTTTGGAGAGTTTTTGTAATAGTTGAAAACATTTGCGAGACAAACAAATTATGTATTTTTGAAATTGTGTTTAACAAATAACAAAAAAAAAGACTACTTCCCGTTTCATTCCGTTTAATCAACTCGAAAATAAATACTCAAATATTTTATAGATTGAATTTGGTCATTTGAGGAATAATATAAATTAAATTCCTTTTAAGTTAAAATAAAGAAAAATATAAACCAATGAATGCAACTAACCTGAAATCCGTACGCATCATTAAATAAATTGCATTGTTCACTTAAGAGTATGTAGCTTTTTCTTAATTTTTTTATTTCAATTTTAACTTCCATATCATTATTTTCGCCGATTATTTCATTATCAGCAATATCTTCGGCTTGCACATAAACATATCCCTCCGATAACTTATCAACACCTTTCAAAATAATGTTTAGACGCCATCTGAATATTCTCAAATTTATAATGCTTTTCCAATCTTGTACTTGTAAAAAGAATTGGGTTATAAAATATGATTGACAATAGACTACCATTCCAATGTCATAAGCTGTGTACTGTGAAATTGTGTCAAAGAACACAATAAGGACTGACGTGAAGATAAAAATCTTAAATAATTGGTTAAATGATTTTCTTTCATTCACATACATGAGAATTGTTACTTTCAATAGTTTGTCAATTTTTTTATAATTTTCAAAATATCTGTGAACACTTTGACAACTTTCTGTAGCAGCAAAAATGACAAGAATAACGACTTGTATCCTTGATGTTATCGTATGTATCCGGTCAAAATTGTTTGATACAGGATAACCAGTGAAAAAATGAAGTTGAAATGATGGTGTCAGAATGTTTATGGATGATATTATTATAAAAAATAATGTTATTAAAGCGCGTATCATGATGTTCTTTACCGATATATTATTGTTTAACTTTGAAACACGTGACAGTGAACATGCACGAAAAATGATATTAAAATTTCCCATCACATCGTACGCGTCCATATTTCTACCCTACTAACTCCTATGAATGAAACGTTACAACTTAATAACACTACATATTGTCGCGACTCGTGACGCGTGTTGGATCGATATTACGTATGTATTTGTACATATGCTCAGTACGAACTTCATTGAATAAATCGATTTAATTTTAATTTGTAACTAGGTTATTATAGTTATGATAAAATAATGGAAAATGTATTACTTCAAATAATTGAAATTTCAGTGTGATGGTATAAAACAATAGGTAGTATTATTGTCAACTCAGAAATGAGGATAAAAATAATTAGTAACTATGAATATTTACATCGTTGTAAAGACATTTTTTCCATCATCGGTTTATCTTTATTGGACAAAAGAGTAGCAAAATTTATTATTTTTTATTATAATTTATCATCTCACTTTCTTTCCACTTTTGTTCGACTTTCGCTTATGATATTATGGCTCCATAAATAAGAACAAAACATAAGAGATATAATTAATTCTGTCTTGTTTATGTTTTTAATTTTTATACGTTTTTGCTTTTAAGTCATTTACAATGTTTTATGCGCAATTTTTAATTCATTTTTAGTTCCTTTAAAAACTTATTTCTTTGTACGCCGTATTTATTATTTTTTCATTTCCTACAAAGAGCACATAATTTTATTCAAACAGCCAACACATGAATGTAAATCAATACTTACTTTCCCTATGGTTATGTTGCAAGCTTTTTATTTTTATAGCGAAACAAACCGCAAACCAAAATTGATGCCAGTCAAATTTGAAAGGTTTATTGCTGGATTTTATACGGATTTAGAAAAAGTTTGATAAAATTATATTTTTTTTGTATTTTCCCGCTGTCCACTTTTACCTAATTATTTCTGCAAAAAGTGGGGAAAATCAATCGTTAAACATTTTGTAGGCTCATTTGTAATGAAACTGACAATGTATCAAAAAATATTTTCTGAATTATTGTTGCGCTGATGAAACTGGGTGTCCAGAAAAACGGACACCGCAACTCTTAATGACTTCAAACGTAGAAAAAGAAAGTACACCAATGGAGTTGCGGTTTGTGTACTCTCCACCATAGATCATACGGATTTCATAGAGAAGGGAAGGATAGGGAAGGGAAGATTACCATTAACTAAGATATTTTAATGCTTAAAAATCTTAATTAGAATAGATGATAATTTCTATACTACTTAAGCTTATATTGGGTGCCTTGTTCTATGTTCATTTATGTTTGATTTCATTTTCCCTGAGTTAGCAATTTGCACATTACATATTTCACACATCACTGGACATTGTTGATATAATTACATTTATATGCTCTTTCAATTTGATAAATTTTAAAAAGTTGGAAGTACCCAATATGAGATGGAGAGCTCAACATATGCGTATTCAAAATTAATATTATCTGTTACTTTATCTCAAATTTTACAGAAGCATGCATACTCTTTGCAATTACAATTAATATTTTACACTTTACTTTTCACATTTAACATTTTCAATTTTTTCATTCTACTATATCTGTTTTGCAATTTCTAGTGCAGTTAGTCATTCATTCTTATTCTATGCTAATACGGATACATTCCTGTATAATTTACATTACAGCAAAGAGTTGTGTATTTACTCTTTGTTTTGTATCTACATGAACACATGTGGGCATATACATAGGTTTTTCAATTGTATCTGAATTTTCTTATTCAAAACTTTATTGCGTATTTCACAGTCTGCAGGAAAAGTTGAAAACGTGAACATTTATTTACATTCGATGTACACATGTAAGGGAATTCAGATACAGAGCTACATAGTGTATATTAAAATTAACAGAGTGTTAACATTACTTTCGCAATTATTACGCTAATTAAACGTAATAATTTTTAAATATAGACAATTGCGTTACAATTAACATTAATTGCTAATTGTTACATGTTTGTTTACCGTTTCAAAAGCTTCTTCCGATAATATAAATTTTGCTCATGTTAAAGCAATTGTCAACATATTTGCATATTGACTGTACACAAAATTTTCAACTCCATAATGTTTTTAAGAAATTTTCTCTTTACATATTTATATTAAATATCTTAATTTTAGCATATTTTGTTAAACTCACTGTTTTGATTACACTTATAGCACTTTTGTTATTGATATTTACACACATAGTCCCTTGGTAAAACTCAAACTCACACGCACGCACGCACGCAGGATGCCCGTCCGCCTGCCACGATGCCCTTATGTGGCCCATATGCCCTTATGTACGCACCCACACACGCTCACAAGCATGAAATATACATATATATATATATATATATATATATATATATATATATATATATATTTCAAACCCCCTTCACCTATCGGTCTGCAAAACTACTAAATTCAAAATGCTGAATGAAATAATGTTACAAGGAATTTGGGTATTTATCATTATATCTTGAATTGCACATATATATCTAAATGCGGTATGTTGCTGTCAGCCTTTAACACTCTCAAAGATAATGAAATAACTCGGTTTGGTAGTTTGTGAGATTAGTTTTAATAAATACGTACATCAAATAAAGATAGATAGATAGAAGGTGTAGATACACAAATTTATTCATTCAAAATATTAGGACTGTATGAACATTTTTCCATACTTTATTAATTTTTATCGACTAGCATAATAATGTTATTAATTTCCTAATAATTACATAAAAATTAACTGCATACGAATACGTAGAGCATCAAACTTCTATGAAAGTGATATTTCATGTATTGCTAATTTATTAAGCATGAGTCATTTTGTATTTGAGATAAACAGCAATCAACCATCTTAGAAATGCTGATTCAATTGATGAAAATTCCTCCAGAGTTCATAGTCCGCAACGTACTCTGGTGAAACTTCAAGCTAATTCTCAGCTACCTCAGTCTCTCAGTTACTTACATCATTGTTCTTGTCCAACTCAGTAATATAAAAAAAACTTTCTTGAACCGTTAATAAATTTTTAACGTTAATTTTCGTTGATTGTATTTGTAGAATGAAATTTATTATATTACATTGAATTTTTTTAAAAATCAACGATTGGTTCAATGAAATACTATTTAATAGACTTAATATAGAAATTACGCAATTCTAAGTTTTAACATTGCACCTTAATAATTGGAGCCATTTATATTTGGAATACAAAAGAAAAAAACAATAATGTCAGAAACAATAACATTTTGAGTTTTAAATATATTTAGCATGTCACGGACAATCCTTTTTTGCTTTAAAGGTAAAGTTGTCGACTAATCGATTTTTTCATTTACTTTTAAGATTTTTTGATTTAATCGAAATAATAATTAACAATTTTGTGAATATGTTAAAAGTAGTATTTGTGAAAGATATAATTTCTTATAGATTAGTGAACAAGATAATGTAGTGAATATTTCTTTACTTTATTTTCATTTTCATTTTTTATTTCTTTATTTTCATAAATTTAAATGCAAATATGAAAGTGAATTTTTTATTTAATAAATTGTGAACTGTCTCTGAGCATGAAAATAAGTGTAAAAAATTAATTTAAATGGACGAAACAAATTTCAATCTCCTCACTTTATATATTTTTATGTTATGACACTAACTACGCTAATTACACATTTGCTAGATGTAATTTATATTAATGTTATATTGAATGCTTGTTTTAATAAATGTTTCATATCTTCATACAGTTTCGTAGCAATATTTGAATCAGTACATTTACGAATCTGAATCAACATGTAATTGAAAGTAGATACATAAAAAATAATTTAAAAAAAGTTTTGTTTGTAAATTAAATAAAATTATAAGCGACTGGACTGACATCCTAATCGCCTACTAATAATTCTAAAAGAGGTCTGCAACGTGTGCTGAATGCATAGTTTAAAAACGTGTCTTTTTTATTAAGTCCCTTATCATCACATAAAGTTATCGATTCTTTCGATCTTTTCCAAAAAAGGACTGCTACATTGTCATATGTTAAACGACTTATGTATGAAATTTGCACGTTTAAATACTTTTCACTACCAAAAACTATAGTTTTCCTATAATTACAGTTTTGTTTACGAGAATTAGAAAAGGCACCATATATTCCTTTTGTTTCTCATTAACACAAGTTCCCTGTTGCATCAGCTTTTTGAAATGCTTCTTATATTTTTAAAAAAATGCAATTGGTGTTTGCTTTCATCAGCACAATTCTTATAAAAATTTTGACAGTAAGTTCGCCGCATTATAATTCTGACCGTTACGCAGCGATAAAAATGTACTGTTTTATGTTCTTAGTGCTTATAGAAGGATCTACTCTATATTGAAGTATTTCCACCAAAAAATTAATTAAAAACCAGTTGCTGCTAATCCCCATTATTTCTTCAATTATCGCAATTAATTTACTTTTGATGTAAGAGTTAGAAGACCAAAATGAAAATACATTATGAGATCATTTTACAATTTTGATCACGTCACAAGTAGTCATAATCTCGTTTGCATCATTTTGCATTTGTATTTAAAATTTTTTTTATTATTGGCTATATCCATTCAAGATTTGACAATTGAATTGAAATTGCCAATTACATAAAATGCAAAATGGGTATCAAGACTCTGCTTTTATATTTATTTTTTTTGTTCGTTTCCTGATGATACAGCTTAATTGAGAAAATTATACGGAAATAAAAAATTCTTCAAATATGAATACAGTTAGTGATTTGCGAAAAAATCTAGTTTTATGAAATTAAAATAAAATTTTAACGAATTGTATTTAAGTATGATTTTTTTTAATTTTATCAAGCGCCTCATAAAATTAATAAAATTTTAGGATGCGCCCGCTTTGTGCCCTCGAGTCAGCTTCATTTTTTATTGCAGCAATTTATATTAATATAAGCTTAAATGTACATATAAACAGCTACAATCATCAAATATCTCAAACTTAAAATTGCTATTTGTTCATATAAAAAAATGCTCTCTTTTTGACTTAATTTCTTGTTATGTAGTAATTTTTGTCAAAATGTGATCCAGAATTTTCTTATCTGGAAGCAATTGTATCCGGCTTCAGTGTTATTTTTAAGGCATTTTTTGTCAATTCAGATGGGTGGGAATTCCCAGTCATATACATAACATAAGACACAAACCTTTACACCTTATTCTCCGACGAGACGATCATATGTATTGGTTGTTTGGTTCCAATGTGGCAGGCGATGCGTTCATCGCCGCAATTTTAGATACTTTTCTAAATAAAAAAAATTTAAATATGCATGTTTCCTCATAAAATTTTTGCTGTACGACGATCAAGTGACTACAATTATTTATGAAAACTAGAACTATGTGGTGCACACAGGATTTTAATCCCCGCTCTCTATATTATGTGGTGAAGATAAATATATATTATTATTTTCATCATTCTTCTATTTTTTTTTTCATATTCTAAAATCATTTTACATAAAAATCTTTGTTAACACACATTGACACTGACTTGACATATTGTAAACTTAATGTGTATGGATTCGCCTATATGCGAGGAAGACAGAGAAAAAAAGGGGAAGCGAAAGAGAGGAAAGTGAGGTGTTGGTTTTGTTTGGGTTGGTTTCGACCTGCATGTTCGGGTGCTTGTTAAAGTTTTGCGTATCCAGTGGTTATGATGTCCACAATTAAAATTAATTAGGGCTATAACAATCCCTTCGAATTTTGTTATTTCATAAATTTGTCTGGCTTTGGAGACTGTGATAGGCTAATACATCATTTAGAAGGAATAAATTTTCAGGATTCATTTCCACAATCGATTCAAAACTGATATTTTGCAGTTTGTCACTTTAAGTTTCAGTCTCAGCTCAAAATGTCTTTGTATCAAAAAATACCTAAAACCCTATTACCAGCATACTAGTTCAAAAATGTTTAGATATCCTCAAAGTTTTTGGATATTGAAAACAAACAAATCGGAAATCTTATATACACTGCATTGATTTTCTCTGCAAGCCATGTACATTTTTTTTAAAAATTTGTGTGCTGTGCGATATTTTTTATAACAATATATGGGGTCATGGCGTGGCTTCCATAATACAAATAAAATGTATATGTTAGCGACTCATTAGCTACCCAGTTGGCCGCGAAGCTAAAGAAAGTAATATTGAATTACGCACATATTTTTATCCCAATTTACACCTAAATTCTTTTTCTCATATAAGTTTTCAAAGTTATTTAATGGAAGAATACAAATAGCTTTTATGCATAATAATTTTATTTTGTTTAACTATTATATTTTTATACCCAATTATATATGCATATTTATTTTCATATTCATTAAATTGGACAGATAATACAGGTGAATAAGAAAAAAAATTAAAGTGTCGGTATAATATGGGTATACTGGACAGAATACGTAAATCGAATGAACTATTGTGTAGTATCTTTTAAGAATATTGTATTTACTATTTTCTAGGATTATGTGAAAATTAGAAACAAGTAATTTCTAATTCAATGTTAGCCGCAGACATTGGCGTTATCACAATTAACCGTGTACTATTGACGATCTTTAAACTCTCTACAAATTTTAATGGGTTTTTAATTCACAACTTCTAGCCTTCTAAATGTTATTACGGTATCCCGAAATAAACCCCATGTGAAAATAATCAGAACTTGATTATGGTCTTCGGAGTTTTCTCTAGGGACTCTTAGCGGATTAATTACAACTTCCTGTTGAGAAACCTGACACCAAGTTTGAATTCATTTGACATATGTTTATAAGTACTTTAGCCACAGACAAGTGTCACGATTTGATTATGTGTTGATGGCCCCTTTAGTCATAAATAATCGGCAGGGTCTGGTTATAGGGCCAAAATAGGTGATATGAATTCTTCAATGGTGAGAAATTTCTATCAATACTTTCCGGTTTTGGATTTGTTTGACGAGTCCTTTAGTAAGAAATGGTTACTACTATCAGCCGATGGATATGAAAATTAATGACAGAAAGTCGTCAGTGACGAGGTGTAAACTCATCGAATTGGAATTTGTGTAATATAAAAAGCGATAAAGTAAATATGCAGATAAGTAGGTAGAGTTACCTCCAGATGTATAAAGCGGATAAGATATTATTAGGTATATAAGTAAGTATACACGAATACATATAATGGCATGAAATAAGTAAGATATTAGTAAGTAGATAAACATAGATAAAGATGATATTTATCTCCGTTAACCTTATTATATTAACGCATTGGTCTGATAGACCGAAAGATTCCATTTTATCAAAGTTTTTTTAATAAATTAATATACTTACTAGTAGTTACGTGCTTCGTCTACAACTCATCTCATTTCAGCACAAACGTTCGCACAGAAATCTAGTGAATACACGATACCAATTAGTCTATGAAACTGACATGGCTATAGATATTATGGTTTTGAGTAAATAATATATTCTTATAATGAGGAGTTGTTTTTTTATAATGAGGAGTTGTATTTTATTCTTATAATGAGGTAAATTACTTTTAGATTATATTTTTATTTCGAAATAGATGAAGAAGGAATTATATTAATAGTGGAAAAAGACGTAACCGTAGACCATATTGAACTAAGGGAGGGGGACGTAGTACAGGTGAATAGAAAGGACATCAATTCCGTTGATCTCTAAAATATCTAGAAGTAGCAGTAGTTTGAAAATTTATTGATGTTTGGATACACGCCAATAGAGCAACATTACCAATTAAGTTTTCGTATTGTTATTATCTTATACTTTTCTGTACGTTTTCATTCAGTGACAGGTATTTTGTTTTTCTATTAACTCAAATGGTAGGTAATCTAAAATTACTATAATAAATTGGCAAGAAGCTCTATTGCGGGAAATAATGAAAATATCAGTTACAGTGTCCATACAGTAGACGGTAATAGCTAGTTTTTAAGGTATATTAGGTTCTCTCTAGAGGTTTAGTGCAAATTTATTGATGTTCAGACACACGCCCTGAAGAGCAACATTACCAATTAAGTTTTCGTATTATTAACTTACACTTTTCTGTACGTATTTCATTCAGTGATAGGTATTTTGTTTTTCCATTGACTCAAATGGTGGGTAATCTAAAATTACTATAATAAATTGGCAAGAAGCTCTATTGAGGGAAATAATGAAAATATCAGTTACAGTGTCAATACGGTAGACGGTAATATCTAGTTTTTAAGGAATATTAGGTTCTCACTAGAGGTTTAGTTTGCGTGAACTTTGTCATTTATCAAATTGTCAGCAACAGTACTAACGTAATTAACGTTGAAATATTCGGTGGATTCAAACTTTTTCTTTACTTTCTAACTCTGTAGGTGCTTTAAATTCTTTGAACGTATCTTCATTCACTTATCTTGATTTGACATTAAATGCTTATTGAATACATCAGTAGATTTTATGTGATATAAGTAGAAAAATAAGCATTGACTTCTCGATTTTTCAACATAATTAACTACTTGGTATTTGAAAGACCGTGTATTATACTTATATTGAAAGACTCTAAGAAATTTTGATTTTTGTATAATAATCAAAAAAACTTTGATTTTTGTATAATAATCATACAAAAAAAGTTCAAACAATGACTTTTGCTTAGTGTTTTAATAGGGATTCACCGATATTTTTTTTCGAAAATATTTTTAATACACAAGCTTTTATCTTAATTTCATTACATGATTAGATTTGAAAAAAATCAGTTCAACAGTATATTTCATTTGGTCAAAATTCCAATATATTTACATGAATCGTCGAACTTTGGCTAAAATATTTAATCGTAATTTTACATAACATTTGCACGAGTTTTTTAATAAAAACCAAGAACCTGCGGTGTGCACATGTTTCTAAAATCATTCAGGACTATCAATTATTATTATCGTGGAAGAGATTCAATGTTTTCAAACCGGCTACGAGATCAATGACGTATAGTAAATTTGTGACAAACGAGTGGATGACCGCATTATACGGTTACATATCTTGCTAATGCCGCATCACGTATACTGTGTTAGAGCCTAAACACCGTAATCATGAAATATTTGTTATAGAGAATGCCACGTGCCTATAATCTGATGTCCCATAGAGAGTAGTGATTTCTCTGTCTTTATTTATATTTAGCTATAAATTAATTTCTTTGATGGCAGCGTGAAAATAAATTCTGCTTCAGAGTAAAAAATATCTATATCGGTCTTTATGCTACTCATTTACATTTATGCAAAATTTCACGAAAATTGGTTGAGTAATTCAATTAAAAAATCAATATTGAGGTATAATTTTCGTAAAAATGATGTCACTACACATGTTGGAAAATATGTGCATTTATCTTTGATACTAAATTATCTTCTTTTTGAGTTAAATTATCTTTAAAAATAAAATAAATTAAAAATAAGGGTAGATTTTACTACAAAATTTCCGATCATAGTTGGTTTACAATATTGTAAATGTTCCGTATTATTATAAGTCCTATATTTAGTCAAATTAGAGTATTTTAAGTTAGTTATAAAATGTTTTATAATAGCTACATTATTTTGGAAAAAAATATAACTCGCATCTTTATTTTTATTATACTCACAAAAATTTATGATTATTTACATGTTTAATACACGTGTGCTTGTGGCGGCCGGCACTATGCATTGGATAAAATACCTTATATTCGAGAACCGTTTCATTCCAAGGGAGGATGTTTGTAAAGAAATCAAAACAAGGTTCAGATGTTGTAAACCTTTTCTTGTATTGACATTAGTAATAATAGGGATTTATTTGATTTTACATTTTGGAAACAATATTTATTTATTGTATTAAATATTATTGGCGTATAAATTTACGTTGTGGAATTTATTGCTAAAATGAATATATGTAATGCGGAACATTAACACTAATATTTTTTAATCTTATTTTTTTAAACTAAATATATCCAATGTTGTAAATAATCATCGAAAATATACAGTCAAATACGAGCAAAAATTGTTTTAACAAAACACTGCCGTGTACTATTAACAAAGTCTTTATAGAATACACTGCAATGCAGAATAATACCAACTCTCGTTTGAAAATAAAATGTTACAATTATTTTTTTACTTTTCTTACACCAAAGAACCTGTGCACTTAAAAGTATATTTTTTATATGCAATTTTCTGTCTCACTTCTTCTGCCTGGACAGTAGAATATCATCCATGGCAAATTGAAATTGATTTATAGCAGATATTTCACTTCAAAATTTTGTGAAGTAAATGTTATATAATAAACAGCATTTATAGATGCAGTCTTCATATTTATCGGAATGTTGGATATTTTTTTTTAAATATTTGATTTTTCTAAATTTTGGGTAATTGACAGTTTATTTTTTCCTTTTTAACGGCGTTTTCAATTGCGGCGGGTCGATGTTGGCAGCCTGTGGCGACCATTGTTTTCGTGGTGGCTGTCTAATCGGTTGTTTATTGTTCAGTCAGTGATGCCAAATCATCATAGTATGATAAAACTTTATTATAAAAATGAGTATTCGTTAGTGCAAACGTTGCGTGCGTTGCGTCCATTTTACGGCAGACGCGGTGGCCCATCAAAGTCGACCCTGCAACGTTTGGTGACCAAATTTGAGACGACCGGTTCGATTAGCTGTCAGCCAATACGTTTAAGATTATGGAAACCAAGATCGGTTGAGAACATCGCTGCGGTCCGTTAAAGTGTGCAGGATAACCCGAGGCAGTCAATTCCTCGCCGTGCACAAGAACTCCGCCTTTCGCAGACTTCAACCTGGTAAATTTTGCATTGGGACATGGGTTTATACCCGTACAAGATCCAATTAACCCAGGGGCCTAAAATTAATGGCCACAGATAACGCGGTTTGTTCGCCTACTGAGCTTCGGAGCGCTTGAAAGAGGACCCCAATTTTGGACGAAAAATGATCTTTAACAAGGCGCATTTTTGGATGAATGGCCATGTTACCATGCAAAATTGCCATATATGGGGCATCGCCATCCCACACGGGGTTCATCAGGTGACAATACATTAACAAAAAAGTTATTGTTTGGTGCGGATTTTGGTCCAGCGGCGTCATTGGTCCGTACTTTTTTGAAAACGATGTTGGTGAGGTAATCTCGTCAACGGCGAGCGCTATGGAACGATGATAACCAATTTCTTGTGGCTCAAATTAGATGATATGAACGTAGATAATATGTAGTTTCAACAGGATGGCGCAACATGCCACGCAGTGGATGCCATGATGGACATTCTGCATGAACGATTTGAGGGTGGCATCTCTTGCAGGAGTGATGTAAATCGACCACCAAGTTCGCACGATTTGACCCGCTAGATTTTTTCTTGTGGGGTTTCCTGAAGTCGCATATCTATGCCGATAAACCGCCAGTGACCAATGTCTTTAAAGTAAACATAACCCAGGCCATCGCTGAAATTTAGCCTGAGTTATGTGGAAGAGTCATTGAAAATTAGACCACTCGGATTCGTGCCGCCGTGAGAAGCCGCGGCAAGCATTTGAACGATATTATATTCCATACATAATGATATAAATAAAGAATTTTGTTAATACCTCACACACACTTTATTTTGTTTCAATATCGACATGCCTTTATTGGAAAACCCTATATTTTACAATTTATATTATTAAAATATCCGTGTATTATCGACATTCATATCATTACTTAGCATGACAGATTATTAAGTAATATAATGATTACAGTACATGGTTTAATAATATTATAGGCAAAATGCAATGAATTTTGTGAATAGTCATCGACTTATCGAATTTTTATTTGTGCCAACCATATTTTAAATATAAAATTAATTTGGTTACAAACATTTTCTTTTAAAATAGATTTAAGTATAGACAAATGTAAATTTTTTTGCAATTACACAAAACATTTTTGGTATTATTTTAAATATATATTTGTTCAATCAATATATTTCTAATTGTTTTAACCTTACCTTAGTTTTATTAGTCATTTTTACAAGTCATTTTCCTTAAGGGTATTTAATCAAATGACGAAAATTTCCGTTTACGAATTTATTGTTGCTGACGTAAAATATTCTTACGTATGTAGTATTAACATTATTTATAAGGTATATTAACTCGTCACAGCAAATTATAACTTTGCAGTATAAAATAATAAAAATATTCAATATTCGCACGCAATATTTATGTCACGTCCCTGCTATTTACGACTCGTGTTTAGTTTACCAATTATAATGCATTTTAAGTTACTAAAACGTAAGTACTCATATTAGCAAGGCAAACTAATGAAGAGTAAATATATTCACTTCTTTAATTTTGACACCATCTTTTCTATACTGTATTATCGTTAGTATATATATAGAAGTTATTACAATTATGAAGTCTCTCAAGTATTCGTTAAGCTTAGATTAACCAAGCGGATTTTACAGTGATAATTAGATAAGATTACATTTCACTCAAATATAACTCACATATAAGGAAATCCTAGTACTTTTCAGCTGATTGTGTGTTGAAATGAATATAGTATCTGACTAGGTATTTTTATGATTTCTCTTCAATGCATCTTGTTTATTTGTGTGTTCATTTGCATAAATAATTTTATGACGAAAAAAAACTGCGACATATATCAGAAATTATAATATATGCAAATATTTCCAGTAATACCTGTTATGACACAATATCATAAGCAGTTAAGTATTCCATAATTGTTTGCTATTTAGTAATATATTGTAAACAAAACATTAATTTATCCCTTTATTAAATAAAATCCATCATATGTTATGTGAAAAGTATGCACAAACTGGAATATCCTTTTTGAAATAAATAAAAATATTTAAATGTATTTTATCCTCCTTAACGCGAGTTTACCCAATTAAATCGTATCTACCATTACTACAGAATCGAGAGATGTTACTAAACATAATAGTATTATTTTATATTGACATAATATTGTCTCAAAATAACATTTCAAAGAATTTTTCCAACCTTTCTTGAGTAATGGAAATAAATTTTAAATGTAATACGAACTCATTTAACTATTCCAAACTTTCTTACCGAAATTGCTTTGAGAGTTCAGTTTATATTAGGACACATCCAATTTAACTGTTTCTAGTCATCATCATATTTTTCTCAAAATTTTACTGTAATATGATTTGGGATTGGGGACGCCTTTATTGATTATTTCACAATAAATGATGTTTTACTTCGCAACTTCATTTTCTTCGATCAAGAAAAATGTTATGCCGAAACACTTGTTATATTTTACCCCTTCTTACATATTAGACACAGCTAGATTTGTTTTTATAGAAATTAATAACTACTTGTATAATAAAAAAACGAAAAGATTTTTCAAATGAGCCTAAGGAGAATATGCTAACTACACATACATTAATGATGGGGTTATTAAAAAACAAGTATCGTTTTATTAATACTATTAAAAGATTACAATTCATCCTCGATCGACATTCCCAAAAAAATTTTCTCTATATCCTTGAATGAAATTATTATAATTTATTCTTTAAGACCTTTAACGACAATACCAACATTCCACAATTATTTTCAAATATTAATGGATCATTATAACACTGTTCAAATTGGACACAACATTAATTAAACTATATGGCAATAAGTAAATTTATTTTATAAATTTAGTAATTGCCATATAATTTCTCGTACACAAAAGTGAAACTCTGCAATGAATTAATAAAATATTGAAAACAAAACCTAATTATAATGTTTTAGGGAAAAGAAATGTTAAAAAATCGATATATCCCATTAACAGTTTACACAAACAATTCATAATATACTTTATATTCATAATATACTTTATATTTTTTTATTTCATAAAAATTGTGGCGCTCTTTCTCAAAAATACTCGTAAGTATTATTATGTGAATGAAAATGTTTAACATTTCAGTTAGATTTCAAGGAAAAATGCCCCACGCTCATACACTCAAATATTTACTCAACAATAAATATGGCCTACACTTAAGTCCTCACTGAGAAGACAAAAAAAGGGTTCGAAAATTAGTTTTTGCTTTTTAATGCAGTATTTTTTAAAAGCGTGTTTATTTTAAGTTTTTAAAATATTAATTTATTTTTAATTTTATTACTCCCTGATGTGTGTAAATATTTAATTGAAAATTCCATTATTTTTTTAGTACTTTTTCTTTATTTTAAGGGTAAAAACCAGTTGTTTTAATTTTATGAAATTTTTTTATTGTATTGTCATCAGAACTACACATAACTGCCACATTTTATGATGATACAACAATTAGAAGTGCATGAAA
Source organism: Druceiella hillmani (assembly GCA_039881145.1). Taxonomy (NCBI): domain Eukaryota; kingdom Metazoa; phylum Arthropoda; class Insecta; order Lepidoptera; family Hepialidae; genus Druceiella; species Druceiella hillmani. The sequence continues at coordinate 9,287,713 of JAYKKI010000095.1, read as the reverse complement.
TTTAGTTTCGCAGATTCTATTATATATTCAATTCCATACAAGTCGACCTTATTTTTATAATGATAAAAAAGAGAAAAAATAGACGTGAAATAGGTTTAGCCGAGTTTTGTACACGGCTACACACAAATGACGGAAGACGAGATGTATCGCTCTTGTATAAATTATATTTACGATAAATTTATATGCGAGTTCCTTGCGGATTTATAAGTAAGTTAAGTAAACATGTTGCTAGTCTTGTAATTGATAAATCATACGCAAAATTAGAAACAACTCGATCACAAATAGATAAATCAATCAACTAAAGTTTGACAGAGATAATTTACAAAAGAGCTGATGGCAGTAGTGAGCGCCATTTTTGTTTGTTTTTGCGCAAAATTTTGACAGTTTACTTTAACATATGATATATAAAGAGCTGATAGCAATAGTTCGCGCCATTTCCGTATCGTGTTTGTCTATCTCTCGCGGTTGTTAGCTGAATGCCTATGTTCTTTCATTCTTGGGAAAGATTCATTACATTATGATATCACAAAACGTTGCAAAAACTTTGCACGAGGAACGTTACGTCCTTCACATTTAATTCTCATCAAGCCCAAAGAAGTTTCACTTCAAATTCAATTTAGCAATCGACACAACAATTATGGTATACTATCCCAAGGATTGACGAAATTCGATGATACGTTTATCAGTATATGTGTAACGGTCAGAAGTGAAAGTGTGGCTATAGGCGCTGTCACAGTTGGCTAGTGTAGTCTTTTCCTTAATGACTTCAACCAAGGGCAACTAGCTGCAGTCTAGTCGGCTCATTAAAACTGACTTAAAGTAGCTGTATCCAATCATTGTTGTTTGAGATGCCATTTTATTAAATTAACAGTCTACGAATAAAAGATTGAAACAAATTTATGTAATTAGAATTGTATGAAATTATTATCAAGAATTGTGGTAATTTTTGCAAATATTAACACACGATGATTCGTAAACGGCAAGCTTTACGAAAATGGACTCGTAAAGAATTATTGTAAAAGGGTTTCTTTTCACTCTTTTTTTATTTACTATATTTAGATTAGCCAGTTGGATTAATTTTATGGTTTTCCCTTTTTAATTTTGCTTATTTTCGTGCATGTAATGGCTTTAACCTTACATGAATAATACACAATTTAATTTATGTAATGATCTGCAATGTTGCTTTTTCAACGAATTCCAGTGTTTCAGCGTCCTATAGACAGTCGAAGCTTGTAAATTTATTCCATTTTAGGTTTCCTCGATTTTCTGCAATGTAGAAGAAAATTATTTTAAGAGAAAAAATTATTTTATTGGTAAATTATTATTATGTACACTTTTATATTTTCTACTTTATTTATATATTCCAAAAGTAACAATTTTATTGGCGAAGGGAATTTGCTAATCTGCCTGTTTATTGGACATAAGTGTGTGACTGATTCCATAATTGCACCATTTTTTTACTGTAATAGATTTAAATTAAAAATAGTATTTTGTTTGAAACGATTTAAAAAAAAATTACTAAAATAAGAAATGGAAGCTGTGAAACAGACCTGTTATTGTCCAGTATTACCATGATCAGATCATAATTTGGTTTAAACACACAGAGGTACGGCGGCAACGACACCACCAAACTTAATATCAGATTTACTACAGCACGAACTACCTGAAATTCAAGTAAAAAATGAATTCTAGCTCAATGAAAACAGATTTTACACAGTGAAATTTTACGGTTTTAAAAAAGACAGTTTAGGGGAACTTGTACTTGAAAACTGACTTCTCAGTTCGTGGCACCATGAGAAAACCATCAGGAGTACTCCGCGTTATTGGACGTCGATCAAAAGAAAATGCATAAATTATAGTTGATGTCGGAGCAAATAGCTAGATTCTTTGTCTAGGTGGTTTTTATTGATGTTTACAACAGTAGTTTTTAGGTAGAGCATGAATATAAAGTAATTTTGCCAAGAGAATCGATAAACGACTGTTGGTCTAATTTGAGAGAAACATTATGAGATTCATAACATTTATTATTATTCACAATATTAGTTTTTAGGTGCAAGGTGAATATTATAAAATAAAATTTAAACATTTCTTTTTCCAGCTCTACTTCATATAAATTAATAATATAAATATCTGTGAAATATAAAAAATAAATTTCTAACCCTGAAAACTCATGTAGACGCTTGTATTATAATGATCTTTAGGGCGACCATATTCCTCAGTACAGTTAACGCAGGTATAACAATTACAATAAATGAAAAGAAGTGACAAGATGAAAATCATATTTTTTTTTTATATTTATCGGTTTGCATACAAAATGAGTGATTTTTAATGAGATCTTACAAAAAGACTCACTTTTCAATGTTTTTGAAACAGTAAATATTGTGTTCCCAGTTACGTCCGTGTAAACATCTAATTGACACATTATTCCACAGTTATATAGTTCCTCTTTTTATTTTATTTAAGGGACATATATCTTATTTTCTTCTTCATGTATTAAAGAGCATTGAAAAATGAAAATAGAATAAAAAGTTTAGAAGTTTTTTACATCAAACCTACATGGAAGGAAGACAGAATATTAGATTTGGCGAACAGGCAGTCCAAAGACATTTTCGAGACCCTATATAAGTACTTATATAAAAAAAAGAAAGCACATACATACATTTTCTAACATTTTATGAAATGCATGTTTACGGTTTGAAGGCTCAATGAAAGGGTGTCACTTATGTATACGAGTATAGTAAGCTCGCAATATTCTTGCCGCTTATCGGCCGTGGACAGAGCTAACAAACAGACATATTTTTCTAAAACGAAGTTCTAAGAATATTTTTTGAAAACTGGCCACCGGCCGCAACAGCCATCCTCACTTACTCGCTTTAGTGGTTCGTATGAATAACCGACGGCAACAGTTCAACCGCTGCAGTGCCCCTACCAGATAACTGACGAGGCTCTGGCGACCGACCTGTGGCGGTATAACCACACACGTCTGATCAGGCAAATGGTTGGAAGAAGTCTTAGGAGCCTAGAGGTTAAAATAACATCTAAATGGACCGGTGCAGAAAACAACGGGAAACTACTGTAACTATATTTCCACGAAACTCTACATTGAAATACAAATAAGTAAATCACGCGAACCGCATAGCGACCGGCGCCGCTCTGCGTCCGGGGCAGGCGGTGGAAAATTGTTTACCAGAGGAGTGAGCAACCAGGCTTCTCATGAAAATCCGGCTACTAGTAATACCATCAAACTGCAACAAGTCCTAAAGATAAGTACGTGGAATGTGCGACTTGCTCAGCCCCGACTTGCTAATGATTTTGAGAGGGAGATTACCAGATGTGGGTTAAATATCTGCGGACTTAGTGAAATCCATTGGAAAAATAATGGACATTTCCTCACTGACACTCGCTCTCTGGAAATTATACGGTACATTTCTCTAGAAATGACACCAACAATCGAAATAACGTGGAATAGAAAAGCTGAAAGTGAAATAGTCTAGAGATAGAATCAAAATTCAATTTTTTTTCATTATAAGTAATCATTTTTGACATGAAACAAAAATATAAACACTCACTTGCACTCACATTATTCATTATCATTAGCAAAAAACAGGACTTTTTAAGATTTAAATAGTTCATTTTCAGTTGTTCTTTTATTTATAAGTGACACATTATCCTATTAAGTGACACATTATCCATTAGTCTATGCCTCTGCCGTCGGTTTGAAATTTTCGAGACAGCAACTTAGTTCCACTGTTTACTTCCAAGTAAGATCGTTTTATCTGCTAATATTGAATGAAAAGAATGATTAATTTAAATAGAGTAAAAAAGAACTTATAATTATTGGGTCGCAGAAGAAAAAGCGTTCCACTTGGTTTCCCACTGTTCGATAGATGAAAGCTGTATGTATCACGTACATACAAAATGTGAGCTTACTGAGAGGAACCCACATTTTCATTTCAAAGAACGCCCCAAGTTTAGCTATGAAAATGTTTATCAAATGCTGGAATTAATTATCATACTTTAAAATAATATATTAATCATAACCTATGCTTATATTATGCACGCAAGGTAAATCACAAAAAGTTACATTTCATATTTCTCACAAATCAAGAAATATTTTCTCAACAACATAATTACGCGCTGAATGCAATTCTACCAAATCTGTCTATTAAGACTAAGTCTATAAAGAACCAGCATACAAATATAAGTTTAGCTAATGGGCAAGATTACGTTGAAATGAAATAGTTATTGGAAATATACTCTATTTATTTATCGGTTACAACGTTATAACTTCGAAAAGATTGATAGAGGAAATTTTCCAAAATACTGAATCGGCTGATGGAATTCCTGAAATTTATGAAAATTATAACTTTTGGATTTAAGGCGAAAATGTATTTTTGTAATTGCGTACTATTTTAAAAATTATATACAGACTAATGTTAACATGAGAACATATTAACATCCATAAAACTTAACATGGACCCTAGGCAAAAATACAAACATTTTATGTCCATCGAATTTTGTAATTGTCACATAATTTCATAAATACTGCTTTGGTTTTACGGATATGTTTTAACACAGTAAGTGATTTGTGACTTATTTTATAGATTTATTTAACGAAATGTAAAAAAGTCGACTCAAAATTAATCCAGCAAGTGGTGTGAAACTTCTTTGATAAATTTATTTATAGCACTAATGGGGATAGCCGTATTGTTTTTTGACATATAAACATAGGTACAAAACCTTTTGTGCGAATTCACATTACAATTACAAGTACGTTATAGAAAGGCGGGTATTTTGTAAAAAAGACTAATATTTGGAAATATTGTGCCTGATAAAAAAGGGCACAAAAGAGCTATATTACGCATATTTAAAAAGTTATTATTTATTTTTTATTTAATCAGGATCCGAACTCTCGGTTTTTTGGTCGAGGTTCATTCCATATTGTGTATAGCGGATGAGTATAACTTTTTTATTGTCGGATATATCACCTTATACTTCGTCTCATATGATATTATTTCGTTTTGCTTGTTATTCATTTATTATAAATAAAAATATATGAGGAAATCGGAAAAAATAATAAAAAATAATTGTTGGATATAAAAGGCAAGCGACCACTGTTTCTGAAAGTACCAGTAAAGTAAAATTCAATGCTGCCTAAGTAAATTAATGGTTTGTCAGCACCTTCAATAGAAGATTTTTTTTCATTCCCGTTAAAGTCAATTTATACGCCTAATTAGTGTTACAAAAGATGAAAAAACCGCTTCGTAGCGCGACGACACGTCGGCTATCGTAACTTTATCTCTCTTTCGCCAATAGAAGATGTAAATACAAATTGTACTTCAGCCGTAGAAATGTAACTATATTGAAACATATAAAAATACATTATTCCGTTTATCACGTAATATATGTTGAAAATGTTATTATATAATAAACAAATTTTTGTACGCACTAATTATTCTGAGTAGTCTCTCAAGTTTTACCCGATCAAGTCATTTTGGAGTTAAAAAAAGTCGAAAACATTCAGTACGGGCATGGCGTCATTTGTTTAAAGCACATATTTATATCAAATACTTGCCCAAAGTAATACACTTTTTACTCGACCGCAGCATGCCAAGTAATGTATTATTTTTACAATGTACATACGAGTACGTATGTACAACTGTATGTATGTATGTGAGCCAGATGTTACCCTCCATAGCCAGAACGGATAATATTATTTTATAAAAATTAAGATACAGATAGAATCATCTCAATCCTCCGGGTTTCGCCAGGTAGGTAATGTTACGATTCGTGTAACAAGGCAGCTAAGAGATGCTATTTTGTCTAACGCGAAAAATCAAATGTTTAGAACATTCTTCAAGATGGATATCGAATCAAGGACGTCTCGAGGGACACATTTCAAAATACATTTTATACTGTAAATATAGTAAATTTAATTTTAAATAAAGAGATAATATTCCCATTGCAAATTTGGTTGGATGTTGGGAACTTAAATTGTTGATCAACATTCCGTAATTAATTGCCAGCATCATTCTTGCAGCTGATTTGAAAATATTTAAATATATCTTGTACATACATATTAAATAAAAGCAAACATTTAAATAAAATAATTTACCTTTATCATGAATAACATAAAGGAAATAAATAGTTTTACAAAAGAAAAATAAAATAATGTCACAGCAAAAAATTAACAAATTATTTTCTATGTCAAAATTTATCACAAATTTTCTGCCTGTACTTCTATGTTATATATTATATTTTACATGTCAAAACCAGGATAACTTTGGTTATGTTTTTCTAAAAGCCATGTTAATATCATTACAATGGGGCCGTTACCACAACACGTCGCATAAAACTTATATAATCGAGGATGCATATGTTTATTAATCGCCATTTAACAAAAATGTATGTTTGTTAATAGCCGTTTTCAGGGTTCTGTATACCTCGAAAGTAAAAACCTATCCCCTAATTGAAAGAAACCCTTAAAAGATGACTAACGTATCTGCCTGTCTGTCTGCCTCAATCATTTTTTTATGAAAGCGCTTGCAGTAGAAACTTAATACATTACATAACCATAAAACATATAAACCTGTAAGTATATCAGTAGCTAATACCTAAAAACATTTACATGGAAACTTAGGTGAGTGAGGCTAATTAAGTATGGGATTTTTTTTAAATTATACATATTATGTGGGGTATTGTCTGTAGGGGCTAATGATAGGAGGCTCAACTTTTTCGTAATTTTGGGTGGTAAACCTTTAGATATGCATTGAAAAACATGCAAACAATGAATGTCCTGTCCTAAAATGTTTATGCTATATTTTCGGCATTTTAAATCTGTGGTGGGTCAAACTAACTACAATTTGCACTGTTCGATAAACTGTTAAAGAGGTGTTCTGCTAAAATTAAATTTGTTGGTAAATAGGAGTTAACATTTTTAATGCATTCCAATTTCATTATAATATTTGTCTACAGGCAAATGAAAACATCGCTTTGGTGTACGTACGATATGAACATTGATTCAGATAAAAAAAAAGAGCTCAGAAGCTGCTATGAAAAGGCAAATTAGTTTTACGTACCTGTAGGTAAAGGACATGAAATCTCCTGGTAAACTTTAAGAACTAATTGGAAATTATTTTCTAAAAGACTAAAAGAATGTAAAAAATATGGTTAATAAAAAAGAAATGCAAACTAAAAAACTTAAAATCAATCATGTGCGATTAGTATTATATGTTGGATTAGCCTGCATATTAGTCTACAAGATGTATTCCCGTTAATTTCTTTAATTGACGTTAAGAAACTTTGCTAATAGCCCACCTGAAGATGTCATAATACAACGAAACCTAGGTCGTGGTAAAGAACTTAAAGAGAGTAGAAAGTACAGTAAAGTAGTAGTACTACATCACGTATTTTCATTTAATTGAGAGAAAATTTTATATTATATTGTAAGTTTAAACAGGAAAAATAACATGCTTCCCATCACTAACTACTCATTTGTGTGGTTATCATAATTTAAATCTTCATATTCGTAAAATATATCTCTGTTATGTTATTATTCCATATTTATTAATTTATTTACGTGGACAAAGTATAAAGTAGAATAAAAGCGAATCGTGAAAATATATTTGATATGAAATATTACTTATTGTAATTTAAATGTACAAATATAAGGAAGCGCGTCATTAAGCCTCGTTGTAACTATTCACAGGTGAAATTAGCAATATATCGTTTTCCAGTATTATACTTATATCCAGCCTGAGAGTTTATATTTTCTACAATCGTGGCAAATGTATTAAAAACTCATAATTTTTACTTTTGTCGTAATACAATGCCCCTCAAGTAATATATTTTGCCCGTAAACGTTTTCAAATACGGGAAATATTAAATTTCTAACAGTATATTCTTTTTATTTTACCACTAGTGCTTTAAAAATATTAACCAACTTTTTACAGTACGCACCCAAAATCTTATCTTAAGCTGGTTTATCTTAATCTTCTTAAGCTGGTCCTCATAGAATATTAAGGTGACTCCTAATCATTTAAGAGTTTTCACTAAGATGCGACCACAGATTTTGAAAAAAATTCATGTCATGGATTTACAGCGAATAGCTTAACTGTATTTCTACTATTATTTACGCAAGTGTTACAAGCACCTGCGATTAGAATTTCATTCATTCAATATACTGCGTAATGTATTGAAGAAAACATAAAATATTTACGAACTGAACTTTCCACACCACCAAGTTCTGAATTATTGTCAATTTCTATTTCGGGAATTCATAATCAATCAAAAAACTACACGTTCCTTAATTTTGAATATTGAATATATTTGGCATTAATTTTTTAGAAATTCATTATTCATAATTAAATGAAACTACGTGATGTAGTATTATTTCTACTTTCTTTAAATTCTTTACCACGACCTAGGTTTCGTTGTATTACAACATCTTCAGGTGGGCTGTTAGCAAAGATTAAAATGTTCATTCCTTAATTTTATTTAATCTGTTACCCATATTTTCGCGGTGGCATATTTTATTTTTTTAATTGAGTTTAATTTAGATAATTTCTCCATAAACAAATTTAAATCTTTCCACTATGTGCCTTAGTTCACATTTTAAACGATCGTTTAAATTATTTTGTGGTGTTTTTAATAAATATTTGATATAAAATTATATATTCTTTTATAACAAATATCTGTTTATAATTAGCTGTTTCTGAGTTCCATTCTATATCATCTGTATCTGAGTTCCATTCTGTATTTATTTCAAGTTTAACGTACAATAATTTGCATTATTTCTAACTTATACAATCGATCTTGCGAATAATCAAAATTTATCAAACCATTTGCTCTTTTGTACTTTTTTACAAATCTCAAATCATGTCAATATTTACAATTGTACAATGTTTTTCACGTCAGTTAAGATTTAAAAAACGGAAACTTCATCTTAATGAAAAAAACAGAATTATCTATTTACGAAAATGAATTTTGCCGAAAATAAAGGTGAAGATAAAGAGAAGAAAACTGAACGACCAGATAGGTCTCAGTAGGCTACCGTAGAGAGTAGCCTTCATCGCGCTGTGAGAGCCGTAGGCGAGTCCAGAGAACATCGTTATTACTCCGACTGTGATCGATAAGAAGTACCCTATTATTGTAGTCCTCTGGAAAAGATAAGCAGAAATTTAAGAAACAAATCCTCAAATTCAGATGAATCATTTAAATCATTAAATACTATAATTTAACTTGTAAACTATTTAGGTTTATTGTTAAGTTATTTATGTAAAACTCTTCTTTATGTTAACATAAATATATTTATATAATCATTTTCTGCCACTTGATTCGTTCAAATAACCAACATATTAACACTAATTTTTGGTCAAAAAAAAATAATAAATGAAAAATCATGAAAAAAACAAGAGCATAAATAAATTTATGAGAAAAAATAATTTTGTATCGTTTCCACTCTCGACTTGGTTCTTGTGGCCGGTTTCTTAAACGATAATGACGTGGTTATTTTTAAACAGAATAGTTAAATCACTTTAGTTTTTCAGGCATAGAATTCGTAATGAAAATGATCCAAACAACGGAAGTTATATTTTTAGTGGGCGGAGTAAATCGTTAAAAAACTAAATATTTTTTACAAAACTTATTTTGACTAATATAAGTACTCGTATATCGCATATGTATTGTATAAATATATATTATATTATATATTATAAATATATATAAATATATATATATATATATATATATATATATATATATATGTTAACATAGATATTTATTCTAATAATTTCAATTATTTTTATTACATTCTTTGCTTTTCAACTTTTTGATGATATATCAAGATAAAAATATTCTTTTCTATCTTTCTAAGCGGTTAAAACTGTTAAAACATTATATTCAATTACAAAAAATTACATTATATTCAATTATATAAGAACTATCGTCATTTGCCACTTATAGCCAGCGTATTAGCATAAATAAAATTCTCCCTTCGAGATTTTGACTAAAAATATTTAATAAGTTCAACTTTAAGATGGTTTTATTTTTTAATTCTTACTAACGCCTAAATAAATAGGAAGAGAACGAAACAAATAGAGTCAATGAAGAGATACGGCAGATTACGGTGGGTGAGAAAGTACAAACAATAATATACATTAGTCAATCATTGGTACGTTGGGAATTCAGTAGCTCCATGCACATTTAGAGGCCACCCTATTCAGAGGTTGAAGAGGCGTTAGCTCATGGGATAGATAAATTGAGCTTTTCCGTTTCTTCACAACATAAAATTATTTTCTATTGCAGTAGGAATGGATAACAGTAGCTTTACTGGATAATACGAACTAATATAAGTTCACTCCCAATAAGATGATCCCAATAATATTTTTAACATTAATGAATAATTTTATTGTTAATGATATTCGACAAGTTTTTCACTCTGTTTATTTTTCTCTAGGTACCTCGAGATATTCAGTGTTAACCTCATAATATCTATATATAATTTAAATTATATTAGTAGTTTTACGATTCCTACCGTGTAGTTTCTTGCTTAGAATATAACCTCTCTATCTCTTAACGTGGGTGTCGTATGAGGCTACTAAAGTAACAAACTGTTAGCCGAGAATGGCGATTAAAAGCAAATTCTCCCAGACGATTTGTAAAACCTTTGTGGAAGTATAAGGAACAGTATTATGGGAGTTAATAACCACGCATCGTATTATTAAAGCTTTACAAGTGTATGTACTTGTCATGCTCGCTTTATAAAGTAGTTTTATTCAAATTGTAATATACAAGCAATCATTACGACATTATTCATAGAATCGTGAATCGAATTGTCATTGACGCTGCTTATCAATTTCAGGTCAAAGCTATTTTTCAGTGTCTTTTTGGTCGTGTACATATTCATCTTTCTGCACTAGAAAATATTTGCATGTATCCTTAACCTGAGAATAATGAAAATAATAGAAAATTCTTATTCATAATTTTTCCTTCTAAAATATCCCAACAAACACATTTTCTTACCAATCTGAACGTAAGTATTTTACAAAATCAAAATGAATTCATATCCCTATATTTACAAAGTCGTATTATTTTGTGTACACACGTAAGCGATGTAGCCACCCAATATGCCCATGAGGTAAGTGGATACGCGGATATGCGATCGAGTATAAATATTCCCTATTTCATCTGCATTACGAACATCACGCTTGTAACTGAAACAAGGGAACAATTAGAGAGATTTAGAAATACATCCAAAATTATATTTCAAAATAAATAGATTAATTTTGAAAATAATTGTGAATTAAAATAAAACTTAAACAAATAACATAAAATCATAATACTTTTTGAAAAATATAATAAAAGTTTTATTTCAAAGAACATTCAGAGTATTCAGGATTCCAACTTCCTATTTATTTTATGAACTATCATTTTTATTTTGATAGAAAGTATGAAACTAGGTTCTCGATAATATTTATATCTCAAAAACCTGATTTTATCCTTTCTACCAACCTCTATATAAAATAATCGCTGTTTTTCCAAAATGAACAGAGAATACTTTTCTCGATCTGGACTAGACTAAACAATCTCAAAATCTTCAAAGATATATACATATATAATATTTAAGTATAACCATTATTAAATAATCCTTGAATGCCAAAGTTAAGTTTGACTATATATTATCTCAACTTATTATTAATTTCATATCCATCCGTGGACAATCTACTGGGATTTATGTAACTTTTTTCGAATTAAAGAATTTTTCCAAAATATATCGTATTTATATATAATAGGTGACATACAAAATAATTTTCATAACAATGAGTCTGAAAACTATTTACAAAAGCTAGATTCAATTAATTGTCATAGTTCAGCACCATATTTAACACAAAATTTATAATGGTCTTCTTTCTCCTGGTTATGGTCCCATCGGTTATGATCCCTCATTTGGAGTCAGCCCCTTCTCGTACATTTTTGCCACAACAGTCTATCGTGTGTTATTATTCAGTTCAAATTTATAATTTTAATATCTTTATCTATAGAGCTCTTCCAGGTGGCGGGACGACCTTGACCTCTCTTTCCTTATCATTTTTTTAATACTGCTTTGGTCATATAGTTTTCGTTGCGCCTCATAACGTGCCCGCAAGCGATTTTCTCTTAGCTTTTCCTCAATTTTTGTGACTTTAAACGTTCCTCGAATGTACTCATTTTTTATTCTGTCCAGTCTTGTAACTGCTATTTCGAAAAATAGTTCTAAAAACATTGCGTTCAGAAGTACTGTCGTCAGTCAATTATTTTTAATCTAAAAATCAATTCAGTAACTTTTCTTTTCAGCCTAACTTTCATGCAGAGCAACATTTACTGGCATAGCACCAATTTTTGTTATTTTAAAAACGAAACTTATTTTGTATATTGTATATAAATATTTTGTATATAAAAACAAAAGTATATTTGTGCGTTACTTATTACATTATTTTTTTTTAAATTAAGAACATTACATACGTTTATAAAATATAGCATTGTCATTACGAACAAAAAACCAATGATCCATACGTTCCAATAAACCACCGACTTGCTTCAATCAGCGCTCTCAGGCATCTCATTTCATTTTCCTTTCTATGACAACGCTCTTTTCGCGGACATCTCAGCATGTTATATTTCTAGATGCATCAGCATTCCAAGAACACTATATGAAAAAATATATCACAGAAATTTCTAATCAAAAGTTTATCGACACTAGGTTAATAATATTTCAGATTTTTCAAACCCATTGAAAATAGTAGATGGCAGAGGGACGCTTTGGAGCTTAATATTTTATAAATGGTATTTAGAAATGAAAATTACAAAACTAATTTAATTTCTAACATCCTCTCCATAATACTCGACTCAGTGGAAAGCGGGAGGAAATTTCTTGTCGCCTCCCCTTTATTTGTACAGGTAGGTAAAAATATTTTAACACTTTTTTAATATATTATAACGTATTAATTGAAACATTAATACGAAGCTTGTATTTGTAAAATTGTAAAACATTATCTGAAATTACTTAGCTGATCTTTGTTTAGATAAATTAATAATAAACTTAAGGAAGAGCAAAGCCTCTGTGAATATTCAGACGACCAAAGAAAATAATTATATTGAACTGCTTTATACTAACTTTACATATAGATAGAACAGTTTGTACATGTGACATTTTACTTTAATATAATCAGTTGTCAATTATTTTGGTCAACTAGATATGGCTCAATATACTAATTACAAATACCAATTTAATAACACGGCGGACTATAATTAGTAAATTGATGAAAACTCATTATTATATATCGGTCACAATAATTTCTGAAATTAATGACTTTGTTCAAACAAATGTGTCATTTTATTTTATAATTTTTGTACGTTTTCACTATGCTGTCGTCAGCTAAAAATAACAAATATTCGACATGGCGGAGCACAAACACAGTCTGCAGAAATCAATTAAAATTTTACTTACTTTGCAATCCGCGTTCGGCGCTGGTCGAATTTGCCGTGAATTAGGAAAGCGTTCACGTGCTTTTAGCACAGATTTGAGAAAAATCTACTGCACTACCGTTGCGCTTGTCGTTTTAATAGGAACCATCATAAATATTTCCTCTTATGAAGTAACTCCTTTTATTCATATGAATATATCGGAATACATTCACCGTATAAGTGGATCCGTTATTGTAATATTTGTCTCATCAGTTGACACATTTTGGCATAAAAATCTTTTTAACGATTATGTTAAGGAATTTAACACAATTTTCAATTTCTGTGATCGCTATTTCCAAAAAATATTTCGTGATAGAGTTAGAGCCCTGATAAATGGGGGCATAATTATTGTAGTCACAATTCTGTTATTTTCTATATTCGTAACTATTCAATTGGATTATTTATTCAATGACCGTATGTTTTTAGTAATAATCGCCCACCTAAGTGCTTTCTTATGTTGCCTCGAAATATTATTAATGTGCTCTCTTATATATGCAAATATCTTGATAATAAAAACTATTAACGAATTTTTCGGAAGTATCTGGAAGTATCATTTAATTAAAAAATTCAAGTGTAACGAGTGTATTGAACTGCTCACAATCAATGTACACAGCATATCCGAAGGAATTGTTGCTCATTTTAATATTTGTGCTTTGCCGAAAATGTTAAATGGAATGTTAGATTTGTGCGTTAAATTGAACAAAATGTTCGCCTTCCAGGTTGGTTAGCAATTTAGATGGTGGCCAATTTAAAAAGAATAAAATAAATTTCATCCGAATATTTTCATTTGTATTTCAGATGATACATTTGATTGCAACCACTTTCTTTATACATTTGTATGGAATCGAAATTGTCATTATCTTAATTAAATTAAATGTGAGTATGTTTTTCCACTTAATTTAATAACTGTATATTTTTTAAATTCATAGCTGATAATTAATTATTATTTAATGATTTGTGTCATTTGATTGCAGTATCCTATATTATTCACAAAATACTTTATGCTTAATTCTTTAATTTTTTTAACGTTTCTTTGCCCATAATATTAAAATGCGAGAAGATGAACATACATATATATATATATATATATATATATATATATATATATATATATATATATATATTGTATACATAAACACGATTTGTTGTTCTCTACATAATATTTATAATGCATGCGTAAATACACGTAAATTTATATTTTTGCAGGCACAAGACTGGCCATTGACTCTGCACTTGGCATCTTGGACATCAATTTACTTTTTTATGCTCTTAATTGTTTGCATCTTTAGTGAAACTTATGTCCAGGAATTTAATCGTTTAGAAATTAATATTTTAAAACTTAGAATAATGTTCAGTTTGGGTACGTATTTATTTTTAAATATTCGATTAACACTATGGCTATTAACATGAGTTCACGGTATTTCTATTTTCTAGGTTCCGATTCGAAAATTGAATTGAAATTACTACGTGAGATAATACGATCCAGTGATAAGGGGCTCTTCCCGGTGTGCCAGCTTTTCAACTTGAGGATTGTCTTAATACCGAAATTCACTAATATTATTATTACCTATGTCATAGTAGTTGTACAACTGATGGGATTATATTAACTGTAAATCACTTCTTCTCAGTTTGATATAATTTGTTTGATAATACTTCGTGAAACTACATGTAAACTGAATCTACAAGGAAGATATTATTCGCGCTAAAGACTCAACTGACTCTAATCGAAAGTATTGGTTGCTAGATCAACGGTCGCATGTTAATTTTCAAATTTTATTAATCGTCGGAAAAGAACTTTTCATTTAAGAGGTAGTTTAAAGGCGCTATTGATAACTCTTTGTTCGTGAATTTGAGGATAAAATTTTAATTTTGAAATGCTAATCTAATATTACCACATTATTAATTTAAAAAACAATCTGGTGTACGTTTCTAATTTGGTAAATGAGCCAGTCAAAAAACTAAAATTTTGTACATACATTATATTGAAGATTAAAACGTACAAGAGAATTTTGAAATATTAATTTATCTTGTTGAAGCAAGCATTTTTAAAAGAATATTTGTTTCTTTTCTCATAAATAGAGCATCAAATGAATGTTAATCTTATCAAATTATTATACACAAAAACTATTATTATCTAACATTTGTATAGTAGTATTGTTAAAATTGCAGACTTAAAATTATATTCCAAATTAGTCATGAAAACTTTTGAAAACATGACGAATCATGCTGAATTTATAACAAAAATATAATATATATTTACTTTTTTTTAATTTGGTTGGAAAAATGTAACATGAGGCGATAGTATATTTATCTAATCGAAATACTGGGAAGAAATTAATCTTAAATTATAACATGTTTTATTATGTTTATATTAATAAGGTAACGGAAACTCGATACCAATATTATTTTATTAAACTCGGTTCCAATATTAAAACCAAAAATCTCACCAAGTATTCATATAGTATTTGATTTATAATTACTTATTTCTCAACCTTAATACATTTTGACTGAAAGATCTTTCCATAAAATTTATTTTTAAACTATTTTTAAAAGGATATTTTAAAAAAAGAAAATAGAAATGTCTGAAATATAAATATATAAAAATTAAAAACAAATTATCTGTTTCCTAATCTTTATCATGAATAATTAATTTTGCAGTTTCTCTGATTTAATGTCTATTCAACACAAACTTTGGTGCACCCTACTAGGTTTGATTAGAAAATATAAAAATACGTCATTACTATAAATATTTCATTGTATTTGCAGATACTATAAAATTATCTTCATCGAGGGGTCTCAACACATTCCAATACATATAACATTAATGTTCTTGTTTTGCTTGGCATATTCATCGAGACCCATTTCGCTTTAAATTAATTCAATGAATGAAGTATTTGCGTAAACCCGGCGTACCCAGCCCTTCTTGAGTAACACCTCCCCTTAATTTATAAACCGTTTAATATTTATGACCGACTTTTCTTAAGATAACAATGTTATTATTATTATCATAAGTTCTAATAAAAAGGAGTTTATTAAATATTAAACAGTGATAATAAGGTTCCAAATGTGACGATAACAATATATTTGTATTGACGATATTTAAGAAGTGAAATAATAAATTTTGAAAATGATGTTCCTTCCAAAATAAAAATGTTATTACTGAAATATTTTATTAATTACTACATTTATATTTTATTTCCAAAATAAAACAATTTCACCTTTATAAGAATAGTATATATTTTTTCTGTTGCTAAGGTGACAGTGATTGTAAACAAATAAATTACTAAATTATTAATGGGATTACAATGGAGGAGAAATTGATGCGGTGACATTCAACAAGCGTTACGTAACAAAATTGTTTAATGTATTCTGGTACTTTTTAAAAAATTTAGCGACGTCATTCTTTTATTCGGTTATTATTGATACATGTTAACTCATATGTTAAAAATAATTCACATACAAGCAATGATTAACTAAAATTATTTTCACATTCACTATGATTAATCTCACTCTTTTCAGTATGTTGAAATAGCAGTATTCGTGGTTATAAGGATAGTAATTTACGCGGGTAAAACTAATTTTGAAATTTAATATGTCTAAAGATGGGATAAATAGTGAATGAAAATGAATTCTAAAAGACCTCCAAATTGATCTCAATATAATAAGGAAAAAAGCATTTTTCGTTTTTAATTATCATTTATGGGAAAGAACGTATAAAAATCCATATTGGACTACATGTTAATTAAGCCACCAATATTTTATTACAATATTTTATTTGTGAAATTGCATGCATGTATTTGTAAAGCTGCAGAAACTGTGAAATTTCGATGTATGAAGGAAAGACACGATGAAAGATTTCATATTTCATTATGGTACCTTATTTGGTGCTAAAAACTACCTCATGTTTCTCGATGACCTAAAATCCTTGAAAAGCCTTTTTAAACTATAAAAAAAGGAAGTGACTTGATAATATGGTTGAAATAACTGTTACTGAAACTATTTAAATAGTCGAAATTTAAGTATCTATTTACGACTGATATATATATATATATATATATATATATATATATATATATATATATATATATATATTTATATATATATATATATATATATATATATATATATACATACATACATATATATATTTATATATATACATATACATACATATATATATATATATATATATATATATATATATGTACACAAGACTGTAATTATAATGCTCCTACAAAACGGGTAACAAAAAATTGAAGAGAGAAAAATGAATAGTGAAGGGGAAGGGGAAGGGGATTAGATAATTGTGTATGAATAAGGTTGCCGATATTCTAAGATAAGAGGTTTACCCGTTGAGTACAAAATATTCGTGATTTCCTTATTAAATTCAAGGTCCTCGGATGTTCATGTATTGCAACATGTATACTTCATTATGTCAAAATTTAACTGCGTTTGCTTTAATTTTAATTAAAGCAAACGCAGTTAAATTTTGACATAATGAAGTATACATGTTGCAATACCGCACGGTCTGGCAAGTAATTGTCTTTCATTAAAATACCATATATTCAGGCGGTATATCGAATATACCCGTTCCCATTATTTTCATAAACGTTTTGTTCACGGCCAATTCATTGAAATTTTTATTTTTTGACAAACGACGAAAATTGATTTGCCATTTTCTAATTGTTGCCAAATTTCCAATTGTCCGTAAACATAGTTCTTACCTTTAGTTACACCAATATATTTAATAGAAGGGATTACCGTTATATAGATTTTGGGATTTGTTACATTATATGCTAGGTTATGATATAAATTAAATTCTAGAACATTAATAACTAATGGTATCTTTAATACAAGTACAATTTTATTATTGCATTCATAGCTTAATACTTCGGATATATTAATTAAGATATGAATATGATCTAAGTCTAACGATGCAGATAATAATTTAAAGCCAGGTTTAAATCAATAATTGTCGATTAAATTTTTGGTAGAGTTGTTTTGATGAAATAATGTAGAAAAAATATAAGATGCATATAGGTTGTTATTTTTGCTAAACATTACATTTGTTCTCAATTTAAAAAAAGATAATACACTAGTAAATAGTCTCTTTCCTAGCTTATTGAGCAACTCCATGAACAACGTAACAACATAGACGTGCAATAAAGTAATTATATAGTGAAAGAAAATGTCGATTATCATCCATCATAACTCATTAGTTTATATTTTCATATTCCTCTTCATTCAATATTAAATATTAATACATAAATTATGAATGTGTATTGAAAGTTCTGATCAAAAACCTATAATTAATTTTCGTGGAACTGTCACAGCCATGCGATTATAGGTGGTGCGATGTATTTTTTTCCATTGCTTTCAAAGAATGCATTAAACATTTTTGAATATGTTTCAGATGGAACACTTTTCCGAAGTTATGCATAATGCATTACATCTTTAACTACATTCGATAAAAAAATTACGAAATGTGTCTAACGCGGTATTCCGAGAAAATATTGTCACACCAAATTTCAATTTATTTCTGCAGAAGTTGTTGTGCTTTGAGATAATTTATTGTTTTAAGTTTTGTGTACTGTCAATTTTTGTAATTTATCTTGTTTAGTAATTATTATTTTGATTTATAAATTAAAGTAATGAAATTAGGAAAAAAACTTATGTTATGCTATTGGTACTAGAGTAGAAAGATGCGGCATTTAAATAAATAAAAAAGACGTGACTGAATGTGACGAATGTTTTTGTGTGCATCCGTACATTTGTAGGCAAGTTGATACATACAACATATTTATCGAACACGACACAACGCAAACTTTCACTGCGGTAAAGCTCCTTTAATTAAATGCAACCTCTAATTGATCCATATACTTTGAGTTATATAAAATTATTATTGTCGATGTTACAGCAATTTATGCTTTCATAGCCTTGTTATATTCAGTTTTAATATAAAAACAAAATTTATCAGTTTATTTATTTTTTTTTACTCTTTTGTATTCTTTCTCATATTGACATTCATTTAATTCTCTAAATTAATTGAAATATACTAATAATAAATATAATTTAGGTTGGGCATAATTGCGTTTCTGTTCTTTTAAATATTCACAATTAAATGAAACTACGTGATGTAGTATTATTTCTACTTTCTTTAAGTTCTTTACCACTACCTAGGTTTCGTTGTATTACATCTTCAAGTGCATAATAATAAAAGTAATACAACGGAACTTATGTTGAAAGTATTGTTTTATTTATATACTTTTATTGAAAAATACGTGGTTTTTGTAAAATACGTTATTTAATAGTTTGGTTCTCATTTCACATTTTTCTTATTTCTTTAAGTCGAAATTTAATTTACTTAACTTTTACTAGTTATTGAGTGTTATCGATGACAATTATATAAATTTTTTTCAAAATCTATTCTTTCTAATAATAGTTTTAATAAATACCATTAATTAATTAGTAAAGTTTTATATTTGCAACAAAGTTTAACTTCCCGATATTGCAATATTTTGATCAGATTTTAAGTTTATCGATCCAATGGCCCTAGATGATACAGGAAATTACTTTACGAAGAAGAAATCAAACACAGTTTGAATTATTATCATGAGAAAAAATTTGACAGTCGGTCTTCCTTTATCTTGTGTTAACGTTTCCATTTATGCTGCTGCCTCTAATGCTCGTACGTGGGATATCGGATATGATCAATATACTAAAGCAAGAACCTGTCAAGTACGAGTAGAACTCGCACTACGAGGTTTCCTTACATGCTTAGACACGAGTGTATATAGTATTTCTATAAACTATTTATAATTCTTAATATTTCGCTATATTCTATTAATCCTATTATTATCCTAAC
This sequence comes from Druceiella hillmani, assembly GCA_039881145.1. Classification (NCBI taxonomy): domain Eukaryota; kingdom Metazoa; phylum Arthropoda; class Insecta; order Lepidoptera; family Hepialidae; genus Druceiella; species Druceiella hillmani. The sequence goes on along the minus strand of JAYKKI010000095.1, from coordinate 9,267,345 downwards.
TATTTATAATTCTTAATATTTCAATATATTGCTATTAATCCTTCATAACCTAAAAACTAGCAAGAAATAAGCCCAACAACTATAAGATCTACTTTCTCTCTTTCTCTGTAATTTTCTAGTTGGATTTCACCAATCTTGTTTTCCCCATAATTTTGGACTTAGTTGTTTCACAAACAAGGGTAATGTTATATTCTTGAATATTTTTTGGGATATTTTAATTAGAATAATTTAGAATTACGAAAAATATATTTTTATGTTCCTCATTACAAGCCCTTTGCTCCTGTGGGGAGGCCACAGGATATACAAAATATTTTTTTTCTAAAACCTTCATTTATTTCCTCTTTAATTTTTATTTTATTCAGTGGTTTAGCAACAAACAAGAAGAGCATATACTGATATTCAGTTACAAAAAAGTTAACAATTAAATAATTCTACTTTTTAATTACATTCGGAATGCTACAATCAACAGGAAAAGTTAAAATGTCGCGGTTAAAAAACCAAAAGATTATTATCGATTACCAAAGTTACTTACGATTACCAAAGTTTTTAATATTTTTTATTCTTTTTCGTTATGACATGAAGGTGTAGTTTAAAGATGAAATACCTTGGTCTTTATATACCTCAATAGAAATGTTCGAGAAGTTTCTGTGGCATTTCCGAAATTGTTGGAAAAAAATGATAGTAAACCTATCATTTGTTAAATTAACTTTAAAAATATATTTTTTAAAGTGGTTTCAACAACTCTGATTAGATTTTAAAATATACGATTTTACGTAAAGTTTACACGAAAACGATACATTTTATTAACATGTTTGTATTCATGAGAAAGCAAATAGACGGCAGGTTGCGTCTTAGTTAATCCAACATTTTTTCTAATAATAATTATATATATATATATATATATATATATATATATATATATATATATATATATAATTATTATTAGAAAAAATGTTGGATTAACTAAGACGCAACCTGCCGTCTATTTGCTTTCTCTTGAAAGGCGGAGACTATTATAATTAGTTAATAATAAAATAAATGAACTGCCAAAATTGTAATGTAGCAAACGCTAAATGACCATAGATGATTTCAATAAAAGTCACCTTTCACCTTTTTTATCATCGCAATTTTATTAGTAGGCCACTGTAAATGCCGCTTATTTGTTTCGTTAAACAGAAAAGTGATTAGCTTAAGTGAGTAATCTATTAAAACTAAATTTTGAACGTATTCCGCCCTGATCATATTTGTAATCACAGTCAATTTATTTTCATCTTCATTTCTTGCATTAAACAAGTTTCATTTCGCTAATTATTTGCCGGCGTTAATCATGACATTGACATTATTTTTTTCATATATTTTAATTTATTTGTACTTCCAAAGGAGTTTTACTTATGTAGTTGCCATATTCACACACCGCTTGAATCTCTTTCCATCTTAAAGTTCCCGGCAATAAACAAATTTATCTATTTGATCCACGGTCATTATATTTTTCTTCAATATACACTTTCCTTCGTAATAAAAAAATCATTCTGATATCTGTTCTAATAATATAAAAGAAAATATACTTATTTATATTTATATAGGAAGGTACCACCTTCGTCACTATCGTCATTTGACTTTTGGAGTGTGGACATAGACTAATAGGAAATATCTTCTTTGTGCATACATAATCGAATCGTATATAATATTCATTGGCGTAATTGTGCATTTCTTCAATTTACTGTCACCCGGTGACGTGGTTACGAAATTCTAGAATCACGCAAAAGCTTGGGATTGTATCATTTTTTTCGTGAATTAAATAAAGACTAATCAATTTCATGAAGTAATTATTTTGAAGAGAATTAATTAATATTATGCAGGTACCAGCAAAACATATTTCATTTGCCAATATATGTTGGCCAATATCTGCATAAAATTAATTAATTATTTGGGCAATTAATGTGATTGTTCGGTTTCCGCAGTCAATTAAACATATGGTGTTTTAACAATCTTCAAATATTTATAAGTTCAATTGCTCTTTGTGTGATATACTTGAGATATTTTCAATGTTTTTAGGTTGGGAGCTCATTTCATAGAAATATTTTATAAATTATGAAAAATTAGTTTAAACATTTATCGAAATATCTGTGTTGCCTGAGGGTGTAGCGTGAAACAAGTTTTTAAATAATAAATCGTGTTAAAACATAAGTGCATTACTTATTAAAGAGATTTTTTTGTTCGATTAATGCATAAAAATACTTAAAAATTTAAGACATGTCTTATAAAGCAAACCACCCGTTGCAGAAATTTCTTGCGATTAATATAATAAATGTGAGACTCGAGTAATTACTTCTTTTTTAGGAACATGTATGAGTTATAATATAAAGAAAGTGTTAATATGTTACATCAGCATCGCTATGTAACATATTAACATTGTAGATTAAAACCTACTTTGTATATTATTTTAAGGTCTAACTTATTTCAAAACATTTTATTGGAGTTTACTCCTTATTATGAAATTTTTTGAGGAGTAAAATCAGAAGTTCAGAGCGTACGAAGTTCAAAGCGTTAAAAAGAGTGTAACGGTTAGGTGGCCTCTCCGCGCAACATTTCTGCGTACCTTAGAGTGAGATATCAATATGTTTGTTTGGCATTTTCTCATGGCGTAATTGTAAAGACGGAGAGTAACACACATATTGATATATTTATTATGGCGTAATCGCAATGACGGAGTGTGACACACATAGTTTACTATCGTTCGCTTATATCAAGATGTAACCATTAAATGTCATTATGTGTGAATATTTGGTGTCTTCTATATATGTATATGTTGCCTTCTATCTTACAAAATTAAAAAGTCTCTGTTAATGTTAACTTCTTAGTTTGACGTTACCAAATGTTTTAAAAATAATTATATTGTCAGCATTTTTTTATTAAAACAATTCCTATTCACATTTAATGATATTGACATTTATATTTACATACAGTGTTACCTATTTTACACATTCCAAGACAATCATATTTAATGAGTAAACTCCAGTCGCGCGTCGGAGCTGACACGCACAAATGTTTCTACATAATTGGTTAATTAACTTCAATTTAATTCGTATTCAATTTAATGGATAGTACTTTGTTTGTATATTTTTTTCTCGAAATACGTTTTGCGTTGCTGTATAAAATATTGGTCAAATGGAAAAAGCTCCGTCCTATTTTTGACTTTTCACGCAGCGCTTGTACAAAACTTTAAGTTTATTTTACACAGCGCCGACTCCATAAAAATATGCAAAACAAGCAAAAATAATTTTTAGCAAGGAATAAATATTTTATATAAATCAACCATCACATAGGTTAAGTGATCCATCAAAACCTAAATATGAAAAACGGGGTAAATTCTCTTTGGATCATCACACTCACTGAAAAAAAGAGTTAATTGTAAAATAACTATCAATTTATTGGTAGCTTTTATATCAGGTAAAAAAATAAAGATAAAATTTAAAAGGTACGCATAAACATTATTAAGTGCTTATAAACCTTCTTGAACTTGAAGTTGTAAAGTTTTTTAAAACAAGCGAAATATGTTGAAGGAACAAAAACTTACGTTCAAATTAACACGTGTCAAAAGAAAAAAGTAAAAATGTCTTTTGAATAAGTTCTTTAAAATGTAAATTTCTTTCTAATAAAAAATAAGGAAATTACTAAGAACTTGAGGATTATTTTGTTTTCAACAACATATTGGCTGACTTGATGAGCTAATTGGAGCTTTTTAGAGATATTTTTTATTTTCGATAGGATTTCACTTTTTTCATAAGAATTGATAAAGCGTGAAACATTCTAATTGATATCAAAACGTAGTAAATTCTAGTATACCGAAACGAATTCAAAAATTCAAAATACGAACAAAATCAATGCTACTTGTAACAAATAGAAATTGTATATCAAATAGGTCTTGAATATTAAAATAACGTAAATTGTCACAACCTACTATTACTGTCATCACACAGCGTCTCCTGAGAAAAATAACATCTGCGACAATTGATAATAAGCTGAGTTTTTAAAAGTTGAATGAATAATTTTCAAAGTTAAAAATTTGATTATTTTATCGTGGAGATATAGCAATACAAAAAATATCAAAAATACTGCGAACCCGTATATTGGGAAATATAAAAGTGATCCTTTATTACATATTTTGAATTTTTGACAGTAAAAACAATTAGAAACATAAATGACAGTAATTTGCGTTTTTGCTTATATTTTTCTATTAAATTCCGTACTATATAAAGGAAAAGTAGAATAACCCTTTTCATTCTGCCAGTTCTATCAAAACGACGACCAGTTTAACAAGTACAAATGTTTAAATATCTGAAGATAGCTTCTTTGAGAAATATTCCGAGACTTTAAATGTTTGAGAAATTTTGTTGCAGTAGTAATTTTAGAAAATATGGGATTTAAAAAATTATTTCTTTTTTGATAGCATCTAAAGAAAGAATATGGTAGAAGACTATAAAAGAAACATTTTTAAGAGAAAAGTATTATGATGAATTTTCGGAAGTCACTCAATATTTTTTCTCTATAAAATATTTCAAAAATATGAAACGATTTCTTTTCTTCTTTATTGGTTACCGGCGACGTAAAAAAATTATTGCCCTATACTTTCAAAGTAACAAGAACAAGCTTTCCAATTGGCGATTTTTTGGTGCTCTTAAGTTTGAACTGCGTTCAAATATTGAACGCATTTAATCTAAGTTTGAGCTGCATTTAATCTTATCCTTTTTCTCAACATTAATAGAGCGGTTGATCCAATTAGAAATTGTGGTAAGTAATTGTATTTGATTCAGTAATATTTAGATCATAACGCAATTAACAGCTTAATAACAGCAATATTTAAAAACACGTATCGTTGTGTCGCCATTGACACACTTCGTCCTCGATCGAGATCAAAATTCGTCCTCGATCGAGAGAAATTAAAATTCCTTTAATCAAGATTCTGTAATTATTTTAACATTGACAATTCAAGTGGAATACGAAATAGAAACAACAGACAAGATATAAATGTAATTTATCAAATTACTACGAGTACAATCACCCGTCGTACCCAAAGGTAAAATTCAATATTGAATTAATGATATATTACAATTTAAAATGAATACAATACATTGGCAGTGATTCCACGTGTAATGGACCATTACATATTTATTACATGTTGATTAATTAAGATATGTTTAGTATCCCTAACCGAACAAAGTATTCGTTAAAACGTTTGTCAATATATACATCACAACTAGAAGCTGAAATGCGATTATGCCTAGGTCTATCCGGTTATAACTAGCACAGTCGGTCGCAGTTAGATATAACAAGCTTCACTTTATTTAAATTGACTATGAACAGGTGATGGCAATCATTTTTGGCTTAGCCCCTTCTCGGTTAATATCGGATGCCCGTGAGTAAACAAATTGGGAGCATTTTCATACTAGTAGCTTTCATCTTGCAATGTGGGTAACTGGGTTCTTTTCAAAATTCCTGATATTGAAATAGGTAGAAGATATTTTCCAAATGTTTTAATGACAGCACTCGAATGCACTAGTGATGATGCATGGATTCACCAATATGGAATAAATTCTGAATCTACTTCTAGGAATCCGTTCATTTATGTGTTTGCGAATAAAATTTGTTAAATATTAAGTGTGCTTGTCCAAAAAATAAACATTGCGTCAGATAGCTAACACAAAATTTAAATGTATAGTGTAAGTATACAACAAATGCTATAGTAGGACCAAAGGTAATTTAAAAAAAAATATATCTGTGAAGCTGCCATACTATTACGTAATTTAAAGTGCTATTCTAGTTTATCTTGCTATACTAAATGATAAACTAAATCGATATGGATTATATAAATACAAAGGACGTTCGTTATCTTTTTGTAAACTTATTTAGCTAAATGAAGTATAAATAGCAAATAATAGTTTAGTCTTAATTTTTTAAAAAAATTAAAAGTCATAACTCTTTTTCGAGTTTTGTTTTATTTACTGTGAAGATAGTTTGGTTGAAAAATTAATTAGTTTTATTTTTTAATTTCATTGTTTTTTCTCACAATATTTAATAAAACAGATAATTAAGAGCTAAGAGACAACTTCGACATTTCCCTATTTAATAAATAAGTATTTTTAAACCACGTAATAGTTTTATTTTCTTGTTGAATATTATGTAGTCATAGAAAATTCCACTTTTACGAAACAATTAAAAAAGATTAAAATACTATTATAAGTAGAGTAGGTGGCGTAAGGTTCTAACCATAATACACATACATACCATCTACAGCAATCTTCTTACGACAATAGAATCGTAGCAGCTATGAGAAACAAAAAGGTGAGATCGAATAAAGAGAAAAAAATGTGTAACCATCCACAAGCCCCTGGACGAAGTGAAACTTCTTTTACGTTTCTGTTAGTTAATAATTTAAAATAAATTTTAATTATTTGGAAATACACTTTTTTTATATTATTATTAAAACCATATTTTCACTCATTTCCAGCAATATGCCTAACAAATTTTCACTTAAAACCGTAATTGATAATATCACACTCACTTATAATTTTTGCGTTGCATCCCACATATACTATGCCATGGTTTTAGAATTCGGCCGGTTCTGACGCCGACCGAATTGTTTTCTCTAATGTTACACAATGTTAGTCACAGAATGACGCAGAGGTCGTTAAAGAAATTAAACAAAATAAGGTATATATACATACAGTAAGTAACGAGTTTAACAAATATGAAATCGCCTCTCTACTTCATTAACTAAAAGGGGTTATGCAGCCCAGTAGGATTATATTCTGATAATTAATGACAAGAATAATAAGAGAATTGAATAAATCCATCAATACGCAAAACATTGTAAGTCGCTTTTATCAAATTTAATAGTTATTAAGATTATCATTTAACGATACTAAATTTATTATAATCTTTATTACAGGTATCATTTTATTAAAATAATAACTTACGAGTTAAAGCTTGAAAAAATGTATATAACCAGTTATATATGAAATAATTCGAAAAATATTATTGCAGTTTTTACTAACTTTAAGGCGCTATAAATATAGAAATGGTAGATTACACTATAACGATACCGCAAAGGAATTATTGTTCTGCAAAACGAGTTCGTTTAATTTTTGTCCAGGACGAATTTGTCAATTACGAAATATTCAGCGTTACAATTTAGTAAATATAGTAGATAGCATAACGTCTTAGATCAAATCGACTTAACTGATTGTTCGGAAATTGGGTTAAACATTTTGTAAAAAATACACTTATTTTGTCAAAATAGGTGTATTTTTTTTGGATTTCAATGGATATTAATTCCACCACCTTCTTCTTGGTATTTATCTTCCCTATTAACAATTATTTCAGATAACGTCTTTTCACCATAAAAAGAAAGTACTATAAGCAGAAAGAGAATAATTTAAACGGTTATATTTTCATTGAATGGCCATTCCATTTCAACACCCAGTTATTTTTTTGTTATTTAAATTAATTTAAATCATGTTTTGGTTATACTGGCATCAAATAAATAACTGGGCAAAATGTTTCTATAGGTTGTACATTTTAATGTGGATAATTCATTTCCATGATATTCTCAATTCTATAACAAAATAATCGAGTGATAATTAACTAAGTAATTTGTTCACTTAGATTGACACATTGCTTTAATTTGTGTTTATATTTTAATTTTGTCTATCTAATATTTTTTAACCAAAGATAAATAATACATCACTGCATATAGAGTATAATTAATGTAGTAACCTGGAATGTTATTTAATTAACGAATTTCAGCGTCAAAATGGACATTTGAAGTTTGTGAATTTATTCAGTTTTAGCTTTTGTCAAATTCCTGCAATGTAAAAAAATTAGATATTAGAAATACACTAAAATAATTTGAAACAGAAAATCAGAAAATAAAAGGAACAAAAGCCGTAAACAAACCTGTGTTTGTCCAATATGAGTTTGAACAAATGGTAACTTGGATTCACCACGCAGAGGTGCAGCACGAAAGATGCTACCAAAGTTGATGTAAGATCCATCATAGCGCGGACTACCTGAAATCCAAGTAAAAAAATATTAATACTAGTTTACTTAACACAAAATTACTGAATAATATTTCATAAGTAAGTACTCTTGAAAATAAAAATTGTAAAGTAAAAGTATGCTTGAAAACTGACTATCTGGTCAATGAGGTGAACGTCGACCAAAAGGAAATGCATATACTACATGCATTTTACGTGTAGAGCGAATGGCAAGTTATTCTGCTTGGATGAATTACATCGACGATTGAATATATAAGTATTTAAGTAATTGGTGAATCTTAATTTAAAACTTCGTGAAGTGGAAAATTCACGTAGATGTATGTAGACGGTCTTATAATATATTCAAAACGTCCATGTTACGCAATACTGTAACAAGTTTGACATAAAGACAAAAAGGAATTCGGAATTAGTACAGAATCTTAAAAAATGTTCACTTTTCAATGTTTACACAGAGCAAACAAATATTATTGTTTTTTACTTCGCCCATGTGGGCCTCTGATCCACACAATATTCCATAGTTATTACATTTCTCGTTATTAAACCGAAAAGAAAATGAGATTTGTGCCATTATGTTCTATTCTTTTTGATAAATTTTTGATAAACTGATAAAGTAAAAAAAAAAACAATGATCTAAATATTTATGTTATATCGATACAAATATCCCGACAAAAATATTCTGCAAGTACTTTTTGTGACTCTAAACAGTTACTTATAATAAAAAAATTAAGTAAAACATTTTTCTGATATTTTTCACTGAAAATGTTGCCGTTAGACAAAATTCATATTAATGAGTCAGATTACGTAATAATAACTATTAAATAAAAGATTAACATAAAAAATTTTATTTTTGTATATTTAATAGAATGTGTTAAATAATTCTTAAATCGAGGAAAATGTATGTATCTAGCTTTGCCAATACTTTACTTAGTCTTTGAAAGCTAACCCGAAAAAAAGTTTCGATTTCGATCGTAAAAGTATATTAATAAAGTATATACATGCGCCGTGCGCATCAGCTATATTGGTTTAAGCGTGTGTGTTTAGCAATCCGTGTGCGCCACAATACTATAACCTCTTCACTATTTTCAAACTCGTGTTATTGTTATCGATAATGAATGAACTGTGAAAGTGATTTAGTAATGTTAGTACCAGTAAGCCAGATAAGTAGGTAGTAAGTCAGATAAGTACCAGTGTTAAAGTGACGATAAGTGAATGATTTATTTTGGACCTCAATTTTTGGTATCTATATTCGCATCGACAAACGTTGTAACGTATAACTGATACCAAAATTAAATAATTTCCGCATTCCATGTTGAAAGTCACTTTTATTTTATAGGGCACCAAACATTTTATATTTATTGGTTTGAAGTAAAATTTGTGGTATATATTTTTTATAATAATATGAATTCAATAAACTAAGGCAACGCAGATTTTTTTGATTCATAAAATAATTACAACCCTGCACCCCGTTTCATTTCAAGCAAATGTTAGATTAGATTAAAACGACGGCGAATTTTAACTTAGTAATTTCTTTACATTGTAGGTATTTATTTCTCGCTATAATAAACTTGAATGAGTATTGTGCCAGCACTCACCATATACTCGATAATACCAATCATGGCTTTATTTAAGGTTAGCTGCCCGTCGCTAATATTCCCTAAAATGATGTAGATAAATTTAATTTTTATATATTTTATATATATATATATATATATATATATATATATATATGTATGTATATATATATATATATATATATATATATATATATATATATAATATTAAACAAAAATAAAGTAATTTTTTTGCAGTCGCAATTTTATAAGAATATACATTTGACATTTTTTTAGTAAATCTAAAGGTTATGTAAAATTTAATTTTAGAGCTTAGAGCTTAAAATTTACCACAATATCTTCCTTGATTTTGAGTTTGTTTTGAAATAGTACACCTATAAAATATGGAAACACGTCTTATTAGAAAAAATATTCAAAAGTTTCGTTATTAATAATCCTAAATCGGGATCTTGCTTTTAAACGTCACTTTGATATTTTTAGTAAAATCTGGATTATCTAAGAACACCTAAAAAGAATTATAAACAATTTTAAACAAAATTTGCTCATACAAAAGAAGCAACTACTGCTTTCCAAAGTTCTTCTGAGTTTTGATTAATCCAATTTTTGTTAGAAAAGTTGGGAGTAGAACTATTTTGTAGAAAGACAACACATCACTCCATTGTATCGCTACGTATTCTTTGATCATCCACATATGGGACAAAAATAATTTTTTTTCGTATATATTTAATAATTTCTGACATAAAACAAAACAGATTATGGCTCAGTCTAATTCATATTATATATTATTATTTCGAAATACATATTTTTTCTGCATATAAATAATTTGTTTTTAGTTATTTCTCATCTCTAATTTATACTTTATAGTCCATGCAATAATTATCGGCTTTATATTTTTTTAAATAATTTAGTCCCACTCTTTGCCGCCAAATAGTACCGTTTGACTTGCTGAGACTGTATACAAAGAATAATTAATTTAAGTAGGTAAAAAGACTTACGATCGCTGGGTCGCCGAGGAAGAATGGCTCCACCTGATTTCCAACTGTTCGATAGATAAAAACCATGTGCGTCAAGTACATAGAGAACGTGAGCTGACTGAGGGGAATCCACATTTTCATTTCAAAGAACGCAGCAAGTTTAGCTGTGAAAATATATATCAACTGTTTGAATCAATCCTAACTATTTAAAATAATGTAAGAAATATATTTGCGTGCACTCAAATTACTTATAAAAGGTGGTATAAGAGAGCTAGATTTAAAATTTCTCGCAAATCTATGAATATTATTTTAATAACATAACGTTAAACACTATTAAAAACCAGCGTGTAGACAAAAGATTCTCAAAATTTCGTTTCTATAATTGTTATGCGGGAATGCTTGTTGGAAGTTTATGCTATGTGTTTATCGGGCACATACTTGAATATTCCAAAAAATTAACAGAGAAAATTTTAAATGATACTAGACAGACTTAAGGATAAATTAATTATTAAGATTTTTCAATTTTGCTCCAATTTTGGATGATCTATCTTATTACGTAATAAAAAAATATTTATTATAATTTAACTTTACGATGTATCGTAGATGAATATACGTGATTATGTGGAACAAGTCGACACCGAGAAACAAATATAAAAAAGTTGGGTCCTTTGAATTTTGTAATTCTCATTTCATTTAAAAAATACTGATTTTGTTTAACAGTTCTACTAGGAGTCACAAGGTAGCAGTTTTTGTTATATAAATGTGGACAGAAAATCCTTGTGTTTGAATGAAGCTTACATTTATATATACAAGTAAATAGATGAAGGCGTTAGGAAATAACGTCCTCGTAATTATGCTGATTTTTTATAGAAGATCAGAAGAAAATATGGGTAACAGATTAAATAAAATTAAGGAATGAACATTTTAATCTTTGCTAATATCCCACCTAAAGATGTTGTAATACAACGAAACCTAGGTCGTGGTAAAGAAATTAAAGAAAGTAGAAATAATACTACATCACGTAGTTTCATTTATTTGTGAATAATGAATTTCAACAAAGTTAAAGCCAAATATATTCAATATTCAAAAATTAAATATAAAAAATGTTTGCACAATCTCAAACCCACATTGGATTTTATCGTTGGATATTAAATGAAAACCCAGTCATTACTAGCTTTCGTAAATACTTTAAAATAGTGAAATAAACAATTACGCTAAAAATAAAATAATTCAAACGAATTTAATAGCATTTTTCTATAAACGAAATTTAAAAAGCACGTGTAATGTTTATGTTACTGGCTTTATCAAGGGTTATTTATAGTGATTTCCTTTGTCGGCAACGGTACCAAAGAAGCGCAGTTTTTTCACTTTTACACTCACAATTCGGAAATGTGCCAATAGTTCATTTCAAATAATCGGTTCGTTCAAGCAATCAAATTCAATTTGAAGTGTTCATAAAAAAAAAATTACTTTAATAAAAAAATTGCCGCCATTAAAACTAAGGCAAAAAGTCATAACAAATTAAAACAATGTCACCAAAACTACTTTCATGACATTCTCCATAAATCCAAACCATATATGTGTTTTTATGAATACCTTTGTTTTGAGTAATATATATTTAGAGTAAAAAACACAATTAATTTACTTCACGTTAAGTGTCCTATCACACATAATCATAAATGAAAATAGTTAAAATTACACAAACACAAGTCAAAGTACGTTACGTTCTATCGATACCATAATATGTTAAAAACAATGAAAACTTGAAACTATGATACGAAATAAATAAAACGAAACAGCGCGTAATTCAAGCGAGCTACTAGGCAACTAACATGAATTTCCAGTGTCTCGTCGTATAGCCATCTACATAGCAAATTACTTATTTCTCGTCCTTTCTAGACATATTGAATTTATCGTTACCAGTCTGTGACAATCGTCGGAAAGTAAGTTTTCCGCTTTACAGGATTATGACATAGGCATAAGAGTTATTTTACTATTTGCCCGTAATTAAGAAATAAAATAATTTTATGCAGAGGTGTCGATTTGGCTACATATATTGGCCTAGTAGATGAAAATGCACGTGTTTTGAAATTACAAACGCCTTAAAACTATTCCTATGACCGAAGTACAGGATTTTTCAAATTTATTTTTCTTATACAGTTTAGAAACACTATGTAGTATATAAGGATTCATTTAATATTAAATTGTCAAATGTATATTGCACATTAAATTTTTGTTTTTATATTGGACACATACAAGAAGGTACAACTTCTGAAAGTATTGATGAAGTAAAATTAAATTTGACGACACCTTTAAAATAGGAAAATAATTTTTTTCAATGTCATGAAGTGAATAATCTTTAAGCACCTTTGGTGTTACAAGAGTGATGTGGCAATACGTCGGATATCCTAATGCTATCTATCATTCCTTAATAACAAACTTAAATACTGTACTGAAACTCTAGAAATATCCGTAAATTCAAACATTTAAAAATTATCAAACATTTCTTTATTTGTGACGTATGTATGTTCAATGTATGTTAAAAATTAACAAAATTGTTGCTTGGACGTAAAACGCAAATCGTTGTCAGTATTCACTCGATTATTATACAGTCATCGAAGTTAAGCAATGTCAAACACATTCAGCAAATGTGAAAGTGTTTAGGTGAAAAAATCAAGTGATTCTTTCGTTTAAGGTTTCACATCAAGCGTGAGAGTTTATATTTTATACATTACTGCTGCGCGCTAAGGATGGTATTGTGTTTATCAACCTCTGTATATAGGTATGTTTGTATGAGAATGTGTGCAGTTGTTACTCTTTACAACCGGAAAAAGAATTTAATTTGAAAAAAAAATGAGGTACAGTTTAAAAGGCCTCAAATTTCCAGGTGTAGGTGACGTCATGTTTAATGCAATATAGGTGCTAAGAGTGGCCATTTTATTCAATATAAAAAAATAAAAATTTGAATATTTCTTGAAGATGGCTATCAAACCAAATGTCTTGATGAGCAAATTTTAAAAATATACAATATTTTCTATCAATAGTTTCGTTATTTAATAAAAAAGAGGTTATAAACCCATAAATGAACATTGTTTAGAACATGAATTAGGGTTATTCAGTAAAGTTAGGATTAGAAATTTGTTTTCCGACCCAAAGTTATTAGTAAGCTTTCCGTAATATTAAACGAGAAAATGGAGAAAAACTTGTTTATATAGAAATAAAAAGGCTATAAACATATGAAAAGACTTTGCAAGACCACTTCAATATGTTTGTATACTTTAATATATTAAATTAATACATATGGTGGACTTATTGCCATTAAAGCAATCTCTTACATCCAACTAGAAAATCAGACCAGCCCCACTCGATGAGCGGGCGAGAATCGAACTCGTATTCCCAGCGATGCGCCGAGCCGTCAAAGGTCTTACACCTTGTAATGCCAACACAACATGGTGACTAATGCGATGTGTGTTCTTTAAAAATTATCTATGAAAATCTAAACACTTCATAAAGTAAAATATAAAATATAAAAATAATTTAAAAAAAACATATTTGAAAATACTAATTGAAAAGGTGCATGAAAGATTATAGAATTATAATTGGTGACGACTTATTTTTTCAAATTTCCCATTTTTTAACTTATGAGCATTATGGTAGTCAGGTTTTTCCTGTTAAGGAAAATAATTTATTTCTAAATGTTTAAACACCTTATATACATATTGCTGTAATAATACACGGTTTCACTACGTGTCGTACATTGCTCTAGAATAATAAGATATATCTTTATTAACTTTTTGCCAATTGATGAATAGCAGGTAAATAAATTTGCCCACCCGAACGGTTCACTCAAATCATTTTTAAAATTAAATTGAATGTTTAACAATTTTATATCAGATATTTTCCCGGAGAGCCTGTGTTTTTTGAGTTGTAGTGTGTCAAACTAATTGCTATTTTTATTATCCTAAAAATTGGTAACAATATATTTTGCAAAAGAAATTATATTAAATATTTTTCAAATAACTGGTGTAATATTTCTAATGTAGGCTTTCATCCTGATAAAAAGAAAAAACTTGAGGCATGCTGCAAAAAAGATAAACCAGCATATACAGTACCTAAAAAAACATTGAATCTTTCCAGAACTGTGGGAAACTGGCTGAAAATTTAATACTAAAAGTCCAAAAATAGGTAAGGTAAACAGTAGAATTAAAAAAACCGATGGGAAGCATCTGGAATTGAGTAACTCTCTCTCTCTCTCTCTCTCTATATATATATATATATATATATATATATATATCTATATATATATATATATATAAATATGTATATATATATATATATATATATACATATATGCGTATGTGTGTGTGTGTGTAGTATATGATATGAATTCATTTAATACATAAAATTATTATTTTGTTTCGGTCACAAATCACATCACAACTAGCACTCGGGAATATGATCGTGCAGACAAATTTTCGTTTACCTAATTTCAAGTCTGCAATCTGAGTAGACAGGACATTGGACGAAAATCATTTGACGAAGATAAACAAACAAGCGTGGAGAGTAAGTTATACAGCAAAGTGTAAAAATAAAGTGGTCTTTAATAATGTAAAAATAAAGTGTCATATCGTTGGAATGTTCCTGGGAATAGCGAAGAGTTTAATTAATTACTTACACTTTAATTTATAACATTCATTTAATTTGAAGGCATTACATTTTCAAAAAGACAAATTCGTCTGACTGCACCGTGATATTAAGGTGAATATTTGCAATGTAAAAATAATTTGACTTTAATTATTCAAATATTCAAAATATACAGATAAATATTACTAACTAACTTTAACATTGGGTTGGCTAATAAGTTTTTAACCCCGAGTAGCTGTCAACAAGATTTATTACAAAATTTACATGTTACACCAAATTTAATTTAAGTACGCACCATTATTATCTACTACTTGTCGCCATCAAGTTGGCAGTGACAATGTGAATTTCTTGTAAAATTCCGGTGACTTTGATTCAAAAAACTGTGCGAGGTCGCTTTGGAGATCTTCTTTAACTTCGATTTTTTTCGCGTAAATGGTTACTAGTGGTATTCAAAGGGTGCAATGTCCGGCAAAAATGGTGGATGAATGAGTGCAACTCAGCGAAGATCCTCTAATTTATCACGTGTACGTTTTGCAACATGTGGTTTAGCTATCATGTAGAAAATAAACTCGATCCTGTTGACCATTTAATTTGTTAGCCAATCGGTTCAATTATTCACAGTAAATATCTGCAGTAATTGTAAATCCCTCTGGAAGCAACTCTCAATGAATAATGCCCTTGATATTCCACCAGCAGTTGAGAATCGCCTTTTTGGCACTTATTTCAGGTTTAGAAACTGAAACGACTGTTTCCCCGACACCCATGGATGTTTGGGTGTATTATTAACGTATGTAACCCACTTCTCATCGCCAGTTACTAACTGATTCAGCCAGTCAAAATTACGTTTCAATGTCAATAACTGCTGACAAGTATCAACTTTGAACAGAAGGTGATATGATGACAACTCGTGGCGTATCCACACACCGTATTTTGAAACTTTTCCCAATTCATGTAAATGTGTTTCTATGGTGCCATGACTGCAGTGTAACTCATCTGCCAATTGACGAATCGTCCTCAATTAGACGACAATTGGAATATCCTCCTCAATTAGGCGTCGTAATCGTTGAACGTCCAATTTAACAGGATGTTCGGTTCGGGGTGCGTCCTCAAGATCGTAGTCCTCATTCCCGATCTTTCTGAACCAAATCTGTGCTGTCGCATAAAACACTGTGGACTCGGCCATTGCATAACATATATTATTTGTGGCAATCTTTGTATTGTAACGCAGACGAAATTCGTTAAGTAAGAAAATCCGGATTTGATATTGATTTAAATCCATAATCTTTTACGTAATTCACTTAAAGCTTCGGCGCTGGCTGTTGTCAACTGACTGCACTTTGGCCTATTTATTTCTTACAGTAAAACCTTTTAGAAGTTCTGAAAATCGTTTAAGAAAAGTCCCGAAGCTGTGCCAAAAAACTTACTAGCCAACCTAATATGTTCAAGATGAAAGTAGGCAGAGATGATGAAAAGTTCCATGTCCCGAATTTGATGATATGGTATTAAGTATATTTTTTTTATATATTGCTATTAAGAACTTTTTAAATTTTCCATTTGATTTACTCTTGAATGTAATTAACTTACGGACGTTGTCTCATATTTTCATACAAACCCTTTTATATATAGATAATATTGCATTCCTAGTGGTCCGTACTATTTTTAATGTCTTCCTCATCATATTACTTTTTACTCCCCTTCTTATTATTTCTGGAAAATTAAAAGTAATTCACTGCCATACTCCGAATGAATTTAAACTTTTACATAATTCACTGCTAAATATAAAAAAATCATACGTTGCCTAATAGCATTTATTCTACTACAACTCTTTTCACCTTCCACAAGTCTTTTCATTTAAATAATTTATTTATAACAATTTTGCAAAAAACTTGAAACGTTCCTAATTTTTTTTCAGCCCACCTTATACTTTTGGAAGTAAAAACATAGAAAATTTTTGATACAACTTTTATATTAATTTAAGGATCACCTATTCCAAAAACATATTTTATATAATTTTTTAATTAGAAAGCATTGGCCTTGTAAGTATTCTGAGTTTCTAAGTTATATGCTTTGTATTTTTTTTACCCATCTCAAATTATATCAATGTAATAATGATACGATATTTTCATACTGGTCATGATTTCACACATTTTATTATTTTGTTTTTATCAGGTTATAATTAATATGATAAAAGCA
Organism: Druceiella hillmani; assembly: GCA_039881145.1. Classification (NCBI taxonomy): domain Eukaryota; kingdom Metazoa; phylum Arthropoda; class Insecta; order Lepidoptera; family Hepialidae; genus Druceiella; species Druceiella hillmani. Next base: position 9,249,906 of record JAYKKI010000095.1, on the reverse strand, counting down.
GGTTATATTGATAAATCATTAAAAATCTAGTGATAATAAACAAATAAAGTCATTCACCTATTTCATACTGCACTTTCACATCAAGGTATAACCCTGAATTTCTTATTATTATTTTAATATTAGAAAATAAACCATTATTTTACCAAAAAATTACTTACGAAAATGAGTTTTGCCGAACATAAAGGTGAAACTGAATAGAATAAAGCTGAACGACCAGATAGGTCTCAGTAAGCTACCGTACAGGGCAGCCTTCACTCTGCTGTGAGAGCCGTAGAGAAGTCCAGAGAATATCGACAGCACTCCGATTGTAATCGATAACATGAACCCTATTATTGTGGTCCGCTGAGAAGCAATAGCAGCAAATTTAGAAATAAATCGTCAATTAAATAAAACAATCTGTTTAATCAACACATTAAATAATATAAATTTTTAAACGAATTATGTCTTCTGTGAATGTCTCATATAAAAGGTCTTTTAATATTTATGTAATGTTTACCTAGCACTTGATTCGTGACAAAAAGTGTTTTCTTTACATGAATCAGAAAGGAATTACTAATTTGTATGATTCGAACGATAATATATAGGCACTTTTTTGGTGTCACAAAATAGCGAAAACCAAAGGAAATATGAAAAACTGTAAATAAAAAGCGATAAAAATGATAAATATTAAGAAACTACTAAATAAATTGAAAAATCGTATGAGTATGTGTTTTCGTTCGGGGACTGATTCCTTAAACGATAATGACATGTTTATTTGTAAACAGAATAGATAAACTACTCTTCTTTTTCAAGTATTGAGTAATGTAACTAAAATTTTATCCAGAAAACGAAAGTTATGCGTTGGATGTGTGGAGTAAACCGTTCGAAATCTATAAACGATTTTGAAAATATTTCTTTTTAAATGACGATTTTGTAGTCATTTCCATCAAATATTTTTTTCAAGTAAAATACACGTGCGTTTTACCCACATACGTATATATATATATATATATATATATATACATATATATATATATATGAATATATATATATGTATATATAAATATATGTATATATATATATATATATATATATATATATATATATATATACATATGTATGTATATGTATGTAATATATATAAATACATATATAAGTACATGTAAGTTGACACATGTGTTTATATGTAAAAAGCCCTATTCTTATTTATTTATTTATTTAATATTAACTTTTACGTATAGAACATATGGCGGGACTTATTGCTACATGAGCAATCTCTTCCAGTCAACCATAACAATTTGTATTGAAATTTAGTTGGTAGACTGTAAGAGACTTTACAAAGAAAATTCTTTATAAAAAAGTATGAGTAAAAAAAATTCAAACATACAAAAGTATAAGTAAAAAAAAACTATTGACATGATTTGGGATGGGAAAGACAGGAAAGGGCAAGGACATAAAGGAAAAGGTTTCAGGAGATGCAGGACTTTTTCACTTGATCTTTGAAAATATTTAGAGACGTGGTTTTCCTGATGTCAGGATCCAGGTGATTCCAAATTTTTGCTGCTTGGGCAGTGGAGGATTTTTCGCAAGCGGTAGAGGTATGTTTAGGAATATTTAGGGTGTGTGAACTTACAGATCGCAGCCTAAGGCCGTGAGCAGACAAATCTTTAATTTTGCCACTAAGATAATTTGGGCTATGAGGATTTTTTAATATGTTAAAAAGAAGTATGTGAAATTGGCGTCGATCACGGATCTTCAGCCATTTGAGAAGTAACCTGTATTCAGAAAAGTGATCATATTTCCTGAGGCCGAAGATATACCGATTGCATAAATTTTGAATACGTTCCAACTTGCACAAATATTCTTCATTAAGATCAGGATAGCACACGTCTCCATAATCGATTAATGATAATAAAAGTGTTTGACAAAGGTAGATTTTCGTTTTAGTCGGTAGAAAATTTTGAAGACGTTTCAAAGAGTGATTATCACTCGGTGTTACCGTTTAAATTTGAAATTCCTACTGTTCAGAATCCTTTGGGTTTTACTGAAAAATATTGTAAGTTCAAGTTTAAGATGACTTGCATTTTTGGTTTTTTTATCACGTAATAATTAGATAGGGAGTGAATAAACTAATAGTCGGAGGATGAGAGGCCCACGGATTACGATGGGTAATGAAGCACAGACCATAAGATACTTTAGCCATCATTAGCATGTTGGGAACTCAATGGCCCTCTTCTAAAGTAGAAGGGGTGTTAGGTTATGGGATAGCCCAACAAAATATTTCCACATCTTCATGAAGCCATACATTTTTTTCTATTACAGAATGAGTGCACAAGAATAGCTCTAGATAATATGAATTTTATGTGAGGTCAGTTCCAATTAGTTTTTTTTTAATTTTTTTTCATATTTAATGTAGGAGATTATGCTGGATAAGGCTAAAGTAACCAAAAAGATACGATAAATTTTTAACTGCTATTTATTTTTTAATATCTAAAAACATTTTTTTTTATTCTCATCAAGTCTAAATAAATTAATTATTTATTTTGCCATTACTTTCCATGGTTGTTGTGTAATGCGTCCAAAGTAATGAACCAGAGGACGACCAGCAGTTCGATACATGAAAACAACCTATTTACTGCTATCACCAATTCATCAGCCGAGAGTGTTGGTTAAGAGAAATTATCTCATACGATTAGTAAAACTATTGTGGAAGTACGAATGTATGCGGAGTAGTATTGAGGGAGCTAATAAATATGCATCACGCTGTTTAAATTCTATTTGCTCTTTATTTATCCTAATCGCTTTATATATCTAGTCTTTATTTAAATTGTAGTAGAATTATCGTTTAAATTATGACATGATTAATAGAATGATAAATCGGACAGCTACAGGGAACGTGATTTTCTAAGTTACTTTTAATAATATTTGAAAATCCGTGATGAAGTATTATTTCTACTTTCTTTAAGTTCTTTACCCCGGCCTGGGTTTCGTTGTATTACAACATCTTAATTGGGCTATTAGCTAGAATATTTGCTAATAGCCCACCTGAAGATGTTTTAATACAACGAAACTTGGGTCGTGGTAAAAAACTTAAATAAAGTAGAAATAATACTGTATCATGTAGTTTCATTTAATTGTAAATAATTAATTTCTACAAAATTAACACCAAATATATTCAATAATTTAAAATCTTTAATAAACGTGATACGTCTTACCAAAGCAAATATAGAATTTTATAAACTTAGATCAAATTCATAATATTAATTTTACCTTTGACAAAGCTTTCTTATTTTGTGCACACACATAAGCGATGTAGCCACCCAGTATGCCCATGAGGTAAGTGGATATGCGAATATGCGATCGAGTATAAATATGCTGTAATAAATCTGCACTGCGAATATCACGTACATAACTGAAACAATAGTACAAATAACAAATTAACAAAATAATTTTGCATATAAATAAAGCCTGATATGTAATTCGAATTACGAGGGTTCCGTATATATTTATTCATAAAGAAAATATTTAAATGCGTGTGCATAAAATACGTACATAGTTTAAAATAAAATGACATAAATATCGGTAACAAAATCTATAAAACCATTTACTCTTATTCACTGTGTCCGGGAATAAATGTCAGAACGAAAGACGTTACTCCAGGACTGAAAAATAGTTGATTGTCATTAAAATAAAATTTAAAAGATAACTTTTTTCAGAAAATTGAAAATAATATTCATAATTATTTGTCTTTGTTTTCGTACACACGACACTTGCGCACATTGTTCAGCACCTCTCGGGGGAATAACCCGCGAACAGCTGCGAAGGCATTGTCACTCCGGGTAAACACCGCACTCCGGGTAAGTATTGGGTGTGTTAAAAAGAGTTATGTGTGATATTTTTTTTTTTTGCACTCAATTAGAAGTGTTTTATTTCAAAAACAATTTATTCCTTTAAAGCCATAGAATAGCGTCTTTCGTCGTCCAACATCTATTCCCGAACACGGTGTATATTCTATTATGTTTCAAGGATCTAATACAAATATTTATAGTTTTCCCATTGTCCTAATATAAACACTGGTAATTCTTAATTTAAAAAGCCTAATAGTCCGCATAATTCAGCGTATATCCAAAACAGATAACATAACTTAGCAGCACGCGGGCTTTCATTTATTCCCAAAGAGTAGAATATTCTGTCAGCTAATCTTCCCCTTTACACGCGCATGGACTGTGATTCGAGTATGTATAGTGTGGACACACACATAGTGCCTCTATTTGAATGTGACACTGTTTCATGTACACTTTATTCGATCCTTAGTTCCAGTATATCGTTAAAGGCATTTAGACTTCTTTGCTTATTTAATTAAAAGCTCTCCGATCAATTATCTAAATTTTAAATTGTAAAATTAATTTCATTTTTTAAATTTTGTATTAGTTATAAATAATATAATTATTTATAATATACTATGACGCCATTGGTTTACATTTCTCTCATCGTGTTTAGTTTTAAGGTATTACTTCATAGCAACAAGTCCGTCATACACGTATTTAGCTTTTTAAGTTAATCATATAAATATATAAAACCCATGTACAAATTTCGCGAACAAAAATGATATCCGTTCGAATCTCTCTCACTACCGCCAGCTCCTAATGCATAAAGCAAGGCGCAGAGAAGTGCGGTTACTTTACTTTTTGTTTTATTAATGAACTATTATACTTTATCGGTGTTAATTGAAATCGCTGGTATATTTTCTTCAAAGGAAATAATTTATTTTTCATTCAAAATGAATTGCAGCAGTTGCAGTTCATCTTATTACTAAAGTCTTTCCATAATAAATTTCTTATAATTTTAATATACATCTATTTATTCTTTATTTGTTTTACTATTACTTTATTTCAATTTAAGGATAAATAAAAAAATCACGTTACCGCGTTTTTTTTTCAATTAATTTAAATAGTTCAATTAGGAACAGATGATTTTCACACCTAAACCACGAACCTTTTTCCTTTTCATAATGGAGTGTAGTAGACAACGTTGGATAGATGGTGCTAGATACGTTCGACTCAGTTTCTTTCTTGTATAGGAGAATATGGTACACAAAAATTGTAAAATGGATCGGAATTTCGTAATTTTATTTATTGAATGTTAAACATTCCGGAGTTAAAACTAATTGTATTGAAAATTTGCTTGTGCATTCTATACGTATTTAAATGATTAATTTTGGAGTTTTAAATGTTTAAAGTGTGCCAAATTTTATTTTACCCTCAAAATGACCCACTCAATGACGGTAAAGACAAAAGTCTACATCAAAAAGTCGTTGCGAAACATGTTTCAAATAACATTCAATTTTAAAATATCACTTTAAGAATTAGGGAAAAAGTTTAATGTACGAATTAAAATCAATAAACAATTTAAAGTCACATGAACTGTTCATTATACCATATAGGTTTAACAAAATAAATCATAAGTTGAATCATGCACGTCCATCAATATTAGGGTGTCGTACGGAAAAACTGGAACCTGTAAGATCATTCACGACAGCGTCCACCCCTCTATACTAACCGTTTATCTCAGGTATCGCTCGTCATAAAAATTGATAGTTAACATAGTAATAAATTATACTCATTGTATATATTTCAATAAGTGACATTTGGAAATACTTAAATGGGGATTTAAAGAGGGATAAGTTATATACTAAATATCTACAAACATTATCTGAAAGAAGATTTAGGATAGGAACCTAAAATTAAGAATATTGACATGCAATAACAATGAAATGATGAGGGCTCCTTGTTAACTAATTGGCCTGGTAACTCTGAACGTAAAGTATTGTCATGAGTAGCCTTGAAAACATTCGGAATTAAAGTGAAAGTGATATGCAAGCACGATGAAATTATGAGGGTTCCTTGTTAACTAATGGGCTTGGTAACTCTGAAGGTGTAGTATTGTCATGTCTAGCCTTGAAAACGTTCGGAATTAAATTGAAAGTGATATACAAGCACGATGAAATTATGAGGGTTCCTTGTTAACTAATTGATCTGGTAACTCTGAAGGTAAAGTATTATCATGTGTAGCCTTGAAAACTTTCGGAATTACATTGAAAGTGATATGCAAGCACGATGAAATTATGAGGGTTGATTGTTAACTAATTGGCCAGGTAACTCTGAAGGCATTATCATGTATAGCCTTGAAAACGTTCGGAATTAAATTGAAAGTGATATGCAAGCAAACGATGAAATTATGAGGGTTCCTTCTTAACTAATTGGCCAGGTAACAATGCCTTGAAAACGTTCGAAATCGTCGATACCCTTGAAATTGAATTCTGAACGCTAATTACTCTTGTCACAAACAGCCTTTACATATAATACTATGTTTTATGTGTAGCATAGTTGTAATATTCTAAGTAATATTTTAAACAACCTGTGAAATACATTTAACATTTATAATACTTGGTTTGAAAGAAAATACAGGGAAAAATATACGCTACAAATCATCAGTTCACTTTTCAAAATAACTATTTTCTGATTAAAATACATAGGTATTCTTGTAAAAATAATACTTACTCATTTATGACAGGTATAGCAACCATATAGTTGTAATAACCGATATAAAGTGCCACGTAGACTATGGAGATGACCAATAAAACCGAAAGGACGGAAACACCCATTTTTGCATTCTTCCTGATCAAACGGCATATCAATACGCCTACTATGTAGAAGTGGAAATCACAAGGAATGTACCAAGACACCAACAAGCACTGTAATATAACATAAAATAATTTTATGTTCATGTACTAATTGCTAAATAATAATTACTCATTACCAACTGCTATTTGGATTACTAAAATTTATTGTAAAAATTTATGAGTTACTGCTATCTTAACAACCATTTTAAAATTTTGGTTAATTATAGATACTGGCATAAAATGATACATTGTGTAAATTTATCTTGGAAAATCGAGAAAATTCTTAGAAAAATACCAAATATCCTTCCCCTCCCCTTTCAATAAAACAATAATGCCATCTACACTATGGTGAATCTAAGTTAAGTTTTATGAATATTAAGTTTTATGAAAATTTGAGAAGTGTCAAATGAAATAAAATCTAGAATTTGAAATAGTAAATTGTAATTATATGAATTAAAAAAGGGTCAATAATAGGTGAGTCTGCATGTTATTATACAAGTTTTTATTGCTAAGCGAACTAAAATATAAACAAAATTTGAATACTAACAATAATATGAACTCTGTTTGGAGATTTAAAACATACATAATTTTTTTTTAATAGACGGTGAGTACCAACACAATCCGTCAGAAAATAAAACATTTTGCAAAAATGTATCTCTCCTTTTAGCAGTTTCTCTCCTTGACATGTGTTCCTAACTCGAGGGTGACTACATTGATTTATGTGAGATGGTCAATAATATTAATATGTAAACTGACTTGATATAATCACTAGAGACCATAATTACACTGGCACAACAAATATGTTTGATGAATATGTTTTATTTTATATACTTATTTGCACATTTAAATTTATTACTTACTAAGCGAAAATTAGACCTTGGTAACGATCACGCGACCAACGATGAATTTCGATATCCAAACTTTGTAAATATGGCATGGATAGACAAGTAAACGAATAAAATTTCTTCCTCAATAGCGGTTTTTGAAATCACACAAGGACAAATTGGTTTTTTAAGAAATTTTAAAATACATTCTGCCATAAGTTGCAAAAAATGTGTCAGCAACAGTTATGATAAGGTGTTGCACAGACGTAATATTTCAAGTTTATATAAATTAGAACTGACGTGCTCCTTCCACGGTCCGTAGTTACCCAGCATAAGTAGATTAAGATCCCAATGTTTTATGCAAGAATCCCTCTCGGTACCAGCAATGATCGGCCAGAACGGGCCACGTCCTGTGTGTTCCATAACGCTCGTGATGTATAACATCACGAGAGCGAATGTTGGTACTGAACTGAAATATAATAACTATTTATTGAGTCTACAACCTGCAACAATCTACCTACAACAATTCGTGTTCAAATAACATGACAAAAAATCGTCAAAATCATGTAATTATTTTTCATTTCCTTTATATGTAGTGTGTGTGTGTATTTGTGTATAAATATACAGACATATGATTGTCTAAACAATTAAGATTAGTGAACAACTAAGTCCACGAATTTATAATATAGTGAACCTACGTTATTATTATTTCCTTTAAATGTATCGTCAAATTGAATATCCAGCGGATTTCAGGGTAGTGAGAATAAATACAAAATAGTCAAAATAACATATTTTTACTTCCTTTTTATATTGAAAATTAGTCTATGTCATTTCCAGGTCTACCAATTATTTCTGTGCAGAAAGTAAAGTCGATCTTTTACTCAATTGCGACGTGGACAAAGAATAAACAAACAAACTTTCAAATTTTTAATATTTATTTTTATTGTTGTTTTAGTCAAAATTAAATTTCGCGGGTTGGAAAGTAGACTATATCATTTCTTGGTCCTTCAACTATTTTTGTGCAGAAAGTAACGTTCATCTTTTGCTCTATTACTTCGTGAACGAATATAAACAAACATACCTTCGAATTTTCAACATTAATTGTTATTGTTGTTTTAGTAAAAATGAAATTTACCGGGTTTAAAAGTAATTTATGTTATTTCCTGGCTCGCCAAATATATATGTGCTGAATATCACGTCGATCTGTAGCTCCATTACAATGTGATGTCATGTGAGAAAAGAACAAACAAATACACATTCGAATATTTAACATTAGTTTGGATTGTCATATTAGGTAGGATGATATTTCCCGCTTTTACATGTAGCCTTCCTGGCTCACCAACTATTTCTGTGTAGAAAGTTGATCTTTTGCTTCATTATGACTTGAAGGATTTGAAAAAACACACTTTTGCATTCATGATATTAGTTAGGATTATAATATTACCTAGAATGATATGTCTTGGGACGAAATGTAGCCTAGGTCTTTTCCCGATGTACAAACTACCACTGTGTAAAGTTTGTAAACACAAACACGAATTGAAATAAAAAAAACCAAAATGTAAAAAAAATGTAAAAAAGTTTATGAATACAAATCCAAATGGTTAATTAAAAAAAGACAATCCTTTAATATCTAAAATTTAGTAAGCAAGATGAAATAGGTAAAAAAAATATAAATGCAGACATGAATTGATATACAAAAAAACAAACCGACATATCCAAAAATCGAATAAGCAAAAAGGGTCACGTAAAGACAGTTTATAAATGAAAACAGGAATAGGTATTTAAAAGAAACAAACAAGGAATTATTAAAAAGGATTACTTAAAAAAATATAACTACAAACACGAATTGAATTGATTTAAAGAAAAACAAAATATCGAAAAATGTAATAAGCAAAAAGCGTCACGTAGAAAAGTTTATAATTCAAAACACAAATGGTTAATTAAACAAAATGAACCCAACACATCCAAAACTCAGTAGATAAAAAAAAATTATAGATACAAATTGATATAAAAAGAATTACCTCAAAACACCCAAAAATTTAATAATCAAAAAGTATCAAGCGAAAAAAATTTATAAATAAAAACACGAATTAATATAAGAAAATACAAACTCAAAATATTCATAAATGGGTAAGCAAAAAGTATTGAAAAAGAGGTGAATTACGTCGTGAATTAGTACGTGAATTAGTAGAATCAACCCATAGCAATGCTAACCAGTAGATCCTTACCATTTTTCCCCGTAACCATTACTAATGCATGCGATCTAAATTGCTTTACTTTTTTGCAATAAAGCGATTCGCAAAAAAGTAAAGCAATTTAGATCGCATGCATTAGTAATGGTTACGGGGAAAAATGGTAAGGATCTACTGGTTAGCATTGCTATGGGTTGATTTATATAACATGAAATTTTTTTTTCAAACATCTTTGCAAGCGGTGTTCTTCGTGACTTCGGAGGGTGGCACCAAAATGTGGGCTTTGAAGTGAGATTACAAGCCAGTATGCTACCTAAAAAGATTAAGGGTGAGAGAATTCTACTTCAAGTCAACCCCTGAGTTTTGATTTTGAGATTTTGAGAATTTGAGAGTTTGCCCCTGCATTGCATTTATTTACGAGGCATAGAGATAGTTTCGCCCTAGTCTTATACTGAACGTAGCTAAGTGCATTTATAGAATTTCGGCTTCAAATTTCTTACAAAATATTATTGTTTCCTTCCAACATAATAATTAATACGAAGGATTCGGAGGGTGCAAAAATATCACTGGGTAATTAAAAGCTACAGCCTCAAAATTAAAAGCCATAAAACAGTTCTTTTAATTTACTTACTTCTTGACAAAACACAAATATAATTGTGAAGAGCTCTCACGACATAGAACATCTATGTCTGTATTTTTAAGCAAACCTAAAGACTTGCCAGTAGATTAGAGAGCATGATGTACTAAGCCATATATTACTCTCACTATACTTTCTTGACTCCCAGTCATCCAAAGACTATTCATGTTTTTTTCTTTTCTTCGATTACTCAATATATAAAATGCAATATACAAGTATCTCGGAATTTAGCAAGGTTGTTTCAAAATTTTCAATTTGATGTAGTTCATAAAAAAAGGATATAGTTTTAGTTTGAGTTATTTTTGTTAGCGAGATTTTTTTTAATAAAAGATATTAATTTTATGATTTTCTAGACGCATTGAAATTTGAAAATACAAATTAATTCCAACTACGATAAACAAAACAAATCCAAAAAGAGAATTATGGGCCTAGTATGTAAAAAATAATTGCTTATAACTATTATGTTACTTATTAACCTAATTTTTTTTTAAATATTGAAAAGAAATAATAGTTTGCATTCTACAGTAGTATATATTATTTTTCAAAGACATTTTTGAATCACATCAAAGTGTTAAAGAAAATTATTAACAACTTTTTATATGAATTCAAAATTATTAAAACTAGCATTGTTCCCAAGACACACTGAATAAAATCAACGAATATTATAAAAAAATATTTTTATTAAAGATAAATTCTTACCGAAAGTATCTGGCGAGAGCCAATTTAAAGATATTCGTGTTGTTGTCAGCTAGAAAGTTGCTAGCGGCAATGAAACCTCCCATTGCAAAGTACGTATCCACTAGCAGATCAAATCGCATGTTTGCGATTATCCTTGAATACTTTATCAAAAATGTTACTTCTTTTTAAAAATACATTAACATTTATTTCATAATTTACACTATTATCCTAAGAAAAATTGTATGAATAAATAAATCTTCACTTTTCACCATTTATTCATTTTCTTCGTGTAGCAAAATGCTTGAAAGGATAACTTAAATATATCTAACATATATACAAGTTTACTTTGACTGTTTATAAGTGGAATTCTGACAAAATGTGCATTAGTGTATAGAAATTTTTACAAATTTTAAGGTTAAATTTGACCCAAAAACCAGCAATAACACAATAAGTGAATGTTAATAGCAAAAAAAGCCACGTATAAATAGGCTTTTCAAATTGTTGGGATAATTTTTAAATAATGTTAAAACTTCATTGTTCAAGAAATGACAATTTACTAATTACTTATTTCCCCAAAATATTCGAAAAGAGACTAATTTTATAAATTGTGGTTTTTCCATGCACACTTACTACGAAGCAATGGATAATACACCGAAAGTGAATTTCGTGTTCAACTGAAACGTAATAAAAATCTATGATTGGAAAAGAATAAAAGCTAATTTGTATAAAAGTTCCTCTTTATTAACATTCCTTCGTAAGAAAGTAAGCAGCATTGCCCATTAGAGAATATGTAAGATCATTTATCCCTTTACCCCTATTTTCGAGTTGAAATTCTTATAATTGTTTTTATTTTATTTTCAATAGTATCTCAAAATGCTCATTTCCTTTACTGTGATGATAGGTTGAAAGAATCTTTTTGACGTCTCCATACCTATATTTCCACAGTAGCGGAATATTCTAACAATAGAAGAGTGCATTTTGTCTTGCCTCAATATAAAATAGAGAAAAATAAAAAGCGATTTTCGTAATTTCATGGTTTTGTGTGAATTTAATTTCAACGAATCGCTTTAAAAAACAGTTAAAAATACTCACATAATACATCGTTTTAAGGTTGGCCACCGGTCCAATAACAGTAAATAAAAGTTCATGCTGGTTTATTAACCAGAACATGATCATTACTCTCAGGCAGTGGAAGAGTGTGATGTCATTCGGAAACGTCTTCTTCATTGATGAGACATTTTCTATTACGGACCAATTTCGAACCAAAGCTGGAACTGTAGACGTACAAATATGGCATGTATAATTTTATGTTTATTCCTCTGAATTATTCTACCGTTATTTACTAGTGTGGGTTGATAAGATTTGATCGAGAAAATATATTTTATAACATAATTTCAAATCTCAATAATCCACGAATTCCACACCGCATTCATCCGATCGTCAATAAATAGAAGCCTTATTGTTTCTATCACATTTAAACTACCTTCATAGAAATTTGCAATTAGGCACAGATCTCAAATTATATGGATCAAAGTTCGAACGGTCAAGTATGTGTCAAAACATGTAAAAGTGGAAACTTGTAGTTCTTCTTCTTCAGCCAATACTAACGGGTGGCTGTTTATTCATTTGACTTTGTTCCGTCTAATAGAATTTGTTCAGCCCTTGCAAACTGTTTTCACCATCGCTGACCACCAAAAACCTATAACTGGTGTGGTGATTGGTCATCCTCTTGTTTAGCGTGCACAATAAGCACATGGGTGAATTAGCATTAGACCATTATGGGCACTTGGAATCGTTAAAATAACCAAGTAATCACAAAATTTCAATAAATACAAACATTAGCTTGTAAGATGTAGCATCCAAAATACCACAGCAGTTATTTTCAAAAAGAATTGAAGACAGCCAAGAAAACAAAAGACGAAAAATTTATAATACAATATAGAAACAAATTATTATCCTATCATGATAACCTCTTTTCCAACTACATTGACTAGATCCTTACTTTGCATTATTTACCTTGAATTATAACATATAAAATTAAAATTCTTTACGACATAACAGGATAATTGCATAAGCGAGTAAATATATCTTAAAATTCTATCTTATTATATGTCCTTTTGGTAGAATGTTCCTTAACAACAGTCTTGAATTTATTAAAAGGTATACTTATTATATTACTGGGGACTTTATTATCGAATCTTACACCAAGACCTAAAATGAGTTGTGTACTTTGAGTAAGCGATTGTGAGGACCTTCTAATTTAAGTTTGTTCCTTGCGCTTACATTGTGCCTATCACAATTTTTAATAAAAGTATTGATTTTTTGTTTAATAAAAATAATATTTGCAAAAATGTATTGAGATGCAACTGTACGAATATCTTTTTCCTTAAAACGTTCTCTTAGTGATATTTGAGAACCCAAATCGTAAATAGCGCGTATGGACCCTTTTTGCAAAGTAATTTTTTTTTCACCACCGTGGTATGTTGGATTTACCACAAGGCATACAGACTTTGATGAAGCGGCGCACCGCGAGGACCCAGATTCGATTTCCGGTCGTTCATCGAACGGGGCTGGACTGGTTTCATGGTTGATTGTAAGAGATTGCTCTTGTAGCAATAAGTCCGCCATATGTATCTATTATATACATTAAAGTAAATAATTATTTTTTTTTTTATTTCAACCGCCTTGACCCACAGTAACATACTGTAATGCCATGAAAGTAACTAAAGTAGATAAGCCTAGCTTTATCCACGTCAGTAAGATGTCTGACTTTACTTAGTAAATTAATTCCTAAGATAATAGTGAATTCTACCAGGCTTATATTTACGTTGGTTATAATAATAATGATACCTAGATTTCTAGCATTTGGCATGGTAAACGTATATAAATTTTGTTTGGTTTGAATTTAGTAATATATTATTATGAACTTGTGCGAGAACGCCATTTACATAGTCAAAACTGGTCTTCTTACAATTTACTTTAAAAGTAAGTGATATGTCATCGACAAATAAGAAGCTATCGCACAAAACCTGTACTTGAAAAGGCAAATCGTTTATGTAAACAAAAAACAGGAAAGATCCTAGAATAGAGCCCCGCAGAACACCCATAGTGAAAGTTGATACAGAAGACCTCATTCCATTTATATCTACATATTGGATTCTATTACTTAAGTAAGAAGCAAGTAGATCGAGTGCTATATCCCTAACATCATAATGTTTAAGCTTCCTTAGAAGCGTATGATGTTCAACAGAGTTAAAGGCCTTAGAAAGATCACAGAACACACCAATAGCGTCTGCGACTTCTACCGAGCGCTACAAACGTGCCTGATGAGATTTACACCTGCATTAATTGTTGAGCGACCCTTTATTAAGTCATAATGAGCTTTGTGCAGTAGATTATTTGAGTTAAATGGCTTTCAAATCGCTGCAATATAATTTCATCATAAATTTTACTTGTTGCTGGTAATATCGATGTAGGTCTGAAATTACTAAGATTCTTTAAGTCAAGAAATGCGCCAGCATCAATACATCTGTTAAATATTGCAGCTAAATATGGTGCTATACTAACTATTATACTTTCTACTAATTTTACAGATATACACTATAAGTCGGTTGTTTTTTTTTAATGCAGTAACTTGAAAGTTTTAATGACATCATTGGGGTTAATGTGTTTAAAATTAAGTAGAACATGACACTCTTCCGCTTTGCTCCTAAGAAAAAATTCTGACAACTCCGTCAATGCTTACGTTTTGTTTTTTTATGGCTTATTACACTGAAAGTTTTTCAAGACATGCTTGCTCACTATTACCTACAAGCTCTGTATAAAGACTATGAGTTGTACTACTGTTTAATGACTGCACTAACTGTTATAAAGGAACCATGAGTTTCAGTAAAGCTTGTTTCTAACTCATTATTGCGACTCAGAAAATATAAATATGACTCGTTAGAGCTGCTAAATCTTGAGGCCTATCCAGCTGGTCCGTGATGTCCATATTTTTAATATGCAGATCAGCGAGTTGATTCTTCAGCTCTAATACCTTGTTATTGACCTTGGTTATCTCTTCTTCACAGTTAGCACTTTCACACAACAGCAGACTGCTTTCCGCCTATATTTATTAAACTCGAGCAGTGCTAACTGAAGCTTGTCCTCCGTGTCCCTCGCCTTATGGGTCATCATATTTGTGGACATGATTGTTGGGGAAGTATGTCCACCACAAAAAATTAAAAAAATACTCCCTGAGTTTTACAGCTGATTACAAAATGCACGACGATTGAACCTTCAGCTCGAGTTTATAGTCTAATACTGGATTAAGATATTTGTAAACGTTACAAACGTTTATACTTAACTATAATAAAACAAATTACTATTATATTAACTTGATAATAACAATTACACGTTATAATTAATTAAAACCATTTTTAAATTGAAGAGCAACTTTTACAATGACACTTCACTAGTGGTACCAGAGCAAAAAAAAACTTTGGAGATGACCATTTTAAAGGCGACGATAGTGATAATTCTCAGCATATTTTTGGGAATTGTGTTGATAAAGAAATTTATTCCCATCTTTTGTAAACAGCGGCTGCTTCATGAGATAACTTTATTTCTTTATCAATGGATGAAATTCCGTCCCAGCCCGGCTGCTCTAACAAAATTGAAATTAACTCTTGACTATTCCACTCAGTATGGCTTTTAATGAATGCGCTGGAAAAGTCGTAAGTTGAATACTTAGCAGCGATAAATTTAGCGCCATGATTTTAAGAAAGCACTAGAAAAGATTGACTTCACAGTCTTAAATCCAAAATGAAGACATAAGGAGTGCAAGTTCTAGATTCGTAGAACGAAACTTGGGTCTTTGTAGTTAGGCCTTACCCGATATTTAGATTGTACATTTGCTAGAACTCCAAAACCGTCTTGAGTGACATGACTTTCAATGAGAGCCAATGCATTCAGTAGGCGACAGGTCTACCAGAACATACCTCCTGTTCTTCATTCGAAGAATTTGTTTGCCTTCTTATTTATGTACACACACACAAACATATATGTATATATATATATATATATATATATATATATATATATATATATATGTATATATATATATATATATATATATATATATATATACATATATACATATATATACACACATATATATATATATATATATATATATATATATATGCATTCATATAGGAGGAATATTAATTTGTTTGTACTATGATTTCAATTTTCATCTCAAGCAGCCACTTGAAAAGATTTAAGTGACTCACAACAACGTAAAAATTGTCGTTGTTGCCTGTCATAATTCTAGAATATTCTTTGCATGTTAGAATTTATTATATTATGTATTTATTATATTATATTACTCATTTTTGCTTAGTATTCAGAATTAATGCCAGTTATATTGCTTAGCATTTTATAAATATTAATTTTATCAACGTTTAGATACTTACTGACAACTGTGATATATTTTGAAGTTAACTTCTATCACCATACTAGCGTTAATTCGTATTTTAAGCAAAGGCATAATTACGAAGAATACATGCTTTAGACGTTAAAACGAGCAGTGGTTCATATTTCCTTCTCTGCTCTTGGTCAATCACCGTATCGGTGTGTAACAGACGGTCAAAAACAATAGCTTGTTTTTCAAATTGCGACACGCCCTCTATTATGATAAAGCGTACGTATATTTAGTCTTTACGTATTAGTAATGGTATGAGGATTACCAATAACTAAGGGGAACTAACTTGAAGTTTCCCTTAGTTATGGTTTCGTAAAATATTTAGAAGAAAAATACATCAAGAAAGGTCCATTTGTAAAGCACGCGCCGGTCACACTCCATTTTTTTCTCATAATCTAACACTTGGTCCGCCTATATTATTTTTGCCTGAATGACAAGCAAAATAGCATTTGGTATAATAAAGTGTCCCTTATGCTTCAAAAATGATGGGTTATTGTTTTTATACTTAACCTTAAGACGTAATTAGTAAAGAAATTTCATAATGAAATATGCATATTTCTTCTTTTTATAATTTGTTTTTATTATGCTCAAGTATATTTTCTGTGAAATATATTATTTGCGTTTAAAAATATAAAATAAGATTTGTTCAAACCTTTAACGTCACGCTTCTGCGACCGGCGCTGACTCCAGTGCCATATCGTGCATATAACAGTGGTTGCTGCCATAACACCAACTATAAAACTACAAGCAAAATATATCGTTAGATTTCTTTTTTCACTAGGCTCAAACAGGTATTGCTAAGAAGCACCGCATAGCGGGCTAAAAATGTTATTTACAAGAAATAAGGGCTATCACATATCCGACAACTTCAATTTTGTAAAATAACTGTACTCATGTACATTCTATCATTAATTGCAAAAAATATAAGTTACAATTTTTTTTTAAATTTAGTATTTAACATGTTATGAGCTTTCACATTTTTTATATAGGGAGAAACAATAATTTTACATAATTAAATACTTGAACACTGTAGCGTCAAGATGATAACGTAAGGCCGTTGCCGAGCGAGTTCAGTCAAAATGGCGCATCGCTATTACAGCGGAACGTCGTATCATTTGTACTATTAGTCGTATTGTTTATATATTTTATACAAAAAATAAGCGTATGATCTTAGTTTTTTGAAAATGGTGCGTGATGTTGCATTTCGTTTTGATGTATTGTTTTACCCTTCTACTAAAAACATTTAAAACTACACATTTTTTTTATCACGTGACTAACATTTTTAAACCAAACATCTATGTAGCTTTGCTTATTATATGCATATAAATTTAGATACAGTAGATATGAAGGGTGGTAGACGGTATGGATAGTATTGTAAAGGAGTTTAAAACGAACTTAATGAAAAGATTAGCGATGTAAATGTTATAGGAAACTTACAAGAATATTATTGCACCAGTATTAAATGCAGGCTTCATAGAGGTTTGACAACTGTTATCTGGTAAAGAAATCTTAAATGGCAAATCAGCTCTTCCTATATCCGAGTTCTGCACCAGCACTTTCCCCATTGTGATAACGTCGGCCTTACTGCACGACGCAGAAGAACATAAAGCCCATTTCAATATGTAGTCAATTTCAGTTGTTCCATTGTGCGGGCACTAAAATAGAAACGATCGATATTCATTTAAATATCTGATTCATCTTTCACAATCCTAGAAAATGCAATACAATTATTCTGAAACAGATTGTAGAGATTAATTATGAATATATTGTCATATTTTCTTCTTTATTAGCTCAAAAACAGTGGGTACTTTATTTCTCTCCAATGTGAATTGATTGATTTATAACACTTTTTTTCGATATATACATGTGTCTGCTCTCTGAAGATTTATCAGCTAGGCAGTACACGTTTTGAGAAAATGGCGTTAGTCAAGAAATTTGCATAATTGCATAACGCTCGGATCGCAGATTTTTTCAATGTAATGTTTATCGGATTATTTATGGTAAAGTTTAGTAAATTCTATTTAAAATATCGCCAGAACTTAAATATTATATTCTATATAATCGTTTTGATAAGTTTTGCATTTACCAAAAAATATATGGAAATTGGTCGATCTATCGAAATATTGGTGAAAAATATAAAAACTTTTAATAAAGTCCTCATTAAATCGGGAACACAAGCCTTTTCCAGAAAATGTATATTATATGTTTAAAATCAGAATTATATCTTAATATTACGTACACGATTTCACTCAACTCGATAATGTTTAGTGAAGTTCGATAAAGTAAATTTAAGATACCCAAACTGATTCATGATACCGTCTGTACTTTAGTCAGATATTTAAAATGACATTGTATTTACCAAGATGCGACCAATCGAAGATTGTAGATTACAAGGCTGCGGGGTCTCTTTCTCATAAGTAACTGCCACGTCTAATATGCAATACTGCATCGGACCACCGTTGGAGACCGGATTGAGGCACCCCTCGTAGTTCCCAGTGAAGTCATGGGTTCCATTCATCGAACCCGGTGTTGTTGCATTCCACACTGTCATAAATGAACATATTTTCGAAGAATTGTTATTAAAAATAAATACTCTGATTACTGACCAATTGCTCAACCACCTTTCCAAAGAGATCATAGTATCACATATTTTACATTTATTGGTCAAAAATTCGAATAATGTTTTTGAAAGCTCAAAATACTATTTATAACTCTAAAATTTAAGATATAAAGGAATTTGTGAGAGTTGAAACATATAATAGCAGTTTGCTTTATGTTAATATTGACTTAATGAAATCGCAAGACATTTAAAAAAAAATCGATCAAAACGAGGGCCTATTTCATTAAAAAATAAACTTCAAACGACCATCGTACATTTGAAATGCAACAAATCTGAAAGAGTTTATAAAATTCCAATTGTTATTATTGAAGCTTATTATACAGGTTGTTGTATATAATTTTAGGAAAGAACGATTTTATTTAACACAGTGACCAAAATATCGCTAACAGGCGAAATAATAATTATTAATTATTATAAACGCAATAAATCAACAAGAAAGTAAGAATGTGCCAACGCCTGGACAAAAAAGCAGGAAAAGAAATATTAAAAATATTGAATAAAAAATTAACAATATTGATGCATATTTTCACAAAATGAAATCGCGGGGTTCCTAAAGCTCAATAAATGAATTCACCAATACATTTAATGTTCAAAATTCAGAACAAAATTCTTTGAGAGGAATCAGACAATTTTTGATGTTAAAAACAAATGTAGTGCACAAATTATTAATTGGTTAATGAAATAAAAGCACTCCTAAACGAGAACTTTTGTAGTAGTAACTATTAGAATTACATCCATAAATATAATAAATGTAGAATATCTGACCGGATGTGGATATTCCCACAATATGGACCAAAATATAATTTAATAGGACGTATCAAAACTAACATATTTAATTAATTGTATTAATGAATAAGGTAATGATTTTATTTTATGATTATAATAATTTTAATCTTATGTATATTTTTATCTCTTACTCTCTTTTGGCCTTGGTATTTGACATATTGTTACCTACCTTATGAATTCTTGAATTCTGCTGAAACTTATGACTTTCTTCACAATAATACCAATTCTAAATGCTTATTTCACATTTTACAGAAATTTTGTAATTCATTATCGTGGAGTCAAATGAAATCCTTTCCTTTCAACATTTATTTTTTTCTTATATAGTGAAATTATTAAAAGAACAGTGTTTAGAAAATTCTACTATATTAATTTTTAACTCGATAAGAAAACAACACAGAACCTTTTGCCATAAGATCCGAACAATTCTGACAATTCTTTATTAAAATTGTCTAAAAATTACAACATTCCCTCATGCTAGAATTGAAATTATTAATTCTCGTTTGTACCGGAAGCCCTGATTCGGGACGCTTTCTTGCATCCTATTTTGATTTTTTGTGTTGATCACAAACAACCCCAAACATTTAAAAATTAGAATTAAATTCTGCAATTTGGAGGTTGGTTTTATGCGGTAAAACAATTTTACAACATACGTTGCATTTTAGAACACAAAATATCAATATAATCTAGCTTCTTTCAATTGTTTTACAATCTGGCTGAGCATTATTAACAATTAATGATTTTAGAGAACAAACCTTTTGTAAAGCGTCTAAGGCTTTGTGCGGACTTTAAAGTACCCGCTACGATGTACATAACTACCATTACCAAATATATTTGGGTTATCCTGAATTTATTCGTACTTTACACTTCGCAACGTTATACATGCTTTTCAGCTCAAAATGATATTTGTGTTTCATTTTCTGTGAAATTTGTCATTTTTCAAACCTTATATTTTTTCCTACGATTTTCAATTTTCAGATGTCACTTATTTTCTTTTTTTTATTACTTCTTTATACCATTCACAAATCCCTCAACACCTTTGTAAAATTAAATGGGAAATATATTGAAGTAATTCATCTCAAATCCCTAATTCTTAAAATTTTGACGATACTTAACCGACTGTAAAAGGGAGAAGTTATTAAATTATCCATTTTTATTTTACATTATTTTTGTTATAAACCTTAGTGAGAATGAAGTGATTTGAATTATTTTTTAGAAAATTATAAGTCTACATAAATTTAGTAAAGGCCTTTCGATGCACTCCGGATGTGGACAATGGAATCTCCCAACGGCCAACAGTACCTCATCCGTGTTGGAAGACACGTGTGCATATATTAAGTCCACCAAAAAGTAAATTATAAGCACCTAACACATTTCTAAAAATTATGAAATAAATCAAAATTAAAAAAAGAAAAACGGACTAAAAAAACCGATTTGTTTAAGTATCAATCAGATTTATTAAGTCCATTACGGTCTTCGAAATAAAATTCATATTGAGGGGCGGATTTTGCAAATAGCCGATAATTGGCGTTTGGTTTAACTCAATAACTACCATAGTTAGACGCTGTATTAAAATACCAGGGCGTAGAATGGCCTTTATACTATATTATCGGTCGGTATACTTTCCCAATTGTGTTTCAAACATAAGAAAAACAATCTCAAAATAACCTCGTTTGCCAAACAGGCACTCCGCTTTTTCACGTATTACAACATAATTATCAAGAGATATAGATTTTTATCTCATTATGTCTATTTTTAATTAATGTAGCTACATTCTTGTTGACTGATTTTACTATGACATAAATATGAACTTTTTGGTATTAAGTCAAAGTTTCCCATTTTTCACGGCTTTTCGCGCACAAATTTTCTATACCAGCTTCTATGAAAATAAAGACGATTATTATTTTCGGCGCTCACACAGATTTTCAATTCAGTACCGTTTGCGCATGCAAATTGTGAGAACGTATGATTTCGACTTGTGCCTTAGATTTATAACACGATCACGCCTTGTGTACAGCATAAGATTTATGTTGTGTTATAATAAAACGCAAATTACGTATAAACGACTGTTACATAATATTTTTATAATACGTTTGAAATACATCGTATTATGTACTGATTTGTAAATTAGTGGGAAAATTTGGTGATATTTTGCGTGTTTTCTAAATTCGTAAAATACGTAAAATTTCTTACACACGTTCAATAGTGGGAACAAAAAGAAAAAAGTTAATTAATTATATGCCCTAAACAAAAAAACTTGGTAGAAATTTTATAATAGGCGTAACATATATTTATTAGATATACTCGTATTGTAGAAATAGGAAATCTATATTTTGCCGTATTAATTATTGAGTAATATATTACGTTCAAAAATTTTAGAATTTCGTTTTATATAATTAAAATATATTTTTGTTTAAATACTAAATTCATTTCCATCGCCTAGAAAATTATTTTCCATCCCCTAGAAAGACAGAAATAATTTGTCATCCCCTAGGAAATTGTCATACCTCTCTCAGGGAGATCAATTGTATAATGCTAATTTTATAATTGGTTATTAATATTTTATTGCTTGCTTTAAGTTACAAATTTGTCTAATACAATTTTATTTCATCACTAGAAGAAAATAATCGTCATACTGGTTGCAGGAAGCATACGATAGATAAATTTGAAAATAATATTGCAGGAGGTAACATTGAAAATGAAAGAGAAACGACATATAATACGGTAGAACATGTAAGTGTGTTATAATATTATCTAGTTAATCTAAACGTTTGCTATCACATTCCACCACCAATCTAAGAGCCTATTATTTTCATATGATAGTTCTAAGTCTAGCCATCACATAATGTATATATATATATATATGTATATGTAGATATATATATATATATACATATATACATACATACATACACACACAGGTATCCGACAGACTGCGGAGCATTAAAGAATGATGAGCAGAAGACGAATCGCGTAAAGAAGTGGAATTTAGAAAATATTTTTTTTAATTCTCCATCATTCACGTAATCTATTTCCGAGTTTAATATTTTAACCGTAATTTCAGTTACGTTTTTAATATATCTATTAACCACTTTAAAATTGTTTATTTAATATATGGTTTATAATTTTGTATTTAATTTCCTAACAATTTTTGTAACTTGAAAAAACTACCCGCTTATTAATGAAAGCCAAAATAAAACACATAATAAATTTTATTCCTTCTTGTAACTTGTGTTCTTTTTTAGTTTAGTTTTTCTACATACGTGTTTTTCAAATTAAGCGTTAGTGTACAAGAACAAAATTAAGTGTTGAAACATAGATGTGATGTACACGTGAGATATCGTTATAAAAAAAATTTAGATTTAATTTGTTATACTGGATAAAATTTTAAAATTACTGAAACAAACTTTTACAAAATTATTTCATATTAACATACTTGTTACCGTATTGTTTCAAAAATTTTATAATGGGGACATAAATGGGAAAATTTTATTAATTTCAAACAATTTTCTAAAGTGCTTTTGTTATAAACCTTTACAGGTTTTATTTAATTTTTAAAGCTTTTCTTATTTACAAATAAATTTTTACGTTTTCTTTCATATACTTTATTATTTTAATTAATACATATAAAAATTAGATATAAAAATTAATACATTGAAAAATTACAATTTACAGAGAATTTTAATATCAGAGTTATTTTGTAATTGCCAAATCATAATTATAAAATTAATAATAAAGAAAAAGGCTATTTGTCTCAAGAAATCCACAACAATTTTGTTGGATGTTATTCTTATCTTAGTCTATACTTGCCACAATGATTTACCAAAATACTAAACATAAAAGAATAGTACACAAAATATGTGCAATTTTTGATTTCCCAAATTCAGTTACGTTATGCGTTTTGCGAAAGAGAAAACAACGTCAATCATATCTAAGATTGAATCTGTATCCTGTATTAAGAGATTTACGAAGAAATTATAACAGAGGAACCATGCTCAGATTTACTTTAATAATCGATATAATTTAAAAAGTGTCTCAATTGATCCCACTGTGCAGAGTGTGTATGTGTAACACACGCAACTAAGAGGCACACACCACCGCCGGGGCGGGCGCGCGCGCCTGTTAGTGAGAAACGAAATATTTCATCGCGTACATCCGACATTTAATAATGATTAATTTTTGATAGCGACTAAGTAAACATAAAAATGAACCGACACGAATGAAAACAGAACCAACAAATCTTATGTTTAATTTCGTTATTATGCACACAGCTGTTTGTCATGACGCTTTTCAAGTATATGTACTTAAAAGACATCTGATTAAATAGTTATTGCAGAGTAACTTAGTTAAGGTAAATAATTAATTTTACCTTTTCAATACTCAACAAAAAGTTTATTTTTGAACTGGAAATTTTTTTTAAAATTTTAAATTACTTTTTTCATATTCTTCCATTACTGAAACTCTTATTGTGTATGTAATTTATTAAATTATTAACACGTGATTGTTTACACAAAATTTGAGGGAAATTGCGTATAGGTATTTTGAAAGTAATTTTACATAATTTTTTTTTCTCTTACTATTTAATTTCGTAGATCTTTGCATGGTCCTTCAAATGGCATTATCATTAAACATATTTTTAAAATCAATTATTTTTTATTAGTCGTAGCAGATTCTAGTTTTAATTGTCTTATTTATTTCAATATTTTTTTCAAGGAATCTTAAATTAATGCTCATATCAGTTTCCTTAATATTCATTAATTTCATAATGGGATCTGAACCGATATTGTCGCTATTTATCCTAAGTAGTAGTAAGAAATCCTAGGTAAAAAGTAAAATAAACATGCAGTCAAATTCGAATTTTAAAAAGTTGATATATAAATAAATCAGTTAAGTCCCAGAGTAAAACACGCACTACGGGGGTGCCGTACATACTCAGGCATATATAAAAATGGAAGTAGACATAGTATCTTTATTGAACTATTTACAAATACTAAGATACCAGTGTGCCACCCTGGTACATTATAAGGTGTCGTAGTGGTATATTGTAAGTTATATAGATAAGGAAAGTGCCTTCTTTGTATACCACAGTAAGCGTGTTTCCCGCAGGTATCGAAACGACCCATACGATGACTGCCTACGGGTACAGTTAAAGATTTAGATTTTTATATGTTGTGAACGTATGTGAACGTAACTTGTTATGAACGTAGTCCTGATTTATCGTGTACGTGAAATGAGGAAAGTTTTGCAAACATACTTTAAAAAACCGTTCAGAAAAGGAAATTAAAATATTTTTTTGAATTCGAATGCTTACACAGGTACAGGTGCATACGTAGGTGTATGCACCTGTACCTGTGCACATCTCTATTCAAATAAAGTATTGTTTACCTTTTTTAATTTGTATAACATTGGTAATATAAAATATACCTTATGGTCATAAAGTATCACTTAAAATTCTTTCAAAACATATAAAGTTTTAAAATATATAATCAAAAAAATTACCTGTTTTTTTCATTCACCTAATTAAATGATATGGTGACATTATACAATTTGAA
The DNA here is from genome assembly GCA_039881145.1 of Druceiella hillmani. NCBI lineage: Eukaryota > Metazoa > Arthropoda > Insecta > Lepidoptera > Hepialidae > Druceiella > Druceiella hillmani. Next base: position 9,224,495 of record JAYKKI010000095.1, on the reverse strand, counting down.
ACAAAATTAAATATATATACAATTTGAAAGAAAATTAAATATAACTCTAATTAATTTAATTTTAAGCTTTAAGAATACTTGAAATAATTTTGAATACCATAAAATTATTTCAAAACACAAAATAAATTTAAAATTTTTGCTCATAGAAAAAAGGACTTTCAGAGGACAAAAAAGAAACCTTATCAGTACTCACCGGATGCGGCTTGAATTAGGAAATCTCTTAAAACCGTTTCACCTTTTGCCATATCTTTGAAACATCGTTCATTTATTTTAGGTTTGACCTCAGCAAGGAATGAAATATCATAATCGAATGCGTTCGCGTTTATTAAAAGCGAATAAAGCACAATAAATGATAGCAAACGGTACATTTTCTCATCGCAAGCGAGCAAATCTAAACCATAAACAGTCGAGCACAGTCGTCTATCGAGTTTAGAATGAATAAATTGATTCGATTCAAAATTTTTCTTAGCCTCATTATTTCAAGGTGGTTGATTGTTTGTAAGTTATCACTTTATTTATACAATTGTTAATTCGAGAGTTAGTAAATTCTCTATTGTAAGTTAAATATGCGCACAGAGGTCCTTTTATTATAAATTTAATAATATGCTATTGGACATACGAATACATAGGCGTATTCATTATTTTGATTAAGTAAATATTATTCAATAAGGGTTTTGTTAAAAAATTAAATATTTAAGACAAACTTGTTCATTTGGAAACATATCTATGTAAATCAAAACGTATGTATGTACATCATAGGCTTATATTTATTTAAACATATTGTATGAGCATGCAGAAGGTTGAAAATAAAAAAAAAATAAAAAACACGTTAAACATTTCGAAACAGGTTCGCCGCTAGTAAAGTGTTGTATATATTAATATACTACATGATATTTTTTTGTATCATGTTCGTATACTTTTTCTAATAATAACTTTATTACTTATAGCAATTACGTGGTCACGTGCTTTATAATACAGCGTAGGTTAATTATTTGCTTGAATTATAAATTCAATAAAATACAAAATTTAAAAAAAATAATTTATCTGTTGGGCATTTGAAATTAAAATTTCAATGCATTCAGTGCGACGACTTCAATACTAATTATATTTATTAATACTAGATATCATTTATTTAAATGTTAGATTTGTTATTTTTTTACTGTTCACCCCCTGAAGCCTTGCCAATTGCGAAATGCTGCCCCTGATTTTTTCAATCACTGATATATATATATATATATATATATATATATATATATATATATATATCAATTCACTTATATATTATATATATATATATATATATATATATATATATATATAGAAATTTTGACAGCTTTCGTCACGAAAATTCCCCGATAAGCGTTTGTTTTTTTATCTTGAAAAATAAATAATGAAAATTTATTTTTTACTAAATAGGTAGGATTATTTTTTACCATAGAAAAATATTGCCCACTCTCTCTTACAAGTGTAAAAATGTAGTAACATAAATCTATAGGCTCTAAAAAACAAACAACTTAAATTTCTTATTTCATTATCAAAGTTATTTTTAGTCATATTGCTTACGTTACCTTAAAAGTTTAAAAATATCACAACAGAGTACGGACTCTGTTTTTATTACTTATAACTTTTTTCTGTTGAATAATTAGCTATTTCTATTTATTTAAAATTAGGATAAATATAAGAACCCAAATAGAGTTTCCTATATAGTGACATTATTAAGAAAGGTCTAGTAAAAAATAAGTTTAAAAATGGAAATTTTGATGATAATAATATTTTTACAGTGAAAAAAAAAACAGAAAACAAATGTACGCTTTACTTGAAAAGGAATTTTTTCCATGATATTTCATAGGCAAATCAGGTGTCGCTTTTACATGAAATGTCTCATAAATATTTTGACTGTTACATAGAGTAACAGTGAAAATAATAGGCAGGGGACAATATTTATTTTAGTAAACAATTAATTTTAATATTTAAAAAACACAACATAAAAATACCAACATTATGGAACCTATGACCGATGCGAAGAAGGGATCTTCTATTAATCGGTTATTTTATTTCACTCTTTATGAAAAAAATTACTATTAACGCGAAAGTCAGATAGCTATATTTATGTCAATTATATTTTCAATATATATTTTATGGCAAGTTATGGAAAATTCATGCCAAAACTATTACGACTTCCTTAAAGAAAATTAAAATTCATTGAGAAATAACCGACTAATGAGCATTTAAATTTCTCCCTGTCGTATTTGATTCGCTCGCGAGCCCATCTTCCTCCATTGCGGAGATGATCTTCGTGCAGTTGGTATTCCTCTGATCGTCTATAACAAAATTGCGTAGATGATGTACCACTAAATATACCTTCTTTTTTATATATGCCCGTAATATATTTTCATACATTTCATAGTGGAAATGAATTTTTCATGAACATCTAAAGTGACATACTAAAATATTTGTTATGGTAGATTTTTTTGATAATGCTTCATGAAACAGTGCCAAAATAGAAAGTGTCAATCTTATAATAGATATAGTTTGATTTATTATAGAACGGACAGTTTGATTTTATGATAAACATAATTAATTTTGAAGACTCTAATTCTCGTGTCAAATGCCGCTATTGAACTTATAGCACATTCAATTGTATTAATTCAGCGATTTATATTTCAGAGCTGGTCGTAAAGACTGTGACGATGATGTGATGCATGGTGTAGTGCAAGATTAAATCTAAGTAAACAGTGAAAAATAAGGTACATAATGTTACCTTTATTTGAAAGGAAAAAATTTAAAAAATATTCCTTTGTGAAGATTGTGTCTTAAAACAAAGATGGTGCTAATAGAGTTTAGCTCTTATGAGGTTATAACAAATATAATGAAGAATGAAAGTTCCTTCACATCTATAAAATAATTTTGGGCTAAATCAAAACTCTCACAAATAGACAGCAATCTAAATTTTACGAAAGCAAAAGATTTTTAGAGCGAAATTAATACTTCAACTTTTTATAGTGTATCAGGCTGGGGAATCTATTTTACTGAGTGAACTGACTTAGAGGCTGCAATTAAATAATGTTATAATTTAAATGAGTGCTCTTTACTACTCAAAGCGTATTATCAACCCGTGAATAAATATTATAGAACCTCTCTTTGCTACCTAGCACATAAATTTCAGAGGGAGAATAGTGACATCATATGATGGCACAATAACGTTTAATAGTCAGAAAAGCGAGTGCGAATCAAGTTGATACTATTATTTGATTCGTATAAAGTCCTATTACCACTTGCTTTGACAAAAATGCAGCTAATTACCAGACTCTTTATGTCATACTAATGGAACAAATTTTAGGAGCACGCAAAGTTAGGAAAGTGTTTGCAATGGAAATGAGTAAGTGAGTACTATATTTTCTACAATAGCAAGACAATTGTCTATGTCGATCAGATTATTACAAGCCAACTATTCATATTCAAAAACATATTTATATATAAAAACAAACTTTCAGCCTGTTGTTGCTAAGTGGAAAAGTAAATTAATATCTAATCAAACTCATTCTAATCAATAAGTTTATATCAACAACAGGTTAATAAATTTTCGAAGAGCATTACGATTTCGAAAAATATAGTAACGCTAATATTTTAGTAGAATGATAGAGAGATCATAGCTGTAATAATAGCACGTCAAATAGATTTTCAACATTTGTCACAACCAACGTCACAACTTATATTGATTGGGAAAACACCAAAGAACATTCAGTCAACCATAATAAAGATATTTAAAAAACTCGGTCTGAGGTAAGCTGCAACAAAACGCAATTACAATAATTTCGTAAATAAAAATGAAATATTATGTTAATTTTTGCATAGGATTTACTAACGTCAACAAAAATAAATAAGCACTACGTGTCATACGACCAATAAATTTTTACAAGTGTTAGCATACGTTCTCCATCTCAGAAGCCAAAATTGTGATCCATTATGTCTATTAATTATGATGAAGACTAAAGCAAAAGAAATAGTTGTGAAAAGGGTACAGATCTAACATTTCAATAACATTTTGATGCATATCGTGTATGTGCGGGAATTATACTCTTACCTATCTATCGAAGAAATATTTTGTACCTTAGAGTATAATTTGTATCACAGTTCAGTATAATTTAAATGAGTGGAAAACCAATGGTTCTTTAAATATAATACGCTAGATTCTAATTTAAATAAAGAAATTTGGAATTCAAATATTGTTTTACAAGCAAATAAAAAATATTCTTAACCACCATGGAAAATACTATGACATTTGACCACCTTAGAAGTGTGATCTAGAAAACATTCTGCTTTCATCGTATACGAGACCTTTTTCATGTCGACTTTCGCTTCTATATGAAACTCGTTTCATATTTTCTATGAAATTCAGTTAACAATTTAACCGCAATAAAGCCTATACGTGTCTACACATGCATCTCTCTTGTTTTCAGAATTAATATTTGCTTAATAGCTTCACATATCAAAATTGTTAGAGTAATGAACCCATTGTTCAGAGCAGCTGTTACAATAATATTATTCTACTGAATTGATTAAAATTTATTCGAAACACCATTCATATACGTTGTGTATTATTATTTGTTTGAATTTAAGTGTTATACATATTTATATAAACTGAGAGAATATTTCATAATGAAATTATTTAGGTAAACGCAATGTTGGGTGAATTTGTGTGTTGAGGCTGACACTTTTTTGCAAGCTGTCTAAAACTTATTTATTGCTTGCACTAATTTTGGTATACAAGAATTTTTTTAGATAGTTATGTTTTTCTTGGATTGAATAATATTGTGTACACAGTTTTGACAAAAAGTTATGGTATTGAACATATTTGACGTTAATTTGGTAGAAATTCAATATTAAATGAAACTACGTGATGTAGTATTATTTCTACTTTCTTTAAGTTTTTTACCACGACCTAGGTTTCGTTGTATTACAACATCTTCAGGTTGGCTGGTTATCTTAACCTAACAGCCCACCTGAAGATGTTGTAATACAACGAAACCTAGGTCGTGGTAAAGAACTTAAAGAAAGTAGAAATAGTACCACATCACATAATTTCATTTAATTGTGAAAAAGTTATGGTTTCGAATTTAAATTCGTTATATTTATTTTGAACTTCAAAGTACATAAAATAAATTAATATACATGTATTGCGGACTTATTACTTTGACAGTAAACTTTTCCTGTGTACAAAACCGACAATGTTATTGAATATAGTTATCCAAACAATTATAAAAATCTAGTACAGGTAATAGGGTAAATAACACAGGCCATTAAGTATACAATATTTTAATATATTTGGCATTAATTTTGTAAAAATTCATTATCAGTTAATTTTTATTCACAACTAAATGAAACTATGTAATGTAGTATTATATATTTCTACTTTATTTAAATTCTTAACCACGATATAGGTTTCGTTGTATGACGACATCTTCAATTTATAAATATTGACTCTTAGAAACTTCCAACAGCAGTTAAATGTTACACAAAATGGAAGTGTTACGCAAAGTGGAAGTGGGGATTGCGCGGATTTCCCACTGTTCATAGGTCGTGGTTAAGAATAATACTACATAACGTTATTTCATTTAGTGTGAATAAAAAATTATATAATATTTAATAAAATACAGTCTATATCGATACGCAAATTAAGACAGAAAAAACCAAAATACATTAACACAGAATAAAGAGTAACTACACAAAGATTAATATTAATAATGATAACGATGGAATATACTACAGAATACCAAAAACGGACGATAGAATAATGAATAAGGTAATGAATAATACCTGTTTTGTCCTCTTGACAGAAAGTTTCAGGATTAAGAGGGGTAAGAACATTTGAACAATCATCGAAGATATTTGTCAGGTACAATTTCCTGATACAGAGTTTGATCGACTTGGATATTTTGTGATATAGTTCGTTTGGTAAAATAATAAATGAGGAAGGTATGATAGAAAATATAATATTCGAAAACATTCAATAAAACTCCGCTTTCCTCCGTCCAAGGATTTCTTGTAATATTATCCATTTTAATGAATACGAATAAATGCAATATTACTATTAACAATCGCTTGAAGGCGGCAAGATCATTGTCATGTGAGCTGAAATTTTAGTGACTGAAATTTTATTTCCTGATACCTGTACAATTATTGTTGACGGACGCAAGCGGTAACTAGTTGCATTTTTTATTAACTACTGTAGTTTAGTTACATTACTGAGCTTTGTACTATTGTATTTAATTAAATGAAGTAATGCGCAAATAACGATAATTTCCAAATTAAATTGAAACGCAAAAAAAACAGTAAAATGCTCATTTCCTCTTCTTCAATTTGGTGAAAACAACAACTTAGGTTGACAGAAAAATTAAAAAAAAATATTTTGTCAACAAAATTTATGCCATACATTCTGTAACACCAGCTTGTAACTCCGCGTCGGGATGCGCCCCGAAGCGAAACCCCGAAGCGAAAATATACGCGAGCTATTTCGACAATTTTGGTGTAATAATAGTCGAATTGACCAGATTAAATATATGTTAGTGTGTGTGTTTAGTTACATTATCATACGTGATTATAAATATTGAGAAAGGAAAACCGGAAACCTTATAAATTCTCTCACATGTATATCCGATTGCCCGTTACAGCCGTTTTTTTCTCAAAAACCACTTGAGGTAATTTTTTTAAATTTTCCATGATAGTAAAGCACAGCAGTTTTCAGAAGCCCTCGCAAAGGCTGTACTAAAACTAAGGCGATGATTCTAGATGTCATAATTTTTTAAATAAACACCGCGTTTTTACGCCTATGAACCTGTGATAGGCAATATATTTATGTGTTTCTACATTCTCAACTGATTTTCTCAAAAGCCAAGCAACATAGAAGCTCTAAATTGGTATACTAATACATCTTATTAGCTCATGTATTTTTTACTAACCTTTATCAATTCGGAAATAAAAATTTTAATAGGAGATAAATAAAGGCCTTAATTTGTTTAAATGTTGTATATCTTATGGATATCATTTGTTTACGAATATTTGAAATTGTAATTTGAAATATATATTCCAGAAATATACGAAAATTCAGCATTCCCCTTATTTACGAATTTACTGAATAAATTAATAGAAAAAACTACGTACCCTTATATGTTTCTAATTGCTTAAACGTATACGGCATCCTCGAATTGCGAGTTCTACTCGTGCTCGAAAGATTTTTATAAATTTTATATAAATATGTGTTATAATTTTAAACTTTTTCTGCCGTGGTTATTCTAGTATTATATTCATAATTAAATTAATTATCTCACAGCTTTATTGTCTTTAGTTACAATGTAATTTCAATTCTTCGCTATTAAATGCCTTTCACTTATTCGTTCTAGTAAATTTTGAAAAATAAGCAAATTTTTGGAATTAATTCATCCATTTGTTTGTTAGTTGAATTTCCATTATATGAAAATTCATGAAACGCCACGAGTCCCGTTTTTTTATTTCAAACTAACATTCAAGAATAAAATATATTTACTCAAAATTTATATAAAAACATCTGAAAGAAGAACCAGTTTTATCTATAAATACTCAATTTTACCCGCAGCTTTCAAACGGTTACAGCTAAAAATGTATGGTGTGAAATTAAACCATTCAGGGCCATTCAGAATGATTAAAGGAAATGATATGCTAAACCTGTTATTCTTGGTTTTATAATGCTTCTCTCTAAATATTTCTCTCTAAATTAGGGATTAAAGGGAGATATTTGATTGCTAGCTTATATTGCACATGTAGTATTTTAAAAATCACGTTTATCCGTGACTCCGTTGCGACGTTGCTTCGTTGGTCCTAGAACCTATTTCTCGAACTTTTTCTCAAGATAAAAGTATACCTATATCCACGGCTCGCTATTTTGTTCAAGAAATCAGGTCGATCCGTAGCTCCGTTACAGAGTGAAAGAAAGTTAAATAAACACGCTTTTGCATTTATAAATTAGAATTATAATATCTGTTGGAATGAGGTTTTCCAGGACAAAAAGCAGTCTACCTCATTTTCAGGTAAGCCTTCAGCAGCTACCTTTAGGCAAAAAATCACTTTGGAAAGTTGTCCAACCATGACGTGAAGAAAGGATTAAAAACATACTTTTGCATTTGTAATATTATAGGTTGTTATTTGGATGCTCCTTTATATCGGGTATGTAACGATTCAAAAAATTCAAACGATTCAAAAAACACCCACCGCTATTTTATGTAAAAAAGGACGTTAATCCCTGGCATCGTTGCGACGTAAAGCATTACATTAGTTACGATAATAAACTGAATTGGCCTGTCTATACATCGAAGATATTTACAAAATATATTCAGGGTAACATAACAAATGCAAGAGAACGCAAAAATATTGTTGTGTTCAAGCACCGTGTAAGAGTAGCTAAAAGACTTTTGATAAAGGTTTTACCGATGGATTATGATGGCTTTTAAATAACAAATAGAATATGTTTATCACAACCGATAAATAACCAAGAAGATATGACAGTTTCAATATAAATTATACTTACTTGAAAAGTTTGCTTTTAATATTTTTGTAATAGGTTAATCTTACAATAAATAATATTTTCTTAACAGCGCAAAGCTAGTTAGAAAATAAATCATTAGCTATTTTGTTTTATTTGCCGATCATTAAGTTCAACAATTCGTGACTCTTTCAACTATACGTATGAACGAGCTAGAGGAGATATCATTATATTTTGTTGTATATCAAGGCATATAATTATATATTTTTGTAGGTTTTATTATTTAAGGCTAATTACTAAAGTACAATGATATTTTCTAACATTCAATATGTGATGCCGTATTATTTAAAATATAGTTGAGAGGTGGCTTTAAGGCGGTAACCTCCAATGAAAGCAGCAAATGTCGTATTTGTTACCCCTACAATGTTGGTTTATTAAGATAGTTTGTCACGATTCATTAAAAGGACATAGTTGTATTGTAGGACATGTTAGTTTACAACAGGTTAATCTTAAAATAACTGGACTCTAATTGTTATATTTAATCATTTATATTAAATAGATCTTAAGTTTGCTTTTAATATGTATTCTAGACTACGGGGATTTTGCACGTCATCAGTTTTAGAACGTGTAAGAAAAACTTCACTTTTTTGTGCTTAAATGCATATTCACGTAAAGATATGACGTTTAGTGCATATACTTTTAAGTCTTGTTTTTAATTTACCAAATAGACCAACCAAATCGCGTGTCAAATGGCAAAAAAATAGTAGACACTGATTAGTAGTCACGAGTGATTGTAGCAATCTCGATAGAGGCACATGTAGAAAATAAAATACGATGGTATTATCGTATTTCATACTTACTAATAACACAAATCTACTAACTGCAATAAATAAAACTAATTATGTACGTGTTAGTGAAGTATTAACTAGAATACAATTTATAAATTAAACAAGGTCAACTGAAAAAACGTCGTCTAGCGTCGAATTCATCAATTGTACTCTTTGCCACGGATTTTGATAGGAAAATGGAATCAAACACTTTTCCACGCTTCAAAGTGACGGCATTCAATGTTTGATCCTGCGACTTCTTACGTCGAAAAATATTAATTTTTTTTATGTTTGTATATTTGAATATAATGTATAAGACTAAAAGTGAAGTAAGTCGAAACATATAGAATCACATTCATGCAGCTTAAAATTTATTATCAATAAATTTAGCACAACAATATTTCAGTACACATATATGTCTGTGAAAGAATTCAATCTTGCCATCCAGATAGTTGGGATACAACGATTATATAAGATATGAGCAAACTGACAAATTTCTTGACGTGATTCTACTGTGTCGTTTAAATCAGGACCTTGAATAAAATTTGCATGTTATTAATGTGGAGAAGATATTTTACGAATAAAATAAATGTAAGTAAACAGGTATACAGACAAGCGAATACGCTGAAAGTATAATTCTTAAATATATTTGAAGTATGTAATAATAATTATTCTTTATTCCAAATTGATATTTGTAAAATATAAATAATTCGGGTGGTGAAATGTTGATGACTGACTGCTTACCTTTCGTATATAGCCTAGTTAGAAAGGGCTCTAAAATATTTTTTTTATAATTTGAAGTCGTATATTTTCAGAGATGTACTGAAGAAATATTCAAAATTGATGCCTCTATTCTTATTTTTGAAAATAATGAAGTGTGATATATATTTTTAAAAGTAGGAAATCAGTAACGATAATTGTAAATGTTATAGTTCTTCAGACTATTTGCATATTATTCAGACTAATTGCTTTAGAGACGACTTATGATAATTCATATTGGAGACGACTTATGATAAATAAACTAATTTTACTTCGAAGGAAATCCGTAAATTTACGATCCGTAAAACCGTCCGTAAATTTAAGATCCCCCTAATTGTTGTACACCACCCTATAAAACAGCTTATAAACCTTCGATTTGTATTGATACCAACAATTTTGTTATTCGTTAATACTAGTAGAAGAGTATGACAGAGCAACGGGCATATTTGTAACCATATAACCGCTCTTAGCAAAATAAATTGACATATACAATAAAACAGTATCACAACTAATGGTATAAATAAACGGGTACAAGTTATTACGCACAGAATGGTGTATTTTTATATTCATTCGTATGTAAAACCAACGTAGATGCGATAATAGCTAGGTCAAAATTTTCGTCGCAACGAAATTATATCGAATTTCATTATGCGAAAATTTTAGCAGCCTAATATAAATTGTATAATTATAATAATAAATGCTAATTTTAGAGCATAATGGCCGTGTGCGAAAAAGACAGAAATACAAAAGTATTCATATTTTACAGACGATTAAACTTGTTAACGGGATGCCTGTATCCATGGAAAGCCTTTAAGTAGTTCTAATAATGACTTAAGTGATATGAGATTTAATAACAAGAATAAAAAATTATTACTTTGTGAAATTTAAAAATATTTTTTCAGAAATCTCGACTTGTATGAGACGAAAATATCAGCAAAAGTAAAGGATACGGCAATCAGAAGAAAGTCCGATCAAGGAGAACTATAAAAGCGCCCAAGCGATATTGGCTTTAATAACAAAAATCAAAATGTTATAACGTATGAAGAACGCAGGATAACACCGGGGCAGCTAGACCTACCGCATGTATCTATTATAACCACGGGTGATTTTAACGTAGTTGACAACAATAAAAAGATAGAACTTTTCGAGTTTCCGTGCCTGGAAATTACGGGACACACCAATACATCGATCACCATGGCATTCGCCCGGAATTTGAATTCTATTCAGTGTACACCACATAAATACGTTTCATAAATACTTCAGTTGCCACCGATCACACTCCGTCGAATCAAATTTTAATGAGTATAAATCTAGATTGACGCAATTTACGTGATAAAAATTGTGGAAATTTTTTGGTTTAAAAATAAATATTAACAATATCAATTTATATTTTTTTATATGGGTATATTTTTATATGGTTTATTTTAAGTGCCAACTATCAAAAATAAATATCGCTATTTATGACTGGTTATACCGCCATAAAATAACTATACAAAAATTAGTGCAACATTTGAAAAAAAGTTAAAGTTTTTTACAAATAATCTCTGAAATCAGTATTCACAGACAGAGTAAGTAGCAAATTGGGGTTTAAATGGATATTTAGTTCCTTTGAATGGGCAATTCAACTTTGAATATCGTTGACTATTCAAATTTGTTTGTAATTTGTGGCAATTTTATTTTAGCTTTAAATAAATAAACGTTCACTCAAATCAAAATTCTCAGGTTCTGCAGTAAGGCTACTGACGTCAGGGCTAATAGATGAAGAGAATATGTATTTATCTTTTTAGTATTTTTTTAAGGATTGATTTAATTTTAATTTAAGTAATACGAACTTACATATACATATATATATATATATATATATATATATATATATATATATATATATATGTATATATATATATATATACATATGTATATATATATATATATATACATATGTATATATATATATATATATATATATATATATATATATATATATATTTATTATTTTATATATATATATTATTTTATAACCAATGAGAAAAATAGTTTTAGAATAACTTCATAATCGCACTACTTTGAAATTAATTAAAGTGCGGCTCAACATCAAGATGCAAAAGCTGTCTGTATTGTCTCTTCAAAATGTGCCGCTATTAAGTTAGAACTTTTGTATTTAATTTGTGGAAAATGTTTATACTCACTCATATATGGTATTAATTTCAACATAATGACGTTTATTTCCAATTCATAAAATTCAAGAACCAGTTTTTTGCACTATGAGCAGACTGCTGCCAAAATAATGAGATAAGTTACAGTTCATTGTATGACATGTATCATCCATATCTGAAAAAATATCTCTAATACGAAATAAGTATTTAAAATACGTTAACTAGAAGCATTCTTCACAATGAAATAAAGAGCAATTCTGTTATAACTCAAAACAAATTAATCATATAGTCCAAGGTACGCAAGCCTACTTTTGGGATTCTGATTTTCAAAATAACATTCTTTTTTAATCTAAACAGAAAGCCTTTACCTCGAAGTATTTCTCTGTACTTTAAAATTACCTTTAGTTACTATGATTGTCGATTTGAATCTGGTACCAATGGAGTTATGTTATCAGGTTTAACTGTCGTAAATGATTTTTAATAAATTGCAATGGCAACGAAATAACAATATGCTGAAAGAATACAACTTCCATAATGAAGGTCGATTAGAGTTATTTAATTGAATATGCGATAAATAATTGCGGTAATAAATTTAAAATCATTATTTTGCCTTTGGCTTCCATGAAATTACAGCTAAATTTATTCTACGCAGATTATATCTACGCAGATTCTCATAATTATTTATGAGATTATATGACAAAACACTATTTCTAGATACTTTGTTACTATTGTTACTTTTATAATTATATTTGTATTTAATTAGCCCCGTACAAATAAACGAATCACCAAAACCTCTGATCCAGAATAACCTTACGTTATGGGTACTGTATTGTGCACTAGACCAACCGACATTTGACCATGCATTCTCAGAGACAACGTACTTCTCATCTGATATCATTCAATTTTTGACCTAGCTGGATCATTTTTCTGGGTTTTGATTTCAAACATTTCGTGAATTCTCTTTCTTTGCTTATAGTGAATAACAACTAAGGAATGTTTGACGATCCTCACGCTAATTTTGCACAACTTTTTTCAACGCATGTAGGGGAGAGTGGGGCAATGGGTGCTAGCGGGTAATGGGAGCCACTAAAATTTACACAGACTGGAACGCACTAGTCGCACGAAACTGACAGAAATGCATTCGAGAACATTCGTTCATGTCACGTGATCGACGCCGGTCGGCCCAGTAGCACGTGCACAATGGTGACAAGAAGAAGTGCGTTTGGAGTGATCTCGCCACAAAAAAGTGCAAAATCTCTCAAATAAAGTGAGTATCTAAACTTTAATTATTCTGTCGTATTTTGGCTCTATTATATGCATTATTTATTCAATTTTATGATAACATTGAAAGACAAACTTATTTAGCGAAGTTTTTTAGGTTATTGTCGGTATTTTGAGATGCTTAACTGCCGGATAATGGGAGCTACTCAAGCTCCCATTACCCCGCAATGGGTCTTATTACCCCTTACGAGTAGCAAAATTCAAATTTAACAGTATTGTTTATCTATTTTTTTTAGATGTCAAGAACTAGAAAGCGGACGACGTCAAAGGCTAGTTGGAAATCAGCTACGTTAGAGTCTGCAATAAAATCTATAAGAAATGAAGGAATATCGGTTAATAAAGGGGCACAACAATATCAAATACCTTACAGCACACTGAAAAAACGGTATAGGTTAGCAATTTCTGATGATGATACTTACAGTCGTTCTCCGTCACTCGGTAGAAAAGCCGTGTTCACTAGTGAACAGGAACAGATACTTGTTAACCACATACTTAATATGTCTAATATATTTTATGGTGTAATAAGCATCCAAATGCTTAAAATATACTACAATATGGCTGTGAACTTCGGTGTCCAGAATAGATTTAATACTGAAAAAGAAATAGCTGGGAAAGATTGGTTGTACGGATTCATGAACCGACATCAAGAACTCAGTATTAGAAAGCCTGAAGCGACCAGTATAAACAGGATTCTGGGCTTTAATAAGACTGAAATCACACGTTTCTTTAGTAATCTGGAATCTGTAATGATAAAATTTCATTTTGAGCCCCAAAACATTTTCAATATGGACGAAACAGGATTTTCTACAGTCCATGTGCCAAATATTATTATTGCTCCTAAAGGACGGAAGAGTGTTTGTGCAGCGACTTCATGGGAGAGGGGCAAAAATGTTACAGTAATTTGTGCAATGAGTGCTACAGGCATTTATGTGCCTCCTTTATTTATTTTTCCACGACAAAGACACTCTCCACAGCTAGAACGTGATGGGCCACCGGGAGCTATTTATACATGTTCCAAAAATGGGTGGACTAATGAGCAAAATTCATAACATGGCTTGAACATTTCATAAAATTTACAAGTCCTACTGCAGAAAAACAGATTTTGCTCATTGTGGACAATCATAACAGTCATGCTACATCGGAATCCTATGAGATGGCCAAAAAGAATTATATAACTATGTTGAGTATTCCTCCACATTCGTCACATCGTCTACAATCTTTAGATGTGACGTTTTTTGGTCCACTAAAAACAGCTTACAAAAGGGAATGCGATATGTACATGAAATCTAGAAACATGATTAAAGTAACTCCATCCGAAATAACTGGACTATTTAATAAAACTTACTCAAAGATAGCATCTCTTGACAAGGGAATATCTGGCTTTAAAACTACTGGAATATTTCCTATGGACCCATCTGTTTTTTCAGATGAAGATTTTTTACCTCTTGGCCAGAACGAAAGTAATGACAACACAACTAACGTGGTAAACACTGTTAGCCTTTCGGAAACAATTGCTACAGTTACTTCACAACCAGTGTCTTCCGCTCAAGAGGCTCTGCAAACATCAACCACCTGTCAACAGCCCGCCAGGGACCAATCATCACAACATGATGTGCAGAGAAGAGATTCGCCACAACCTTCTACAAGTTTTGCCCATATCTTAAATGTTTTAAGTCCTCCTCCCAACATATCAGCAAAATCAACAAATGATAACAGAAACAAACAACATTCGGAAGTTTTGAATAGCACCCCTATGAATGAAGTTTTTGAGGAGAAGAAGGAGAAAAAGAATAAAAGAGAGATGAAGGAGAAAAAGAATAAATAAGAGATGAAGGGGAATAAATCAAAGAAAATACAAATATATAAATCTAAGAATAAGAGACAGGTTAAGAATCAATTATCTCAAAAAAATATAAACAGAGGAACTAAATATTTGTTCCAAGACAGCACTTCTGGCGAATCATCTATCGATGAAAATAATATTTGTGATGATGATTCTGAATACTCTGAGGAGGAAAATGTATGTATGATGTGTAACGATGTTGGTAAAGATGAAGAATAATGGTATCGTTGCAGAGCTTGTGGCAAATGGGCCCATTCTGAGTGTTCAGGTTGCGATCATCCTAAAGATTATCTTTGCAATTTTTGTTTAGATCCCTAAAATACCTTTATTATTTTTTTATTGAAAATGTTCTATTTTATGTTTTGTTGATTACTTAAAAATTTTGGATTGTTTAAGTTCCTCTTTAATAGGTAAAAATAGGATTTTATTTTGTTTAGTGTTATTTCATGGCTCTCATTACACATATGAAGGCTTCATGGCTCTCATTATGCGATGCGTAGGGTAATGGGAGCGAAAATAAGATTTATAAAAAACGTGATTTTACCTATGTAAGACTATATTTTTTTTTGTTCCTTGGCAATTATTGAAAGACGGGTAACTAAAAGACTGATTAGTGTCTATAAATGCTTGTGATTGTAACCGAAACTGTATTTTATTTGCTTTTCTACAGCTGAACACCTTGGCTTATTATTGTATATTTGCTAACAGAATGAATTACATAGAGACTCTATCGAAAATCGTTTAGTAGTCATTATATAATGCCAATCCATATAGAAGAGCAAACAGACACGTATGTAGATAGATACACACGAAACATAGACCAGTATTTTAAACATTTTGTTTTGGTGTATGTTCATTATAAGTAGTATATTACGTGTGTATTAATACAAAACGCCAAAATGTTTAAGTACAAAGACAAAATATTTAAGTATACACATCAATATCATTTCAAGGCTATTTGCCATCATAGACGGTCGACTAATCAGAACAAAATAATCAACTTTGTTGTCTGAAGAAAATATGTGATATCCTAAAATCCTTAAAATTGTAACGACTATGACTGAAAATATTCCCATCCTTGTTGACAACTTAACTTTATCAATGGATCTATTTTTATAATGGTCCCTATAATAATTGGAAAATCCTTAAGCCAAGCGATATCAAATGTAAGAAGAAATAACATGATTATAAAACTTAAAAAATAATTAGTAAACTCCAGTGTATTAATTTAATTAAAACATTAAAGACACAAGTATATGTACGTTTGAGGAGTAAAATATAAACATGCAAATAAGAAGTGCCAAACTGTAAAACTTTTTAAGTTTAGTTTTCACAATTTTTCTATCATTTCTACTGAAAGTGCGATTAATGCCTAAAATTGATTGCGCAGTAAGAAAGAAATTGGATTTTCAAAAATATTTGTTTTTTCCATACTGTCAAGATTGGTATGTGAACACCAGTAAACATATAACATGACAATGAAATAGGATATAATAATATCGAATAGAACCCATTGTAGCTTAATAGATATTTTTGCATTCAATTTCGATTAATATTAAATATTAACAACTATTTCATGAAGGTATAAGATTCGATTGAAACGATGTTAATTGATTTAATTGAACAGAGGCCGTTTTCACGTTTCTCATGGCCACGATCCACGATTGCCAAAGTCTAGAAAATAGACCACCGTGAATTAAAATGACATTGAGACAATTTCTTTGATTGCTTTCAATAATATTCTTCCATTCACTAAAATACGTCTCAGTTATAGAAGATTATTATGGATAAAAATGTTGAAAGTACATTTTCAAATTTTTTATTTGTAATAATATTTCCTTTTTAATAATTTTGGTACTGCATAAATTCGTAAAATATTAAGAGCCAAATACAGCAAAATATTTGATAATAATCAAACCCTTGATTCTAAAATTTCGGTTTTCAGAGTATTTTTAGATGTGTATGGATATTTTGTTAAAATCATTATTTTTATACCAATTAATTAATTGTATATAACTGATGAGGATAGGAGACGGAATAAGTGATAAAAATAAAAATTATTAAAAAATTTTAATTAATATGTTACTCTTATTACAAATATGAAATTTGGCATAAAGATGAATAGATAGTTTATTCCTATAACATAAACGTAGGATGTCGATACTACATGATCAAAAGTTATATGTGTATTACATTATACCTATATTGAAAAAGTTTGGCTTCTGGTTGGTTCTTGTACCCATGAATGCGCGTTGCCCCTATTCCTATTCATTGCACTTATTAGCACTGAAATTTAACTATGTTTTTCATAACCTTGATACTTTCCGTTTTAAAACAACTAATTAATTAGTTTATTTTACGTACTCATTTTTTATGGACATTTTGAGATCAGATGTAGGAAATTGTAGATATTTTTTTATTAATTAGGCAAGTATTGATTGGAACTTTGTATTATGGTAAACCTGTTAAATACGAACGAAATTCACTATAAAGAATTTACAAAAAGGCTTCTATAGACATTAAGGAACATATGAACATTTAAGAGCTACGCGCCCTTAAATGTTCATATATTGTGTATTTCTATTTAAAAATGTACAATAAAAATAATATTATTTTTCACTATTTAAATATTACGAGGATTATTTTTCAGTATGTAAATATTGCAATTATAATAATATTATTTTTCACTATACAATATCCCATATGTTTTTCACAGGCATGGAAATATTAAAAGTCATTTCTGTAGTTTTTTGTATACTCTCAGAATCCTAATTTTTCATAAATTTGACTTTATCAATTTCTAAAAAGAGAAGAAGGAATATTTTTCATCAATATTTTCAAAAATGTTTTTAGAACTGCATGTCTTCAATTAAAAAAGTGTTTATGATTTTTTTTAATAATACACTGTTAATTAATATTTTTCCTTAAATGACACGTGAAATTAAAATTGCTAAATTTTGATAACCTTTCTTTTCTCAAAAACTTACCAAATGAATATTTTTGAATCTTAACTACTGAGGTGATAAAGCACATTATGGTTTATCGCCGTCATAAATTGTAAGATTCTTCGTCATTTGGTTTCTTAGAAAAAAATAGTTGTGACCGTTGCATGTGAACATAAGCGGCCTTACGGTATTCGGTTTTACTTTTTTTAATGCACGGAACTCAGAATAATTTATTTATTTTTCTTGTCGTTGAAATTTTTAGCAGTCATATTCAAATTACTTTTTAAATTTAATTTAAATAATTAACGTATTTTTTTGAGATATTGCAATTAATGTGTTATTTGCTAAAATATTTTATTTTTCAAATTTACTTTAATTTTAATTCTAGTTTTAAGGAAATGAGCTGTGGTTAATTTTACCTCTTCATAAATTTACCTATATTTACACGATTATTTATTTATATTTCACCAGAAAATACGTTTTATTTTCGACATGCCATATTTAGGCCTTATTACAAATTAATATTTAAATTGGCTTAACCCTGTCCGGCATTTACTGAGCCTTTATTTACATTTTACCTGCTTCTCCTTATCTAGTTTAACAACATTATCCAGCTTCTCTTATATATAAATTAAATGTTATTAAAATTTAAGTTATCAAGTAGTCGATGTGTTGATGTAAGCAGAATGTCTCCATCTCTGCAGGAACGTAGACTCGTCGAATTTAACTCATAACATTCGTCTCAATAAGTAAATGGACTATTGATGATAGTCAGTTTGATGACGGGGCCGGAAAATAGTTGTAGTTCTCCTATCATTACAAAAACACTAGGCTCTAGCAGTCTGCCACCTAATATTCGATCAGCGTTTAGGGTTGAGTCTAAGTTCTCACAACGACAGTAAACTTTTATCAATTTCAAGCTGTGATTATTGGTTATCTCGAGGATTTTATCGACATAGTAATAAATAGGGATACGTCACCACAAGCAACCAAACATTCAAATTAGAATTAGATATTGTATCGATAAGCCTGATACTTGAGGATAGATATACATAAGTCTATCTGTCTGTAGGTCGATACGTCATGTATAAGTTTGTAGTTAAATAAATAGAGCTTTATGGTCGGGACCGAAAGTTTTTTTAATATTCATGGGCATTAAATGTCAGAAAACGACACACAAAAATACCTCGTAACTAGAATAGTATCATAAACGCACAGCAAAAAAGATAGATTTGAGCAAGAAACTGAAGGTTAAAAATAGATCCAGAAATAAAGATTAGAATATCAGTTTCGTTTAAAGTTAGGTATATACAATTTTCTCAGGCAAGGCTAAACCAAGCACCAAAAGAAGGCAACATTCGTCTGGGGCAAAGACCTACGAAATTTAACAGGTCGGACTGGGTGACACTCATGAAAAATTAAACATACGATTAGGGCGTAAACGTATCACAAGCTAAATTAAATGTAACTGATGTATTTGAGAGAGCTACTAATATCTTCCACAAAAATATTTGCGAAGTATGCACTAAGCATTGCTGCTCTATTCGAGTAGCCACATGTAATCGATAAGAGCATGTTACTTGTATCGACTTATTAAGCTATAGACAAAGTAGACGCTTTCGTATTCCGTCGTTGAAGGAAACACATCAACATGTTCGAAGAAACACGTCAACACGACCATGTCCCCATCGAAATCGTACTGGAACAATCCTTACCTTGAAGATAAGCCTGCGTCTATTAAAGTGTTAAAGCAAGTTGAAAATCAAAATATAGAAAATAATCCTAGATTTGAGATGAAATAATTCGGCTTCGTTTGCAACTTGCGCAAATGGATTCATTTCTTGATATTCAATCAGGCATTCATTATTAAATACCGGAATGAAATGTTTCGACCGTCTACATAGTTTGATTAATCGTAACAGTATGGGATTTATCAACAAAAATACAATAATTATAATTATGGCATATTGTTTGCATCGTAAACTTTTAGCGTTATGCAATATGGCAAAAAGTACTACTTAACGGATACTCATCACTGTGGCCCCGGACAACGGACCAGCGCTAGTAATGAAAATAATAAAGTGTGCACAGTATACTGTTATATGATTCATGAACTCCATCAAATATGTGAAAGATTTGCTAACTCTCGAAGTAAACAAAGTATCAACTACATCAACGTTTGTCCTGAAATAAACTACTACAGCACATCATACTATATTTATTTATTATTATTCATTTATTTATTTCTTGTGAACTCTAAGTCCAACTTAAAGATTTCTTCAAAAGGTTGGGCATGTGGAAAAATATAATAAAAAATTGTTCAATACAAGAAAATAAGAAACAACTAATCAGATACAAAAGTAGTAACAGTAACAAACAGGGTAGGAACATACAGCAATTCGAATACATATTATTCTAACTAGTGATTTGTCATGAACGATCAAAATATTTCATAATTCCATTCCTGAAGCAGTCTTGGCTGGATGCATCTCGCAATATTACATTAAACAACGTGTGTGAACGGAACACAGGTGAACGCTTCAGGGTATTTGTGCGCGCTCCAGATAGGTGAAATAAATTGTGGCATCGTCCTCTCATTTGGCAGTCAGGAACATTAAGGGCTCCTAAGTTCAAGTTCGATGAGTTATCAATATGATAATTTAATAATTAAAAAAAATATGCGAGATTAAAAATAATTAGTGAGTTGAATGGAACTACATGCGGTCATGCCCATTATAAAAAACAAAAACAAATTTAAATATAGATGGTATCCATACATTTTGTAATAAAAAAACTGATTGGACTTTTTTAATATTTTCTCCACCATGAAAATACAAGTAGCTTCATATGGAGTGCAGATGACTGCATTCATATCAAGTACATTATGAACCAAAAAGTTAAATAAAGCTGCAGTCCATTCGAAATCATGAAATTCATGAGGATGTCTTAAGAAAATCCGGGTACGTATCTTGTAGATTTTTTGACAGGTTTCGATGATATTACTGTAAAATATGCGATAATTTATTAATGGTTACACCGAAATCCTCTTTCGAGGGTAGTATCATCTAGCTCATAACTACGCACAAGTGAAATGCATAAACCGGAGTATGTCACATTGTACATTTGCTATTATTCAAATGTAGTTTACTCATGATTAGAATTAATGTACTTATAAACTAACAATCGTAGAATATTTGGTAGACAAGAGGTCAGTGGTGTGTATAGTTGCAAAGCTGATGAAATCCTCATTTACATATGACCGTATGGTCAAAAGACTATACAGATTTTAATATGGGAAGGAAATAAAACCATTGTCCGTGATTGTGAATTTCATTTCAATAGAAAACTTTGATCCTTTTGAGCATGTATTTAAATATCAATTACATCACTATGCAAAAAGACTAAATGTGAATCTGAATATTCACACACCAATTTAATTTTCCTCGAAAAGTGTAAAGAAACTTGCATAATTTCCAGCAATAATAACAATTTTGTTAAAAATAATGCACGATTAATAGAATTGAAATATCGGACAGAAAATCAATGTGGGAATAAATATTTTCCAGCTCCCCTCAGATTTATGACGAAATCATTTCCATTTATTCCTTTAAATATAATTTATTTGTTTTTTACATTGTTTTCTTCCATTATGATAACTTGCTATCTCTTTTACACATTGCAGTACACACTTTCAAATGTATTGATTTCAGACCCATCTATAGATAAAATCAATAGGGGTTTGCTGTTTATGTCATCATACATATTTTTTTTACCAAAAGTGTATCGGTTTCCTCAACAGCCATCTGTACGACGCAGTTAACATACTGTGTAAAGGTTCATCAAGTAGATTTGATATTTCAAAAAGGAATTGATTTCGTCGCATCCTTGTTTACCTTAGTTTGTGCAGGATAATTTTTTGTTTAAAAAAGTGATAAAAAAGTATTTTGCACATTAAGGACAGAGAGAATACTGTTTTGTTTACATTTCCTCTCATTACAAAGAGGCATTGAATTTGTCTTTTTAACATGGAAATTAGCAGTAACTAATTTTTATGGCACTGTTACGAGATAACTTTTTTAACAATCATTATTTGATAGCATAGCAAATTTTTCAAGCTTATTATTTGTTTATCGCATCTTCTGTCATACAGGAACGTGTTTTTTTCATAACTTCTAAATATATAATTGCGAAAATAGTTTGCTGAGCCGTTAAACAGTATTTCGTTTGAATAAATACATGTGGCAAAATATGACGAGAAAAAGGACGAATATTTTTTGCATATTACTTGATGTCGAAAGTTATAACAGAAAGTGCAATTTTTATACAAAGTTCTCATCAGCTATTGAGACAAATTGGATTACGAAAAAAGACTTTAATCACAAGCCAACGCAGTGCCCATACAATTAAAAAAAATGTTATCTGACATGCTAATATTTCTCTAAAATGCTTGAAAATAGCACCCCATACCCTAAAAAAATGTAGCTTGTTACGAAGTAGATTTGATATGTGAATAAAAAATAAATTTTGAGCATTTGCAACGAGTTCTTGTAGCTTTAATTATTTACATTGGAGCCATGAAACGCAGTCCGTTTTTTACCATGTAGCTTTTTCGTCCGTCGCTGTAATTTGAATTATTAACATGGTAAAAAATCGATTTTCTGCATTTCTCCAATTCATTTTCCTTTTTTTATTATAAATTGAAAAAAAACTTCCTGCTGTCATTTTGTGAATGTATTGGTTTCCACAGTGCCTAACGTGTACTGCGGGAAAATTCCTCGCGGACTACATCCGTATAATTTATGAACTAAAAAATCGCATGCACATACGTACACTGAGGAAAAAAAGGCGTGCGGATTTTAATTCTGTAGTTTACTACACATTTGTTGTGGTGCATTTCCGCACATATGTTTTGTGCAGTACAGAGTCATATAAAGCTTCGTGTACTACGAGAAAGAAATCGATAAGAAATATTTTATATGTACCTACATTGTTATATCTTAGGAAAAATGAAAACCTTTCATGGGTCTCAGAGCTATAAATAAGCATACTCAATATTGTTTCAAATTAAGTTTTTTCTTGCGCAATAGTAAAGAAAAACCAGGCATTCGTTCTGTAATCCATTGCAATGTAACTGCAACGTACATCTTTGACGAAAGTTGCAATACGAATGACAAAAGGTGTAAATTTTCTACGGCAGCGCGCGTACCATGAGATTGCAGTTTTATTTCCATTTAAATAATATTTTATTTAAAATAGTACGAATTATAATTGCATCGCAATGCGTGTAAAGCTTAAGTGAGAATAGAGAGCGGCATAGTGGTGCCAACATCGCACGGCAACGGGCTGACAGCATGCAACAGACGTGGCTACGAACTAGTGGTAAGCGTACGGTCAACTTGTAGAGGATGCGCGGCCGAGGCAAAATTTATTGGGTAATGATACGAATTAAGTGCGCAGAATAGCCCGCCCTCTCTATTTTTACTTGTAATCCTAAATATATATTATTTTAAATACGATTTAAATTTCAATTTTGAATGAATAAATGGCAATCGAGTGCTGGGCTGATGAATGACCTATGACATTACAACACCTGAACTAAAAAGTGAACGCACAAAAAAATAACTATAAATAATAGTTCAATTTTCATACATTATCTACTACAACGTTTGCAAAATATAATATTGTCATCACGAACAAAAAAAACAAATGAATCATACATTCTATTCAACCACCGACTTGCCTAGTCGGTCAGCGCTCTCAGACATTTCATTTTAATTCCAATCGGCTTACCTTTCTATGACAGCGCTCTGTTCGCAGAAGTGTCAGCATGCTATATTCCCAGATGCATCAACATTCCAAGCAAACTGAAAAAATGTCATTGAAAGTTCTAATCAAAAGCGAGTGACAATAATTTTTCAGATTTTTCAAGCCAATTGAAAATAAGAGATTAATTTTAGCATAAAAATATTTTTAACGATTATGATAAGGAATTTGACATTATCAATTTCTATGATCGCTATTTCCAAAAAATATTTCGTGATAGAGTTAGAGTCCTGATAAATGGGGACATAATTATTGTATTTATAATTTTGTTATTTTCTATATTTGTAAATATTCAATTGGATTATTTATTCAATGACCGTATGTTTTTAGTAATATTCGCTCACCTAAGTGTTTTCTTATGTTGCCTCGAAATATTATTAATGTGTACTCTTAGATATGCAAATATCTTGATAATAAAATCTATTAACAAATTCGTAGAAAGTATCTGGAAATATCATTTAATTAAAAAATTCAAGTGTAATGAGTGTACTGAACTGCTCACAATCAATGAAAATTGCATCTGAAGGAATTGTTGTTCATTTTGACATTTCTGCTTTGTCAAAAATGTTAAATGGAATGTTAGATTTGTGCGCTAAATTGAACAAATTATTCGACTTCCAGGTTGGTTAGCAATTTAGATGGTGGCCAATTTAAAAAGAATAAAATAAATTTAATCGTAATATATTCATTTGTATTTCAGATGATACATTTGATTGCAACAACTTTCTTTATACATTTGTATGGAATCGAAATTGATTAAGTTTAATGTGAGTATGTTTTTCCATTTGACTTAATATCTGTATATTTTTAATTTCATAATTGATAAATAATTACTATTTAAAGAGTTGTATCATTTGATTGTAGTATCGTATACTATTCACATAATACTTTATGCATAATTCTTTAAGTTGTTTGAAGTTTCTTTATCCATAATGCTAAAATTCCTGGACTGGCCACTGACTCTACATTTAGCATCCTGGACGTCAATTTACTTTTTTAGAATAGTAATTGCATCGGTAGTGGAAATGTTGACCTGGAATTTCACCACATAGAAATTAATATTATAAAACTTAGATTAATATTAAATTTCGGTACGTATTTATTTTCAAATATTCGCTTAACATTATGTGTATTAACATGAGTTCACGGCATTTCTATTTGTCAGATTCCGATTCGAATATTGAATTGAAATAACTACGTGAAGCAATGCTACCCAGTAATAAGGGGCTATTCCTAGTGTGCCAGCTTTTCAACTTGAGGATTGCCTTAATTCCAAAATTCACTAATATTATTATAACCCATCTCATAGTATTTGTACAATTGATGGGATGGTATTAACTGTAAATCATTTATTTTGAGTTTGTTGTAATATTTTGGTAATACTTCGTAAAACTACTTGTAAATTGAATTCTCAAACAAGATATTATTCATGACTCAACTGATTCCAACTGAAAGTGTCGGTTGCTAGATGAACCGTCGCATGTTAATATTCAAATGTTGTTAATCGTCCCACAGCGGCTGGATGGAAAAGAACTTTTTATTTGAGAAAAAGTTTCAAAGGTACCACTGATAACTCTGTATCTGTGAATCCGAGGGTAAACTTTTATTACCGATATGTAAATCTAATATAAGCATATTATGAATTTAAAAACCTATTTAGCGTACGTTTATAATTTCGTAATTAAGCCAGTTCAAAAAATAAAGTTTTATGCAGACATTGCATGATGGATTAAAAATGTACTAGAATATTTTGGAATAATTAGTTTATCTTATCGCAAATATTTATAAAGGAATATTTTTTCTTTTCTCATAAATATAATATCAAATGAAAGTTTATATTTTCAAAATATTATACACAAAAACTATTGTTTTACAACATTTGTACAGTAAATATTTTTAAAACTAACACACTAAAAATGTATTCCAAATTATTCATAAAAACTTTTGAAAACACGTAGAATCATATTGATTTTACAACAAAAATATAATGCAATATCTTTATCTTTTTTAATTACTTTCGAAAAAATGTGATACGGGGCAACAATGTATTTACCTAATCAAAATAATGGAGAGAAATTAGTTTTGAATTATAAGATGTTTTATGGTTTTTATATTAATAAGGTGACGGAACCATATTTTATTAAACTCGATACCAATATTAAACTTGACCCAATTTTTTACTCACCCCATATATTATTTGATTAATAACTAGGATATTTCTAAAAAGGAAAAAATGGACGTGTCCGAATTATAAACAACTGTTTCTTATTCTTTATTATAAATAATTTATTTTGCAGTTTCTCTGATTTAATGTCTATTCAACACAAACTTTGTTGCAGCCTTCTGGGTTTGATCAGAAAATGTAAAAATATGCAATTACTATAAATATTTCATTATATATGCCATTACTGTAAAATTATCTTCATTAGACCTCTCAACACATTCCAATAGATATAACATTAATGTTCTTGTTTTGCTTAACATACTCGTCGAGACTATTTTCGTTTCAAACGAATTCAATTTGCGTAAAACCGACGTGCCCAGTCCTCCTTGAGTAACACCTCCCTGTTATAGATATCTTGTTTGTTTAATATTTATGAAGCAGTTTTCACAAATTAACAATGTTATCATTATTATCATCAGTTTTGATAAAAAGGAGTCTATTGAATATTACGGAGTCTATGTGAAACTAAGGTTTCAACTGTTAAGATATAATAACTTGTATTGACGATGCTTACGAAGTGAAAAAGTTAGTTTTGTAAATAATGTTTCTTGGAAAACAAAAATGTTATTACTAAATTGCTTCATCTATTACTAAATTTATACTTTATTTCCAAATTAATTTTCATCCTTCTCAGAATATTCTGTGTTTTCTCTGTGGCTTAGGTGATACTGGTTTTAAACAAATAAATTACTAAATTATTAATGAAATTAAAATGGGTATCAACTCAAAATAACTGTGGGTGACATTCAGCAAGCGCTATGTATCATAGTTTATTTGTACTCCGGTATTTTTAAAAAAATTAGCGACTTCATTCTTTTATTTGATCATTTTTTATATACGTTAATACATATACTAAATATTTCACATACAAGCAATGATTAACTAAAACTATTTTCACATTGGCTATAATTAATCTCACTTCTTTTAGTATGTTTAAATAGCAGTTTTCGTTGTCATTACGATAGTGATTTTCGCGAGAACACTAATTTTGAAGTTTAATATTTAGCAATGGATATCTAAAGATGGGATAACTAATGAATGGAAATGAATTCTAAAAGATCTCCCAGTGATCTCAATATAATAAAGAAAAAAGAACGTTTTTCGTTCTTAATTATTATGTATGTGAAAGAAAGTAAAAAAATCCATATTGGACTACATGTTAATTAAACCACCCACCTATAATATTTTATTTGCTAAACTGCATGCATATATTTTTAAAGCTGCAGAAACAGTAAAATTTTGGAGGATGAAGGAAATACATGATGAAAGATTCCATATTTCATATTTCCTTCAGGGTCCCACCCTATTCGGTGCTAAAACTACCTCATGTTTTTCGATGAACTAAAATTCTTGAAACGCCTTGTTATAACTATAGATAAAATAAAGTAACCGATTTGATAACATTATTTAAATAATTATTACTTAAACTGAAATAATTATTACTAACTAATAGTCGAAATTCAAGTATCTAATTATGACTGATATACACCCTGGATTTACGAGTGTGACCCTGTGTGTAATCGAAATTTACATATATATACATACATACACATACACACACACACATATATATATATATATATATATATATATATATATATATACATACATATATATATATATATATATATATATATATATATATGTAATTGCAATACTCCTATATAACGTAAAAATATAAAGTTAAAACGTTGTGATTTTAAGTTACCTGAGGCCAGATACACCGCTCAAACAGTGAAATATGATTTAAAAATAATAGGGATATTTTAATGCGATAATTGAATGGTAGAATTTAATATCTCAACGGAAAAATGACATGAATTAAAATATAAAACTTCTAAATCTCTAATATCTTAAGAAAAATGCAAACATATAAATTTATTCAGTAATACTTAAAATAACCTAAAAAACTGAAAGAAACATCTCAACATTTTAATAAGTTACTGAAGTAAAGAATAAAATCGACAGTACCATCTGTTTTATATATATGAACAAAGAAACTAATATCTAAACTTGATTATTAGTCGTGATAAAATACAAAAGAATATTATAATACAAACTATGTAATAATGAACATTTATGCAAACGGTGTTGGTTGGACTTATCGAAGTGTCAAGCCTCCGTCAATAAAAGTACCTAAGAAAAAACGGCAAGTGACACTAAATCAAATTGGTACTGGAGATAATTGTCTAATGCGCTAAATAAAATAGTTTCATGAATGAACAATTAACACTATCTATAGTTGAAATCCAGTAAAAGATAAAACGATCAATTAAGTACACCGAATAAAAACTAAGGCCACACGTCACAATCATAACGATCTTAAACAAAGACCTCGACATAAGACACGTGAAACATATTTTCTGCGTTTGAATAATATTCAATATTTCACGCGCGTTCAATATTCAATATTTTAATATCCAATATTTCTTCGAATTATTGCAAATTACATAAATACTTTTATTGATAAAAAAATATATAAAAAATAAAATAATGCATCTAGAACTAACGGTAGTTATTCTAAACATATTCCAAATGATATAGCCGAATAAAAACAAAAATTAAGAAATGTAAATAGATATTTCCCAGGAAATAAACATCACAATCAATGAGAAATTCTATTATCTATATCGAAAACTAAATGAGCAAGAATAAATAGTAGATGAACAAGAAAGACCAATGGATGAGCTGGAAAGACAAGTGAGAAAGAAAAATATTGTGCTTTCTGGAGTTTAAGGAAAAAACAAATCACAAGGAGCTTAAACATTCTATTTTAGAAATATTTAATGTTGTCTTAAAAGTGCATTGTAATGGAAATAACATAGATACAACACGAATGCTAGGAAAAAAGGAGAATTAAAAGAAAACCTGTCCAGTTTTAATATCTCTTGCTTTAACGGGGAAGAAAATTGAAATCATACAAAAAAAATGAAATTAAAAAACTAAAACTCTAATAATAACTAAGACCTACTTATTAAAATAGTAAATTTACAAAAAATATAATGAGAACGGTTTGATAAAATAACAATTTTGGAGGAAAATAACAAGAAAACAAAAAGCAATAAAAAGAGATACGTATACGATGCCTCGTCGAAGAGCTAAGTTCGCAATGAAAAAGTTCATTACAGCCAAATAAGATAAATTAGACCAGAGGGAAATATTTTTACTCTTCCAAAGAAAATAAAGATAATTAATATACAAAAGTAACTCCAACTTTAAATATTGAAAAAAATTAAATAAATGTCCCCCACACCCTCCACGTATAAACTACAAAACTTGGTATCTGGATTACGACTGATGCGGACTAAGGTCCGAATTGAACTGAAATGGTTTGAACCTCACGGGGCTGCTGACGAGCCTGGGAACAGGGTTCTGTCATGGTAAGGCTATTCTCTGGAGCTAGACTGTTCTTATCATGTTAATGTGACAATCATAAGAGAGATGCTGTGTAATCGTTACTATTATATATTACTGGTATAACAGATCCCCGTTGAACAGTAAACTTAAACCTTTGCGTAAGTTACTGTTATAGAAGTTCTAATTCTAGGTGTTGGTACCGGGAGATTGAATTTATTCCAGAGGCATGTTCAGATTCTATATTATTTGGATTATGTATGGGTCTAACTAGATATTTTTACATTTAAATTTACAGTTATAAATCTTATGGCTAATATATAATACAATGCCTAAGGATATACAAATAGTGGCGTATAAATATATTTTGTCGTCTTCTTTAAAACAATCTAACTTGAAATTTGGCATGTAATTGTTTTTCTTTAAAATACCATACATTCAGGCGGAATGCGGAATTTTGTGGCGCGTGCCTTTAATTAAAAAACATTTATAATTTTTTAAGTAATTCACAGACAGTGGAAATTTTTAAAAATGCTTCATAAGACGAACATTTGGGATAATTTAAGGTATAAAGAGCTTACGAATATTTGTATGAAAGTTATACAGAAATATAGTGAGCTTTCATAGAAATAACCTAGAAAATTAAACCGAATTAAAAAGTTTTCATTATCTAGCATCAAGCTAAAAAGCGTTACTAAATAAATAGAATATTCGATAGTGAATAGAATACACTTTATTTATGTAATTTATTTAGATTATATGTACATGTGCCTTTTATATGTACATATAATGTATTTCTGTCTGTTCCCTTACAACACGGCTTTTACTGGATTGATTTTGATGCCGTTATTACCATCGTATTATTATTCTTTATGGTTTTGGTGTATTTAACATTAGTGTAAGGTTGAATATATTTGGCGTTAATTTTGTAGAAATTCATTATTCACAATTAAATGAAACTACGTGATGTAGTATTAATTCTACTTTCTTTAACCACGACCTAAGTTTCGTTGTATTACAACATCTTCAGGTGGGATATTGGCAAAGATGTTGTAATACAACGAAACTTAGGTCGTGGTTAAAGAAAGTAGAAATAATACTACATCACGTAGTTTCATTTAATTGTGATTAGTGTAAGGGTTGGGATTACATAGCTATGCATGTGTTTTATGAGGTATATTATGAGGCATGTCCTAAAGTGCGGGCAGGGAGGTAGCGCTATGAAAAACTAAGCGGTGGTGCTTGGTCGCAGGATGTTAAGTTATTCTGTTACTAAAGTTGTCTAATAATGCGTCTGAGAAGTCGTCCACTCTGGCTTTGTTAGAAGTGAATAACTGTATGAAATCCATTTCATTGAGTAAAATACTTTCAAATGAAACTGCGTGATTCTGTTATAGACTAATATGCAAATTTCTCATTCCACATTTCCCATTATACTATTTTCATAAACGTTTTCTTTAGGGTAATCTACTGAATTTTTATTTTTTTGAGAAGCGATGAAAATTCATTTGCCATTTTCTAATTGTTGCCAAGTTCCCGTATACGTTGTTCTTATCTTTAGTTACACCAATACGTTCAATTGAAGGAATTATGGTTACATAGGTTTTGGGATTTTTTACATTATATACTACAGGCAATGGCAGGTTATGATACAGATTAAATTCTAGAACATTATATACTAGATGTACTTTCAATACAAGTATAATTTAATTATTGAATTCACAGCTTAATACTTTGGATATATTAATTAATATATGATTGTGAACCAAGTCTAACGATACAGGCAATAACTTAAAGCCAGGTTTAAATCTGTAATTGTCGATAAAATTTCGGGTTTCAGTAAATATTGGTAGAGTTGTTTTGACGAAATAATCAATGCATATCGGATCTTATTTTTGATAAACGTTACAGCGTTTATTATATCCTCAATTTTAAAAGATAATGTAAATAGGCTATTTTCTAGCATATTATGTAACTCCATGAATTTAGTTTGAAATAACAATTTATTCGAATCAATAGTCAAGTTTTTCATACTCAATGCGATATTTTCAACAGGTCTACTCAAACTTTGTTTATATCATATTCATTTTGTTTAATATCTCCTGAAAAGCAGAGGCCGTTGATGTAATTAAAATATTTTCCTTCATGTATTTTGCTAATTTTCTTTGATTTGTTTCCACGTTTTGAATGGCGTGTAGAGGAAGGTTGAATCAATTTATGGTGCTCCATATTGTTAAAAAAATATGGAGTACCATAATCTCATTCAACCTTCCTTGTTTGTTTGCAAAGAAACCTTACCGTTCCAAAGATAGTGTTCATTTTATATAATAGAAATAACCGCGCTAAGGTGGTCACTGATGAATTTTAATGAATCAACAGGATCAAAGTGTATACCAGGACCGTTGTTTATCGATTGTATAAAATCGGCATATGCCTGGACGATGGCAATGTAACATGTGTAAAATACAAATGTGAGTGAATTATTTGTAAAACTTGAATAAAATATGTGTATGTATATAGACATATATATATATATATATATATATATATATATATATATATACGTCTACATAGTTATGTGTGTTTAGTTTGAGATGTGGTATCATTATTTTTTCTAGCAAGTGATGAACGATGTAGCGACGGTTTGTGAATAAAGTCAGAGAAATTCACCCATTTATTTTCGTAACTTTCCAAATAGGAGAAAGGATTTTACGCAGCCTACTTGGCTTCTGATATAGACGTAGTCTTCAACTTGATACTTCACAGGGCGAGAGTGAGAATCATAATACATTTTTGAGTTTTCTTTTAATATTTGATTTTTTCGACAGATTTTTATCCTGGAGTACTGAAGACGATGTTATGGCATTTTATGCAGTCAGGGTAAGTGGTGTCAGGGGTAGTATCGTAAGTAGAATTATATAAACGGTTTATGGTCGAATATAGCTCGCAAGTTGATTGTAGTTGATTGTATAGCAGTGTTGTACGTCAGTATCGCGGTATAAACATGTCTGGACCAATTGTCTTGATTATCATTAATATATGATTTTAGATATTTTTGAGTGTGGAATGGGTCCTTGGGTCTGAGGGTGATATCGCCATGTTCATAATTGTTGTATTTTCACAAAATCACGGGTTATTCTGAAAATATCCGATGTAAGGTTTGTTCCTGATTGATAAAGATAGTTTTGGGTTTAGGATTTCATTGGTCATACCAAATAAAGACATAAAATGTATTAAACACTCACTTGTTTCTTCAGTGATGGTACTTCGAATAGAACATGCTGCTGAAAATTTTGTAAGATTGTCTTGTAGTATGAGGATTTGTTCAAGTTCAAGTTTTGTGTCTTCTGATTTAGTTAAAGGTCCTACTATATCATAGTTAATGGTCGAAACGGGGCGCTAGCTTACATGTGTGATTTTTCATATCTCATTTACTATGCACGAGGATTACTTTTCTCAATACCTTATTTATTTGGCACGAGGAACATTTCTTCACATAATTTTTTATGTCTGTTTGAATTTTTTTCTCCAGTAGTATAGTACTTTTATTCTATCATACATTTTAGATGAGATGAGGTGCACGGCTATATAAATATTGTGATTTTCTTAAAAAAAATTAGGTGTATCTCTAAATGAAGAAAATATAATTTTATTTTTTACGGAAATATGCTGATCGAGTATTATGTCTTGTTTGACTTCAGGTTGAACACTGAACATTCGATTATCATTTTACTGCAGGGGAAATAATGTATACACGTTCGGTGAATTACAATTGAATATTAGAATTAAATATTTTCATTGTAATTATATTATAATTTATGATGCATTCTGAGTCCGCCATATATCATTACCTCTAATGCCATCGTAATCTAAATTAATTTTGTTGACTATATGAAATTTATACGATTCTTTTGATCGATTACCGAGTACACAATTGCTCAATTGCTAGTCGAATGAACTTAAAGTAGTGGTGGATTCATTAGACGTATCAATGTCTTTTAATTTTATTTTATTTAAATTTAGAGTAGATACTGTGAGACGTAATTCCCTCTCAGTGTAGGTTTTGGACTCGCGAGATAATGTATGCCGTTCGCGGTCAGCTGTGAGCCGCAATTCTCGTTGTGAAGCAGTTTCAGCTTCTAGGGATAACACATGTTGTTCTCGGTCAATGGTAAGCCTTAGCTCTCGTTGAGAAGAGCTTTGAGACGCCCGTGATGTAGCTCGTCTCGCTCTGTCAGTTGCTAATCGCATCTCTCTATCGGGAGAGCTTTCATTGGCTCGAGAAGTTGAGGCACTAACTCTCATAGAGTTTAACCGATGTGCTCTTTCCTCTGCCGATTCTTGAGAACGCCTATTTCTCATTCTCTTAGCTTCTCTCGAATTTCGAGATAAAGATAATTTTTTTATGTGTCATTGATGCAGGCAAATGAAAATAAAGCTAAAACGTAAATGAAAATAAAACTAATATCAAAAAAGCGAACGTAAATTTGCCAAAACACCTATCGGTATCTAAAAATCTATACGTAACTACTACTACTTCACCTAAAAAGAAATAAAATGTAAACTATTAATAATTTGTAATTTGAACGAATATTTAAACACTATCAAAATAACTAATACCTATTTTATAAAATAACAACAAAAGGAATCTAAAAATAAATTATCAAAGACTAAAAGTCGCGCTGATGAGCACGGTTTGTTAATATCAATTAAGTATTGTCTGTCAATAAAGTCGAACGCTCTGAACGTCTATTCGCATCAACAGGCAAAAATTGTATGAAGCTCGCGCTCGGACGCCCCGCCTTTTTATACCTTCGGCCGCGGCGACCGATTCTCAAACGCAAAAATAATCCTTATAGCATGATTCAGTATTCACGCGCGATAGCTTATTATTAGCGTATTTCATGTATAACTTTGGTGTTTCTATATCGATTTCTATGATTCTTTTTTATGGAATAGTTAATACTGTTAACTTTTTTAATTAAGGATGACTGAGAGTGTTATAAACGTAAGATTAGACAAATATAATCAGAAAGCTTCGAACTGCTAAGCTATCGAGAGTTACACGTGTTATTGTGAGTCAACCATAAAAGATAGACATATGCTGTCGTGGGATATTTTTTATATAATTTTAAGGAGAATATTTCCGTCATATATGATTTCTGTGTAGCTTTAACCATTAAGGTTGCACACGCGACGGAAGCTTAAAAAATGGAGTAACTTCTCCCGTTTTCCCAAAATTTCCCTTCACTGCTCTGCTCCTATTGATTATAGCGTGATGAAAAGTATACTATAACCAGCTCAGGAGTATGAAAAATAATTGTATTAAGTTTCGTTAAAATCCGTCGAGTAGTTTTTGTTTCTATAACGGTTATACAGACAGACAGACAGACAAAAAATTTACTGATTGCATTTTTGGTATCAGTATCGATCTCTAATCACCCCCTGATAGTTATTTTGGAAATATATTTCATGTACAGAATTGACCTCTCTACAGATTTATTATAAGTATAGATAACATTTTACATGAATACGCTGATGCTAGTTTTTTCGTTTGCAAAAAAGCTATGGGGACTACTTTTGGAAACAGTTGATGATGAACAAATATGAACGTAATGAAAGATATATTTCTTGACTTAAACTATCATAACCCCTATCAACAATGCTAATATACTGCCAAGTTATAAAACTGTCATGAAATTTTTGATTAATGAAGTATTTCAAAGAACAACGTAATTAAAGATTACATTTGCCACTCGTCCTTGTCTTTATTTAAAATTGCTTTATTTTGCACGGTTTTTGTTTATTTTCCACATTCTCTCAAAAATGATGAGCCAGTCTTTCTTGTCGGAGATTAATACTTAGCACTTTGTCGATTTATATCTTTCTTAATTACATAAGTTACTTGACTTTCTTTCACATGTAATAATTTGGCTATCAGATCTTTCGTATCTAACATTATATAACACACCAATTAAATTTACGTTAACTGTTAAAGACTTGGGTTTTCTGATCGATCAAAATCTTAGCTGACAGCATCAAGTAAATGATGTTAGTCATGGTATCTTCAGCAGAATGCACTCCCTTAAGCATCTTCAAAATTTTCTAGACGCTCAAACCAAAGCTTACTTTTGTCAAACACTCTTCTTGCCACTGCTTGACTACGGAGATGTATGCTATCCAGACCTTGCTGAGTATCGCCTTATTATTAGAACGCCTACAAAATTTGTGCATCCGCTTTGTTTTTGGTTGCAAAAGATATGATCATGTATCTCGATTCTGAGTGCAACTTAATGGACGGCAGTCGATAATTGGTGCAATCTCCACATTCTTACACTTCTCCATAATATTTTGAATAATGCTACTTATTCAACTTATTTTATGTTGTTACTTCTCTACACATGGTATAGAGCTACACTCTGAAAATCAGCTCAGTCTCTTTTTTCCCAAATGTACAACCTTACAAAACACAACACTTAACAATTTTATGAAAAGTCTTTCGCTGTTCAAGACTTTGGAATCTATCAGATCCGGATACCAGGAACTCGCCCTCCTTAAATGTATTCAAAGATCGTCGAAAAAGTCCTTCTCATAATCTCTCTGTCCTACCTATCCTAATTACATATTTTCCCCATTTCCCTTATCCTCAACCGTGTGAAAATTTATAATTAACCATTTTTTTGTTTTGTATATTCATATATAGCTCAGTTTTCCTTATTTATATGTTATGATATTTTTGTCATTTGTAATGTCTACATCACGAAATGTTTATATTTAATCAATGTGTTGGACTGGATGAGATTGCTCTTATAACAATAAGTCCGCCAAATATATATATATATATATATTATATGTATGTTAAAGTATAAATAAATAAATAAAAACAGCGGGAAAAGCATAATCGATGTATTTAAAAGGAATCGACAAATTTATTGTAAAAGTTTAGCTTGTGGCAATTAGAACGGGTGAAGGTTATTCTGCCGGGATTTGTTTAAAAAATGCATCAATAATTTCCCTTTCTATTTAAACCAAATTTTATTAAACAATGCAATTAAATTAAAACCCGCCAAATATGAGTAGAATTCGCACTACGGGAGTTCTTTACATATTTAAGTATTTATAAACATTTAATGGTACGTAACATTTCTATTAAATTATAATATTTACAAAATAATAATTATTACTACACAAATATATACTATTATATCTTTAACAGGCTGATCTCTGATAGAAATGCATAACTCCACTTAGAATCAGAAATCATTTATTTTTTTATATCTGCCTTTACTTGTGCTGTAATACCTCTCAGTATGACTACTACCAGTATTGTAGATCGATCAAAAGTACATGTTTTATGGGGGTATGAGTACCAAATAAAATGTGTTTTAAGTATGTGTATTTTTCTTGCGTGAAACAATAATATTGAAATGTTTACAGCAACGTAATGCAGCAATATTGAATAAAATACAATTCGTAAACTAAATTTAACAAACAAATTCAACTGTTGAACCTGGTCTCATATTTTTGCCACTGCTGTCGATTATAAATTGGAAACATTTTTAAAAATTCTCACTTTTAAAAGTTTTCCTGATGAAAACTAACATATGAAGTGCAATAGCGCGAATAGCAAATTAATCAGAGCATAGCCAGCGATATTCACTCAATGCCTATTTAATCGCACACATTTACATATCAAAGACTAACAATAAATTCACATCTATAGATTAGAATATATATTGATATTCAATTACAAATGATTACAAATTCACGTTATAGTCTTACAGCTTATAGTCATAAAAATATATATTTCATACATACTTTGAGCACAGATTAAAATAATATTCGCTACTAGCAAATCTATCAATGAAACCTTAGAATTTAAATCCATTTGTAAACGTATTCAGTCCTGCAATCCATATAACTGAGAGACAATGATTACATAATATATGATAAAGTTGACAAATTTCGGTAGCTGATATCCTTAAATCAAAAAGACAGCACACGGTGAAGGTGCCCTTGTCGCCCCTTTGTACAATTTCTTGAAGCGTGTCCATTACATTGTTCAGATCTGAACCTTGAAATTGAGACAACGTTTATTCATGTGATGAATGAATTTTATGTACAAAATTAATTAAAATAAAGACACGTAAAGGCAATGTAAGGACGTAGTAGAATTCTGGTAGTTCATTCGCCGCGCTGACAATATAATGTCTAAAATTTATTGTTTAATCTAATTTATTGTCTTACATAATTGTCTAATATAATCTTGCCTTAACTTGTGTAACTTATGAAATATCAACGATTGAATATATTTGGCGTTAATTTTGTAGAAATTCATTATTTACAATTAAATGAAACTACGTGATGTAGTATTATATCTACTTTCTTTAAGTTCTTTACCACGACCTAGGTTTTGTTGTATTACAACATTTTCAGGTGGGCTATTATCTTTGCTAATAGCCCACCGGAAGATGTTGTAATACGATGAAACTTAGGTCGTGGCGAAGAACTTAAAGTAAGTAGAAATAATACTACAGTAGTTTCATTTAATTGGGAAATATCACCGAGTTAACTCTTCATAATAGAACGTTTACTATATCTCTGCAGACTCTTATTGGTAAGCTCACGGATAAAAAACAATGCTTAAGTTATTAATAAATAGACACTAAATTAATTATGTTTGTTTCTAATTCACGAAATTCCTGAACCAAATTCTCGCAAAATACCCAAATCATTGCCAAAATAATCAGATAAATTGTAATCCATTGTACAAAACTAATCATCCAGCCTTGATAATATATCTGCAATTTGAGGGAAGCAATGAAATTCATTAACTGGAAATTATAATCGGGAAGACATGCTCCTCATTATGACGTTTAAAGAAAAACAATAAATTCCGACTGACCGAAAATTATTTTTCAGATATTGTGAACGTGGCAGATTCGCTTATTCTTAAGGAACATAAGATACGTCTACACAATTTTCTCTTTGATTTGGGTCAAATAAACTTAACTGTAGTTAAAACACGATTTTATTTCCAATTTCTCAAGTTCCTCGTAGATTTTTTTTAGGCTGGCTAATAAATTAATTAAGAGCGTTTTCAAAAAAGAGTAGACTTCTTAAAAAACTTCAAAAATATTCGGGATGGTCAAAGTATATAAAGAGCAGGGTGCCTTCTTTAATCACATATGGAGTTTCAAAAAATATGCATGACCTCAAAATCCATGTGCTTCACTATTTATTTTACGATTTTCAGTACGGTTGTTCTGCGTCAGGAACCAAACGCAGTGTATATGAAAATTCCAGTGGACAATACGATAATTTCAGCTATAGTAGCGATTACACATTGAGAATTCAACCAGGTTAATATCGACAATTTAAAATCACTTATTGAAAGAGACTCGAGTTTCAACGCGGGGTTTGTTTACTTGAATCGAATGCTATCAAGGTACAGTGGAGAAATATTAACAAGAATAAAGCAAAATCTATAAATATTGTGTTTGAATAGTTGAGCTAGGATCAGCTTCACTTTCCTTAAGATGTGTGCGTATAATATTTGTGCTTTCGGTATGCATTTAACAGATTACAGGAATTAGGTATAAGTGTGTTCTACCGTAAATATCAATGGTTGTGTCTAAAGAATTTAACGAACCAATGTTTACCAATTAATTCCATCACAAAAATATTATGTTAGTTGACATATGGGGTATTAATAGAGTCTTATGTTGAAAAATACCTCATAGTGCTACAACTATTACCATAATATTATAGTCGGCTTCAAAATTTGAGACTTCAACTCCGTCGGAAATGTTCACGCCGTGACAAAATTTTCAGACGCATGATGATGTCTGCCTGCACATTGCAAGTATTACTCGGTTAAAATTGTTGCAGTTGAGTTTGAAAATGATCCTACTTTCCCCTTACTCACCGCACTTGGCTCCGTCCGACTTTTATTTATTTGTATCGGTCATTATACCATTACACTTTGGCCGAAAATAACTTTCATGACGAGAATTGTCTTCGATAATTTATTGACGAAATTTTCAATTCAAAACATGCAATTGTCTATTTTGATGATTTAAAATATTTTCCAAATAAATAAGGATGGACAATAATGTTGCAAATGTCTATTATTAACTAAAATAAACTGAGGTGTAATTATAACATTTTCTTAAAAAATGCTTATTATTTACTTGCCTCCCCAGATATTGTTATTATAAATAAACAAAATGAGTTTCGTAAAATATGTGTGGAAAAACGTGATGACATTATAAATGCAGACATTCAATAAGAATGCTATTTCGGAAAAAATATGACAAATGTTAAAATGGTTTAACCTGCGGAGATAAACTAGTCAGATAATATTAAACACAATATCAGAAAAAGAATAGGTAGACACTGACAAAAGGATTCTACTCAGAAGAAACGGGAGAGAAAAACGTGGATAAACAAATAAGAGGTAATGAATAAACTTAAAAAGAACTGAAAGATTTTCACATACATACATCATAAATATCTGTTAATAAAGTGGAAAAACAATGTTGATTAAGAAAAAGAAGAATTTTGCTTAGATAGGTGCAAAGGTATAAATAGGCTGAGAGATAAACGAAGGTTACGTGGTCGCCACGTACGTTACAAGTGAAAGTACTTGCTGGTTTTCATTTTCTCTGCATGTGCCATTGTCAGTGTACATAGCCATTTATCTCTCTGTTTCTTTCGTTATTCCCCTTTTACCACATCCACTATCTATTTCTCCCGTCCTACGTAATTCGTTCAACTCTATCCATTCTTTGTTGAACAATTATCATACAATTTCACTTTTAGATGTCATCCGTTACATATAAGCTATTAATAAACCATAAACCATACAAATAGATTACTACTGTGGCAAAAATAATCTATATATAGAATAATATTTTCAAATTTAAAAACTGCTTTTTTGGTCACCGTGGATTATGAAATTTTAAACTAACTTTTTTCATATCAAAGAACATTTGAAATATACATGACACTAACGAAACTGTATCATCTAAATAAATAAAAATTTTAAAGCTTGACAGTAATGAAATAGTAATAAGAATGAATTGAAAACAAGCGCTTGCCCACAATTTCTTTTGCGTTAATTTTCGAACGTACTAACATTACTTTAAATCATAGAATCTTATTTAATCATAGAAATTTAGTTACACAATATTGCTGTGCATACAACCCGCAATAATTTATTGCCTGTAGCTTCATTTATTCACATGTGATTTTTTACTTTTGCCATGCAGTTTTTCTTAAATAATAATGTTTTCATTTCAAAAGTGGCCTTGGTTGGAATAGAAATAATTTATGTCTTAGCTTTACTGCTTGAGTGATAATAACTAAATTTTAAGTTCCTCAATACATATTTGGTCAAAATCTTGTACTAATATCTATCTCAAGTATTATCTCAGCCCAACTTAAATTCAAATGTTTAGTAGTGTTTTTATAATGCTCGAAAGAAAAGACGAAGAAAAAACAGACAAACAAAACGTCTATATTAAAATTTTCAAAAATGACATCAGGTAGCACACATTTTAATTTGAATACTATATAATTATTCCAGGGAAATTGTCATTCAAATGGTTCAAATAATTTTTGTGTTATACTCGAACAAAGAGGCAGACTACAAGTATAAAAATTAATTTTGGTTTCACAAAAGCCTAATTGACATATTTTACTTGATTCAAAAATATCCTCAATGTTACAAAAATACATCTGTTACGATTTAATAATGGCACAGATGTGTATATAGCACATACTCCCTACATGCCTGTATAAAGTTATTGCATTCTGAATACTAAATATCGAAAAGAAGAAGATAGTGATCATGTAATGTATCATCTAAAATATTTAATAATAATACTTAAAGTTTATATAAGTAAACAAGAATATTCGAAAAAAATTAAAATACGAAGTGTTACCTGGAAATTAAACATTTCATTTAATTTGGTGCACAAATTTGAAAAAAAATTATAATAGTACTTGGTAGGACAGACATACGTTTTGATCAAAATAAATATGTCTGTTAAATGAGTTATCGAGTAGTTTGTCGACATTGGTTACAACATTCAGCAATAATTGCTCTCTGGCGCGTTTTAAATAGACATTAATTATTTTTAACATGTCAGTGAGAATCGTCCTCAGTAAACACATCAACACCATTTCAAGGCTACTTGCCATTGTAGAGAAATGAACGAGTAAAACTATAAAATCAATATCCAATGGTAATGTATGACATAATAAGCTTATTAAAGTTACAACGAACATCACAGAAAAGGTCCCGATCCTGGTCTTTAATTTAATTTTATTAATGCACCTAGTTTGGAAATACTCGCTGTAACAGGCTGAAAGACCATCGAAAGTATTAATTCACTCAAAGAATTAATTCTTAAGCCATGTGATGTCGAATGTGACCAGAAAATACATAACTATAAAACTTAGGAAACAATTAGCACACATCGTTATATTAGAATACATTAACGATACAAGTCTTGACGTATTTAAGAAATAGACAGAAAATATGAAAAAAAGAAGCACCAAGCTATAGATCATTTAAGTTTAGCTTTGAATAGTTTTCAGTCATTTCTATTAGAAGTTCTATTAATTCCTAACATTAATTGGGCGATGTGTATGGCCCCAATAGAATTTTCAATAACATTTTCTTTCTTTTCCATTTTGTCGTGTACAATCGATTATAGAATATCCCATTTCCATTTGCAAATGGAAATGAAAGCGCTTTTTTTGCAATATATATATATATATATATATATATATATATATATATATATACACACAATCTGTATTGTATTAGATATGAATATACAATCTAATATTTTGCAATATATATTGTATTATATACGACAATATTCTGAATTTATTTACAATTACGCTTATTTCATTTGTTTTGTAAAACATTAACAATCCACTCCATTTATATTCGTTTAAATTACATATATTCAACGACGCCAAGAAAAGCGGACGTTATTAATTTCCGTAATAATTATAATTTATATATTATTTATTTTGAGATAGAGTAATAAAAATAGTTTTTAACCAAAAATTGGAAGATATTTCAAGCGTTTGAAGCTGCTCATAATGTTTTTGCAATAATTAAATTATTTCATTTGCTTTGCAAATAAATGTGATGACATTATTCATCGTTGTCAATATTTTCACGGTAACATAAAAACGTATTTCAGTCATAAAAAAATTAAAAAGGAATGTTTTTTACATTGATTCAAAAAAAGTTTAATGGCGAGCATATGTTAAAAGTCGTAAAATGACATAACTTGATAGAAATGAGAAAAATTTTAATATGTGGTCGCTTTCACAATTTAATAGCTAAAATTTGATATATGCTCTCTATATCTTGTTTGTAAGTCCCGTGCAAATAAACATCGAACGTTGAGAATTACATTTCGTTTTCTAAACAAAAAGAACGCCTTTATTTGTTCTATGGAACAAACAAATGTATTTACAAAGACGTTCGAAGTTAATTTAACAAGCGCTATTTTATTAAATAATATTTATTCTTAAGATTTATTTTGTATATTTTATATCATTATCGCCCATGATTTCATACAGCTGGGCGTCTGTTTTTAAATAACAGGGCCTGATTAATTAATTATACAAACAGACGGTGTATACACATCCGTTACAAGTTACCGTTACGTTACAAGGCGGTAGAAGTTATTTTAA
The DNA here is from genome assembly GCA_039881145.1 of Druceiella hillmani. Taxonomy (NCBI): domain Eukaryota; kingdom Metazoa; phylum Arthropoda; class Insecta; order Lepidoptera; family Hepialidae; genus Druceiella; species Druceiella hillmani. Next base: position 9,181,046 of record JAYKKI010000095.1, on the reverse strand, counting down.
CAAATCGAATAATATTTATTAACAAGAATCATCGTGTGTAGATTATATCGTCACCAAAGTGTTTCATACAGCTACGCGAATGTAAATAAACTGCACGCGATTATTTCTTGCATAAACCAACACCGAATGTTTACAATTGGGAGTTATTTTTCCAAGCGATTCTTTTTAAATAATATTTGTTCGTAAGTGTTATTGTATGTATGTGTATGTTTATTACGAAAAAAGTTATTTACATTTCATTTACAATCTATATAAAATAATTTCATAAATTAAAAAAATAAGATTTTATATGGACAATTCTTTTTCCTTCAACGTAACTCGCATAAAATGCACCGTGGAAAAACAACAGTTTATAATTAACTTTTGAATACTTGCATTTATCAGGTAAATATTTTTTCATTGTTTTGTATATATTATGGAGAATAAGTACGTATAAATGAAAATATACGATTGGAGTAATGAATATTATTTCACCAAATTTTAGAGAGTAATACGATATTGAATAATTTATCATTTTATTTCATAAAAAATACACAAATTTTTTCAGAATTTCTTTCTAAATTCATCGAAAAAGTTATAAGATAAAAAGAGAATTAGTATTATTGTGTAATGTTTTCCCTGGTCGGAACAGATCGATTCAACGCATTACTTTTTTCACATAATATTTATGACTTTTTTTCGAATATTTGGATATTATTGTGGTTCATATAACTTTTAATATTTATTTTGCAAATTTATTTAAATTTCTTTAATAAGGTTTCTTTTTGAGAGTATGTTCGATTATGTGATCATTAAAGGATATGTATACATGTGTGTCTGGATATATATATATATATATATACATATATATATATATATATATATATATATGTGTATATATATATATATATATATATATGTACATATATATATATATATATATATATATATGTGTATATATATATATATATATATATATATATATATATATATGTATATGTCCTTTCTATACATATACATACATATACTTTCTAAAAATAAAATTTATTAAAAATAACTTGCTAACTGTTTATTGCTCTTTTACTTTAGTAATTTGGAATTCTTTGTGTAAAAAAAAGTTGTACACGTATCAATTAGTATTTTTAAAGTTATTAGCTTTGAATCCTACGAAAGCGATCTAGATAAAGTTACCAATCGTTTTTTTCCTTTTTTCATAGAAATGCTCATGGAAGAATTAAGGTTGACAAATAAACAGATCAAATTAAACTTTTTTTTATTAAAGCATCTGTGCAATTTTTCAGGATAAAACATTAAATAAGCATCTATTTTTCTAGTTTTTCTATAGATTTACGAAATTAATTGAAACCACATTATATAAATTTTAACATTTAGCTTAGTTTACGCCTTAAAATCACGTTAATTAATTTTTTCCAAAATCAACGCTTTAATTCGAAGTTTAAATTACTCTACATTTATAATGTAATCGTTTCACACAGAACTTTAACAATATCTGATTCTAATGTGGCGGTTGAGTCTTCGACGAAACTCAATAAAATTTATCATATTTTTCATCTCAGAAATATGGCGATGAAGCCAAGACTCGAAAGCTCCCTTATTTGACCCACAAAATACTTTTCCATTTGCTTTTGAGAAAAATTTAACTACCTTTTAGGATCCTATCATAGCTTAGTTTTTTAACATTTCTTTAATCGTGATGCTTGATGATGCTTTTTCTTTTTTGTTTCTATCTCTTTCTCATTTGGAGTATTTAAATAATCTGAATTTATAAAACTTTACCGTTCAGTTGGATCCCTTAGAGAATTCTAAATTACTACCATAGCTTTTAAAAATATGTGTTCAATTTTTTCACAAGTCTGTTATTTTCTTCTACAGTGCGGACATCACACCACTCACATTCACTGTTACGTTACGCAACCCATAGACCATTCTTACAACATAATTTCCATTGAATATTTAACACAAAATTTTAAAATGGTGAGATACAAAACGTTTTTGTTATGTTGGAGGAAAATATAAACGGAAAGAGAAAGTAATAAGAGCTATTTTATGCTTAAAATTAATTTTTAAAGCCGAAATTATCCTTAAATTCTTCTAGGTAATAACGATAAATATAGTTATTATCTAGAGGTTATTATTGTATCAAACTGAGTAGAAAATGTTAAGGCACCTAATAAAAATTGTCAACGGTTTCTGAAAAACCACTGTCAAATTTGATATTTCAACAAAAAAATGGAATTTTTTAATCAGATATGCTTCAAATGTACATACTATTTTTGTATACTACACTCATTCTACAGTGTCTATGTAAAGGTTTGTTTTTTTATTTAATGGTTCACATTAAAAAAAAACTATAAAAATAAAAATATCAACCATTGAATTGCAAATAATACGTTTTCATTTATATTTATATGCTTTGCTTTCCTGTTGCAATTATAAACTTTTTTTTAATTATAACACCCATCAAATATTTGTCGTAGGGTAAGATAAAATGACAATTTAAATATGCTGGTTCGAATTGTTGGCGCCATTGTTGCATTTCACTCGCCATCATAGTGACTGCATCATTTTTTTTATAAAAATAAAATCGGATATTCTATATTCTGATTCATGTATAAGTTATAAAATAAAATGACTCAAAGGCGCCAACATTTGTTTTGTTGCAACTATCGAGCGAGAATATTCATAAAGGTCGACGGCTATATTGGCCACCAGTTGTTCACTTATAATGGCTATTAATTAGTATCTTGGCTGGGTTCAACATCAGACCAATCTTGTAACAAATCCGGTGATATCTATTATCATATTACTCTCTAAAATTGGGTGAAATAATATTCATTACTCCAGTGCAAGTATTTAAAAGTTAATTATATACTGCTGTTTTTTCCACGAGGATATTCATATAAAATCGTATTTTTTTAATTTACGATATTATTTTACTAATTAACAAATTTATTTTTACGCCAAAAGTTTAATAAGATATATATATATATATATATATATATATATATATATATATATATATATATATATATATATATATATATATATATGTATACCAACCTCCAATTGTTAAATTGAGAGCGGCTTATTGATAGCTTTTCATTAAATGTAATTGATTTTTTCATAACGACGAATGTATAAAACACATACAATAATTTTTACGAAAAAAATTATTTAAAAAGGATCGCTTGGAAAAATAACTTCCAAATGTGAACATCCGCTGTTGGTTTACAGTTATTTACATTCGCGCAGGTGCATGAAAAATACTTTGGTGACGATATAAGCTACACACGATGGTTCCTGTTAATAAATATTATTCGATTTGTAAAAAATACGTCTACCGTCTTGTAATGTGATGGTAACTTGTAACGGATAAACCTTAATGTTTATCTGTTACAAGTTACAAGTTAAAATGTGCTGTAAATAACAGGGCCTGATTTATTAATTATATAACGTCTGTTTATATAATTAATAAATCAGGCCCTGTTATTTACAAGCACATGCCCAGCTGTATGGAATGCTTGGATGATAATTATATAAGATGTACAAAATAATTCACAATTAAATGAAACTACGAATAATGAATTTCTACAAAATTAACGCCAAATATATTCAATACAAAATAAATCTTAAGAATAAATATTATTTAGTAAAACAGCGCTTGTAAAAATAACTACGAACGCCTTTGTAAATACGTTCGTTTGTTTTATAGAACAAATAAAGTGCGTGCTTTTTGTTCAAAAAACAAAATATAATTCTCAACGTTCGATGTTTATTTGTACGTGAATTACAAACAAGATGTTAGAGCACATATATTTATATTAAAATATTACTCATTTTTATCAAATTATGTTATTTTATGACTTCTGAAATATTATCACCATTAAACTTTTTTTGTATCTATGTAATAAATATTTTTTTTATTTTTTTTTACTGAAGCACGTTTTTATGCTACCGTGGAAATATTGACAATGGTGAATAATGTCATCACATTTATTGCAAAATAAATGATATAATTTAATTATTGCAAAGATGATAAGCAGCCGCAAATGTACAATTTATTGAACTATTATTAAGGTTCAAATATCTTCAAATTTTTGGTTAAAAAATATTTTTATTACTCTATCACAAAATAAATAATATATAAATTATAATTATTACTTAAATTAATAAGGTCCGCTTTTCTTGACGTCGTTGAATATATGTAATTTAAACGAATATAAATGGAGCGGATTGTTAATTTTTTGTTGTGATATTATTGTGAATTGCGGAATTATCTGAAAGAGATTAAAATTGTGCCACTGTCTCTCGATTCTGTATTTTCAAAGACATATATCCATTAAAATTAATTAAATTCATATCGATCGAAACTTTTATCAGACTTTTATAACCCAATTACATTTAATATCGTAGGAAATTGAATGGGAAAATGTCAACTAACAAATTATACCTAACGGGTTCCAATCGATTGTTTTGTTAAATTGTTTCATTACCATATTAATCGTCTACTAGTAATCATCTATTGTACACGACAAAATGGAAAAGAAAGAAAATGTTATTGAAAATTCTATTGGGGCCATACACATCGCCCGATTAATGTTAGGAATTAATAGAACTTCTAATAGAAATGACTGAAAACTATTCAAAGCTAAACTTAAATGATCTATAGCTTGGTGCTTCTTTTTTTCATATTTTCTGTCTATTTCTTAATTACGTCAAGACTTGTATCGTTAATGTATTCTAATATAACGGCGTATGCTAATTGTTTCCTAAGGTTCATAATTATGTATTCTGGTCGCATTCGACATCGCATGGCTTAAGAATTAATTCTTTGAGTGAATTAATACTTTCGATGGTCTTTCAGCCTATTACAGCGAGTATTTCAATACTAGGTGCATTAATAAAATTAAATTAATGACCAGGATCGGGACTTTTTCTATGATCTTCGTTGTAACTTTAATAAGCTTGTTATGTCACACATTACCATTGGATATTGATTTTATAGTTTTACTCGTTCATTTCTCTACAATGGCAAGTAGCCTTGAAATGGTGTTGATGTGTTTACTGAGGACGATTCTCACTGACAAGTTAAAAATAATTAATGTCTATTTAAAACGCGCCAGAGAGCAATTATTGCTGAATGTTGTAAACAATGTCGACAAACTACTCGACAACTCATTTAACGGAAATATTTATTTTGATGAAAACGTATGTCTGTCCTACTAAGTACTATTATAATTTTTTTTTCAAATTTGTGCAGCGAATTAAATGAAATGTTTAATTTCCAGGTAACACTTCGTATTTTAATTTTTTTTCGAATATTCTTGTGTACTTATATTAACTTTATTATTATTAAATATTTCAGATGATGCATTACATGATCACTATCTTCTTCTTATCGATATTTAGTATTCAGAATGCGGTAACTTTATACAGGCAAGGAGTATGTGCTATACACACATCTGTGCCATTATTAAATAGTAACAGAGGTATTTTTGTAACATTGAGGATATTTTTGAATCAAGTAAAATATGTCAATTAGGCATTTGTGAAACCAAAAATAATGTTTATACTTGTAGTCTGCCTCTTTGTTCGAGTATAACACAAAAATTATTTGAACCATTTGAATGACAATTTCACTGGATTAATTATAAAGTGTTCAAATTAAAATGTATGCTACCTGATGTCATTTTTGAAAATTTAAATATAGACGTTTTGTTTGTCTGTTTTTTTCTTCGTCTTTTCTTTCGAGCATTATAAAAACTCTACTAAACATTTGAATTTAAATTGGGCTGAGATAATACTTCAGGTAGATATTAAAACTTATAGTATAATATTTTGATCAACTATGTATTGAGAACCTTAAAATTTATTTATAAACACTCAAGCAGTAAAACAAAGCGCGATGGTTTAAAAGTGATGAATAGACGTTGTCGAGAATATTACAGCGATTTAACTTAAAGATCAAGCTAAGACATAAATAATTTCTATAACGATCAAGGCCACTTTTGAAATGAAAACCTTATTATTTGAAGAAAACTGCATCGCAAAAGTAAAAAAATACATGTGCATAAACGCTAATATATAACAAATTATTACGATTATCTTAAGTAGTGTTAGTACGACTGAAAATCAAACCATATGAAATTGTGGGCGAACGCTTGTTTTCAATTAATTCTTATTACTATTTTATTACTGTCAAGCTTTAAAATTTTTATTTATTTAGATGACACAGTTTCGTTAGTGTCATGTATATTTCAAATGTTCTTTGATACGAAAAAAGTTAGTTTGGTTAAAATTTTATAATTCACGGTGACCAAAAAAGCAGTTTTTAAATTTGAAAATATTATTCTATATATAGATTATTTTTAGTGTTTTGAAGTGAAAAATAATTGCCACAGTCGAGTAAGTTTGTATGTGACGGATGATATCCAAAAGTAAAATTGTATGATAATTGTTCCACAAAGAATGGATAAATTTGAATGAATTACGTAGGACTTGAAAAATAGATAGTGGATGTGGTAAAAGGGGAATAACGAAAGAAACAGAGAGATAAATGGCTATGTACACTGACAATGGCACATGCAAATAAAATGAAAACCAGCAAGTACTTTCACTTGTAACGTACGTGGCGACCACGTAACCTTCGTTTATCTCTCAGCCTATTTATACCTTTGCATCATTACCTATCTAGGCAACATTCTTCTTTTTCTTAATTAACATTGTTTTTCCACTTCATTAACAGATATTTATGATGTATGTATGTGAAAATCTTTCAGTTCTTTTTAAGTTTATTCATTACCTCTTATTTGTTTATCCACGTTTTTCTCTCCCGTTTCTTCTGCGTAGAATCCTGTTATCAGTGTCTACCTATTCTTTTTCTGATATTGTGTTTAATATTACCTGACTAGTTTATCTCCGCAAGTTAAACCATTTTAACATTTGTCATACTTTTTCTGAAATAGCATTCTTATTGAATGTCTACATTTATAATGTCATCACGTTTTTCTACAGGTATTTTACGAAACTCATTTTATTTATTTATAATAACAATATCTGGGGAGGCAAGTAAATAATAAGCATTTTTTAAGAAAATATTATAATTACACCTCAGTTTATTTCAGCTAATAATAGACATATGCAACATTATTATCCATCCTTATTCATTTGCAAAATATTGTAAATCATCAAAATAGACAATTGCATGTTTTAAATTGAAAATTTCGTCAATAAATTATCGAAGACAATTCTCGTCATGTAAGTTATTTTTGCGCAAAATGTAATGTTATAATGACCAATACAAATAAATAAAAGTCGGATGGCGCCAGGTGTGGTGTATAAGGGGAAAGTAGGATCATTTTCAAACGCAACTGCAATAATTTTAATCGAGTAATACTTGCAATGTGCAGGCAGACATTATCATGCGTCAGAAAATTTTGTCACATCATGAACATTTCCGACGGAGTTGAAGTCTCAAATTTCGAATCCGACTATAATTTATGGCAATAGTTGTAGTACTATGAGGTATTTTTCAACATAAGACTATTAATACCCCATATGTCAACTAACTTAATATTTTTGTGATGGAATTAATTGGTAAACATTGGTTCGTTAAATTCTTTAGACACAATCATTGGTAATTACGGTAGGACACACTTATCCCTAATTCGTTTAATCTGTTAAATGCATACCGAAAGGGTAAACATTATACGCACACATCTCAATGAAAATCAAGCTGATCCTAGCTCAACTATTCAAACACAATATTTTTAGATTTCGCTTTATTCTTGTTAATATTTCTCCACTGTACCTTGATAGCATTCAAGTCAAGTAAACAAAACCCGCATTGAAACTCTGGAGTCTCTTTCAGTAAGTGATTTCAATTTGTCGATATCAACCTGGTTGAACTCTCAATGTGTAATCGCTACTATAGCTGAAATTGTCGTAAGGAATCACTGTTATTCTCATATATACTCCGTTTTTTTCCTGACGCAGAACAACCGTACTGAAATTCGTACTATAAACAGTGAAGCACATGGATTTTGAGGTCATGCATATTTTCCGAAACTACAAATGAGATTAAAGAAGGCACAAGGCACTTATATACACTTTGACCGTCCCGAATATTTTTGAAGTTTTTTAAAAATTCTTTATTTTTCTTTGAAAACAACTTTCAAAACATCGTTTTTTTAATTACAGCCACGTTTATTTGACACAAATCGAAGAGAAAATTTTACAGACGGATCTTATGTTCCTTAAGAACAAGCGATTCTGCCACGTTAACGATACCTGAAAAATAATTTTTGGTAACTTAATTATATAATATACTGTTTTTCCTTAAACGTCACAATTTTGATAACAATAGGGGGGATATCTTTCCAATGATAATATCCAGTTAATAAATTCGATTACTTCCCTCAAATTACAGATATATTATCAAGGTTGGATGACTAGTTTTGTAAAATAGATTACAATTTATCTGACTATTTTGACAATGGTTTGTGTATTTTGCGAAAATTTGGTTCAGAAATTTTGTGAATAAGAAACAAACATAACTATGCTGAAACTTATACCCGACATGAGTGAGTATTAATATTTTCAAATAATTTAATGCTTATTAATTTACCGTCTGTTTATTCATAACTTAAGCATTGTTTTTCTATCCTTGAGCTTGTCAATAAGAGTCTATAAAGACGTAGTAAACGTGATATTATGAGTAGTTTAACAGCTTACTCGTCGATATTTCTTAAGTTACACAAGTTGAGGCAAAGAAAAATTGATATTAGACAATAAATTGTAGACATTATATTGTCAGCGCGGCGAATGAACTACCTGAATTCTACTACGTCCGCACGATGCCTTCATGTGTCTTTATTTTAAATTAATTTTGTACATAAAATATATTCTTTACATCAATAAATTGTATCTCTATTTCAAGGTCCAGATCTGAACGATGTTATGGACATGCTTCAAGAAATCTTAGAAAGGAGCGACAAGGGCATCTTTACCGTGTGCTGTCTCGTTGATTTGAGAATGTCATTGCTATGATATGAGAATGTAATTGAATGTCTTGCCATTGCAAGTTTGTCAATTTTATCACATCTTATATAATAATTGTCTTCTCTCTCTCTCTAATCTGGATTGCAGGACTGCATACGTTTACAAATTGATTTAAATTCTAAGGTTTCATTGACAGATTTGTTAGTAGCGAATATTATTTTAATCTGTGCTCAAAGCACGTATGAAAAATATATTTTTATGACTGTAAGCTTAGACTATAATGTAGATTTATAATCATTTTTAATTGGATATAATTATATATTCTAATCTACAGGTGTGAATTTATTATTAGACTTCGATACGAGGATTTGTGCGATTAAATATGCATTGAGTGAAATATCGCCGGCTATGCTCTGATTATTTCGCGCTACTCCATATGTTAGTCTTCGTCAGGAAAACTTTGAAAAGTGGGAATTTTTTAAATGTTTCCAATTTTTAATCGCCAGTAGTGGCAAAAATACGAGATTAGGTTCAATAGTTGACCTTGTTAAATTTAGTTTACGAATTGTATTTTATTTAATACTGTCATGTAATAATTTCAATATTATTGTTTCATGCAACAAAAAGTATATACTTAAAACATATTCTATGATACTCATACCCCCATAAAACACGATCGGTTGATCGATCTGCAATGTTGATAGTCATCATACTTGGAGGTATTTTAGCACAAGTGAAGGTAAATATCCAATAATAAATGATTTCAAATCCTAAGTGGAGTTGTGCATTTCTTTCAGAGATCAGCCTGTTAAAGAAATAATAGTACATATTTGTGTTGTAAAAATTATTATTTTGTAAGTATTATAATTTAATAGAAATGTTACGTACCATTAAATGTTTATAAATACCTAAATATGTACAGAACTCCCGTAGTGCGAGTTCTACTCATGTTTGACGGGTTTTATTTTAATCGCATTGTTTAATAAAATTTGGTTTAAATAGAAATGGAAATTATTGATGCATTTTTCAACCTAATCCCGGCCGAATAACCTTCACCCCTTCTAATTGCCACAAGCTGAACTTTTACAATACATTTGTCTATTCCTTTTGAATACATCGATTATGCTTTTCCCGCTGGTTTTATTTCTTTATAGTTTAACGTATATATAATACATACGGCTGGCGGACTTATTTCTATAAGAGCAATCTCATTCAGTGAAAAACATTGATAAATATTTTTTCATGTGGATGGCTGTAAAAAAATATTAATATAAAAAAGTGAAACTTATGAATAATACAAACCAAAAAAATACTAAATTATAAATCTTGACATGGTTGGGAACAAGGAAAATGGGGAACAAAATGGAATTAGGAACGGAGGACGGAGAGATTATGAGAGGAAGGACTTTTTTGATAACCTTCTAATACATTTAAGGATGGCGAGTTCCTGATATCCGGATCTATTAGATTCCAAAGTCTTATGGCTTGAACAGCGAAGGACTTTTCATAAAAGGTGGTTGTATATTTGGGAAAAAGGAGATTGAGCTGATTTTCTGAGCTTAGCCCTATACTGTGTGCAGACAAGTAACTAAATCTGCTTCCAAGATAAGTTGGATAAGTAGCATTATTCAAAATATTATATAGAAGTATAAGAATATGAAGATTGCGCAGATTACCGACTTCCGTTCATTTAAGTTGCGCTCAGAATTGAGTTACATGATCATATTTTTTCCAACCAAAAACAAAGCGGATGGACAAATTTTGTAGGCGTTCTAACTTTCTAGGCGATACTCAGCAAGGTCTGGATAGCATACATCTCCGTAGTCAAGCAATGGCAGTAAGACTGTTTGACAGAGGTGAGCTTAGGTTTGAGCGTCTAGAAAATTTTGAAGATGCTTAAGGGAGTGCATTCTACTGAAGATACGATAACTAACATTATTTACTTGAAGCTACCAGCTAAGATTTTGATCGATCAGAAGACCCAAGTCTTCAACTGTTGGCGTAAATGGAATTGATGTGCCATTTAATATTAGATACGGCAGATTTAATAACCAAATTATTACACGTAAAAGAAAGTCAAGTAATTTATATAATTAAGAAAGATACAAATCGACAAAGTGCTAAGTGTTAATCTCCGACACGAAAGAGTGGCTCATCCATTTTTACCAGAATGTGGAAAATAAACATAAGCAGTGGAAAATAAAGCAATTTTAAATAAATACAAGGATAAGTGACAATTGTAATTTTTAATTGCGTGCTTCTGTGAGATATTTTATTAATCTAAAATTTTATGATAGTTTTATAATGCGTACTATTTGCATTGTCGATAGCGGTAATGATAGTTTTAGTCAATAAATATATCTCTCATTACCTACATATTCTTTCATCATCAACTGTTTCCAAAAGAAGTCTCCATAGCTTTTTTTGCAAAAGAACAAACTAGCATCAGCGTATTCTTGTATAATATTATAATACGAATAAAGATAAAAACGAAAAACGGTATGATGCGAATAAAGATAATCGTATCGCGAAACTTACACGTTTCTTTTCGGAACCTTGCGCGTTTGTAAAGTTTTCACATGAGTTTCGAAACCATATGAAGGTAGATACTATGCAAGGAAACAAAAATAATTTGCAGATACAAAAGAAAGTGAGCCCCCTACAAATATTTTCCACAATATTTAATATCTCACATTTTGAGAAAAAAATATATACCAGTGAACATATTGCTTGATTCTGGGTATTTGACTTTACATATTTTAATATTCAGAATATATACCTGCAATATACCACGTTTAAAATATGTTTTATAAAGAGTAAAATTAACATATTTTCCTCAACGTTATTATCAAAAATCGATTGTGAAAAAAAAAATAAATTGTTTGTTAATTGATGAAATTAACGTTTGAAAACGTTCAGTTAAAATTTACTTAACTAAATTAAATATACAATTACACTACATAGGATTTATGGTGATGAACTTTAAATCTAAATTTTCGAGAAATTGACTATATGTTTAGGCTTGTGATAGATATAATAGGCAATTTAGTTACAAAGTGAAAAATAAGATATTTATACATAGTTTCAAAGAAATTTTATTTATATATCATTAAATATGTATAGGTACTTTTTTGTATGTACGGTACCCTCTCAGTGAAATTTCAAATAGATCTTTACATTTATTTCTAGTTTTCTTGTAAAATGAGTTCGTAAAATTTGTATTTAAAGTAATTTTTATTACAAGTTGGCTCAGTTCACTCTTCATCGCTATTGTCTATAATTCATGATAGGGTAGGCTTTGATGAGAGTGCCGACGAAGCTCTACGACTGTGAATCTTTACTAATTCTCTCCTAAAAATTTAGGAAATGACAAACCAGTTCACAAATTAATATACAATTCTCAACCCGAAGCTTTATAGTATATACTTTTCTTGGTTTACAAATTTTTAGTTCACTTTTATATATGGCGGATTCATGTCCAAAAAGATTGCTCTCCAAATTATTAATGATTGATGATTTATTTAGTAAAAAATAGCCACCAGAATCGGCCACAATTAAATTCTAGTAGCGTAACATATATTTTACGTCATCTGCAAAACAATGCAGAATCCAATGACACATAAAAATAATTGAAGCCGTTATGTCCTTGTATCTCTCATATGGACATTACCATAGTTCAGTACATTGAAATTCCTCTTCTAGATTTCCTTTAACTTTGACTTTGAGTGTAACAAATCTCTTGGAAAGTTATTAATGCTGTGAGTTTTGTAAATAATCAATTATGAATGGCTTGCTCCGATCTATATTAGAAAATTCTACGTGAATGTCATGTAAAATATATAGATCACGTGTTTCGTATCCAACCAATGTGACGAGTCAATAAAACGTATAAAATAATAACGAACAATTGGTTACAAAATATTAAGGATTTCAATTAATTAATTTAAGTGCAAAGGTACCTTGCAAGTGTAAAGGTGCATCCAACAAAATCCATGAATAGCAGTGAGTGTAAAAGTGTATCTATACCAGACTATTTTATAATGTTAATGTAGCTAACAATTTTATGATTGACACGATTATTGTTAAAGAACTTAAAGCACATACTGTCATTTCAGACAATAATTTGATACTTCACTCGCACTGTTGACTGACATTGTATGAAATCAATATTATTTTAGTACAGTTTGAACTGAATAATCAGGAAGAAAATATGATAAATATATAATAGATTAAGGTCCCGTCTCTCAAAATGAAAAAGAAACCTTTTTAAGATGCTTGTCTTCCTCCCGTCTGTCTGCCAAAGCCCTTTTTCTGACAAACGACGTAAGGTATCAAGTTGAAATTTATTGTGTACTGAAGCTATCCTTCCATTGCTCTACACATTTTTTTCATGCAACGGAAAGATATGGTCCCTTAAAGCGTAATTTGTTTTATGCTATAGCCTCATTCACGGAAATTCGTCATAATGGGGAACAATTTATAATTCTAAACAATAAATAATTTATAATTCTACGTCGAATTATACGAGTACATTGTTATAATTAGTTTGTTTTTACGTATTGACAGAGTAAAATAGGCAATATGTTATATATATATATATATATATATATATATATATATATATATATATATATATATATATATATATATATATATATATATTTATATATATATATTTATATATATATATATATATATATATATATATATATATATGTATATATGTTCCGAAAAATTAGAAATACTATGTACCCTTAAATATTTTTAAATACCTAAACGTGCACGAAACTCTCATAGTGTGAGTTAAATTCGTGCTGAACAGGTTCTTTTACAACATTTATTTACTACAATACATTTATTTTGCAATGAATTTATTTCAATTGAAACTTCCCTTTGGGTATTTAATATAAAATTCTTATTTCCTGTATAGATTGAAATAAGTTTATGTGAAATGCATTATTTGGCACATTTTTTTATATTTAAAATTAAACTCTTTTACTGTTTTATATCATTATCAAACAAATGGTAACAAATTGCGGATGAAAACTATAGAAGAAAGTGTAATGTAACGGAAAGAAAAAAATCTCAAAAAAACCACTCATAACAGAAGTGTGCGACATCAGTATTTGTTCATACTATGTTAGGCAACCATGTTAAGAATATGTAAAAATAAATAATATTTTTAACTGTTTCAAAATACTAGGCGGCACGCGACACGTACTCTTGCTTGTCATAAAATATTCAGTATTATTTTATTTGCTACTTGCCAGCATTTCCAGCAGTGTCCGTCTGTGTAAAACTGTGCTGTGTGAGTTGTTGAAAACATTCATTCATACTTTTTACAGGCTTAGTAGTATCTATTACAGAAAATATCAGCTCACGTACTATTTAGTTAATGAAAGCAAAATATAAGTAAGCAAGGCAAAATTGTAGACACTAATTAATTAATATCTACAATTTCTATTAAAATTTTTATCACTTTTTAATCATTATACGCATATTCAGACATATTTAGGTCTTTCACATATTTGAATCAAAACTAATTAAAAAATTACAAAAATAAAATCTAATGGGTACCCTTCTATTATCACAAAACCTTCTGTCATGTGTTTTCACATAATATGCGTAGCAAATATCCATACGCATGAGGTTCAGATGGACTAAAGAATACCTAGTATGAAGAAAGTATAAAGTATATGGAGCAATAGCTTATCCAAGAGTATGACATGTTATGAAAATGAGTCGATTAAGTGGAAAGTTTTCTGTTTCATTCTTTAATAAGAAGCAATTTATACGATGAACGGGATAGCCTATATAATCGCTTTGTTTATACTTCTTTTATAGACATTGAATCATTGGAAATAAAAACAAATAAATGCGTATTTTGTAATAAACATCTGCGTAACGTCACACGTCAGTATGTCCGTTCCGCATAAATCATTTTTATTCTTATGAGTATTTACGTCCTACCCCTAACTCATAGTCCTCGTGGATCCAATCGACGCACATAAGACGTGTGTAATCTAATTATTATTTTTCAAAAAATTGTTCGCATTGGTACATCATATTATATGCCTAGACAAAAGATATTGTCATAAATTATCGGAAACATATAAATGTAAGATTTTGCTAAAGAAGAAAGTCGTACGAACTTTCGTTTCTAGTGTTTTACATTCCTAGAAGATTCAATCAGACTAGTTATCGCGAAATATAATAAGAAAAATTTGTGTGAATATTGTCCAAATGTAGAGAGAATAATCGACTGTTGATTATATTTTGTTTAATAATTACTGGCAACGTTTGAATATTATCGAATATTATATCACTTATGATAATATAATCAATTCGCAAGATGCTTTATTCGTCTAATTTTATTGTGCATAGATGAAACACGATATATACAGTGAATATATATTTAAAATCTCACATAATATTTCAGAATCGCGTTATTAGCGTCGAATTATTATAATTAATGTCTTTAGCGAATTAAATACAAAGAATATATTTTTATTGAGTTAGCTAAAAATTAGCGCAACTATAAGATAAATTTTAAATAAGTAACGATTCTTATCAGGGCAAAGAAAGCAAAACAAATTAAGAGCGCATTTACACTACTCCAGCCTTGTAAGGCGCTACCAGGTCTCCCGGAAATTAAATGGCGGCTGGATAACGAGCAACGTAGGACATCAACAATTCGCGGTTTGATGATAGTCAGAGGAAATAGATCAGCCAATATTTAATATGTTAATCCACACGACCCACAAAAATCGCTCTCTCAAGCAATCGAAGCTATTCTCTCTTTTCTACATTGGTTTACTTCGTAAATGTCTTATGACACAAGCAATTAAATGCTAAATTCTAATGCAATGCAAGACTATTCACTACTCACGGCAACAATTGTGTACTGAACTGAACATTTCCGACAGTCTAATCATATTGTCATCGAGTTTGACCGCCCGATCAGGTCACCTACTAATACCGTTTTTTACCAGTTTAAACAACTTTCGTCGGTCGGATTCGTTTAAACAATGTACAGCTGCCATAAAGTGCTGACGTAAGAGAGTAAATATGGAAGTAGGTAACGACCATATAATACTCTTTCCATAATTATAGTTTATCGTAATTTTAGTTCGAGCTATGAAAATAATATATTTATTTATAAGTCTAATTTTATTTTTAATAATTGTTAGCTTTGTAATATTAAAGAAGAGAAATTAGTACTAACTTAAATAGATTTGGAAAAAAAATATTTATATTAAAAAAGCTTTCATTTTAAACTTAGTAAAAGGAAATAACTTATAACGACAAGTGAAACGAGCCTAAATTCGTTTTGCTATTCATCTTCTAAGCTAAAACTATTGACTGTTAAGCTGATTCTTTACCCTCCCTTCGCCGTCGCCGGCAAAAAGTATATATAACATGTTTCATGTGTAGGCCGTCGGGAAGTAGGTGAAATATAGATTACGAAATTTGCAGCAGACAGATAGATAATAAAGTAAGTAAAATAAAAGCTTTTATTACACCTACTTAGAGAGTAAACCCCATACCACTTCAGTCATTTGTAGTACACAATATCAATTAAACAAATTTAAGTATAGAGACAGTACTTCTAGTATTATTTAAACTACTACCACTTCTCTACATGATACTTCATGATAAGATGGAAAAAAAAACCCAGCCCCGTTAATTTAAAAAATAAAAACTCCCTCATAATGTTCGCTATTGCCAATCAAATTAGAAATCCGATTATTACAATGTTTCATTTTATAATAATTGGCGTTCATTGACATGTTATAGTTCATTGATATGTGAATTGTCTAATGCCACGTCTCAATTCAAAATATGGAGTTTGTAAAAGCGTCTTGTGTTTAATTTATGTGTATCGATTGCTAGCGTCCTCGTCAAATTAATGACATGAAGTAAACATGAAGTAACTCATTTGCACAATATTATTTTAATTTTAATAATGGATTATTTCACGTACAGGTAATAAAAGAAAGCCATTACGTAATTGCGGAAAAAATTAATACTACGTGGTTCTATAAATCCTTGACAATGTGACAATAAACGGAAGAAATATACAATTAACCAAATTAATAGTGAACTTTACGAATTATACTCACGTATTGGTTTGGGTTTGATTATTCTATATATTCCAAAACCCAAATAATCTCGGAATTACCTTTGTCTATGAATATATTCAAATGCATTTCTGTATTTTGTAATCTCATATGTCAACTTCGACTAAAATTATTTATGAACACATGCATTTGTAGTAAATTCCAACACAAAGATATGCTTCTTAAGGCAATTGACGACTTACTTACATATATTTTTCACAGATAATAGATTTCAAGTGGAAATAATATTTTCACATTTTTGAAATTAATTTATACGTGTATTCGGGCTCATAATGAACTGGGACTTGGAACGAATTATTTCATATTTGTAACATAGGAAAACTAAATTTAAATCGATGATCTTAATAAAGCAGTTAATATTTTAGCTACGCAAACGGTTACGGATAGGGAGCGAAAAAAGATTCATACCGGTAACACAATTACATGTAGTACATATTAATAGAATTATAGAAATTAATGTATTCCAAGTATTTAGTGTAACATAAACTGTTACAATTAGTTCTTCAGAAGTAGGGAGAATGTTTTGCCGCTTATTGGTCGAGTGTTGACAACGAAATGCAAGCTAACAAATCTGTTGAAGTGATGGTGTTAGCTAATTAATGACAACAACAAACGGATAAACACAATCCATACCGCGCCCACAAATACATGTGTGCCTATCCGAATATGTTTATATTTTAACATTCGCTATAGCTCTTTGAAACTTTATAACATTCTGAATAATCGTAACGCTTATGATGAGTCGCGAGGCGGTTACACCTTGTTTATGTGATACTGATAACTTTTCCATGTTAAATTCGTACAGTTCGTTTACGAATGAATAGTTTTTGATTAGTAGTGCAGCAAAATATTATATTCATAAAGTTGTTAGACATGGGCGCATTATGTTGGTGTGAAGGCTGTATTTAAATCCATGAAGAAATTATATGACACTAGCGGTTAAAATGATATGACTGACAAAATAAATGGAACTCCTTTGTAAGTAGGGAAAAATTAAAATATATTAAATAGAGTGTCTGTTACGCGTGGAAATGAGGCCTCAGTGATAGTAATAAACGGCTATGAGTGTATCGGAGCACCAAAGCACAGTTCTGCACACGTCTATATCTCCTGAAATTGTTGATGAAAGATAACCATATTTTGGTTATCTTATCAAAATAAATAACAAAAATGAGGATATTAAGATTTGTTTCAGATCTCTTATATCAATATCGTTGAAAAATGACGAAAGGGAGGGGCTGACGGCCAGGTTATTTTAAAATTTTTATACTTTACACACAGACTTTAAAAATAACCTGCCAATCACGAGTAGAACTCGCTCTACGAGGTTCCGTACACATTTAGGCAGCTATAAACGTTTAAGGCCATATTGTACTTCAAAGTAAAATGTTAACAAATATTATTTTTTGCAAATTAAATATATTGTGTACTTTATCTTTCATAAGTATCAAATACAAACTAACTGTAAACATTTATAATTCCACATAGAATTAGAAGTCATTGACTACTAGATTTTCCCCTTTACTTGTACCGTAGGACCTCCCATTATCCTGATTTTCACTATTGTAGTATGCCGCTCTATAGGTTATAAACTCTATAAGTTATAATGATGACATTTGAAGGTCCATATCCTTTCATTTGGTGAATCAACAACCTTCATATCTCAAGACATTTCTGAGAAAAAGTGTTTTGATAGACGGGAAGATGGACGGTCAACTAAGTGATCCCATAAAGGTTCCTTTTGTTTTCATTTTAATGACAGAACCCCAAAATTAAATGTTCCAAATTAAAATTTAATTTAATTTTAAAAAGAATATCCAACTCTCTCCATCTATGTGATACAGAAAAAAAGTTTTATTCTTACCCTGTGTGAATCCGTAGCCATGTTCATTAAATTTTGTTACTAGACTTTTGTACTCTTACATTTGTATGTGTAATTAGAGTTTAAATAAAAATTAGCTTTGCTTTATTAGAAAATATGCTGTTGGAAATAATTTTAACACTAATTTAATATACGAAGTCAGCGAGCAAAAAATTTACCCGTGTCATTTAGAAAATGTATTTTCATCTATTACACTACATGCAGAAAAAAAACACTTATGTTGCTAATTGAACTACTATACTACTACCCCAATATATGATATTACGTAAAACTACGCGTAAAGGGGGGAAGCAAAGAGAGCGTATAGAGTTAAAATATTATAAATTGCAGCCGATTCCTATATTTGAGCAATTTAAATTTCTTAGATATTTTCAAAACATGAACTCGAAATAACAAAATATATGACAAATACAAATAACAAATATTATGAACTCGAAATGACAAAAGATTTGAATATAATTTATTGATACATTTTATCTGATGCAATTTGCTTATTTGTTAATACGTGTAACTTTTAAATACATCTTATGCTTAATTTGTACGATTTTCCAATAATTACATAGGTCGCCTATATAATACGTCGATTCTTAATGATCTCACGAAATGAATACTTTGAGTAAACACGAAAGTTACTTATCTTACGAAAAATGTAATCAAACTAATGTTTTAAGTGTATCCAAAGGTCATTGACTATGTGGCAATAAATTGGATATATACGCAATTAAAATAATTAACGGATAACATTTTATTGATATGAATTTTCTTCGTAAATAAGGTACTTGCGATTATTTGAGAGATTATATTAATGAACCGACTGTGGTTACCACTTCATATATAAATATATGCAGATATATCTTTGTATTTTATCAAGAGTAATATTATTATTGACAAAAATTATTTTGAAACACTGATCCGTAACTAATTAAAACATAAGAATGCTCGTTTTATAACTATATATGTGTACGTTTGATTCAATTATGTATATTTGATATTAAAAATTGTAGATATAAAAATGAAACAATAAGAAATGGAAGTTGTAAGAGTTAATTTAAATCTTTACTCGAACTTATTGCATTAGTATTGTGAATGAAATATTTTAAATTAATGAGTCGTTATATACTTGCATAATACGTTCCTAAATTTATTGAGATTGACGGACGCTGAATCTAATGTACCAAAGGGAAATCTTTCTACAAGTCTCATGTCTGATGTATAAAGATTCTTATTAATAGCAATTGATATGTCCTTACAATGTTTACCCTTTTGAGGGTCTCCTGTGGGTAAAAGTAGTTTACCGTATTCAAAATATTAGAATTGCATTTTACGTATGGAGTCTTATTTTCACGTATGTTATTGTGGTGGTAAAATTCATAAATTTATCTTAAATTAAACGAGACTTTTAAGTTGCAAATAATCACTTCACGGGACTAGATCAGTTGTATTAAATTTAAAATTATAGTGTTCTAATTATCGATAATAAAGAACCATTAAAATGACACAACTGATGAACTGGATGGCGTCTAATTGATTTTAATTGACAATCTTCACTATGAATGGGATATGAAAATGCTAAATTCGAAATGTAATCTTTACTTCATTTTGAAAAACTTTTCATGATGATGATTTCTGATGGTGAACGTGGAGAAAAATTCAATTCCATTTTATGTGTATTGAATATGGTATTTTTTTCCAATTTTGCAAACTACTAACTGATTTGCTCATGTCGTACATCTATTTGCAAAATTGTAAGATCATAGTACTAAAAGTGGTAGTAAAGTCAAAAAAAAAAATTGTGCCCAAATATCTTGAAAGGCAAGTATTAAAATATAAATACTACATTTTATTCCGTTTTAAAATACCTTTCTGATAACATCCCACAAGATAATGTAGGTAAACGTTTTTCTTGACCTTCTTCCCTTTGACCTCGAAATTATATTATGTTTAATCCATTTAATATAGAAAATGGATTAACCTTATCTGTCTCCATATTTTATTTCGTCTCAATAGCTTTAGAAATGAGAGAGTAATTAAGCTGATGCATCTAAACGGAGGAACCAAAAATCGTCACAAAACTATAAAGGTTTCTTGCTCGGCTACCGAACCCTAAAGAGGTCTGTACATTGAAGATACTTTCGGAAAAAAGAGTTCCAAGTACTTCACTTATAAGTCCACTTACGAATTATTTGCTTTTTCATTATATTTTTATTTTTAATCTTATTTTTAATTTATAGCTTCATTGAAACTCAAAAAGTGTCAATATAGTGTGGGTGGACGGTCAAGATATAAAAGCACATAATAATGCCAATATTGATAAAGTGATATAAGGACTGATCGAGAAATTTAATGATTAAAAAACTTGGATATTTTTAGACAGTAAAAATGGGTTTAGAAGGCTCACTTTTGACAATTACCATGGATTATTTATTAAAAACAAAACGAGAATGTACTGTGGAAACAACACATCGTCCAAAGGGATCATTCAAGAAAATGGATGAATAAAGTGAAAAACATGATTTTTCGTTTCTGATGAATAATTCAGAATAAACGTTTTGAACAAAAAATTCATTACAAGTGTTATAACTTTATCATTGTCAGGATTCCTGACATGCTGTTCACCCTGGCTCTTGTACCTTTTAAAGCAAAACGATTTTTCCGTTGAGCTATAGTTTAAATAATTATCGAATAAATTGTTTTAATATGAAAGTAGAACATATTTCTATATTTTACAGTTTCTAGAACACTAAATGTATGACATAAAAGTAATTCAAGGATATTACCTTCGAAGATATGATCAAGGAATTTAATCTCCTGATGTTAAAAAAAGAGGAAGGCGAGGCCAAAACTAAAACTAAGTGAATCATATAGTGTATTGAATTAACTAAAATCAGAGTATCAGAAACAAGTGAGTCGGATATTGAAGAGATATGTAAACGTACGAATTATACTGATATTTTCATTTCAAGAAAAAAGTAGGTTGCTACAGTCGCGTGCAGCACGACTTATTCAGAACTAAATTTACCATCGCGCGCTGTATTTAATTACTGATTTCTCAGCAGTCCATTGATCGATTCGAGCGGGAGTGGCCGTGTTTGACAGAGCTCATAACGTTTAATGGGTGTGGTATATAAAACTCATACTTTTAACTATTATAATTTGTAAAATTTAAAGACAGTTTTCTTTTTTGCAAAAAAATTACGACTGCTCTATTATGGTGCCAACGCGTGCAGTATGTAACATACAAAAGTGGCGTTCAAGAGCTCGGGTAACAACAAAGAGAGATTCTGGCCCTCGATGACCCGCTTTGGCCTCGGCGAAACGTGTTCATCTCTACTTACTATATTACACACTCTAGTATGCTCAAGATGTTTCACGTACTCCACTATGGCTACGTTCCTGATACAGCCTACCCATTGTTATTAAGAAGAGTATACCCACGGTGTAGTTCCACAAAAGTTTAGTTAGAGTTTGATCATGGAAATTGAAGATACGGCATAGAAATTCTAAACACCGAACAACCCTGATGCCGTGATCGAGTTTGAATGATTTAAGTATAATGATAAAATAACAAGATGCCACTAACAGCTGCCTAAAGTTACTGTTTTGCCGAAAGGTGGTAATGGAAACTCTTCAGTGATAAGGAACTAAGATCTCGTATAACGAGAGTTTCTAAGTGATATTTTGTATATGTTGATGAAAGTAATTAATTAATTTATTAAAAAAAGTTATGGTTGGACACAATTTCATAAGAAAATAAGGCAATGCGTTATTACATAAAAATATTCGTTGAAAGGTTTGTGTTGTTAACAGTTTAAATGATAAGTTTTAATAGAAGAATATTTCTATCAATATCTGCACATATTTTCATTGTCAACTATTCTGAAGAGCAGTTTTCACAGCATTATCGCAAAAGAATAGATTAACATGAAACATATTTATGTCAATTAAAACGATATAACGGGAATAAAGTTACAAACATGTCACTTTCCGAAAAGACGAGGCTAGATACTGTGCAAGGCAACAGACATTATTTGTAGGTACAACATAGAGGTCCGCGCAAATCGTTTGCGCAATGTGTAATATCACTTATTTAACAAAAATGTAAGAGATGTTACACATTGAGGAAACATATAATTCTGGGTATTTTACATTAAATAATTTTAATCTTCAGAATATGCGAGTATATTTCACATTTGAAATCGGTTTTTTATAAATAGTAAAATAAATTAGTTTTGTCAAGTGACAATTCTTTTTATTAATTTTTTTTAAATTGACTTCTCACAGGATCAAAGCAGAGAAATTAGTTTCATGAAGGTACCTCGGCACAGTGTGTTAAGTGATAACAGAGCACTTCTCTTCTACGTTATTGTAAAGCGGACGTGGTTTAACTATAATGATGCTCGCCTTGCTTGACCTTAATTTATACTTCGATCATTATTAGTAGCTTACACAAGATTTTTCCTAAATATTTGTATAATAATTATCTTGTTGAATACTATGTCACTAGGTATGTAAACTTATTATATATTAATATAAATATTAATTCAATTCAATTTGTGTATTCACCAAGTAGTTTTTGGAGTTCCGGGCTTCTAAATAAAAACGGAACCTATAAAAAATACATTTACCTGTGGTTCGGTGTATTAAAGCTAACTAACATAATACTTATTCAATATATTAATACTTATTCAGAATGACATGTTTTAGTGGCTATTTTCTCTAAACCTGCTTTTTTCCATTTTTCTAGATACTGTTATCAGTAAACTTCATCTTAAAATCACTTGTATCCAGATGATTTGCAAATTTAGCGATATTTTGCTTTTGAAAAGATATATTTAGCAAAGTTGTTTGGTAAATATGAATAAAAATTAACTATATACATTTGCGGTCCTTTGTTCATTGTCGTCCGATTTCATTTGAACTTTGTATCAAACAAATAAGAAAAAATAATTTCTTAATCCGTACCACAACTCAACCAAAAAATGAAAAGATATATGGTTCGCAGTAAACATACTGATTACTTTTGTTATGTACGTTATTTCTTTTGCTTATTATTTAAAAAATTGTAAATATAATAATTTTTTTGCACATTTTTGTCAAATGGATTAATTTATTGCAATATTTTTGAATTAAAATGATTTTTAAATATAAAAAAATATAAAAGAAAATTTCTCATCAAAAAATTTGTAACAATAGCCTGTTTCACACTCGAAGGTTATTAAGAATTAGAGCTTACTCAAAGTCAAGGGAAATACTATTTTCTTTATTACTTCCTGCAATAAACAATCACGAGTGTAATTATAAGTATGCTTAAGTATATTTAATATTTGATACCACATGTAAACATATACCTCACTACGTAATACGTGAGGCAAATGTATGCACTCCACAGTATATTATTTACCTCATTTTCTACTACAACAATTTTGTAATAAAACGGTACTTACGCTTTTTATAATTTTCAGGTTCGGATCTAACTTATCGAATTGAAAAATTATAATGCCCTCATTTCTTGAATGCACCAGGAAATTACACCCAATTTGGTAAAATTATTAAAAGCGTTTGCCAAAACCTCCTAAATGATGAAGAAGTGAGTGCCGAATTTGTTTTGTTCATAAATAAGTTAGTCGAGGATTTTCTTCCCCGAGTGATCATTATTCCTGAATATCTTTATGTCGGCTAATACGTACTTAGCTCTCTGAGTCTCGAATGTTATTTTCTCACAACTTATACATATCCCTGTTAGCAAGATTCCGAAATGTAGGACCCAAATTGTGTCGAATAATCGATTTGTGGTGGCGTCACGCTGAAAGTAGAATATTCTTTTTATGTATCTAATAAACATTGGTATCCATAAAATTTTTGAAACTATTCTTTGCTGAGTGCTGATTAATTTTAACTAATATTTGTTCTAATACGTAAATAAATAAATTGGTAAAAGAAATTAAACTCTGCACAAACGTTTTTAAAAATAAAATTTAATATTTACACCTGAGACAAAAAAGCTACGCGAATCTTGGACAAATGTACAAGTTGGCTGCATAGTTAAGATTCGCGTAGTTTTTTTATGTTTTAAAAGAGCGTAGTGAAACAAGTATATTTATTTAACTGATGTATCGTATATTTATTTAACTGTTGTATCGTTTCATTACGAATAGGATGATTAAAACACAAGCCAATAGACAGTTTTGAAAAGAAATTGAATAAAAAGTATTTGATAATTAATTTAAATAAAACCACAAAATTATGGGGACTTACATTATATTTGATGGACTGCAATACCCCATCGATAGCATTTAAAACTCCTGCAAAAGTTATCACGAAACATAATAGAATCTGAAAATAAAGAAGCAAGACTTTATAAAATAAAGCTTTAAATATAGGTGAAGACAATTTTGTAAAGGAATTCAAAAATATTTTGCTGAAAATACTAACCTGGATACCAAAGCCATGATTCAGGATACGACATAAGTCAACCATTTGAATATAGAATCTAGACAACTTGGTATAATTAATCATTCTGAGTGGAACACTTTCCATCATTCCGTTCGATATCAACGGCAATGTTTTTTTTAATGCCATATCCTGTAACTTCTTGCTGTGGCGTTTTTCACAATCATCCAGAATGCATGTTAAATATTTATAAACAATCTTCAGTCTCGTTGATACACCTACCAGTATTATAACAAAGTAAACAATTTCCAAATCTACTAACACTACAGAAATGTTTAGATGCACGGTATCCAAAAAATCTTCCAAGGTCATATAATGAAAATCCAAATACATACATATAGCGCAGTAT
Organism: Druceiella hillmani; assembly: GCA_039881145.1. Classification (NCBI taxonomy): domain Eukaryota; kingdom Metazoa; phylum Arthropoda; class Insecta; order Lepidoptera; family Hepialidae; genus Druceiella; species Druceiella hillmani. Next base: position 9,155,224 of record JAYKKI010000095.1, on the reverse strand, counting down.
ATTAAACAGACCCACAATATATATAACTGTAAAGTTTTGTTTTTGACAGTATTGATTTAATGGTTTTTTTGTTCCAAGATGTTATCTCTATTATTGAAATGGAGCATTGTGTTCAAATGATTATTCTTTAACCATAATATATCAATCATTTGAACGAATGCAGAGAAAACAACAAATAGATGAGTGCAGTTTCAAGTAAAATGGTGCATTTGCATTTTTTATCATCAGCATGCGGGAAATCGAGAACACCGACAAAGCTGTACTGTATATTCTTTGAAACCAGACGCATAATGCAGATGAGTGTTGGTCTTTTCGTCCCCATCTACATAAGCCAAAAATTGTTTCAATAATATTAATACATTTCAGGGCGCTCTCCTGGCTTTCTATTTGGTGGGTGTCCATGTTTAGATGCTGTAAAAAAAATCATAAATAATGAAAAGAGTGTCTCAAAAATAAAAGCGATTCTAATACACGTGAATGTTTTTCACCATAAAAATTATTTAAGCATATTGGATATAATTTTTATCTGTTACAATATATTTAATTCTAATAGGCCCAATAAAAGCAAATGTTGATCATTGAAAGTTCATCTACTAGTATGCAGAATCATGTGTTTTCACGATTTTCACATACTTTGAATTTACAATTAAATGTGCTTTTGTTTCGTTCGTGCATCTATTATAATTGATTTAAATATCAAAATACGGTTAACAGAACATTTAGCGAAATAGAAAAGACGACCCCAATTCATGTGCGCTATCTATTGCAATTAAAATAAATTACAGCTTCAGTCACATGGTTGTCTGTACGTGACCGTAGTTGCAGTTTTGTTGTGGCGTATACCTTGTTTTTTTAATTTTTTAACCAAATTAAAAAAAGGAGAAAACTTAGCATTTATAAGACGATTACGCAAGAACCGATATTTGCTTTATCGACAATGAAAGAAAAAGGACTTACAGAACAACAATTAATTATATAAACGCTCATGCTTTACGATATTTGTCATTTATTTGCAGTCTTAATTTTTAATTTCACTGTTCTTGAAAAATTGGAAATTGATTTTAATAACCTATAAAATAGCGGACTTTGCTCGCAATCATTAAAAACAAAACATGTATAGGCTATATGAAAAAGTATATACGTTGGCTATATTTAATTCCTTAAGGATTGAAATCTATGAACATTTTATGCTCACATTTCCAGTTTTAAGTTTATCAGTTTAGTAGTTTTTGAGCTGTTGAAGTGGCAAACAGAACGACAAAAACTACACTACGCAATTTTCATGATAAACGTACTCACGATAATCCATGAAATTACTTAAATTAAACGTGCTTAATTTTGCCATTTAGTACCGTTTTTAGTGGGACATTTTCCGGTTACTGTGCACCTATCCTTTCGAAGTAATATAAGTCTATGCCTGTTATGTCATAATTCAATCTTATTTATAGTGTATTAATAAATTACTTACAAGATTAAGGCAATATTACCCGTTTATTGTGTAAATATACATATATACATGTCCACACACTTAATCCACAGGCGTATTTCAAAAAGAAAATTCATAGCTCACGTACACGCACATGCATATACCCACACTCACACGCATATTACTTGCACAGGCACGGAACTATGCTTAGGTACACGCAATAATGATAAAATTGATATTTTTAATTTTTGAAGCAAAATCGGATTTTGTTTTATTCTTAAATCTACGTTTTACTTTCTTGTGTAGCGTTTAGGAAATTTAAAAAATTACAAAAACTGAAAACCTGAACTAAATGAAACAGTTTTTCATACTCAAGGTCAGAAAATGATGTCTGTTGCATATTTGTTTGTAATTACTCTAATCTTTGTTATTATACTTAACTTTATTTGCTAAATTTTCTCTTTAAATGAACTAAAAGCCGGCAATTTTTTTTTTCATAAAGGCTAATGTTATTTTCAGAAACATTATTTATATCTTATTGACATTAAGAATCATTTTAATCCATATTGCAAATTTTTAACATATTAGGATTTTACTTTTAAAAATGTCTTTCTCTATCTTATGTTTCTGTATCTACTTAATTTTTTGACAAATCTTCAGAATTTACTAACCAAAATTTGGTAAGGTTTAATTAATTTAGGATTACTTATATTTTTCTAATTACCTTGAATTTAACAAAAGTACACAATTTCTTTTTATAATAGGATAATTTTATGTAACTTTAAAATTTTATTTTTCAAAGTAAATCATTTCTTTAATACAGCAACGGCAACGCGTTAATAAGGAGATTTTAAGAACTGTAAAATATTTTCCAACAAGTAAACAACAATAGGTGTTTTTGGTAATGTTCACAGATTTCCACGTAACGTTCTTCAAAAAATTATCGTTTTTAAAGAAGGGCTAAATGTTTTACTATTTAAGCATTATTTTTAATAATTCGTTGTTATGTTTTGATTTTTTTATTATGTATGTTAAGAATATTCACTGCTACTATGTTACGTTAGCTGTCTGACTGGCTACACCGTTTAATATCCATGTAACTGAGTTTTATCAAGTACAATGAAAATCAATTATATTCATCAACTAAGTGCCTACCAATTAATTAGTGTCAATTCAGTATGAGCACACAATTTCTATTAATGAAATCCGGTCGTACTAAGTTATATGCACTTCATGCTATATACACTTAAGAGTATATTACACATCCATGAAGTTAAATATTTTTTAATGTCATTCAAGTTCAATACAAAATACGGAAAAATTATATAAACATAATTACACAAGGATTACCTGTATACATTTTACTTTACAATAATTAAAAAAATGTAAACATATATTAATCAAAACTTATGAGATGTGAACGTATTTCTGAAAAATTAACATTATATTGATGGCTGTGAAAGTTATATTATGCAACATATTTGTACGGTATAAATAATAATAATATTTATATTTAATTAAATGGAAACACCATGGTGTTTCCACCTAATTAAATATAAAGTTTCAATTATTCATAAATGTTTATGTATCTATACGTGTACCGAACGACTTACACCCGCACTTGGCGAGTTTATTCGTTTTTAAATGCCATTTGCAAGATGTTATGTAGTTCAAGCATATGACACATCTGCTGCTTTATAAACCTTCGACGCTCATTTGACTCTTTCTTTTTTTCTCTATCATGAAATGAGTTACCATTTTATTGCCACCTGCGAAATTTTAATGGTTTTATTCATAAAAATATCACCACAAACATGAGTCAAGGCTAGAAAATAGACTTTGGCCAGGGCTGTTCTATAATATACTCGGCTATTCGTTTTGTATAACAAGTAATCACTGGAAATATTTGGCTTCCGATCAATTTAGCTCGTCTCGTGTTTTTATCTGACAGCTTAGATTTTTTATTTTGTGACTATCTTCAGACATATATTCTGCTTGTTTCGTTTCGGTTGTAAAATCTATACTTTACAATTGTATATTTGTGTATTTATAAAAAGCCTTAAAATTTATTCTTAAAAGTACTTTTACTTCCAAAAAATATGGCAGAGATCAGGTCGCCAATAATTTTGGTTACATTAATTGTATTAAGGGGTAAACAATATATATCTTAAAATGCAGTTGGTTTACATAAATAAAATTCATAATATTCGAAACATTTTAAACTGACTCTTCCAGTATTTTAAACATTTCTTTTTGCTTTTATTATTATTTTCTTTAATTTCTTGCAACTTGAAGTTTATTTACTTGCAGTATTAACTTATTCAATATTAATTAATTATTATTGAGAAAATAAATCCTACCAGAAATATAATTGTGATAAAAGGGCCATATTGGTAACAAGAACAAAAGGATTTATTGCGTTCGACTTCGTTTTTTTTAATTTCTTTGAACTTACAAGCGAAGACGTACTAAAAACTTCTACAAATTGCAGATTTATGTAACTTTCCATTCGGGTGAAATAATACGAATAAAACTTCATAACTATACCCGCCGTGAGCTGTCAAAAATATGACGTTCCCGTTGAAAGACATACAAGTATTCTTTCTGTGGGTTACCAGTCATGACTGCAACTTAAAATTATCATTAATCGGTATAAAGATGACTTATATTTTACCTTAAACTTTAAGTTAAATTATCGCGACAGTTTCAACAATTTATTTTCTTAAAACTCAACCACTGCACGTAAGAAATTACGTCAGTGTACTTACATAGTTCTTACCGGATCAGCGTTAATAGACACCTAATTTTTACCATTACGAATATTACAAATATTTTAATTTCACTGTATTTTAAAAGCATTTCCATTTATATTGTCACCTATATTTATTTATTGTTTTATATAATTTTCTATGATAACTTTCCTCAACAATAAACATCGTAACAATTTTTATCATGCATTTTGTTTTAAAATAAAAAAATATTGTTTCGGCCTTCTTCAATTACATCGTAATATAAATATATATGAGGTGTTCACATGGATACAATGTGTTAAAATACAACAACTGCTGCTAATAAAATGATATCATCTCAAAATTTTATACATGAGAATTTCCTTGTCACGCATCTCGGCTAACACCATTTATGGTATCATAACACTTCGCTTATTGCACGAGATTCGGTGGCATAATTTTGTACTAATCTGTTTTTTTCATGAAATGTAATTTAAATGAAAGATTACTAACAATATAATTTATTATCACTGGATTGCTTGCAAAATATTGGCGCCATTAATTTTCTTTATCGGAAATTTATTTAAAATTTTTCGAATAATTTCGCTCATTTGTTTTTTAAGTAAATGAAAAGTCATTTAAAAGTGACTGATGTAATGAATATGAAAAGAAATGATCTGAACGTGCCACAATCTTTAGGTTTCTGGGTGAAATATATATTATCTTGTTGATTTTCCACGCTCGTCAGGTTTTTGAAAAAATCTAAGCCAAATTAGAATTTAAATTTTTACCCACATCCAACCATTGGTTATAATAAAACAGAACGACTTCCCTACAATACATACATTAAATTGACATATATATATATATATATATATATATATATATATATATATATATATATATATATATATATACGGCAAACTTCTTGCTCTTCTAGTCCACCACAGTGATTAGAAAACGTTTACATTATAGACTGTAAATGCCCTGAGGTATATAACTATATAAATATCCAGCACACAATCTGAGAGTGCAAATTGTGTCCTGTTATATCCTCCATACACAGATGAAATATATTAATCTACTCTCAAACGTACTAACTCATGACACTCGCAGGCCCAAACACGGTCGTGGAAATAGCCATGTATAACACGATGGGTCAAAATTTCTTTTCTCGTTTTTTAAAAAAGCTTAATAAAAAATATTTAAAAATGTTCTGGTTAATTTATGTGTAATGTTTTATGACATTATTTTAAGTTTTATTACCTCCGGATTGTGACAGAAATTTTTAAAAAAGGTAGATTTTTGACGTCACGATACTAATATTTTTTCAAGTTCTTCATATCAGATTTTATACGTATGCTAGTTCAAGGGCAAATGGGTAGAGTGGGATGTTTGATGAAACAAGCCACATGCGTTTCATCATTTAAACAATCAGGTTACGCGTTGCGTAATAGAGGGCAACCGTTTGTTAAACGCCTTCAGAAGAATGGTACACACTCATTATTTGGTGATTCATGTTATTTAAAAGTCAACACATTGCAAATCTTATGCAGATATGATGAAATTTTATGAATGAACACGACACAGGTTAAAACATGAGATGAAAACTAAAAAAGAGCACACACTTGAAAAAATAGAGGCCGTTGTATTTGCAAAACTGATAGAAGTATGGACAAAATCTTCTAATACTTTAGTAGAATCAAAACAAATGAAGGTAATGTTACAAATATATCATGAAAATGCAAAAACCTTCTTAAATCTCACTCAAAAATACCTGAAAACAAGTTGGAAGAGTTTCATCTTGAATTTTGTTTGTTTGATTTTGTAGGTTTTGTTTGATATTTTGGCTTACAAGTATGGACATTTTCTTAAATGTACTTGCTTAAAAACTAAAAAAATATTTGCCTAGCTTTGTAACATCCCAACGAACAGCTAAGAAAATATTGATAGACGTGGCATTCACGTTGGCCTAACAAAACAAATTACAGGATCACCGAAAAAAAGTTGATACGATAAAAATCTGAGGGCAAATAAAAGATAGCTGAGTAGCACGTCTGAATGTGTTCAGTCGTATTGTGAAGAACCAACCCAAATTCAGTTACGGACTTTAAGTACTGAATTGAAGAGTAACACTACAACTACAGTTGATTATGCTTTACTATCAATAACATGTGATAGATTTGAAGTATCAAACAGTGCAGGAGCAGCTATTGCATTCGGCAGTACCGAATGCGTCAGTTCACAGGAATAGACCAAAGTAAGCTACATGATTAAAGAGAAAATCTTTGATCATATCTGAAAAAGATGGAAAAAAGTACAAGCGATGCATATTTGATAAGCATGTTTATTTAAGTTAAGTTTTTTAATTACGTTACACCTGCTTCAAGCACTGTAAAGTGAATACAGAACAAGAAATATTCAACTTTTTCTTGAATGCGGATATATCAATGGATTACTTGATTGCAATTGTATGTGATGGCACTAATATAATACGGCAGTATTATACGAACACTAGAAAAAAATAATGGATATACCTTTAGAGTGGATTATTTATTTATTGCATATGAATGAACTACCATTTAAACGAATGTTTCAACACATTGATGGCAGTATGTTTGTATCACAGACATTTTCAGAGACAATTGGCAAAGAACTTAAAACTGCGAAAAAAGACCTATAACCCAGTTTCAGCCTGTTTCGACGGACTTACCGGAGCTTTCTGTTAAATATATTACCACAAACCAGAAATACTTTTACACAATATTTGAAGCTGTTTCAATAGGCATATACTCTAACGATTCAGCAAACAAATCACCAAGCAATATGTCCCATGCCTAACTGGGCCTGCATAGTTAACTCGAAGTAACAGGTTTCTCCGTTTGTACGTTTCAGTGGAGACTGCCTCTACAAATCTAATCACTCTTGCAACGTAATATACGTCAAAATTTACTCTCCGTTGTGGTTTTTTATAAAAACCCACTCCAGCTGTAAAGCAGTATCGTGACACTTGTTTAAGCTCATCGAGCTAACCAAATATTTACCAACAATTTTGAAAGCCATTATAGACGCAGTATTTCGCAAACCAGGAAAATTTATTGCTTGCAAATGTTTACAGATCCCCAGCCACACATTCGTAAATTAGCTCCAAGTCAAATTTTGAAGTATAGGTGTGTAATATTAAATAAAAATTGTATCTGTTTCAGTTAATAAAGTTAAAATTTATTGCATCAACATATTATGACCTTCTGAGTTGACATGGAATATCACTGAGCCACCGATATCAAACTCTATAACCGAAGAAAATCTCCGGTTATTTTTTGAACGGAAAGGAGGACAATTTGTCTTCCTTGTCACACCTAGGCAAGAGTAGTCAAAGCTGTGACTGAAGCTTCAGCTACTTTACGCAACAAAACAAAAAGATATGGGTTCATAAAAGCCCAGATGTATTCGAGAAAAGCAATACAGAAATTTGACAGCAAAAAGGATATTTCACTTTAATGACTATTCTTTATTATCTTTGCTACAAATATTATGTGATCTTTAATAAACATAAAATTGGTATTGATTTAAGACCTTATATATAAATCACATTGATTAGAATAACATTGTATACCACGCTGTTAGGTTTTTTTTAACCACTTGTTTGACAATTTTCACATGATTCCAGAGGCAGAAGATTAATTCCGATTGCTACCGAACTTCATAATCTGTTGACACTCATAATGTGGCATCGTTTTGTCACTGTGTTCATGAGAAAACTGACTTTTTGTTTTCTCCATACATAAGTAACCAAGTCTAATGTATAGTTCAAAACAAATGAAAAATAAGTTCATTCTAATAACAACTAATGAATGTCAATGTCATTTAACAGTTTACTTTTAATCAGTTTAGACAATGACTACACATTGTGAAAAGCCATTAACGTTGATTATTTTTGTAATCTGTTCTTAACATTATTATCTGTTTAACTAGATTTGTATTAAAATTTTTATTTATTATTAACAATCTTCATGACATTAAAAATATATGTACGTCTATAAAAATAAATATATGTTCTGTATTGTGGTTTAAATTTATTTTTTGTTTTTTTTTTAATTGTCAATCTCCGATTTTTTTCTCTTTTTTAATTTTTAAAAATAATATTCTACTTGCCTGGAGCCAGACCCGTATTTGCCTCTCTTTTGGATTTTTTTTCATCAGGGACAAAATCTGGAATTGATAAAAAAACCAAAAAAAAGTTTTTAATAATTTGTTTTTTCGTGATTGCATTATTAAATTAATCGAATTATTCCGTCAAATGCTTGTTTAAGGAATAATCAACATGTTCATTACAAAAATTGACAGAAAATGAGAGTTTGGAAGAAAATTGATCAATAAATGAATACGTCAGAAAATGATATTGAGACAAAAGTTTAAAATCTTCACTGTAGATTTATACGTGAACTAAGGAGAGCCATCAATCAAAAAAGTGGTGCAGAAACCGAAAATATTTATGTACTGGGATACTGGGATTCATATAAAACATTTGATGATTTTCTAGTGCAACGAACGTTCCGGGTATTCTAGAGATACAATTCCAAAATCAAACCGGTGAGTACTTAGTGTAGTTTATTACGTTTTTTGAAATTAAGGTCTTTTAATTGAACAAATTACAAATATAATTACCCTTTAGAATAAAGAAGGTTTGTTGGAATGTCTTGAATAAAAAATGTTTCGTATTCCAATTAATTGCAACTATTTTTGTAAGATTATTTCTAAATTATGAAAAAAATTATGTAAAATCGTTGACTTAGAAATAAAAATATCATGGTGAATGTGAATATAATTAAAATAAATAACCACACATCATACAAATTACCTATTTTTTGGTAAGGGATATATTACACATATGTGTGTATTTGTGTGCATGTATGTGTTATACATATGTATATATACATGTGTGTGTACACACACGCAAATATTAAAATAAAAATGCTTTTCAAATTTATCTCTAACTGTTTTAGCTACTGCATTAGAGAGGGCGATGAATTAGATTTCGAGTACCTGGAAATTTTTGCACATCGCGTAATTTTTAAAGAAGTCTACATTTGCTGTTTCTATAGTTTGACATGAAAGAAAGGTAAGCGTTTTTCGATTGTTTATTACGTTGAAAAAAATTATTCAAGTTTGCGCATGCCATTACATTTAGCTGCACTCATCTGGATGAAAGTATGTTGGTTTACGGTAAATACGAAACACCGAAGATATAATCTTGAAAAACAATTTTACAACTCTTCTGGCCCAGATAGTCTATAATTAACAATTATTTTAACAGTACCTCATTAACAAATGAAATGCCTTAACCTGCTACGTAGGTAGTTTGCAATTACAATTAGGTATCGGTTCTGGTTCAGGTAAATGAAGTCGTTTGCTTTCTAATTTGTCCTAAAGTAATGTCGTTGGAACACCATTTAATACTCTTCAATTATCGTATATTATTTTGTAATTTGTGTTCATTATCATCACGAGTACAATGCTGAATGTATATTTTTTGTCAAAAGACATACTTTTGCTATAAGGTGAACCTTGAATTAGAACATGTTTTCTGTCTATCACACCAATGCAGTTCGGGAAATTTCACCTAGCATTATAGTCTTGTACTATCTGTTGCCATTGTTCAGGTGTTTCAGGCAATTGAAAAAGTGAAACAAGTGTTACATATCAGGCAAGTACTTTTAAAGACACAAGTGCAGGGACACATTTGATCCTGAAAACCAACCTATAGTAGAAACTTGGGACTAAATTCAAGCAGACATTCAAAATTAAGCAGAAATTCAAGGCCAACTTGAAATAAACTAAATACAAACTGTATTATATAGCAATACAAATGAACAACCATAAAGGAAAAGGGCCAAGGAAAGTTCACAGCATAAAAAATTAAACGATTCATATAATATAATGAAATCGGTATGTAATAAATATACCAAAAGAGCTGAATCTGCCGTTAATGGAGAATACATCGCTACAGAATTGAGAAAGGTAAATATGCAACAAATTATTGCCTTTTGCTGAACATTACATAAATCATATTATTTTCAAGATTGGTTAGGTAGATATAATTCTTTACATTAGGGTTAGTTTACTACATCTGATGATCACCCTCGGTTACCTGCTTCCAATCGATCAGTCTTCGAAATGTCACAGTCAGCTATTTCACCACCATAGTCACATAATTCGCAACAACCACATTCGCTAAACGACGTCGAGAAGAAGACCAAGATATATTTTGTTACGCACTGTCACGACACAACATTACATCTTCCGGAAATATTACGATGCAAACAGGTACAGTTATCTCGACAAAGAGACAGGAATACACTGAAGGAGATACTAGGCTTAAGAGACATAAAGTAAAGTAACCAGAGCCCATGAAATAAGAATTATATGGGTACGCTTAAGAACTGAACAATAGAAATTGTCGAGGCTATCACGGTGTTTCAGGTTTCATATGCATTGATTTTATTACGATCAAGGGTATATTTAAGATGCAAGCATGATTGCTGGTGAAAAACTTTGTCGAATTTATTAAAAAAACCTATATAAGCGGAACAAGAAACACAAATAGTTTTTTTTCTTATGAATGGCTAATACTACTATGCACGAGTTTCCAGTAAAGAAAATTCTTAGATGACCTTAGGTTATTTCTGTGTATGGGCAACCATTGCAAGCTACTTATTTTTTTAATAAAACACTTTTTAAACTTATGGTTATATATAAAGAATAAAATTATAGAAGTGGAAACACAAATAACAGAGAATTATCAAAATCATACAATGAGTACGAAACAAAATAATTATAAGTGGACCGTGAACAATCCAAACGCTGCACGTATTCTGAATTAAATCCTGAAGCCGCAATTCCAAATTCAAATATATTGAAATGTAACATTGTTCTCAACAATCAAAAATACATGACAACATGGAACATAAACATTTTCTAAGTATTCAGGTAAATTGTAAAGAAGTAAACATAGAACCAGATGCAAATTACTTTTCTAACCACGCCCAAAATAATATATCCGAAAAATTTGTAGATTGTTTGTTAGACAGAAAAAAAACATCCTGCGTATAGTTTTACAAGTGGTGCGCAGATTTTTTTGTTTAAATTAGAAAACAGTAAAAATAAAAAACCAGGAAGCAGAGAAATTGCAAGAATGTCCGCATAAAATGGAAGCCGAGAACATTCGTCGAGCAATAAAAACGTAAGAAAAATTTAACTATTTTAAGAAATCATTCTAGATAACAATAGCCATTCCATTCTAATAAGTAGTTAGTCGATAAAAAAGAATTGTTACCCACAGCGTGTCTTCATTGTTGCATACGTATATATGTATACATCTCATTTTTCAATGGCACGTTTATATCATAGTAAATAATTTATAAATTTAAAGTGGATATCACTATTTGCAGAAAAATATTCTCTTTTCAAAAAAATATAATAAAAGTTGAATACTTGTCAAATTACCCGAATTATAATTACATCCACATTTAAAAGGCTGGAGTCAATAAAAGGGAAATGAAATTTGTTTGTTTGTCGTCTAACAAAAGGTTCAATTTACTGTGAATAAAGAAAATTACCGGATGTAAGATATAACAAATCTAGACATGCTATATGCTTTCCTTGGCTTAATTTAATGGTGTCAATGATGAGATCGTGAAAAGAAACGCAATTTTTCATAGCTGCATCAAAGATTGCATCATCAGAAACATGGTTGACTATTTGATACCTACAGTTACACATTCCGTGTGATTGGCCGTTTAATTAAGATATAAATTCTTGTTTAAATTAGAATATTGCTTTTAGCTATTATTGTGTTATTATGTAGAAAATACATCTCCATAAAATAACTTGCAATTGTTAGAATTATCTATTTCCAAAAACAACAATTTAAGACTATCGGAGAACATTATTTATTAGCAGCTAGTACATTTTTTCATTAGCCATTAATTAGGAAAGTTTTGCTTAAAACTAACAGTATCGTAACTAAAATTAAGAAATTTCAAAGTGAATACTTTGAAATACTGCGATATAACGTAGATAATATAACTTTTAATATTAACGAAAAATTTTAAATAATTAACGAAAATATTCTTCAAAATTTTGATCGAAAACTGATTTCAAGTTAATAAAAAACCGATATCACTTAGGAAGAGCCAGCGCTTTTACAATAAATTGTGGCATAAAATTTGAGCTCTTTGAAATAAAAATCTATATATATTAGCTAGTTTCCTCTGTCTGGATATTTGAAAACGCGAACAGCAAGAGTATGTGTGTGCCATGCTTTATATTTTGTAACATTGTTAACTAAGGATATATATTATAAAAGCATGACTTTCATATTTATTTAGAGTCCAACCAATCGAGTGAATATATTTAATTGCAATAAAACACATGCAATAAAATTCAAGTCGTCGTAATATTTTTTTCTCATTGCTAACATCAAGGCAATCTGTTATTATTTAAAACTAAATACAAAAAACAAGCCTGTTCATTGTAGTGTAGCTACATACATTGAAATATCACTTAAATTAGAACAAATTATCACAATCTATCATCACGATTACATATGTACGTGGTAATGAGACTCAGCAAACCGAAAAGTAAAGAAACGCGCTGTTCGAACATCTTGACTATGGTAAACTGGCCCATTTTACTGGTTTCTATTGGATCTTATATTATCTCCAATTCCTTCCAAACATCAAAGACTGTAAACAATGAAATAAACTAATCTTTAGGACTAATGGTTTGATTTCTAATTCGAACAAATGACACAACGTCAGTAAAACCATAATATTTTAAGATTTTAACTTTAATATTAATATCAGAATATTAAATAACAAAAAAATTATTTGCTTTCTCAAAATTTGGGCTATAAGCCTAAATAAATTTATTATTCACGTTCAGATGAAAGGAATAATCATGTAGTAAAATTTTATTTTAAAAATAAAATCTTTTACACTTACTTATTATGAGAAATTGGTTATCCGGTGAAGATTGAATAAGTACTTACAAATTTGCTTATCGGGTTATATCTTAGTTAAACATTATTTTGTCTTCTCAACTTGCAGGTACAGGCGCTCGCAGAGTATGCAAATACTCACTATGGATATACGATAATGAAATGACCAAAACATAATTCTAGAAATTGTTGGACACAATCTAAAAATATATGAACTTTATAAAATCTGTTTCATATAAAATTAAATATGTCCTATAAAATTGTTTATCATGAAACAGACTGTCAAACAGGAGTAGAACTCGCACTTCCAGAGCTCCGTAAATATTTCGTCACTCAAACATTTGAGCGTACACAGTATTTATGTAAAACTATTGCCAAATATTATTTTTCTCAATGCAAATTTATTACAAGATATAGTATATTGCATACTAAATCTTTAGCAGGTGTATATATTGCATATTTCTGAAATTATTAGATCTAGGATAATTGCTGTAGGTTTTCTATAATATTCTAGTCAATTTACTTAACCGGAGGCAAAATATTACATTTTTGCATTTTTTTAACACCACCTGTTTCTAAATATGCAATTTAAAATTGTGAGAAATTCTTTGAATTCCTCCTTCACAATTGTTTTCCTTATAACAAGCCTTTTCAAATGATACACTGCATGATATACAAAATGAGCAAAGTATTTTTCATAACGTTTAATTAACTCCTATTTAATTCTTATACGAATATTTTGAAAAAGTAGGTAGTGTACAATATGTGGGTCAATAAGAAGTATTGTTATAGCAACTTTCAACCTTCGGCGTCGTATGGTTTCTGAGAACATGAGCTATGAAAATGGAAAAATATAAATGTTTGGCCGACTGTATATTTCGTAGGAGCAAAAATATGGTGAATATTAAGAAAAATATGACACGTAGAAATATCACTATAATTTTTCTGCAATTTTCGTATGGTCTTTTAAAGATCCATATAATTTTAATAATTTTAGGTTGTGTAGTTTCGAATGTGAGCGGAAGGACATATTTTTTACGAATTTGAAGATAGGATACCCTATATTATGAAAAAAATATTTTGAGACCCTAATAATCAGTCCTTTCAAACGACACCCCGCGCTGTATATGGAATTCAAAAAACAATTTTCGAATACTTAATTCGGTTTCAATAAAATTTACAAATTAATATTTTTGAGTTTAAGCTGTTGCTATATGTTAATATGTTTTGATCCCTGTGCCAAATTTCAAGTTCCTACAGCAAGCGGTTTCCGCAAAAAACGCCTGTGGCGGAAATATAAACAAATACGTGAGTGTGCTCAGGTTTCCATTTTGCCTACTGAGGTTTGAGGAAACGCTTAAAATAACCACGTAATAGATGATCAACTAATAAATCTCCCAAACTCAATTCATCCGTGTTAGCTATGTAATAGCCAAACAAAATATTTACAATTCTTCCCAAAAGTATCAAGTTATTTTCTTGTTGAAGCATGAGAGAGGCTCCACTATATAACTCGAAATTAACCTGCGGATTGTTGGCATTAGGGCTTTACAAATTTTCTAATCTTAATGGTGGAATTTTCTAATTTTAATTAAGATTGTCAGATAGATCAAAGTTTTTCCTGTACGTCTTTGTAACCAATGCCTGGCTATGGCATAGGAGATTGCAATTTCATATGTTTCTTTTTGCATCACTCAATTTTCTCTATAAACGGATTCATTGAACAGGAGCACGTTAAGTTATCTACGTACAATTTCAATATTCTGTTTATCCTCTACTCGCCGAAACTCAGTGGCCAACTGAATAGAAAATCCAACACCAGGCTCTTTACATACCTTACCAGAAATGTTCGAGTAGTTTTCGTCGTATCCAACGTAATGTTTTAAATATTTTGTTTTGAGCGTAATTCTAAACATTATTTAAAAACTGTTTTTTTTTAAAAGACAATATAAGTGGGTTAATATGCATTTCAAGGGTTAACGCAACTTTTTAACTTAAAACTCTGAAATAATTCACTATGACTTTTAAAATATTTTCACATGTCTACAAAACAAATTAATCTACAAAACAATTCCTAGTATCAGTATTAACATGAAATCCACAAACACCACGACAAAAATCCGATCGTAACCTAATAGAGAAATATTTTGGTATCGCTCGATGTACCAAGCTTAAGTGCTTTAATGAAGCTAACTCCTCTGTTTAGATTCTGCCAGAAATATATTTAAGAAATAAAATAAAAGAAAGAATTGTATTCGTTTTGTACGACATATATACGAAGGTACATGGCAGTTCTTAATTGATTTACGTTTTTTTGTGGAATGGAATTTGTCTACCGCTATAGGTTGCCAATTAAAAAACTTCTTAAAGTTCATCATAAATCCTATGTATTTTAAATTTAATTTAATTAAGTACATTTTAGCCTAATACATTAGTACCAACATCAAGGTAATTGCATCAGTTAACTATTTATTTTTGTGTTACAATCGATTTTCGATGAGAATGACAAAAATATATCAATATTAGTTTTAATAAAAAAATTTTAAAAACGTGGTATATATCCGGATATTTTGAAGATAAAACGATTTAAAGGCAAATACCGAGAATTGCGGGTAACACATTTTCTTTTGTATTTGTAAATTACTTTTTGTTTTCTTGCATAATATTTAAATTCATGTCTAAAAGTCTTGACTGAAACTATAATTTCTACTATCGACAATGCAAATAGTCTGCCACGTTAAGAAATTATTATAAAAAGTTTGGATTGTTAAAATTTTCTAAAGCAGCATCTAGTTAAAGCTTACACTCCCCACTCGTCCTTGTATTTACTAACAATTGTTCTCAAAGTACGAAATTCAAAATACAAACAACCCTACATTCTAGTAAAAATGATATGCTCCTCTTTCTTGTCGGAGATTGTACCTGGCACTGTTAATTTTCGTTTTTTTTTTTAATTACATAACTTACTTGATTCTCATTCACATGTAAACATAACCAGGAGGAAACGCGTAACTGGGTTCCTTAAAATAAATCAACACATTTATTTTAAAAGTCTTACTTATGGAAATTAGAAAAAGTGAATGTTATTCGGTCGAGATATGTATAAAAAAACGTCAATAATTTGCATTTCTGTTCAAATCAAAATTTCATTAAACAATGCTATTAAAAATGTTTACACCTAAGACGTTGTCATACAACGAAGCCTAAAAAGATCGCGGTAAGGTCGCGGTAAAGAATTTAAATAATGTACAAGTAATACTACATCACGTAGTTTAAAGTAAAAATAATACTAAATTAAGTAATATTAAAAAAAAAACTTTCAAGCATGAGAAGCATTGTCACCACGAGTGTTGTGTACACAATTGGACATTTATGAACACTTAATGGTATATAACATTTCTATTTAATTATTTACCAAATTTTAATTGTTTAGAACATGAATATATTACCTATTAAACCTTCAACAGGCCCATCTTTGAAAAAAATGTATAATTCTACTTAAAATTAGATCATTTATTTTTGGATTTTTGCCTTTACTTGTGTTACAAGACTTCCCATTATGTCGACTTTCTAAATCATAGGACACTCGGATGTTCATGGGCACATGAATATCAAACAAATATTTTTAAGGAGACTATAATTTTTTGTTGCGTGAACCGAAGATTTTGAATTGATACATCATCGTTTTTTGAAATTGATACATAAATTTAGCAGTATAGAATAAAATCCATAAACTAAATCTAACAAGGTCAATTGTTGAACCTGGGCTAGTATTTTTGCCACTGCTTTCGATGAAAAGCTGAAAACACTTTTCCAAAATTTCCGTTTTTAAAATATTTTATATATGAAGCAGCGAGAATTGCAAATTCAATTAATCACAGCATAGTCGGCAATATTTCACTCGATGCTTATTTAGCTGCACAAACCTTCATATCGAGCAGTAATAAAAAAATTCACACCTAGATATATATATATATATATATATATATATATATATATATATATATATATATATTGCAAATTCACATTACGGTATTACAGCTATATCAGCCTATAGTCATGAAATATATATTTTTGACACATGTTTTGAGTATGGACTAAAATAAATTTCCCTACGAAAACATTTACCAATGAAAGGTAAAATATAAAATCCACTTGTAAAAGTATTCAGTCCTGCAGTCCAGATAGTTGAGAGACAACG
The DNA here is from genome assembly GCA_039881145.1 of Druceiella hillmani. NCBI lineage: Eukaryota > Metazoa > Arthropoda > Insecta > Lepidoptera > Hepialidae > Druceiella > Druceiella hillmani. Next base: position 9,137,867 of record JAYKKI010000095.1, on the reverse strand, counting down.
ATTATATAAAATGTGATAAAATTTACAAATTTCGGTTATCAATAACATTCTCAAATCGAAACGTATGTTTACAATGTGTCTATAAACTCTTATTGGGAATCTTGCGGGAAAAAAACAATTCTTATAATATATATATAAAAAGATATTAAATTCCTAAAAAAACTTAACACTCACCCATGTCTGGTATAAGTTTCAGCATGATTATATTTATTTCCAATTCGCGGAATTCTAGAACTAATTATTTGCGAAATGCCCATACTACTGCCAAAATAATTAGACCCTTTGTAATCCATTGTATAAAACTCTTCATTCAATCTTGATGAAATATCTGTGTGCAAAGCGTTCCATATATATATATATATATATATATATATATATATATATATATATATATATATATTTATAACTTAATTTATTTTGAACTTAATTTACATTTAGATTATACGTCTAATCAGAATTTTATTTTTCCCAAATAATGTCTACATATTAATAATAAATTTAATTTTACTAGTCTTATGGTACCAAAAATATGAAAACATATTATGTAACAGAAATAATACAATGAACAAGAAAGTGGATTCTTAGGATAAATATGGTGTATAATGTACATATTACGAAAGTCAAACAAGTTTGAAAGAGTACGCAACAAACCTCTTTACTCGAGCGTTGGCGCTTGACTGATTGGTTACACGTTTCGAGATATATTTTAAATCACTTACGTTTGATCTTTTCATACATTCTTATATCAGAATTTAGTACGTAATTTTAGATGATTTCAATTCGTATTTATGAATTCAGTATAAAAGGTATCGAGACTTTGCTTCCTGACTTTACAGTTAACTATATTCGTGGTATACTCTTTGTATTTTTTTATTATACTTTAGGGTAATATATAAAAATGTAATGTAAAAGTATCAACTAACAAATGTGTCCTAATCGATTTATTTTTCAATTATTTCATTGGCTTATTACGCGTCTACTTCTAGTCTCCTGTCGTGAATGACAAAATGGAAAAGAAAGCAAATATTATTGAAAATTCCTTGAGGGTCATTCTCACTGCCCAATCAATATAAATATTACTTTCTGATCGGATATTTATTGAGAAACTTATAACGTAATTATTAGTATTCAAGCAGTAACATTAAGCGCATTGGCTTAAAACTGATGAGTAGAAATTGTCGAGAATGTAACAGCGATTTGGCTTAAAGATCGAAATAAAACAAAAAAATATTTTCATTATGATCAAGGCCACTTTTGTGATGAAAATATTATTAGTCGGGAAAACTGCACCACAAAAATAAAAAAAAGATACATTTAGATAAAAGAAACCATTGGCAAGACTAACGTATAACAAATCATAGCGAGTTATATGTGCGGCAAATGCAATATTACCAAAGGAAAAGTAAAATTGTAAAATAATTTTAAACGAAGTATGGATAAAGTCAAAAGAGTTAAGTAGGGAGTGAGAAATAGGTAGCGGATGTGATGAAAGGGGAATGGTGAAAGTGTAGATTTGCGTAGATCTGCAATGACATACGCAAAGAAAATGAAAAACAGCAAGCCATTTCACTTTTAACGCCTGTAGCGACCATGTAACCTTCTGTTATCTCTCGGCCTATTTACACCTTCGCATACGTACCCATCTAAATAATTCAACTTCATACTCTCATATCCTAGTATTCTTCTTCCACATTCAAATGAAACTACGTGATGTAGGTTTATTTCTACTTTCTTTTACTTCTTTACCACGACCTAGGTTTCGTTGTATTACAACATCTCCAGGTGGGCTATTAGCAAGGAATAACCTATATTAACATATATAATATTCTTCTTCGACTAAATTTATACATCATGCACACAAACATTTTTCAGTTATTCCTTAATTTGATTCACTACCTCTTACATCTTTGTTTTTCTCTCGTTTCTTCTATGTAGTCCTTCTGTCTTTTCCTATCTGATTTTTTCTGACATTTTGTTTAATATGGTTAAATTAGATTTTTAACCATTTTAACATTTGTCACACTTTTTTCAAAATGGCATTTTCATTGAATGTCTGCATTTATAATTTCATCAGGTTAAGATTTTCTACATTTATTTTATGTAACTCACTTTATTTATTTATAATAACGATATTTGGGGAGGTAAACATTGACCTTTTTGTAAGAAAATTTTTTGACAATACGTTGGGATATTGTAACTAATATTGGACTAATGCACAATTATTATCTTTATTTATTTGGAAAATATTAAATAGACATTTTCACTTTTCGAATTGAAAGTTTGTCGATAAATTCTCAATGATAATTGTCGTCATGGAAATTATTTCTACGCAAATTGTACTGTTTTAATGAAAGATATAAATATATAAAAGTTTGGCATCGCCAGGTACAGCAAATGAGGGGAACATGGAATTATTTTCAATGTTAGCTGCAATAATTTTAATCGAGTAATACTTACACTATGCAGGCGGATATTAGTTTGCAGTCTGAAAATTTTGCCGCAATGTGACAGTTTCCGAAGGAGTCAAGTCTCAAATTTCCAAAGTGTCTACATTACACTCTTATGGTAATGTAGTCATTTTACTTGTAATGCTATGTGATATTTCCAAACAAAACTCTATTAATATCCCATTCATCAAAGAACATGATCTTTGTGTGATTGGATTAATTTTTAAATATCAGTTCGACCAATACTTTTGACCCAAACACTAGCGTTTATGGTATGATACATGTATACCCAGTTTTTTTAACCAGTTGAAGACACACCGAAAATATAAATATTATAAATATGTATCTCGATGAAAACTAAGTTGATCCTAGTTCAATATACATATTGAGGTACCAATCCAGGATGATATCGTCAAATTAAAATCAATAACTGAAAGAGACCTCACAGTTTCAACACAGATTTTGGTTGCTTGAATGATCTCATTGTACAGTGGAGAAACATTTACCAGAATTAGGCAAAGTCTACAAAAATAGTGTTTGCCTAGTTGAACTAGGATCAACTTAGTTTTCATCGAGATACGTATTTATAATATTTATATTTTCGGTGTGCATTCAACTGGTTAAAAAAACAGGGTATACATGTATCATACCATAAACGCTAGTGTTTGGGTCAAAAGTATTGGTCGAACTGATATTTAAAAATTAATCCAATCACACAAAGATCATGTTCTTTGATGAATGGGATATTAATAGAGTTTTGTTTGGAAATATCACATAGCATTACAACTAAAATGACTACATTACCATAAGAGTGTAATGTAGTCACTTTGGAAATTTGGGACTTGACTCCTTCGGAAACTGTCACATTGCGGCAAAATTTTCAGACTGCAAACTAATATCCGCCTGCATAGTGTAAGTATTACTCGATTAAAATTATTGCAGCTAATATTGAAAATAATTCCATGTTCCCCTCATTTGCTGTACCTGGCGATGCCAAACTTTTATATATTTATATCTTTCATTAAAACAGTACAATTTGCGTAGAAATAATTTCCATGACGACAATTATCATTGAGAATTTATCGACAAACTTTCAATTCGAAAAGTGAAAATGTCTGTTTAATATTTTCCAAATAAATAAAGATAATAATTGTGCATTAGTCCAATATTAGTTACAATATCCCAACGTATTGTCAAACAATTTTCTGACAAAAAGGTCAATGTTTACCTCCCCAAATATCGTTATTATAAATAAATAAAGTGAGTTACATAAAACAAATGTAGAAAATCTTAACCTGATGAAATTATAAATGCAGACATTTAACGAAAATGCCATTTTGAAAAAAGTGTGACAAATGTTAAAATGGTTAAAAATCTAGTTCAACCATATTAAACAAAATGTCAGAAAAAATCAGATAGGAAAAGACAGAAGGACTACATAGAAGAAACGAGAGAAAGACAAAGATGTAAGAGATAGTGAATCAAATTAAGGAATAACTGAAAAATGTTTGTGTGCACGATGTATAAATTTAGTCGAAGAAGAATATTATATATGTTAATATAGGTTATTCCTTGCTAATAGCCCACCTGGAGATGTTGTAATACAACGAAACCTAGGTCGTGGTAAAGAAGTAAAAGAAAGTAGAAATAAAACTACATCACGTAGTTTCATTTAATTGTGGAAGAAGTATACTAGGATATGAGAGTATGAAGTTGAATTATTTAGATGGGTACGTATGCGAAGGTGTAAATAGGCCGAGAGATAACAGAAGGTTACATGGTCGCTACAGGCGTTAAAAGTGAAATGGCTTGCTGTTTTTCATTTTCTTTGCGTATGTCATTGCAGATCTACGCAAATCTACACTTTCACCATTCCCCTTTCCTCACATCCGCTACCTATTTCTCACTCCCTACTTAACCCTTGTGACTTTATCCATACTTGGTTTAAAATTATTTTACAATTTTACTTTTCTTTGGTAATATTGCATTTGCCGCACATATAACTCGCTATGATTTGTTATACGTTAGTCTTGCCTATGGTTTCTTTTATCTACATGTATCTTTTTTTTATTTTTGTAGTGCAGTTTTCCCGACTAATAATATTTTCATCACAAAAGTGGCCTTGATCATAATGAAAATATTTTTGGTTTTATTTCCATCTTTAAGCCAAATCGCTGTTACATTCTCGACAATTTCTACTCATCAGTTTTAAGCCAATGCGCTTAATGTTACTGCTTGAATACTAATAATTACGTTATAAGTTTCTCAATAAATATCCGATCAGAAAGTAATATTTATATTGATTGGGCAGTGAGAATGACCCTCCAGGAATTTTCAATAATATTTGCTTTCTTTTCCATTTTGTCGTTCACGACAGGAGACTAGAAGTAGACGCGTAATAAGCCAATGAAATAATTGAAAAATAAATCGATTAGGACACATTTGTTAGTTGATATTTTTACATTACATTCTTATATATTACCCTAAAGTATAATAAAAAAATACAAAGAGTATATCACGAATATAGTTAACTGTAAAGTCAGGAAGCAATGTCTCAATACCTTTTATACTGAATTCATAAATACGAATTGAAATCATCTAAAATTACGTACAAAATTCTGATATAAGAATGTATGAAAAGATCAAACGTAATTGATTTAAAATATATCTCGAAACGTGTAACCAATCAGTCTAGCGCCAACGCTCAAGTAAAGAGGTTTGTTGCGTACTCTTTCAAACTTGTTTGACTTTCGTAATATGTACATTATACACCATATTTATCCTAAGAATCCACTTTCTTGTTCATTGTATTATTTCTGTTACATAATATGTTTTCATATTTTTGGTACCATAAGACTAGTAAAATTAAATTTATTATTAATATGTAGACATTATTTGGGAAAAATAAAATATTCTGATTAGACGTATAATCTAAATGTAAATTAAGTTCAACCGAACTAAGGATAATTTTATTTTTATTTTCATATTCCTTTTACTATTCGTCGATAAAAGCCAAGTTGAAAAATATTTTAATATATATATATATATATATATATATATATATATATATATATATATATATATATATATATATATATATATATATACGAAATCGGAGGTAAAGAATAAATCAAATTACATTACAAATTTCTTCTTGTTTTTTTGCTTCAGCTTGGTAAACTAATTGCTAAAATATTTCTCTATATACATTATTTTAAAATGAAATAAAGATATTAATTAGACTACGAAAATAATTGGTATTATTAAAAAATATATAAGTCTAATAACTGGGTTTCGAAACATTGATGTATTATACACGTAAGATGCAAACTGTTAATAATTCCAAGAAAGTTGATACATTTAGCATTTTTTTGGGTGTAACAAAAAAGTATTAAAATAATTCAATCTGGGGAAAAAAAAAATTTGGTTGAGGAGAATTACAGGGATGATTTTTAAAAATTGTCCTTCGCCTGTTGACACAGTTTTCACTTGTTATTTCTGATTTTATATAATGAATTGTTCCTAAATGTTTCCTTCCGTCAATTTAATTTTAATGTTATGTGAAAACCTGCTTCATCATCGGATTTTACAGACATTTAGAATAGTGGAGCTTTATTTTTAATCGATAAGCTGTTCTGTTAATTCATAGAATGCAAACTGCTCATATCAATGCCAAACAATACTGCAACAGTGCATATATATATTTTTAATATTGTCACCTTCATGAATATACATAGTGATAGTGGTCGCGGTCGAAGAATAACAGATTTTTCCCGCTAATATAAATTAATTTCTGTGCATGGAGGGACGAAAAGCAGATTAACCCACATCTATATTGTTTGTGACACAGCAAAAATATTCTCCTCACAATTTAATTTGAAATGTCGTTTATATGGTACACACTGTACTTTGAAAACTTTATATAATAGCGAAGAAAGAATAAATCTCACCCAAGCCGCATTTCAGGTGTTATGCCCACTGGCTCCGGTTTTTGTTATTCAGAGACCGTATCTGGGACTTGGGATATTCCAAAGATATCTTGGTAGTTTTACATCTTCATAATCATGTTCATTCATAATCACAATTGTAAATTTTTTAAACAATTTTTCACATTAATTGTACCAAAAGCTTGCGTAATAGGGGATCTTCTATACATGCACTTAATTTAAAAAGAAAATTATTATGATTATAATTATTATGATTATTATGATTATAATTAAATTCGGTCTAGAATTTGCTAATTTGTGTAAAAAGTTTTTTAGTTTTTATGGAAAGAATTATAAGTTACTTAGTAAATTGCCAAAAAAATCACATATTCATAATTTTTAGACAGCAGATTTTTACCATTATTTATTTCACTTTGTACCATAATTTTTGTAATTTAAAAACAAACTAACCGTTTATTGACGAACATTAAAATGTATAATATAATAAACAGACTAAATGGCAAGTAGTGAATAAATAAAACCTCAGTTCCTGCTCGTTAGTTTTCTGCTTTAGCTTAGTAACTGCTGTCAGTTAGCTATTTACATATTTTTCTGCATACAAAATTTTTCAAATAAAGTAAATATACTACATAATTTAGAAACTATGATTTTATAAAAAATACAAAGTCTAAAGGTTGAGTGTTGAAACGTAAATGTAAAGTACACGTGATTTATAATACTAATGAATATATAGCGTTAATTGAATTTATAATTGTTGTGTTGCCTACAGACTTGAGAATGGTAATTTCACGGTTAGTCTTTTTGGAAGCGGTCAGTATTCAATTTAATCAAAAAAGTAAATATTTACCTGAAGACATCCTAAATGGTCCTTATCACGTATTTGACGACCTCATTAATTTTATTCAATATTTTTATTCGACAGATACTGGAATAATGGAGAATAATCCAAAAAATTATTTCTTCATTATCACTAATACAAGCGTTAAGGATCGTGTGCACCGCATTAACTCGATTACCAAATGTCTACTTGAGGTCAAAAAATACTTTATTTAGAATTGATGTGGTATCCCCAGTTGAAGAGTTACATTGACATCATCGCATACACTATGATTAGCCCCTGGTCTAACCGGTGCTATATTTGCTTTGTCAACAAAAATGTGCACAACGAAACAAATATTTTCAATCACGGGTGCTGTCATCCCTTGAGAAGGTCCGTTGTTCGTCTCACTGGATGGCATCATCTGATCTGAACTAATTTTATGGGAATAATTGATATTAGGCAATCCTTGTATTATATATCAAGTAAATAAACAAGAATCTTTGAAATCCTTTCATATGCCTTAACATACGTAACAAAAACCTATCAAACGTGAGTAGATCTCCCGTTACGAGGATTTGACGCTTATAAACATTTAAGGGTACTTCGTATTTTTATTAAGCTATTTAAATATATTTATTTTTCCCAAGATAAATTTATTGTAACGTATTGTATGCCGTATCTTCCGCAGACATGAAAACATGATACATATTGCAAATATTATAATCTTCTAGCTACAATTAACTAACCCTATTTTTTCATGATTTTAAATAGGGGAGCGGTATAACATATTTTTGCTTATATTTTAATATATCTTTTGAAACATATTTTTTTCAAATTTAAAAAAATATTCTTCTATTCTATATAAGGTTTTTACCTTATCAAATGATACTCTGTACTATGCACAAAATTAGAAAAAAAACATTTTAAGATCTTTATTTACCTCCTCTATATTTTTTGCACAAATATTTTAAAAATATATTATTGTGCCAATTTTCAAGTTCACGGTCGCAAGATTTTTAACAAAATCGGCTTTTAAAAATATATTGTTTATTATGTACGGCTTATTATGTGTGCGTTGTATGTCTGTATTGTTTCTTATGTTTGCGACGGACATACAAACATAGACGTAAATGATTTCATATGAGTTCCATTTTTCCTTTTAAAATTCGAGACACTAAAAAGACGGTCAAATTGACAACCTCTTCGTTTTTTTATAAATCCGCTTGAAAAGGCACCTCTAGAAGCTTATCAGCAAATGTTCACGTTGATTGAGGTATTAATAATTGTTTCAGAACGTATTAAGGCAAAATTATTTTTAAAAATTTCAATTACACGTTCGTTTGTGGTAAATGTAATTCCAATAAAAACGATGTACTAAATACTTACTAACTTAAACGTCCAGGTATTATCATAACTTAAACAACAAATGAACAAGAAATTTAACAAAAGTTAAATTAATAGGAACGTAAAAAGAAAACCTCAATTATTTAAAATGAAAAAAAAATTAAGAACAACATAAATATATATGTGTATGTATATATATATATATATATATATATATATATATATATATATGTATATATATACATATATATACATATATATATATATATATATATATATATATATATATATATATATATATATATATAATGTACTTAAAACTTCTCCGCCTGTGCTCAATATACCAAGTAAATTTACGTATCAGAATAATAAAACCTTATTATATTAATTCGTAATCAGTTGAGCAGAGTGAGAGAGAGCATTTTGGAAAAGGGAAATTCTCAAATCAACAATCTAGCCAGTTTTTCAATAATGGAGGAATACTGACATTGAATGGCGACCAAAATGCACGGCAAAACAACACACATGCCTATTTAACAACAAACATACACGCGGTAAAATATTCAACCAATTAAATAATATTTTACACGATGGATTCGGGTTCGTGTAGGAAAATTGTTCGCCATAGATGCGTTAACCTACTTCATCAACATTTGTGGCGATGCATTCTTTAGGTTATTAAAGTGTTACATGCTGCATATTATGATTAATATAGTAAATAATGTGTATGCTTCATCAAGTTCGGGACTAGGCCCAGGCAAAAAGTGAATTTCTTATCGTGAAAACTAGATGCATAAATTTCCACAAGTGAAGCTTCATTTAAAGTTAAGTTTTATTTAAATACGTTAACGTGTAAATACGTAAATTGTATCGTTTAAACACTCTATATTTTTAACCCTTAAATTATTACAACCCAAGTTGATCGTGTTCATATTGAGGTTATTAATTTTGTAAGCACTTACCTCTGAACAGCGTATTACCGTAATTACCTAACAATCAGCACTAAATTAGTTTTATTAAAACGGTTAGTTCGTATTTCCTTTCATTGATTATCGAACGCTATTTCGGTTTGCGGCTTGAACAATGAGTGGAAACAAAGAAAATATTCCTTTCAAAAATTGCCTTCGACCATTTTCTATTCCACAAGCAATTTTCGGGGTGAAAAGACATTGTTTACTGCCACTCGTTGGATACGAAATTATTTACAAGTTTTACGCTTTGCTCTTAATTGTAATTTGTTTCGTAATTTATATTTGTGCAAATTATTTCAATAATAATTCATCACCGTTTTCATCGATGAGTTATTATCTAATGCTAGTTTGGTTTCTCCTTATATTATTTGTGAGTTTCCTTAACGAACAACAATTTAATAGAATATGTACGACAATAAATCACATAGATTTCCTACTGAGCATTTACCGAAAACCGGAAAGTTACAATCGAATGAGACGCATAACGATATTTTGGGTTGCTTTAATAACATCTATTATCATGGGTGCATTTTTAACTGATATTTATATTTACTCCACACAGCTTAACATTTTGGATTCCATTTATTTCGCGATAACCGAACAATTGATTATGATTGAAATATTTACCTACATTCAGATTGTTAGTGCAATAAACGTCAGGTATTTGCTAGTTTATCGTGAGTTGAAGAGTTTTAATGAGACAGAAAAGTCATCGAATATAATAATCACACAAAACGTTCTCCAGGACATATCAAAACTAAATATCAAGAAGTTAACATTCAAAAAAGAATCTGAGAATAAAGCGATTGACATGTACTATGTATGCTACAAGTTGATGCAAGTTTGTGAACTGATGAATTCGGTATTTGGATTTCAGGTAATTACAAATATGTTTATTTCATTACGGGTAATTAAATTTTATTGTAAAACAAAAGGAAGACACACATATATATATATATATATATATATATATATATATATATATATATATATATATATATATAGAAACATAGTCGCTTTCTATTTCAGCTCATACTGTTTGTATTTACGACGTTTGTCTTCTCACTGATGCCCATCGAATACTTGTTGTCGTACGCTTTAAATAAAGTAAGTGTACTTAAAATAATTTTTCAGAATAATCAATAAAGAAAACATATACTTACTTTCTAATTAAATGTAAGACTGAGTTTAGTTTGAATACTTAATTGTTTTCATTGGATTCCTCTTATTATTGATTGTGTAAAGGTGCGTATACAAAGAGACTATTAATGCTCCTAAATATTTAATTGCATTAATATTGTTTTCTAGGAAATAGTCGAACTAGCGATTGAATTCACTGCCATTCTATGCATATTGGCTTTTCGCATCTTCTCTCTCTTCATCGTGTGTTTTCAAGGCGAAATGGTTCAACGTCAAGTGATTAAAATTAGAATGACGGTTAACCGACTTCTAAAGTCAGCGAATAAAGGTAATACAATTCGAAAAATTCAGCACACCAAAATCAATATAGTGGTAGTTTATTTTTTGTTTTACCTTATCGTCTTTTGTAGTGAGGAGTGTAATTATAAAGTGGTATAACTTTTTGTCTGTGTTTAAATACAATAATGTTACGTCGACTGATTTCCTTGCTTCCTCGTATAAGTTACTAAAATTAGTTCTCAATTCCATTGCCATGCTGATTACAGTTTTATGGTTGATTAACTTGGGTATTTGATTTTTTTAAAAAGTTTCTGTTAAAGATGATCTTAGAATGTGTGAAAATTTAATTAACTGTGTGATATTTTGATTAACTGCGCAGTGATTTATCTTATTTCAATCATGGCCTCGGCAAATTTTGGAAAAACCGTTCCTATTAAACTGGTTCCGAAGCTCCTTAGAAACGATAACCAAACAAATCCTTCTCGCGCGCTATTAACTTTAATTTTAATATAAAATCTTCCTAACAAAATATGAATTACAATTTAAATCCTTTGAAATACATCTTTGAAATAAAAACGTAATAAAGTAGATATGTTCCTTAATCGTGAAATTTTTAGATTTATCCGTATTTAACAGGAAAGCAAATATTTGAATGCTACGGAAATACATAAAAACACATTAATTAATATGACACTTTCATCTTATATATATATATATATATATATATATATATATATATATATATGTGTGTGTATATATATATATATATACACACATATATATATATATATATATATATATATATATAATACTATCTTAAATTAATGAAAATTTAAATAAAGTGGATTGAAATGAAATTTTAGATCTGAATATTAATTAAAATATTAACTAGACATTAAATAAATTTTACGGAGTACTCTTTAAATATATATCTGATTACATTCCTAAAAAAATAGAAATTCGATAAAATATCAGTCATGGTATTCATTAAGTTTAAGAAAACTTATAGCAGAAAAGGACAAATTTCATAAAAAATACAAAATACGGTAATCCAATGGATAAGTTAACTTTCAACATGTTAATAATATTGCTACAAAATCTACTTAATTAATGTTGAAAGTAAAATCATAAATAACTCAAAATTCTTCTGGTCATATGCAAAATTCAAACGTATAAATTCTAGCAATATTCCATCCGAGGTGAGCTACATGGAGCAAACTGCTTCGACAAGTATTTCCATTGCTGAACTTTTTGCCGATTTTTGCAGTTATATTTCAGCAAGAGCGTAGACGATTAAGTCAATAAATGTAAAATGGCCAAAATTTTTTCAACCAACACGATAAGCAAAATTAGTATATCTCGAAAAGAAACTCTTGAAGCCATTCTAAATGTGAACGTACAGAAAGTACCAGTTATGATCAAATACCCGGCATCTTTATATAGAATTGTGCCCAGACACTGGCAACTCCACTACGGATAGGTAAATTTCCATGGTTAAGGTAATGCCTATTCACAAAGCAGGTGACTTAATCAATGTAGTTAATTATCGTCCTATATCAATTCTACCTACTTTTTGTAAAGTTTTCAGTATCCTATTTATAAAATTATTTATTAACATATTAAACCACATATCACCTCCAACCAGCATGGCTTCTTACCAAAAAAAATCTATGTCACCAAATATGGTTGAATATATAAGGGATATTGCAAATGCTTTAGATAAACGCAAGCAAGTCGACACAGTCTATACTGATTTTAGCAAGGCCTTTGATAATGTAAACCACGCTGTTTTAATATACAAATCACAATGTTACGGTATACATGATGACTTGCTGAGATGAATCCAATCATATTTGACAAACAGGAAGTATCGCGTTGTAATTAATGGGTTCTCATCTAGTGAACGTGAATCAGAATCAGGTGTACCACAGGGCTCCCACCTTGGGCCACTATTATTCGGCATTTTTATAAATGACTTAAGCAAAGAACTGCTCCATGCCAAGCATCTTATGTTTGCAGATGACTTCAAAATTTACAAAATAATAGAAAACGATTTAGATATTGCACAACTCCAAAAAGATCTCGATATCCCGTCAGTATGATGCTCGAGGACAAAATGCACCTAAATCCTAATAAATATTCTTATATAAAATTGTCCATTCGCCCCCAAACTTTTAATAGTCAGTACGCCAACGACAATGCAAAACTTGTTCAATATAATAACATTAAGGTTCTAGGAATAATTGTTGACGATAAGTTAAAATTTGTCAAACACGTGAACCACGTTACTAGTAAAGCTACGAAGATGTTGGATTTCGTTTTGAGGGCAAGCAAGGATTTTAAAAACGTTCAAACATTGATGTCTCTGCACAATTTACTTGTGCGCAGTCAGCTCGAATACGGATGTGTGGTATGGAACCCAATTTTTAAGAAATACTCTGAACGCATCGAAAGGGTTCAAAAGATATTTTTGTGCCAACTCACCTTCAAAGATGGGTTGAACAAAATATTACTCACGTACGAAGAGCGTCTTTCATATTTTAAATTAAACACTTTAGCTCAAAGAGGAAAACGTGTTGACAGCAGTCCACTTTTCCAGCACTTTCAGTTTAACATCCCACGTAATAACAGTAGACCGCACATATATCGTCCTTTATTTGTATAAAAGTGTCGTACAAATTTGGGATTTTTTGATCTGATAAATAGAATAAATCATACCCTGAATAATCTTCCTTTAACTACAGATTTCTTTGGGTCTTCAACTTCATTATTTAAAAATAAACTTATTGAGATTGACGGAGACCGGTAGCTTCTACTTGTTACAAAGTGATATTTAATGTATTTTTATGCTTATATTTAAAATAATTCACTTTGTTAACTTCAATTGATTTGTCTGTTTTATTCTGATTTAATGATTAATTCCATTATTTATTGATATTTAATTCACTATAATTAATTTAAAATTTTAATATGCATTTTATTGATCAACTCCATTATTGCTCATTTATTGAATTTATTAAAATTAATGGAAATATTTACTATTCATAATAATGTTATATGATAATGGTAACACCAAATTAATCATGCTGTGCCCATTGATTTTGGTTTTGTCACAAGAAAATTATACATATATACTATGTGTTAATTAAATTGGTAAAATTGTGACAAAACTGTTTGTGTGCCAATAATAAATAAATAAAAGACTTCTTTACTTAGTGCTTCGAACGTCTTATTTGAAATTTTAATCTATCAATCACTAGTAATCTTCACTAAACGCGGTCCACTGATTCGTCCATAGTTTGATTTTGTCCTCGCAAGTAGTTGTGATATTTCTTAATTAGCGAGAATGGTAATCTATCTATTTCTCTATGTGCACTTTCCGTGTATTCTTATAGATTTATTTTAGAAAGATAGTCTCCGCATCGGCATGTTTCTCCTATTTCTGTATTTTGACGTAATTGGCCCTCTTAGATGATTGAGCGATTTTTCCGCAAGTATTCTCTTGATTCTGTTGTACTATATTCCGTTGCGTCTCGAATGTTTAAATAGCAGTCTTAAGTAATCCTGTACTTTGTTTTCGTTGTATCCCATATTGTAAGTTTGCTTTTGTGAGTATACTATTGCCCTTTTCCGAAATTAAATGCCTCGTCTTTATCGAGTCTTTCCGTGATTCCCACTTAATGTACTGCGTATTCCGTCTACGAGACCTTTTTACATCTGAATTTTATTAGCAATAGCTAGGAAGAGCTCTTTATATTCTCTATTTATTTTTTGTTTGTCATAGAGTGACTATATCAATAATGGATATTTATCTTCTACGATAGGTGCAAGGCGAAATAATATCTCTAGATTACTATCGCTAGATCTAATATGAATTTCATTATTTGGGAGCTCCTTAAATGGGATACTATTCTCAACCTGAAATTTGTGTTTAATGGCGTGCATAAAAGTGGACGGTCGATTTTCCGAATGAATTATATCTCTGTATCTCAAGCAGAGTTTTTCGATTTTTCTTTTTCGTCGACTATCTTGCGATCTACCATTCGTCACCTTAAGTTTTCATGAATTTCATCATTAGGGTACGTATATATATCTTACCTTTCATCGTAAGTAACACATTTCCAGCTAATTAGTTTTGTAGAAAGGCACGCTGATTTTCGCGGGTTGGCTGTCTTGTTTACTATCTCTTGCCGATGCCTGTGTTCTGGTAACTGTGGTTACGCTATCATTGTTTCCTAATAGTTCACTATTATCTATGAGATAACCGTAACTTGATGATTACAACATCTAATAGATAACGGAAAAATATGACAATATACTTATTGAATATATTTGGCGTTAATTTTGTAGAAATTCATTATTCACAATTAAATGAAACTACGTGATGTAGTATTATTTCTACTTTATTTAAGTTCTTTACCACGACCTAGGTTTCGTTGTATTACAACATCTTCAGGTGAGCTATTAGCAATATTTACTAATAGCCCACCTGAAGATGTTGTAATACAACGAAACCTAGGTCGTGGTAAATAACTTAAAGAAAGTAGAAATAATAATACATCACGCAGTTTAATTTAATTTTGAATATATACTTACTTAAATCGTGACTTATTTTTTATACTAAACACGATACTGCATGTGTAATATTGAAATGTTAATTGCAATTGCTTATATACCCTTAAACTTACTTACTTACCCTAAAATTATATTTTAGATAAAATTTTAATATTTTGCCAAACATATGTCAGAAAATATACATTATTTAATAACGTTAGAATTTGCGTGAACGTTAGGTCTCAAAATTGTGCACAAATCAAAATTTTTCATTGCATTTATAGAAAAGTCATGCATTACTTTCTTATTTATCAAAATAATAACATATCATGATGTAGGACTTGCATGTTAATTGACGTTAATCCATGCTACATTATATATATACCTATTATAATTTGTATAAATACGTATTAAAACTTTATTTTGTGATTTTATCAAAATTTATTTGATTTCAGATGAGCCCTTCAGAAATGTGTTACAACAGTTGAGCATCTTGATGGAGACTTCACCGAAATTCAGCGTTTGTGGGTTCTTTAGATTCAATTTCAAGCTGATCGTCAGTTACATCAATATTTGTACTACATACATTATTGTTTTAGCTCAGTTTCATAATATAAAAGTGACCTAATTTGTAATGTGTTATAAAATATATTATAATATGTCAGCTGCCCAAATGTATTTAAATAAATGTTAATTAACAACAGTTTATGGGGAAAAAATCATCAATTTAATAGTGTAGCGTAAAACATTCGTAAAGTTTGATAATGTGATAAGATAAATTTTCTGAAAAATTACTTTGTTCAAATAGTTTATGGTTAAGACATAAAAAGACAGGAGCTGAGATCAAAAAATGGTTATGTTATTGTTAACTTCTATGAAACAAATAGTGATGAAGGCAAACGTCTAAAAACTATAATTAAGTGGAACTACGAGATACATGAAACATAGTGTGAAATCTAAAATCCGGAAATTGAAATAGAATCTATTGAAATTACTCCTTTAATCTTTAATCCCGAAAGTAGTCAGATTAATTTAGAACTTGATTAATATTACTACCAGTACCATTAATTGTTTTAATAAATCAGATTATAGGACAACTAGCTGCTATTGACGACTTCGTCAACGTAAAAATTGATTTATGAACAAATTTGAAATTACGTAGACGATATTTGCTATTATTAAATTTGTGTAGGGAAAACACGAAGAATATAAATTACTGTCACAACATTAACGACTAAATATCTTTAATTTATTACACCCGACGACCATTCTTATGGTACGATGAAATTTGTAGCAGTTATCGGAGATGTGCGTCCACTATATGTACTCTCATTTACATACCATTCGGGTTAGTTAGGTAGCATGGTTACTTACGATGTTTCTCTTCTCCCGTATTCCACCGCATGCCCCTGATAATGGCTACTTAAGCACAACACCATGACTGTTAACCTAATCTCTGGGTTACTGCGCTATTAGCGGCTTGCTGAGGTGTGAAACTTGGTAGAATGTTATTTATTTCATTGTGGCTGCCACTATTATGGTGAAATGTGCGAAAAAGGTGAAGGTGGTATAAAATTGTATTATTAAATTTATATCATTTTTAATTAAGTAGAGTTACACTTTCTACTAATATTTAAAAAAACTAATTTTAGAAAATTTATTTTTAGTCCTAGTTACGTAATTTTGTACTCGCCATTCCCTTTCAGTTGGTATCCATGTCAAGAGTCAAGGGTCTCCAAATAAAAAATATTAGAGCATACGTCGCATTAAATTTATTGTGATGCCATGTATTCAATATCCTTTCACATATTTTTTTTATCTCTTTAATAAATCTTACCAAAATTGGTTGAGTAGTTTTTCCGTATAAATGTTACAAACAGACACGTAGAAAATTATAATATCAACGTAGAAAATAAAAAATATACTATATAATAAGTAGCATTTCTAATCACTGAAGCGAATACTTTGCCAACAGTATATACATAATTGAATTTGTTGAAGTAAATATTACAAATATATTGATGAGAAATACTTTAGTGCGATAAATAATATAACGCAGGCTACTTTTCTTGCCTATTTGGATGATGCTGCTTTTCTCCATATCTCAGCACAGAATTTCAGTTTTTGTTTTATTTTGCGGAACGGAAATTTAAAAATAAGTTAAAGTAGCGTATACATATTAAGAACATTGTAATGGTTTTAACCATCGGCGGATCTGTTACCTAGCCTACTTGAAAATCTTATTAATTCGTTACTCAGATTTTTTGACACAATTACGATAAATAACGAAGCTAAAACCTAAAATATTACTATACATTTACTAATGAAATTTGATTTCATAATATGAATCAGTTGTAACTATATTTTTATTTTGAATTTAAATATTTTATTTATTTTATTCTGGAACTATGTAAGTTCCACAATATTTATTAAATATTTGGTAATACAGCTAATAAAGAAGAATTTTTAGAAAAGTTTTCTTTGTTATTCACTTTATTAAGGATCAAGTATGGAGCATGCATTTTGATTTTATGCACGGTTCCCATTTTTTCATGTAATATATCTTCTGTTATCCACTTCAAACAACACTTGTTATATATTTACATCTCAATAATATTTGGTTTAGAACACAAAATAACAATATTTTTTAGTCGCAGAAGCATGTAAATAAATAATAGCAGTCTATTTAATTACAGCGCGCGTACTTTTAATCAGACAATCATCAGTCATCAATTTTACGTTCCTGTATCATTTGTTTTTGAAATCGATACTGTTGTAGTTTGCCACCTCCTCGAATCGGTTCAAAAAGTTCACAAACAACACCACGGAGCTGCTATAGATAAATGAAATATAATTCCATTGTTTAGAACACGGGCAGCGCTTTTAAACAATTCAATTTAATGCATCTTAACAGTGTGCAAATAAATCTCTTATTATTTTATGAAATTTCTAAAGGCACTTTTTTTAAAAATTGTGTTTAATTTTTGTGTCAACCTCTTGAGACTAAAAATCGATCGCAAACTCAGTATACAATAAGTTATTTCCACGAACTATATTTTTAACAAGACATCCTATAGGTATACCAAGTTTGCTCAATAAAGACGTAAGAGGCACTGATCCACAGTGCGAGGAATTACGTAATTTATTAGTTGTGAAATTAAGACGCAAGGATGTATGTTCATCACATAATGAGATAGTAGTGTAATATCGCACGGTCCATCTAGAGTCATCTTCATTTTGAAAGTGCAATACCGGAACTCTTATCTGGTCTTCTTATGTGCCGGCTCGAACTGGACCCCATATTATGATTGAACGCACATATTATTTTGGTGTATTCCATGACTAATGAATTTGTGTCATTTTTTTTCAGGATTTGAGTGACAATCTTATTATCGATCACTTTGTGCAACAACCCGATTACTTGATCACTTTGCGCGATAATCCGGTTATTACGTTGGTCACAGTAGCGTTAGGCGTCAGCGATGTGAATTCACGACCGCACGACTATTTCGTTGGTTACAGCGAATTTCAGCATCAAGGATACAGTCGTTCTCAAGTCTCGATCTTCAGCGTCATGAGCGCAATCGTCCGTGATATTTTCTTCCTGCGCTAGTCCATTGCAGCCTCTTCTAACTGTAGGATACAACCGTCGTTACCGGTCACCGGAAATACTGCAACTTGCCTGAAATTTGCATTCTCTTTGTTTTCTATCCATTCTCAGACCATGTTTTTCGGTCCTCGTACAAGAAGGAGGGTATCATGAATCAGCGGTCTGTTGTGTACATTTTTGTTCAGAGTTTCACTCATGTGGCGTCGTCCATGACGTTTGGACGTATCGGCATCCATCATCACTCGCAACCATCAATTAGATCTGCTATTTCTGTTAGCCAGTATGGTACTAAAAGTCTATATAGCAGCTCGGTGACCAAAATACCGTCTCTTAAAACTTTCAACAGAGTTCACCTTTCATATTTTCTTCGAATCGGTCTTCGAGTAGAGTGTTCTGGAATCCCAGATGCAGAATACTAACGATACAAACTCTTACTTCGACAGAAGTAGTTTGCTTCCAATATCCCGCCGTGGTGCGACATTGGTCTGCTTACTTGCGTCGCAGAATATGTCATACGTCGCCCTCGCTCGCTTGTTGACATTTGTATACATGACACTACCTTTTTGATATTAGAGCTTCATATTTGCAGATGAAAATGTTGTGTTTAGATATTTGGGCCGTCTTGAATGCCTAGTTTTCAGTCTCAAAACCGTCCACGTAGATTTCCATGTAATGATTATGCGCAAGGAAATGGACAGCATTCGGGCAACAATGGGCTTATAATGCCGCATTCTTAATATTTTATTAAGTGCGAATAACATCAGACGATGTGAATATACAAGTCGGTTTACACATATTTATGTAAGCAGGTATATATGTGTGTACCCTTTTTACGCATTCCAAGACTTATCATAATTGGACAGGATATCTGATTGCCTTCTGAATACGTTAATAAAAAAAATTTTAACATTCCGTAAATTATATCATTCTCGAAATATAAACCTGTAAAGTTTAAATAGGTTGTTACAAAAAAATATTATTTTTTAAGCGGAAACATTTTTACACTTAGTGTAATTACTGAAATATACATCTATCCGTCCGCTACATTAATTTAAAAATAGTAGATTTAAAAAATGTCTCAATTTAGGCAGGCAGTATGACTACTGCATCAGGAGAAAGGAGTTGGAACCTGGAGCTCAATAACAACGTTTCTGTTTCACGACTATAATAATAATTTAAAAACAATAGATCCTCAATTTGCATTGTTTGGGCAGACAGTAGTCCTGCGATATTAAGACTAAGGAGTTGGAATCCGAAATTCTAACGTGGAGTCTCTCGTTGAGACTCAAAATACTAATTTGAAAACAGCAGACACTAAAGTGTCACAGTTTAGGGAGGCAGTACACCTACATCACGAGGAATAAGAAGTTTGAAGCCGAAATGCAGTGATAGAGCCCTTACTTGAGTCCCACTTTACTAATTTAAAAATAGTAACTCCTCAAGCTTTACAGTTCAGGCAGGCAGTAACCCTGCAGTATGAGGACTGAAAAGTTTGAATGTAGAGTTTCATGACAAAGTATCTACTAAGCCTCATTATACTAATTTTAAATTTGCAGATCTTCAAATCTCACGATCAAAGCAGACTATACACTATAATGTCAAGACTGAAAAGATGCAACACGGGTTTCAGTGTCAGAGTATATACTTGAAATCTACGATACTAATTTGAAAAACTAGATTCTCAACTCTTACAAGTTATGTAGCAGTACCTACACAGCGGCAGTACAGAAGAGTAGGAAACCAAAGTTCAAGGGCAGAATTTATGTGTTTAACCCAAAATACTAATTTAAAAACAGCAGATACTCTATTCTCGGGGTTTAGACATGCAATACTTCTGAAACGTCAGGACCGGGGATTCCTAATCCGTAATTCAGTGACGGATTTCGTGCTGATAGCCATATTACTAATTTTAAAACAAAAGGTCCTCAGATCCCACGGTTTAGACAGGCAGTGCCCTGCATCATCAGGACTGAAGCCGAAGTTCGAATACAGAGTCTCTGCTTGAGATCCATAGTACTAATTTGAAAAAAAAAACAGATCTTCACGTGTCACGGTTTAGGCAGGCTATTCTCCTGTTGCATGCGGACTGAATATGTGTACAAAGTTTCACAATGTTTCAAATCGGTTAAATCGTAATAGTTGAAAAATGTATCGCAACATTTGAATCAACAACAATAGGATACGAATGAAGAAGCTAAATAAAACCATTTAAAAAACGTGACTTTATGACTTTGCGCGTACTCGTTGTATAATACATATCTACTTTTATAATTTTTTACTGTCTTGCTTCGTCAAAAATAGTCAAATGAAACTCAGCACTTAAGAGTTTTTGTAATCACTTCCGGCTCCAGCATTGTACCCTGGTTGTGCTAAAGAGCAAATTTATATCGCCCTTAGTCTTGTATTATTAAATTATCAGCAGAGCAATAGCAGATTTTCTATACAGCAGCTTCTTGTTGATTTTGCTAGTTGAAGATTCTAATCAAATTTTTGTGGAACATTGTGGAACCATTTTGGGGGTATACGCTAATAAATAAAAAGAATTATCCCAATTCTCATGATAAATTCTGGAGATATGAGGTAATATATACAAATAAAAATAGTCGAATTGGAAGCTTCTTTCATATTAAGAATCGGTTAAAATTTAATTTTATTGGAAATTACGTGAAATCAAATAATTTGTTTATATATGCCAACCATGGTTTTAATTAATTTCTTAATTAAGACCATGGTTGATTCGAAATTAAGTCTAAATTGGCTTTACCAAACGAAGTAAACTGTATTGTTTTTGTCCAATTTGGGACACACATTTGGTTTCTTTGGCACTGATATTTCAAAATTGATAGATTCATATTCATATTTTTTGTCAACTTTAATGGGCTGATAAACACGAGTAAAATAGTAGATCTCTCACTTTTTAATGGATCTTGAGCGCAAAAGTTAATCAGTATGTATTAAAAATTTTAGATATATATTTATTATAAAAAGATATATATTTTATGTAATATTTATTAAAATTTGCTTTGATTTTTGTCTCAAGAGAGCCATCTCTTAAGCAATTTACTTGGATATAAAAATTTTTGTAGTAATAAAATATGATACAGTAGAAATGACATTTTATTACTGTTTCGTACAAATTAGTTAATTTGAATAAATCACCAGACTGTACGTACGGTATCAAAATTAGTAATATGCTTTGGTAACATTTTTTTTTGTTAGCATTAAAAAATAACTCGCACATTATATCAAATTTCTGATATTGTTCTGTTTTCAAAATTATACTACAAGCCCCATTAAATTTTTGTTTTAAATAAATTTGGACATGTTTCTCCTAGAACTTAGTTAAACATCAATAGATCTTCCAACCTGAAGCTGCACCTCTCAATGAATTGTGCAAGACGTTTTTTTTTTAAATTTCAAACATTATTACAATTCTTGCATTAACATTTTTTTAAGGTTTAATCTTTCTTTTCAAGGAAAAATGAGCTTCATGATTCTTTCTTTTTTATTAAGTTCCATAGTCATACGGCAAAAACTGAACTTTTATAACTTCGTCTTGTTTGTTCATCGCTGTAAGTTACACCACAGTAGTTTTTAAAGTTTAGAAGACTACGGTACTCAGGTAATACGAAGTATATTATAATTTTTATTCATGGGAAGCCCATTGCAATGATCGGACTTTTTTACACATTCCATCGATCATTTAATAGACTGTTTAAAATTATGATGTTATTATAATTGATTACAGAATTTTTTTTAATTTGTAATAGAAAAAATTAAATATACGTTATTAATAATTATTTAAATTAAATAACTTTACTTACGTTATGCTGTATGTTAATATTAATGCATAATAATTACTTCATTATCATACAATCAAATTAAAAATATGTCATTGTACGCAATTCAAATATTTCAATAATTAAATTTTTTTTTATGGAATTAACCTCCAATGTTTTACTTTCTCTCTAATTTTTTGACTTCAATTTGCTTGAATAGAAATTTGAAATAAAATTAATACAATTTTGGTAACTCGCTTTAACAATTTTAAAACAAGTACAATTTAAAAGAATTTTAAGAAAAGTTGGTCTAGTATTATAAGGTATTATAAGAAGTGAAGACCATTAGTGAAGTTTTAAAAATGTGACAGTCAAAAATGACTACAATATAGGATAAACAAAAAAGATAAAAATTGTTGTAATCAACATTGAGGTTGACTTATGAAAAGTAAATAAAATTTATTGTAAAGGAATTAAAGAAGACTTATACAAATGTAATTATCCTGCCGATTATATTCCTGACTAATGCTACCTTGCTAGAATTTGACTAGCAAGATTGCGTTAACAAGGTAATGTATTGGGATTTTGTATTTTTATTGACTTGCAATTATAAGAACAGAAACAGGATAATTTTAAACGAGGTTAAAACAAGAAACGTTTCTGAAATTTTCGAAAGTAAAAACTTCCACAAAAATTAAATAACATGTTTAAATAATTATTATTACAATAACTTAAACGTATGTATATATATATATATATATATATATATATATGTATATATATATATATATATATATATATATGTATATATATATATATATATATATATATATATATAAATTATTAATAAAATCTTTATATGTAACTTAATATGTAACAAAAAATTGGTTTTGAAGTCATGATGGCAGTATTTAGTATGTAATTAAGCACAGAATTAATTCAAACCACTCGCATTAACGAATTAAAGAGATATAAGCAACCAATTTATTTATGCCCATAAAAGATATAGTAAATAATGTATTTACGTTGCGAAAAATAATCTGCACATCAATGAAAGTGCAATTTTTTCATCCACTTGACATAATATATAACATAAAATACTCGCACCATTCTCCAAGTTAATTTGAAAATTTTATTTATAGGCTAAATCTAGAGCTTTATATTTTATCGTCTTTTACCAAAACGCTAGATGAGTAAAAAATAGCGTTAAAAATATAATTTCATAAACTCATGTAAAATACGACGACATATCTGTCCAAATGCATCTGTCCAAATGCAGGCATTAGTATTGATCATATATAATTCAGTGAAATCATTTGCCTTCATCAAATATTTGAGAGAAAACTTTTTTACACCGAATGATGATTGGGAAATGTATAGGTTGCTTTCAACCGTTAAACTCTTAAAGTTAGCTCGTTTCAATTGTTTTGGTGAAAACTTTCACTAGCGTTGGTTGTTCAAGTTGTAGCTTGGCTGTAAATCCCAAAAATTTTGGTAGTTGTGAGAGCCAAAAAGAAAGGCTCTTTTGCTTCCCTACTCCAAATATTTTTTGACATAGCAGCAAAGAAGTATATCGGAAATATTTTCTCCTTGATAATATATTTTTCATTATCATAACGAATAAAGCAATTTGTACTACTACAAAATAAATGAATTTTGGAAAATATTAAATTTAAATATCTTTTGTTTGGGTGTACCGATTTCGTTGTATAAATTTATATTTTACTTCATAATAATCCCAATATGTTTAATTACACTATATGAATTAAGGTGCGTGATACGTGCTTAAACATAACCCAAAACACTTAAACAATTTTAAACACAATACAGGTTTTTTCAGTTACTTTTCACGTGCGTCTAAATATGTTTTTCGTAAATACCTTAATGTACAGATAGAAAAAGTGTAAAATGAAATAATATAATTTATATATTTTTCCTGTAATTATATTTTGAAATTACTAGTATTAGCACACTTCATAGGAATAATGTTAAACAGATTTTTGTAGAATAGTTACTTTGCCTTAAACCAAGGGTACTTAAGATGTAAAATTATTAGGCTTTCAATGCAGAATGCTTTTTAAGTATTATTTTTTAAGTATTATTTGATAATTTTTTAACATGGACAAAATTTTCAGATGAGAGATTTCAAATCGATGATCTATTTCCTTAATGTGAAGACGTGACATAATATGAAGCATATAATTTAATATTAAAAATGTAATGAGTAAATATATTTTTAATTTTCTCTACTTTATTAAACAAATGATTAAGGAGATAGCATATAACTCAATAGTCAACTAAATATATTTATAAATTAGACAGAACGGGAATTTAGTTTTGAAAGGAATGCACCTAAACATATTAGGAACTGAATTTATTATTTGATTTCAATACAGAAATACAAAATACACCAAAAATTAAGACCGATAAATCGATCGTAAAATATTTTCCTATGTACGTTTTGGCATTAACTCACGTATTTCCTTATCTTTTCCTATTTGTGCACTACAATTTGTTTAAATTAATGTTTTTATTTTATATAATCTATGTAAGAAAGTTATAAGTAATAATTGGACATAAACTGTTGGGCGTTAAAAAATAATGGAGTTTCATATTTCTTATGTGCGAAGCAGCAGAAAAATACATATTTAATGTACAATACAGTCAGTGGAT
This sequence comes from Druceiella hillmani, assembly GCA_039881145.1. Classification (NCBI taxonomy): domain Eukaryota; kingdom Metazoa; phylum Arthropoda; class Insecta; order Lepidoptera; family Hepialidae; genus Druceiella; species Druceiella hillmani. The sequence goes on along the minus strand of JAYKKI010000095.1, from coordinate 9,112,303 downwards.
TGTTTGGCATTAAACTCAAGTAGAGTGCACAAGCTAATAATGCAATTATAGCTGACTAAATCAGAAACGTATATTAATACATATTGGGTCATAATTATTTGAGAACAATTGAAGCAACGGTGAAAAGTAAATATGCTTAGCACGAGGTTTGCAATAATAATGCAATAAATAATTGCAATAATTAAGCGGCACTGTATTTGCGTACCACTATTACTTTGGATCGTATTTTTCTCCTGGATTAGTATGTGAACATTTGCCAGCTATTTTGTGATGGGCGAGATACAAATAATTAGAACTAAACGTATTCTATATTTTATAAATAATGACAAGACTAGGTAGGTTGTTAAAGAATTAAACTGATTGTCGACATATGATTTTTTGGGGTTGAAATTTCATAGCTTTCTTTATAAAATTGCACTTTTATTTGTCTACAGTATCATATCAATGCACACAGATTTTCCAAAAGAATCATTCAGAATTACGAAACGAATTTTGAAACGAAAAATCTATCAAAATCAGATCAGATAATATACAGAATTTTATTTAAGACTTTGTAGCCAAGCTTCAGATTAATAATTGCAACTGTAATACAAGACAACCAATAATACAAGATTTATGTAATACAATTATAAATAAAACGATGAAAGTTTTTATGTCTACAACGACCTATGACAAAAAATTGCAGATGAATTCAATAACAAATGAAATTACGCAAGCTGCATAGGCGCATCAATGTGAATGTAATGCCATTTTCCAACAACGGTTCACTATATTTCAATTACAAAAAGCACTTCTTTGGCTGTACTTGATGATAAATACATACCTAAAGCGATCGATACGGGGGTTTGTGTGGTGGAATAAGTGGCTGCGGAATTTTTCCGTTGCCAAAATTACGAAGAGCTATGGAAAAATTATATATAACATTTCAAAACTGTAAACCGTTTGAGACCGAAAAGAATGCAGATTGTTTTTATAGGAGACGTAAGGTTTTCTTTGAAACTTTTAAAACCACATTCTAGTTTTTCCTTTCTGAAAACCCATACAACATAAAAAAGAAAAAATATATTCAAAAATAAATATTTTTTGAACCCAAAAATCTTAAAAGTCTGATATTACCGATACGTGCATTGAATAATATTGAAGATATTATAATATAAAATTAAACAGCAATGGTCAATACAAGCCAATTAGATACTGATAATATGGCATAATATTTAATTTATTGTACAAAATTGTTAAGAGTCACAAATTTATTAAACATGACTATCGAGTAATCTAAATATGGAACTTGCATATAATAAGATTTTTTATTTAAATTTTACAGCATCACATTCACAAGCAAGGGTAAAGTATTATGCAAATTTTTAGTCCATAATACATGAAATAGGAACGTAAAATAAGAACTGACAAAAAAAGTCATATTTCATTAACGAAACTACTTGGATGTATATGGATATATATCCATTCAGAAATCACTTTCTAAGTAAAACTATGATTATTTATTATTTTCCAGTCATCATCTAAGTTTCTAGGTTTGACATTTCCATGGATATGTGTACTAGCGTTTCCATGGATATAAATATTTAAGTATAATAGCGAGATTTTTATTCATCATATTATTGTTATCCTGCTTTATTTCATCCTCAAACAATATAGATTTTGGATGTAAAGGCTATCATAAATTCATCCACTTTCAATAGAGAAATAGAAAAATTTGACTGCCTGTTAATTATTTATGTTACTACAGATTGCGTCGGAGATAAAAACAAATCATCAAAATAACAGGTGTGTTTTCATTTATGGTCATTGAATCTAATGACCAAGACAAAGATATTTACGCCACCTTTACTAAGAAGCACAAAATATTCCAGCTCAGAAAATATTAAACGTAACTGATAAAATTGAATATGAAATGAAAAAACAACCTCTAAATGTTACCTAATTACTTTTAAACTAAGAAAATTTAAGAAGTCTATTAAATATAATGTTGTTACGTATTACAAACAAGAAAAAAATTAATCAAATGTTTCAACTAACTAAAAATAATATTCTTACCTATTGAAGAAATATGTGCACATGTATATCCACTCAACTTTTGTCTCAAAATAATACACATAGCTGAAGAAGTATTCGGCATAGTCAAGATAGTAAGAAGTGAATCGGTACGCTTAACTGATCTGAACCTACAAAAACGGTAATAAGCAACCACATAGTGCTTAATTAGAGAAAATAGTGCGGAACTTTTACCTATCAGCAACGACAAGAAATGATCGCCTGGCGTATGTGTACCTCATACATTTATAATATCTATTAAGCACACATTTATGCTTACTCATAAATCAAATAAATAATTTACATATATAAAAAAATTTTTGCTAAATATAAAGAGATATTTTCTATGAAATTAAATAAACATTTCTTCAGGCTGAACATGTGATAACACCTGATGATTGCATATTCAGTATAAATGGCAGGAAAAACATAAAACAAATTTGAAAAATTGTCTATGCAACAACATAATATTTTAAACCACATATTAAATTAAAAATTGCAAAAAAAATGAAAACTTTAAAAGATACGATATATCATAAAATTGTATTTATTTCAAAACGAATTTGGTTTCATTTACACAGCTTATTTCTGATTCCACATAAACAAGAACTTTAGAAAGTCTGAAATGATCTAGAATTTTATCCATTTGAAAACGAATTTCGTATCATTAGTTTATTTCTGATTATCCTAAGTTTCTTATATCCTTTAAAATTGTATTCTTATACATATAAATATATTTAAGAGAGGAGATCAAAATGTTAAAACACAAGCAGATAATTGAAAATAAATGGATCCCAAAAAAACTAAATGATATTTAATTAAAATAAAATCAATAAACCTGAAAAAGATATGTTGACAAAAACACAAAAATATCAGAGATTACAGTGCTGCAGCCAATAAGTAATGTTCAATTGATAATTTTATTTGAAACTTGATATGAAAATTGCTAAAGGCCAATTATGTGACCCATTTATTAATTGGTGTGTCATTATGTCTTCTCATGCTCGTACCTTTAATTATTGTTCGCTAAAAATAATTAGCATCCAGTACGGCGGATCGCAAATACAGTCCACAGAAATCAATTGCCCTTTTACTTGCTTTACAGTCTGTGTACGGCGCTAGTCAAATTTGCTTCAGATTATAAAATTGTTTATTTATTTTTAACACTTATTTGAGAAAAAAACCTATTATTTCACATCTTGTTTCAATATAAACCATCATATATAGTTCCTCTTTTGAAATTAATTCATATAAATTCAAAATACATTATCATGTAAATAAATCTCTTATTGTAATATTTGTCCTATCGAGAGACATATATTGGTGAAAATATCTTTAATGATCACGCGAAAGAATTCTGATAAAATGGGTAATAATTAATATAAATTATTTTGGTTATTTCCTTATAATGTAAGTAGTTAATTGGATTAGTTAATGAAGGACAGTATGTTGTTAGTAAAAATCGCTAACCAAGTGCTTTCTTATGTTGCCCTGAAATGTTATTAATGTGTACTCTCAAATACACAAACACCTTGCTAAATAAAAACTGGAAATACCACGTGCACAATTAATGAACAATGTGCTGTAAAGGAATAGTTTCTCATATTGTTATTTTCGCTTCGCCAAATGTTTTAAATGGAATGTTGTATTAGTGCTTTAAACTGAATAAAATGTTCCACATCGTCAATTTCCATGTCTTTTGGCAGTTGAGGCGTAAGTTAAATTAAAAAAGTTTCATATGAATAGATTCATTTATATTTAGTATGATACATTTGATTCTATTAACTTTCTCTCGTTATGTTTTTTATAGCTCAAAATCATTTTACGTTTAAAGTGTTCACATGTGCTTGAAATTTTCACCATATTGTTTCACTTAACAATAAGAAACAAAAACATGACCACCATGTTTTAAGATTTTTTTGTTGAAATTTTGTGCTTGTCCAGCGCTGCATTGTGCTGGATAAGTACAATTTTGTAAAATTTTAGAATTTTTTGTATACTTTTGATTTGTGCCTTCATTATATTTAAACAATTGATAATTGACTCTGTTTAAATTCATCTCTGCGATTTGTGTATACACATATAAGACCAAATTTGTTGTTCCCGACTTAATATTTGTAGTAGTAAATAAATACAAGCTTATATATTTGCAGACATGAAATGCTGTATTGACTTTTCACTTGGTATCCTGGACTTCAATTTATTTTTTATACTCATGATTTTAGGACTTTTGGCAAAAATCTTGAATTTCACCATATGTAAATAAATATTATGAAGCTAAGTTTAATGTCCAGTTTAGGTCAGTATTTACTCTATATTCACATAGTCCTTTAACATTATAATGGTGAATATGATTTGCGTAGCTCAGTCATTTTCCTTTTTTTTTAATTTAAATTCAAAAAAGAATTTGAAAGTATTCCTAGACTATTTGCTTTCATATGTACCTAGGGTGAGAAGACAACATAAAGGTCTTCAAGAGAGAGTAGTGAAGCACTTGGTAAATTAATTCGATAAATCTTGACATGAGTAAATTTTTGAACAAGTCTAGGTCTAGCTAGTAATTTGTTAGATTAGGATCTAAAAACGGTCGATAATATCAGGTAAAATGGAGGCATGTTTCCTCTTGAGTTTGTGACTTTGAAAGGCAAATAGTTCAATTACTTTTATTTAGACTTCAACTTGACTTGATAATAACTCGATCATATGCTACTAAGTACAATAATCTTTTTACTATTATGAGCTCTCTGCATAATCAGCCAAAAATATCTTCATTACTCAGTTGAAAAGCAGATATGACATTAACTTAGAATGCTAAAGAGATGAGGTGGGTAAGATGGACCAAATGTCTTTTTTATTTTTTAAATATGATCAATATGAGTGTGAAATATGATCGATATGAATTCTTTCATTATTTCAAAGATGGCAGACAGTGTGAAAGATGGCGGTCGGGAAGTGAAGAAGGATCACTCTTGATTGGGCAAGACTAGCTGGCTCCAATGTAGAACTAGCCATTAAACAATATCTGGACCTTTCCTAATATCCAAATTGTATGACATCATTCAATAAAAAGAGAAAATGCTGTAGTTTCCGTACAATGAAAAAGAGAGAAAAGGCAAAATTAAATCTTATGAGTGTATTAAATATTTGTGTTTTAAACAGTTTAAAGATTTATAGAAAAAAGAAAATAATACCACAAGTCATTTTCTAAATATTCATTTTTTTTAAATAAACATTGAATAGTGCCAAACTATTCAATAGTCAAATTTATTCAAAAACATAATGTACATAAACCTTTTGATAGTCGCAGGCTTTCCTTATCAACAAGCAAAGAAAGATTATGATTGTATATTTGAACACAATTTCCAACTTATATTATAGCTTATAGTCAAAAACTTATACTTTAAACAAATATTGTGATTTTACATTAAATAATTTTCACGTGAATCAAGTTTAACATTAAATCTTAAAAAATACAATAAACCTTTTGAAAAATGCTTTTTTTTAACTACACGTATATTATTTATAGAATATAAACCAAACAAAAAAAGAAAATGCTGACGACTCAGAAATGTGTGGTGAATCAAACTACGGAATGTATAAAAGATTGTAATGTAAGGAGACATAAATGTTAAACAGCTTCTACGAAAGTATATATCAAATTGAATGAAATCGATAAACAATGTTAAGAGAGAAAAATATGACATAGTACACTGATGTTTGAAAGAAGGTCACCGCTTTGAAGAATGGCCACCGCACAACACACACGAAGCTGGGATATTTATTTATTTCAGATTTTAATTTGAACTGTCTTAACAATTGCTACTTTACATTATCCATTCATGTTAAACAATTTAATATTATTTATTCGTTATGTAAAATTAATTACACCACATTGTGTTCACTGCATAAATAATCCGCTATGAATTTATTATATATACAGATAACACTTATCCCTTCCTTAAATAAGTTTATTGCATTCTGAATTCCAAAAATCGAAAGAGAGAAGATGGTGGCCATATATTGCATAACCTGAAATATTTAATTACAATATTTACACTTGATCTAAATGAAATAAAATGCGACAAACTTTAAAATAGCAGGCATTACCTGAAAATTAAACATTTTATTCAACTTGCTGCACAGATTTGCAAGGATGATAATCATATTTGGCAAGATAGATATAAATTTTGGATCATTAGTAAGATCAAAATAAATATTTTCGTTTAATGTATTGTAGAGCGATACATCGATACTTGATATGTCATTCGGTAATAATTGTTCCCTGGCACGTTTTAAATAGTTGTTAATTGTTTTAAGCATGTCAGTGAGAATCTTCCTCAGTAAACACATCCACATCATTTCTAGACTATTTGCAATTATAGATAATGGAGCAAGTAGAAATATAAATTGATTATTTTTACCCAGTAAAAATATGTGGTCTATTATACGTATTACACAAAAAACGACGATGAAAGAAAATGTTGAAATCCTCGTTATTATTTTAAATTTGTCAATGCACTGATTTCTAAATTTCTCGCTGTAATACATCGAAAATTCATTGAAAGTAATAAGCCAATCAGCAAATACATACTTAAGCCAGACAATGTCGAAGGTAAGTAGTAAAATCGTGGTAACGAAATTTTTTAAAAATAAAACGCACATCGTGGTTCCAGAATACATTATAGATGCAAGTGTAGACGCGTTTGAGGAATAAAAAATTAACAAAGAAAATAAAAGCGCCAGGCTGTAGATCTTTTTAAGTTTAGCTCTCACAAATTTAGCATTATTTCTATTGTAAGTTCTATTAATTCCTAAAATTGATTGTGCAGCAAGTAGGGTCACAATTGAATTTTCGATAATATTTGTTTTCTTTTCCATGTCTTTGCATTTAAAAGATGATCACGAGTATACGTTTAATAAGGCAATGAAGTAGTAGATGAAAATATCGATTAGAACCCATTATAATTCATTAGCTTATATTTTCACCTTACATTTCATTCGATATTAAATATTAATAACGAAACATCCAATCGAAATGATATCCGTTAATTTTCATTAAACCTTCACAGTGTTGAAATTACATAATGTATTATGTTCATTTCAAAAAAAGGGTGTCAAATGTTGGATTTTTTATAGAAATATCCTCAGGCTTTTTTAGAGTTCTATACTTCAAAAGGAAAAACGGAACTGTTATAGAATCACTTCGTTGTCCATCTGTCTGCCTTTCAAGACCATTTTTCCTAGAAACGCCTAGAGGTATCAAGTTGTTTAACATTAAATTCTTTGGTTTACGGTCCCTTGGAGCTGTATAAAATTAAGCTTCTAAGTCAAAGCAATAAAAAATACGGCCATTTATGACCACTATTTTGACACTCGCAAATAAATCCGAACCTATAAGGTAATTCCCGTTAACCTATAATCATGAAATGTGACAATAAGCAAAGTACCACAGTACAAGTTAAGGAAAAAATTGTTAATTTTTAGTTATATCACATAAAAAATATTTTTTTAAATGTAATAGGCAATATATTTTCATTCAAAAAATTAAAATTTTGTGAACAGTTGAATAGGAATATTAAGTGCCATTAAACGTTTATAAATGCCTAAATGATACATTTATTCATCGTATGGAATCCTTGTAGTGTGAGTTTCACTCGTGCTTGACTGGTTTTTTTAATACCTTCAAATAGAAATTTTTCACGATTTCAGTGCATGTGGATAATATGTTATATTTTAAGTTACACCTGATGAAACTATACATTGTGTGTCGAAGGTACTATCCCGTGCAAATATTTTTAAGTATTTGAAATTATTCCCACAAAAAAATTTGCGCATTGTCTTGGCGCCCAAACTTTGGGCGGGATTTTGGTTCAGTTCTTTAATTTTATAGCCGTTGTTCTAAGTTCGGCATCATTAATTATTCATTATTTACCTTATTATACTTTATTATTTATTTCGGTATAAAGGGATTTGCAACCATTTATATGATTTTTTAACTTTTCGAACACATACTGAAGCACTACCAAACCTCAAGTTGGTATAATTTGGTTAAAAGGGCTTGTGTTCCTCAAAATATGTACTACTATTAAAGTAATCCTGGAGCAGGTAGATTGACGATGTTCTCAATTCGATTGCGGAAGACTTGGTGAGCGAAGTAAAGGTATACCTTTACTTCGCTTTTCCGAACAGAGTTCATGTCTCGACAGACTCCAATGTATTATTTTATTTTAAATAACTTGCAATCAAGATAGATAAGACGAAGATAGCACACACTCCCATATTGAATTAATGGTAAAAGGAGTGTTTATTCATTTAATAAAGATAATTTGCCGAAAACAATAAATATTATTGTTATTAAATAAAATCATCAGATTAAATTTTAGTGTCTTAAAAATTTTCGTATTATAAATAAAAGTAAGAAGAAAAATTTCTAAATCTAAAATAAAAAAACCACAATGGGTTTTTCACTTTGTTTACACATATCCTTTTTAGAACATTTATGCAAAAAATATATAGTATTAATTAGTTAAACATTTAACAATTGGCTGAAAATAATTTATGAGAAAACATTTTTTTCAATGCAGTTTTTAAAGTAATTGATTATAATCGTTTTTACGTGAATATAGAATATCAAAAATATATCCTTTGTAATAGGTTGCAATTAATTTAAAATTTATTCTAAAATTTGAAGTATTTTTTTTAATGATCACATAAAAATAACATCATATGTGAAAACATCAACGTAAAATAATATTATATTTTTAGTGTTTATTTATATTCATTTAATATTCTTTACATTATTTTAGAATTTTTCTTTTTTTCTATATATTCTTTGCATTATTTTATATTTTCGTATTTTTTGTATTCTGTTCTTACCAAGACATTTGTTACTTTCACAAAAGTGATTATGATTATGTTTGATTTTTAATACGGATTTCAGTCACCCATTCAGCACCATTCCCCTAATAAATGTTTTACAAATTAAGATCAATTTATTATTAAATTATTATTTATTTTTTGATTTTCTGTTAAAGAGTTTCAAAAAAATATTGTCAAGTAATTTATTTGTTCGTCCAAAATTTATAGGTTAAAATTAATTTTCCTCTGAGGAAAGTATTATAACCCACAGTAATAGATATTGTAATATAAAATACAAGGTGTAAATCTGAGTATTGTTAAAATATAACATGTATCACCTTCTCCAAATTCCTTAAGGCATTGTTAGTACAAAAGTTATAGATTTCACATTGACGAGATTACACGTTGATGGTCTTTGGGAAAATAATTAATACAACAATGCATATATCAACATAATGTAACAGTGAATATAGATTATATTCAAAGCACTAAAAAATGTACAGTCTTTAGAAAACTTAAACAGTTTAAGTTATAAATTATTTAAAAAATGCAACAGATTAATTTGCATTATTAAATAAATGAAATTTTTATGAGAAAATTATCACTCTTTCACTGATCTAAGATATCATTATCAAATGACTCTACTGCAATTATTTTACATATTGTAACTGATTTTGCATATAAAAATAATAATAAATATACTTTTCAAAACCAACTGATAAAAATCACAGCAAGGTTCGAACCCAAACTTGATTGCACTGTATGTATCCATATTTAATTAATATAAGCGTGTTAACATTTTTTCAATTCACAAAAATAATTTTTCTATTATTAAGATATTTATAGTTAATATAACTGTTTTTGCTGTCTCTTTTCGTTTATATTTTCCTCCAACATAACAAAACCGTTTTATGTCTCACCATTTCAGGATATTGCGTTACATATTTTCTAGAGTTATAATTAATTAAAAATATGTAATTTACCATTTTTTTATAAATAATGTCGAATTTCATAATTCAATTCCATGTAGTTTTTTTTGACGATAAATTAATTCAGTTATATGTTATCAGTTATATATTTTCTGGTGTTATATTTAATAAAAAGTATGTAGTTTACTATTAATTTTATAATTAGGGCACAAATATATAATTAAATAATTTATATATATTTTGAAACACAATAAATTAATACAGTTATATATTTTTCTCCGGACTGAATAACTTGAACAAATTTTAGTACTTGTAACTTGACACGTTTAAAACAAAACGTAAATGTATTATTTCTTGCAGTATATTTTCACAGGATGTGAATGGAAGGAAAAATTTATAGAAAAATGTCATGTGAACACTTTTTAAATTGCCAACTGATCTCATTAGGTATATGTTAGGTAGTAGCAGTATAGTTAAAACTCCATTATTCGGAACTCAGTTACACAGATTTGTAATTACTCTGATCGCTTTCTCTTCTTTCTCATGACTTGTGAATGAAGATAAATTGGACGCTGACAAAATTTTGTGCGAGTTACAATGCAATGCACTTGAATATTTCTCCTGCGCTTTTGTTTCAATCCCCGTAATATCTTTACATTTACTCTCGCTTTGTTCGATTTACTCGTTTGTTATATGACCATATGTGTAATGGCATCGAAAATATTGAAAACAAATGTGAACTTGGCCGTAAGTTATGTGATAAATATGAAGTCAATACTTATGTTCTCTCTTATCACATGAAAACTGATAGTGAAGGTGGGACCAGTCATAAAATAGAGCGATACACGAGGTGAATTTTTTGTAAAATTTTAAAATGGCTTTTAATATATATGAATATTAATTAGACTATTAAAAAATTAATGAAATCAAACTGAGTTAGAAATCATTAGCATGAAATCATTAATATCTTCGCAGGAAAGATTAACTCTGCAGCATATAAATCTAGTACGGAACGAGTAGCAATAATGGTTAGCGTAAACGCAACCAGATCTATTAATTATATTAATGTTTTAGAATGCTATTAAAATAAATTTTTTTTTATTAGGAAACCAAAAAGTATCTATACCTCAATTAATTGTAGATATAATATATAACAAACAAGGAATTATAAAAATGCCGGGATGAGTATAGGTATATTTTGTTAATTATTACGATGAAATATTATTCAAGAAGTAAATAAAAATTACGTAAAAAATTTGAAATTTATTACGCTACTGCAAATTTTTGAAATGTGACAAAAAATGTATTTACCTTTAAATTTAATTTAAGATGTATTGCCTGCATGTGGCCCAGATATAGGAATTCCAATAGTAGGATAGCCCAGAGGATAATCCTACTAAAATATTAACATTCAAAATACCCGAGGGTCCTCACTCAAGATGTAGACCATCCTTTAGATGGATGACATCGAAAAAGAAATAAAAACTTTGGACATAAGTAATTGCAAGCGATTCACAACTGATAGGAGACGCTAAAAGGAGCGCGTGGTAGAGGCAGCTAAGGTCTGCAAGGAACTGTTGCACTTGTAAAGTAGAATAACAAAAAAAATGGCAGAAGGATTCCTTTTACAGAAATATATACGTGAGTGTCCTTCTTTGATACAGTATTTGATTACTTTGGCAGTCACATTTACCACTAGATTAGTGATAGGGAAGGAAAGGGCGATATATCTCTGTTGAGTTAGTGCAAAATACTCTATTAACTGTCACGTGCATACATTTGAAATGAGAACAGGTGTAGATTGTCCACCTACAACTAAGTAATTAACTTCTGTTATTTAAATTAATAAAAATGAACTTAAACCATTTTATAAAATCTCGACTTAATTATTTCAAAATGCTTTGAGATTATTAAAGACTTACGGCAAACGATTTGATTGAAGAAATTTAAACATAACCACAGATGCTGAAGCTTGGTCATTTGTCCTTTGTCATTTTATACCACACACACATATATATATTCATACCATTTTTAAGTAACACAATTTTCTAATTAACCATTATAAATATAATGCAAATAATAGAAGAAATAAGGGAAAACGAACAATTTTAATTCTTAATTGTTCAAACAATTTATGTTTGAAACTAAAACATTATTGTGGTATTAGCACTGGATTTATATTTGTTTACAATTTGTACTAGCGCATTATCTTATTCACCTTTTATGTTCGATATTCCCCAGTGTTTACAATCAATCATCGATTATTATTCATTACATATGCTCACTTGTTAGCACTTCCAGATTGAGATGTATGAACATTTTGAGTTTTCAAGAAAGTTTACTCGTAGTATCGAAGCCGATTTTGTAACGAGTGAGTTGTATATTGTCTCCTTAAAAAAATTAACACATTTTTTTAAGGTTTACGTAGAAATTTTACAGGAAGGTATTGTGTGTGTAATCAAATACTGATAAAATAAATATTTTGTTTCTAAGTATAAACATTTGCCTATGAAGACTTCTCAATTCCCAGTTGTTATATAATCCAAGAATAGAACTGAATATTTTAAAATTTATTATTTGGCTTAAATATTTATATCGGATGGTCGTGATTATAATGTTGTTTTTTCTTTTAGGTCGATCATGGGTAGACCCAAATCAAAAACCATAAGCGTACAGGGAAAATTAAAACATAAAAGAGAACTTGAAAAACAAAGATATAAATGGATCAAAAATGATCCACTATTTTATGCTCAATGTGAAGAAAAAGCAAACTAAAATATTAAAGTATAACAAAAATAGTAATATGGGTACTGGCAACAAGAGTTTGTACAAAAGAACGGAGTAATGAATCAAAGACCTTGTTTCACACAAACACATTGCATAATTTGTACGAAAAATTTCTTGAAAAACATAACCACAGAACATAACTATAAATAAATCATGCTACACAAACTTTTGTAGATGGGGATTCCGGAGACTTTCTATATTGAAAAGACCTAAAGGAATTTGTTTATGTGTAATTCGTGAAAATTTTAAATTACTGGTCAGTTTGATGCCACTCAGATACTGAAAGATATTTACTGTGATTATTTTGACGTTCAGTGTTTGTTAAAGAAATTTAAGGAGTGTAAGGAAAAATTAATGATTAAGCAGAAAGAAGCGGCTTACGCTTCTTAAAATTTCGATAATTTATGTAAATATTGCGCAATATTTACAGCCCAGTATTAAGCTTTCAATCATTTTAAATCTCAATTGCAACCAATGAAGCATTGATTAAGATTAATTGTTCGGAAAATCATAGTTTTAAGTATCCTAAAAAAATTCAATCAGCACATTCTGGGGGAAGTTAGATGCGAATTATATTACGTACTAATGTTTCATATTTCTTTGACAGAAGCACTGCAGCCATTTGGGTTCACATCGTTCCAATATTAAAATTTCTAAAAATAATTGTCATCCCAAATTACAACACTATACTATGTATCAGATTCAGCCACTAGCCAATAGAGAAGCAACAAAATATATTTTATATAATTGCTGACTTGTATATATTGCCTATATATACTCTATAATTCTTTAACTCTTTGACATGAAATTATATGGAGTTGGATTATGATAAAGGCGCTGCTCATGATGTGGGTGTAACCTTAAAAAGCACTACAGATTCATTGGTTTTTCATGGCCAAGACGTAAACAATTTTAAAGCATTTACGTGATTATTGTAAACTGGTATTTTCAATGTAATAATTGAAACAGTAGTTGATTCGGATATCTAAGAAATTTTATTACTTGCAATTATATGTCTATTCAAAAAACTTGAAAATTTTATCCAATGGTCTGAAATGTATGTAATATATCTCCAATAATCTTGCAAAACCCAAGCTGCGTAGACAAGTCTTATGTAAATGAAACTTATTTTCGTCATGTTAAGAATCGCGGTATTCATAGCATACATAAATTGTAGACTTTCAATCCATATAATGGATATTTTAATCTAATTGAGTATGAAAGTCGTATTGACATTTTGTGTGCACCAACCAATTTCATAGTTGCATATCTCTGGAGATTTTACGCATCTTGTACCATGACAGAAAATAATATCTCAGCAGATTTAACGTCTATCTATACCAAAAAGTGTGTGGCTGGAAATGGATCCTAAATTTGGAAGTAATGAAGTTTTAAGCTAGCCGAAGGAAAAAAATAATGAAAATTTTGAGATAATTATTTAAGATTATTTAGAATAAATTGGTAATTTCATTGAACCACTTTTATTTCTTAGAGACTAAGAATTAAACATTATACAATTAAGAATTAAACTATTAATCATGGTGAAGGACGACATGAAAATGAGACTGAACGTCATATTGTTACTATTAGAGGAAGAACTTTTACCAAACCAGACTAAGGGTTCTGCGATACCTATACCTGAGGAAGAACAACAGCTTAACATGAGAAGTAGTTTATGTCGACTCAAAGAAAACTTTGTATATCATATAAAATGGATTTTGGGTACCACTGACGTATTAGACCAAAGGGAAAAGGAAATATTTTATTGAGCAGATCTAAAAGACATTATGTGACATCAATTTCGTGCGAAGAAGTAAGTGATCGGGAAACTTCTTTTTGTGGCTTAACATTCGTGATTAAAACCCTCTGTACATTTTCAATATTAAATAATCTTAACGACCCATACGTAAATAGGAGAGCCCATTTCATTTTCGATGATATTGAATAATACATTGCCCACTAATGGATATATTATTAATTATGTAATTGTGTTAGGCAGATTATTATCTTCACTTCCTCCATTAATCAAATTAATTTATTTATGAAAGTTTAACTTTGTGATAATAAGATCCATCCATGTCATTTAATTTCACAATGACTTTCGGTTCATTTTATATGAAATTGATTATACTTATTTACCAATTATTATTGATTTCAGACTTACCTAATATTATATTAAAAATTAACAATTAAAATTAGTACGGTTATCATTCAGTTAATACAAAATCTAGTATAATCTGCACTTTTTCTGAATAACCTGTGCTTAACTGTCGAAAACTTAGCAATAGCATTCCCTTTCGGTGAATCGCATTCATATTTAGCAAAACAATTGGTTTTCCTAGCACAAAAACTGGATGACAAAATTTAATGAAATTTTCGAAAATCGTATTATACATTAAAAAAATGGGATGACAAAGTAATCGACGAGGAGAGGAAATGACGAAAAATAATAAAAGGTCGAAGTAGGTAGAATAAAAGGTCGAAGGTAGAATACCACTAAAGACAGTATAAATAGGCATCAAATACAAATAATGAAACATAACCAACAACGTCAAGATTGGGAACTATGCCAACATAAGTAGACTTTACCAACAGACAGTTTCGTTAATGTTTGAATAAAAAATGAACAGTCAATTATTTTAAAGGAGAATAGGCGAGGGGGAGGGATGTCTTTCATATCCCTCCTATTCAAATATTCCAACTTTAGGATATCTAATCGTGATTCAAACTCCAAGTTTAGCGGCTGCTTTTTGAGAAATTTTGTATTCTTTTTAAAATCTTGCTGAAAGTTATCAATACCAACACCATGTAAATGAATGTTTGCTGACTGCATCTGTATATGTTCACTTCCTATGTTATAAACAAAGTAATGTATTCCATATTAAACAAAACAATAACAGTAATTTAAGCAAATAATTGTAAAAACAAAACGTGATTTTAGAGAAATGCTTGATAAGTTTTTCATCCATTTTTGATCGTTAGGTTTGTCACCGAAACTTGAAGCTAAATATCAAAATTTATTGATTAATGTAAAGTTTTAGGTGGTGTTCCATGAAAGGAATATTTTAGTAAGAAATATTACATGCAATCGCTTATAAAAATAGTAGGAAGTACAGAAAATATTCTTGAGATATTCGTGATATTTCCAGTAAATTAGTAATTCAGAAAAATGTATCCCTTAGTGAAGCTGCGAAACACTTTAATATTCATCTACGCACAATTAAAATTAAAGTCAAATGCTTGCATCTGAAATGTGTGGGTGGTCAGCTGCGGACTGCTAATAAATGAAGAGGAACCACAAATGGTTAACATACTTATTGCCGCAGGTGACTTTGGTTCGCTGTTAAAATATTTATATTTGCAGTTTATGATTTCTGGGTACTTAAAATAATCGGAGAAATATCTTAATAATAATAGACTTCCCGGAAAATGGTGGATTAATAATTTTTAATGGTCTTAAGTCATCCTTAACTTTCCTATCCATGCATAGTATAAAAAGTTTATGAACTTTTGTTACGATTTAATTAATTACTTTAAAAAGTTGCAGAGGGTATTTCCAGATTTTAAGGTAATAAATGACGTCAAAACCAATTTAAGGCGTGACGAACTTGATGTTTTTAAATGTACATTTAAAAGATGAATTATTTCGAACTGATTATTAATCAGTCTTATGGATATGAATCAGTTTTATTTCAATTATGTTTGCGGTATGTGCTAACAATTCAACATTACCGGCACACATCGTAAAACGTGGGCTTATACCCGTGTCTGCTTAAAAAGAAATCATTGGAAATCTTCACCATCCAGCCATGTTCACATTCACATAATATAACTATGCCAGAAAAATTTTGCTAAATTTATATTTTATCACCTAAATGCGATTAAGGAAAAAAGGATGCCATATTTTGAATTACTATAAAATCATCAGAAGCGTGCTATAAATAAAGCGCATTTACCGAATGAATTAATTGAAGTGTGAAAGGAGAATCAAAAATTAATTTAAACTGTGTTACTCCTTTCAATCTATCTGCAGATATAAAAGAGGTGCCATATTACGAAACTAGATTTAAATATAGTTTGCATGGAGCACTTCTACAATATCTTTAAGAAAATTACGTACAAAATCCGGTAATGAAGGTCAGAAACGAAAAATTGTAGAAAAAACCAAGTATATCAGTTTTCACATCAGATTTGAAAATATTAAAAACCAAACAGTTAAAGAAGAAAACAACAAAAAAGAAAAATCTTTTCTGTCAGATATAAAAACAAGAAAAACAAGAAAAATCTTTTCTGTCAGATATAAAAATGATATTTGATAATATAATTAATAATTTAAAATTAAGCTACCTGTCCCACATTGACAACGATTTGCATACTCTTTTCTAAGATTGTCAAAGACAAAGTCAGAAGAATTGATTGAGTAGAAAATATAGATAACTGTAACATCATAAAATCAACAATATAATTTTATAAACATGCCAATACAAGCGAAAATCTATATACAAATCACAAATATATATTTAGATAGAGAATAAAGTTTTTGGCAGCAGCCAAAAACTTTATGTCAAACTCTGACTACTTCTAAAGGAGCAAAACAAGTAAAAGTACTGACATTTCTAGGTCATAAAAGACTGGCAAAAAACACATAATTTTGAAAATGAGGAAAGTCATTCAAGACAATTCTTTAAAGAATTCAACTGAGGGTAAAATTTTGTAAATAAAGGTTATTTAAATATTTAAAATAAAAAAGAGATAGAAACAAAAAAAAAAGGAAAAGTATAAGTGAACATCATGATTTTAGAAAAAATTATGCAATAAATAATAAGGTAGGATCTTACAAGACAACCAAATTTTTCTCAAAAGAAAAAGGAAAAGTGTGTCGTGCCTGGCTTTGAATATAGCCTTATATCGGGCTTCCGTCAAAGACTCAACCACCATATTAGAATCAAATATTTTAAAAGTTCTATATGGAAATATTCACACGAAAGATGTAGAGGATTTTAAACTTCAAAGAGGTTAATTTTGATAAAAATAGATTAATTTGATTTTAAGGCGAAGAGCTAAATATTAAACTTAATATAAATAGGTTTTAACACGTTTTGTAACACTATAGAAAAATTAGGAAATGAGATACCTATGTTATGTTCTATTCTGAAAAATTACACAGATGGTTTAATAAAACAAAACTATAAATAATTTGGTCTTCTTGTTTGACGACCTTGATTCTTCCATAAGCATTTCTATAAAAAGGAAAAAAATAATTGGTAACTTTAATAACTTTATTAAATTTAAAAATACTAATTGAAGCATGTATATTACTCTAGAGTTGTTCAACTCTTTCGTATACACGGAATACCGAATGATTAAAGTTAAGAGTTAGCAATCTTGCTACTGTTTTGACTTTAATCATCCAGTATTCCGTTTATACGAAATCAGAAGAAAAAGATTTAGTTTGGTGATAAATAATACCTATTTGCACCAGTGATGATCCACTAACATTGTATGCTACATTAACATACAAAATAATGTCGTATCTTTGGCATTAAAGAAGGTTTTTGAGCAGAATGACTTTTTCTATACATTCTTAGAAATATTTAAAAAAATTTTAGTTCTATTATAAATAATCTAATCCTATTCTTCATTTCGGATTAGATTACTGCTGAGTGACCTGCCTGACTAATGTTGTTGCTGCAACTAAAATAGATCATTCAATCGCGGTGTCCTTAAAGGCAAAGTATTAGAACATTGCATTTAATCTTTTAAAATGGATGCAACCAAATGTATCAAAATTGTTCAATTGGTAGCGGTTTCATTTTTTCATCTGCAAACAGAATATTCTAATCAATATAATGAGTCCATTAAAATTAATTAATTTCGTATCGATCAAACCTTTCATTACGTCTCTATACCGCAATTAGTAACATTTAATATCGTAGCAAATGGAATGTAGAAATGTCAACTAATAACCTATATCTAATGGGTTCTAATCGATTTTGTTGTCAATTATTTCAGTGGCTTATTACACTATCGTGCATGACAAAATGGAAAAAAAAAATATTATCAAAAATTCCATTGGAGTCATACTCACAGCGCAATCTATACTAGGAATTAATAGAATTTCTAATAAAAATGAAGGAAAATTATTTATAGCTACTTTGAAAAAAATCTATAGCTTGGTGCTTCTTTTTTTCATATTTTTTGTTTATTTCTCAAACGCATCTGAACTTGTGTCGTTAATGTATTCTAATATAACAATATATGCTAATTTTTTCCTGAATTTCGTAATCATGTGTTTTCTCCTCACATTCGACATCACGTGGCTTAAAACTGATTTCTCTGAGTTGCTTTGTACTTTCGATGATCTTTCGACTTTTTACAGCGAGTATTTCAAAACTCGGTGCATTATTAAATTAATGACCATAATTGGGACCTTTTTTGTGATCTTCTTCGTAATGTTAATAAGCTTGGTGGACCACCTATTACTAAGGGTTTTATTGAAGATTGATTTTATGGTTTTACTTGCTCATTTCTCGACAATGGCAAATAGCCTCGAAATGGTGTTGATGTGTTTGCTGAGGACGATTCTCACTGACATGTTAAAAACAATCAATGTTTATTTAAAACGCGCCAGAGAGCAATTGTTACTGAATGGTATATTCAGTTTCCATATGCCACTCGACAATTCATTTAACGGAAATATTTATATTGACCTCACAATTGATCCAAAATATATTGCAGTTCTACCAAATACTATTATCATTCTTTCAAATCTGTGTAGCAAATTAAATAATACGTTTACTTTTCAGGTAACTTAAATTTGTTTCGCATATCCATACTGACTTAGCTTAACTTAAATATTGTTATTAAATATTTCAGATGATGCATTACATGACCGCTATCTTTTTTTTTTCGATATTTGCTATTCAAAATGCTGTATACTTAACCAAACAAGGAGTAAGTGTTATATATAAATATATACTATTATAAAATTGTTACGTGTATGTTGCAACATTTTTGACTTAAGTAAAATGTGATAATTAGGCTTCTGTGAAATCGAAATGCATTTCTTAAAATTTCAGTCTCTTTTTTTCTAGTGTCAGGCCAGTGTTTAAAATAAAATTTGTGCCTTACTTATCTTATATCAATTTCGAAAAATTTGCTTAGGGGGTTTGTTCCTTCATTTTTTCTTTATCTTTTTGTATTTTGAGAAATTTAAAAATTAATTATTAACACTCAAGCAACAACATTAAGTGTGATGGCTTAAAATTGAAATTGTAGAGAATATTACAGCGATTTGATTTTAATTAGTCGAGAAAAACTACACAGTAAAATTTCAAAAAATACACGCACAGAAATGAAGCCATAGTCAAAACTATTACATAACAGATCAAAGCAGGTTATATGTACAGCAAATTCAATATTGTATAACTAGGTTTCTATAACTAGTTGCATTAAAACTTTTAGTTCTTAATCAAATGATAGCAAGTGTGGAAATCAAAGCGGAAGAAATCGTGGACAAACTCTTTTTCTCTATTCATCCTCATTGCTATTTAATCATGTAATTGCATGTGTTGCATGCTTTAATCTGCATGCGGTGTAGAAATAAGTATTTCAGTTTAGTATTTGATATTTGCAGACAATATTGCCTTATTTGTTTTATCAATTTCAAATGTATTTTGGTGTGAGAAAGAAAGTTTAATTAAAATTGGATAATTTACAGTGGATAATTTCAGTATAGAATTTTTGAAATGTGATTCCGTAAATAGATTATTTTTGGTGTTTTCAAGTAAAACATTATTGCTACTGTAGGGTGAGTTTTTATGTGAAGATTGATATCCAAAAGGAAAGTAAAATTGTAAGATAATTTTTTAACAAAGGATGGATGAAGATGAATGGGGTATGTGCGGAGAGAGAAATAGGTAGCGGATGTGATGAAATAGGAGTAATGAAAGAAAAAGTGAGACAGATTGTTGTATCGACTGACAAAGACACATACAAAGAAACGAAAGACAAGTAACGTACCTGGACACCACACAAACTTTTTTTATCTCTCGGCATATTTACACCTTCGTATCATAACTTATCCAAGCAACGATTATAGAATTTTATACTCCCATACCCTCATATTATTCTTCCACTTCATTAATATATTTTAATGCAACATGCTTATGAACAACTTTCAGATATTCTTTCATCTGATTCACTACCTGTTACCGGTTCATCCACGTTTTTTCTCTCATTTCTTCCATGTAGAGTACTTCTATCAATTCCTACTCATTTTTTCCTAAAATTATGTTTAATGTCATTAAACAAGATTCTTACTTTCATGTGTTACAAACCATTTTAATATTGATCACACTTTTTTCAAATGGCATTCTTCTCGAATGTCTGCGTTTATAATTTCATCACGTCAAATTTTTCCACATGTGTTACGGAACTCATTTCATTAGTTTAAAATAATAAAATTTGGGAAGGCAAGAAAAGAATTTAAATCTGATGACAATACCATATTACTGTAATATTTGTAGTACTATGAGATATTTTTCAAAATAAAACTTTTTTAATATCCCTTCTATCACACAACATGATCTTTTTGTGATTGGATAAATTTTTTATACCGATCAATTATTTTGACTCAACCACTGGTGTTTACAGTATGATATAGTTATTTACCGATTGTTTAACCAGTTGAACGTATACCGAAGTATTACACACACATACCTTGATGAAAATCAAGTAGATATTAACTCAATTATCCAAACACAATTTTTGTTAGCGTTTCTCCACTCTACCGTGAGAATATTTACGTTAAGTAATGAAACCCGAGTTGAAACTCTCTTCAGAGGGGTCTCTTTCAGTTAGTGATTTTAATTTGTCGATATCAACCTGGGTTGGGCTTTCAATGCGTAATCGCTATAAGAAAATAGCTAGAACTAATGTAAAGAATCACTGAAGTTCTTGTGTATACTGTTTAGTTTCTGATGCAGAATAACCACATTAAAATTCGTAAAATAAACAGTGATATACATGGATTTGGAGGTCATCCACATTTTCTTAAAACTATAAATAATATTGAAGAAGAACCGCGCTCTTTTTGCACACTCAACTACCACGAATGTTCTCGAAATTTCTTAAAAATTCTACATATTTCTTTGAAAACACTAAAGTCTTATTAGCCAGGTTGATAAAAATCTACCGAAACATGGGAAGCCGGAAGCAAAACTGTGTTTTTTAATTACATCTATATTTACCTGTACACATCGAAGAGAAAATTTATAGTTTACATATTATAAAAATACATATATAATCTTGACCAAAACACCCATCTTCAAAACCTTCATGCAGAAATCGAAAAACATGCAGACGGACATCAATAAAAAAACACACCATCATCAAAACTTTTACCATCAAAATATTGGATTATCGAGAATTCTCGGTGGAAGGTAGTCACCGAAATAGGCGATATTTCCAAAACATGCAATGACTACTGTCAATAATTATTCCAGGATCCACAGTAGCAGAATTTTGCATCGTTAGAACCAACAAACGAACAAATAGGAACAAACATTCGAAAAGATGAAGTTTGAGATGCCATTAAACACTTTACAACGGGAAAAGCCACATAAAAAAAGCCAGACATTCTAGAAGATTGAGACTATCAAGGCCTAGAGAGAACACAGAGTAGAAATCTTTCACACGCTGTGTAATAAAATATAGCAAACAGACGTGTGACCGAAGCAATGAGCTCATACAATTTTCATTATCTTACAAAAAATGGTTCCAATAAGGCATGCAGTAATTATAGCCTTTTTTATTTAATTTCTCATGAAATCAAAATCTTATTACATATCTTAAACGAGAGTCTCAAAACCTTTCGATCCAGGGGGATTGCACCTGAACAGGCAAGCTACGTGAAGGGTAAAAGTATGCGTGAACAAATTCCAATAATTTGCTAGATAATTGAGAAATTCCGAGAATTCAACAAACCCACTTATATTAGCTTCATTGATTTTTCGAAGGCATTTGATTCAGTTAAATAGCCAAAACATTGGAAAGCACTACTGCAGATGGGTACCCCGAAACACCTTGTGCATATCCTCAGGCGTCTTTATGAAAATGGAACAGTCTTAGTCAGAAAAGATGATGTATTATCAAGTCAATTCTACTCCAGTGCAGGAGTTCTCGCTGCTTCTATTTAACAGGTATACCAAGCTTATACTTAGAATTGCTCTTGAAAACTGGATGGATGAAGTTACGATCGTTGGCTCAATAATCCCAAATCATCGATATGCGAATGATACCACCTTATTTGCAACTAGTATTCGTCATATGGACAAGACTACTGCAAAGGATGGAAAACGTTAGCCTTGAATTCTGATTGAAAATCAATCATAATAAGGGAAAGATGATGATTGTTGACTGCGTTAACGATAACTCGCCTGAAATTATCCAACCATACTTTGAATCATCTTGCAATTCCACAATTGCGAGATGGTTCAATCATACGTGTATTTGGGGGCATTAATTTCTAATAATGGCCAATGTACTGACGAAATCAAATGCGTATGACGATTGCTTGGTCTGCTATAGAGAATATGTCAGAATAGTCTAGAATAGAATAGAAACATCACAAAAACAATGAAAACCCAACTCGTTCTAATATTAATTTTTGCCATTTTCCTGCCGCATAGACATGGACGCTACGCAAAAGTGAGAGAAAAAAGATAGATGCGCCAGAAATATGGTGTTGGAGACGAATGTTTAGAGTATCGTACTATTACATCCATACTCTGAGAACTTGGTATAGGGCAGCGTTTAGTTAATATTGTATAAATTCGCATAATACAATTCTTAATACAATATATCACGGCGTAACATTATATGGGAGAGCACCGATGATATGGAAAAATTGGATGAAGACAGCCATCGACATTCCGCTACAGGAGTGCACCACATATATATATACATGTGTGTGTGTGTGTGTGAGTGAGGGTGTCTGTACATGCACGTGAGTGTGTGTATGTACCAGAAAAGTTTTGTTGCGTTTTAAAATTAGAAATTATTCACTGAAACAACAATTTAGTTTTTCTTAAATCTCATAATTTTGGTAATAATCTAACTGGATCCTGTTAATGAATTTTGTTACTTCCTTCAAATTGCAGATATTTTATCAAGGCTCAATGGCTAGTTTCATAGAATGGATTACAATCTATCTGATTATTTTAACAGTGGTTTGCACATTTTGTGAAAATTTGGTTCTGGAATTTCGTGAATTGGAAATAAACATAATCATGCTGAAACTTATACCAGACGAGAGTGAGTATCAATATTTTCTAAGAATTTAGTATTTATTTATAAATAATTTAAGAAATGGTTTTCATCCGCAGGTTTCTCGATAAGAGTCTATAAAGATATAGTAAACGTGCCGTTATTAATAGTTTCACAGTTAGCTCGTTGATATGT
Organism: Druceiella hillmani; assembly: GCA_039881145.1. Lineage (NCBI taxonomy): Eukaryota > Metazoa > Arthropoda > Insecta > Lepidoptera > Hepialidae > Druceiella > Druceiella hillmani. The sequence goes on along the minus strand of JAYKKI010000095.1, from coordinate 9,088,214 downwards.
TATAAACTACACAAGTTGAGGCAAAGAAAATTTTATATTACATAATACATTCTTGGCATACATTATCAGCATGGCCAATGGAATGCTTGAATTGTATTACATCCACACGCTGTCTACATTTGTTTTAATTACATTTGTGCGTAAAATATGTTCTCCACATGAATAAATTATGTCTGGATTTCAAGGTCCGGATCTGAACGATGTAATGGAGACCCTTCAAGAAATCATGCAAAGGAGCGACAAGGGCATCTTCACAGTGTGCTGTCTTTTTGATTTAAGGATGTCACTGCTACCGAAATTTGTCAATTTTATCATATCTTCTATAATCATTTTCTCTCAATTATCTGGGTTGCAGGACTGAATAAGTTTACAACTGGATTTAAATTCTAAGTTTGCATCGGAAAAATTTGTTCACAGCAAAAATTATTTTAATATGTCAACCATACATATTTTACCATTATAAGCTGATACGATTGTAATGTGATTTTGCAATAATTTTAATTCAAGTGTTATTATATAATTTAACCTAGAAGTGTGAATTGTTTTATTACTCGTTAATATGATGATTTGTGCCATTAAATATGCATTGAGTGGAACATTGCCCATCATACCTTAATTTGCAAATTAACAATTTGCGCTGCTACATATGTAAATGTTCTGTAGAAAAACTTTTAAGAAATGAACTTTAAAAGTGTTTCCAACTTGTAATCAAATTGGTGGCAAAAGTACAACACAAGGTTCAACAATTCACCTTCCTAAATTTTGTTTATGAGTTATATTGTATTCAATATTTCTGCTTTACATTGCTGTAAAAATCTCAAAATTTTCAATTCATGCATCAAAAAGATAAGGGCTTTTAAAACATTTCATATTCATACCTCCATCAAAATGTACTCATATATGGTAACTCTGATATCTCTAAAATCTTGAAAGTCGTCGCAATATGAGGTTATATAGCACAAGTAAAACAAAAATCCAAAAACCCTGTTAAAGATATAGTAGGTAATATATTTATGTTCCAAAAAATTGAAATTTTCTAAATAATTTAGTTAAGATAATATTTACCGTTAAATGTTTATAAATACCTAAATGCGGACAGAACTCTTGTAGTGCGAAATCTACTCACGTTCGACAGGGTTTTTGTAATTGCATTTTTAATAAAATGTTGGTTTTAACAGAAAGGATATATTTTTCAAGCATATCCATACTGAATAACTTTAAACTAATTTTCATAAGTTAGACTTTTACAATAAATGTATCCTTTTAAAAAAAATCTGGTATGCTTTTCCTACTTGTTTCGTTCACACGTGAATGAAAATAAAGTAATTTATGTAATAAAAAAAGACGAACGATTACAAAGTGCCAGGTAAAATCTGCGGCACGAAAGAGGGACGCATCATTTTTACTAGAACGTGATGGACATTTGTAATTTGTATTTTGAAATTTGTACCTTGAGAACTGTGAAAAATAAAATAATGTTAAATACATAAAAGAATGAGTAGCAATTGCAATATTTAATTATGTGATTCTTTGAAAGATTTTATTAATCCAAAATATTGTAATAGTTTCATAATGTGGCAAAAATGATAGTTTTAATCAAGACACATATTTTTCCTACATATTTTTTCACCGCTGGTTGTCTCCAGCAGCCCTAGACAAAATGCATTGGAAACTTGTCGATTCTCCTTATTTTTTTAACGCTAAAGTTACGAATGTTATTCTATGCGTCCTGTCGATAAAATGTTAAATATTGTTTATGGTTTCGTTGGCTAATGTCAAACGCTTGTATATGTCAACAATAGTCGACTTGCACGGCAATTGTTTGAAGTGTATCTATTAAAAGTTAATTTTATTCTGTACTTATTTAAAGTTTATTTTATTCAGTGTAAGTAAGAAAATTCATTTATTTTTATCGTTAAACAGTGCAGTGGTTGTTATTATGCACGATTTTCATATTCTTTAAAGTGATGAATTCTTATAAAACATTTCGTAAACTTTTCACATCTATTATTTATAACTTTAACTTATTTTGTAGATTATTTGATTGAGATGACATTAAGACAAAGGACGACCACGGAGCAATTTGCAAGTCTTGTTGAGTTTATGAAGAGGTATGTAACATAGAAATAAATTTTTAATGAAGAAAAGGGTTTTTCATATCATATGACTCCATTTAGAAAATGAGAATAATTAATGTCACTTGGTTTCGTTTACGTTATAGGTACGATGACCTTGCTAGATCCCTAAAGGTCCTCAAGGGCGCATAAGAGCCGACCGATTGTGGCAAGAATTGGTAGAATAATATTAAATTCTGTTGGTGGTGGTGGACAAAAATCATTAGACATGTGGAAAAAAGTCCTTCTTTTCTAAATCATTATTCATGCACTGCTTCTCATAACATTAATTTTGCATAACAGCAATTTGCATTCTCATAACTGCAGTTCGCAGTAATTTAGGTTTGGGCAGACTTCAAAACAAAAGCTCTTTCATTTAGCTTATAACTTTAGCTTTACTATGCAAATAAGATGCCATACAAAGGTCTGGTAGAGGTCTGAATTGCAAGCTCTCTTTAATGCAGAGAGAGTATTGTCCATTATCAGATTTTGGTCCAGTTAATATTGAGGAGCAAGGTTTTGGTGTTAGTAACTATTGATATTTATTTATCTACTGCATGTTCTAAGTGGAAATGCATAATGTATTTTTTTAAAAATGACTAGAGTGAAGAAAAGACATTAACATAATAACATCATAACAAAAATATTGCCACAATATACACTCAAGATGATCTATGGACTCTTTTACAGGCTTTCTTTTCTCTTATATTTTTAGGGTCAATCAGAACAGCCCTTAGCTTCCTTATTTGCCAGGCCATCATCTTCAAAAGAACCATATGAACTGTAGGAAATTTCAAACTATACTAACCTACATAACCATAACTATTTATTTTACTTCCCTATTATGTAAAATGAAACATCAGTCCAATTATGATAATGTAAACAATGCTATTACAAATTTAGTTGATTGGTTTACAATCAATCTTCGTAAAGAGAAAAAAACAAAATTTGTAAAGTTTACTTAGCTTGAAACATTTAAAAACAAATATACTCATGCAGAACCAAGGATTGAACCTTGTAGGTAATACAGTATTCTTAATTACTGGTTATACATTACAAAATTGGCAGACAAGTTTAGTTCTGCAGCATATGCAGTTAAAGAAATTCATAGCTTGACAAAATATATAGTCAATATAAATATAGTCAAAAATATATAGTCACAGTCATATTAGTTTTATTATTTTCGTAGTTTAATGACTTACGGTACTTTGATTTGGGCAAATGCCCGCTATATAAAAAGACTTTTTATCCTGCCAAAGCCAGCCGCCCATGCAATTTATGAATTAGACCCAAGAGAAATACTCAGAGATAAATTTAAAAAATTAATACACTTTCACTTGAATCTTTAATATTTGTAAACTCAATGTACTTAAATAGGAATTGTAGAAAAAGGTATTTAAATAGGTATTCACAAGGAATAAAAATAAACTAGTTGGTCATTTAAGTCAGTTCCAAAAATCACAAATACATTATGAGTCTTTGTATATGCTTTTATAATAAAGTCCCTAATCATATCCAAAATATCCCTTTACTAAAATTTAAAAACATTAAACATAATCTGTGCACTAAGGGGTACCTATTATAAAATTTTTGATTATTTAGGTGAAAATAATCCTTGGGAGTAACTGCTCGGCTATCAAGCTTTCTCGTATCATAGCACCTAACTTCAAATTGTATTGATTATTTTTAGGCTTTCTATAAAGAGTAACCTCCAAGTTTCTTACTGGTTCTTTTTGGATGGAATCAGTCTTGCAACTTTGTAATAGTTTATAATAAAATGCTAATTTTGATCAGAATACTTTCATATGACATATTTCAAGCGTAAATTTTATTTGCCTATGAAATAAAGTATTTTTGATTTTTTTTAACACAATAATGGTCAACAAAAACAATTATAAAATAACAAGCCATAAAATAAAACAAATTAAATCAGCTGTGGATATCTTATATAGAATAGAATAGAATTTTATTTGCATTCAAAGTTTTTACACAATATCATTAGTGTCACACATTTAACTAATCTTAATTAATCGATCCCAACAGCTTCATCTTTGCTGTGCATGCAACCACGAGCACCACTAACAGCACTTCCAGTAGTGTCGGTGTCGGCCTGGCTCGCATCCCTGCCGCCGGCACCGGCCATAACTTGTTCGCCATCGTCTGCCGCTACCACCCCTCAGCCGCACTGCCCGCCAGCCCGAGAGAACATGCAGCGAATTTGTGGCTTTCGAGCACGCCGTTTACAACGAGAAGAGAAATGAAATATAAACATCAAAATATGTAATATATAAATATTGTATTTGACTGTTAAAAGTACATAAACGAATCACATGAAAACTATGGAAGGTTTATTTTTAATTTGTATTTCTTTAAAATCATTAATGTAAAAAGGGCCAGAAACTGGTTACTATCGCAAATGGTTAATAATCAAAGATAATAAGTTTAATATTGATGTATATTGACGCCTGCTCAGAATACCCATATATTCACTAAGGTTACATGTGGCACACTTAATGGAGATACCTTCGTAAAAGTTCCATATGTAAGATGTATACCCTTGACAACTCTTTTCAAAATTTGGAAAATATCAACAAATTTAATTAACCGTTTTAGTTCCATCGTATTTTACTCATATATACTTAGAAATGCCAAAGAAATCTTTTATTTTTGATGTCATTTACCCTTGTCTCAAAAAAAACTGTATCTCTTCCAAAAATTATCCAATTTTAATAATTTTTTCAGTGTTTTCTTAATAAAAACTTGTACAAGGATAATATAATACAAAGAAAATTATGGAAATTTATATTGTGAACAAAAATTATAACAAAAACTGAAATTAATCATCATTTTCGCATTCCGGTACATCCTCCGCATCAGCAAAATAATTGTTATTGTCACTATTATCACTATCACTCAAAATTTGGATTACACCAAATTGTGAGCGCACCACAATTTCACTACCACTATCACTATCTTCACAACTGGAAAAACGATGATTTTCACTCGAATTATTTTTGTATTCTGACATTATTGGTTAAAAATTTTCTTTTCCTGGATCCTTTTTATATTGTAATTACTAATAATATTATAATTTTAACTTTATGTAACACGTAGAAAGATAAAAAATTAGCGATGCGTGCGAGCGACCTCCCCTACCACGCGCTAAACAGCAACTGATTTCGCGAGCGCCATCGCGCTCGTAGCAAATTTAGTTAGTACGCCCACGAGTGCGATGGTGCTCGTCGGCACTCTAACGGGTAATAGAGTTCCATGAGAACTGTGAATACTATCACGATTAATCAAGAGGCCTTTAAAAACCATTTATACTAATTACAAAAATGAAACCGCGAACAAAATATAAACAATAATTTAAAATTAAGTTTTAAATAATTGTCGAACACACTATCTATTATTATATATCTTCCTTTCAATCTAGATATTTGTAATCACGATTCATATACAACTTTGATTGTATAGAGCAAATACATCCCCCACAACAATATCACAAGATTTTTTACATTAAATGTTATGCCATTTATGTATCAGTCAAATAATAAACACTATTTATCAGTTATAGCAGCCTAAAATAATATCCCGCAAACAGCTTTCTACATGATATAAATACTGAAGCGGCTGCTAAAGAAATAAACCTGTTCACGACGTATCGGTCATCTACAGTTAATACTTAGTAGCATTAGTTGCGAAATGTCAATAGCATGCTAAATGCTGCTTTTGCTATCCCTAATATTCACTAAGATTTTTTGGTATGTGAAACAACAAAAATTCTAGTCCTTTTGCCATAATAAACAATTGATCAAATAATTAAATTATACACTATGAGATAGGACAAACGTGTTAGATTTTTTTTAGAAATAGACATGAATTTGAATAAAATTTAATCACAAACTTAATAACCAAACTTGTTCCCCATTTTGAAGAAGTCTGTAGAGAGTTATCACGACAGCTGATTAAAAATTCACCATTTTGTTTCGTTTTCTACAACAAACTAGCGTTCGTTTCACTATCGTACCAAATTGACGCCAACTTGGCGATTTCGCTATATATATATATATTTCGCTAATTATATATATATATATATATATATATATATATATATATATATATATATATATATATATCTGGGTATGTGACTACAACTCTTTTAATCTTCAGAATATGAGGGTATGTGCTTTCCATGTTTAAAATATAAGTAAAATTAATATGTTTTCATTATAGTTATTATCAAAAATCGATTGTAATATTAGGTTAAAATCTACTTAATTAAAATAAGTATAAATTAAACTACATAAGATTTATATTCAATTTTAATAACTTTATTCATTGGCAACAGACAGCCATAGACAAAGTTCTATTCTAATAAAAACATAAATCAGTCAAGAATTGCAACCTTGCAATTACTTTCATATATACGCCGTACAAACCAAAAACAATTCTTTCTCTTTTTTTATTTTTTAAATATAGGTACTTCTGACAAAATCTAAGCAGAGAAGTTAGTTCATTAAAGTACCTCGGCTCTGTACATAGAGTATTTCTCTAGCACATTACGCATAGAACGGGTTGGATTTTTGTCGTGATGTTTGCAGGATCGATGTTAACACTGATACTAGTAGTGAGATTGACAGCGGCGCTAGTAAATTTGACTTTAGTGATAGATTTAACTAACTTACACGTGACCATTTCATAATTAATTGTATATTGTATTCCTATTAATTGGTTTTTTCGTTTGTAAACCTATTACCTTTTAACATTAATTTTAATAACTTAATTTATTAAATTACTATGTAGTTCAAGTAGTTTCGTACCCCTCAAAAAAGAAACCCTTCTAAGATAAATCACATGCAGTTTTATCGGAAATCCTTTGATGTAGAAACCAGAAATATGGCATAATTATATTATAAATTAAACCGCTTATTTGAATTGTTAATATTTGAATGTGTTAATATGAAAGTAGAAAATTTAGGTGGACCAAGAAATATATATTCTTTAAGATTGAACAAAATGAAGACGAAAATTTTAATGAATTTTTGACAAGAATAAAAACCCAGGCAAGCAAATGTGAGTTTGACAATTTACTCGACGAACGTCGTTTGGCATCAAATCGAACCAAGTAAGAGAGAAATTGTTAACAGAAGACAAAAGCCATAACAATCTGCAAAACCAGCGAACAAGCTTCCAAACAACTAGACGAGTTTGAAGGCAAAAACAAATCAGAGAAAATATTAGCAGTAAAAAATAAAAGTGTCAAAAATAAACCAAGCGAATATTTTGACTGTAAAAGGTGTGGTACAAACCATAAACGCAGAGAATGTTCAGCATTTAACAAACCGTGTACTAAGGGCAATAGAAATGGTCATTTTGCCAATATGTGTCATAGAAGAAACATCTAAATAAACAGAAAAATAGAGTGAATACACTAAACACAAATAATTCTGAAGATGATGTGTACATATCAGCTATAAGTGCCGGAGAAAAAAAAAGACTGGATGGAGAAAATTCAAGTAGGTAATGTGAAATTTATTGCTAAATTAGATATAGGAGCACAATGCAACGTGTTACCGAGACATTTAATGAACAAAACAAAGGCAAGTCTGAAACCAAGCCGAACAAGAAATTTAATAAGTTATATTGAAGATAAAATGGCAGTCCTAGGCGAAGTAGAGCTACTTTGTAAAATAAAAAATGAAAAAAATAATATAATATTCAAAGTAGTAGAAGAAAAGGTCATACCAATCCTAAGACTAGATACTTGTGAAAAGTTAGAGCTTATTGCAAGGGTGAAAACACTAAAGGAAAGTGAAAATAATGATATCTTTAAAGATTTGGGCTGTTACAAAAATTATGAGTATGATATCGACCTGATCGAGAACCCAAAACTCGAAATTAAACCTTCAAGAAGAATTCCACATGCTATAAGAGATGAAGTAAAACAAGAACTTGACGGAATGGTAAAATTAGATGTCATAAAACCAGAAACAGAGCCTACCCCTGCAGTAAGTCCTATGGTAATCGTAAGACAAAAAGGTAAAATAAGAATCTGTATAGATCCGTCAGATGTAAACAAGAACAATCTGAGACGTCATTTTCCACTGACTACTATAGAGAAAATTTCAGTTGATATTAAAGGTTCTAAATTCTTTGCATTATTAGATTGCACAAAAGGATTCTGGCAGATTAAGCTTTCAGAAAGAACACAGAAAATATTAACTTTTGCTACACCATGGGGAAGATATTCCTTCAAGAGACTTCCTTTTGGAGTGTCATCAGCACCTGAAATATTCCAAGAAATCTTAACAAATTTGCTCAGCAAATTTAAAAATGTGAGAGAAACAATCCATGATATTTTTATCCAGGCAAAATGTAGAGAAGAACTAAAGAAAACAGTAAATGAAGTCATAGAAACACTAAAGAAATCAGGCTTCAAACTAAATAAAAATAAATGCATTTTTGAAGCAGAAAGAATTAAATTCCTGGGCCATATTGTTTCAGCGAATGGACTAGAAGCAGACCCAGAAAAAGTGGAAGCTATACAGGCAATGAAGACACCTACAAATAAAACAGAATTACAGCGACTACTTGGAATGATCACATACTTAAATAAATTTATTCCGAATATGTCAGATCTCACAAATCCATTGACAGATTTATTACACAAAAATACAAGTTTTATATGGGAAATTCATCATGAAGAAGCTTTGAAGAAAATAAAACAAGTTCATCAGAGTCCTCCAGTGTTAAGACTTTATGATGTAAACAAACTTGTAACATTAAGCGTAGATGCTAGTTCAAAAAATCTTGGAGCAGCACTTCTTCAAGAAGGACAACCAATAGTCTATGGAGCAAGAGCGTTGACCAAATCTGAAGAGAATTATCCACAGATCGAAAAAGAAGCACTCGCTATACTGTTTTGATGTAAAAAATTCCATGAATACGTTTATGGCAAAGAACTGACCGTGGAATCAGACCATAAACCACTTGAGACGAACTTCAAAAAAAACATACAATCTGCTCCAGCAAGATTGCAACGCATAATGTTTAATCTTACACCATACTCGCCGAAGGTCATATTTAAAAAAGGCACAGAAATACCATTAGCAGACTTTCTTAGTCGAGACTGTGATGCATCTAATCTGAAATATGAACAAGAAGAAAATTTAAAAGTTACAGTTATACTACCCATGTCATTAGACGCTAAAGAGTTACTACTTTTACATTTACAGTTACTACTTAAGACAATAAGACAAGGATTTCCAGAAAAAACCACTGAACTTCCTACAGAACTACAACATTACTTTAACTTCAAAGAAGAATTAAGCTATCTTAATGGAATAATTTTCAAAGGAAATAAAATTGTAGTACCAAAATCACAGATTCCTAAAATGCTAAAGAACATTCATCACGGACATCTAGGTATAAACAGTTGCTTGAGAAGAGCACGACAATTTCTTTACTGGAAGAGACAATATGATGACATCATAAAACTAGTTAAAACCTGTTCCGTCTGTGAACAAACACAAAGAGACAATACTAAAGATATAGTGCTAGTTAAAAAGATTCCTACACTTCCATGACAAATAGTTGCATCTGATCTATTTGAATTAACAGGAAAAACTTACCTAGTGTTTTGTGACAGCTACTCTGGATATTTAGATTTTCAACAGCTAAAAGGGCAATCATCATATGAAGTAATAGAACAACTGAAAAGATGGTTTGCTGTGCATGGAGTACCAGAAGAGCTACAAACTGTCAATGGAACACAATACATGTCTAGAGAACCTAAGATCTTTCAAAAAGAATGGAAGTTTAACCATGTCACATCCAGTCCACATCATCATCAAGGCAACGGGCTAGCTGGCTCTTTCAGCTAAAAAGTAGTTCAAGTAGCCAAGAACATATTAAAGAAATGTAGTATCGACAAGTCAGACGTTCTACTCGCTTTATTAAATTGGAGAAATACACCAAGAAATGACATTTTAGGCTCACCCAACCAACGTCTGTACAGCAGAATTACCAGATCTCCAATACCTATAAAAGATAATTACTTAAAACCAAAAATAATGCAAGGAGTAACAGCTAAACTAAAAATACTAAGAGAAAAACAAGCCAACTACGGTAATAAGCATACTAAGAGACTAGACAATTATGAAATTAATGATAAAATCAGACACAAAATTTCTCATCGACAATGGGAAGGAGGAAGAGTGATAGAAAAACCTGAAGGTCTTTCAAGATCAGTAATCATTCAAACTGATCAAGGCCAAATCCTACGCAGAAACTTTAGTCATCTGCACAAGACACAAGCAGACATAACCAACAATAAAATGTTAGTTCCTCAAACTAAATATACAAATGAACCAGCAGTACAACAAGTTCCAGCACAAGAACAATAGCCAGCTGTTCCTGAGTCACTCCCAACATCAACAAGTTCATCACCAAGTACTTCTAATAATATTCAGAAGTCAAACCTGGCTCAACCTGCAACAGCACCAAGATCATCAAGATTTGGGAGAATCATTAAACCAATAAATAGACTTGATCTTTAATAATATTTATTTAAAGTAATAATTACTTGCAATACTAGTTTTTAAGACACATTATGTTGTGCGGTGCAATTTATGATTAAAATATGTATAATTAGATTACTAGTATTAATGTTACTAGTAATCTTTAAAAATATAATAATAATTTAATAATGGTAATATTAATTAAAATTCATAACATGTTGAGTCAAATTGTAATGTTTTGAAAACATTGTTTTTAGTTTACAAAGAAAGGGAGATGTGAAGTATAGACATCTAGCATCAAAACTTTTGAACTAATGCGTAGACCAACCATGAAATGTAAAAAATAAGAAATATATAGTTTTCGTATTTCAAATTAACCGCTTACTTATTTTCCTATTAAAGCTAGTTAAACAATAACTACAATGTTACACAGACATTAGTATTCACATTACTATAGTTCAAGAGATCGAAGGTCCTCTGCTGGATGCAAATCTAATCTAATTTTACTGTAATTAAATCTTATGTAAAGTGATTGATGTTATCAGGGATTGACTTAGAAAATGACAGCTTTGGAATTGGAAGAATGGTTTGCTCCAATCTATCCTAGAAATGATTGACCGACCCTACAAGAAATGGTGACAAATTTTATGGGCAAAGAGGGAATATGTTAGTGGCGTATTTATTGGTAAATCTCTCAATGTATGATAAAATTCTACGTGAATACTATGTAGGATATGTAGATCATGTATTTGGTGTCCAGCCAATATCATGAGTGAATAAAAATAATAAAATAAAAATGAGACATTGGTCACAAAATAATAATGATTTCGATTAATTAATTTAAGTGCAAAGGTACCTTGCATGTGTAAAGGTGTATGCAACAAAATTAGTCAACAGCAAGAAATTCAAAGTGTATCTATACCAGACTATTTTTTAATTATTAATGTAGCTGACAGTTTTATGACTGAAACGATTATCTTTGAAAAACGTAAAGCATATACTGTTATTTTAGACAAAATATTTGATATTTCAAACGCATAATATTGATTGGCATTATATGAAATCAACATTATTTTATTATAGTTTCAGCTGAATAATCTGGAAGAAAATTTGATAACAGTGTTATGCGGTGGTTATCAGGGTTCCATCTCTCAAATGACAAAAAGGAACCTTCGCAGACAAACAACATGTCATCCTAACTTGTTGTCTATCAGTCTGTCTGCCAAAGCTCATTTTCTAACAAAACGCTTGGGGTATCAAGTTTATTGTATACTAAGGCTATCCTTTTATTGTCGTACACATTTTTTTTCATGTAACGAAAAGATGTGGTCTTTTGAAGCGTATTTTTTTATTCATTCAATAGCCTAGTGAAGGGAAATATCTAACAATCAACGATCTATATTTATATGTTGTTTTATTTACATTGTTTTAGTTAGTTTTTACGATTTTGCAAGGTATAGTAGGCAATATACCTATTAGTTTGTGGTGTTCAAAATTATTTGTTTTCAATAGTTTAATTAGAAATAATGTACACAAAACTCTTGTAGTGTGAGTTATACTCATGCTGGATAGATTTTCTTTTACAACATTCATTTACTGCAACAGTTTTACTTTGCCATAAATTATTTTTGAGTGAAAATTCATTACGGGTATTCTAATATAAAAAACACATATCAACAAATTCAATGCTAACTAAAATACCATGACATTTCATACAAATGGTACGTTGTACACATGACAAACAAATTTCAAAAAAATTGTTTTCAATTAAAATTGGCATTAAAATAATTTTTGAAAGAAATTCTGCGAATCTTTATATAGTGATGTCGAGATTAAATATCAATAATATTTTATTATTTTCAGTGTTTCGTACTAAAATTTGGAAAAACGGTACATTTATGGAAACACTTCAGTGTCCTTCCGTTTTTCCGTCACTTTCGATAGTATTAGAGACTATTCTACCCAGAAAATTCATTATACAAAATGCTTCGAATTTTACTTTTGGGAATTAAGTAAAAGCATAGTAAAAAGTCTTTTTCAAGATCATTGCCTATAGTACTAGAGAGAAAAAGCTTGTCAATGTGAAAAGTTCAATTTGAAGTCAAGGTGAAGTTCAATTTTGATATGACTTTCGTGTTTCAATTTTCTATCACGTAAATATTAGACAGAGAGCGAAACAGATGGTAATTAGATGGCGAAAGATCTGAAGAGTATGGTGGGTGAAGTATCAGGCTCAGGAAGCAGAGCAATAACTGACACAGAGATCGGAATATCTAAAGTCTTAGGTAAGCAACATATTGGTGATGGTTTTGCCTGTCATCAGTTTGGATGATCAAGCTTATCACTGCAATTGGCAACAATGACTGCTAACCATCAGGTGGCTTGTCTGCTGGACAAATTATGCATAAAAAATGATGTTCAAAATTAAATACAGAGACACAAAAAATATTTTCTTTGTGTAGTTTTCGAAATCAAGGAAAATTACTTTCCTTTTTTGTCTCCAGAAGACATTGATTTTAGATACCTCTAAGTAGGGAGACCCTTCCTCACACTTTTGTTATATAAACCTATTGAAAGGCCTTCAAATTTAAATTTTAGTGATTTAGTTCGTATCTCTTCCTGCACCAATGTTGCCATAGAAACTAAGCTATGAAAACTTTTGTTCTCATTAGGAAATAAAGCGGTAGAAATATCTTTGGAATATGATATACCTGTCGATGTTTGTAACGAATTTCAAATAAATTACCATTCTATTGAAGGTATCTTAATAATGCCTAGGCAACAAAACCAAAAGTACAAATATTCGAAGTAAAAACTTTTACTTTTATTGCAAGACTTTAGTTTTAAATTTTGCTAGAAACTTGCTTCGAAATTGTATTTATGAAACTGACATAAAAAAAATTATATCAAAACTTAAAAAAAACCCTGATGGGTAGGAACTTATCATTGCACTGCATAAAAAAGGAAACTGTCTTAATTCAGAAGAAGTTTTTAAGCCCATGCGGAAACAGAAATTACTATTTACAATGTACCAAATGTCTGGGATTTTATTCAAAGAAATGCTTGTGGGAACATACCTAAAAATGCACAGGTGGTAAAACAATTAAAATGTACCATCAGAAGCCCAAAACTTATTACCTAGACGTTAAGTTATTAACGTCTAGGTAATAAGTTTTGGGCTTCTGATGGTAGTTAATCGAAATAAAAAGAACGCCTCTGTAAAGGATTTGTTTGATGCACTAAGGCTAACCAATTACGATATTATAACAGAAGCAATAAAATTTGTGGGCAATAATGATCCCGAGAAAAATAAGTACCTACATTTGCTATGAACATCTCTACTGGCACCTAGTAATTTTATTTGGTTTAGTGAATCAAGGGACATACATGGAAATTAATGCTGCTGGAATAGAATCAGACTTAAAAACCTTGATACAGATCATAGATGCAAATTATAAGTACAATATTCCTAGCTTTTTTTTTTTTTTTTTTTCGCTTATCTGCAATCAGTACTTGAACTATAAGCAGATGGGTTGGGCGGTTTTGTCGGGTCGAGGACATCCTCCAGCGAGGACAGTCACTCATCATATTCAAGGTCTGATTTGACTATATTAAGTCCTTTCTTTTCAGACGTTTTTGATAGCTGCGCAATGTTAGATTCGCAGCAAGCGCATTCGGGTGATTCTCCAGCCGCTTTTGATATTTTTGTACAGAGACCTCAATTTCTTCTTTCACAGTGCTCATCTTCAAGTGAGTGTGGATTTCTGTATTAGTCACCAACCAAGGGACTTGCGCTATTGTTCTCAGTATAGTGTTCTGCACTCTTTGTAGTATTGTGATATTGGAATTGCTGGCACTTCCCCATAGTTGTATGCCATACATCCAAGTTGGTTGTAGTATTGAACTATAGATTAATAGCTTATTATCTGTGGATACTCTACTATTTCGGCCTAGCATCCAATAGAGTTTTCTGTGACGTATATTAAGTTCCTCTCTCTTGCTCCTAATGTGCTGATTCCAGGTTTTCACGTGGCACGCCCATCCCCACAAGAAGGCACATTACAACGACGTTTGCCAGGTCTGTCAAGGTTGGCGCTATCGGCTAGTCTCCCACTAGTCATGCATTCCTTTGGCACGTTTCCCACCTTGGAATTGGGGTATTTTTTTATAGAGCTTGTCTTCCTCTTAATCCGGGCGATTAAGCCAAGACTTCCGATCGCAGTGTAGCGGTTGCGGGTTGGAGAGGTCATTTCCTACTCTCTCCAGACCAGCTGGTTAGGTTAGGTTAGGTTAGGTTCAGTACTCATCGGGTTATTTGACCGCCGCCCAGGACTCGGCGTTGTAGTTCGTTTAGCACCACCCAGGGGACATGTGTAAGGTAATGGTTAGGTATTTCTTACGGACGTGAACTACCTCGTCCCAATATTCCTAGTTAAGCCACAACAAATCTCAACAAAAAGAAATGGAACACAGTTACTATACACATATAACACAGTTACATTATACTATAGTCCCTTTGGCGAATGATCTCAAAATTCTTAAGAAATACCTTAATAAAAAATCAGAAAAGGCTGCAATTCAAATTAAGGATGGTTGTTATAATGTTGTTTCCAACATACAATTATCGGAGACAGTGTATTGTAAAGTTCTATTATTAAACAGAGAAAGGCCAGGAGATATACAGAGAATTAAATTACATGACTACTTAGAAAGTGAAAATAATATTGTTGATAAATGTGAAGAGTTTGATCATTACTTACTGCATCCGAATGGGCGTTGGGTACAAGTTTTATTTAATTTAGAGGTTCAGGAAACCATTAAATTATTGCGGTCCATAAGAAATCAATTTGTTTCTAAATCAACTATATATATATATAACTTTAATATGGCTACAAAGTATTAGAAAGGTTATCACAAGGTTATCAGGTTATCACTGGCAAACAATTCAAAAGCTATTTCTTCTATAAGACTTAGGAAATATTTGGTCACATTGTCGAAAATTTTCAGTATATCTAAAAATTATATGGAGTAAATAGCTATGTTTATGAGTCATACCAATGAAGTGGATAAAAAGTCTCAAAGCTTGCCAGCTAATGTGTTCCAAACTGTTAAGATTTCAAAACTTTTTAAACTTATGGAAGATGGGAAAGCAGATGCATTTAAGGGAAAATCTACAGATGAGACGACTTAGTTTTGAATTGATGAAAGCTTGAAAATGATCAGATTCTAAAACACAATCTCGAGCCTGCACAAATGAAAAATTGTGCTTCCATGCAGCAAATACCTCATGAAAACAATTCACTTAAGCCTGATCCAACGAGTTTACAGTGTAATTTTTCTCTGTCTTATTACCAAATTATATCAAGGTCAACTGCAGAAAATAAAATTAAGAAAGGAAAAAAGGACTTTGATACTTTGGACAGCAGACCAAAAGAAAGTTGTCGCAAAATTTGTCAAGTTTCACATAGAAAATTATCAATTACACATAAGCAATAAATGTGAAAAAATGAAAAAGAGCCACTCCAAGCTGTTAAGTAATAAAGACTGGCTCAAAATTTTCGTGCAAAATACTTATCAAAAGAAATAAAGTATGTGAATTTTTGAGAGCTGAAAAATATTTGTAGTATTTTTGCTTGTGTTGTGGCCTTTGATTAGCTTATAACGTTTGTTTGAATTTATTTCAATGTTGGCATATAATGATTTTTAAAGGAAGCCATTCTAAACTGATAAATTTAAACAAATAACTATGTTCTTTATTTCAAGACTCCTTATGGCAATTGTATTATTTTCACGTAAATGTCCAGAGTAGTTTATATTGACATAAGAATAATTTAAAACTAACATGAACCACAAACTTATTCATTATTGTATTTGTCATTACTGTCTTTTGCCTAACTGGTTTCTTTGATACAAAATAAACCATAAAATATTTAAATAATGAAATATTTTATTTCAATCACTCAGAAAGTTAAAAAGTTAAAGTTCCATTATTCATCAAAGTAATTACTCCTTCATGTTTAAGAAAGTAAATAGTCATAACTTACGCCAATAAGGAAAGAATATAAAATGGCAGCTTTTATTTCAATTGACAGATCCTACAGTTAATAAAAAGTTTATAGATATTTTTATTTCAATACAATTTAAGTTTATTGTATGCAAATATTTGCAAATGTCAACCTATTCCTATCCTGATTTATTTTTATACATGCAGTATGAATACATGTGAGTAAAGATGGAAATAATATAGGAATGATTTGGCATGATTACAGCAGCCACTTTAGATTCCTTTTTTTATAGGCGTAAGTTAGGTATACCTTGTTTACCTGCATGTATAAACTTACATGTTTTGGTTTTAGTTAAATTTAACTACTTACCTCCATTTTAATAAAAATGTAGATTTATGTGCATCGAAGTAAAATCATCACAAAGCTAATATAATGAAATATACGTAAATTTTATATTATATTTCTGAATCCAGTAACTTATTTCAATACATATATGAGTTTGTTTAGCTAGTGTGGACATTTTTAACCTTTTTTTGACATGGTTTCGTTTTAAATATTTTTTTGTTTCATTTATCTGCAATCAGTGCTTTCACTTTTATCAGATGTGGTGAAGAGTGTTGAATCTCGTTTAGAGTGTGTCCTCCAGTGAGAACATCTCCTCTTTCCTTAGGAACTCAAAATATCTTTCCTTTTTAATCGCTTTTGATAAGTGCATGTTAATAGCTTTGCAGCCAGTTCATTAGGGTGGGCCTCCAGTCTCCCCCTATATTTATCTGTAGCCAACAGGATTTCTTCCTTTATGGTGTTCATTTGAAGTTCCTTATGTATTTCGGCATTGGTAACAAACCATGGTACATCACATATAGATCGGAGTATAATATTTTGCATTCTCTGCAGTATCAGGATGTTGGAACTACTACAACTGCTCCACAATTGTATGCCATGAGTCCATACAGGCTTAAGGATTGTCTTATATATTAGTAGCTTATTATCGATTGACAGAGTACTGTTCCGTCCAATCAGCCACGTGAGATTCTTATATCTAATGTTGAGTTCATCTCTTTTGCTCTTTACATGGTTTTTCCACGTCATACACCTATCCAGGTGCATGCCCAGGTATTTTACTCTATCTGTGTGTGGCAGAGTAGTCTGATTCAGCTGTATGGGAGGACAGTCGCCCTTTCTCAGAGTAAAGATGACGTGTACAGATTTTGTAGCACTAGTTTTTATTCGCCATTTGTTCAGCCATGAGGATACACTGTCCAGTCCTCGTTGTAGCATCTCAGAAGCCACCACAGGATCTGCGCTGCTGGCCAAGATTGCAGTGTCATCGGCGTATGTGGCAGTAGTCACGCCATCTGTTGCTGGTAAATCTGCTGTGTAGATGGTGTATAGCACTGGGCCCAACACTGATCCCTGAGGAACCCCGGCTTGAATTTCTAAGAGCTTAGATGTGACGTCAGTTACTCGCACTTGGAACATTCGATCTGAGAGATATGATTTCAGCAATTCCACGTAGCTGTGTGGAAGGTAGGTCTTAATTTTGTAAAGTAGGCCTCTGTGCCATACTTTGTCGAATGCTTGATATATATCCAGAAATGCTGAGGAGCAGTACTCTTTTTCTTCTAATCCTTTTCTTATCCTATCGTACACTCTGTGGACCTGTTCCACCGTAGAGTGCTGAGATCTAAAGCCAAACTGATGTGTTGGTATGATGTTATCCTCATCCAGTGTTGGTTTGATTCTGTGTAGAAGAAGCTTTTCAAAGACTTTTGATAATACTGGGAGCAAGCTAATAGGTCTATATGACGAGACGTCATGTAGTGATTTGCCAGCTTTGTGTATCATACGTATCTGCGATACTTTCCACTGCTGTGGAAAGTGTTGGACTCTTAAGATGCCATTAAACAATACTGTTAGGAACACAACTGCCTTTCTCGTTAGTTGTTTTAATACTTCTTTAGTAATTAGGTCGAAGCCAGGGGCCTTTTTATCTTTTAAACTTCTGATCGTTCGCCAAGCTTCATGAACCGTTACGGGGCTCGGGGGCTCCGACATCTGATAATCCTGAAGCAGAGCTGAGTCCACAATTTGTTCAGTCTCACCGACCGGGTTTGGATTCGGGCTAAATACCTTTGCTAAATGATTGGCAAAACAATCTGCTTTTTCTTGAGGTGTCCTTGCCCAACCACTGTTGCACCTCAGAGGGGGTGTTGTTGGTTGCGGTCTGTCGTAATTTTTGGTAAACTTCCACAGCGAGTAGTTTGTTTGTGGAGTAGGTGTTAGGAATTCCAATTGCGTAGCGAGCATGTTGTTATGCCATTCTGTCAAGATCTCTTTTAGTTGCTTACTCGCTACATGGAAGTTCTGCTTATCTACATCGAGGTGAGTTGATTGCCAGACTCTGCGCAGTCTTCTCCTTTCCAGTACTGCCATTTTGATCTCAGCAGGATAGTTAGTAGTCTTAAATTTTGAGATCTCCCAAGGAGTGTTCCACCAACAGGATTCCTGGATTAGTCTTGTGATGTATTCTGTCGCTTCGTCTATATCATCAACTGTCTTCAAAGCTACCTTCATTTGTATATGGTCTGTTATGTACTGCCCAAAGGATTCCCAGTCAGTGCTTTTATTATAGAGAGTAATGGGGTCCGTTGTCTCTATCAAACTAGAGCTTACCGTAAGTATAACTGGTGTATGGTCTGATGGACTGTCATAACATGATTCAGCCTTAAGATATTCCTTAGAGAGTCCTCTAGCGACAAAGAAGTCCAGCAGGTCAGGGAGTCTGTCAGAATGGCTTGACCAATATGTTGGTTCTGCAGTTGTTATGGCAAAGCTATGGTGATTATCCAACATTGACTTTAATTGTCTACCCCTGATAGTCGTCACTCTAGAGCCCCAATACATGTGCTTCGAATTCCAGTCTCCACCTGCGATG
Source organism: Druceiella hillmani (assembly GCA_039881145.1). Lineage (NCBI taxonomy): Eukaryota > Metazoa > Arthropoda > Insecta > Lepidoptera > Hepialidae > Druceiella > Druceiella hillmani. Next base: position 9,068,635 of record JAYKKI010000095.1, on the reverse strand, counting down.
TAACGACTCCCTAGAGTATTGAAGAAGTCAGTGAACATCATCTCACTTATTGCATGTCTCGGCGGGCAATACACTGCAGATATGTTAAGGTAACCAGTTTTGTCTTCTACAGCTATTGTTGTAGCTTGTATATGTTCTGTTTTATAATCAGGCATTTGATGATATTTTATAGATTTCTTAATCATAATTGCAGTTCCGGCGTGCGCTCTACCATCTGGATGAGGTTTCAAATCACACTGATAATCTTTGAAGCTGAGGTACGTGTTAATGGTACAATGAGCTTCCGAGATAAGGAGTATGTCTATGTTATGTGTCTTCATTAACAGTTCCACTTCGTGTTTATTAGGTGTTAACCCATTTATGTTAATAGTAGCTAGACGTAACGAAATCATATTGAGAGTCGGTCTACTAGTTTAGATATGAGACTCATAAGAGTACTCATTTGTTGAATGATGAGGTCGAACTTTTCAGTTTGTTTTAAAAGTACATACTCCACTGATATGTTTGTCGCGGTTGTATCAACAGTGGTGGTGTTCTGGTTGGTATCCTCTTCTACACTATTTGTACTTTTATAAAGGTTTTGACTAAGAGTTTCGGCATATGTTCTATTCTGGCGAGTGGTTCTGTTCTGTCTCGTGTTATTCTCGGATCTGCCCATGTCTGCATAGTCATTTTTGGTTTGAGGTTGTTCAGTAGTTAGATCTCTTCTATTTGTGTTTACATTTCGTTTCTTTTTACGAGCTAATATTTCTTGATAAACCTCGCATCCTTTGTAGTTGGCTGGATGGGGTCCTTTACACAAAGCACACAGTGCAGGAGAGTTGCGGTCACGCCTTTCGCATTCCGATGTCCTATGGGATTCTCCACATTTAACACAGCGGTATGGCCTCATAAAGTAGTTCTTGGAGTGACCATACTATTGGCATCTATGACATTGTACAATAGATGTTCTTTTTCGGGGATCCTCTATCACTACTGATTGCTGGTATATGTACTTGAGAAGTTTGACTGCTTTGTTGTTGGGCCCTGGTGCCAAGTTCACAAAGAATGTCGAAGTTGCTTTCTTTTCAGGGCCATACTTAGCATTCATAATTTCTCCAGTAACTATGTTACCAGTGACTTCTATCTCATCTTTGATGGTATTGAGCGGAGTAGATGGGTGCAGATTTCTTATTACTATTCTGAAGTTTCTTATGTCCTTCCTGTTAAATGTATGGCCTATAAGACCGTTCTCTCTAACAATCGTCATCAGTTTTTTGTAGACCTCAATTTCCACACTGCTGATTCTGAGTTGGTTCCTATTTACTATTTTGTAGGTAAACTGATTTCTTTCGGCCACTGTTTCTAGGAGTTCCGTTAGTTTATTAACGTCCTCAACACCATAAAGTATTACTGGTGGAGGTTTGTTTGGCTTTCTCACTTTTTTTTCAATATTCTCCTCATCAAGATCAATAGTCAGTCCAGTAAACCGGTTTGATGTTCGGACAGGGTCTGGAGATGGTGTTTGTGATAATTTCTTTCTCTTGGAATTCCTGTTTGGTATTCTCTGCCAGGATGGAGGGTTGGGTTTATTGCTCGACTGAGGTTCATTTGTTTCTTGAGACTGAGATTCACTAATTTCTGCATAACTTCCCAAAGATGCAGATCTGTGTCTTGATAGAAACATACTCGGGTGAAAAGACTGTTGAATGAACTTTTTTCTGTTGCTGCTGTCAGTAGCATTTACTGCCACAGTGGCCTGGTCGCCTACTCCTGTGTAGTCTTCTTCGGTAACATACTTCACACTCGCAGGCCCGGGTACCTGCGAGCGCCGGGGGCTAGCCGGGGTGCATGGCATATCATTATTATCTATTGTTGTACTCATCATTAATGTTCCCACGAGTAGGGTCGATTTAAAAGGTCACTCCTGAGGTGACGCCCATTCCCAGAGAGAAGGCTATTAAAATGACGGTTCGCCTGATCCGCCAAGGTTGGTCGCTAGGAGCTGGACTGTCCTGCCAGCTATTCATCCCCTTGGCGCGCCCCGCACCGTAGGATTAGGGGATTTTTGAAGAGGTTACCTTCCTCGTAGTCCAAGTGGTGAAGCCCAGACTCCCGTTCCTGCAAAACATGACCACAGGTTTACGGTGCTGGGGCAATCCTTTCGGGCTACACACTGGTTTTTTTGTCAGGGTTGTCTCCCTTAGCTAGATTTATCGGTTTTAAGGCACCGATGACTCGCCTTCGCCCTTCTTTGTTTGCTATCAAGGTCACGAGGTAGATGTGTTGTGCAAGACTCGTTGTTGACCAGGACATTGCACGGGGAATGGGACGACTCATATAGTGAGTCCACTACCAGACTGCGGCGGCAGTTTGACAGTGGCGAGGACGTGTAAGATAGGACTTTATGATGCGCGTCTGATAGCCTAATCTTGCACACTTAGGCGTACGCTACCGGCTCTTACTCAGCTTTTTCTAGGTACGTACCTACTAGCATAACTATGCACCACCGAGGCCTAGCACCATTTCCCCCCCCCCAGTTTTAAATATTAAAAATATTATTGATGCGAAATTTATTTGTTTTCAGGGTTTTCCATTTCCAAAGTATCCCAACGGAACTGTCTGTCTATCCGTCCGTCTTTCAGAGGCTTAAATAAGAATATAAGATATGTGCTTGAAATGTATGTATGTAGTTCAATAGTGTGAAAAATGGTTAACAATAAATTTTGGGGAGGATGCACACGTGCGAAAAAAGACAAATTAATATTTAGTTCGTATCAGCTTGTAGGGTATCATAACTAATCAAAGAACTTTAAATTTTTATTTTTGCGAATAAAGTTCAAAAGTTAAATTTTTTAAAACCAATTTTTAAATCAAGTCGACGGCAATGAGGGTCAATATTTTGGACTTCTTTCCCTTAACTTGTCGATTCTGATTAGTAAACCATTTTAATAATTTATATGATATCTGGTACATGTTCTTGTTGAATGATAATGTACAACATTTTAACTTTTCATTTGGTAAACTAGAAAATAAATCTATTTCAATTTTTTTTCAGAATTTGAGCTTGAAATATGGGCAAATATTTCTTAGGCATAATAAATATAAATTGATAAAAACTACACCAAAATAAATTTGAGTCTTTTAAGAATATAATATAATAAATATTTTCTGGAATGATGTTTAAATGCTATGCAACTGATGCTACCAGCGAGCAAAATAATGGAAACATTTTAAAAATCTAGAATGTTATCGGCCTTATGTTAACTTTATTGGAGGGTAGATTGTTCTAAAATAAAATAAAATTAACTAATTTTATTACCTATTGTGTTTCAATCTCCATTTAAAAATAAAAAATCGTCGAACTGTCCATATTTAGTAAGTATATAATATAGAGAGCAAATTGATTAATATGATTATATTTTTATTCTTCAACTTAACTATTGCTCATATTTTGAATTTATAGAGACCGACTTTGTGCGTAAATTCATATGATAACAATATAGATGACTTTCTAAACCCTGTTTCTGTGGGCAATCAACAGCACATAGAATTTCATTTGGACCATCAAAACAGTCTGTATGTGTTTTTAAAAAATATTGTTACAAACAGGCCCAGCGTCTCTGGAGTGGATCTTTTCCCCGATTGCACAAACTGATAATTCCGGATTCAATGAATTTGACTCGACAACCATAGATTCATCTGCTTTACATACTCGGTCACAAGAGATTGCCACTACTATTTCTATTGTAGATCCTGCTTTTATTTCGTCCTCTATTATACATAGTAGCAATTCTGCTATTACCTTAAATGAACTTGATGTTACTCTTATTCAACAATCCAATATAAAAGGTCTCGTTACTTCTTCCGACTACAATTCTCTAATGGATTTATCTTTTGTTTCATTTGATAAAATGTTGAATGGCGTTCATGAGAAAGATTCTCTAATAACTACTAATGACTTTAGTACTTCTGATCTGTCGAAATCTATTGACACATACATTTGTTTTTCTCGCAACAAAAATATGAATAATAAATAGAGATTCATGTAATGACAATAGCAAGCAAGATAAAACATGCAACATACCTCAAAATGATGAGTCAATGAGTAATGAAAAAGAATTATGCACTATTTTTAATGACAGACCACTAGTTCTCTCATTGATGATAATACGTATTATGACAATAGTGACCAAGATGAAACATACATACCACCAAAAGATAAATCATCGAATGAGGAAGAAGAACCACATAGAAATGTAAATAATCAACCACACAATAGTTATACATATTATGATGATAGCGACCAAGATGAAACATATGAACTTAAAAATAATGAACAATAGATTGAAGATCTACACAATACAGGAGATCATATTAAAAGAAATGTATCTACACAAAGAGAAGCAACCGTTATTGATTGCCAAAAGAAGTTTAAGTTTCCAGTTAGAATCAGAACGAGAGACTTTGTTTTTTTGCGAGTCCTTCGTTCTAAATTTTGTAAGACATATAATAAGGTAATGTACAATTGAACCGAAAATTAAAAAAATATTATCTTATCCCAAAAAAAATTAAACTTTTTTGTAATTTGTGAAAATTATATCACTAATACATCACAATGTGTAAAACCTATGAAAAAAAACTAAATATAGTCAAATATCCAACTACTGCCTTGCCAAAAGTGCTTGGGGTTTTATTCAAGGAAACAACTATGGTAACATAAAAAGAAATTTGATCTGCATCCACAACTACTAATTCTCAAGTTCAATTCCAAAATGTTGTGTTACATAATTTAAAAAGGGATAGTCAGTTAAAAGAAAAAGTGTTTCCTAAAATGAGACTGGACACTATATCACTGGAAGCAAAAAAGGATATTTATATTATAATATACTTTTGCTTGTGAATTTTTTGTTATCGGTATATTTTTAAACAGTATATACAATATCCTTAAAGATCTTTTAAACAAATTAAAGTACATTGGCCCAAATGGTAAACCAGCAATTGTTGTTGGTGCCGAAAGTCTATTTCTCAATTAAAAAGTAGACATGATGGTATTCTTGAATATTAAATAACAATACACAAGATGCTAGAAAGTTATGCAATATCTTTTTAATTACATGATACACCTGTGGTAAGAAAAATGATAAATTAAGAAGGCAGATTTTCATAAAGAAACCTTGCCCCTAATTTTGCATAAAAGTTGGAATATCAAAATGTGATGTAATAATATATTATGTACAGAGAAAGTGTATGAGTTGAGTCACAACATCATTGTGACTTTTTATATCTAAAACAGCATGTTTTTTTGATGACCACATGGTCAAGGTGTGCAAGAAGAAATATGTAAACTTTGTCAAAATCACTTTCATTTAGTTCTGATTTTTACTATTGAAATTGATGAAGAAAGCTCTCTTAAATTTTTAAATAAAATTTTTACCTATCTGGCATTTGGATTTTGATTTTGTGAATAACAGATTTTACATTTACAGTTGTTTAATTTCTTATCATTTGCACACTCACCACAAGTTTTAATATCTAAATGTGGAGAATTAAAAATCATAATAGAAATAAAATTTGAGATATACATTTGAAAATAAAATAAAAAAATAATTTTGGGAATCAAATACCAGCTCGTAGTCATCTCAACTATCATAGTAATCAAACGTAATCGTAGTCATCAAAGGTAAATCATTACAATTCTAAATCATAATTAATGTAAAAATTTATTATTGTAAGAAAATACAAAGTTTACTTAAAAGTGGTTATTGGTTATAACATAAAACTAATTGTAAATGCACTCAAGAAATAATTTTATTAAACAAATTTAAATCAGTCGCATTTCTATAATTAACAAGTTTATAATATCGATCACAAACAATGGTAAATCAATTATTTTAGTTTTTTTTGTAGTATATTATAACGGAAACACTGAATTCAATCATTTTAGCTGCAGTATTGAAGCATAAAGTGCACCACCACAAAGCATACTTTATACACAATGTTGCAAAAAACGTTTTCTTAAAATTAGAACAATTGCTGCCCATCACGAGCCGTCCAATTATCGATAGCTCGCTACTCTGCATTCTATGCAATAGACAATTTTCTCTAGAGAGCTAATTGATTTTCTAAAGTGTTTTGTCAATTTCTAGGGAATTTGAAGGTTCATGGTTTTGATTAATAATAATCGTCAAAATACTCAACTATCACTGTAATCTCATATAGAGAGCAGCTCTCTTTAAATGAGACAGTTTAAGTGTTGCAAATTGAAGTGACACATTTAAACTTAACATGTACTGCAATTACTATATAAATTAATGTTGATGTTGACGTGTGAATTAAATAATGTTTTCGGTATACTTTTGGTTATTTTTAAGTATTAATTATAAGTTTTGTAATAAATTACTGAAGTAATAAAATATAAGCTAATATACTTTCATTTTATTAATATCCTGTCGAGAATCCCACCACTTCACTTTCATTTATTGTCACTATTTATTATCGAATGAAAAGTGTAAAATGCGAAATTTGCAAAAAATTTATATGAAAAAAACTTTCCGTTCACAAATAATTAAATATAACAAAAAAAACATTCAGCCTGCAAATCAGTTTAATTTTAATACAAATATAAAATGAATTTGTATTCAAAGTTAACTAAGGGAGAATTCAATTTGTACTAGATGATTGAATGATTATGTTTTCATAAACATTACCAGATTCAGAAAACAATCAATTAAATGTCAGGCAACATTTAGAATAATATTGGGTACGTATGAAATTCTGGAACTCTTTATATCGGTAATTTCTTCATAAGGTTTGAGCAGTGCAACCTACAGCTTCCATTGATCCCATTGTGAGAGTATCTTTGTAAAAAACTACGAAGAATTTAGCTGAAAAGGGTGTTGTGAAGCGGTATTGTCTTTATGGGAATGAATTTGTTCAGACATGAACAATCTATTGCAACAGACTATTTCCACTAACATTAACTGATGATGGTTTAAACAATTTAATCTATATTAGTTATTGTATCATCTTCAAAGTAAATAGCACATTCCGTTAGATGTAGGTTAATTGCAGTTAAACATATAATATGTTAGCATATTGTGTATAATATAGCTTCTTGACTATATACAGTTTCTCGATATATTAGAACTTTTATTTGTTGAATGTTGTGCTCATAGCTTGTGCTCATAAATATTTTTGTTGATAACGTGAAAAACATGGAATTCCATGTCATCAACGTAACAATATGGAATTGCACATATTGTATGTTATTAAATAAAAAAATGTGTTTCCCCATAACTTACTAAATTTTAAATATCCATTGATAATTTCAACTTCACAAATACCACTAACATTATCCTTAAAAAAGACATTGCTGATTGATTAAGTATCATCCGCCTCATTTTTATGTATTCTAACTGATACACTTAATGCAAGTTTACAAGTATTAATGCAGATGACTATCATCCGAACAAATCAGCGGATGTGTTACATGATATTTGAAGAAAACACAGTTAAAGCTATTGGGCTAGATCAGCTCAATAAATCTTTATATTTCCAAGAATTTTCAAAAGTTACTTGATGCACACCGTGTCTTGTTCTTAAACTGTTTATATGAAAATTATATTGTGTGTAGAAATCTCTTACGTGTTTGATTTTTTTATTTATCAATCCAAAGTAGATGAAAGAAATTTATTAAAAATTATCAAATTTGTTAAATAATTGTCAAATTGATTGTCATATTTTAACATAATGGCAAATACTATGTGGAAATACATCATTTTCATCCCATGATTATTATTACTGTACGATGTATTATTACTTATTGCCTATTATTTCTCGATAAACTCTATCTTTGGAGGAGACAACAGCGAGACAGCACATATAAAAAAAGACCGCATTGTGTCCTCATAGGGACAAATGAAGCCTGAAGCCCACATAACATGAAGGCATGTTTTATTGTTATAGTTGTCGGTAATATATTGTTACCATTCATACGAAATTTTGAATTATTTTATGAAAATTATAAGTCAATGTTGCTAATTTATATTTCTTCTCTACATTGTTTAGTATGCAATGTCGACTTTAAGCAATATAAGAAAATAGTTAAAAATAATCAATTTTGAAGCTATTGGTTTAAAGGGAGAATAAGAGTTAGGTCCAATAAAATAGCAAAAACAGGTAATCCTAACAAAACTTGTAATTACATTTTTTCTTTGCTTCAAAACAACATGGTTCAAATGATACGTAATAGACTATTTAAAGGATTGTATTTATGTTAATGTGTGCTTTAAAAGGACAATTATAAGTGCAGACTTTAAAATTACTGTAAAACATTTATATTCTGTGGTTAAAATATTAGCGAGTCACTTTAGAGTAAACACATAATGATGTGTGGATATCACAAGTGCGTTTTTATTTGTTTGATACTTCATATTTCTTAAAAATAAGAGTAGATCTTATTAAACTTTGCAAACTGATAAAATGTATTGCGGACTAATATATAGTAATGTTTTTATTGCATTAAAATTACAGTTTCTGAAGAAATCACAAGAATATATTCTCAGGCACTATTAAATTTTTCTGTTGCTCATCAGTTATGCTCATAAGTTGAATCATCGACTAATTGTGGTCCTTATATATTTAGTATGTGATTATAATTATTAAATAATCCATTACACGTTTCTTATAACACTTTTACACGCTCTTTTATTTGGCCATTAGTACGTTAGTTCAGTACCTAATGAATTACTTTAATTTGAATCTCGCCAATTGAATGAATATTCATGCTGACTTGATCACAAATAATTGGCCGTATATGAAATTCCACTTGGACAACTGGTTCACCAGTGTCCCATAGATCAAAGAATTTCTCTCCGACTATAACCTGACTATTATAAGAATTAAGAGCTAATAAATATAGGAGATACCCAATGAAATGAAAGCAAAATTTTTCTAGAAAATCAGTTTTCCCTCTGCTTTTAAGAATCAGACAAAAAAAGGAACGCAATTCTATTGTGATCAACGTTAATAAAATATCTCACCTAAACAAAATGATGATTAATAGTGATTATGTAAATAGAATTAATAGACTTTCTACATAAAAAATAAGTATTCTGTTTTGTTGCTCATGTTAAGTAATTGACAACTTTCACAAGGTGCTAACCTACAGAATGTCAACTTAAAAGACCATTAATCAGTAAATAAGTGTCAAGTTATTTTCTAAATACACAGTACAATACTTGAGCTGCACTTTGAAAATCAATATTTTTCAAGAATTAATACGGGTAAGAAATAAAATGAAACTACTCTTTGATAAATGTTAATGTATCAGCACGTGTTTGTCATATAATTAAAAATTACCAACTGAATTTCCATCAATTTTTATTGTGAGGTAGAAAATTAAATAGCTTGTTAATTATGCGAATATGTTAATTATGTTTGTATTGTTACATTTTTAATTTTAACTGAAGACTATAACCTTAATAACAATTAAAACACTTCAATTAATTCATATTCTGGATTTATTGTTGATTGATCTAACATGATACATAACCCACAAGGTTAACAATTTATTATCTAAACCTAGAAAATGTACAGTCATTGAAAGATTTAATAACAATTTTATGGGTTTTCTCAATTATACCGTAATAATTTAAACATATGTAGAGATTTTTTTATGGGTAAAAAACTTTGGACTGATAATCATGACAATATCCCGAAGAGACCGGCACTGCACGAAATCAGCATGAAGAAGAAGAGATTTGTTTACTTTTCGTGGATGAGTGGGTGATGCATATCATTGATATATTTCACTTGCATTGCTGCACATATCATCATAATATCCAGTTTTTGATTTATTTTTTTTTTATTTTAAAACCATTTTAACTAATCTTAATAAAAGGTTTTTATGGATAAAATTAATTACTGTGATATTTGATATACAAGAAATGTTTTTACAATTTAAAAATGATCAAATTTTGTTTATTTAACTTTTTATTTATATTTCTGTTCGGAAAAACTACATTAGACTTGTACTAAATTGCATTGTAGTAACTGTGTGAGCATTTCTATTCATTAGCTTTTGCACCTGGCAACAGCCTCAGATATTGAAAAGTTTCTACCTCCCATCTTGCAATTCAAATCAGCATCCGAACAATCTTGGGTGGGTTCTTGTTCTTGATTGTGTGTTGTATTAATCTACTTATTGATTGGCGCATATTATATTATATATATGTATATACATATATATATATATATATACATATATATATATATATATATATAGGCGTGCCAAAATAAAAAGACTCCTTATGAGTTTTATATTTTCTTAAGTATTCATCTTTTTAAGTATTCACCATTAGAGAGAATGCACTTGTTCAATCTTTTATTCCACTGTTCAAAACTATTTTGAAACTCACTGATTGATATCTTTTATATGGCCTCCACCGATTTTTGTTTCACTTCCTCTGCTATATGAAAACATTTCCATTCAAGTCCCTTTTCATTCTAGGGGACAGAAAGAAGTCACAGAGAGACAGATCAGGTGAATAGAGCAGGTAAACAATCAGGGTCATTCCATTCATGCTCAGAAACTTCTTCACAGCGAATGCGGCGTGAGGAGGTGTGTTGTCGTGGTGGAAGAACTGGTCCCTATATGCCAAAAATCTGACCTTTTTTCCTGAAGCTTTCTCGCAACCTCCTCAGTACCTCCATGTAGAACTGTTGGTTAACTGTTTGGTCTAGAAGAACAGACCCTGTATGCACAACACCCCTGCTATCAAAAAAACAAATGAACATCGTCTCGATTTTCAATTCCACCTGACGCATTTTTCCGACAAAGAGAATGAGCACTCTTCCATGCTTGGTTTCGGGATCGTACCTATAACACCATGACTCGTCACCAGTAATAACATTGGAAATAAAATCTGGGTCCTCTTCCAGCTAATTATTCAATTTGTGGCATCCTTGAACGCGACAATCTCTTTGATTTTCAGAAAGGAGACGAGGCACAAGTTTGACTGCAACTCTTGTCATGTACAAATCCTGTGATAGAACCTGCTGAATTGAACTCAATAGCATTGCAGTCATGTTTGTGATAAAGGGGCTCCCAGAACAAGGTAGACTTTCAATCGACATTTCCCCACTTTTAAAACGCGAAAACCAGTTGTAGACCCAAGCTTTACTCATTGCTTCATTCTTGTAAGCTATTTGGAGCATTGCAAGCGTTTCCACAACCGTTTTTCCAATAGAACACAAAATTTTACAGCCATATGTTGCTCATGAGTATCGTCCATTTCACGATTTCGCCGAAAGAGATAATCTTGATTCACTTAAAATTAAACTTTGGACAAACGCATGGTCTCACAGTGACGTGGCTTCATACACTGACTGAGAAAGAGCTACCGTACAGCAGCCGACCACAAAAACTGGTAACACTGCCACTTCTCCCCTCTATGGCCTGTGTCTCTGATATATATATATATATCGCTATCAGTATTGTATCCTATATGGGAATTTTTACAAACAATGTTATATCTGAGTGATTTTGCATCTTGTATATGAATGCAAGAATGGAGTGAATTTGTAAGCCATAAAAGTGGTTTAATACAGAAACACTATGAAAAGAAGTCATATGATTATTTAGTTAACAATAGATGATTCTTTTAAAAATTAAATAAAAGAGTAAAATGTTAAATTTCACTACCAAGTAATAATAGCCACTAACATGGGGCGACAAATTTACCATACAAAACAATTGGCCACTGTGCTCCTTTTTTTCTAACTCACCATGGTTGTTTTAATAGATGTTGACTTGTTGTTAACAAGAATTTTAAAATAAAACAACACTGATGGAAAAAATAACATACTTTAATTAACATTATAATTACAAAACATATCCAAGTATACAAAGATGGCGTTTGTTCAACGTGACAGTTGCAATGCACGTACATAAATGGTAGTAATAATATCTTTTATAATGTTTTGATTAATATTAAAACCCCCACTAATGAATTATTATACAGCTTCAATGCCCAAAAAACACATAAATTTATAATGCTTAGCTGAATTAAGCTTTTCGTTAATAGTTCCGCTGGCATATCAACTATCGGCAAATGTTATACTTGAAATTACTTCTTTAGAGTAATGATAATGAACATCAATATGTGTTTTTCTGTTGTAAACCAATGGATTTACCAACAGCTTATGTCCACTTTGATTGTCATTGCAAATAGTGATTTAGTCCCCATAGGTATACTGACAGTTTTACAGTCCATCATACTAAACTTACACAATAACTGATTAATATAGATGTTTTTGACTCAAAGTAATGACATTATTTTCTTTGTCCATATTCGCACACATACCAAAATATTATTTGATTTGTCCTAAATCTTTATTTCAAAATGATTACATGAAATTTCTTTCAACAGTTTAATTTCCATTTTATCATCGGAAAGTAGAAATAAATCATTAACATAAATTTTTCTATGTGAACATTAACAAACAATTATCAACCTTCTTGTGCCATGCGCTGGAGGCTTGTTTGAGACTGTATATTGCCTTTTTTAACTTAAGAACTTTATATTATTATTATAACCAATAAAACCATTTGGTATTTGCATATATATATCCAACTCCCCATTCAAAAAGTTGGTCCTAAGATTTAAATGTGCTATATCTAGATTTAGTTGTGAAATTAGACAAATCAAACAATAATCTTAAAAGTAGCAAGTCTCACTACAGGAGAGAAATCATCATTGTAACCAATCCCACGTTTGTACTTTTGAACTTTTGCAACTAATCTTGCATAGTAATGAATATCATTTTCACTATCACACTTTTTCTTCAGAACCCACCTACACTGAACAATAATGCCACTAACCGGAGCACTGGTGTTCACCTTTGTCTAGTAGGTTATATACATATTGTAATGTCAACACTTACAGTAGAAGAATTTGAGTCTTCACTTTCACTTGGCAAAAAAGGTTCATCACTCAAATCTAAATTATTTGCATAGGTAAATGAATCATTAGAATCTGATCACCTATCTTCAGCACTTGGTTTTTTTAGGTTTCCACTCTTCAACAACAATTGCATTATCTAACTGTAAGGTATTCTCTATGATGATAATATCTTGACTGTTTGTAATTGACTGGATTATATGATTATATACTCTGATTCTTTCACATAATCAGAATAAGCCACTAAAATGCATTTATCAGATTTTTTGTCCCATTTCAACCGTTTTTCTCATTAACTATTATAGTGCCACCAAATATTTTAAGATAACTAATATCAAGCTTCATATTAGTCCATAATTCACATAGAATTTTATCATACAGTCCATAAGATATTCTTCGATTCTGTAATAAACCAGCTGTATTAGTAGTTTCAGTATAAAATTTCTTTTCCAAGCTTGCTTAGAATAAAAACATCTAACCTTTTCAATGACTATTCCATTCCTTCTTTCACTTAAACCATTCTATGATAAATATTGTGGCGAAGATTGTGTATTCTTTAAAGTCCGAAGTGGTTGGTGTGGATGGTATCTCTGCACGGATGCTGAAACTAACACTACTGTACACCCTTACCATGATTACCAAAATTGTGAATCTGTCGCTCACCTCTTCTACCTATCCAGAGATATGGAAAAAAACAGTTGTTATCCCGATAGGCAAGAAAAGTAGCGTTCAGTCATTAAGAGATCTTCGCCCCATAAGCATTCTACCGGCAATATGCTAAAATCAGAAAAAATTGTTTGCAATCTGCTTAAAATATTTTTAGAATCCATCAAAGCGCTCCCTCTTACCCAATCAGGTTTTCATGGTCAACACAGTACATCCACAGCACTTCTATCTATTACTAATGATATCCTATCCTCAGCTGATAAAAGGGAGGTTAATGCTGTCGTTTTTTGGATTATTTACATGCTTTTGATTGCCTAAGTTTGCCAATTTTAAGGGCTCAATTACAATATTACGGCTTATCGGAATGCGCGTGTAAACAGTTTAAAAACTATTTTAAGTGATGGTGTCGGTATGTCGAAGTATTCAATGGTAATCAAATTCGTACCTTGAAAGTTCATGCCATTTCTAGAGGTGTACCGCAAGGGTCAATCCTAGGGCTGCTACTTTTCACTCTGTACATGTCAGATATTTCGAGCTATTTAGAGCACGTAAAAACTTATTTTTACGCTGATGATACGCAGCTGTAGAAATGTTTTCGTGTGAGAGATGAAGACAGAGTGAGCAAAAAGATCAATGAAGATCTCATGAAAATCTGGAATTGATTGTGTAAACATGACTTATTGTTGAACCCTTCCAAATCCTGTTTTCTAATTACGGGAAGTAGGGCTCAGGTAGCAAGATCATGAAGATTGAAGCTCGCCATAAACGGGCAGTCCTTTCCTATGGTGGAACTCGCCAAGAATCTAGGCATTACAATGGACTCATAGCTGAGATTTCATGAGCACATAACCGCAAAAATTAAATGTTGCTTTATGTTTCTCAAAACGCTATACAGATACCGTCCTTATCTCTCTGTTCCCATTAGGAAAATTCTAGTTGAGAATCTCATTCTTCTTGTACTCGATTATGGTGATATCGTATATGGCCCGCGTTTACTTTCAAAAACAGCCAATTCAATCCAAAGAATTCAAAATGCATGTGCGCGTTTTTGTTTCGGCATCCCACGGCTATCCCGTATATCATCGTATTTAAATAAGCATGGAATGCTCTGAATGCACAATCGTCGCAGTTATCACACTCTCTGTTTTTTGCGTAGACTTTTCACAGCAAAAGAGCCGAAATATCTTTACTATATATTAAACTGGTCCGGCAGGGCTCTTAGCCACGTGACGCGCGCCAGGGACCGACTTCTCATAATCCCAGAAAATTGCACAACCGGCTATCGGGGTAGTTTCACGTTTGCTACAACCGAAATTTGAAATGACCTCCCTCCTCCCCTGAAGACTGCTGGATCCATGACTACTTTTAAAAGGTCAATCCGTAAGTGGTTTTTGACCCAGCAAATTCAAACGGTATAAACGGAAAATATTGGCTCTTTGAAATCATTTGATTTAAATTATATTTATAATTAGTATCTTCTTTTCTTTGTGCTATGTTTCCTCTATGGATAATAATGTGTATGTAGTTATATGTCTGTATATAATACCTGTATTAAAAATAATTATTAATATCATTATACGAGTATATTGTGTAAACTGTATATGTGTATGTGTGTATGTATGTATATATGTATTTCATATGTATGTATGTGTATATATTTGTATTTGTATGTATGTTAACAGGTGCTAGCTGTAAATCGGCTATGTCGGTTTTGCTTATAGCATAACTGCACAAGCTGAGCTAGTAACCTTTTTGTGAACAAAATATTAAAAAATTTCAGGTTAAGGCGTGTAACTTAATTTCTAACTTTAATTTTGCCATTAGCCCTAAGAAACTTTTTGTACATGTTGTATTTTATACTTTACCTGTTGTATTTTATATCCACAAATAAATGATATTATTATTACTATTCTGCTTAGGCATATAAGGTTTAATTCTTTGATGAATTATTCCCATCTTTCTTTTTATTCTTATAAAAATCTGTTCCATTATTTTGAAAGTTTTCAAGCTTGGCTTTATAGTATTTGAAATATTGAAAGGTTTCACTTTTATTTTTCATAAAGTAAATATACATACATTACACATGTAACTGCAATCATCAACAAAAATAATAAAATACCTTTATCTTCCAAGAGGGACACCTTCCATTGGCTCACATATATCTGTATGTACTACATCCAGTAGCTATACACTTCTGTCACCAGCACTGGAAAAAGGCAATTGACTTTGCTTCCTTTCACAATATATATCTCAGGAAGACTTGTTTATAACTGTCTTCTTGTCACTAGATAAACCTTCAGCAGTATTTTGTATTTTATTAGGTAGATACTGTTGACATATCCTAGTCTACAATGCCAAGTCTCACTGGTTGTTATTGTTGGAGCTGTCCAAGTGGACTGATTGTATTAAGTTTGCACACCCCTTTCACCAATAAACCTGTAGCCACCAGGACTCCTTTTCTGTTGTAAATATCAGAACCATAATTTCTAAAGTACACACTATAATCCTTATTTATCAATTGGATTACTGACAAGACGTTCGTTGTGAGACTTGGGATACATAAGATACGTAACTACCACTTAAGATCCCAGCACTAAATGCATTTGTTTGTTTTCATTTATTTCCTTTATGATTTATTATAATTTTATTAAAATTTGTACACTGGTTTTGATAGTGACCAATCTGTTTTGATCTGTAGCATTTCACGTGTTTAGCATTATGTTTTGACACGAGTCCATAATCTTTGCTTATATCTCTAGCCACATATTAGTAATTTTTCTTATGTTGGTATTTCCGAATACTAGCAGGCACACTATGTATTTACCACTTTATTTATTACTTTGATTTAACCCTACTATATGTTCCATCCAAAAATATTTCTTGCAATAAATACAGTTGTAACGAGTCTTATGAGGTTCTTGGAGCTACAACGATAAAAACAACCTACTTCGTTATTATTTGATATCACTGTAGATTCAGGACTGTCTAGTTTGCATATTTCAACAAGTTTTTGTCTTATCAATCTTGGTAGACACGTGTTCGCAGCATGTCTTCTCAGATGTACATTTATCAGATCATAGAAAGAAACTTCCAAAAACAATGGTTGGTACACCTTCTGTCCAAGCTTATTATATTTTTGGAGAATAATGGATTCCATATTTCGACTGGCTCCTTTAAATATTTATAACACTTATATCTGCATCGGTCTGAAGGATCACGGTAACTTTTAATTAGTTTATACTATAGTTTCTAGACTACATGCTGTCTAGCCTCAGAGGCAAACATACACATATAAGTACAGTAGCATGAAGCAAGTAACTATGAACCCTTATTTGGCTTTGAAACCCTGTATCTGAAAGTTGTGTTATTTGGTGTAATATTGATGAGGAATATAAATAATAGATAATATCTATAATTACATTTAATACATTAATGGAACATTTCTGGGTGCTCTAGGTTTCTACGTGCTGATCTAAGATGAAGGGGAGTTACATATTCCCAGCAGTGAACGACGTCATGAAGATTGATACTGCTCAAATACTAAAAAAAAACGCCCAAGTTAAAAGAGAGAAATATATTTTTAATACCAAACTCTAAGCTGAAATAGTATTGTTAAACGAAAATAATAGTCTGAATTGTGACAATGAAGATTGATGATTTATTAGATGTAACTTTTACCTATTAAACGTTCCTAATAATAAAACTTAAGCTTTAATGGATGTTGATCTCAAAGCAAGCATACTAGACTAGGTTTAGAAGTATCAAAGTGAGAGATTAATGTACGTTGTTTTTAATGCTTTTATAAAAATATATTACCTAGATTTAAGTCAATAGTTCAACTAAGTGATAAAAATATGGATTTATCGAAAAAATGCTTAGATAATTACCTTAAAACTAGCTTGTTAAGAAAATTGAGAATGGGGCCATAAACCAAGAAAAAATTGGGTTAATTTGAGACATGTCTTAAATTACCTACATTCTCGATTTTAAGTTTAATTGTTTTTTTATGGTTTTTGGGAAGATTTTTTGTTTGATCTTGTGTAAATTTATTTTTATTTAGCTAATTACAAACATTTAAAATTATGAAGTAAGGTTCAAAGATGAAAATTTATTTTTATATTTAATTTTTCGAGTTATATGCAACACATTTACAAAATGATTAGAGGAAATTAAATATTTTGTTTATTTTGATTGTCTCCTGGTAAAAGCAGTGATGTATTACATGAGAAACTATGAATTTCTTATATCGTCTCATGTTTGCAACAATTGAAGGTATAGACTCAAATTAATGTTATCGTTTGATAGCATCATATCAAAAATATAAAAACATTTAGCCAATTAACGTTGAAAACTGTTTCATATTGAATACATTTACGGTGTTTTTTTTCTGTTAAATTACATTATCACAGACATTTGCTAAACGCATGTTGTAAGGGTTAAGTTTCCATTAATCACCATTGTTATATTGTATACACATTAGGATTTTATTTTAACGATCAATATGAAAGTATGCTCCATTTAATCAAAGTGATTATTAATATTTATTACTGGTTTGACTCAAATTGACAAATGATATTTTATTGTGTCATTAAAATAAATATCATTATGCTTTCAATTCAGAAAACACTTTTTGTTGGACATACATTAAGCTGTATTTATAGAAATTTAATTGGTTCCATAATATTGTAAGCAAATAACGTCTTAAAAATGCCCCAAAACAAGATTTTTGTTATTCACAAAAATAAACAGAATATGACTTTTGGAAGTACACTGGGGCCTATATTGAGAATTCAATCTGTATTTGGTGTATTCAAGAAGACCACGAATGTTCCAAAATGTTTATGGAAAATTAAATTTGCATATAGTCTCGTAATTGTTATGTTTCTAAATTTGTTTCAAATTAATTGTTATGCTCGTCAATATTACACGGCATTTCCTATTCTTTATCTACTTCATTTTCTTCAAAACATGTATGTGTCATATTTGATGTGCCTTGGCATATTTTGGGACAAAACATCACTAAATGAATTCATTCTCCTTATGGATAAAACCGACATGGTTTTTGAGCTAGTCTACAGGCGAGAGATGATTTTGATTGACAAGATACGAACTAAAATTATAGTTATTTCAGCGACGTTGTTCATTTTCATTTTCAAAATTTGTAACGTCTTTCTAATCAAGTCCATCCTACCAGACATGGTAGTATTGAACGACTGCACCTTAATAAATTTCATCGGTATAGTAGTTTGCCACTTGGAAATAGTTTTCTTCTGTATAATTATTTATGGCATCAACCAACGTTTAAGACAAATAAAATCTTTTCTAGAGAAGATGAACTTAATGAATAACTTTTTCATTCAGAGTATTTTTGGCCATCATCAGTGTATAAAAACAAATTTAAAGTTCATTAATTATAAACTAAATGTACCTTTGAAACACAAAAGCGTGCACGACTTGTCTGACTTTTTTATACGTATTACGGAAGTCTGGAAACATTTTTGTAAAACATTTCAAATTCAGGTTTAAAAGTACTTCTTTAAATTTATGACTGTGTTTGCTTTAGGCTTAAGATTTTTTTATAACTCTGGTGTTTATTTTTAATTTTTAGGTTCTTTACACATTGACCACGACATTTTTCATTCTGATTACTAATGTATTTATTGCAATGAGTGAAATAAAATACACTGTAAGTATAATTTATGTATATTTTTTGGTGAATAGATTTAATAGTAATGTAATATATATATACCATGTACAAAAATAAATACACAATTCTGCAAGTAGAATAAAATGTTTTTTTTCACCATTGCAGGATTATGAATATAAAAACATTATAACTATTATGTATTGGCCGATATATTATGTAATATGTTTGATTATTATGTGCATTTTGTGCGAAAACACATACCTGCAAGTAAAAAGCATCATGATCGGGTTGACATCATTATATGCTGATGACCGAATTCGTGAGTATTTTAACAGATAATATTCTAGTTTTCTAGTCCAGTTATCGTATGATAATACTGGTTATTAAAGAGTGTCATAAACTTACACTTATTTAACGTCAACAATTTCAGAGTGTCATAAATTTATGCTTATTTAACTTTAATTTCAATTCATTCCTCTAAACGTTTTCAAGTAGCGCTAAGATGTACTTATGTATTTTATGTCATAGAAATTTATTTTTACTCAAACTGCATTTAAATATTTACATGTCTCATATTTTAAAAATATTTTTAATTTACAGCTTCTGATATCGGTAAACATTTGCTGTCAATACTAAATTTTCTGCAAACCAACAAGTTGGGTCAGTTCACTGTGTTCCACATGTTTGAATTGCGTGTTTCTCTACTTCTCAACTTTCTAGGATTATCTGTTACATATATGATTGTAACAATACAATTTCTAAATTAATCCTGATTGAATTTAAAAAAAGCTTCTTTGTTTTTCAAATTAATAAAGAATAAAGATAAAATATTTATAATAGGTTGATCCAACCTTTTAAAACATTTACATCGTTTGTTATTAGTGTGCTTTTGCTGCAATAATTATGTTTTGATATCTATTTTTGAGCAATTTAAGTACTAAAATAACTTATTAATATAATAATGCACCTGTATTTGGTTATTCAATATTATATCCAAGTTGGTTAAATGTGCCTTCGTATATTGTTTCATTAGATTTTAATTTTTTAGTAATAGTTTATTTGTAAATTGTAATATAAATATATTCACATAAAACCAATTACATAAACAAAGGATTGTGTTTATTTCTCTTCGAAATTTGCAAAGGGAGCCCCCAGAATACCATAGCAGGTATAATAGATCAATAAAAAGTATTTTAATAATATTTTTTAAACTTCTGTTTGATTTAGCAGTTATCCATATTTGATTTTTTAATCAAGGATAAAAAAGAAACATTCATACTTTGTTACTTCCAATTTCATGAAATAAAAATTAATATGGCAGAAATTGGTTGTAAAGACATTAAATGGACTCGTCATCTTAATTTGTTATGTCATTGTCGTGAAAATTAACATACCTTTTATTTGTTTACTATTATTCTTATATTATTTACTTACAAATTTATTTCAACTATAAATCTGTAGAGTGCATCAAACTATCAACAAACTGAGTGATACCATTTTTTCTAAAGTCCTCGCTAGTGGCGGCCTTTGGTGGTGTGAGCAGTGCAAATACACTGTTTGTCTCAGGGATGGACCAAAATTAAAAAAAATATTACTTATTGGAACAGAGACAGATTTGACCGAACACGATGACTGATCATTTGCAAATTACATTGGTGCTGATTATATAAATAGTTGAAAACTTAAAAACAGTTTATTTTACAGAGAAATTTCTGTTTTCATTTGAAAATATGTTCTACATCCAATTTTCAGCAGTTTCAAAAAAATGACTCAATATCGATTAATTACCAAAATTATTTATCCGTAAACACTTTTTGAAGTCCCAAACTGCTGGACTAAAGCGCAATGCTGTGGAAATTTTCCTCGTTGACTCCGAATTCGGATTGATTGATAATGTGATTTGAGTTCAACTAGTGACCTGGATGTAAAAATATGTGTGGTATGCTTCTATTAGTTAAGACGTTTTGCTTGTAAAGAAGATTTAAATATTCCTGGAACGTCAACTGTCGTAAAAAAGGTTACAGAAGCAGATAGATAAGCCAAGAAATGAATATTGTCGGAGTAAGTACCACCGCCATCATCTCTTGGAAATACAATTTGTAATGATATTTCAAAATGGCCTTTCATTGACTTCCTGCAAAAGATGAATTAATTACTTGAGGACGTCTGAGCAACAGAATGACCAACAAAATTCATTCAAAAAATAGCAGCCATTACTTTCCAAAAATACATTTTCAAGGAGTAAAGTCAAATTATAAAACTTTTAAAAGATAGTGCCTTGTTTACATTAACTCTGCAGATAAAGTATGTTGTTTATTGAACTTGCTATAAAATCAGCATCAACATTCGCCTCAAAATTATGACTCTTGATACATGAGTAAAAATAAATTTTGTAATGAATTATGTTCTTACTAAAATTACTATATTATTTATAAAATAAGGTTAATTATCACTTAATAAAAGTTAATATATATTGTGTAACTAGTTAATATTGTGTATATATTTACCACGAAGCATTTCTTCAACATGGCAATAGTTTATTAATCTTGAGCAGATAGTTGGAAGTATACTTGTTCGTATCTACACCTAAAACTGTAAAATACACCAGTAATTAGGCTCTTTGATTTTCAAAGAAAGAATGATTTTGGACGAAAATTTTTTTTCATACTTGCCCATATGGAGATAAAAATCAATTTTGTACAATAAAAAATAAATTTACTAGTATGTCTTTTTGTACACAGGGGGCATCGATATAATAATATTTTATAGAGGGTTGTACAGAATTTAGTAATCCAACAAAAATTTTGGTTAATTAAAATTATACTTAAGTCCATCACAGCAAATAGACAATGTAGCTCTATCAGATATTGAACTACATTCTATCTCGTTTAAGGGATTCAATATTCATTTATTCATATTATTCATTTATACTGTGTTGTGATAGGTTAAGCCATTTTGCCTTTGTTTAGGTGAATACCAAATAATGCTAGCCTACAAATTCTTCAAGATATCGCTATAAAAGCATGGTCGAAAGTTCATTTCCCATGGTAGAAATAATTTCTATTGCTAATTTGATTACATATGTAAATTATTTTTATTAAATTATAATTGTAATATTTAACATATTAACTAATTTACTATAGGAGAAGAGCATTAGCACGACACACATACTAAAATCAAAGATAGATTGGATTAAAACCATTGTATACTTAGTCCAATTGCTAGTGTTGTTGGGAGTTTCTTTTTCTTCTTCAATGACTTGAAAGCCCAGGAACTCTTCCACAGAATCAACTCCCAAACTTTCCTGTTTTTGGCCAGAGACATCCAGTTCATTACATTTAGGATTTTAAAGTCTTTTTCCAGGCAGTCGAGCCACCTAAATTTAGGTCTTCCTCTTTTTCGGGAGCGTAATGGTCTGGCTGAGAAAATCTTTTTTATTGTCCGACTGTCTTTCTGCTCAAGTGCAATGCCCATTTTATTCTCTGAATTGCAATGTATTTAACCACATCCGGTTCTTTAAATAATTTGTAAAGTTCAGAGTTAGTTCTTTTCCTCTAGATATTGTTACATTTTAGACCACCAAAAATACTTCTTAAAATCTTTCTTACAAAAACAGAAATGGCATGCTTAACTTTTTCTGTCATTGTACATGTCTTAGAAGAGTATGTAAGAATGGATCTAATTAAGCTTTTTAAATTGGCATCTTTATGTTTCTATTAGTTGAATGGCACTTTAAGTACTTTTTAAGACTGAAAAAAACATCGGTTAGCTACTGTGAATCTACTACGGATCTCAGGTATAATATAATAGAGAGTATTAAGTTCTGATCTTAAGTATTTAAAGTTGCTAACGGTTTCAAATTTGTAATCATCAATTTCAAAATAAGGGATGCTATAATTGGCACAGTTCATATATCAGCCTCTAGTGATGTAAAAGCTTCTCTAAGTGCCCTAGGAGTTCGTGCGACAATGTCAATGTCATCAGTGAATGCGAAAATCTGAACAGATTTGTTAAAGATCATACCATGGGTATTTATGTTCGAGTCTCACAATCTTTTGGAGGGCAATATTAAAGAGTAAGCAGGCTAGTGCATCCACTTATCTGAGCCCATTTTAAACAATAATGGACTCTGAGAGATTATTCTGAACTATGTCCCTAAGTTTCCTTCTGTTAGAGTAATAGTCAAATTTATATGTTTTTCAGGTATTGCAAACTCTTTCATGGCTTCAATGAATAGTTTTCTGTTTACTGAATCGCATGCAGTCTTGAAATCAACAAAGAGATGATATATTGTTATGCCGAATTTATTAGTTTTTCCGAGATTTGCCGAATATTAATTAAATACAAGATATTTATTTCTGTTCTGGATCTTCCTCTACGAAAACCACATTGGTAATTGCCTACAATGTTGTCTGTATGGGTTACTAGTCTGTTAAAAGGAATATTTGAAAACAGTTTGTAAAAAGCACAAAGGACAGGTACAGGGGATTCCTTCTTATTCCTCTGAAGTTGGTACATTCCAAAACGTCCTCCTTTTTGTGAATAGGGCAAATAATACTCAGTTTCCAATGTTCAGGCAAAACTTCTTGGTTCCTTGGAATCGAGTCTGGTCCTGGGGCTTTGTGATTTTTGAGTTTTTTATTTCCTTCTCTAACTTCTGTCAAAGATGGTGGTGGGATATTCTCAATCTTTGCAGTAGTCATTAGGGTTGGTTAAAGATCCATCCTGTGTGTGATCATTCAGCAAGTCACCAAAATGCTCATTTCATCGATGAAACTGTTTTTTATCTCTGCAAGCAGTTGTTCCAGGCTTAAAGTCTTTGCGGCCAAGATTGATTCCGCGGTAGAAAGCACGGCCTTCATTGGACCCTCTCAGATGTTTAATATCTTTGAATACATCATTGTGAAAGAATCTTTCTTTAAGCCGATGGACCTCCTTTTCCTGTTTTCTAGTTCTTTTATATTCCTCGGCAGAGCTTCTTGAGTGGCGCTTTTGGATTATCTTTTTATAGGCAGCTCTTTTTGTCCGTGTTGCAAGAAGGCATTAATTATCAAACTAGTCTTTTAGTTTCGGTTTTTCCATACTTCCCAGCGAATTGTCAGCTGAGTGAATGATCGACTCTTTGAGCGAACTGCACTTATTTTGCACACTATCCGTTTCGGCAATGTTTTCAGATATTAGTTCTCCCTTAAGTGTGGACTGGAAGTCCCGTCTGTTTGTTTTATTTCTCAATGTTTCACAATTAAACCTCTTCTCCTTCCCTCCCTGTATCTTTCAGGCGTTTGAAATTTTGGCATTTAGTTTAGCGATAACTAAGAAGTGGTTGGAATCACAGATTGCGTCGCGATAAGTTCTGACATCCTGGATATCCGAAGCATGCCTAGAATCGATGAGTACATAATCGATTTGATTCCGGGTCTCTCCGTCGGGTAAGTGTTATGTCATCTTGTGTATTTTTTGTGGTTGAATACAGTGCTTGATATTATCATGCTGTGTTCGGCAGCAAAAAACACTAGTCATTGTCCGTTGTCATTAGTGCTATCATGCAGGCCATGCTTTCCAATTGTTTGACTTCAACCTCTTTACCCAATTTAGCATTCATATCTCCCAAAATTTCCTTTTTTCTTCCTCCTTGTCTTCTGTAGGTGCATGAGCATTAATTATGCTATAGTTAAAAAACTTTCCCCTTACACAAATTTTGCAAAGTCGCGGTGACTTAGGAACAAAGTCAATCACTAGGTGCTTTATACTTTTGCTCAACAGGAACCCAGTTCCAAAGACATATTTTTTCTTATCATAGCTATAGTAAACCGTGTGATTTCTTTTTTCAATGGTACCCTCTCCAAGTCAGTGCATTTCTTGAATGGCAAGTAAGTCGATATTGTACCTGTCAAATTCTTCCACAAGTAATTGTATTCCTTTACCGTAATACAGTGTTCGGACATTCCATATTCCAAGCCTTTGCTTGCAAGTTGTTTTCCTGTAGAAGGATGCCGGGTAATTCTTTCTTTGGATTTCTTAACAGTTTAGATTTGTTACGGGGTGGAGCTGTTATAAGGTGATCGCTATAAGGTGGGAACACAGTCAGTGCGGTGTTGGGAGTTTTAAATACTTAATGTCAGTGTCAGATGTCAAAGTTGATTGAGGAAGAATGCTGATTAACAATATAAGTTCCTATATATATATATATATACATATATATATATATATATATATATATATATATATATATATATATAAATATATATATATATATATAAATATATATATATATATATATATATATATATATATAAATATATATATATTCTCATATGTTTTTTATTACATTAGAATGAATTAAGGATAAAATAATTTTCCTTTATTGAAAATATGCATGATTGCTTTATTGATCAGCCGTAGCTATTTCACACGTTTTTGATTTGAAATTAAAAAAAGCTTGTTTTATTCATTGATTAATATCTGACATGACAACCTCTGGTAAATGCTTGTACCTAAAGTGCCATGCTTGAGACAATAAGTGAAATAGAATTCAATTCATCGTTATGATAATAATACCTACCCATGTCACTTAATTTCATAGTAATATTCGGTTCATTTCATATAAAATTTATTATATACCAATTATTATTACTTTGGAACTTAACTAATAATTTCGATAATAACAAAAAATTTTTAAATTTCCGTAAATAAATTAAAATTTCCTTTTTTTTATTATTTTCTTAAAGTTATCATTCGCCTGATACCAAATCTAATATAACCTATACTTTTTCTAATTAATATGTCCCTTAACTGTTAAAGACTTGGGCCACCCTATCAGTGAATCGTATTCATTTTTAACAAAATAATCAGTTTTTAGAGCACAAAAATTGGATTGACATTTTTAAGAAATTTTTGAAAATCACAAATTTTTTGCAAAACAGTATATTATAAATATTAGACAGAGTAGCATAAACAGAAGCAGCAAGGAAAAAAATGGGATGAGTGACAGAATAATCGTTGAGAGGGAGAGGAAATGACGAAAAATGTTAAAAAATCGAAGAAAGGAGTTTCAATATCGCAGTAAAAGAAAGGAAAAAGTGGTTTAAATTTTTTTCAAATTCAAATTTTAAGATATCTGATTTTTTATTCAAATTCCAAATGAACCACTTTACAGCAAGATTTTAAAAAGAACACAAAATTCTTTGAAAAGCAACAACTACGGTTGCTTTTCAAGGAATTTTGTGTTCTTTTTAAAATCTTGCTGAAAAGTAGTTCATAGTAACACCAGGTAAATGATTGTTTGCTGACAGCTAACATCAACTGTATATGGTTATTTCCTAACTTATGAAGAAAGTAAAGTTCTTTATACCATATTAGACAAATAAAAAAACAGTATTTGTAGAGACCTAACGTGATTTTATGGAATTGTTCTCACCCATTTTGGATAATAAGGTTTTCACCGTAGCCGGAAGCTAAATTTCAAAATAACGTAAATTATTAGCTGGCGTTTCATGAATGGAATATTAATTAGAAATATCTGTCACAGCTTATTAAACAGTAGGGAGTACAGAAAATATTCTCAAGATATGCTGAAAACTGCTGGCATAAAACTATCAAAGAGATATGTCTGTCCTCTAATGAAACTGAGTTAGTTAAACGTTGCATTTGGAGCATGCGGGCGGTCAACTGCGGCTAACAAATGACGAGGAAGCACAGACTCTTAACGTACTTATAGCCGCCGGAGACTTTGGTTCGCCGTTAAAATATTTGAATTTGCAGTTTATGATCTCTGAGTACTTAAAAACCCGAAGAAATACCTTTATAATAATAAACCTCCTGGAAAATGGTGGATTAAAAATTGCTTATGGGTCATAAGTCATAGTCGAATATCCAATCTGTGCATAATATAAAAATGTCATGCGCTTCCGTTAGGAGTGGCGATTTAATTACGTAATTGAGACATGTTGCATCTTCTTATGTATTAAATGACGTCGAAACCAATTTAAGGCATGATGAATCTGATGCTTTAGTTTAAAAGTTGTATTTCAATTTGCGGTGTATGCTAATAGTTCTTTGCAATTTCTATACGTCGTATAGAAATAACGATGAACTATTTGTGCATACTTTATAGGATTCTGTACGCTATATAGAATTTCCATAGGTCGTGTAGAAATCCGAACATTTGTGAAAAATATATTGTAAGAATTGTCTATGGGTTGCATAATGCACTTAAAAGTGAGTGGTGTGACTTCCGCACTGTTAAAAACTGGTTAAAAACCATACAAATCCCATGGGCTCAGACCGTGCCTGGTTGAAAAGAAATCATAAGTAGAAGATAGAGATAGAAGATCCAGCCGTTCTCACACCAACATATTACTAAATTTATGCATTTTGTCATCTAACTGAAATAAAAAAAAATGTAATACTTATTTTGACTAAATGTAAAGCAGAAAATCTGCAGGAGCGTGCTATAATTAAAGCTCATTTACCACGTTTACAGAATTAATTAATTGATCTGTTTAAAGCAGAATAAAAAAATTTTCAAAAATGAGCTTAAACCATTGCTGTTATTCTTTTCAACCCATTTGAAGTTATAAAAAAGGTGCCATATCACGAAACTGAATTTAAATACTGTATACATGAAAAACTTGTAAATTTGTTTAAGGAAAATCTATGTCAAATCCGATAATGAAGGTCAGAAACAAAAAATCGTAGATATTTAAATACATACAACACAGCTAAACAATAAAAACAACACGGCTAAAGAAGGAAACAAAACAAAACTGTTGAGGAAAACACAATAAAAAATTAGAGCAAGAAATAGAAATTCTTCTGTCAGATATAAAAATGACTAATTTTGATAATATAATTAATAATTTAAAATTAAGCGATCTGATCCAGTTTGACAACGATTTAGATATTTTCCGTCTAAACTTGTCAAAGAAAGAGTCGGAAGAATTGACTGAGTAGAAAACATAAATAGCAGTAACATCATAAAATCAATAATAACATTTTATAACCAACCAAATATTTCTAGAAAATAACAGAATGGCAAAAAATAAAACACATATTCTTAAAATCTATGGTAGTAATTCAGGATTCTCTGAGATATTCAACTGAACGGGAAAATCATTCAAATATTCAAAATGAGAAAGAGACCGAAACAAAAAAAATAAAAGTATCAGCGAGCATCACGATTACAGAAAAACTAAACTATGATGGGATCTTAAAGCACAGTATATTTTTTTTCAAAAGAAAATGGAAAACTATTTTGTGCCTCGAATAATCGGGCTTTTGCATCCTGGCTTTCGCCACATTTCTGAGACGCAAAAATATTGTCTCTTTTTTTGGGCTTCGTCGAAGATTCATCTGCCATATTAGAATCAGATATTGTTAAAGTTCCTTGAGTAAATGATATATAAAGAACGTAGAGGATGTTTAAACTTCATAGACTTTGATTTGTTAAAAAGGAATTAACGTGATGTTAAGCCGAAATCTAAATGTTAAAATCGAGCTAAATGTTAAAATTGTTTCAACTATGATTCAAAAGTAGTTTCAATTCATTTCGTAAATCTATGGAAAAACTAGGAAATTAGATGTTTATCCTATGTCTTATTCTGAAAAATTACAGAGACGATTTAGCATAACAAAACTTTATCTGTTTATTTGGTAACCCTAATTCTTCCAAGAGCATTTCTGAGGAAAAGAGAAAAAACAATTGGTAACTTTACCTAGTTTATTTTGGTAGGGTTCAAAACTAATCAATTTAAAAATATTAAATGAAGCGTGCGTATTACTGTCGAGTTTTTCAATTTTTTTTTCACAAATAATTCCGAATGATTAAAGTTAAAAAGAAATAAACAGCAATTTAGTTCTATTAAATATTATTTTTGATAGTATATACAAATATACACACATTCTCACGCACATACGCACGCACGCACGCACTCACGGGTTCTTAGAATCATTGTCTTTTGCATTAAATTTCTAAATAACGTAGTATCTTCGGCATAAAAGCAGGTTTTTAAGCAGAATGATTTTTTCGATACATTTTTATAAACACTTGAACCCGTCCGAGGGTTAGGCGTTAATTAATGAATCGACGCAGATGGCCATGAACAGGTGAAAATCGCAGAAGGTGTACCACCAACATTTAATTATGAACTAATTGCGTTGCTTCAATTGAAGCTGTCTATAACTATACACTTTCAAAAAGATTATGAAGTTTCCTAAGCGATGAATTATTTTTCTTATTTACAAAAAAAGTTTTTTGTGAAAGAAATTTTCAAATTTGGAAAATATCGATTTCTTGCCTAATTTTCAATTATTTCACAATATTTTGTGAACGGTGGCAGATGGAAAACTCTTTTTTTTTGTAACAGAAACTCAAGTAAATTTGTAAAAGAAATATCAAAATTATATGAATCCAAATTATATGCAATTATTAGAAAAAAGTCATAAACGTTATAAAAAAAGTGACGTGTTGAATTGATATGTCTCTGGCTGTACAAAAAATCACGTAGTAAAACTAATTATCTTTTTATCTTACAACTTTCTTCGATGAATTTGGCATAAAAGTTTGAAAAAAGTCGTGCGATTTTTTATGAAAATAAAATAATAAATTGTTTGCTTTTTGTTAAATAATTTATCATTCATCATTTTTTTTAACTGGAGTTTTTTTCATTAACTTATTATAGTAGTACTATCTAAAATGGGATGAAATAATATTATACTTTGAAATAATATTATACTCAGAAATACTGCGAAGGATACTTACTAACATATTAAAAGTTACTAACGTCTATTTAAAACGTGCCAGAGAGCAATTATTACTGAATTCTATATCCAGTGAGGCTATACTACTCAACAATTAATTTAACGGAAATATTTATTTTGACCTCACAATTGAAGCAAAATATATGTCCGTCCTACCAAATACTATTATCATTCTTTCAGTATCAAATTAAATAAAATGTTTAATTACCAGGTGACACTTCATACTTTCAAATTTTTCCGCATATTCTTGTGTACTTAGATTAACTTTAAGTATTGTTATTAAATATTTCAGATAATTTTAAGTAAAATCATTTTATTATTACTTTTAGTAGTTGACTAAATGCGAAGTAAAAAGTTTTATTGCTAAAAGTTTTATTAAAGTATCAGAAAAGTTTGTTAATGCGACTGTATATAAATTTTTTTATTATTCAATTTTTTTTTTCTGACTATTTTCCGTAAAAAAACATATTGATAATGGCGCCATCACATTCTATGTCGAAAGTTTCGTTCAAAAAGTAAAATAAGAGGATTTTTTTAATATTGGAGGAAAGTTAGAGCTTCAAAGATATTCATGTGACTTGCATTATATGCGAAATTTATATCTAAAAAAAGTTGTTAACAAAATCTATTTTACTGTTTGATACCATTTTCAAAGAAATAACAACAAATTGCAGTGTAAAACTGTTGAAGAAAGTGTAATAATGATAGAGGTATGCGATATTAGTATAATTTTTTAGTAGGTGATCCTGTGAAGGGTTTGTAAAAATAATGGGTACGTAAACCTGTTTCAAATACTGGGCATTACGGACACGCGCACTTGCTTGTCGAGTGTGCACTCGGGAATATGCAGCGCAAACATTTGTCATAAAATATTCAATGTTTTTGTGTTTGTTTTATACCGAGATTCCAGCAATTAGATGGATACTCCTATACTATCTGGTTAATGAGGGAGGAGGATTGTTACTTAATAATAAAACCTTCTGTCATGTGCATTCAGATAATTTGAAGGAATATGCGTGTGTTAAATGTTGATACGCATAATGTAGACAAACTAGATAATACTTAGTATGAAGCTAGCACCAAATACGAGTATATGGTACACTAACTTGTCCAAGAGTATGACACGTCATGAAAATGAGCCAATTACGTGGAATGTTTTCTTTTCATTCTTGTCTGAGAAAGGATTTATACGATGAGTGGGATGATGGGGATCCGTAATAGTTTTGTTCCTTTTGCTCTTATAGAAGTTGAGTAATTACAAATAAAGAAAGATAACTGCATATTTTTTCACAAGTATCTGTGGAACGTCATACGCTAGTATGTCCATTTCACGCAAATATTTCATACTCATACGAATTACATTATATAGATCTAAATTCCAACTCATTAAAACTTTATAGTTCGAATCAACGCATATACAACACTGTCCACATTGTTCCCAATAATATCTCAAGTTTGATGTCCATACAAAACATAGAGTCATAAATGAATGGAGTCATATGAATGTTGCTTTTCGCTACCGAAAAAAATAAATCACATTCGTTTCTAGTTTTTTTTTGTAGAAGATTCTATCAAGCTCATTATCGCTAAATAAAATAAAAAAAATTGGTCGCGTATCATCTAAATAACGGCAGAATAATCGACTGCCGATTTTATTTTGTGTGACAGTTACTGGTGTCATTTGAATAGTGTCGAATACTATATTGCTTCCGATGAAGTAATCGTATTGCAAGATACGCTAATCTTCTCATTGTATTATACGCAGATAAAATACAATATCACTACTGTCGAATTATTATAATTAATATCATTACTGAAATGCTCCCAAATAGAAAGAATGTATCTTTGTGTAATTACCTAAAAATATTTGTAAATATGTGATGGACTTTAAAGAAGTAAAGATTGACATAAAGAAAGTTAAGGGCGCATTTGCACTGTTCTGGCCTTGTAAGGCAGCTATCACGTGTGGTCAACTGGAAATTAAATTTCCGATTATTTCTCATACTGGCCGTCGGATAACGACCAATAAGAATCGGTTCGATAGTTATCGGAGGAAATAAAACAATCTATATTTAATATTTTACCGATCCGAACTATATAAATCAAAAGGCTACAACAAAAAAGAAAAGAATAGAACTCAAACTGAACACGAGCTAATGGAGACGGAAGAATGATATCGGCGGCGGGCGTCTCCTAATGTATGCATTGGTTCGTTGAAAACGCGGCCACAGACCTTCTCTCATAATAGTACATAGGGCACCGCATGGTATTAGTTGTCGATTGCCGACTCGCCACTTATTGAATTAAACTACAAGAGTAGGTCGATTGCATACAAGGTAATGGATGCTTCAAATACCTGCTGAATGGTTATTTCAGAAATTTACACACCAAAAACGTTTTCCCAATTGATTAACTTCGTAATTCATCTGTTCACAAACAATTAAAATACCTTCTCGAATTGGAAGATCATATATGTACATGGCAACAATTGTGTACTGAACTGAACATTATCGATAGTCGAATTACAGCGCATACCAATATTCATTTACCTCATAGGTACTACCGTTATTAACCACAGTAAACAACGTTCATCAACCTGGTTCTTTTAAACAGTGTACAGTTGCCATAAGCGGCCTCTGTAAGGGAGTAATTACGGAGGAAAATGAATACTATATAATACCCTTTTTCCCTAATTACAGTCTTTCATAATTAAAGTTCGAAATCCGCAAATTGTATATTTATTTACAAGTCTAATCGTTTTTTTTTAAATAATTGTTAGCTTTGTAATATTTAAAAAGAAAAATTAATACTTGTTTAAAAAGGTTTAGCAAAAAAAAAATATCTTTTCCAAAAAATGCATTTAAAATCTCTTAAATAACATTTTAAATTTCCTAAAAGGAAATAACTTCTAATGATAAATGAAACGAGCCTAACTTTGATGGGTTTTACTATTTGATCTTAAGGCGATTCTTTGCCTTTCTTATATCTCTATCGTCAGTTCCTGACTTTATTACCGTCGTTATGTGTTACTACCAAGAAAATATGTGTACCAAGTTTCAAGTCTAGACCATCTGGAATAAGTGAAATATCGATTACAAAATTAGTAGCAGAATAATAAAGTAAGTGGAATAATAGCTTTTAACAGACTCAGTTTGTGAGCAGAATCCCATACCACTTCAGTCATTTAAAATCCACAATATCATCTATTAAAATCTAAGCACACACACTGTACTTGGATTATTAATTGGACAAGGAAGTAGAAAAAAACGGCCCTCGTAAATTTGAACAATCAAAGTAATCTCGTTATGTTAGTTATTGATAAACAAAACGAGAAAACCAATTATCTCAAAGTTCATTGACAGAGGCAACTCAATATATGGGGTCTGTGATAGCATTTTTTATTTTTATTTTGGTCTGTGTATATTGATTGCTTGTGTCCTCATGAAATAAATGACACGAAATCAATGTGTCGGTTTTTTATATCTGTATAATAAAGAAGGCCATTAACAAATTATGAAATGAAAATTATTCTACGTGTTTCTAAATATCCTTGACTACGTGGCAATAAACTAAAGAAATACACAATTGAACAAATTAACAAAAGACATCGTGTCGATCTGAATTATATTTGTCTATACAAAGTCTGTGTTCGATTATTTTATACATTCCAACAGTCAAATGACCTCGGTATTACATACCAGAGTTATTTCATAATAGCTAAATTTTTACTATTTTATTGCTGTACATTTTCCATTAATATTTTTATCGCTGGACATATCTATTAAATCCATAATAGATTAAGAAAGCTTTAATATTAATGTGTGGCACTACTTATACGCACTTCGGTATCATATATAACGACCCGTAGTGCAGTGACTAATATGCTGGCGTCCGTCCAAAGGGCGAAGAGTTCGATTCGATGTAGTTTGAATATTCATAAATTATTTATGGTTTACGCTACCTTGGGTTTGGTCGATATATTATGTGAAACCGACGGCTCTAATATCGCAATCCAACAAGCGGGGGCGCTAGTGAGGACAATACATATTATAACAGGAATAGTGCGCCGATTACCATGAATTCTAAGTGGCGACCGACCGGTAGAAACATACCATGACGACATATGTTATACATAATATTAAATGTAGTGGTATCATATCCTATGGTGATTAATTATGACGCATTTTACCGATAGTTTAAAAATTAATGTCCACATATATATATATATATATATATATATATATATATATATATATATATATATATATATATATATATATATATACAGGGCCGCGCCGCCCCTGTGTGCGAAGTGTGCGGCGCCAAGACAATAGGGGCGCCGCTATCAAAATTATTTTTGTTACACTTACACAACAACATATTTCTTTGTAGTGGAGTATCGATAAGTAAGTAGGTATAATAGGCGCAACAAATGCCTCGTAAACAACAAAACATAATATTGCGTTTATTGTACAAGTGTCCCAAGATAATATTCACGTTTGTGGTTTAATTTTACGCTTTGAGTTTTAGTTTACAATAATTACGAGCTCAGCGTTAAAATCAAAAGAGCCGCCGTGAGTTTGTTTGAACGAGTTTATGAACGCAACCCGACCGATGCGATGCCTGCGACGCAAGTGGGGTGGGGTCACGGGGATTCCCCGACAGCCCGAATTTAAGGAACGAGAGAGCTAAAACAATTATTTGAACAGTCATTCAACCGAAAGTGTGGGCAAGGTGCGCATTATTTTTTCATAATAAGGAGAAGTTCTAGCACTAAAAACAATAAAATAGTTTGTGTGTTACTGTTTGTTTTAACGTGTTTCCACAGTGAGTGATAGTAATCAAGATAAAAAAAGAAATTATCTGGTTACCAAAATTTAATAAGGAAAAGAAAACAAGAAGAAGAACGTGATAAAAATACAACTAAAATAAGTAAATATTTTACGGCTCTACCATCCACTTCCAAAGAATCATTAGAGACAGAAACCAGTCATTTTATCGATGAAGGTGTTGTAGAATCTGATTCAAAAAACGCTTCACGTAGTGGTATGTGCTTTATGTAATTTCCATACAAATAAATATAACTTTAGTCTGTTTGTGATATCAAGATAAAAAAAAACACTTTTTTTAAATCCCTGTCAGTCTTTTTCTTAATCGTCGAAACGCCTCACCGATTTTAATGTGGCGGATAGATGCCGTGACTGTTTTATTTTATACAACTAATCGCTGCCGGAAATCATGGGTTCGATTCCCACAAGGTGCTTTAAAAAAACTTTGTGTATGTGTGTATGTATATGTATTTATTTGCAGAAATAAGTATATTAGTAGTATTTCAAATTCAAATTTAAAATGCTATAAATCACATTTGCACGTCAGTTGCCTAGTACCCATAATTACAAGTCCTGCTTAGTTTGGGAATAAACGGACGGAGCTTAATTGTCGAGAAATATTCATTTATTTATTTATTTAATTTATATTTATTATACATAATTTGTAGAGAAGGCTAGAGAATTTAACATTGCCCTCTATATATGCTTCGTCGATTTCAGAAAAGCCTTCGATACCGTGAAGTGGTGGAAACTGTGGTTGGTCCTGACGGAAATAGGTGTACCGTATCATCTTGTACAACTCATTAGGCGTCTATACGAAGATGGCACAGTCGCGGTCCGAGTAGATGGTATTGACTCCGAACGCGTCAAAACGCAAGCAAATGTTAGACAGGGCTGTATATTATCTCCTCTTCTCTTTAACATATACACATAATACCTGATGCGTATAGTTCTTGAAGATTGAAATAAGGGAATATCGGTGGGGGGTCGGAAGATATCAAACTTGAGATGCGCAAATGACACCACCCTTCTAGCGTCAACAAAAGATGAAATCGAGTCTCTCCTACAACGACTGGAAACCACAGCATTGGAGTTGGGGCTCACAATCAATCGCGATAAGACTAAAATGATGATTGTAGATCGTGCTAACAATAACATCCAAAATATAGCAGGATGCCAGGTAGTGAAGAGCTACGTATATCTGGGCTCCACTATCGCTAATGATGGAGGTTGCGAGGATGAGTTACGAAGACGTTGCACCGTGACGAGATCATCATTGGAAAAACTCACAAAGATCTGGAAAGACTGCAGAATAACCAGAAACACAAAGGTTCGACTTATGATTTTGCGTTTTTCGATTTTTATGATTTTTCGCTTTCCGGTTTTTCTATATGGATCTGAGACGTGGACGCTGAGGATGCAAGACCGCCACAAAATTAACGCGCTGAAAATGTGGTGCTGGAGGAGTTTGCTTAGGATCCCGTGGACCGCGCACCGAACCAACGTTTCAATCCTCAAGGAACTTAACATCAAAGAGAGATTATCGTCGACTGTTCAATTGCGAATCCTCAAATTCTTTGGACATGTCACCCGTAACGAGGACTCTATAGAACGACTGGTGGTGCAAGGCAAAGTCGAAGGCAAACGATCCCGCGGACGTTCTCCAACACGGTGGACAGACCTAATAAAATCTGCGACGCACTCCAGTGTAAATGACTGCTCTCACTCCGCAAAACACCGAACTATATGGCGTCACATCGCGAGGGCGGCAGTGGCGAAGGAACCGGCCGAATCATGATCACGACCACTCTGTCAAGAGTGCACGACTAAGAAAAAATACATAATTATTCATAGATAGACAAATCAGTTTATTCAGACAAGTAGATTAGATATGTACGAGCAATATTATGTTTTTGTTTGTCTGTCTTTAATTTAAGATGATGCCGCCGAAGTTACGTCCGTGCCTCTGCCTGATACTGCTGATACGCCAAGACAATTATCATCACTAATACCAACTTTTTCCAAAGATGACCCTGGACTTTGGCCAGAAGTTTTAAATGCTACTTTGATCCAGTATCTAACAGAAAATCCGATTAAACAGATTAAACAGTATAATTTTCCGCTTGACTCTTCAGGGCAAAAATTTTCCGAGTTTTATTATGAAAGGCATTTAGGAAATGGTGAAAAGTATCACAGAGAGTGGCTGCTGTATTCAGTGTCCAAAAATGCCGTTTATTGCTTCTGTTGCAAGCTATTTCAATCAAAACATAAAAATAAATTTTGCGAGGGAGTTAGTGATTGGCAACATCTACCTTTGTATTGCAGCAGACATGAGAAAAGTTCTGCTCATTTCAATAATTATAAAAAATGGACAGATTTGTGTCACGCTCTTAAAAATAAAAACACTATTGATAGTATACAACAAAAACTTTTAGAGGTTGAAAAGCAGCGCTGGTACGATGTAATCAAAAGACTAATATATGTGGTCCAGTTTCTAAGTATACAAAATATGGCTTTTCGTGGCCAAAGCAACAAATTATACAATCGTAACAATGGTAATTTTTTAAAATGTATTGAAATGTTAGGAAAAATCGATCTTTCAATGACTGAACATATACGACGCGTAACGAATGATTCGGATTTCAAAAATATGCCGACTTATCTTGGAGATAAGATCCAAAATGAAATCATTTACATACTCGGTAACCAAATTCAACAATTTATTTTAAATTTATGTAAAATTAATAAATATTTTTCAATAATACTGGATTGCGTAGAGCAAATTAGTATTACAATAAGTTTTGTCAATTTTAACACAGAAACTAGAAAGTTGGAAAAAAGGGAGCATTTCCTAGCCTTCTGTCCAATTATCGATACAACTGGCGCCTTATTAACCTCATTCATAATAGAAAAACTAGACAAAATTAATTTGGAAATAAACAACTTAAGGGGACAGGGCTATGATAATGGATCAAATATGCGCGGTAAAAATAATGGTCTTCAAAAAAGATTGCTGGATCTAATTCCCCGCCCTTTCTATGTATCGTGCGCTAGCCATAGTTTAAATTTAATAGTAAACGATGCTGCCAATCTCAATCATCATACGACTGGATTTTTTAGTATGGTGCAAGAATTATATGAATATTTTTCGTCTTCTACTAAAAGATGGGACTTATTAAAAAAATATGTCATAAATCTGACCTTAAAACCATTGTCTGAAACAAGATGGTCAAGCAGAATAGATGCTATCAAGCCGCTGTTTACAAATTTACCAGAAATTTATGATGCATTATATGAAATATCAAATGGTGTATCATATGATCAGAACGCAAAATATGACGCTAAATGTCTAGCAGAAAAAATATGCTCCTTTTCATTAATTTGTTCACTAAATATATGGCATATAATATTGACAAAAGTAAATTTTGTGAGCAAAATAGTGCAGTCCATCGATATGAATATGCAAGTTGCTTTAGATGCTTTAACGGAATTAAAGAAGTTTTTGATAAAAATTAGAACCGACGCAAATTTTGAAGAAATTGTAAATGATAATAAAACGTGTACGGTAGTTGATCAAAGACTGAATTTATTTCTTAATATTAACCTTAGGTAGGTAGTTAGAAACGATACCACATAGAAGGCGCTAGTAGTACATTAAATACATTATTTTGATATTAATTCTAACATCTCCACTTATCAAAATAATCTGAACTTTGTAACATATAAATTATTTTTAACAAACTAATAAAAGCAAAAAATGTTATTAATTTACAGATAGTCACCTATTAAACAATGTTTCGAATACCTAACTTTTTTACAAAATAGTTATGTTTAACACAATCTAAACCCTTGGTCAGCAAGTCTGCTGGCATTTCAGATGTTGGCATGTAGACTATCTTTATAAGATTGTTAGCAACTGCTTCTCTAACAAAATGATGACGCACATCTATGTGTTTAGTTCTTTTATGAAATAAAGAATTTTCAGACAGCTTCTGAGCGCCTTGATTGTCATTATACAATATAATTACATAATCACAACTGTTTACAATTTCAGAAAACAAGTTTCTTAAATAAATAGCCTCTTTACAGGATTCGGCAATTGCCATATATTCTGCCTCTGTACTTGATAAGGCTATAGTACGTTGTTTTTCACATTCATATGAAATAGCAGTTCCAGAAAGTTTAAAGTAGAAACCCGTATAGGATCTCCTATCTAGTGTGTTTGAAGCCCAATCTGCATCAACGAAACCCTCTAATTTACAATTATCTTTGATAAACATTAGGCCATAAGATTTAGTTTTACATAAGTATCTTAGGATGCGTTTCGCATGCTTCCAATGAGTATAGGAATATGAATTATTAAATTGGCTCAAATAACTCACACTATAGGAAATATCTGGGCGAGTTAAAATACTTAAGTACATTAAGCTTCCTATTAGTTGTTGGAATGGATATTGTTTACAAACATCTACACTTTTCTCTAGTTTTAAATTTTTCTCAACAGGAGTACCAACAACTTTACAGTTTGTCATATTAAATTTACTTAAAATATGGTCTACAAACTTTTCTTGATCTAAGGAAATATTGCCATTCTGATACATTTTTACTCTCATACCCAAACATTATTTTAATTGCCCCAAATCCTTAATTTTAAATTTTGACATTAAATTTGTTTTTAACTCCTTAACCATATTACTACTGTTTGAAAAAATGAAAAAATCATCAACAAAAATTGCTATTATGATCTGCTCCTTTTCACAATTTTTTATATACAGACATGGTTCTAACTTTGACTTAACAAAATTTAATATTAATAAAGAATCATTTACTCTTTCGTTCCAAGCCCTGGCTGATTGTTTTAGACCATAAATTGCACGATTTAATTTAAGAACACTATTTTCTTTACAATCTAAATTAGGGGGAACTTGCATATACACTTTTTCATTTAAGTAACCATTTAGGAATGCTGTAGTTACATCTAAGTGAGTAATTTCAAGGTTAAGTTTGACACTTAAAGCAAGTAGAAACCTTAGTGTAGAGTAACGAAGCACTGGTGAGTATGTGTCAGCGTAATCCACACCTTCTTTTTGGGTAAAACCTTTTGCCACCAGTCTTGCTCTATATCGCACACTATTATCACTTTCGTACTTTTTCTTGAATACCTACTTGCAATGTATCACTCTATCAGCTTCTTTCCTATCTACAAACGTCCATGCTTGATTATCGTCGAAAGCTTTCAGTTCATCTTCCATCGCTTGTCTCCACTGTTCCTTGTCTGGTCCATTTATTGCTGCTTCGTAACTGAGTTCTTCATCACATGATTCCAGATTATCCAGAAGACAGAGATTGGTCATCCCATATCTTTCTACTGGCTTTCTTTTACGCTTAGCTTCAATTTGAACTTCATTCTCTGCAAAAGACTCTTCTTCAGTAACAGATTGATACGAGTCATCTTGGGAAGACGATGATTCACAAATATATGTTGAATCATTTGGATCTGAACCTGGATTTTCTATTAAACTTTCATCTTCTTCTAAGTTTTCATCTTTCTTTGACTTATTTTCACAATCGTTTACTACAATCTGAGCTTCGTCCAACTCCATTTTCTCCATAATGATGACATCTCTGCTCGTAGTATTTTTTTTAGTTCTTGGGTTATACAATCTGTATCCTTTCACATTATCTGGATACCCAACTAAAATTAATCTGTCAGCCTTCTTATCCCATTTTTGTCGTTGTATTTTGGGAACATGCACCATTACTTTACTGCCAAAAATTCTAACATGGCTGAGGTCTGGTTTCTCACCTGTCCACCTCTCAAATGGTGTCATCATGCCTAAACTGGCGGCTGGTGTTCTGTTCTTTAGGTAAACTGCAGTATTAACTGCTTCAGCCCAAAAACTTTTGTCGAGACCTGCTTCAAACAATAAATATCTTGCCCGTTCAACTATAGTTCTGTTGAACCTCTCTGAGAGTCCATTCTGCTCTGGAGTGTGAGGATTGGTCTTCTGATGGACAATACCTACTTGTTTTAAGTAACTTTCCATCTCACGTGAACAAAATTCACCTCCATTGTCGGTTCTGAGTATTTTTATCTTGTTTCCAGTTTGATTCTCAACTAAACTTCGAAATTCTTTGAAATGCTGGAACACCTGGTTCTTTTCCTTCAAGAAGTAGACAAAAGTCATTCTGCTGGCATCATCCACAAACAGAAGAAAGTACTTCGCCAGACCAATTGACTTGGTCTCCATCTGCCCGCATAAATCTGAGTGTACTACATCCAGTAGTTTTTCACTTCTATGGTTTGCTGATGGGAAAGAGAAACGTGATTGTTTTCCCTCACAGCACACTTCACAATTCTGTTGAACTCCTTCTACTGCTCCTTCTTTCATTTTTTGTAAGGACTTACTATTTATATGTCCTAACCTTTTATGCCATGTTGAAATTGCCGATAACGAGTTCTCGAATTTTTTTGTGTTTAACTTGTACACTCCATTTATCAAATTTGCTGTACCAATAAGCTCATTCACTTGGTTGTATATCAAACAGGTATCTTTTTTGAATACAACTTTATTTCCTTTAGCTATAAGTTGGCTTACGGATAATAAGTTTGCCGTGAGATTCGGTATATACAATACGTCCTTCACAATCACGTCATACTGAGAACTGTTCACGCATGTCGTTATCTGTGTTTCACCAACACTAACTACAGGCACCGTCATTTGATTTGCCACTACGATTTCTTTAGGTTCGTGTACTGGTCGAGTTCGGAGTAAACATTTTTGGTTTGACGTCATATGCGCGCTTGCGCCTGAGTCGATGTACCAGTCTTCTGTGTTATAATAACCGTTGAAAAACGCCGCGCTAAAAGCATTCAATTATTTATTTGCTTTTAATTCAGGACACTTATTTTTGTAGTGGCCGATCTTCTTGCAATTATAACACTTTATTTGTTTACTGCTGGTTGACTTTGACATTTGCTTGTCAGTGTTGCCTTTTTTATTTCGCTGTTTTGACCAAAAGGCAGAGTCGATTCCAGTAGTGCCAACCTCCAAACACATATCAAGTAACTTTGTTTTAATGACGTCAGCGCTAATGGCTATTCCAGAGTGTTCTATTGCCATTATCATCGGTGAATACTTATCTGGAAGTCCCGCCAAAAGTAATGACCCAATCCACTCGTCTGTGATTTCGAAACCTGTCCCTTTCAATTTATGTGCTGTCTCAACCATTTGAGATACATAGGATGTCATGGATTCGCAGTTATCGAGGCGTATTGAAATCAATGTACGAAGCAAACTTATTTTTCGTTGATACCCCATGTCGTCAAATAACTGTTTTAATTTCTTCCACACACCGTTCACTGTAGTTTCAATTTTTATATGCACATATAATGAACAGTCAATTGTCATAACGAGTTTTGCTTTAGCTTTTTTCTTCTCAGATTCACTGATAGTTGCCGGTACATTTTCAATGTCAATGCCTTCAAGTAACAAGAAATTACTTGTTGCAAACGCCCAATCGTCGTAATTTTCGCGTCCTTTGAGTTTCGGCACATTTACTAAGTACCCCGATGTCGACATAGTTACTTTCGCACGAGAAAATCAAAAAGATTTTAGCAAATGTGGGTCTGGGCCCATAACCTAATAAAACGTGTATGGTAGTTGATCAAAGACTGAATTTATTTCTTAATATTAACCTTAGGTAGGTAGTTACAAACCATATCACATAGAAGGCGCTAGTAGTACATTAAATACATTATTTTGATATTAATTCTAACAAATGATGCCATGAAAATTGCCGAAAAATTAGATGTCGAGGCTGAATTTGAAACTTCCAGATCCAGACCCCGTCGTAAGACTCCAAAGAGTTTTGATTATGAACACGAAGACCACACTATAAATGATCCGAAATTAGCTTTTAAAATTAATGTATTTTTTTATATATTGGATCAAGCTTTATCCTCCGTAGACGAAAGATTTAATTTATTGAATAATCACAATGACGTGTTTAATTTTTTATTTAAACTAAGTGATGACCAAGAACAAAGTCAATTAAGAATTAGCTGTCATCGTTTGCAGGAAAAACTTACAGCAAACGATTCATTGGACATTAACGCCGATGATTTGTGTGAAGAAATTATATTATGTCAATCTTTTTTCAAAAAATTAAATAATGATGTGGCGAAAATTCTCGAATTTATATATTTAAACAATTTGACAGCTGCATGCCCTAACATCACAATAGCATTACGAATTTTGCTAACTATGCCAGTTACCGTAGCAAGCGCGGAAAGCTCCTTTTCTAAATTAAAACTAATAAAAAATTACCTGCGCTCAACAATGAGCCAGGAAAGATTAACAAATTTCGCAACAATATCCATAGAGGAGGTCATATTAGACCATATAGACATACAGGAAACTATTAAAGATTTCGCAAAGAAAAAAGCTAGAAGAGTGGAAATAATATAATTTAAATATGTTTTTTTATATTCTTACACATTTTAGACTCTTGTTGTTTTTTTAACATAGCATACGTAATAGTAGTAGTAATTAGTATTATAAGAAAAAAGTCAGTTATTTTGTTATTAATATATAATTATACGATTAGATGGAACATCATAAATAAAATATGTAAAAATTTAATTCGCGTTTTATTTTTCATAATAATTGGCAAGCGAAAACGAACTGGTTTTACCTATTTAGGA
Organism: Druceiella hillmani; assembly: GCA_039881145.1. NCBI lineage: Eukaryota > Metazoa > Arthropoda > Insecta > Lepidoptera > Hepialidae > Druceiella > Druceiella hillmani. Next base: position 9,025,084 of record JAYKKI010000095.1, on the reverse strand, counting down.
AAATATTATCTAAATATATAAAACTAGAGAACATTTATTTTGGTCAAAATTAACAAATAAGAAATAAAAATAAATTGAAACATTAAGATTCATGAAAAAAAGAGGCGCTTCATAGATTTCGCACACAGGCGCTGTGGGGGGTCGGCGCGGCCGTGTATATATAACAAATTAAGATTTAATATTTATTTAAAATTGGCATTTAATTTTTATACCACTAAAAAAGTAACATTCATTCTTTTTGGTCAATACACCTAGAGACTTGATTAAAAACTTTATATTAATACCGGACTTTCGTCGCACTTTCAAAAAGCATCAATTTGCAAAAACTAATCAGTATGTCAGACAAAGACACCGATTTACGGGTTTATGAATATTTCGAGACAATTGGTGAGAGTAAATTAAAAATCATTTCAATTTTTTTTCGCCAACCGCTTGCGGAAAGCTGTAACTATATAGGGATGAGGTAAAGCAAAGGTGACCCGGCCAAAATACAATATACACCGGTTACAATACGAATGCGCATGCATTGTTCGTACGTTATAAGCGAAGCGTAATATTCGTTGCATTCAAATTGTTTAATATGGATTAAAACTATGTTGGACCGAGACCGCTAAGTCGAAGAGTTATTACAATATTTCAATGCTTATTATAGTATTAGCTTTTATTCGTTATTCTGATATATATTTGATAACTGCCTGTTCCGCAACGACTTAAAATTAATGAGTGGATAGAAATATCGTTTCTATTTTAAATGCGTCATTGGCACAGATTTTAGTCCAAGTTACATATGACCGACTTATAAACCAGTCTTTGATTAAACGAGTAAATAAATATGTTTGTTTACGTAAACGTATTTTTATTGAAGGGGAGATAAATGAGTGGAAAGCTAAATAACGTGTGGCTACGTAGTTACAATTTGAAATAACCCGAGCGCACCGGTAGGATCATAAAATTATTTGCTACACTCGTTGTCTACACATTCACAGCGGTGTCACACTAATTACGTCAGTATACATATATATTCCTGAGATTTTTAACAAATAAATCGTAAGTTTTGTTAACCGTAACGGCTACGCAATGGTGCGTAGCCGTAGCAATGGTGAGGCTTTAACAATTGATCGGTTATTGACGCGAATCAGACGCTTGACATGGGTAAAGTAGAGCCAATATTCCGCAATTTTTTAACATACAGACAGACAAAAACTCTAAAAACAGATTTTTTTGCTTCTATTATCATTAATTATTACGTTAAATTAATCCTTTTTTTAAATAATATCCATGTGCAGATTTCAGCGCTTGCAAAGTTTTCATTTCAGATATTACTTGTTTCAATTTTAACGTTTTGTAATATTACTTAATTATTTTGTGCTATACTCAGTGAACTGCATTTTACAGTGTTTATTTCGGTGTAACACATAATTATGTGTAATATATTTTTAAGTTAGCTCTTATTATTTATAAAAATGGCGAATCTAAGCTTATACCCGGATCACGTGGCGTCCTTACGTTTGTAAAGGAAAATACGCTCTCGACACGATACTTTAAGCACGAAGGAGAAAAACACGTTGACAAATATATATATATATATATATATATATATATATGTAAATACGTAAATTAGAATATATTAATAAAAATCTGCGCAAGGCAGTAGGCTGAAATCACCGGGGTGGTTTTAGTATATAGATACATTCCGAATGGTTAGAAGTATAGAAAAGAGGGACCACTTTAAGAATGAAACGAGAAAAGTGAACAATATACTATTTAGATGAGAATTGGGTCCGCGAATGTCACATAAGAATCGTACAATATGGTATGCGACAGGAAAAGGAAAACGTCTAACCTTACACATTCAAGTCGAAGAAAAATAATGTAAATCATTCATTGTGATGTGATCGTTGTACTGTGTTATTTTTTTGTGAAATATTGATGTATTTGGCGTTTTACATATATTAATGTACATTTCTATATATTAGTGCGTGATGTTCTTTGCTATGTGATTATTGCACCGTACTGTATTTCTTTCTATGAAATATTAAAGTATTTTGGATATTTTTAAATATTAGCATATTTCATGTTGTAATTTTGTTTAGATAATAATGCAGGGTATTTTCCCATATAATACTAGTATATTTTGTGTATTAGTATATTTTATGCTTTAAAACATTATTTTAATTATTACTGAAAAATATTTATTAATTATTGCTTGTCAGTATGCTAGAGTATAAACAAGAAAGTTTGATTACAGTCTGCCTAACAACTTTTTAATTGCGTCGGCGTGTTTCAACATTTTCAGTCTAAAGCCTGGAAATAAAATGGAAGAAAATATATTGATATTATTATACATTTTTTTAACATATTGACTTATCTATTTGAGTTTCTTTTAAATTCAATGCATAACCTATATAATATAAATTACATGCGCATACAGCGTAAATATGTATACCAAGAAAACAATTATATTTTTGATTCGGAAATATAAAATATATGTATGAAAAAGGTTATTTAATATGGAAAAGGTTAAATTTATATTTGAAAAAGGTTAGGTTATATATATGAAAAAGGTTAACAATACCTGAACTGACAAAATGGTTTGCTTACTAACATTTACTTTTGAAATCGTATGGAGTACAGCAATGGGTGTTAATATTAAAAGTTCTGCGAGAGTCGGCGCAGAGTTAAATGTAGAGCAATGATATTATTATCACATAAGTTGTGAGACAGGTATGCCTCATGTTGACGCGCAGGCTTTACATCCAAAAAGAAATCACATTATATTCGCGGTGGAAGTGATTAGAATTAGATATGGCTGACAAAACATATGGAACTTCTTTGCAAGTAGGGAGTGATTCAAATTTACTAAACAGAATATCAATAATTGTACATCATAAATTTCGATGGCAGCAACAGGGTGTGGAAATGAATCCTGAGTAACGCCAAAAAACCGCTAATTGCTTGTCGGTACGTGCCAAAATAGCGTTTCGTAGACGTATATATCTCCAGATATTGTTGATGAAAGTTTTTTAAGTCATATTTTTTAAATCCATATTGCTGACAAATGAGAGAAAGGGGATGAGGGTAGGAGGCGGTGGTGCCGGTTAAAATTTATATGTTCAACACTCCGAGTATTCTTTTAAAGATGTCCCTCTCTATAATTTATAAAGTAATATAGTCATTAATAAAGTGATATAATGTTTAATATAGTCATTAATAAAACAAAAAGAAACACGCACACACAGACACGTATGTCCAAATTAGATGTAAAAGTAAATAGACACATTGATTAAAATTAGTAATTAAATTAGTAACGCAACAAATATCATAAACAATAAAGTAATCGGTCAATCCCATTCCGAAAGGATACAATTCAATAACAAAGAAAATGGTTGATCGAAAGCAATTCTCATTCTAATAATTAAATTGCCTTTCATCACCGTGTGCATCGAATGTTAATCTGATTGCAGGTTGGTTTTTTACCTTGAATAAAAAAAGAAATTGCTAAAATGAATTTATAAATGAAACAAAATTCAAATTATTTCTAGAATACAACACTCCAATACAAAATTTTTAATTAAAAATAATGGATCGTTTTTACGGCAATTTATTGCAAACAGAAAAACACTATATTATTATTATGCTAGTGTAGATATGCAATTAAATATAAAATTTTGACAAAGTATGATTTATATTTGGTTATCTTTCAAATGTACAAATGCCAAATAAATATTTAAAAAAGACAAAATTTGTAGAATAATTTCATTTAAACAAACTTAAATACGGATATTTCGCTCTCATGACCACTCAGTGGTATCTTAGTTTTACATCAAGTTCTTCAAATTAATAGATAATAATAGGTAAGTAGTTCTTCAAGAAATTTATTTTATCTTTTTAATGACATATTAATTACTAAGTAGTATTAAATTCGGAATAAGAAAATTACCGTACCATATTTATTAGTAAATTATATCGAAATCCGTCCAGTAGATTTTGCGTAATTGGCGAACAAATAAACATGCAGACAGACAGACAAAAATTCAAAAACTGGCTTCTATTTTCATTTGTTATGCTTAATCCATCACTCTTCAAAATATTTCCCATGTAAAAAATTCACTCTGTTACAATTTTTTTATATATATAAAGTTTCGAGACGTTCACATGGAAACATGTTGTTGAAACATATCAACTGTTGCTAATATAATAATATTATCTCCATACATCGTACACGTCAGTTTTCTTATTGATGTGTAGCTTGCAATCCGACATAACATATGTCTGCTAACACCATTTGTTGTGTCATTGCAATTCCCTTATAGTAATAACGTATTCTCAAGTGTAAAGAGATATTATTCAGTTAATTTTCTATTCTTATAAGGTTTTTGAAAAAAAAATGTATGCAAAATTAAAGTTTAAGTTTCCGTAATGCAACCATGAGTTATCATGTTTAGAAATTTAAACTGTTATAGTTGAACGAGTAAATGAGAGGGTAAAGAATGATTAATTATACACGAATTAGATATTTACTTTCAGATCCACATTATAAACAATCCAAGAAAGATCGAAGTATACAAATTTATAATTATATATACGTAAGTTTTATCATATTCAATCTATGTTCTTAGGTGGTCATATTTCATATTCATGGAAATTTTATCCATTTCACGTCTAAAGCAATTAAGTAAAATTAAATAATATTAAAAGTTTAGAAGTGCCAAAAGTCCAGAAACATTCAATATAGCGCGCTGTTGGAATACGTAAATTAAATTAATATATACATCAACATACAACATCAAAGTGATAAGGCCAGAAAATATAACATCAAAGTGACAAGGCCAGAAAATATAACATCAAAGTAATAAGGCCAGAAAATGATTACATGACAGAATGTAAACATCCAGGGATATACAACTATATAAAAAAAAATAACAGAACTCTTTGCTAGAGCAAAAGATGAAACAAAATGCAGACAACACCCTGTTGTGTCCTCCATGTATAGATGAAACATATTAATCCGTGATACTCGCAGGCTCGAGTAGGGTCGTGGAAAACACCACATAAAATTCGAAAAGAATGAAAAATAAATTCGTCTTGGTACATATAATGAATGTCAATGTCACTTAATAGTTCACTTTTTCACAATTAACTTACGATTACTTTTTGCAATCAATTTTAAAACTTCTTATGTATTTCATTAGATTTCCTTATTTTATAGTACGTTTACATATTTTTAGTTTTGTGCTTTTTTCTAATTGGCAATCTCTGAATTGTTTCCTTTTTTAAACTTTAAAGATAAGATTTTACTTATATGTAGCTAGATACATTTTAGCCTCTCTTTTTGAAAAACTTTGTATCAGGGACAAAACTAGGAATCGAGAAAATGGTTTTGTCATTTGATTAAAGCAATATGCAAAGATTAATTGACCAGCTGATCAAGTTTATTTTAAAATTTAGACTACCTTCTGCAATCATGAAATACTCCTGGAGAAGTTTAGTTTTCGTTTCTAACTCCGACAAAAGAAAGAGTTGATTTTCAATTTCTTATGAATAAGAAAACTTCTCACTGTGACGCTGACCAATCAAGACAGCCATGTACTTTGTATAGTTTACTAGTGTTTAATGATATCGTGAAATTAAAGACACTTGTTCATAGCCACATCAAACATTTAACCTCTGGAAACGTGGTTGACTATTGACACCTTCAGTTACATACTTTATATTATTGGCTCTTTATTTAAGAGAATAAGTCATTGTTGAATATAGCTTGTAGCTATTACTCTATTCTTATATGAAATATGTACCTTTCTGAAATAAATTTAAATTATCACGATTATCTATTTCTGAAAACTATTTAAGCAGCTAGTACATTTATCACAAGCCAATAATAAGGACACTTATAATTAAGAGTAACGTAAAATAAAAATTCTATAAGAATACCTGCACCGTTACAAACGTTAAATAACATACAATTTAGATGGAAAACTTCCCTGCTGTACAAACTGATTATGAGATTGAAACTGGAGCAAGCTGAAATAGGGTAAGCTAATAAGGATAATGCTATTTATGATGGCGTTAAAACCGAATTATTGAAAAAAAAATTTAGAATATCACCTAAAACTCGGATTAAAATTATTTGGTATAGATTCTTAAGTTAAAGATGAACAATAAATATTTTTTTATTCCAAGCCTATGGATTCAGTATGACCCTAATTACGTATTTATATACGTATATATATATATATATATATATATATATATATATATGTATATATATATATATATATACATTTTCTCCGGAAACTTCGTAAAAAGCACCCTTTTATCCCTGTACAAACAATTGTAAAAAATATATAATTTACAATTGTTAAGTAGTTTATCTATAATGGTTAAGAAAATCATTGTGAAAAAATGTTTTCATCATAATTTATCAGATCAAATAATCAAGTCCAAAACACACTAGAGGGCATTTAGTATCCTGTGTGTAACTGGGAGTATTTAAATTCTTGAAAGAACATTTTTCAACATTTATCGAACATTGTCTCATTTACAGTTTCGCTGTTATTTTTTTCCCTACTTGTTATGGATTCTTTCGTTTTATTTGGAAGTAGACGCTTAATATAAGAATACATATTATTAGTTTACAAATCGTTAAAAAAATTAATATGCTTTCCTGTAAACATAAAATGTGAAAGAATTTCTTTGCGCTCTTTATCAAGTATTATTGAAAAGTTGTTTTTGGAAAATGTAATAAATATTCAATTTAACTTATAATTTATCATTTTAAAACAATAGACTTCAAATTAGGATCAAAAGTTTCCAGGATAGGAAAATGCGCGGATTTGAAAGTGCGAAAAAACAACCTCATTAATTTTTAGTACTTAATCAGAAAATTCAATTAAAATTCATTTAAGTTAACTTATATCGACAATTTAAAGGTACATAAAACAGTTGTAGAGCCCTAGTTTATTTAATTTCCGACACGCACTTGACCGGCTTTTCATTGATATAATTTTGTTAAGCAGCCCGTATTCAATTAGTAGAAACTTTAATATTTATTATTTGAAAATACTGATAAAATTAATGAGCTATTAGAATAATTTTGTAGATAAGAAAAACAAAATTCAAGTTACAGCTAATACATCTATATAATTCAAAATTCAAAGACTGTAACAGAACAGTAATATATATATATATATATATATATATATATATATATATATATATATATATATATATATAACAGAAATAAATTCAGAAACATTAAAATATATAACGATATTATACTTCAAAAATTTTCTTTCTTACTCATCGCAAACAAATCACACTATGGTGCAAACTTAATCAGGTTATTATACATTGGGAAATTAGGGAATTCCAATAAAATACGATGTACAAAATGGTGATTACGCGAACGGAGACAGTTATCAGTTAGGAAGATCGAGAGTTTTTCCAATAAATTGTGGCACAAAATTTGAGCTGTTTGACCTAAACGATCGAAATACATTAACAATCTGACTTTGTCGAGATTATGAGAATAGGAAAGTCACCGCCAAGGATGTATTAAGTTTTATATTTTGTAATATGTTTAACTAAGAATTATATACATGATATAACACTAATATTTAGCATGAAATTTAAATACAATCACAGCAGTTAAATGAACAATTTCTATTGCATTCAAATACATATAAATTCATTCCTAATGTGAGTCGTATTAATATCTTTTTTATTACAGATAAGTAGAAAAAAATTCATTATTAAAAACTGTACAAAACTTGTCTGGTTAGACGGAGTCGCTATTTATATTAATGTATCATTTCAATTAAGATATACTTATGAATTGTATTATCACAATGACATACGTAGTAATAAGACTCAGCAAACCGAGAAGTAAAGAAAAAAGCAGCTCGAACATCTTACATATGGTAAACTGGCCTATTTTACTGGTTTCTATTAGATCTTGTATTACCTCCAATTCCTTTCGAGTTTCAAAGGCTGCAAAGCAATGAAGTAAATTAATCTTCAGGACTAATGTTTTAATTTCTAATTAGAACTAATCACACAACGTATATAATGAAGTCGTCAATTTCCTTTAACTTTTAACTTCAATATTAATATTAGGACATTAAGTAACATAAAACATTATTTATTGTTCAACTTAGGTTGGGAAAATTTATTGTTGACGTTTAAATGAAAAGCCATATAGAAAATAATATTTTAAAATGTAATGTTTTTGCACTATTATAACAGTGTTATAGGAAATAAATAATCCATATATCTTATAATATTTAAGTGCCAAAAGAATATATTTTTAAAATATTACTTCGTTACATGATTTAATAAGTAATTGAATAAGTACTTACAAATTTGCTTGTCGGGGTACATCTTAGTCAAACATTGTTTTGTCTTCTCCACTTGCAGGTACAGTCGTTCGCAGAGTATGCAAATACTCACTATGGATATTATATAATGAAATGATCAAGATATAATTACAGAAATTGTTTGCATTGACAGAACCTAAAAAACATTATTAAATTCATTAAATCTGTTAATATAAAATAAATTGTTTTCTACTAAATCGGGCGCCATGGTTTTTTCATATCAAGCGCGTGTAGAACTCACACTTCGAGCGATCCGAACATTAATTAAGCACACACAATAATTCTTCTGAACTATTTACATATATTAATGTTTCGCAAAGCATATATATTACAGGGTATCATGTACTATATTTTTTGTAAGCGTAAAAACACGGCGAATTTTTAAAAAATTATAACATCTAGAATTATCGCCACAGTTTTCCTACAACTTTCGCGTGGGCTTCTAAAATCCCATAGTTTTTCTTAATAATTCTAAGTTGAGTAGTTTCAGATATAAACGAGGGGACATATCTCGGAAGACATAATACCTAAAACGATGAAAATAATATCCCGAGGCCTTTATATTAGCCTTTCAAACGATTGGCTGTATCGTGTAGGGAATTGAAAAAAAAATTGATTGTTTGATTTTTTTTAGGAGCAGCCAAATGTAATATTTCCACTTCTTCCCCAACGCATTAGAATTAATTTTTCTATTGCAGTACGAGAGCATGTGAGTCATTCAGGACGCTTCCAATGAGACTACAATTTTTCTAAATTTAATCTTGGAGATAGTTCTGGATTATAATTATTGGAGAGGTCAAATTTTCCGCATTAATTTTTTTCCAACGAATGGCTAATTATGGCATAGTAGAGCGGTTTCAAGTATTTCCTGTTACGTCGCTCACTTTTCTCCTTAAAAGGAATTCATTAAGCGAGTGTACTCTAAGGTCTCTGCGTGGAATTTCTATATTTTGTTTGCTCTTTACTCGCCTAAACTCAGTTGCCAACTGAACAGAACATCGAACACCGCGCTCTTATATAACTTACCAATGATATTCGAGAAGTTTCTATAGCATAGCCAGGAAAAAATTATTAACTATTAACTTAATTTGTCAAATTTTCCATTTTAAGTATAGTTAAAGATTTTATTTAAACCCTCTTTCGTAAATACAATAAAATTAAATTATTACTCATATCACAGGTTAACACAATTTATTAAAAATAAAAATTTGAAATTATTCAAGATGGCTTTTAAAATATTTCAACACATATGTAACATAAATTTACTTTCGTCATATTTGACATTCAGAAGTTATATGCGGAAGTTTATCATAATTCTCACAAAAGCGCGGCTCAAAGAAAGGAAGGGCTACAATTGAAAGGAACAGATAAAGGTGAATTAAAAAAAATATCCTGATTTTGGTCAAATCCTTAAATAAACAATTTATGTTTCGAAAAGTATCTTAAGCAGGAAATGTCACCCTGAACATACTACAATAAGAGATAAACTTGAAACTGAGCGGCTTATGGCAGGTACTATCAATGGAAATTAAAATTTTGAATATATTTAGCGTTAATTTTGTAGAAACTCATTATAATTTAATTTTTCACTACTAAATAAAACTACGTGATTTAGTATTGATTCTACTTTATTTCAATTCTTTCTTTACAAATTGTCCACCTGAAGATGCTGTCATACAACGAAACATAGGTAAATAATTTAAATAAAGTAGAAATAGTACTACATCACGTTGTGTCATTAAATGTGAAATATTAAATAAAAAATAATGGAAATTGAATTAATTTTTTTGAATAATTAACTAATATACCATGAATAAGGCAATTGCCCTAAAAGAAGTTACGAAATATCACATTATATAAAATTAACAATAAACCTGCATTTCAAACACTTTGTCCAAAAATGTGCAGACTCCCATAAAACAAATCAAAAAAGTAGACAAACTGATATATTATCGGCTGATAGAGAATCTTCTTTTCTGTTGGTTTTGTCGAGAAATCCGTTTAGAATTTTAATTCGTTGGTGAATGCTACAGGTAAAGGTAAACAAAAAAGTGTCACAAGTGTCACAATCGTAAAAAAGTGTCACAATCGTAAAAAAATCCACATGTAAGCACTGAAATTAAATGTCCATGGAACTGAAATCCCACAGATTCTGTGGAATACGAGTATAAACTTGTTGCAACTGGGAAGCATACCACAAGTGTAATCGCAACAATATCGCGGTTTGGTATCTTTTTGTGTATATCTTCTTCGATGAATGAAATCGAAAAGTCTATCAATATTGTCTAAGAGAAGTGTCAAATTTATGAAATCTTTCTTTGCCCAGTATGTATTTGCACAAAACACGTATACGACGTATATGTTTACAATAACTTGGAAGGTGTGAGAAATACTATATATATATATATATATATATATATATATATATATATATATATATATATATATATATATATATGTATATATATATATATATATATATATATACATATATATATATATATATAGTTTATGTGGCAAAGATCATCATTATGTGGCAAAATTCAAATAGAGCAAATATTAAATGACTGTAAATTATTTCAGCTTTGAAAAGAATATTATTATTTATCTTATTTTTTTCCAGAAATACCGATTGCAGACTACAGGAATAAAATGGGCCGATGCCCTGATCATCTTTTTTCAGAAGTGAAATTTTGTTGGTGGGCATGTTTGAATATTGCTTTTTTGTTTCGAAGTGTTCAAAGTGGTCGATAAGAACTTCATTAATAATTCACCGTTCGTATACGTGACCTATTTTGATAATAATCAATCCTGATGACATTCTGTTTGTATTCAATTAAAGAGATAAAATAAATTGCTTGAAGAACTGTTTCGATGCCAGACTATGATATCGCTAAGTGATAATGAGAGCAGGAAGTTCCCATTCAAATAAAATTATTTCGTACTTTTTTCCTTTCTCAATTGCTTTCAAATGTCCATTGTTTTATTATCATATTGGTTGCTATAGGAAGGCCATTACGGGGCTACTTGACAGTTCACGAATGGTTATTAGTTAGTTTCATGTTTAATTTGCATCAATGTGCGTGTGTATATTTTGGTTTGCTTTATTAATGATTTTTTATATTCAACTTTAAAACTATTTTAATTTTGACGCTTGCACATATGCAAACTTTAAATCAAAATGTAAATTCAACTTGTACATTTATTCTTTAGTAAAGAAATCAATTAATTAATCAATTAACATGGCACTCATTTTCCCTACTGCAAGCGCGCTACCTGCTAGTAATTTTATGGTGTATGGAAAAAATAATTGAGTCAATTGTATTAACTACTGGAAAAACTTTTCGAGTTACAACTGGAAACAATTGTTTGATTAAAATTAAAGTAATTTTCTCAGTTTTTGTATGAAGTAGGTTTAAATTGTTGGTTCCGTTGAATACTATCGAATAGGAAAGTCCGTAGCCAGTCGGGTCCTCTAATCATATTTTATAAGGCTTTGAAAGTTCACATACAAACGTATATACGTATATACATACATAGGTATATGTCTATAATTTACGTGGTTCGTGCGTATCGACTAATACTTACTTTGAAACACATTTCTTTCCTTACTTCGATTGGCCCCTTCTGGATGCTAATGTAATTGTTACCAGTATACTAATATAATTTTTCTAACCTTAACTAATGTATCAAAATGGTGCATAATATTGGCACTCTTTATGTCCGAAAGAAAGAAAAACTTAAATTAAAATATCGAAAATTAAATATATATTACAAAATAACGAAAGAAAAGGCATATTACTTCGTAAACTAAATAGAAGTCATTTATACAAATTGATAATTTGCTCACTACCTTTGTTTTTGTGTTTAATCTATGTTTCGTATCTGTGCCTGAATATTTACAAATAATTAGATTTTTTTGTGGTTTTCATTAGCATCCTTGTAGGCTACCTGTATGCTCGGGGATTCTTCACGAAATATGATCTGTAATAAGAAGAACTCGGAAGAACTAAGGTCGCGGATGTAGCTCGTAGGATTGACAGATTGATGTGGAAATGGGCAACCCATATGGCACGTGAGAAAAGGTGTTTCGGAAAGGTGTCGATGTATCAGATGGCGCAGAGCGGGCCAAACTCCTGCTAGGCGAACAGATGACCTATTAAAACTCGCTACAGCTGTTGGATGCAACCCACGGTATCGATGCTTGTGCGATCTATATAGGGAGGATAATTTTCAACGGTGCACCACCTATGGCTGATGATGATGACGAAAACACTTTTATATACAAAAATTATGTATGTACCAATTTTTCTTTTTTCGTGATTTTATCTTTTCTAGAAAACATAATTGGGTTCTGCTGTGTTTCAAAAATAACCACTTGCTGTTTGTGTCTAGTCTCATGCTATCAGTAGCCCTTTTACGATAGTCTAGTCTATTTTTAAGCATATTGAGCTACCATAATTTCTACTATTTATGATATTTTGAAATAATTTATTGAAGTAAATATTTTATTTCTACTTGTACTGAAATATTGAGAAAGTGATGAAAGATATATACGTTTAATAATAGGGTAAAATAGGAAATCCAATCCAATAAAGTGTGATATTGTTGAAGATCTAAAACACAGTGAACTGTTTTACGGTCGTGTGAAGAAATAACATTTATAAATTTGTTAATGCCTTTTTTAACTTGTTGTTTAAATTCAACTGGATGAAAGCTGTAAAACCTAATATACATATCTACTTTTGAAACATTTATTAACTTATAAAGGAAAATATCTACAGATACAAATCACGTTTAGAAGATAAGCAACTGATTACGCAATAACCTGAAATAAATTACTAATTTTGAATATATTTGGCGTTAATTTTGTAGAAATTCATTATTCACAATTAAATGAAACTACGTGATATAGTATAATTTCTATTTTCTTTAATTTCTTTACCACGACTTCGGTTTCGTTGTATTACAACATCTAGCAAAGATTCTGCTAATAGCCCACCTGAAGTTGTAATACAACGAAACCTAGATCGTGGTAAAGAAATTAAAGAAAGTAGAAATAATACCACATCACGTAGTTTCATTTAATTGTGAAATTACTAATTGCTGAGAAATAAAAAGAAACATTACATCAGTTAATCATAAAACCGATTTAATATTTACCTTATCTACACTATACCTCCTCTCCACCCAGGCATAGTATGCAGAAATGATAAAATACATTATTCTACTCATCTCGATATACTTGTCAGCTTAATTCATTCTCTAACATACTGTCGTACAGACTGTTTTATTTTTAGAGTTCCATTCAAAAGAAAAATTGTCTCATCTCTATCAAAAATTGACTCATTTTTGTTATTTATTTTGATTATTTTGGTTCTCTTTTATTAACAATATCAGGTAATATAGACGTGTGCAGAATTCTACTTTGGCGCTCCGATACACACTTATCACTTTGCACCCAACACTGAGGACTCATTTCCATGCTGGCAAAAAAAAAATGATGAGGAACTATTGACACTATATTTAATATACTTTAATTATTCCATACTTACAAAGGAGTTTCATTTATTTAGTCAACCACATCAAATACCAGACATTTCAACCGCCAGTGTCGTATAATGTCTTTATGAATTTAAATACAGCCTTCCCACCAACATAATGCGTCCCTGTCTAACAGCTTTTATGATTACAATATTTTGCGGCACTTTTAGCTCCCCGCAGACTCTAATAAAAAATTTTTTAATTGTAAACGAACTGTTGAAAGTCCCAGTTCCTTATGAGCCCGAGTACACGTATAAATAAACTTCAAAAATGTGAAAATATTATTTCAACTTTAAATCTATTACCTTTTAAAAATATACGTAATCAATTCATCAATTGCCTTAAAAACACATCCTTGAGTTGGGATTTACTACGAATGCAAGTGTTTCTAACTAATACAAAGACATAAGAGATGACAAAATACAGAAATGCATTTGAATATATTCATAGACAAAGGTGATTCCGAGATTACTTGGGTTTTGAAATATATGGAATAATCAAACTCAAACCAATACGAGAGTATAATTCGTAAAGCCCACTATTAATTTGGTTAATTGTATATTTCTGCCGTTTATTGTCACGTAGTCAAGAATTTATAGAAATACGTAGTTATTTTTTTCGCAATTAGGTAATGGCTTTCTTTTATTACATGTACGTGAAATAATCCATTATTACAATTAAAATAATATTGTATTTACTTCACGTCATTCATTTGGTGAGGACGCTAGCAATCAATATACATACTATATTGAGCGCAAGGTGCTTTAACAAACTTCATATATTGAGTTGGTAAGTGGAATTAAACAATTCACATGCCAATGAACGCCAATTATTACAAAATGAAACATTGTTATAATTGGATTTATTTTTTTATTTTTTTAAATTAATGGGGGTGGGTTTTTTTCTTTCCTCTGCTCATGAAATATCATTGGAGAAATAGTCTTAGTTTAATTAATAATAGAAATACTGTCTCTCCGTCTAGATTTTTATGGATGATATTATGTACTTCAAATGACTGAACTGGTGTAGGGTTTTACTCTCTGACTAAGTATATTCAAAGCTTTTATTTTACTTACTTTATTATCTGTCTGTCTGCTACAAATTTTGCAATCTATATTTCACCTACTTCCCGATGGTCAAGTCACGAAAATTGTTACATATGCTTTTTACTTTATTATGCTTTTTACGGTGACGGCGGGCGGAGGGTTAAGAATCGGCTTAATAGTGAATAGTTTCGGATTAGGAGATGAATAGAAAACGAATTTAGGCTCGTTGTGCTAGTCGTTATAAGTTATTTCTTTTTAGTAGATTTAAAATGAAACCTTTTTTATTAAATATTTTTTTGCTAAATTTATTTAAGTTAGTATTAATTTTTCTTCTTTAATATTACAAAGCTAACAATTATTAAAAATAAAATTAGACTTATAAATAAATATATTATTTTCAGAGCTCGAACTAAAATTACGAAAGACTATAATTATGGAAAGAAGGAGTATTGTATGGTATTTACCTACTTCCGTATTTACTCTCTTAGGTTGGCTCTTTATGATAGCTGTGTGTTTAACAATGCATTTAAACGAATCCGGCCCACGAACATTGTTCATGCTAATAAAAAAGGGTATTAGTAGGTGAAGTGATACGGCAGACAAATCCACTGTGAACAGGGCAGCAATGACTGTCGGCAACGTTCAGTTTAGTACAAAATTGTTGCCATGAGTAGTGAATAGTCTTACATTCCAAGAATGTTATGGGAGAAAGTCGGTGGCCCCCTTTCATAAAAATTATGAAAGGGATAAATTAGATGATTAATGCTTTCTGCAAATCGATTGTATCATCATAAGGGATATCATATCTTATACTATTCAAATCTAGCCAGTAATTGTTAAACAAACTAAAATTAAAAATAGATTATTCTTTCTACATTTAGGCGACATTCACACAAATTTTTCTTGTTATGTTTCGCGATGACGAGCCTGATTGAATCTTTTAGGAATATTAAACACTAGAAACGAATGTATGTAAGACTTTATTCCTAAGAAAAGCTAACATTTTATGATCAAGTTTATAACATTGCACACATAATTAGTGAGTTTATCATTCTCTTGCAGTCGGAAGTATAGACAGAAGTAAAATATTTAGGGGTGGGTTCTGAAGGTTAGGGGTGTGTTCCGTAGGTCGAGAGTCAGTTTTAATTTTGTGTTAGGTCTTTAGAAATAATAAAAAAAATATTAAAGAAAAATTTAGATGGGTTTAAATGTATTAAGAATATTTTTCTCTTGCAGTCGGAAATTCAAATAGAATTAAAATATTATTGGTGGTTTCTGAAGGTTAGAGTTACGTTTGGAAGGTGGGAGGGTGGGTCTAAATTTTATGTTAGGTCTTTAGAATTAATAAAGAAAATATTTAGGACTAATTCAGATGGGTTTAAAAGTATTAGGACTATTTTTCACGTGCAGTCGGAAGTATAGACAGAATTGAAATATTTACGGGTGTGTTCTGAAGGTTAGGGTTACGTTCCGGAGGTCGGAGGTGGGTTTAAATTTTGTTTTAAGTCTTTAGAATTAATAAAAAAATATTTAAGAAAAATTTAGATGTGTTTAAAAGTAGTAAGACTTTTTTTCTCTTGCAGTCGGAAGTAAAGACAGAATTAAGGAAATTTTCTGAAGGTTAGTGGTGTATTCCGAAGGTCGGGTGTAGGTTTAAATTTTGTATTAGATCTTTAGAATTATTAAAAAACATATTTAGGAAAAATTTATATCTCCGATAATTTATGATAATATCTTTTGGCTAGGCATATAATATGATATACTAATGCGAACAATATTTTGGAAAAATATTAATTAGATTAATTATTACATATGTATTATGTGCGTCGATTGGATCCGTGAGGTCTTTATGAGTTAAGGGCGGGTGATGTAAATACTCGTTCGACTAGAAATTATTTATGCGGAACGGACATATTAACGTGTGACGTTCCGCAGATATCTGTTACAAAGTACACATTTATCTGTTTTTATTTCCAATAATTCATTGTCTATAAAATAGATATAAAAAAGCGATTACATGTGTGCGATGACATCCTATTCATCGTATAAATCCCTTCTTAGTAAAGAATGAAACAGAAAACTTTCCACTTAATCGGCTCATTTTCATGTCATACTCTTGGATAAGCTTTTGTTCCATATACTTTATACTTTTTTGTATGGACATTTGCTACGCATATTATGTGAAAACACATGACATAAGGTTTTGTAACAATAGAAGAGTAACCATTGGATTTTATTTTTGTAATTTTTTGATGAGTTTTGCGTCTAATATATGAAAGACCAAAATACGTGTGAATATGCGTATAGTGATTAAATAGTGATAACAAGTTTAATATAAATTGTAGATATTAATTAATTAGTGTCTACAATTTTGCATTGCTTACTTATATTTTGCTCCCATTAACTAAATAGTACGTGAGGTGATATTTTCCATAATAGATAGTACTAAGCCTATACAGAGTATGAAGGAATGTTTTCAACATTTTATATACTGTAGTTTTACACTGATGGAAATTCTGGCAAGTGGCAAATAAAATAGAATTTAATATTTTATGATGAGCAAGAGTACGTGCCGCGTACCGCCTAGTATTGTGAAACAGTTAAAACTGTTATTTTTACATATTCTTAACATGGTTGCTTAACGTAGTATGGAAATATACCTCTGTTCTAAATGGTTTTTTGTTTGAGATATTTTTCTTTCCTTTGCAGTACAGATTTTTCTAGAGTTTTCCTCTGTAGTTTGTTACCATTTGTTTGAAAATGGTACAAAACAGTAAAGGAAAGTTTGTTACGGAACTTTATTTTATATATAAAAAAATGTCGCAGATAATGCATTCCACATGAATTTATTTCAATCTATCCTTGTCTTCCAATATTCATGAATTTTATAATTTTAAGTTTTTTGAATGATACTTTCGGAGATGGAATGGGATGGCATTAGTTTTTGACGGTTTTTGTATTCGGAATATGGTTAAAAAATTGACAGGAAACAAAAAATTGCATATTATGGTTTAACGAGCTTTATGGTATAAAAAACTTTTTGCTACGAATTTAGTCAAAATACGTAAAATTCAAAGGATTTTATTTAATGAGCGACCACTTCTTATTATTACGATATATTTCAATTTTCTACATTAAATAGTCTCTGATGTTATAACATGATGACAATGAAGGACACGGAAAAGTTTCCATAAATGTATTATTTTTTCGAGTTCAGAACGAAACACTGATAATAGTAAAATAATATTGACATATAATCTCGGCATCGTTATATGCAGATTCGCAGAATTTCTTTCAAAAATTACTTTAAGGCCATTTTAGTATCGAAAATGTTTGTTATGCACAAATTTTTAAAGATCTTGTATATAAAGTACCATTTGTATAAAATGTAATTGTATTTTAGACATTATCGAATCTGTTAATATGCGATTTTTTATATTAAATACCCAAAGGGAATTTTCAGTCGAAATGAATTTATTGCAAAATAAATATTTTAAAAACACCTGTCCAGCACGAGTATAACTCACAGTGCGAGAGTTTCGTATGCGTTTAGGCACTTAAAATATTTAAAGGTACATAGTATTTGTAATTTTAAAAAAATATATATATATATGTGTGTGTATATATATGTGTATATATATATATATATATATATATATATATATATATATATATATATATATATATATATATATATATATATTGCCTATTATACCTTGTGAATACGTAAAAATAACTTAATTATAACAATGTATAATTCGACGTAGAATTATAAATCAGTTACTGTTGGACCTTTCCCCTTGCCGGTCCGATAAGGCTTCCCATTATGATGAATTTCAGTGAATAATGTTATTGCATGAATAATAAATTGCGCCTCAAGGTACCACATCTTTTTGTTGCATGAAAACAAATGTGTGCAGCAATGAAAGGATAGCTTCAGTATACAATAAATTTCAACTCGGTATCTCATGCCATTTGTCAGAAAAAGGACTTTGACAGACAGACGGGCGGACAACAAATCATATTAACAACAAAAATATTATCCCAATTTTGAAACACCGCATAGCAGTGTTAACACGTACAGATCTATTTGAAATTGCACTGAGAGGGTACCGTGCACACACATAAGTAACTACAAATATTTACATTTCCTTTAAACCATTTACAAATATTCATGTAATTTTTCACTTTGTATGTATTTTCACTATGTATATTGCCTAATACGTCTATCACCAACATAAATGTATGGTGAATTTCTCGAAAACTATGAGATCTAAAACTCATTGATATAATTGTTCGGTAAATTTCACATAAATTCCCATTAACGTTGTTTTTTCAAAATTTAGAATTTAGCAGTTTTAGAGACGGAGGAGATACTCTCCTTTTCGATTGAAACTGGAAATTGGGAATTTAAAAAAATTGTAAATTTTATTTGCTCCATCTGAAATGTTTATGTAAACACTTTCAAGTTTTAACAACTGAAATTAGTGGGTTAATGTACTACATAATTTTCTTATATTTTTAATTTCTACGTCGAAAGTTTTCCGAGAAAAACGATACATGGTTGATCTTATAAGGCTTTCTTTTTTTTTACATAGGAAGTAATAATATATTGAAGAATACAATATAAAATTAATTATGAAAATATCATGTTTAAGCCGTCAAACACCCTGAATTATACAATATATTCACTGTTATATTTTTTTCCTCAAAATATGAGATATTAAATATTGCGGAAAATATTTCCGTGGGGACTCATTTTATTTTGTATCTGCAAATAATTTTTGTTTCCTTGCATAGTATCTAACTACATATCGTTTCGAAAATTATGTGAAAACTTTAGAAACGCATCAAATTTCGAAGAGAGCCGAGAAACGTTCGCGATAGGATTATATTTATTCACTGTATACCGTTTTTCATTGTTTATCTATACTCGTATTATAAGGTTATATATTAATACGCTGAAGCTAGATTAAAGATTACATTTGCCACTCGTCCTTGTATTTATTTAACATTGCTTTACTTTCCACTGTTTTTGTTTTGTTTTCCACATTCTGGTAAAAATGGATGAGCCAGTATGTCTTGTCGCAGATTAACGCTTAGTATTTTGTCGATTTTTATCTTTCCTAATTACATAAATTACTTGACTTTCTTTCACGTGTAATAATTTAGCGATCCGTTCTGCCGTATATATATCATTTAGACACAACAATTCCTTTTACGTCAACTGTCGTAGACTTGGGCTTTCTGATCGATCAACAATTAGCGGACAGCTTCAAGTAAATGATGTTAGTCATCGTATCTTCAGCAGAATGCACTCCCTTAAGCATCTTCAAAATTTTCTAGACGCTCAAGCCAAAGCTCTCCTCTGTCAAACACTCTTACCGTCACTGCTTGACTAAGGAGATGTATGCTATCCAGACCTTGCTGAGTATCGCCTTGGAAAATTAGAACGTCTATAAAATTTGTGCATCCGCTTTGTTTTTGGTTGCAAAAAAGATGATCGTGAATCTCAATTCTGAGCGGAACTTAATTGGACGGCAGTCCGTAATCGGCGCAGTCTTCACATTCTCACACGTCTCTATAATATTTTGAATGATGCTACTTATCCAACTTATCTTGGAAGCAGATTTAGTTGCTTCTCTGCACACAGTGTAGGGCTACGCCCTGAATATCAGCTCAGTCTCCTTTTTCCCAAATATACAACCACCTTTTATGCCAAGTCTTTCGCTGTTTAAGCTATAAGACTTTGAAATCTATTAGATCCGGATACCAGGAACTCGCCCCTTTTAAATGTGGTCAAAGGTAGTTGAACAAGTCCTTCCTCTCATAATCTCTTTGTCCTACTGTTCCTAATTCCATTTTGTTCCCCATTTTCTTGTCCCCAATCATGTCAACATTTATAAATTTATTTTTTTTGTATTATTCATTTATAACTTAATTTTCCTTATTTACGTCTTATGATATTTTTTGTCATTTATTATATCCTAAGTTTCACTTTTTTTATTAATATTTTTACAGTCATCCACATTACAAAATGTTTATATTTAATCAATGTGTTTGACCGGAAGATATTGTTCTTGTAGCAATAGGTCTGCCAGATGTATGCATTATATGTACGTTAAAGTATAATTAAATAAAACCAGCAAGAAACGCATAATCTATTTATTTAAAACGAATCGACAAATTTATTGTAAAAGTTCAGCTTGTGGCAATTAGAAGGGATGAAGGTTATTCAGCCGGGATTTGTTTGAAAAATGCATCAATAATTTCCATTTCTATATAAACCAAATTTTATTAAATAATGCAATTAAAATAAAACCCGTCAAACATGAGTAGAACTCGCACTACGTGAGTTCTGTACATATTTAGGTATTTATAAACATTTAATGGTACATAACATTTCTATTAAATTATAATATTTACAAAATAATAATCTTTACAACAAAAATATATAGTATTATATATTTAACGGGTTGATCTCTGAAAGAAATGCATAACCCCACTTAGGATTAGAAATCATTTATTTTTGGATATTTGCATTTACTTGTGCTGTAATACCTCACAGTATGACGATTATCAATATTGTAGATCGATCGAAAGTACATTTTGATTGGGATATGAGTACCAAAAAATATGTTTTCAGTAAAATATCTATCAAAAAATATATTTTTTTTCGTGAAACAATAACTTTGAAAAGATTACAGCAACGTAACTAAATTTAACAAGGTCGACTGTTGAACCTGGTCTCGTATTTTTGCCACCGCTGTCGATTACAAATTGGAAACATTTTAAAATTTCCCACTTTTCAAAGTTTTCCTGAGGAAAACTAACATTTGGAGTAGCGCTAATTAATTAGAGAATAGCCAGCGATATTTCATTTAATGCATATTTAATAGCACAAATCCTCATATCGAAGACTAATAATAAATAGATTAGGATATATAATGATATTTAATTAAAAATAATTATAAATTCACGTTACAGTCTTACAGCTTATAGGCATAAAAATATATTTTCGAAACGTGCTTTGAGCGCAGCTTAAAATATTATTCGTTACCAATAAATCTATCAATGAAACCTTAGAATTTAAGTCAATTTGTAAACATATTCATTCCTGCAATCCAGATAATTGAGATGCAACTATTACATAAGATATGATTAAATTGACAAATTTCGGTAGCAATGACATCCTTAAATCAAAAAGACAGCACACGGTGAAGATGCCCTTATCGTCCCTTTGTACGATTTCTTGAGTGTTTGTTTCTAATTCAGGAAATTGCTAAACCAAATTTTCGCAAAATACGCAAACCATTGCTAAAATAATCAGATAAATTGTAATCCATTGTACAAAACTAGTCACACAAAATTGGTAATCTAGACTTTGAGGGAAGCAATGAAATTCATTAACAAGATGTTATCATCGGAAAGATATCCCCCTGATTATTACCAAAATTGTGACGTTTAAGGAAAAACAATATATTCTGATTAAGATACCGAAAATTATTTTTCAGGTATTGCTAACGTGGCAGATTCGTTTGTTCTTAAGGAACATAAGATCCGTCTGTAAAATTTTCTCTTCGATTTGTGTCAAATAAACGTAGCTGTAATTATAAACACGATGTTTTGAATATTGTTTTCAAAGAAAAATAAAGAATTCTTAAAAAACTTCAAAAATATTCGGGACGGTCCATAAGTGTTTATAAGGAGCGCTGTGTCTTCTTTAATCTCATTTGTAGTTTCGAAAAATATGCATGACCTCAAATTCCATGTGCTTCACTGTTTATTTTACGAATTTCAGTACGGTTGTTCTGCGTCAGGAACCAAACGCAGTATACATGAGAATAACAATGATTCCTTACGACAATTTCAGCTATAGTAGCGATTACACATTGAGAGTTCAATCCAGGTTGATATCGACAAATTAAAATCACTCACTGAAAGAGACTCCAGAGTTTCAACGCGGGTTTTGTTTACTTAACTTGAATACTATCAAAGTACAGTGGAGAAACATTAACAAGAATTAAATAAAATCTATAAATATTGTGTTTAGATAGTTCATCTAGGATCAACTTAATTTTCATTCAGATGTGTGCGTATAATATTTGTGCTTTCGGTATGCATTTAACAGATTAAATGAATTAGGGATAAGTGTATCACGCAGTGAACGCCAGTGGCTGTGTCTAAAGAATTTATCGAACCGATATTAACCAAACAATCCCATCACAAAAATGATAAGTTAGTTGACATATGGGGTATTAATAGTCTTATGTTGAAAAATACCTCATAGTGCTACAACTATTACCGTAATATTATAGTCCGCTTCAAAATTTGAGACTTCAACTCCGTCGAAAATGTTCACGATGTGACAAAATTTTCAGACGCATGATAATGTCTGCCGACACATTGCAAGTATTACTCGATTAAAATTATTGCAGTTGGATTTGAAAATGATCCTATTTTCTCCTTACTCACCGCATTTGGCGCCGTCCGACTTTTATTTATTTATATCGGTCATTATAACATTACACTTTGCGCGAAAATAACTTTCGTGACGAGAATTGTCTTCGAGAATCTATTGACGAAGTTTTCAATTAAAAACATGCAATTGTCTCTTTTGATGATATACAATATTTTATAAATAAATAAAGATGGGTAATAATGTTGCATATGTCTATTATTAGCTAAAATAAACTGAGGTGTAATTATAACATTTTCTTAAAAAATGCTTATTATTTACTTGCCTCCCCAGATATTGTTATTATAAATAAATAAAATGAGTTTCGTAAAATAGGTGTGAAAAAACGTGATGACATTATAAATTTAAATATTCATTGAGAATGCTATTTCGAAAAAGTATGACAAATGTTGAAATGGTTTGACCCGCGGAGATAAGAAACTAGTAAGATAATATTAAATACAATATCTGATAAATAATAG
This sequence comes from Druceiella hillmani, assembly GCA_039881145.1. Lineage (NCBI taxonomy): Eukaryota > Metazoa > Arthropoda > Insecta > Lepidoptera > Hepialidae > Druceiella > Druceiella hillmani. The sequence continues at coordinate 9,001,179 of JAYKKI010000095.1, read as the reverse complement.
GTAGACACTGCCAAAAGGGTTATATACAGAAGAAACGGGGGACAAAAACGTGGATACACCAATAAGAGGTAGTGGATAAACTTAAAAAAGAACTGAAAGATGTTCATATGCATGATGTATTAATATGAGTTAGTGAAGTGGAAAAACAATGTTAACTAAGAAAAAGAAGAATGCTGCGTAGATAGACAATAATGTGAAGGTGTAAATAGGCTGAGAGATAAAAGAAGGTCACGTGGTCGCCACGTACGTTACAAGTGAAAGTACTTGCTGGTTTTCATTTTCTCTGCATGTGCCATTGTCAGTGTACATAACCATCTATCTCTCTATTTCTTTCGTTATTCCCCTTTTATCACATCCATCATCTATTTCTCCCGTCCTACGTAATTCATTCAAGTTTATCCATTCTTTGTTGAACAATTATCGTTCAATTTTACTTTTGGATATCATCCGTCACATACAAACTTACTGTGGCAATTATTTTTCGCTTCAAAAACACTAAATATAATGTATTTATAGAATAACATTTTAAAATTTAATAACTGAATTTTTGTTACCATTAATTATCAAATTTTAACCAAACTTCATCTTTTGTCGTTCGTATCAAAGAACATTTGAAATATACATGACACTAACGAAACTATCATTTAAATAAATAAAAATTAAAGCTTGACCGTGATGAAATCGTAATAAGAATGAAGTGAAAACAAGCACTTGCCCACAATTTCCTTTGCTTTGATATTCGGATGTGCTAACACTACTTTAGACCATAGAATCTTATTTAGTCACAGAAACTTAGTTACACAATATTGCTGTAAATACGACCCGCAATAATTTGTTATCTATTAGCTTTTGCCTATGGCTTCGTTTATGCACATGTATTGATTTACTTTTCCGATGTAGTTTTTCTCAAATAATAAGGTTTTGATTTCAATAGTGGCCTTGAATGAAATAAATTATGGCTTAGCTTGATCTTTAAGCTAAATCGCTGTGATATTCTCAACAACGTCTATTCATCACTTTTAAACCATCGCGCTTAGTTTTACTGCTTGAGTGTTTATAAATAAATTTTAAGTTTCTCAATACATAGTTGATCAAAATGTTGTACTACGGATTTTAATATCTACCTCAAATATTATCTCAGCCCAACTAAAATTCAAATGTTTAGTAGTGTTTTTACAATTCTCGAACAAAAAGATGAAGAAAAATCAGACAAACAAAACGCCTACATTTAAATGTTCGAAAATGACAACAGGGAGCACAAATTATAATTCTCACACTGTATAATTATTCCAGTGAAATTGTCGTCGAAATGATTCAAATAGTTTTTGTGTTATACTCGAACAAAGAGGCAGACTACAAGTAAAAAAATGCGTTTTGGTTTCACAAAAGCCTAATTGACATATTTTACTTAGTTCAAAAATATCGTCAATGTTACGAAAATACCTCTGTTACGATTTAATAATGGCACAGATGTATATATAGCACTTACTGCTTGCCTGTATAAAGTTACCGCATTCTGAATACCAAATATCGATAAGAAGAAGATAGTGATCATGTAATGCATCATCTGAAATATTTAATAATAATAAAGTTAATATAAGTAAACAAGAATATTCGAAAAAACTGAAAGTACGAAGTGTTACCTGGAAATTAAACATTTCATTTAATTCGCTGCACAAATTTGAAAAAATGGTAATAGTATTTGGTAGGACAGACATACATTTTGGATCAATTGTGAGATCAAAATAAATATTTCCGTTAAATTAATTGTCGAGTAGTATATCGACATTGGTTACAACATTCAGTAATAATTGCTCTCTGGCGCGTTTTAAATAGATATTGATTATTTTTAACATGTCAGTGAGAATCGTCTTCAGTAAACACATCAACGCCATTTCGAGGCTACTTGCCATTGTAGAAAAATGAGCAAGTAAAACTATAAAATCAATATCCAATAGTAATATGTGATATAACAAGCTTATTAAAGTTATAACGAAGATTACAGAAAAGTTTTGAAGTACTCGCTTTAATAGGCTGAAAGACCATCGAAAGTACAAACCCACTCAGAGAATTCATACTTAAGCCATGCGATGTCGAATGTAACAAGAAAAGACATAATTACAAAATTTAGGAAACAATTAGCACATATAGTTATATTAGAATACATTAACGATACAAGTCTCGACATATTTGAGAAATATATAGAAAATATGAAAAAAGAAGCACCAAGTTATAGATCATTTTAAGTTTAGCTTTAAATAATTTTCCGTCATTTCTAATAGAAGTTCTATTAATTCCTAACATTAATTGGGCGGTGAGTATGGCCCCAATGGAATTTTCAATAACATTTCCTTTGTTTTTCATTTTGTCGTGTACAATAGATGATTAATAGTAGACGGTTAATATGCTAATGAAACAATTCTACAAAAAATCGATCGGAACCCATTACATATAATTTGTTAATTGACATTTTCACATTCCATTTCCTACGATATTAAATGTAATTGCGTTATAAAAGTCTGATAAAAGTTTCGATCGACACGAAATTAATTAATTTTAATGGATCCATGTCTTTGAAAATACATAATCGAGAGACAGTGGCACAATTTTAATATCTTTTAGATAATTCCGCAATACACAATGATATCCCACAATTATATCGATTACGGTATACCCCATTTGCAGATAAAAATAAAGCCGCTGTTTTTGCAATATATATATATATATATATATATATATATATATATATATATATATATATATACAATCTATATTGTATTACATACGAATATACAATCTAAGTTTTTGCAATATATATTGAATTATATATGAAAATGTTCTGAATTTCCTTATTATTAAGTATTTAATTATACTTATTTCATTTGTTTTATGAAACATTAACAATCCGCTCCATTTATATCCGTTTAAATTACATATATTCAACTACGCCAAGTAAAGCGGGCGGTGTTAATTTCCGATGTAATTATAATTTATATATTATTTATTTTGTGATAGAGTAATAGAAATATGCTTTAACCAAAAATTGGAAAATATTTGAAACTTCCGTTGTTCAAATAATTGTGCGTTTGCGGCTGCTTGTAATGTTTGCAATAATTAAATTATTTCATTTGTTTTGAAAATAAATATGATGACATTATTCGTCATTTTTAATATTTTCACGGTAGCATAAAAACGTGTTTCAGTCATAAAAAATTTGAAAAAAATGTTTTTTGCATAGATACAAAAAAAGTTTAATGGCGAACATATTTTAAAAGTCGTAAAATGACATAATTTGATAGAAATGAGAAGCATTTTAATATGTGGTCGCTTTCAAAATTGTATTAGCTAAGATATGATAAATACGCTCTATACCTTGTTTGTAAGTCGCGTACAAATAAACATTGAACGCTGAGAATTACATTTTATTTTCTAAACAAAAAGAACGCCTTTATCTGTTGAATGGAACAAACGAATGTATTTACGAAGGCGTTCGAAGTTATTTTTACAAGCGCTATTTTATTAAATAATTTTTATTCTTAAGATTTATTTTGTATATCTTATATCATTATCACCCATGGTTTCTTACAGCTGCGCGTCTCTTTGTAAATAACAGGGCCTGATTTATTAATCATATAACCAAACGGTGTATACACTTCCGTTACAAGTTATCGTTATGTTACAAGACGGTAGAAGTAATTTTTACAAATCGAATAATATTTATTAATAATAATCATCGTGTGTAACTTATATCACCAAAGTGTTTCATACAGCTACGCAAATGTAAATAAACTGCACGCGATTATTTCTTACATAAACCAACACCGAATGTTTACAGTTGGAAGTTATTTTTCCAGGCGATCCTTTTTTAATAATGTTTGTTCGTAAGATTTATTGTATTTATATTATATATTCGTCATTGTGAAAAAAATCATCTATATTTATTGACAATCTATATAAAACTCTATATAAAATAATATCTTAAATTAAAAAAATACGATTTTATATGGACAATTTTTTTTCCTTCAACTCAAATAAAATGCACCGTGGAAAAGCAACAGTTTATAATTAATCTATAAATACTTGCACCTGTCAGATAAATATTTTTTCATTCTTTATATACATTTTGAAGAACAAGTACGTATAACGTATACGATTCGAGTAATGAATATTATTTCACACAAGTTTAGAGAATAATACGATAATAGATGAAGAAGAATAAATTCCACGCTTTTTATTGAATAATTTATCATAAAAAATACCCAATTTTTTTCAGGATTTCATACTGAATTTATCGAACAAAATTATAAGATAAAAATAGAATTAGTTTTACTGTGCGATTTTTTCCTTGATCGGAACCGATCGATTCGACGCATCACTTTTTTCCCATAATGTTTATGACTTTTTTTCTAACATTTGTATATTATTGTGATGAATTAAGGTTGCCAAATAAACAAATCAAATTAATTAAACTTTTTTTTTATTAAAGCATCTGCGTAATTTTTCAGGATAAAACATAAAATAAGCATCTATTTTCCTAATTTTTCTATAGATTTACGAAATTAGTTAGACCGTATTGCATAAATTTTAACAGTTAGCTCGATTTCAACACTTAGTTCCCGCCTTAAAATCAAGTTAATTCCTTTTTTCCGAAATCAACCCTTTCGAAGTTTAAATTCTTCTACATTCATAATGTAATAATTTCACACAGAACTTGAACAATATCTGATTCTAATGAGGTGGTTGAGTCTTCGACGAAGCTCAATAAAATTGATTATATTTTTCATCACAGAAATATGGCGATGAAGCCAAGACGTGAAAGCTCGCTTATTCGACAAAAATTTAACTACCTTTTAGGATCCTATCATAGCTTAACTTTTCAATTTTTCTTTAATCGTGATGCTTGCTGATACTTTTTCTTTTTTGTTTCTATTTCTTTTTCATTTGGAATATTTAAATAATCTGAATTTACAAAACTTTACCGTTCAGTGGAATCCCTTAGAGAATTCTAAATTACTACCAATGATTTTAAAAATGTGTTTGATTTTTTTACCAGTCTGTTATTTTCTTGTACAGTATGAAAGTCATGCCACTCACTTTCAATGTTACTTTATACAACGCATAGACCATTCTTAAAACATAATTTCCACAAATGTACGGATTTCTATACAACCTACGGATGTTCTATATAGTCGTATAGAATCCTATATAGTATATGCTAATAGTTCTTTATTATTTTTATGCATCATATGGAAGTGATGGTGAACCATTAGCGCACACCGCAAATTGAAACACAACTTTTGGACTGATTCGTAACTACTTGTAAATTATTCATTTTCCAAAGGTACACTTTAAAGCATTAGGTTCATCATGCCTGAAATTGGTTCCGACGTCATTTAATACATTAGCAGATGGAACATGTCTCAATTACGTAATTAAATCGTTACTCCTAACAGAAGCGCATGCCATTTTTATATTACGCACAGATTGGATAGTCGAGTATGACTTATGACCCATAAGCAATTTTTAAGTAATAATTTTCCAGGAGGTTTATTGTTATAAAGACATTTCTCCGGGTTTTTAAGTACTCAGAGATCATAAGCTGCCAATCTAAATATTTTAACGGCGAACAAAAGTCACCCGCAGCTATAAGTACATTAATCATTTGTGGTTCATCTTCTTTTGTTAACCGCAGTTGATTGCCCACATGCTTCAAGTGCAAATGACAACCCTATTATCAAAAATGGGTGAGAATAATTTCCTAAAATCACGTTATGTCTTTGCAATTACTCTTCTTTTGTTTCTTTAATATGGTATGAATGACTTTCTTTATAAATTGGAAATGAGCGTATATAGTTGCTGTTGGCAAAAATTAATTTAACTGGTGTTAGTATTAACTGCTTTTCAGAAAAATTTGAAAAGGAACCCAAAATTTGGTGCAGAGTAACTGTTAAACTTGGAAGTTGAATCACAGATCAGATACCCTAAAGTTCTAACCTTTCAACAGGAGGGAAGTGACACCTCTCCCCCTCCGCCCTGTAAAAATAATTAACTGTTTAAATGAAATTTTCTGTTGATAAAGCCTATTTTTGTTGGCATATACCTAATCTTAACATAAGTGTGTTTCATAATTTATATTTGATACGTATTTATGCGGTTTTTATTTTTGTTACACCTATTTTCGGTCATTACACTTATTTCCGTTTATGCCACTCTGTCTAATATATATATATATATATATATATATATATATATATATATATACACACACACACACATATATATATATATATATATATTATATTCTTTCGTAAAAAAATAAGATTTTCGAAAATTTCACAAAAATATTCTCATAACTAATCTATCTAAGGGAAGAACTACATCTTCTCGACAAAGCTGCCGATTAGCAACAAATTTTTCATATTTGCCAGTTTTACATCAGCATTAATGTCGAAGCATTTCTAGTATATCAATTATTTATTAAATATATCAATTATTTATTAAATCACATGTGTTAGCAATGATTTCCATATGCATAACTATCAAAATAGGAAAATCCTTTTTTTATATTTAATAACATTTGGTGATTTGAGAATTTGTCATAATTTGCAATGTGGATATTTCCAATTTTCGGAAGTAAAGATATTCTGGGGGAATGTATATTTTATAATACATCGATAACTTAAACATATGGACTAATTGCCATTGAAAATCCGTTAGATAATTGAAAATCCAGATTTCCAAGTTCATATATGGAAACCAAATGGCGAGTAAAGGATTCTAAATATATGTTCAGTTAAAATGGAACTGACATAAAAGCAAACGTTATATTCGATACGATTTCGTATACAATCAAAAACACATTGTGGTTATTATCAAATATATACATTTACATGTACATGTAATAAACCTGAACCGCGCATATATGACTGAATTATTTGGTAATTGGATTCGACGTAAACATTTTTGAAGTTATACTTCTTTAGGCGCGTTATGAAAAAATGATGAGAGTGAAATTTTAAGATTCGTCACACAAAAGTTACAGTGTGAAGTTGCAGCGGTTGCAGTCTCGAAACAACAAAATAGAAATAGAACCTCTATTAGTCGCGCAAGTTGGCACCATCGTCGCCTCTGTTCACTGTTTTCATATTCATAGTGTTTATTTTCCACATGTTTCTAGTGTCTACATTCACACACGTGTTTTAGTTTCATATAAGTGCGATTTATATATGTGCTGATAAATTATATTCAGTAGTGATTTAAATTCAATATTTTGATTAATATATTTACTATTCGTAAATATTAGTGAAAAAATTGTGTTTATAGAATTTTTCAAGTGCTCCAATATAATTGAGGTTATCTATCCGTACGTATTATTTATTGATATAAATTAAAATATTATTATTTAACATAATTAATACTAAATATTATTAAATTATTAATGTTAAATATTTATTATTGGTTATTCAATATTTTAAAAGTAAATAAATTCATTGAATTTAAGTTTATTAATTTTTTAAATATTGTTATCATTTTTTAATGATGCCAAAGAAGCATAACTTCTCACGCGCGTGCATAAGTACACGCACCCTTTTTTTTATTTTAATTCTTTTCTAGCTACTGAGGTTCAAATTCGTTTTATCTGTGTTAAACTTTGTTTCTCACCTTTTCTTTCCCCGTTACTTAGAAAAAAGCCTAAAGTCCTTCTGCAAGTACTTGGTTCCAAGTTTTTCCAAAATATTTCTTCCAATCAAATTCCATGTCATGTAGCTACATACATTTAACGACACTCCTTTCATATTTTTATATTATCGTAATAAAGCTAAAAAGTGAAGCTAAAAGTATTTTAAAATCCTTTCAAAATATTTTGATTAATTAGTTTTATTGTATATATATATATATATATATATATATATGTATTGCGGCGAAAATTGTATTAAATATATTACATTTCTTTCTTCTTTTCAATGTGCGATGATGTATTATACAATAAAAATAGGACTTTTCCTTGTTTACAATTTCAATTTTGAATTATTTGCATCATGAATATATATTTTATCACACCAATCAAATAATACACCTATATTCATTCAAGCGCTTTTATTTTGTATGAACACACATACATACATACATATAAAAAACGCTCAGTAAATTTCAAAGGAATGCGCCAAAAATAATTATATTCATACAGCAAGCCTGTACGAAGATAACAGAATGCTTTTGGTGCCCTCATTCAAATGCTGCTCAGCCTCGCATCTCAATGAAATATCCGCCGAAAGTTTGAAGCATGAAAAAGGCCGCATGCACAGTGTCATCTATAAATACGGTAAAAGTAATTGTGGAATGACCAAAATTAGGAAATAAAGCATGAAAAACGTTACTTTATTTCAAAAAATAGTTCGCACAGCTCGTCACAAGTAATATGTATCATCAATTTTATCTGGTGTAAGAAAAATAACAAGTGTAGAAAAGAAAATAATTCAAAAGAAGTTATAAATAATGAAAAAATAGATAAAATATGTTCTTTGTTTAAATTTATAAACTGGTTTTCCTTTTGCGAAACCTTTACTTGTTTGCATGAACACGTTTGTAATGAAATATTTATACGTTTTTCAAGATTTGAATTCAAATTAATCATTTTTTAATTTTTATTTCATTATTATTATTACAAAAGTCAATTGTTACGACTATTGTTCTTAAAAATTAAAGTCATGTTGGAACTAATTCAACAGATCCTGAAATATATTTCCTAGATAGTTTCTGTATACGTATATCATAATTGAATGGTGCAAATATTTGAATTAAAAATTATTTTATTTTAAAGTTTTTTTATTGTATAATATTTTCATTATATATTTCTATAAATATAAATTTATTATAATACATAAGAATTTTATTGATATATTTTTCCTTACGACCTACTTAACAGGGCTGGTTCCTCGCATCGTTCTAAACGTAGAATGTTTGTAATGAAAAGCAGAAATGTTTCCGAGATAAGGGTCTTCAAATATCGAAATCTTAAAAGTTTAAATTTATATCCCTCTATCGACGAGCAATGTATTTGTCAAATCTCACTACTGCCGAGTAAATAAATCTTTATGAATTATATTTTACATCCAATGAGATCAGCTGACGATTCACAAAGTGTTCCTACGCACTTCTTATGAGAATATGCCGTAAGGAATAAAACATTTTTTATATTTTTGCTGTAAACGATCAACTTATAAATATTATAAATTGTTGATTTTATTCAATCTGTTCAGAAGTATATAACTGCATTAACTTATTGTCTATCAAAACGATAAATGCAACATCATTTATAAAATTCTGTCTTATTTGTAAAAATAATGACAAAGCGTATTAAGACTTTAACATTTTGTTTTAATAATTATAAATCCATTGAATATTTAAGACAAAATCTTGAAATGGTGAGATACAAAACTTTTTTGTTATGTTGGAGGAAAATATAAACGGAAGGAGAAAGTGACAGCAGCTATTTTAAGCTTAAAATAAATTTTTACACCCTTATATTCACATATGTGCGAAATTATCATTAGATGCTTCTAGATAATAACTATTAATATAGTTATTATCTAGAGGTTATTATTGCATCAAACTCAGTAGCAAACGTTAAGGCACCTAATGAAAATTGTCAACCGTTTCTGAAAAACCACTGCCAAATTTGACATTTCTACAAAAAAAATGGAATTTTTTAATCAGATATGCTTCAAATATAAGTATTATGTTTACTACACTCATTCTACAGCATCTGTGTAAAGGTTTGTTAGTTTATTTAATGGTTAATATTTAAAAAAAACTATAAAAATAAAAATATCATCTATTGAATATATTTGGCGTTAATTTTGTAGAAATTCATTATTCACAATTAAATGAAATTACGTGATGTAGTACTATTTCTACTTTCTTTAAGTTCTTTACCACGACCAAAGATTGAAACGAGCAAAGATTGAATCTTTGCTAATAGCCCACCTGAAGTTGTTGTAATACAACGAAACCTAGTTCGCGGTAAAGACTTAAAGAAAATAGAAATGATACTACATCACGTAGTTTAATTTAATTGTGAAAAATATCATCCATTGAATTGAAAATAATATCTTTTCATGTATATTTATATGTTTTAATTTCCTGTTGCGATTATAGACTTTTTTTAAATTACAACACCCATCAATTTTTTGTCGTAGGGTAAGACAAAATGACAAATTAAATATGCCGCTTCGAATTGTTGGCACCATTGCTTCCTTTCACTCTCCGCTGTAGGGACTGCATCATTTTTTTTGTGAAAATAAAATTGGATATGCAATTCTGATTCATGTATAAGTTATAAAATAAACTGACTCAAAGGCGCCATCATTTGTTTTGTTGCAACTATCGAGCGAGAATTTTCATAAACTCGAATCGTACACTTTCATTTATACGTACTTATTCTCCAAAATATATACAAGCAATAAAAAAATATTATCTGACAAGTGCAAGTGTTTAAAAGTTAATTATAAACTGCTGTTTTTTCCACGGTGCATTTTAATGGGAATTACGTTGAAGGAATAAAAATTGTACTGGAGGATATTCATATAAAATCGTATTTTTTTAATTTACGAAATTATTTTGCTAACAATTTTATATTTACCACTAAAAAGTAATATATATATATATATATATATATATATATATATATATATATATATATATATATATATGTATGTATGTATTCCAACCACCAGTTGTTAAATTGAGAGCGTCTTATTCATAGCTTTTCAATAAATGTAACTGATATTTTTCATAATGACGAATAAATGACATACATACAATAATACTTACGAACAAATATTATTAAAAAAGGATCACTTGGAAAAATAACTTCCAATTGTAAACATCCGGTGTTGGTTTATGTAAGAAATAATCGCGTGCAGTTTACATTTGCGTAGTTGTATGAAACACTTTGGTGACGATATAATCTACACACGATGGTTCTTGTTAATAAATATTATTCCAATTGTAAAAATAACTTCTACCGTCTTGTAACGTAACGGTAACTTGTAACGGATGTGTATACATCGTTTGTTTATATAATTAATAAATCAGGCCCTGTTACTTACAAACAGATGCCCAGCTGTATGGAACACTTGGGTGATAATTATATAATATGTACAAAATAATTTTTAAGAATAAATATTATTTAATGAAACAGCGCTTGTAAAAATAACTACGAACGCCTTTGTTGACATGTTCGTTTGTTTTATGGAACAAATAAAGTGCGTGCTTTTTGTTCAAAAAACAATATATAATTATCAGCGTTCGATGTTTATTTATACGCGAATTACAAACAAGATATTATAGCGTATATATCATATTTTAGCTAATAATATTTTGAAAGCGAACAAATATTCAAATGTCTCTCATTTCTATCAAATTATGTTATTTTATGACTTCTAAAATACAAAAACATTTTTTAAAATTTTTTTTCACTGAAACACGTTTTTATGCTACCGTGAAAATATTGACAATGATGAATAATGTCATCACATTTATTTGCAAAACAAATGATATAATTGAATTATTGCAAACATTATAAGCAGCCGCAAACACACAATTATTTGAACAGCGGAAGCTTGAAATATCTTTCAATTTTTGGTTAAAACATATTTCTATTACTCTATCACAAAATAAATAATATATAAATTATAATTACATCGGAAATTAATACCGCCCGCTTCCCTTGGCGTAGTATGATATATGTAATTTAGAGCGGATTGTTAATGTTTCATAAAACAAATGAAATAATTTAATTATTGCAAACATTATGAGCAGCCCAAACTCACAATTTATTGAACAGCGGAAGCTTTTAATATCTTCCAATTTTTGGTTAAAACATATTTCTATTACTCTATCACCAAATAAATAATATATAAATTATAATTACATCGGAAATTAATACCGCCCGATTTTCTTGGTATAGTCGAATATATGTAATTTAAACGGATATAAATGGAGCGGATTGTTAATGTTTCATAAAACAAACGCAACAAGCATAATTCTAAGTAAGTTCAGAATATTTTTGTATATAATACAATATATATTGCAAAAACTTAGATGGTATATTCGTATGTAATACAATATAGATTGTATATATATTGCAAAAACAGCGGCTTCTTTTGCATTTGCAAATGGGATATTCTATAATCGATATAATTGTGTGATATTATTTTGTATTGCGGAATTATCTGAAAGAGATAAATATTGTGCCACTGTCTCTCGATTATGTATTTTCAAAGACATGGATCCATTAAAATTAATTAATTTCGTATCGATCGAAACTTTTATCAGACTTTTATAATGGAATGACTTTTAATATCGTAGGAAATGGAATTTCAAAATGTCAACTAACAAATTATATCTAATGGGTTCCGATCGATTTTTTTGTGGAATTGTTTCATTAGCATATTGACTGTCTACTAGTAATCATCTATTGTACACGACAAGATGAAAAAGAAAGGAAATGTTATTGAAAATTCCATCGGGGCCATACTCACCGCCCAATCAATATTTGGAATTAATAGAACTTCTAATAAAAATGACAGAAAATTATTCAAAGCTAAACTTAAAAAGATCTATAGTTTGGTGCTTATTTTTTCATATTTTCTATCTATTTCTCAAATACGTCGAGACTTGTATCGTTAATGCATTCTAATATAACTATATGTGCTAATTGTTTCCTAAATTTTATAATTATGTGTTTTCTTGTTACATTCGACATCGCATGGCTTAAGAATGAATTTTCTGAGTGGCTTTGTACTTTCGATGGTCTTTCAGCCTGTTACAGCGATTATTTCAAAGCCAGATGCATTAATAAAATTAAATTAATGACCAGGATCGGGACCTTTTCTGTGATCTTCGTTGTAACTTTAATAAGCTTGTTATATCAAACGTTACTATTGGATATTGATTTTATAGTTTTACTTGCTCATTTTTCTACAATGGCAAGTAGCCTCGAAATGGTGTTGATGTGTTTACTGAGGACGATTCTCACTGACATGCTAAAAATAATCAATATCTATTTAAAACGCGCCAGAGAGCAATTATTATTGAATGTTGTAACCAATGTCGATATACTACTCGACAATTCATTTAACGGAAATATTTATTTTGATCTCACAATTGATCCAAAATGTATGTCTGTCCTACCAAATACCATTACCATTTTTTCAAATTTGTGCAGCGAATTAAATGAAATGTTTAATTTCCAGGTAACACTTCGTACTTTCAGTTTTTTTCGAATATTCTTGTTTACTTATATTAACTTTATTATTATTAAATATTTCAGATGATACATTACATGATCACTATCTTCTTCTTATCGATATTTGGTATTCAGAATGCGGTAACTTTATACAGGCAAGCAGTAAGTACTATATATACATCTGTGCCATTATTAAATCGTAACAGAGGTATTCTCGTAACATCGAAGGTAATTTTGAATCAAGTAAAATATGTCAATTAGGCTTTTGTGAAACCAAAACGCATTTTTTTACTTGTAGTCTGCCTCTTTGTTCGAGTATAACACAAAAACTATTTGAATCATTTCGATGACAATTTCACTGGAATAATTATACAGTGTGAGAATTATAATTTGGGCTACCTGATGTAATTTTCGAACATTTAAATATAGGCGTTTTGTTTGTCTGATTTTTCTTCATCTTTTTGTTCGAGAATTGTAAAAACACTACTAAACATTTGAATTTTAGTTGGGCTGAGATAATATTTGAGGTAGATATTAAAATCCGTAGTACAACATTTTAATCAACTATGTATTGAGAAACTTAAAATTTATTTATAAACACTCAAGCAGTAAAACTAAGCGCGATGGTTTAAAAGTGATGAACAGACGTTAAAGATCAAGCTAAGCCATAATTTATTTCATTCAAGGCCACTATTGAAATCAAAACCTTATTATTTGAGAAAAACTACATCGCAAAAGTAAATCAATACATGTGCATAAACGAAGCCATAGGCAAAAGCTAATATATAACAAATTATTGCGGGTCATATTTACAGCAATATTGTGTAACTAAGTTTCGGTGACTAAATAAGATTCTGTGGTCTAAAGTAGTGTTAGCACGTCCGAAAATCAAAGCAAGTGAAATTGTGGGCAAACGCTTGTTTTCACTTCGTTCTTATTACTATTTCATTACCGTCAAGCTTTAATTTTTATTTATTTAGTTGATACAGTATCGTTAGTGTCATGCATATTTCAAATGTTCTTTGATACGAACGACAAAAGATGAAGTTTGGTTAAAATTGGATAATAATGGCAACAAAAATGCAGTTGTTAAATTTTGAAACAATACTCAATAAATCGATTATTTTTAGTGTCTTTGAAGCGAAAAATAATTGCCACAGTAAGTTTGTATGTGACGGATGATATCCAAAAGTAAAATTGAACGATAATTGTTCAACAAAGAATGGATAAACTTGAATGAATTACGTAGGACGGGAGAAATAGATGATGGATGTGATAAAAGGGGAATAACGAAAGAAATAGAGAGATAGATGGTTATGTACACTGACAATGGCACATGCAGAGAAAATGAAAACCAGCAAGTACTTTCACTTGTAACGTACGTGGCGACCACGTGACCTTCTTTTATCTCTCAGCCTATTTATACCTTCACATTATTGTCTATCTACGCAGCATTCTTCTTTTTCTTAGTTAACATTGTTTTTCCACTTCACTAACTCATATTAATACATCATGCATATGAACATCTTTCAGTTCTTTTTTAAGTTTATCCACTACCTCTTATTGGTGTATCCACGTTTTTGTCCCCCGTTTCTTCTGTATATAACCCTTTTGGCAGTGTCTACCTATTATTTATCAGATATTGTATTTAATATTATCTTACTAGTTTCTTATCTCCGCGGGTCAAACCATTTCAACATTTGTCATACTTTTTCGAAATAGCATTCTCAATGAATATTTAAATTTATAATGTCATCACGTTTTTTCACACCTATTTTACGAAACTCATTTTATTTATTTATAATAACAATATCTGGGGAGGCAAGTAAATAATAAGCATTTTTTAAGAAAATGTTATAATTACACCTCAGTTTATTTTAGGTAATAATAGACATATGCAACATTATTACCCATCTTTATTTATTTATAAAATATTGTATATCATCAAAAGAGACAATTGCATGTTTTTAATTGAAAACTTCGTCAATAGATTCTCGAAGACAATTATCGTCACGAAAGTTATTTTCGCGCAAAGTGTAATGTTATAATGACCGACATAAATAAATAAAAGTCGGACGGCGCCAAATGCGGTGAGGAAGGGGAAAATAGGATCATTTTCAAATCCAACTGCAATAATTTTAATCGAGTAATACTTGCAATGTGTCGGCAGACATTATCATGCGTCTGAAAATTTTGTCACATCGTGAACATTTTCGACGGAGTTGAAGTCTCAAATTTTGAAGCGGGCTATAATATTACGGTAATAGTTGTAGTACTATGAGGTATTTTTCAACATAAGACTATTAATACCCCATATGTCAACTAACTTATTATTTTTGTGATGGGATTGTTTGGTTAATATCGGTTCGATAAATTCTTTAGACACAGCCACTGGCGTTCACGGCGTGATACACTTATCCCTAATTCGTTTAATCTGTTAAATGCATACCGAAAGCACAAATATTATACGCACATATCTAAATGAAAATCAAGCTGATTCTAGCTCAACTATTCAAACACAATATTCATAGATTTTGTGTAATTTTTGTTAATATTTCTCCACTGTACCTTAATAGCATTCAAGTCAAGTAAAGAAAACCCGCGTTGAAACTCTGGAGTCTCTTTCAGTAAGTGATTTCAATTTGTCGATATCAACCTGGATTGAACTCTCAATGTGTAATCGCTACTATAACTGAAATTGCCGTAAGGAATCACTGTTATTGTCATATATGCGTTTGGTTCCTGACGCAGAACGACCGTACTGAAAATCGTAAAATAAACAGAGAAGCACATGGATTTTGAGGTCATGCACATTTTTCGAAACTACAAATGAGATTAAAGAAAAACAGTCACGGAAAGCGCTCCTAATATACACTTTGTTCGTCCCGAATATTTTTAAAGTTTTTTAAAAATTCTTTATTTTTCTTTGAAAACAACATTCAAAACATCGTGTTTTTAATTACAGCTACGTTTATTTGACACAAATCGAAGACACAATTTTACAGACGGATCTTATGTTCCTTAAGAACTAGCGATTCTGCCACGTTTACCATACCTGAAAAATAATTTTCGTTAACTTAGTCAGAATATATTGTTTTTCCTTAAACGCCATAATTTTGGTAATAATCAGGGGGATATTTTTCCGATGATAAGATCTTGTTAATGAATTTCATTGCTTCCCTCAAATTGCAGATATATTATCAAGGTTGGATGACTAGTTTTGTACAATGGATTACAATTTATCTGATTATTTTGACAATGGTTTGCGTATTTTGCGAAAATTTGGTTCATGAATTTCGTGAATTAGAAACAAACATAATCATGCTGAAACTTATACCAGACATGAGTGAGTATTAATATTTTCAAAGAATTTAATACTTATTAATCTATCTGTTAATAACTTAAGCATTGTTTTTTTATCCTTAAGATAACCAACAAGAGCCTGTAGAGGCATAGTAAACGTGCTATTATTACTAGTTTAACAGCTGACTGGTCCATATTTCATAAGGTACACAAAAGAAAAATTGATATTAGACAATAAATTGTAGACATTATATTGTCAGCGCAGCGAATGAACTACCTGAATTCTACTACGTCCGCACGTTGCCCTCGTGTGTCTTTATTTTAATTAATTTTGTACATAAAATATATTCTTCAAATGAATAAAATGTATCTCTATTTCAAGGTCCAGATCTGAACGATGTAATGGACACGCTTCAAGAAATCGTACAAAGGGGCGACAAGGGCATCTTTACCGTGTGCTGTCTTTTTGATTTAAGGATGTCACTGCTACCGAAATTTGTCAATGTAATCATATCTTATGTAATCATTGTCTCGCAATTATCTGCATTGCGGGACTGAATTCGTTTACAAACGTATTTAAATTCTAATGTTTCATTGATAGATTTATTAGTAGCGGATATTATTTTAATCTGTGCTCAAAGCACCTATCAAAAATATATTTGTATGACTGTAAGCTGTAAGGCTGTAAAGTGGATTTATAATAATTTTTAATTGAATATAATTATATATTCTAATCTACGAGTGTGAATTTGTTATTAGTCTTCCATAAAAGGATTTGTGCGATTAAATATGCGTTGAGTGAAATATCACTGGCTATGCCCTGATTAATTCGCGCTACCCCATATGTTAGTTTTACTCAGGAAAACTTTGAAATGTGGGAATTGTTAAAATGTTTCCAATTTTTAATCGCCAGTAGTGGCAAAAATACAAAACCAGGTTCAACAGTTGACTTTGTTAAGTTTAGTTTACGAATTGTATTTTATTCAATACTGCTGCATTAAGTTGCTGTAGACATTTCAAAATTATTGTTTCACACAAGAAAAAGATATTGTTTGATAGATATTTTACTTAAAAAATATTTTTTGGTACTCATACCCCCATCAAAATGTACTTTCGATCGATCTACAATATTGATAATCGTCATACTGTGATGTATTACAGCACAAGTAAAGGCAAATATCTACAAATTAATGATTTCTAATTCTAAGTGGAGTTATGCATTTCTATCAGAGATCAGCCTGTTAAAGATATAATAGTATTTATTTGTGATGTAAAAATTATTATTTTGTAAATATTATAAATTAATAGAAGCGTTATCTACCATTAAATGTTTGTAAATACCTAAATATTTACAGAACTCCCGTAGTGCGAATTCTGTTCATGTTTGAAGGGTTTTAATTTAATTGCATTGTTTAATAAAATTTGGTTTAAATAGAAATGGAAATTATTGACGCATTTTTCACACAAATCCCGGCCGAATAACCTTCACCCCTTCTAATTGCCACAAGCTGAACTTTTACAATAAATTTGTTGATTCGTTTTAAATAAATAGATTATGAGTTGCCTGCTGGTTTTATTTAATTATACTTTAACATACATATAATTCATACATCTGGCAGACCTATTGCTACAAGAACAATCTCTTCCAGTCAAACACATTGATTAAATATAAACATTTTGTAATGTGGATGACTGTAAAATATATTAATAAAAAAAGTGAAACTTAGGATATACCCAATGACAAAAAATATCATAACATATAAATAAGAAAAACTAAGCTATACATGAATATATAAAACAATAAAAAATTGTTAATTATAAATCTTGACATGATTGGGGACAAGAAAACGGGAAACAAAATGGAATTAGGAACAGTAGGACAAAGAGATTATGAGAGGAAGGACCTTTGAATATATTTAAGGAGGGCGAGTTCCTGGTATCCGGATCTAATAGATTCCGAAGTCTCATAGCTTGAACAGCGAAAGACTTTTTATAAAAGATGGTTGTATATTTGGGAAAAAGGAGACTGAGCTGATTTTTAGGGCGTAGGTCTATACCGAGTGCAGAGAAGTAACTAAATCTGCTTCTAAAATAAGTTGGATAAGCAGCATTATTCAAAATATTATAGAGAAGTGTAAGAATATGAAGATTGTGCCGATTACGGACTGCCGTCCATTTAAGTTGCACTCAGAATCGAGATACATGATCGTATCTTTTGCAACCAAAAACAAAGCGGATGCACAAATTTGACAGAGGTGAGCTTTGGTTTGAGCATCTAGAAAATTTTAAATATGTTTAAGGAAGTGCATTCTGCTGAAGATACGACGATTAACAACATTTACTTTAGGCTGTCAGCTAAGATTTTGATCGATCAGAAGACCCAAGTTTTTATCAGTTAACGTAAATGGAATTGGTGTGTTATATAATGTTAGATACGAAAGATCTGATATCCAAATTATTACATGTGAAAGAAAGTCGAGTAATCTATGTAATGAAGAAAGATAAAAATCGACAAAAAGCTAATTAATTTCTGACAAGAAAGAGTGGCTCATAATTTTTAACAGAATGTGGAAAATAAACGAAAACAGTGGGAAATTAAGCAATTTTATGCAAATATAACAAATGTAATCTTTAATTACGTGCTTCACTGAAATATTTTATTAATCCTATATTTTATGACAGTTTTATAACGTGGCAGAATATTTGCATCGTCAATAGCAGTATTGATAGCTTAAGTCAAGAAATATACTCTCATTACGTTCGAATTTTTTCATCATCAATTGTTCCCAAAAGTGGTCTCCGTAGGTTTTTTTGCAAAAAAAAAACTAGCATGAGCGTATTCATGTATAACCTTATAATACGAATAAAGATAATTGTATTGCGAACGTTTTACGGTTCTCTTCGGAACCTTTGCACGTTTCTAAAGTTTTCACATGCCTTTAAAAAGGATATGAAGTTAAATACTATGCAAGAAACCAAAAATAATTTGCAAATACAAAAGGAAGTGAGCCCCCCACAAATATTTTCCGCAATATTTATTATCTTATATTTTGGGAAAAAAATATGTACCAGTGAACATATAGTGTAATTCTCGGTATTTGGTTTAAAAATGATCTTTCTATAATTAATTTTATATTCTATGCTTGAATATAATATCACTTCGTATGTAAAAAAAGAAAGCCTTACAAGACCAATTATGTATCGTATTTCTCGGAAAACTTTCGGCGTAGAAATAAATATACGGTATATTCACCCTCTAATTTCAATTGTTGAAACTTAAAATTGTTAATATGAAAATTTCATATGGAGCAAATAAAACGCACATTTTTTTAAATTCCAACATTTTAATCGGAAAGGCGAGTGACATATATTACGAAAATAATTGTTTTTTCCACAATTTTATGTAAGATACTTTTATAGAAATCGTGTATACAAACATGCTTCTCCACGCCATGTTTCCAAAACTACTAAATTCTAAATTATGAAGAAACAAAGTTAATGGGAATTTCATAGTTTTCAAAAAATTCGTCATATTTTTGTGTTGGTGGTAGATATACTACGCAATATGATTAGAAAGTGAAATAGCGAGTGTATAGTTACTTATGTATGTACGATACATAAGTAACTATAAATATTTAATGGTATATAAATATAATTTCCTTTAAACCATTTGCTAATATTCATGTCATTTTTCACTTTCTAATCATATTGCGTAGTATATCTACTACTGTATATATATATATTTATATATAAATATATATATATATATATATATATATATATATATATATATATATATATATATATATATGTATAACATAGCGGATTCATTCCCAGAAAGATTGCTCTACAAATTCTTTGTAATTGATGATTTATTGAATGAAAAATACCAGAATCCTCCACAATTAAATCCTTGTATCGTCATATATTTTATATCATTTGCAAAAGAACGCAGAATCCAACGACCCCTAAAACATCAAAATATTTGAAGCCGTTATGTTCTTATATCTCTCACCTGGACATTAGTATTCACATTACCATAGTTCAAGAGATTGAAGTTTCTCTCCAAAATTTGCTTTAATTTGACTGTAAACGAATCTCAGGTAAAGTTATTGACTCGATGAGGACAGTTTTGTAAATAATCAATTATGAATGATTTGTTCCTATCGATATTAGAAGTGATTGACCAACCCTACAACAAAGTGGTGATAAGTTTTTTCGGCCAAGCAGGGAACGTATTAGTGGGGTGTTTATTGGCAAAACTCTCATTGTATGATCAAATTCTACGTGAACGGCATAGAATATGTAGATCATGTATTTCGTATCCAGTCAATATAACGAGTGAATAAAACTTATAAAATAGGAACGAACAATTCGTTACAAAATAATAAGGATTACGATAAATTAATTTAATGTAAAGGTGCATGCAACAAAATCCGTGTATGGCGATGAGATTAAATGTGTATCCACACCAAACTATTGTATAAATATTAATGTAGCTGACGGTTTTATGATTGATACGATTATCGTTAAAAAACTTAAAGTATGTACTGGCATTTTAGACAGTAATTTGATATTTCACTCGCATAGCATTTACTGACATTATATGAAATCAATATTATTTTAGTACAGTTTGAGCTGAAAAATCTGGGAGAAAATATAATAACAGTATTATGCGGTGTTTCAAAACTGGAATGATATTTTACAAAACTAGAAATTAGTTAATGCTTATACCTAAGGTAAAATCAGTTGTTTACCTTAGGTATAAGGCCACTGGTACCTGCGAGTCAGCAATCCTACCGCTACTTTCCTAAGCCGCTCGTTAGAATGTAACGTATGCTTCAAATACCTTACGCCGTTTCAATAATTTTTGCATAAAAAACGTACTTTCTTTTTTATAGGTTTACTTCGTAAATATTTTTTTATGCCTCAGGCAATTGAAACAGCAAAATGTAAGACTATTCACTACTCATGATAACAATTGTGTACTGCAATGAACATTGCCGACAGTCTAATCACATTGACACCGAGTTCACCCAATCTGGCCGCCGGATCAGGTCACCTGCTAATACCGTTTTTTACCAGTGTAAATAACGTTCTTGTGCCGGATTTGTTTAAACAATGTACAGCTGTCATAAAGAGATGACGTAAGAGAGTAAATACGGAAGTCTTATATGAAATAACTTATTTGGAATGAAGTAATTCATCATCAGGTATTAAAAGAAAGCCATTAACTAATTGAGGAAAAAAATAATTCTACGTGTCTCAAGAAATCCTTGCCTACGTGAAAATAAACGGCAGAAATATACAAATAAACAAATTAATAGTGGATTTTACATATTATACTCACGTGTTGGTTTATGTTTGATTATTCTAAATATTCCAAACCTATGTAATCTCCGAAGCACCTTTGTCTATGAAGAAATTCAAATTCATTTCGTTATTTTGTCATCTCATATGTCAACTTCGACTAAAATTATAATAAAATTAGTTAGAAGCACTTGCATTCGTGGTAAATTCCAACTCAAGGATGTGCTTTTTAAGGCAATTGATGACTTACTTACATATATTTTTAAAGATAATAGATTTCAGATGGAAATAACATTTTCACATTTTTGAAGTTAATTTATGCATGTACTTAGGCTCATAATGAACTAGGACTTGGAATCAATTTTTTCATATTTATAAATCGTAACATATTCATATAACAGGAAAACAAAAGTTCAAACGATAATCTTAATAAGACAGTTAATATTTTAGCTACGCAAACGGTTACGGATAGGGAGCGAAAAAAGATTCATACCGGTAACACAATTACAAGTGGTACATGTCAATAGGATTATGGAAATTAATGTATTCTAGGCATTCGGTGTTACATAAACTGTTACAATTAGTTCTTCAGAAGTAGAGAGGACGTTTTACCGCTTATTGGTCGAGTGTTGACAACGAAGTACAAGCTAACAAGTCTATTGAGATGATGATGTTAGCTAATTAATGATGACACAGATAACAAATATACCCCATCCGTACCGCACCCACAAGTACATGTGTGCCGATCCGGATGTGTTTATATTTTAACATTTGCTATGACAATTTCAAATTTTATAACCTACTGAATAACTGTAACGCTTATGACGGGTCGCGATGTGGTTACATCCTATTTCTGTAATACTAATATAACTCTACCATGTTAATTCTGTATCGTTTGTTTACGATTAAAAAGCTTTTTATTAGAGTATGCGAGGAGCTATAAGTGTAACAAAATATTGTAATAACAAAAGCTGTTAGACAGGGATGCATTATGTTGGTGGGAAGGCTGTATTTAAAGTCATGAAGAAATTACATGATACTGGCGGTTAAAATTTCTGGTATTTGATGTGACTGACTAAATAAATGGAAGTCTTTTGCAAGTCGATAGTTCATCGTAAAAAAAATTATTGCCAGAAATTACGCAATATCGGAATAAACGGATATATCGGAACGCCAAAGGAGAGTTCAACACACGTCTGTATCTCCTGATATTGTTGCTAAAAGATAATAAAAATAAATAACAAAAATGAGGATATTAAGATTTGTTTCAGATTTCTTATATCCATTTCCTTGAAAAATTACTGTTATATTACCATATTTTAAATTTTTATCTTTTACACACGTACTTTAAAAAACCTACCAAGCAAGAGTAGAACTCGTTCTACGACGATTCCGTACACATTTAGGCACTTATAAACGTTTAAGGCTATGTAGTACTTCAAAGTAAAATGTTACAAATATTAATTTTTCGCAAATTAAATATACTGCTTGCTATATCTTTCATAAGCATAAATATAAACTAATTGTAAACATTTATAATTCCACATAGAATTAGAAATCACTGACTACTTGATTTTCCCCTTTAAGACCTCCCGTAAGACCTCCCACTATCCCGATTTTCAAGATTGTAGTCTACCGGGAAAAACTATTTAGGTTATGATGATGACATTTGAAGGTCCATATCCTTTCATTGGGTGAATCAACAACCTCATATCTCAAGCCGTTTCTGAGAAAAAGTGTTTTGACGGATGGGCGGACGGACGGTAAATTAAGTGATCCCATAAGAGATCCATATATGGATGCGTAGGCATGTACATTACATTTTGTTAAATAATTTTACCCCAAATTAACTTAAGCTTTAGGGACACTTGTAACATTCCATTCTCGTAGTTGTGAATCTAAAAAAACACTGAGGTTGTAACAGGTGAATTTACGGATGATTATCAGGAAATTATAAAAGTTCCTTGTTTCATTCTTAACCCTTCTTAAATTAATAAAATAAATTACATACAATTACAATGAGATAATTATGGAAGATCCGAGAAAATTTGATGCCTAAAACCAAATACGTAAATGAAGAAAGCAAGATAGAGGTTCACTTCACATTTAAGCGTGTATAAAATTTGAGGGCACGTAGTATTTTTATTAAGCAATTTCGTTCACGGCCCCTTTTTACCTGGGTAAACCTGGCACGGATAGATTTACGTAAGATACGTAGATGATTATTTTTGATTTACGTAGATGTACGTTTTGCGGTAAACTTTAGGTAAATTTATAGTATTGCTGTTTTTTCACAAATTTTATTTTCACAGACTAGGAAATGGTGAGATGTGACTTTCTTGTGCACATTTTAGTCACATTCTCAGAATGATTTTAACTATTATTCTGAAAAATAAAATAGGGATCCTCATAATTCACTCTTTCGTATATGATTTCAAACGATATGTGAAATTTAGATACTAAAATTTCGGGTAATTATTTTCCCTCTAAAAATTTTCATATTAATAACTTTGACTATTAACTAATATGACACCTGCCGTTTAATATATTCAATCGGTATGACAAATAGTTTGAAGTTTCCTTTAAACGGTTTCTAAGAAAAAGGATATGACCCTCAGGCGTCCACTTGAGTGACCTTACAATAGTTCCAATTTTTCTTTTGAATGGAATCCTAAAAATGAAAGTCTGTACGAAAGTATGTTTGAGAATGAATGAAGCCAACGAGTATATTGAGATAAGTAGAATAAGTATTTTATCATCTCGGCTTACTGTGTCCGGCGGGAGATGATGTAGGGTGTATATAGGGCAAATAGAAAACCCGTTTCATGATTAACTGATGTAATGTTTCTTTTTATTCCTAAGCAATTAGTAATTTGTTTCAGGTTATTTCGTAATCAGTTGTTTTAAACTCAGTTGTTCAGTGATTTGTATCTGTAGATATTTTCTTTTATAAGTTAATAACTGTTTCAAGAGTAAATATGTATATTTGGTTTTACAGCCTCCGACTTTATTTAAATAAGAGATTAAAAAATATATTAACAAATTTGAAAATGTTATTTCTTCACACGACCGTAAACCAGTTCCTGTGTTTTACATCTCCAACAACATCACACTTTAATAGATCAGATTTCCTATTTTACCCCATTATTATACGTATATATTTTTCATCCCTTCCTCAATATTTCAGTAAAAGCATAAATAGAATATTTACTTAAATTATTTCAAAATATCATAAATAGTAGAAATTATGGTAGCGCAATATTCTTAAAAATGGACTACATCATTTTAAAAGGGCTACTTATTGCATATTCACGTGAGACTGGACACAAACAACAAGTGATTATTTTTTGAAAAACACAGCAAAACCAAATTATGTTATCCAGAAAAGATAAATTCACAAAAAAAGTTAAATTTTTACATACATAAGTTTCGTATATAAAAGTGTTTTTGTCATCATCATCAGCCATAGGGCGTGTACTGTTGAAAATTCGCCTCCCTATATAGATCGCACAAAGATCGATACCGTGGCTCACATCCAACAGTTGCCCGCGACTTTTACCAGGTCATCTGTTCGCCTAGCAGGAGGTCACCCCGCTCTGCGCCTTCTGGTACGTGGACACATTTCCAGAACCTCTTTTCTCAATGGTCGTCGGTTTAGCGTACTATATAGGTTGTCCATTTCCACATCAGTCTATCAATCCTACAAGGTACATCCGCGACCTTAGTTCTTCTCATCACAGGACATATTTCATAAAGAATCCACGAGCATACAGATAGCTTTTTATGATGCCTATAAAAGTATTATGGTAATGAAAATCACGAAAAAATCCATTTATTTGTAAATATTCAGGCACAGATACGAAACATAGATTAAACACAAAAACCAAAGTAGTGAGCAAATTTTCAAATGTTCTATTTTTATTACAAATTAATATGCCTTGGCTTTTTATTATCGCTATTTTGTAATATATATTTAATCAGGTTGATATTTTAATTCAATTTTTTCTTTCTTTCGGACAAAGAGAGTTCTAATATTATCCAGCAGTTTTATACATTAACTAAAGTTAGAAAAAGTTATAGTTAGTAAGTGTACTTGTAACAATTACGTTAGCATCCAGAAGGGGTACCAATAAAAGTAAAGGCAGAAGTGTGTTTCTAAGGAAGTGTTAGTGGATACGCACGAGCCACGAAAACAATGGACACGTATGTATGTATGTATATACGTATGTATATATACACGTGTATATATGTACGTTTATATGTGCACTTTCAAAGCCTTATAAAATCTGTTAGAGCACCCAACTGGCTACGGAGTTTTCTATTAGATAGTATTCAACGGAACCAATGAAACAATACATTTCCAAGCCCGTAATCCCTTCTGCCCATAAGTTTTGCTACCAACAATTTAAACCTACTTCATACAAAAACTGAGAGAATTACTTTGATTTAAAATGAACAATTATTTACAGTTATAATCCGAAAAGTTTTTCCAATAGTAAATACAATTGACTGAATTATTTTTTCCATACACTATAAAGTTACTACGAGTATCTAGTCGCGCGTTTGCATTGGGGGAAATGAGTGCCATGTTAATGGATTAATTAATTGATTTTTTATTAAAGAAAAAAATCACACCTTGAATTTACATGTCGATTTAAATGTTTGCATATGCGGAAGCACCAAAATTAAAAGTTTTAAAGTTGAATATAATCATTAATAAATTAAACCAAAATACACACACGTACATTGATGCAAATTAAACATGAAATCTAATAATAACCAATCGTGATCTATCAAGTAACCCCATAATGTCCTTCCTAAAGCAACCAATATGATAATAAAACAATGGATATTCGAAAGCAATTGAGAAAGGAAAAAAGTACGAAATAATTTTATTTGAATGGGAACTTCCTGCTCTCATTATCACTTAGCGATATCATAGCTTGGCATCGAAACAGTTCTTCGAGTAATTTATTTTATCTTTTTAATTGAATACTAATGGTAGGTCATCAGGATAGATTATAAAAATAGACCACGGGTACGAATGGTGAATTATTAATGAATTTCTTATCGATCACTTACTTTGAACACTTCATTTGTACAGTCGCTTTGTTACCAGGTTCACTATCGAAACAAATAAGCAACATTCAAACATGCCCACCATGAACAAAATTTCAGTTCTGACAAAAGATGATCAGGGCACCACTTTTATTGAAACGCTTCGGCCCATTTTACTCCTGCAGTCTGCAATCGGTATTTCTGGAAAAAATAATATAGATAATAATATTGTTTGCAAAGCTGAAATAAGTTACGATCAATTAATGTTTGCTCTATTAGGGTTTTGTCCGATAATGATCGTTTAAACAGTATAATAATCTCAGTATTTCTCATGCCTTCCAAGCTATTGTGAATATATATGTCGTATACTTGTTTTGTGTAAATATATACCGGGCATATACTGGGATTTCACAAATTTGACACTTCTCTCCGACAATATTGATAGTCCTTTCGATTCATTCATCGAAGAAGATATACAAAAAACGACACCAAACGCAATAATATTGTTGCGATAATACTTGTGGTATACTTCCTAGTTTCAACAAGTTTATACGCGTGTTCCACTAAATCTGTGGGATTTCAGTTACATGGACATTTCATTTCAGTACTTATATGTGGATTTTTTACGATTTGGAAGTGGCACTTTTTTGTTTACTGATCTGCAGCATTCACCAGCGAATTAAAATTCTAAACGGATTTCTTGACAAAACCAACATAACAAAGGATTCTTTTTCAGTAGATAATATATTTAGAATCCTCAGCGAGAAATTACACTTTACTTCGATACACATCTAAAAAAACATTATACCAGCTTGTCCACTTTTTTGATTTGTTTTAGGGAAGTTTGCGCATTTTTGGACAAAGTGTTTGAAATGCAGGTTTATTGTTAATTTTATATAATGTGATATTTCGTAACTTTTTTTAGGGTGATTGCCTTATTCATGTTACATTAGTTAATTATTCAAAAAATTAATTGAATTTCCATTATTTTTTAATTATTTTTTTTACAACTAAATGAAACTATGTGATTTTGTATTATTTATACTTTATTTTAATTCTTTACCAAGACTTAAGTTTCGTTGTATGACAACATCTTCAGGTGGACAATTTGTAAAGAAAGAATTGAAATAAAATCGAAATAATACTGCATCACGTAGTTTTATTTAGTAGTGAAAAATTTAATTACAATTAATTTTTAAAAAATGAACGCCAAATATATTCAAAACTTTAAATACCATTGAGAGTACCTCTCACAAACCACTCAGTTTCTCTTATCATAAAGAATAACATTTTCTGCTTATGACACTTCTCGAAACATAAATAGTTTATTTAACGGTTTGTCCATAATTAGGATATTTTTTTAAAATTCACCTTTATCTGTCGCTTCCAATTCCAACTCGTCCGTTCTTTGAGTCTCCCTTTTGTGAGAATTATGATAAACTTCTGCATATATCTTCTGAATGTCAAATATGATGTACGAAATTGAAGTTATATATGTGTTGAAATATTTTAAGTTACCTTGAATAATTTCAAGGTTTCACTTTAATAAATTGTGTAAATCTTTGATATTCATAATATCGTAATTACGAAAGAGGATTCAAATAAAATCTTTAAAATAATTTCACTTAAAATGGAAGATCTGAAAAATGAAGTTGGCAGTTAATAATTTTTTCCTAGTTATGCTATAGAAACTTCTGGAATATCATTGGTAAGGTATATGAGAGCGTGGTGTTCGATATTCCGTTCAGGTGGCAACTGAGTTTAAGCGAGTAAAGAGCAAACAAAATATTGAAATTCCACGCAGAGACCTTAGAGTAAACTTGCTTAATGAATTCTGTTTAAGGAAAAAAGTGAGTAAAGCGCAACGAAATACTTGAAACTGCGCTCTCCTATACCACAGCCAGCCATTCGTTAGAAAAACTCAAAGGAGGAAGTTTTTATGTCTCCTATAATTATAATTCGGTACGATATCCAAAATAAAATTTTGAAAAATTATAAAGTTTCATTGGAAGCGCCCTGAATGATTCGCATACGCTTATACTGCAATAGAAAAACAATTTAATGCTTTGAGAAAAATGTGGAAATGCTACATTTGGCTACTAACTGAAAAAATCAACCAATCATTTTTTTTCAATTTAATACATGATCCGGTGAATCATTTGAACAGTCAATTATAAGGATCTCACAATATCACTTTCATTATTATAGATATTATATCTTCAAAGATACATCCCCCCGCTTATATCTGAAACTACTCAAATTAGAAGATTATTAATATTATTATTATAGGGTTTTAGAAGCCCACGCGAAAATTTCAGGAAAACTATAGCGATAATTTTACATGTTATAATTTCGGAAATATTCGCCGTGTTTTTACGCCTACAAAAACTATAGTACGTGATGATAGCCTGTAATATATTTACTTCGTGAAACATTAGTATGTCTAAGAAATATCGTGTATGTTTATGTGTACCGAAATTCGTACCGATTGCTTGAAGCGCGAGTTCTACTCGCGTTTGGTAGGTTTTTTATGAAGCACAATTTTACAGAAAACAATTGATTTACTATTAATAGATTTAATAACTTTAATATATTTTTAAGTTATATCAATGTAGGAAATTTCTGGAATCATATTTTGATCGTTTCATTATGTAATATCCGTAGTGAGTATTTGCATACTCTGCGAACGACTGTACCTGCAAGTGGAGAAGACAAAACAATGTTTGACTAAGATGTACCTCGACTAGCAAATTCGTAAGTACTTATTCAATTACTTATTTAATAATTTAACAAAATATTGTTTTAAAAATTTATTCTTTTAGGCCTTAAGTATCATAAGATATAGGAATTACCTCTTTCTTATAATGCTTAAATGCAAAGAATATTATATTTTAAAATATTATTTTCTATATGATTTTTCTTTAGATCTGAACGTGAATAATACATTTTCCCAGTAGGTAATCCTAAGTTAAACAAAATTTTTTTTTTGTTATTTAGCTTCCTAATATTAACATTGAAGTTAATATTAGGAAGTTAAATAACAAAAAACATTTCTTACATATGTTGTGTGATTCGTTCTAATCAGGAATCAAAACATTGATCTTAAAGATGAATTTATTTCGTTGCTTTGCCAACTTTCATATTAGGAATTGAAGGTAATACAAGATCTAGTAAAAAGCAGTAAAATGGGCCAGTTTATCATATTCAAGATGTTCGAACTGCGCGTTTCTTTACTTCTCACTTTGCCCAGTCTTATTACAACGTACGTCAATGTGATGATGCAATTCATATATTTATCTTAATTAAAGTGAAACACTAATGTATTAGTGTTATATCATGTAAATAATATTTAGTTAAAATTATTACAAAACATAAAACATAACACACTTATATCTTTGTCGGTGTCATTCCTGTTGTGTTTTAAATCAAACAGCTCAAATTTTGTGCCATAATTTACTGGAAAAGCTCTCGATCTTCCGAATTTATAACTGTTTCCGAGTAGTCATAATTTTTTATTATACCGACGTTGTATTTTATTGAAATTCCCTACTTTCCCAATGTATAATACCTGATCAAGTTTGGAGCTGAGTGTGATTCGTCTGAGATGAGTAGGAATAAACTTCTTGAAGTACGTTACCGTTATGTGTTTTAATGTTTTTTGAATTTATTAACTGTTACTTTATCGATTTTATTACATATAGATGTATAAGCTGTAATGTGTCGGTAAGTGTAAATAAATAAAAGAATTACCCTCTTTAAAATTAAAAGACACAACTGTCAAACTAATCAATATTTTACTTTGAATTCTGTGTGCCTTATCTACGAAATGATGCAAATAGCTTATTGATCAATTAATATCTATTGAAAGAAGTATTAATCCCGGACGCTTTTAACGCTCTTCCGAAGTCTATAATTTTATAATTATAAATTATAGATTGAATAATTATTGCATTTTCCAAAAAACAACTTTCCGACAATAATTGATAGAGTGCGCAAAGAAATTCGTTCACATTTTATGTTTTTAGGAAGGCACATTAATTTTATTTAACATTTTGTATACTCCTAATTTATAAATTACAGTATTTATTATTTTATTTTTTATTATTTATTGTTTTATTTTTGTCTGTCTGTCTCTATGATAGTTTGTTCGTCAACCCCGCGAATTACACTGGACTGATTTTGATTTAATTTGGTATGATAGTAGTTCATATTTTTCTTATTCCGAATTTCATTAACGTAGGTATAGCCAGTATTTAGATAAAGTTGTTGATATGGAAAGTAATAAAGGTTGAAAGGATTTTTAAAATTTTAACACTGAATGCATAATATAGTTAAGTGTGTCGGTTATGGAGCAAGTAGATGAGTGTACTTGCGGAGTTTATTGCGGAGGCAGGTTACATCGTAGAAATGGAACTGCTTTCAAAGTACAATATTTCACTGTAAACACACCTAAGAACATATCAATGTCGTAATGATACCAATAGTTAATACCAGCAATTACGTGTGAATTGACACCGATACATTAAGAACCGAGTACACTGGCGTAATTTATTACGAGATGAGGTTGAGGCAGAGGAACAGAAATTGTCGAAATTGTCACGGTAATCCAATTTAATGTGAGATATAAGTTATGTTTATCCCGGCATATACTTTATAGATGCTTTTGAGATGCACAGATAACTTGTTAACCACGGAAATAATATTTATATATCTTTCAAGGCGTGCTATATTCGCAAAGCTATATATATTATATTATAGCTGACATAGTTACCAGCTATATCTGTTTTATTTTATCCGAGGATTTAATTAGTTCTGATAAATAACCATAAAAAGGTAAACCGTTCTAAAACTTGAAGAAATTGTTAATATATTTGTAAATTTCAAAAAATTTTAATAAAAGTTAGTATAGATCTAAATTCTTATATAGTCGAAGCCAAAAAACCTACTTAATATTGTTACTGAATTTTTTTTTGGTTTTTTTATATCATAATTATATTTCTGGTGCGATGTTTTTTTCTCAAAAATAATTCATTAATATCGTAAAAAGGTTAATACGGCAAGTGAATAAATTTCAAGTGGCAAGAAATCTTTAAAAATATTTTAGGAGCCAATACAAAAGTAATGTCTTTGGGTAATTACGCTAAACGTATAATCAATATTTAATGTAATATCTTTTTTCCGCATCTCGCATTAAATCTTAATAACAAGAAAAATATATGGATGTGTAATATAAGTGTATTGATCATCAAGTACACAAAATACAGTGCGACTGGACTTTATTAATTGAAATTGTGTACTTATATTAAACCAATAGTAATTAATGGATTAGTACTTAGTAGAAGAATAAAGTTGATTTTCAATATACTTGTCTTACAAAACTCATTTATATGAATATTAAAAGCCGCAGCCAGTCAGACAGCAAAGGTAGCTTAGTAGAGGTGAATATTTTTAAGATAAATAATAAAAAAATCAATAGACAAAAATCAATTTACAAAAATAAAACTTAGATAGTTAGAATAAATAAAAACCTGCAGTATTATATTTAAAACAATGTTTGTTTCCTAAAAACGTGATGCATAAAATTATAAATACGTCCATAAATGCTTTTTTAAATTTCTGTTGGCAAAAGTGGTTAAATTTACAATTTTTAAAGGATATTTTTATAGGAATAAGGAGATATTAACGTAGTATTAAAGAAATGTTTTGTTTTGAGATATAAAATAAAAATATAATAAAAAAGACTAATTATTATGAATATCATGTGCTAGCTATCGCATTTCAGAAAAAAAAAATTGTTTAAATTTTTCATATTTTTAAACGCTGTATAATAAACTAAAATGTGTGTGTGTGATTGTGCGTGTACGCATGCCTGTGCACGTGGGTGATATATATATATATATATATATATATATATATATATATATATATATATATATATATATATATATATTTATATATTTATATATACATATATTTAGCACATATGTATATTTACTCAATTAGTGGTCTTGTTATTACTATTTTTTTCAATTATACCATAAATAAGGTTCAATTGTTGCGTAATAGATGCAGGAACGAAAGAAAAGTACATTCAATTACAAATTCGAGGCATATGCCAGTCGTGAAATGGTATACAATTCTGCTTACTAGTATTATAACTTGCCCATTAGGATTAAGAATATAGTTGCGGACAAAAATGATTAAATAATTACTAAATAATTAGACATTCTTCATTATTATGTGATTTTATTTACAACAACTAAATATGGACACCGCCCAAATAGAAAACCAGGGTAGCGCTCTAAAATGTTTTAATGTTGTTAAAACAGTTTTTGGCCTATTCAGACGGGGACGAAAAACCAACACTCACCCGCATTATGCATCTAATGTCAAAGAATGTAAGAGAATATACAGTATAGCTTTGTCTTTATTCTCGGTTTACAGCATGCTCACGACAAGAAATGCAAGTGCAACGTTTTACATGAAACTGCACTCTCATCTATTTAGTGTTTTCTATGTATTAATTCAAATGGTTAATATACAGTGGTTAAGGAATGATCATTTGAACTTCATTTTGAATTTTAATGATATAGATAACATCTGGGACAAAAAAACCATGAATAAATAGTATCAAAAACCTTGTTACGTGTTGATTTTCATTGTGCGGACTTTGAAGAATTTGGATACCGTGTATGTTAATATTCCCATAGCGCTAGTTGATTTGGATATTGTTTACTTTGTCATAATACTGAAAAGCGTATCGACGAACTTCAAGATCGTTTATGAATATTTAACTAGCATTCTCAACTAGTGCGAGAAACATCATAGCAAAAAGATCCAAATATGGAATTAAATAAAAACTTGGCCATTGATATCGAAGGGAAGGGCGGGAAGGATTCCACTCAGAGTTATTGATTGTATGAAGTTGTCTAGATTCTTTATTTTCAGATCCTTATTTTTAGCAAAATATTTCTGATTTCCTTTACATGAATATCTTTACCTTCAGGTAAGATTTTATTTTGAGTCTTGTTTTTTGTTTCAGATTTGATTATGTTTCGCAATAACTTTTTATTGCAGGAGTTTTAAATGCTATTGATAGGGTATTGCAGTCCATCAAATATAATGCAAGTCCTCGTAATATGATAGTTTCATTTAAATTAAAATTATTTTTTCAATTTTTTTTTTAAATTAGTTATTCTACTTTCAGCGTTATGCTATAACCGATCGATTGTTCAACAAAATTTGGATCCTTTATTTCGGAATCTTGTTAGCATAATGTATGTACTTGTGGGAAAATAACATTTGAGGTTCAGGGAGCACATATTAGTCAAATCAATAAAGTCAATAAAGATATTCAGGAATGATGACCACTCGGATAAGAAAATTCTTCATATGCTTATTTATGAATAAAATAAATCGATTCTTTATCGTTAAATAGGTTTGACAAACGCTTTTAATAATTTTACAAACTTGAGTGCCATTTCCTGAAGCATTCAGGAAATGAGGGCATTTTAGTTTTTCAGTACGATAAGTTTTTAAACCGACCCTGACAATAATACAAAATCTCAATGTGTTATATGTTTTTCATTATATATATATATATATATATATATATATATATATATATATGTGTGTGTGTATATATATATATATATATATATATATATATATTCCGTTTAGAAAATATTTTAGGCTGAAAGTTTTACTCTTGCTCTGTCGAAAATTTTAAGGAAAATGACATCTATTTACGGTCGCCAAAAGAGGTTTCAATCTGTCAATAGGCCTATATTTTCAAGAAAACGATTGCAATATTGTTGAATAGAAAGGCTGTCAAATTTTATATTAAAACCGATAACAATAGTCTCAGATCTACAGGGGTTGATTGACAAACCATTTGCGAGTCCTTCGCGCCCATTTTGCGGGCACTTTGTTCACCAAACGACGATCCGCATTGATTAAATTACTATCTGAATATAAACATAATTGGCAAATATATAAATTTGCAAATAACTTTTAAAAACCTGGATTTATAAATCATCTGCATACAAGTAATACCAAGAATGAAGTTTAGTGATAACAGTATCAAAACTGATAACAGTAAAAAAACAATAGCCACCAAATCATTCTGTTCTGAGTAAATTTTATAATTATTACATTTTGCACCTAAAATTATTATTTATAATGTCAATAAAATTAGTCGTAATAACAAGGAATATTTTTGTAGTAATTTATTAGCGTAAAATTAAATGAATCAGATTATTTAATAACTTCACTACATTCTGTATGTATTCACTTCAAGTAAATCGAATCAAAATCAATTTTCGGTTTATTGGTGATTTTCTCGGCAAAAGAAAACTGTGGCGCTTACACAAAAAAAAGGAAAACCAAAGACAAAGGAAAATTTCTGGCTCGTACGCAAAAAAAAGGAAAACCAAAGAGTGTTGTTACCATGATATTTATTTTAAGCTGTTGACAAATATTTATATTAACATTCTGTAATTCTATTACCGACGTAAAAATATCACAGAACTCTAAACAAAGTTTAAGGAACAACAATACAAAGTTTAAGGAACTTTATCAAAAATTTACAGTCAGTAAATTTTTGATAAAGTTCCATTACTTTTTTTTTTAATAATGACTTTTCGAAACGGGGAAACGTGTTTTTGTGGCCATCGCCAAAATTATTTCTAAAACTATCTTACATGAAATTATAAAAAATTTGTCATTCGCGCTTTCAATTCGCACTTGACATATGAAATAAAAAATAATCGAGTGCTTTTTATGACTCTCCTGAAATCTTCATATGAACACTTTTAGCATTAAACGTAACACACAAACCTAAAGGCGTATGGATACGCGAATTATTTTTAAAGATCGCGTGAGCTTCAGGCTCTAAAACTACATGGCTGTTGAATAAATTAAATTAATATTATTGAAATTAAAAGGTTATAAGTTTTCATGCCTAATGTCAAAATATTCAGGAATAAAATCACTATAAAATTTATTACGAAAAAATTGTGTATAAGCTATTAAAAATAACTGAACTCTAAATTAACATCAAACTTGTAAATACTATCATGTTCAAACCACACTCGGTTTACCCATAGCAAAGTGGTTATGATTCGTTGTAATCTGTTATGGTTCGACGCACTGCGCCGAGGTACATTAGTTCATGGATAGACTAATTTATCTTCTTTGATCCTACCAGAAGTCAATTTAATAAGCAAATTTACAAAAAGTATTGCCGCTTGGTTTGAATAGTACTTATGTAGAGGAACGCGCTTCTTTATTGACTGATTTATTTTTTATAGACTGTAACTTTCACTAAGAATACCTATTCACAAAACGAAAAGTTTATTTTAAATTTAATTTTTTTTTAACTAAACTTTTAATTAGACACTTAATTCTACTGAGACCGAATCTTTTAGTGCCAAGGTCAAGATCGTTGGATCCATTAATAGACAATTTATTTTTTATGACATTATATTTTTTAAAATAATGATAATTGGAAAATTTTTTATCAGAAAACGATTTAAAACTTGGAATATACCCACATAATTTGAAAATTAAAATGGTTTAATGAAAAATACCCTTGATTAAGAGTTTAAAGTGTCTAATTTACTTTAATTTTTCTTTTTAAATGACGTTAAATATTGTAGAAGTTATTTGCGGAAATTCTTTTTATGTTGTACTTGCGAATAATATCAGTGTTGCAAATAGCCTCACATCGTTCTGAAAGTTCTGTGCAAACTACAGAAATGAAAAATTTTGGTACATCTTTACAATTTTATTTGCGTTGTATCGTTTCAAATTGACGTGAATGTGCTTCGTATTAGTCTGTTTTTTGTAAAAAAAACTATGAAATCTACTATCTGAAATAGTTAAGAATAAAAAACATGTAGATAATGAAAGAAATACTTTTCTACCGAAACTATTATTTAAAAAAAATATATATTTCTGAACCTTCCGACAAAGGCATTAAGCCACTTTTCTTTAAATATATGTCATTTTCAACTGTAAACAAAGTAAACATTTCTAATACAAACAAATATACAAATATCCATTACTTTCTAATAAAGGTGATGCGTCTCTGGTTCCTATCTGAAATTAACTGGCACTCTTTCGCTATATATTTTTTGCAATTTTTTTTAAATGAAAACTTCTTTGCATTTATATATATATATATATATATATATATATATATATATATATATATATATATATAACATATACTGCTCTGGCAGCACACAAACACATTATATATATCCGACTGTACGATATGCGCTTTGGACCCTTTTTGGATGGGTAAAATCTTGTAAGTTTCGTCACCGACACGTTGTAATAGCAGTATATCTATAGCTATGGAAAGTGAATTGTTTAAGTTGTGTTTTAGTGTGATTATTATTTTTATTGTTTAATTGTAGGATCACTGTGCAGTACAACAGCGAGTACTAGATATGTCCACATTTTTATACAGAAAAATGATTAACAAAATCAAAGCATTTATTTGAAAATATTTTATATATTTGTATCAATATTTGCGTTTAAAAATTTGATACTTTTTATTTTTTGAATATTTGCTCTCTGCAATTTATCACGTAATGAGTATTTCATAGTGGCTTAAACGTTATCTTACTAGCGTCGTAAAACAGATTTCTAGTTGTTCGATAATATTTTTGACACGGATTGTAAAATTAAATATTCTATAAAATTGTATAATTATTTTTGGTTTATGTGGTGAGTTTTGAAAATATGGTTACTAAAGTAAAATTATGGTACAATTATTTCATAGTTTTAAGTTTTAACTTCTGTGGGTTGTCCCCAGACTGCTTATGTTTTTTTTTACTTAAATAAATTACTTGAATTTCATTTACATTCAAACCATATCAATAGAAAAATCCTGGTGCATGAGACCAATGTGTACTTGATTTTTTTAAAAGAAGTCGATACATTTTCTATAACAGTCTAGCTTATAAAAATTTGAACGACAAAATATTATATCGGAATATTTTTAAAAAATATATTAAATATAAATTCTTCGTTTCCATTCAACGCAAAATTTTACTAATTCAATTAAGAAAAGTCTTAAAAAACGAGACAAGAAAAAATCAGACAAATCAAATTAAACTTTTTATTACAATACATAATTTAATACTAAACTGCAAATCGAATTCGAACGTTTATATAAAATAAGTATTGAGCACAATACAATTCATAAACAAAGTTTAAAAAGTTCAAATGTTTAGAAAAAACTAGAAGGAACCTGTGAAGTTCGATTTGAAATTGCACTTCGAGGGCTGTGTACACAATTAAGCACATATAAATATTGATTGGTACAGAATATTACTTTCAACTGTTTACAAATATTCTTAATATTTTTCACTTTGTTAGCATGCTGCTTAGTATATATGTTCTTTCATAATTTAAAATTCAGCAGTTCTAGAGACGAGGGGGAGTATTTTTTGTGGGCAGTTTCAACAATATCTTTGAAACTATCCTACATATAATTCTGGGAAAAAAATAATTTTCGAAATAATTATTATTCGCGCTTTCAATTGAAACACGAAATTTAAATTAAAACAAAATATTGTACTTTATTTACTTTATCTAATATTTTCATATTAACACTTTCGATTATTAACGATTGAAAAAAGCCGCTAAATTCTCTGTACCATTACGCCATATTTCTGGTTTCTACATCGAAGGATTTCCAAGAAGAACTGCACGTGATTGATCTTAGATTAGTTTCGTTTAAGGGAGAGGGGGGTACCGAACCCTTGAAACTGCATGTTGATTGAGTAAATTATATTAAAACTTATGTTAGTGGGTAATCGGTTTACATACGAAATGCTAAATATAATGTTCGGCAATACAATATAAAATAATTATGAAAGATCACGTGTAAGCTAGTAAAATCTGCAACTAAAGTCGAATTTACTAGTGCCGGTATGAACATCAAATCTGCAAACACCACGACAAAAATGCAACCCGCTCTACACTTTATGTGCTGGAAAAATACTTTGGTATCGCTCACCAAACTAAGGTATTTTAATGAACTAACTTCTCTGCTTGCATACGTTTAAGAAATAAATTAAATGAAATTAATTAAAAGAATTGTCTTTTCTTTATACAAAGCGAAAGTAGGTTGCTATTCTTGATTTCTTCAGTTTATGTTTTTTTATAGAATAGAACTTTATCTACGGTTATCTGTTGCCAAAATTTACCATAAATCATAATTTTTTTTTGTTTAATTTTACATTTATTTTAATTAAGTAGATTCTCACATTTTAATGTTTAAAACCAAGGCCTCTTTTTCAATTAAAAAACAATTATTTTTTTGTTAGAACCAATTTTTGATAACGATAAAGATGATAATTTTACTCGCTATAAAAATCAAAATATTTAAAACGAGTGAGGCACTTACACGCCTATTCCAAAGCTTGGAAGGTTTAAAGTCAAATACCAAGAATTACGTATTCACTGGTATACATATTTATTTTCAAAATAAGAGACATTATACATATTTATTTGCAATATTGTGGAAAATACTTGCAGGGGACTCACTACCTTTTGTATCTGCGAATTGTTTTTATTTCCTTACATAGTATCTAACATCATGTCGTTTTGAAAGTCACGTGAAATTTTTAGAAATGTAAAAGTTCGTGATATCTTAATTCACATTACATTCTTATACATAAATGTTAGTAACTTGTTTTGCGCAAAAAGCTGTGAAAAACACTTTTGGAAGCAATCGATCTTGAAAAAATACTTAGTAAAGAAAAATGTTTCTTGACGAGAACTATCATTTGTGATATATAAAATGAAAGTAGTCTGCCGCATTATAAAACTGTTATGAAATTTTGGATTAATAAAACGTATAAAGGTTACACTTGCCACAAGTCCTTGTATTTATTTAACATTGCTTTATTTTCCACTGTAATTAAAGTACAACTTTCAAAATAGAAAAGACCTTCACATTCTAGTAAAACACACACACACGCACAGATGTAAATAATTTTTGCTACGATCGAATTAGCCAATAGAACAGTAGGATTTAAATCAAGTTGTAACCGTATTCAGTCCTGCAGCCCAGATAATTGCGTTATGTTTACTTCTAATTCACGAAATTCCTGAACCAAATTTTCGCAATATGCGCAAACCACTGTCAAAATAATCAGGTAAATTGTAATCCTTTGTACGAAACTAGCCATCCAGTTTTGATAAAATATCTGCAATTTGAGAAAAGTAATAAAATTTAGCAACTGAATACTTTTAGCGAGAAAATATACCCACGCTTTAAACCAAAATTATGATATTTAAGGAAAACAATATAATTATTTAAGGATGTAACTTAAATGCAAACAAATAACTCCCTATATATATATATATATATATATATATATATATATATATATATATATATATATATATATGTATGTATATATAAATAAATATATATATATATACATAAATATATACATATATATATATACATAAATATATATATATATATATATATATATATATGCGTGTGTGTGTGTGTGTGTACCTTCAAGTACCCTAATTAACCCTTATAGCCTGGTTAATTACATGCTTGCAGACGAAGTTACCGAAAATTATTTTCTAGATATTGCAAACGTGCTAAATCGCTATTTATTAAGGAATATGAGTTCACAAATAAATGAAACTACGAGTGGTACTATTAGCAAAGAAAGATAG
Organism: Druceiella hillmani; assembly: GCA_039881145.1. Classification (NCBI taxonomy): domain Eukaryota; kingdom Metazoa; phylum Arthropoda; class Insecta; order Lepidoptera; family Hepialidae; genus Druceiella; species Druceiella hillmani. The sequence goes on along the minus strand of JAYKKI010000095.1, from coordinate 8,960,537 downwards.
CCCATCTGAAGATGTTGTAATAGAACGTATCACGTAGCACTACATCACGTAGTTTCATTTAATTGTGAATAATGAATTTCTGCAAAATTGAGGCCAAAGATATTCAATACAAGAACATGAGTTCCTTCTCTGAAATGGTCACTATATTTTTTCTTCGATTTGAGCCAAGTAAAAATAGTTGAAATTAAAAACGCGGTTGGATTTCCGACCTCTCATGTTTTTAACAGGTTTTAATCAAAATCAGGCGCTTTAAAAGAACTATATAATCATTTTAAGAAAATTCGAGACGTTCGAGATGGTCGCGTGTGTATAAAGAGCGAGTCGCGTTCTTCAATCTCGTCGTTTTGAAGAAAATGTGGATCACCTCAAAATCCATGTGCTCCACTATTTTACGAATTTCAGTATGGTAGTTCTGCATCAGAAACCAAATGAAGAGTATATATGAGATTTCCAGTGATTCTTTACGATGATTTCCGCTTTAGTAGCGATTAAACATTTAGGATCCGATTCAGGTTGATATCGACAAGTTACAATCACTAACTCTAAGTTGAGTTGCGATACAGGTATTGATTACTTAACTTGAATGCCTTCACTGCAGAGAGGAGAAAACTTTACAAGAATTAGGCAAAGTCTGGAAAAATAGTGTTTGCATAATTGAGCTAGGATCAAATTAATTATCATCGAAATATGTGTGTATAATATTTATATTTTCAGTGTGCGTTTAACTGGTTAAACAAATTGGGGTTGTATTTAGAGCTCTAGAACTATTACAGTAACAGTATACTGTAGTCAGCTTCAAATTTTGAGACTTGAACTCCGTCGGAAATCGTAACAATGTGACAATATTTTCAAAGTGCATGGGAATATTACAAGTATTGCAGCTGGGATTGAAATTAATTCCTTGTTCCATTCATTCACCACACTTGGCCCCATCCGACTTTTATTTATTTCTGTCATTAAAACATTTTGGGCGAAAATAAATTTCATGATTAGAATTATCTTAAAGAATTTATTGACGAAATTTTAAATTTAAAACCTGCAAATATCTGTTTTGATGATATCCCTTTTTGGCCAAAAAATATAGATGAGTAGTTGATAATAATGGCGGCTATGTGTATTATAATTTACAATAATCGGAAGGATGGTTATAATTGTTTTAAGAAACGCTCGTTGTATTCTTGCCTCCCTATATATTATTATTATAAACAAAAAATGAGTTCAGTAAAATATATATTTATAAAATTTATGTGCCATTTTGAAAAAATCTATGACCAATGTTAAAATAGTTTGACCCACGGAGGTAATAATCTAGTATGAACACGTTAAACATGTCAGGAAAAGATAGATAGGAATTGAGAGAAAGGGTATATATGGAAGAAACCGGTGAAAAAAAAGTTGATGAACCAGTAAGAGGTAGTGAAGAAAATGTTCATCTGCATGATATATTAATGTATCAACAAATTGGAGAAGAACGAATTGGAACTGCACCTACGTTACAAGTGAAACTGCTTTTTGGTTTTCGTTTTCCTTGCATATATCATTATAAGTCTACCTATCTCTCTTTTTCTTTCATTGTTCCCATTTTATCACATTCACTATCTATTCCTTCTACCTACATACTCCATTCCAACCTTTGTTAACATTTGTTATCAAATTTGACTTTTCTTTCGGATATCGTTCGCCACAGACAAATTTATTCTACCATTCCAATAATTTTTCAGTTTAAAAACACCAAAAATACTTGGTTTTATGGTGTCATTAATTATAGAATTTTTACTAAACTATCTTGTTCCTATATCAAAAAACATTTGAAATGTTCCTGATATAAATGATACAATATTATCTACAAAAACCGGATACGAAACTAAAACATTTATTTCTATATTACGTGTAGATTAAAGCTTGGTTGGGATTAAATAGCAATAAGAATTAATGGAAAACAGTCATTTGCCTATGATTCCTTTCACATTGATTTCTGGACTTGCTAGCACTACTTTAGATTAAGAACTAGAAAATTTGGAAGCTTCTAGTTAGAGAAATTTAGTTACGTAATATTACATTTGGTGTATATACCATACAGCCCACTATGATTTGTTGTACGTTGGTTTTTGCCTATGGCTTCGTTTATCTGCATGTTTTTTTTAATTTTTGTGATGCAGTTTTTCTTGATTAATAATATTTTCATCCTAAAAGTGATCTTGATTGAACAGAAAATCATTTATATCTTAGCTTGATATTTAAGCCAAATCGAATTGTTCTAACATTCTTGATAATTTCTATTTATAAGTTTTAATCTACTGCTTGAGCACAAATAATACAATTTTTAGTTTCTCCATAAATATTCGATCAAAAAGTTGTATTATCGGTTTTTATATTTATCTCGAGTATCATCAGAGTTCAACTTGAATTCAATTCGTTTCAGTCGTTATCATGTAGTAGTTTTTTATGGTGCTCGAACAAAAAGTTAAAGAAAAAACAGACAAAGAAAACATCCGTAAGCAAATATTGGAAAGGGACATATGATACCATAAACTTGTTTGAACACTGGTAATTATTACAGTGGAATTGTCTTCCAAATTATTCAAATAGTTTCAGCGTTATACTCGAACAAAGAGATAGAGTGAAATTCTAAAAAATGCGCTTTGGTTTCACAAAAGCCTAATTGACATATTTGACTTGACTCGAAAATGTCCTCAACGTACACTTCTCTGTTATAGTTTCATAACAGCATACTTTGTACTTACACATACATTGTACTTACCCCTTGTTTGCATAAGTTTACGGTATTCTGAATACAGTATATCGAAAAAGAGAAGATAACGGTCATGTAATGCATCATCTGAAATATTTAATAACAGTATTTAAAGTCTATGTAAGTAGATAAGTAGATGTGAAAATATATTAAAGCACCAATACCTGGAAATTAAACATTTTATTTAATTTTCTGCATAGATTTGAATCACACCATTTCGAGGCTACTAGCCAATGTAGATAGAGCAATGAGCAAGTAAAACCATAAAAATAACAATCGATAAATCGGATAGTAATATGTGGTCCGCCAGGCTTATTGAAATTACAACGAAAAAGGTCCCGATCCTATTCATTGATTTCATTTTATTAAGGCACCGAATTTTGAAAAACTCGCTATAATAATCCGAAAGATCTTCAAAAGTCCTCAGCCACTCAGAGAAATCATTCTTAAGCCACACGATGTCGAATGTGACAAGAAAACACATTAATATGAAATTCAGGAAAAAATTAGCACACAGCGTTGTATTAGAATACATTAAAAATACAAGTCCAGGCGCGTTTCGGTGATAGAAAAAAAATATAGAAAAAAGTACCACCAAGCTATAGATTGTTTTAAGTTTAGCTTTAAACAATTTTCCGTTTTTCTTGTTAGAATTTCTATTAATTCCTAACATTGATTGTACAGTGAGTATGTTTCCTATAGAATTTTCGATAATATTTTTTTTCTTTTCCATTTTGTCGCGTACGATAAGCGACTGCAAGTAGACGTGTAATAAGCCAATGCAATAACTGACAAAAATCGATTAGAACCCATTAGATGTAATTTATTAATTGACCTTTTCACAATACGATACCTACGATACTGAATATCACCAATTGCGTTATGAAGGTTTAACAAAAGGTTCGATCAATATAAAATTAATTAATTTTAATGGAATAATATAATAAATGTAAATGGAATAATACCTTTCCAAGCGGCGAGAGGCATTAACAAAAATTTCAGTCTCTTTCAGATAAAAACTTAAACATTCCTTCTAATATGTTTCATTTGGAATACTTTTCGGAGGTTTTAATAATTGATTAAATACATTCGCACAATTATTTTGATTAGGAAATTACATTCACATGGGAAAAAAATGAGGCGCTACCTTTTGAGCAGTTTAACATATTTGGTTGCATACATTTTAAAAGATCAAATGACAAAATGTAATACTTTACCCTTAAGGAAGCTGCATTGAATGATCTACTAAATGCTATAATTAATATTTTTAAAGTATTTCGACGAATGTAACGAAAAAATTGTTCAGTTTACAAAACTATTTTTTGCTAAAGAGTATTTAGTACGTTAATGTAAAATGCGACGATAGTGGACAATCAGCGCCAAGAATATGCATTATTTGTCACCGAAATTCATGATTTTACTCTGATTGCGGTATTTCGTGAGCTCTTGGTTCCCTTGGCTGATGAAATTGAAGGTACGACCAAGACTGGCAACTTTGCCAAAATTCAAGCACTGACCGCATTGAGTAAAGTTTTTTTATTTAACATTTTAAGAATAAATTTTGCTATAAAATTGAACTAGAAAGATGTAAGAATATAAAATATTATTTACTTGACAATTAAAACATGTTATATAGTTTCTAAAAAACATATTTAATTAAAATGGCAAAGCTGACAGTCACTTAAAGCGAGATCGTTGACTATTTTTGACTTTAATCATTCGGAATTATTCGTGTGGGAAAGAGTTGAACAACTCGAAAGTAATATATGCACTTTAATTAGTATTTTTAAATTTATTAGCTGGGAACCCTGTGAAAACCGACTAGATAAAGTTATTAATGGTTTTTTTCCCCTATTTCGTAGAAATTATTATGGAAGAATTAAAGTTGCCAGTAAAGTTATTATAAATCAAATTATTTACACTTTTGCTAACTTATCTGTGTAATTTTTCAGAATAGAATATAAGATAGACATCTAATTTCCTAGTTTTTCAATTTATATAAATTTAATATTTAGGTCTTCGCCTTAAGTCACAAAAAATTATTTTTATCAAAATTAACGCATTTCAAGTTTAAAGTCCGCAATGTTCTTTATGTGATATTTCTACTCAGAACTTTTTCAGTATCTGCTTCTAATATGACAATTGAGTTTTCCATGGAAACCCAATAAAAGAGACTATATTTTTGCGTCTCAGAAATGTAGCGACGAAGCCATGATGCGAAAGCTCGATTATTCGACGCACAAACAACCTTTTCGTTTTTTTGATAAAGTGGTCTGTGTTGTAAGATCTTATAATATAGTTTAGTTCATAATTTTTTCTATAATCCTTATGTTCACCGACACTTTTCCTTTTTTTCTGTTTCCATATGGTTCTCAATTTGAATATTTAAATCATCTTTATTTATGAAACTTTAATGGAATCTCGCAGGTAATAATCCTTAACGACTACCACCCCTTTCAAAAATATGTGTCTAACTTTTTTGCCAGTCTATTATAATCTAGAAATTTATATAAATGTAATAATTAAAAAAATATCCACTGGAGAATTTTATAAACTAGCAAAAGCATGACTTTGTGTGGGCTCGAGAGTTTTTTCAATGCGCGTCCATTACAATAAAGCTTTCAGGATGCAGTTGGTCAAATATATATATATATATATATATTATATATATATATATATATATATATATATATATATATATATATATATATATATATATATATATATATACATATTGAAATTCGAGTGACCTGTCATTTAACAAAATCTTTTTACAAATACTGTTGGGCAAAATTATGACACGTTAGTTATGTTAAAAAAACAATAGGTACTCTTTACTTTAACAATTTTCATTTGATTAAAACCTTGAATTCCTCGTAAGAATTTCTTTTCACCTCCCACATTTTAACATACATAAGTTTCTAAAATCATTAAACTATTACAGGAAAATCTTCTATTTAATTAAAGGAAAATCTTTCAAATATTTTACTCTTGAAAACGCGACATATGTTAAACCAAGAGAAGTTTATTTTTCTCCCATATCTACAACTGCTATATTTAATGTTAAACATTGCAACTTACGAATTGGAATTGCAAAAGCTAATTGTAATGGAATCGTTTCATGTAAAAATTAGTATTTCCATTTTTTGAAACCGAACCATTATCACTCGTGGAATTTGATCAGAGGAACTATAATTTTCTCCATAAATTACATTTTCAAGATAACCTGAAGCTCCATTCCAAATGGTTCAAATCCACCTAATTCGTCTGTACTTACTGATTTTGCTTTAGAACTTTATAATAGTCATTATTAGAAATTTTACAAATTCATCAATCTCGAAGGTCACCTTTACCATCACACGTGAATTCATTAACTAATCCAATCTAGGCCAAGTTAAACACGAGAACAATTATTTTATTCCTGAATATTTAATACACTATTTACTGCCTTTCGATTACATTGAAAAGTCACCGTTGGGGTCCAGATTCATAAACATTTTCACACAATATATATTGATGATCATCTTTGCAATTTAAATTAAACGAAATACTTTGATTTTCTCAATTTGTTTTGAAAACACTTTTTTTTCATCAATAATAATATCACTATACCAAGAATTATTATTTTTAAGATATTTCAACGCAGCCTCAACATTATTACGACAAAATGTTTAAACCGTTACTATATTTTTTTCTAATAAAAATATATTTTGAAATAATATCAATAGAATGAAGGTAAAGAGGTAGTGAAATCTGTAATGTCTTGATGAAAATTGATGACTGGCCCACTATATCCAAATTGATCACCTTTCAGTCGATATACTGTAATAATCGGGTTAAGTTTAGCGTATAATTGTTCTTCAAGAAATGTTATTTTTTTTAAACATTGGGTTGTAGTCCAGGATTCATATTATTGTCTGTGGAAAATTTATTGATTTCACTTTTTTCTTGAAATTTGTGACAAAGTGTACAAAGTCCATCTCCTTCAATATGTAAATAAAACCAACGACGATGACATAAATTGCAATGTGTCAATTCCATTTTTTTTCAAAGCAATTTTTAAATTAGAGGCATGTTACAAAAATTAGTATTTTCGCGATAAGAATACGATTCAGCACCTCGAGTTCTTTTCTGACATTCTCTTGCATAAGACTTCAAACGGTTTCTGTCGCTTTCTTTACGACCAGTTAAATAAGTCTTCGTGGCATTTCGCTGCGATAATAACAAATACAAATTTGTTAAAATTATTTCATTTTAGACGATTAAAGAAGTCTCGACAGCGGAAGTTAGTTAAATTTACCCTTACAATTGGTATACTGTACTGTATGGTAAAAAAAAATTAAAAAACTAACTTTGATTTTTTTATACGTAAATCGAATCAGTTTCATGTAACGATCATATTATTGCAAGTATAGAATGAAAAAATCTGAGCAGTAGAAGTTGATAAAAAAAACAGTACTAATAAAAATTGATGAATTGAAAAGTTAAAGCTTAAAGTATTTGTAAACTTTAAACTTCATCCCATTGAAAATTAAGTGACAAATATTAATCTATCTTCTAATTTTAATATATACTATCTAATATAACCTATTCACGTACATCTACAATTTTGTAATTCAGCGCTTTTTTATATATTGTTTTATTCGATTTATGTAGCTTATTTAACCTCCATAAATTTCTACCCACTTATTTGCAATATAAAACGTTTTTTTAAACGAATTTACGTATCATTTTTCGATTTTGTTAGTAAACGCTCTTTCTAGAAACGTTATACATCTACATGGACTATTAATTCTGTAATTTTTAACAGATGGCTTTATTAACAGTATAGTTAATGAAACATTCACACATCACGTTTCGACTTTTTTATTAAACATTCCAGAAATGCATGCATGCAGATGTGTCATACATCTGCATGTATCCTCTATTAATTCCGTAATTTGCTAACAGATGGCGCTAGTAATCATATGCTAGTACTACGCATCGTTGTATCGTTTTTTTTTATAATTTATTAAAATGTTTAAATACAAAAATAATGACAGATAACAAATCTCGATACGACTTTAAATTATTCTGTTAAATTTCAAATCTAGACGTGTAATGGATTTTTCGTAAAGTGTACCACAAAACTGTACGGGTTGTGGGGCTCATCTAGATAGTGCAATAAGGATAGTGCTCATCTAGATAGTGCAATAAGCTTATTAGGCTCGCTCCGCTCACCCTAATATGCTTATTTTCCGTGTTTAACGAATGATTTAATGGAAGCGTTAATGGAGAACCAAGAAGAATTTATCAAAAACGAATTCTCAAAAATGAAACCACAGGTGTCAATTCTTTCGATTCACATGAAGTTGTGAAAAAGGTGCCCTATTATGGAACTGTATTTAATTATAATAAACATGGAGCACTTCTACAATAAGTCAAAATATTGCGTTGTTTTTTTTCTAAATCGTAGCTGAGTGATGAAAATGTAAATTTAACAATATTTTCCTGGCAGAGTTTAAGGCTAGACCAATTATTTCAAGTGATTGTTTTTAACCAGACGCGTTCTAAACCCATAAAATTTTTATGATTTAAAAGCACTTTTCAATAGCGAAGGAATCTCACCAGCCGCTTTTGACCTTGTTATAATGGCAACCCATAAATCCATTCTCACAACATAATTTCAACAAATGTTCGGACTTCTATATGACGCATGACGGTAATGTTGAACTATTAGTACACACCACAACATTCTAGACTAATTCATAACTAGTTTAATATATTTTATTTTTCAAATGTACACTTCAAAGCATCAGGTTCATCACCCATTAAATTGGTTTCTACCTCATTTAATACACTAGAAGGTGGAACTTGTGTTAATATTTTCCGCAACTTTTTATAATAATTAGTTAAATTGTCACCCTAATTTATAAAAATGAAACAAAAATTAAATTACTATTAAAAATCAAGCTTAAACTATTTAAAAGAATTTAATAATACAAAAATGGACTCTTTGAAAAATAATAAATTCCAATTTTGATTTTTGTATCTTAATTTCACAAACAATTAATGGAATGATTAAAATATTTTAGCTACAAATTGCATAAAAATTTAAAATTTAAAATTTGAATTTTGAATTTAAATGCAATTTATGGCAATTCCCGTTAATACTTCACAGTCAATTGTATTGCGATGGAAGCGTTTCACTCTCATTCGTGTTCCATTAACTAAATCTTGCGCAGTATTTAAGTTGCGAATGAGCATAACTATAGAATTGACTTTTGACTTCATTTTAAGTGCTGAAATTTCGCTAACATTCAATGAATTTAAAAATTCACTGGGACAATCATTCACATTTTAATCATTTTGTACAGAGTTCATTTTATTTAAGCTGTAATAAACTTTTTGTTCTTCTGATAAATGATTAAGTATATCATCATTAATTAAATCACAATCCTCATTTGTTGATGCTAAAATAACTGTTATAAAAATTTGTTCGGTCAATATAGTTTCACGAATGTTACTATAAATATCATTAATCATGTTATCAATATTTCCAATAATTTGCGGTGGCAATTCTATAATGTCTTCACCTAACTAATTTCCTAATTAACCATTTCCGGGATTATTCATATTTCGCGTTAAAGCAACACAATGAAATAAATTAAATTGATTCCATCTAACTGCACAATTTTCAATCAAAGTAGAGCGTGTCCCGTGTGGAATAACCGGTAAAATTTGTCTAAAATCTCCACTCAATAAAATGGTTTTAGCACCAAATGGTTTATTTTTTTAAATTGGGTCGTTTTCTAAATATCTTGCAAATGAATCTATAATTTTAAATACATTTTTTGGACACATAGATATTTCAACTATCAAAATTAAATCTACTGAATTAGTATACGTGCTTTGGAACTATTGGCGTAATATTTGGAACTGATTTCTCTAATACTGAAATTGGCAATTTGAACGCATTTGTATTGTTCTACCACCAATTAATAGTATTACAGCAATACCGCTGAAAGTAGTGACAATACAACGAAGGTTCAACGAATTTAATTTATGTATGATAGCAGTTTGAACAAATATTTTACCGCAACCCGCATGTGCAGTTAAACAGAAAACATTCGACCCTATATCATGATGTTACACTTCACGTATAACACGATCAATAAAATTTTTCTGTTCATCATTCACACTTATATAAAACTGTTGAAACAATCTTTCTTCTCCTATTATGTCAATCGCATTATCTGTATGATTCACTGGTAATACAGTCGGAACTGGTAGGCCAAATGATTCAAAATTTAAATTGTGAACAATTAAAATATCTTCAATTAAATCTTAAATTAAATTAAAAGAGTACCATTAAATGCCATATTAATGTTATAATTTCTTGAAATGTTTTCATTTAAATATGCTTTAAATTCATTCCACAATAATGAGTTAGTTGGCATATTTAATGCATATGTTATAGTGAATAATTTTCTCATTTGTTTTGGCGATTGAAAGTTTTTGGCTTCCTACAAACAATACTTCCATTCGTTGTCTTCCGAAGCTATAGCTTTTGGTGTACTTCTACAAATGTATTATAAAGAATGTCATTATACGTTCTAAGGTCTTCAAATCACTTTGGACAGTAAACATGTAGTGACAAAAATCTTAAATGAAATAGTTCTACATCTTTAGGAGATACTACATACATGCGCGAAATTATTTTATCTCCACCACGTGATCGTATTTTCTATTATTTTCCCAATCATGCCATACGTAATAAACAAGAATTCTACTATAAAGATATTGATAAGCAATTGTATCTACTCTATTTAGTTCAAAAAATGATAATAACTTAGTATTTCTAATGTTATTAACCGCATTTTGCCTCCATCTAGACCCATTTCTCATACGCACCGCGTTGGTATTTAACATGGACCATGCATCATATGTTTTTTAACGTATTCATATCACCACAGAAATAGATCAAGATAGAACCGTGTCACTTTTGTCGTTAGCCCCGCCCTCTTAGTTACGTCACGCGGTTTTAATTAGTGAGGGACCCAGGCAAATCAGTTGGCATTGATTATCGACAATATTGATATTGCGGTAAAATAAATGAAACAATAAATAATCATTCATTGATTGGCTAAAACGTTTACAATATAAAATTTTTGATTTTACATGATTTTAATTTTTTTAGGTAAATTATAAGTTAGCTTAGTGTTCAGAACTAAAGTAAAACAAAAACTAAACTTATGGTAATAATCCAATAATGATATCTACGACCACGGTAGCCGAATCACATTTCAATTGCTGGGGGCACTGGGTCCAATTCTCGGTTGAAAGAAAATCACTCATAATATTAAATGACCTTTTTGGCCCCAAAACACCAAATGTTGTACTTACTTTCCTGTACTCATCATCATCATCATATGTATTAATACGCTAAGGTTAAGATGTTACTCTCCCTTTTTAGAAAAAACCTCACAACTAATCCACATAAATTATATATCATTTTATAGATAATTGCTTGCTCTACCGGCATCCGCAACTAAAAAATGTATTATTGCTATTGTTTTTTGCAAATTAATTAATTATTAAAATTATATACACAAAACAGCAATGCTGACGGCTCAACGTCAATATGATTGACGGTCGGTAAAATTTTTGTATAATTTCAAATCCACTCACGTATAAATAAAGTGGCCCTTTAGCTCAATGCTTTTGATACTTGCGCCTCTATATGTCAATTTTAGTAAAATATTTGTTTGATCTGTCATCTGAGCTTCATAATGGAATAAATAATGCGAAGACTTCGCACGGGTCACGCTAGTATACATTAATTAAATAATTTATTTTTTTCAAGACCGTTGTATTCTTTTAACTGCTGACTTTACAATAGTATATACTTATTTAATATTTGACGTTTTGTGGTAGTATGCCTCATGAAAGTAATTAGATAGCGAAATCGAATATCTATATATCTCTCAGCAACGGCTCGTATCAAATGAATGACGTAATTTTTGGTTGTGAAATTGTGTCCTACAAAATATGCTAGTATTTTGTTTAAAATCATTGCTTTTGTACGCTATGGTTTCAAATCGAAACTGTGAGATTTGTATGAAATATATTTTATTAATGTTTCAGTAATTTTACATATTTTTATGACGTCTTCTGATGGGTACATTAATCCACGTTTATTTTTAAACGTTATTAAACTTAATCGTTTTTTTGCGCATTCATTTAGTCAACTAAAGCGCTTATGCACATTTCGCACTTAATTTTTTTCAAGAGAAAACTGACCACGTATCCATATATGTACACAAAATTGATTGATTGGTGCAATGAAAACTAAATCAAACTCATTGGATTCATTTTTTTCAACTTCTAAGTGGGTTTCTGCAAGTATGTTGCGACTCATAGTAGTGCTGATAATATCCAGTGCCGAAGAACCATTTAAAATTGATATTTTTTCCAACTCGACACAGTTACCAACTTCGGTGTGTTTTTCCACGTTAGTGATGAGTTTTTTATAATAAGATTTGAATTGTCAATATGTGTTATTATTATATCCGCCACGTAAGCGTACATTTCAGGAAAACAATTTCCAAATTGTCTTGCAAAAATTGATATAATGACAAGAATTATATTCGGTCAGTTTCTATTAAACGCTTAAATAATTTTCTGGTACTTTAAATACAAGTTAAAAAACCAGCAAATCTAGTTTTACGACAACTTTTTATCAACAGTTGACCTTGTGAATTTTTAATTTTATATAATCTTCTGCTTGGTCCAGAAATGAAAACATTTCTGTTTTATTTTTGAAATCCAAAGGTTTTTTGTAATGGAAGATTTTTAATGATCGAGAGTTGAGGATATCACATAAATTGTTAAATATTCTGGTGAATTCAATCATGGCGCCACAATCATTGAATTTTTCTACTTTTCATAATAAATAAATATAAAAAATCACGTCGTTAATAAGCACCATTAAAACATATACCACAAGAAAAAGCCATGTTTTCTAACCTCTGTGTCGTAAGTGTAATGTATATTAGGTCACAATAACTCTTTTCTGCCAAAATATTATTGTTGTTAATACTAGTGCATGATGACATTTACTTGAATACGATAGTGGACGCTAGTAAGGGGAGCAAATTCAAAACTGTCTTATCGCCAACCGGAACGAATACCAACAGTTTTTTGTCCTGTTCCCATCGTTCACCCACTTCCTCCTACTCCTCACCCTCCACCTAATCTCTTTCTTCCTTTGTCGTTTTCCACTCGGCTGTGCTCCACCTTTCCCTTCTTCTGCTTAATCTTTACCTCCTATAACCTAACAAACCCCATAGAAATCTGTTCAGTGACAGACGCTGGATTTTGTAAATTTAGAGATTATAATATATTTATATATTTCCCGATAAGTTCATAAACACATATGATTATAATGTTAAGTCTCTACAATTACTTACGAGATTTTCAGTTTGCTAGACGTCGACAGTTGGATATGCGGTATATGTCCAATGTTCGACATTTCTTCGTTTTTTTGTAATCATCTCTAGAAAATGGACAGAACAAATAGTTCTATATTTTGTGGGAAACTAATTCTTTCTACCTGTAGCTTCCATCCATTTCTCTTTTGTATTAGGATATTTCGGAAATCTGCAAAACTACCATAATAATTGTGTACAATAATATATTTACATTTTTTAAACAAAAATGCCTAAAAAACAACAAATTATTGAACTTCCACTTTTTGGAATCAATTAAAAATTATTATTGAAATTAAAATGTACACACGGAGCTGTTTTATGTAACTTTCCATTAGATATTGAAACATTTAAATTTGGTCCCGTTTTTAAAAATAGTTAATAATATTACGGTATAGGTTTAGATTTAAATAAGGTATAGGTTTACATTTTCGGATAAAATAAAATTAACACAATCCGTAACATCAGTAAATGAAGTACAAATACTACATTCAGAATTAATTAGCAATTCATGAGATAAATGTACTTGGCCCTTTTTATGTTGCAAATTGCGGATGAAACATTGAAAACCATAGGTCAGGTTTTAAAATGTTTATTCATTAAGAAAAAAAAAATTTAGAGTATTGACAATGAATTCTCGTTTCAGTTAAGCACGGCACTGTTACATGTGAGGTTTCCCTCGGATTACTCGCGATGACGTAAATAGATCAATTATTATTATATTTAAATCGTGTTTTCAGTTGATAAAAAGTACTTACCTGTGAATAGAGACTCCTTTTGTTTGATTGATACTTCCACTATTATTTAAACTGTTGGAAACAGGGTAATATGGCATTTTGTACGAAGTTCACCTCAAGCGCACTATGGAGAGTATCGACGCGTACTGATCGAGCGTCCGAGAAACCGTTGCAGTATATTGCAAACGTTTTTGCACGGGCAACACGCCCATTTGACCCTTCTACCTTGATTTATTTCTGTGCATATAACATTGGAAGATTTTGTTTATTGGGAATTTCACAACAAACAATCTTATCAATATCTTCAATTGTAAATTTTTTTTCATTCTGGGACAAAGAAATTAAAATATGTACCTGTGGTAAACCACGCTTTGGAAATTCTATTATATAAATTAATACAACAACTTTACCAGATATTTCTTTTGTAATATACATCTCAATAATTAATTTAATTTAGATTTGAAAACTCTAACAATTATATCAAGTTAATAATTCGAAACATAATTACTATGAATGTTATTCACAATTTCAGGCCAATTAGGGTTGCATGTCAACGTTATAAATTAACTTGGTTTACCACAATGCTGAACTATACCCATAGCATCCAAATAGTTTTAGTTCACGTTACGTGGTGAGCCAAAAAAATATGATGGAAGAACTATTTGAAGTCCAACATTTGAAACATCATCATTTAAGTTAGAATTCAAATTTAAATAATCAGTGAGATTGTTATACAATTCAGATCTTAACTTTGCTCGATTTTGTTTAATGAAATGCAAACGTGAGCCCTCAATACAAACATACACATCAACTATCTACTGCAAAAACAATTTTTGACAATGATGCAAATAACTAAAATTATGAATTAGATGTACTTGTTATGTTATCAATTATATTATTATGCCGTCCAGTATCACGATTAGGAATTAAAATAGGATACACCAAAGGATCTAATGAACTATCTAAAATAGAAATGTTACGAACGGTAGAATTGTCTTTATTAAATGCAACGATATTTCTTTCAAAACGTGGTTCTCCATCTGTAGTACTAAAAATAGCAGCGACTGTCTATCTAATTACTACTCTATCTAATTCAATTGCAATTTCCCGCATTAATTAATTATCACAACATTTATTTGCATTTTCACATAATCTGAAATTAATCACAGTATCAACATCATAAAAATATAACTCCCCATAACGTGGACTCCTACCATATTCGGTTACCAAATTACCCGCACGATGATAAAACACATCGTGAATTTTGAAATGATGGACTCTTTGCATAGAATTTGTATCAATTTTTGCTTCTGAACTAACCATTGCAAATGCTAAGTTATAAGCACGAATATTTTCAAAAAGTTCGTTGATTTATGTTTCTCAAGAGAATTATTTTAATTTAATCGACTAAACAAATTATTAAAAAAACTATTTTCAGATAATGGCAACAAAGAAACTCTCCCTTTATGACAATATAATGTAAAAGAATTTGAATCATTATGTGTCGCTTCAGACTGGAAATGGTAAGAATTACAAAAACGACATATTAAATCCATTGATCCCCAATTATGACTAATAAAATTCCTTGGAACAATATTCAAAGCGCATTTATAATTATCCGGAAAAATATCAAAATTATTTACATTATATTCGTTATCATTTTGCTGATAATCTGTGTTCATGCTTTTATGCCTATTTGAAGTGCTGTCATTATATGTACGTGTATTTGAATTATTCTTACTGTTAGTATTTCGCAAAAAGTAATGATTCCTGCTTTGTCGCCATTCGCTTCGACCAGTTAATGTACGACACCGAGGCGTATTTAAAAAACAAATCCAAATAACGTTTTGTTCCTGAAAAAAAAAGAAAATATGAATAAAAATTTTGATTTAAGTTAGTTTAACGAAAATGTAAATTTCACAGTTTTTTGGTTTTAAATAAAAGAATACATATAAAAAAAGAGGTATTTCAAAAAAATTTGGCATCGCATACGATTATTTTATTATAGAAAATTTATTTAAAAATGATCTTTGCATGAAGAAATGGTCATCAACTGGCTGTCAAACAAAAATTTTATAATCAGCTTAGAGTATTTTCATATCTTTATTTTTGGGTTTATTTTTATTATATTCCTTCCTTGCATTTGCAAATTCTGTGTTTATTTTCACTAAAAATAGCAATTAAGTCGAAAAAATTATAATCAATATTTCCTTGACTTAGTACGGTTTTATATGGGAACTTTTTTAAATCAATTTTTTTAAAGATATAATCGCGACCGACTTCTAATTTTGGTTGATATCTCGTTTTTTTAGATATTTTCTTTCATTTAAAACCAAAAAAAATTAAAAATTTTCATTTTCGCTGAACTGAACTTGTTTCAAAGCACATTAACACTTCACCGCATTTATTATAATCTCACTATACATCATATTAGATATTGTCAGTTTTAAATTGACAATTAATATCATTTTATTTTATTTGAAATTAATTAACTGACACCGTAAGCTTAATGTTATTTTGCTTTGAAACCTTAATATTAGTATTATTTTGCTTTGACATTCTTTGGTTTTATTTTTTAAAACATTTTTATGATATTTCGAACATCAACATTCTTTTAAAACGACAAAATTTTCTAGTTGCCAGAATGAGTATTTTTACAAAATTCAGATTCCACAGTAATAATAACAGAAATAGAAGTGGCAAATAATTAATAATAAATTGTGAATTGTATATTAAAGATTGTTTAAATTAGTAAAATATTATTACAGAATTAAATTAGTGGTTTAAGTAATTCTAAATAAAAATAGCTACATAAATTGAAATCTTGACAGTTATTAGGTGCTGCCATCTAGGGTCAAACAGTTGAATAATTTATTCCTACAGTATTTAGCCTTTGCCTATTCGTATAATATCTTTATTGAAAATTTGTGGGAAACGAAAATTAATTATCCAATTTTTTTAATTGATAACACTGAAGTTCGTAAATGGCTACCAAACAAAAAGAAAGTCAGTTGACAAACAGAGGAGAAAATGGTCCTTAAGTGTTTTACCTTCGCCTATTTATATAATGATAAAGACATTTCTCCGATTTTGACGTGATAACGTCTTATAAATCGATTAATACCGGCTGCACGCATGAAAAAGTGTCACATTCCGCCTGAGCCTGCGTGTAAGCGAGAGCGCGGAACAAGTGATAGAGAGGTACGATCGGCGTCGGAATTTATCTCTCTTCTCACGTGACCTCAAAGCTAGCAGTTCGAATAGTTTCGCTACCGGAACACCGCCACGCGAGCTTCTTCGAAAACTTCTACAATCCGCCCACCTCGACGGAAGCCATTATCTGCAACAAGCGTTGAATACGAGACAACGTGTTTTGTGTTTTTTTCTACAATTTAATAAGATTTTTTCAAGACACATTACACTTGAAACACTCCCCTTGATTTCGTACTTTTCCTATCATCGTCCTATCCTTAACAGAATAACGCAGATTGGAAGATCTTAAATATGACACATATATATAAGTTGTAAATAAATTGTTAATAGCACATTTTTAGTTGTAAATAATCTGCACAATTTAAGTAAAAAAAATATTTGAATTAACGAGTGTAAATAAATGTTAATTTATCCAAAAAATTGTAATTTTCAATTAACTTCTTCTTTGTATTATACAAAATAATAATAATTCAGTGATAATAATTCAATTTAATTCATAAAAGTATACAATTTTTCATCAATGTGTCAATCGTATGTAGAGGAACATTAAAGTGTGTCGCAGTTTCGATAAGGCATATATTTTTCTAACTCACTATGGTACTGGTAACGTCTCGTATATCTTGAGAATAGTTTCTGTTGTCCCTTTTAATTGAGGCGGATAATATTGCTAATTAATATTAAATTCATGAAACACCGGTTAAGACTTTACATTTCCTCATCTATTTTGATATGGCTTTTCGGTTACGGTGGTCCTAACTATCATAAATACTGAATGTTAAAATAATCACAGCAAATATCTTTTAGTACTTTAGTAGCATCCAATCAACCAATAATTTAAAATTTTCACGAATTACACATAAACAAGTTCCTTTAGGCCTTTCCAATAAAGTTTCCAGAATAGTCCCATCTGCAAGAATTGGCGTAGCATAATTGATGCTCTTTAAAGCAGATAAGAGAAGGAAGAAAGAGGCAAAAGGTGCTACGCAAGGGTTGCAAAGAGAAAGTAGATAACCACAAAGTATAATACAAATCTACAACCACGTAGATATGATTCTCCATCAAGATCAAAGAGTCATATAGAAAATATTTAACACGACTTAAGAATTTCGAAATCAATTACGAATTCATATTTTGCGTATAAATCATGCTCATAAATATCCTCGGTCACTTATAATCAATTTTCCTCAATAATCTATGCAAAAGTTAAGACATAAAAAATGTAGATATATTAGTGATCAGACGACTATTGGAAGAAGTTACTTAAATATCAGAAAATATTTGCTTGACTTATACAGCGGGAAAGAAAAGAAATATGGAAATATGAAAAAACTCGTAAATTCATATTAAGATCTTAAGTTTAATAAAGCTGAATACAATTTATCAAATAGTCTTCAAAGGTATGTGAAAATTTTAATTAAAAAAAAAAGTATCTGGAAAAAAGTTATGAAGTAAATTCAGAAGTGAAAAAAAGGTTCTGACTTGAAAAAGCAAGTCAAAGATAAATATATAAATTGAGGATGAAAAAAATAGTACTATGGTTACTGGCAAAAATAGTTCGTGTTAAAGAACGAAGTAATGAATCAAAGACGTTATTTCACACACACACACAGACACACACACACAGTACATAATTTGCACAAATAATTTCTCAAAAAAACACAACTATCAATTATGCTACGCAAATTCTTGCAGATGGGACTATTCTGGAAACTTTATTGGAAAGGCCTAAAGGAACTTGTTTATGTGTAATTCGTGAAAATTTTAAATTATTGATTGATTGAATGCTACTAAAGTACTAAAAGATATTTGCTGTAATTATTTTAACATTCAGTATTTATGATAGTTAGGATCACCGTAACCGAAAAGCCATATCAAAATAGATGAGCAAATGTAAAGTCTTAGCCGGTGTTTCATGAATTTAATATTAATTAGCAATATTATCCGCCTCAATTAAAAGGGACAACAGAAACTATTCTCAAGATATGCGAGACGTTACCAGTACAACAGTGAGTTAGAAAAATATATGCCTTATCGAAACTGCGACACACTTTAATGTTCCTCTACATACGATTGACACATTGATGAAAAATTGTATACTTTTATGAATTAAATTGAATTATTATCACTGAATTATTATTATTTTGTATAATACAAAGAAGGAGTTAATTGAAAATTAAATTTTTTTGGATAAATTAACATTTATTTACACTCGTTAATTCAAATATTTTTTTTACTTAAATTATGTAGATTATTTACAAGTAAAAATGTGCATTAACAATTTATTCACAACTTATATACATGTGTCATATTTAAGATCTTCCAATCTGCGTTATTCTGTTAAGGATAGGACGATGATAGGAAAAGTACGAAATCAAGGGGAGTGTTTTAAGTATAATGTGTCTTGAAAAAATCTTATTAAATTGTAGAAAAAAACACAAAACACGTTGTCTCGTATTCAACGCTTGTTGCAGATAATGGCTTCCGTCGAGGTAGGCGGATTGTAGAAGTTTTCGAAGAAGCTCGCGTGGCGGTGTTCCGGTAGCGAAACTATTCGAACTGCTAGCTTTGAGGTCACGTGAGAAGAGAGATAAATTCCGACGCCGATCGTACCTCTCTATCACTTGTTCCGCGCTTTCGCTTGCACGCAGGCTCAGGCAGAACGTGACACTTTTTCATGCGTGCAGCCGGTATTAATCGATTTATAAGACGTTATCACGTCAAAATCGGAGAAATGTCTTTATCATTATATAAATAGGCGAAGGTAAAACACTTAAGGACCATTTTCTCCTCTGTTTGTCAACTGATTTTCTTTTCGTTTGGTAGCCATTTACGAGCTTCAGTGTTATCAATTAAAAAAATTGGATAATTAATTTTCGTTTTCCACAAATTTTCAATAAAGATATTATATGAATAGGCAAAGGCAAAATACTGTAGGAATAAATTATTCAACTGTTTGACCCTAGATGGCAGCACCTAATAACTGTCAAGATTTAAATTTATGTAGCTGATATTTTTATTTAGAATTACTTAAACCACTAATTTAATTCTGTAATAATATTTTACTAATTTAAACAATCTTTAATATACAACTCACAATTTATTATTAATTATTTGCCACTTCTATTTCTGTTATTATTACTGTGGAATCTGAATTTTGTAAAAATACTCATTCTGGCAACTAGAAAATTTTGTCGTTTTAAAAGAATGTTGATGTTCGAAATATCATAAAAATGTTTTAAAAAATAAAACCAAAGAATGTCAAAGCAAAATAATACTAATATTAAGGTTTCAAAGCAAAATAACATTAAGCTTACGGTGTCAGTTAATTAATTTCAAATAAAATAAAATGATATTAATTGTCAATTTAAAACTGACAATATCTAATATGATGTATAGTGAGATTATAATAAATGCGGTGAAGTGTTAATGTGCTTTGAATCAACGTTTTATAAGATTGTTGATTTGCATTAACGTTTTAGATTTTTGATCGAATTCAAAGTTCGTGTTTATATTTCTAATTTATTTAATAATAATAGGGTGTTATGAAAATTTTGAAACAAGTTCAATTTAGCGAAAATGATAATTTTTAATTTTTTTTGGTTTTAAATGAAAGAAAATATCTAAAAAACGAGATATCAACCAAAATTTGTAGTCGGTCGCGATTATTTCTTTAAAAAAGTTCCCATACAAAACCGTACTATGTCAAGGAAATATTAGTTATAAGTTTTTCGACTTAATTGCTATTTTTAGTGAAACCAAACACAGAATCGCATAAAGTGAGGTCATAAAATTAATGTTTGACAGCCAGTTAATGACCATTTCTTCATGCAAAGACCATTTTTAAATAAATTTTTTATAATGAAATAATCGTATCCGATATCAAATTTTTTGAAATATATATGTATATATATGTATATATATATATATATATATACATATATATATATATATATATATACTCCGATTTTACGGTACGAAAACATGCGTGCGTGCGTGCCTGTGTATGTGAGCGTGTACGTGTGTGTATGCATGTGTGTGTGTGTGTGTGTGCGTGCGTAGATGTGTATGTGTAAATATACGCTTTTATATCATTGTCGTCAGAAGATAATGGTGAAGGTTAAAGTTTTCTTAAAACACTATGATTGTTTAGTTTTTCGATGAATTGAGGGGAAAAATTGCATTAAATATATTCTGTTACTTGTTTCTAAAGATATGACGGTGTATTATACAACAAAACTGAAACTTTTCCTTATTTATCCATTCCATTTTGGAATTGTTTACTTTATGAATATCTATTTCATCATAATAACAAAAAAATACACCAATATTCATTCCCTTTAATTTTTAATATATTTTATTTTAAATATATTATTTTTGACAATTAATTAAATGTCAGAATTCTTGAAACATATGCAGCTTTTTTTGCTTCCCATTAAAAACAATTCATTTTAATAGCATTCTTTAACATTGACATCATTAAGAGATCTGGTTGCGTTTAGCTCAAACCATTATTGTTACTCGTTTCATACTAGATTTATGTGCAGCAGAGTTAACCTTTCTGTATCACTAGCATCTTGGCTAATGATTTCAATAGTGATAACTTCTGACTCATATTGATTTTGTCTGTTTTTTTTTTAAATCAAGTCTAAGTATTACTCTTATTCATTAAAAACATTTTTTAAATTTTAGGAAAAAATTACTGCCTGTGGCTCTCTTTTATGCCCACTTCGTTTGTGACAAGATATCGCCTAAGTGTCTACTTCATATTTAACAGATAATTTATGACCAATTTCACATATCTTTTCAATATTTTCAAAATCAAAGCACACACAGTGACATCGTGAACGAATATATCAAACAAAGCAAGAGTGAATTCAAAGATACCGCAGGGATTGAGACGGAAGCGCAGGAGAAATATTCAAGTGCAATGCATTGTGAGATCTTGCCGGCGTATAATTTTTTTTGCTCACAAGTGATGACAAAACGATTTGGATAATTACAAATATGAACAACTGAGGTTCTATTCGGACCAGGTTTTGCTATACTGCTAGTACTTATTATGAGTTGCGTTTTCTATTATATATACCTAATGAGATCGTTTGACAATTATTAGCGCCACCTCGTGTGTTTATGTTATTGTTATAAACCTATCAAGTTACAAGTATTATAAATTGTTCAACTTATTCAGTCTGGTGAAAAATACCTAATTCTATTAATTTATTGTCTTCCAAAATTGTAAATAACTTAACTATAAAATTGCATGTTAACACAAATTTTTCATTAAATATAACTCCAGAGAATAAATAACCTATTAATATCTGTGGACAGGGAAATGTCTTCATATTTTCATTCAAATATATGTACATTTTTTTCTTCAGTACATTAAAAAAATACGTATAAATATTAAATATATAGTATAATGTGTTCGAATCGTATCCATTGAGCTTGGGTATGGATTTTTTAACTATCTGTCTGGGTTTTTTCAGACTTTTGTGAAAAATATATTTATTATGCTAAGTAAAACGAAAAATGTGTAATAATTGGATTAAATAAAACTATATATTAGCAAAGATTGAATCTTTGCTAATATCCCACCTGAAGATGTTGTGATACAACGAAACCTAGGTCGTGGTAAAGAAATTAAAGAAAGTAGAAATAATACTACATCATGTAGTTTTATTTAATTGTGAATAATGCATTTCTACAAAATTAACGCCAAATATATTGAGTAGTAATAATTGGATTTATGTTGATATTCAAATAAATCAAACGATCAAGGTAACAGAGTCATTCCATAATTATATCTGGGACCGGTGAAAGAGAGGTATTTTTTCCATAAGACATTTTATTTATGTGAAACCACAAATTAAACTGTTACGATTTTTTATTATTTATTGAAAGTTAGTAGCAGTAATAAACAACAAAAAAGTAATAAAAGAAGAAATGGCGAGATAAGAGGAAATATGTAGAAATTTTTTGCTTCGTTCTTTAGACATAAAAATATGGTTAAAGAAGTAGATTAATTTTCTGTTTGATTAATTTATTACCTCATTTACCTTACTGATAACTTGATATTTAAATGCAAAAAGGGTTTTTTTCAAAAATATTACATCCAAACTGTCAAAAAAATCTTCCTAGACTGGTTATCGTTTCAAATTAAATTAATCCAGAGTTATTGGTCTACACAATTTGACCCGAAATTTAGGAGTTTGAAATACTTTGAAAGTGAAGGTTAGATGAAATATATTGAATGAATGAAATTCAGTCTGTGATCCACCATTTATAAAGTAACGTAAAAACTGTTTAAATATGCTGTGCCGTAAAATTGTTTTACACTTTCTATAGACAATATAAATTTTTCAGTGTAATGAATATAGATTAACTGTTATTTAGGCCATTAGCCACTTGTTAATGTATAATCTATATCTTTCATAATAATAATTTCTATTTTAAATTGCAGAAGAAATCTAAACTTTTTGCAAACATTATGCAAGAATTTATTACACATTTTTTATAAATGCAAGTATATGTCACATAAACATGGCAATAAATTGCAAAAACTATTATATAATTTATACAAAAGCTCATGACTCCCCTAATAAACATTGTGGCTCACATGCCTGAAATCTCGGAATCATAGAATAACAAAACTAATTTTTCAACAGGAAAGAAAAACTTTTAGAAACATTAAACATTGTCTGTCTTAGGGAATAAATGGCAACAACCTGAAAAGAAATTACTTTTCCTGTACAAAGAAAGACTGTTTTTTTCATTTGGGCCGAAAATATATCTCCTAAAATTAATGAAAACTGAATGTTTATCATTTTAAATAATCATTCATAGTTAGTTGAATATAGTTATTTAAAGTAAAAATTATACTGGCCGATTAGGTTGGTTACAAAATAGATAATACAAGAAATATTATAGAATTTTTTAATACAAACAGTTTACCCGTGCGTTTAAAATATTCTTGAAAATTCTATGAAATTTATTATCACTTTTTCTTATATGTATTTTTGTAACCAGGTGCAAACTCATCAACAAAGTAATATCAAATTTTATATAAAGGAAATAATAAAATGAAAATTCAATTTTTTGTTAACTTTGGAATTGTGGATTGAAATGTTCCAGAAAATTTTTATAGATAACGATCAGGGTTTCAATATATTTAACCAAAACGCATAGCAGATCTTGTTTAATAAGATTATGCACGAGATAAACTAGGTTGAGATATAAGCTAGTATTGGTCGCCTTACGATGCAACACACAAAATGAGGTACTTATTTGTCTGTATGTATATTAACTTTTGTCTCGCTGTTTTAATTAACTCGAAATTGAATTTCTTTACCACGACCTAGGTTTCGTTGTATTACAACATCTTCAGGTGGGATATTAGCAAAGAATAGTGGATTCTTACATAACGTAGTTTCATTTAATTGTGAAATTATCCTTTATTCATTTTATACAAGGTATAATATTTTTTTGTAGATTCGAGACAACTCTGCCAATCTGCGTGGAATGAGCCAACAGTCAATCACAAATATTTCTTGCAATGTTGCAATAGTTCCATTATTACCTAATTCCATTATCAGCGGTGTGAACTTAACAGAGGATTTGGATAAATATATGGCTTTCCACGTGTATTTAATTCATTTCACCTCCTAAAATAAATAATTTCTTTCGACTTTTATAAAAAATGTTTTTAAAAACATAAGTTCCATAAGTATAACAAAGGTGAATTTACCAATTTTAATTATTATTAGCTGACATTTTCATTTATTATATTTGAATCAGGTGACATTATTATTTAGAGTTGTGTTGGTATATAAATGGAAAGAATTTATAACCAGTTTCGGGAAAATTTTAATTTTTTAATATAATTTATTTTTTATATATAAAATTTCCATTTGTTTTATTTCCAGTATATAAGCCTTGTGTTGCTCTTCCATAATTTCTTCCTGTCTAGCACATGACCTTTTTAATGTAACTCTCCTCTTATAACTACAGACGATGAGGAGTGACCATATTCAAAGAAGCAATTGAGAAAGAGTTAACTAAATCATGTAATGAAAAAAAATATGATTTTTTCTACTTTTTCTTATATTCCTATTTTAGTAAAACGCGAGAATGTTAGGATAGTAAAAAAATTAAGTTTTTCTTTTTCTTATATTATTTAGTTACTGTATCTGAATTGCACTTTGAAATTTGGTCACTCATTCAAATGTAACCTAGCACACTCGTATAGTAACAATATCGTTTGATGAATTTGTTCAATTTATCCAGCGACTAATTAAACTAAGTGATAAGCAACACTTCTTACATTTTTGAAAGGGCATAATAATTGAAATAATTGGCATTCATTAAAAAACAAATCCAATTTACATGCGCATGACTTTGCTCCAAGAATTATTGACAATTAGAGAAATTGTATATTTGTTTCAATTGCCGTATTAAGTAGAAATTTAACTATTTTATAGTAAATAAATCTATTAAATATATTAGTAACTGTAAATAAAAGTAAATTGTATACATAAAACATATAATATTACAAAACGTAATGGCAGTGATTTAAATTACTGTTGTTAATTATAACAAATCATAATGAACAATAGCTGTGCTTATAATGTATAATAAAAAATTATAATTAAAAATTATTTTCTCGCATCTTTATTCTTTTTTACTCGACTGCGATGCAGTGAAGGAAGCGTAATGAATTGAACAGTCTATGTATTTATCTATATATGTACGTATGTTTGATCACAGCCCAAAAACTGCGTATTGATTTTTGCAAATAAGGTATATATGTAAACGTATTTAATGTAAGAATGTTATCGGTTAGGTTTTTAGAGACAAAAGACATTTTGGCAGATTTGCAATAAAAAAAACGGAACTTAAAAATCACATATCTTATCGAAAATGATGTCATTCGGTAGGTCTATAAAATAACTACGAGGTTTCACAAAAAAATAAAAATACAGAGTCCTATTTGCATCCAGTTTCGTATTATGGGTATAAAAATAGGCTACCAAAATGGATAAAATAAAAACAAAGCTATAAAAAACTAAAACCGTGAAAAGTAAAACCACAAGCTAGGTAATCGTAATTTGACTCAAAGGAAATCGTCACTGAATTGTGAAGTCGTAGATGGCGTTCGGTTTTGATATATTTTCTATTGAAATAAATATTTATTTTCAAAACTAAACGCCGACTACGGCTTCACAATTCAGCGCCGATTATCTTTCAGTGATGTTATGATTAAGTAATTCGTTTTCCTACTTTTCAGTTTTTTTTGTACGGCAAACTTATATTTGTGTGAAGTTACTGGAACTTACGTGTTCGCTGACATAGCAGAAACTGATCGTATTTCTTGTTCTATTTGTGGGCTCTATAAATATAACAAAAAATTAGTATTTTATTAAATATTACCGTTAAATATATAATTTAAAATAATTTACACGAAAACATAAATGTATATACAAATAGATACCTGTCATTTCCAGTGGACAATCACTGTCATAGAAAAAAGTGCTTAAATTCTTCTACCGGTTTTTCTACAATTTCCTGCGTTCTTGCCCAGGACGTTCTACTTTAGTTCCGCCTTTTGTTTGCTTTAAGACGTGATGAGACTCGGATATATTTTTTCTGGCTTCCGACTTTTTAGGAAGTCACTGTTGCTTAAGTTCAATGAGATTTCTTGTCCTTTGTTGTAGTTTATCCAATCTAGACGCAAGTGAAGAAATGGAATATGGGTGCATCTGGATTTAAATATATAATTTATCTATATATATATATATATATATATATATATATATATATAAATATATATGTATATATATGTATATATATATATATATATATATATATATATTATATATATATATATATATATATATATATATATATATATATATTCACTTGCCATAGTTAATATCGTTACACACAATCTGTTTTTTTTATTAATATATACCAATATTTGCAAAGTTATGCAAACGACCAAACCAACTAATATTCTGTTTACGTTATGATATATGGATAAGTCAACAAGCGGCTGCATAGAGTTGCAAATACACAAATCCCTTACTGTGGAATAAAAAAAATAATTGTAATTTTTTTAAGTTACCCTTAAATTAGAAAATTAATGGTTTTACGGTAAGTAAGTGGCTTAATTGACGGGAAGAAATCGTTATAACTAAATAAACCCAACAGTGTGGAAATCGATATGCATAACATTTAAAATGTTAATGTTCTGCCTGCACTCAACAGTTCACTATTTCATCCAGAATAACGCGCTAAACGATCATCAAACTGCAATGGTCTCGACTTCTTTTAGGAAAAATTTTCAGAAATATATAATGAAGACAAAATAGAGACAATATGTTTCCTGTGTCGTGCACGTTTGCTTACGTCTATATATACTATTTTTTTATCTATTTATATGCGTGAAACTGAAAATTATCATAATCTATAAAATTGAGAGCTATAAGAAGTAATTCGGCAGATACTCTGCTCACGTATGATATGATGTTCCAAAAAGATTGGAGACCTCAAAAAATATATGATTAAGCATTAAGCATATTTACCGTTCATTTAATCAAATAAGGTAATAAGGCTCTAATAAATATTGAAATGTAATATAACTGTTTAAAATTAACAAACCATGTAACAGGGCGATAGCGTCATGTTTTTTAATGAAAATATGATGATCTGAAAATCGTTCGTTTTAGGATATTCTTTTTACTGATATTATGCAGCTACAACTTTACTGTGAGCTTAGAATACTAGGTGTGTAGTGGTGGACTTATTGCTACGAGGGCAAGATCAGAATGATACTTCAGGAGTAGGTAGAAGAAAAAGATGGGTTATAACATAAGGGAATAGGATTTGCCGATTATGATAAATAATATAATTTCAAACTATATTTGAATTCAGATATTTAGTGCACACTTTGTATATTTGTGGTCAGTTCATTCCACAATCGATTAGAATTTACATTGAAGAACTCTCCATAAAATTCAGTTCCGTGTTGAAGGATTAGGAAGGTGTACTTGTTTTTGGATCATTGATCGAGGTCATGACATGACAGGTATATGAATCTAGATCTAAAATATGAAGGCTTAACGGGCTTATTGAAGATATAATTTGTAAAACATTGATGGAGATTGTGTCGATCGCGAATATTTAATATAAGTAATGAACGATATTCCGACTTATACGAAATTTTTTAAGGCCGAAATTTTATCGAATGAAATGTGGTTTTGATGTCATTCTAATCAATTGAACCTAGGTAGTGGTAAAGAAATTAAAGAAAGTAAGAAAACGAAATCTAGGTCGTAGTAAAGAAATTAAAAAAAAGTAGAAATAATACTACGTATTTCATTCAATTGTGACTAATCAATTGAGTAAATGTTCATTTCGATTAGAATAACACACGTTTCCATAATCAATAGGTGGAAGGAAATTTTGACAAATATTTACTTTAATTTTAAATGGAAGAAAACTTAAAGGCCTTTAAGAGAGTATACTTTGAAGAAAATCTTACGGTTAACAACATTTATTTGAGAATGTCATCTGAGTTGCTGGTCAATTAGTAGGCCAATATCTGTTGCAGTTGAAGTAAAAGGGATAACATAACCTTTAATCAATAGCTGTGGTATGTTCAAGTGTAAATATGTTCGACAGAAATGTCTGCAATTTAATTGAGTAAACCAGAAGTCCCTGCCTACTAGCCCACTAACCGACCAAATGTAGGTCTGAATATAATATATAGTGGCAGGAAGACATTTCATCGACACTGCAGTGAATATATTTGGAGATCATCGGCATATAAATGATAGTTGGAAGGCAGATGTTTAACTACGGGATCAGTAAAAGTATAACTAAAAGTTGATAAAAAACATCACCTTGTAATACTCCAGCAATGAAATTGTTCCACTTTGAATAATTTTTGGAAAATTTTATTGCCCGTAAACGATTTCATCGATTTTAAATGCGTAATTGTACCACTAACGGGTCAAAAGATGAGTAAGTAATTGGAAAATTTACTTATCTACCAGGTTAATGATTTTGCCATCGGGAAAATATCTCATCCGTCTACATGATTTACAATAATCTTATATTAGCAGGTATAAAAGTATTTAGTGTGTCTACTTTTCCTGAAATATGATTTACAATTTATTATAAATAATGTATATGTACCATGCACTAGGGGAGAGATAGCGAGGTTGAAAATAGTAGAATTGCACGGCTCGAGTGCGGTTGAGGGCGCAGGCACGGGCGCTGGTGGAGCTTTCTAATCGTTTAGATGATAAAACAAATTAAAGTCACAGATCTTCTCAAAGTTTAACTAATCCAAGTTTTCATTAAATTCCCAGAGATTCTACATGTGATATATAACGACGTTGCTAACATTATTAAAGATTTTATATAAGAAATTAAACAAACATGTGCTTCAAAGGTGGAATTTCCCTCATTATTCTGAACGTAAAATAAAAAAATGAATTTTGTTAGATTTTTTTTATATTTAATATTTTTTGTTTTATATAATATTTTTTATATAATATTCTTTCTTTTCTTAATCATAATAATGAATTAAATACGAGGGACGTTACACACACACACACACACACGCACGCAGACACACACGCGCACGCGAACGCACATGCACACGCGCACGCACACGCACGCGCACACAGAAATACATATATATACATATATATATATATATATATATATATATATATATATATCTATATATATATATATGTTCGCATTCATATGTATGACTTTGTGTTACTTTCGCTTTCCTAGAAATATTCTCACTAAACTTGCTGGTAATTTGTGTATTTACAACATCGTATAAAATTATTAAAATATTAAACAAAGGTTATGAAGAAACTTTATCCCGGCTGTGCAAAAATGGTATTTATTTCTATACTCCAAGTATATTTAGAACAAATTAGTGATTAAAAAACGCTTATATTTTTTACCGGTTTTATTTTATCTTCAACAGCGATAATTAAATTCTAAAAGAACAAAATTCCTAGTTTAGAACAATTTATATTAAATTAAACAAACAGCAAACATAATTGACAGTCAAGAACAATAAAATATCGTAATATAATAACCTAAATTATATATTTTAGATAGTTCATAATTGTATTTTTCTCACTCGTTAATTTTCATTCCCATTAATAACAAATAAATGAAGTATACGCTTCACATGGAACTTAGGTTTTGAGATGTTTATAAAAATACATAGCTTAGAATGAAAATACAGTGTTTTCTGTAACAATTCACTTACAAGGTAAATTATATTTTACAGCTTAGAGACCGCGATTGAAATCCAATATGAAACCAGGAAAAAATTTAAAGCAACATGTTTATTTTAATGCTTTTAATGTTTGTACGTTCATTTTTTTATTTCAACTTGAAGGATATTTTCAAAAAAAGAAATTATAAATTTATATAACAAGTTGCTCAATTCTAATACACGCAATTTTCTGTATTCACGAGTTTTCTTTGTACTGATGTTGCTTCTGAAGTTACATATTTGCGGCAAAATTCAAGAACATTTATGAACGGTTCCATACCTTTTATAAGTATTCTAGCTTTGCAATTTTCTTACTTTTTGATATTTTCCTCTCCATATATTCTCTCTAATTTTCCTGCCATCTCTTTTCCAAGTATTCATATTTCAATAAATACTATGCGTCTAGGCTTGCTGTCGCTTTTATACCTTGCAATAGTCAAGTGTCCATGAATTCCCTGACGAATAAATACCGTTATTCTTTTGAAAACCCCTGATACATTCACGTCCTCTTATTAAAGAGGAAACTCCCTTTTTTACGATTTATTTGTTAATGTTCGCTTATATACTCGTTATCCTTTTTTGCTTCAGGAAGTGTAATGGCTTGGAAATTTTAGTGTAAATGCTAAATTTTATAAAAAAAACCGCAATTTTGAATAGTTACAAATAAAAGTTTTTAGTAACTTATGCTAACATACGAGTATATAATAATATTATTATTATCATTCAAAAATCATCTAAAATCTTATTGGATAAACCGTATAAATATTTTTCCATTGTTTTTATTCCATCCTATTAATTAATCATTGTTACAAGTAACTGACAAAATAGGCTGCATTCATATTAACATACATCATATTTCTTAGGCTAGATATATTATGGCAATACAAAATATACACATAACGTGCTAGACTTACAAACTCTCAAATTTTCTTTCTTGAATGAAAAATAAATCAAATATTGCATAGAGTTCAATTTCTTTTCTTATATAACAAATTAATCTTACGCAGTCAATTTTATTTTACATTGTTTTTTTATTGTTAATTATAAAACAAGTTATTAATGCATATCACGTCTTCTGTCCAGGATTACACGCTGAAATCTTTATCTTTATCTTTGATTATATAGCGCCATTTACATGATACAGCATGTGACAGTTCTAGTTTAATTCTTCTTCAATCGCTTTAGTAAAAAACGAACTTAATTTTATCCAAAATTAAAAAAAGTAAAAAACGTTTTTTAAATAATGTAAATATAAGTTTTAATAATAGTCTTCCTAAACGTATATCTCAGGGGAAATGAAATTGTTTTATACAAAGTGGGTTTTTTGCAAATACCGTTTGTTTCCATGTAAGAATTGTATCAATCAAATTATAACCATTTACAGCTAGATATAAGTAATCTAAACATAATATAACTACAAACACTGAGGGATTTTGCGGAATATACATTTTAAAATGGCTACATTCCAGTTAAACTGGAAAACTGCCTGAGAATAATTACGTACGTCGTAATTAAACCCAGGAAACTAAGTATCAACGAAGCTCTCAGTTTCATAATATTACAAACTTTAAATTCACCAATTTCACTTCTTAGAATAAATTTATATAAATCCGTCATCTCTTGCCGTTGATCTGAAATTAGACAGGTAGTTTTTATTATAATATCTGAATGTTAAAAAATACTAAATACGCAAGTCGGCGACTTCGTGAAAATAAAGTGCTTGCTTTCCATGTATTAATCTTGCTGTTATGATTTAACTGAAAGACTGACTTGGACTATTTTATCTATTGCTATATTTTAATTAGTTTGCATTTACCAGGCCCGAGTGTTCATAAAAAACATTCAAGCCAAGAAATATACTTTTCTCAAAAATTATTTTGAAATTGTTGCTTAATTCAATTAAATAATTCACGAGAGCGTTATCTTCGTATTTCCTGAAGGAGATTTCTGTTAATTAATATATTTTTTTCAACGAATTACAAAATTTTTTCGTAGATCAACATACCTTTACGCGCCAATGTTCTAATTTTGATTAGAGTTAGTTTAGAAGTTCTCATTTCAAGATTTAATCTGTCATTAAATCTGCAGACCAGTGCGAGAGGACAAAGTGAATGCAGCGACCATAATATCACAAACATAAACCACGTGGTGTGTTCAGTCTGAAATAATTTAGAATAATTGAGTTCTATATTATCCTTCACGTAGTTTCAATATAATCCCTCAATATTAAATAACGAATGAATGATGATTAGAGGAAATACACCGTTCATAAAAACTTCCGACGAGTGTTGATAATCCACATTCAGTTCAATTTTTAACTTATTCTGAAACCATCCATCGGGGAGATACAGAAGAATTCCACTAAGATGGACGTAAGTACACGTAGGTCTGTAATATTTAATGAAATTGTCGAAGCAAGTAAAAACCCAGATATATGTATCGACAAATTATAATTTTCTGAATGAGCAATCTATAAAATAAATATATTTTGTAACATTTTTGAAATGATTTATTGGGAATTTTTTTTACAAAAGTGTCTGACTACTATTGATATATAGCACTAAGAATTTTTTAAAATAAACTGTAATCTCAAATCGATTTGACATTTGCACTGAAACATGTACTAAACAAACTTTATCACTTACTTTTTTGGTAAATATGAATATTGCACAAGCTACCGATGTGAGAGTACATAGAAAGCAGCCTAGAAATGCCAGAAGTATCTGTAAAATATAAACGGAAGACTAATTTTTGATAAAATATTTAATGAATAAAGCAGAAATACTGTTCCAATGCAATATTTCTGTACAAGTATTTATATAAAATTACATTTATTGTTTCAAAGCATATTTTTTATTTTATATTTTTTTAATAATCATATCATGCAGTAGTTTTAATCTTACCTGATAACCGAATAATCGATTTACGAGCGAGCATAAATGTGACATTTTAAGGTAGAAGCCGCTAAGCTGAAATGTTCCTTCCCCACCAGATTCCGATGTAACTCGCACACCCTCAGACCCACGTAAGTACATTATACGATATTCGCTTGGTCGCTGTTTACATTGAGTTAGAACGTTTGATAAATGAAGATTTACACTTTGCAGTCTTTTATAAATATTATATAATAACGAATAGAAATAAAACATTTCCAAAAGAATCATTAAACGTGATGAATAAATAGGAAAATATTTTATCATAACAGATGCTTCAAAGGAGAGGCCATCAACAATCAAATTAATTACTTGCATCACAACAACAAATAATATAAAACTTGAGGTGATGAATCTGGATTTATGTAATATATGTTTTTTGCTATCAGAATCCAAATGTTGATCAATATGGTTAAACAACATTATTAATTCCGAGTGAATATTTTTACACCATAATATGTCGATCAAAACGATGTAACACAAATTTATTGCAAAACTAATAGTATAAAGGCGATGAAGAAAAATGTAAGTATAGTTTTCTTCAAAACCGCTCAACTCCCCGTTGTAAAAGCACATTACAATTACAGTATACATGGCTGTAGCTAAGCTGTAAAATTGCCGAATTCGAGTTACAAGTGAAGATCTGTTAGTTCCAGTACTGAATCTGCACAATCCTAGGATGGATTGGAACCCAATCAGCGGCCGCAAACTTTCTTCAATATTTCGAATATGTAATTCTTCTCCCTGCGCCATATTGAAAACTTTTGTTTATATGTGGTCGTTTAGCAACCGATATGACCAACTGATCTCCATTCGCCAACGTAACTTATATCAAAACTATTCCAATTATTTTTAGGTGTTATTATTTCGACGATAATGGTTTTCTATAGTGCGATAATTCCTTCCATCAAATTAACTTCCAATAATTCAGTTCACGTATTATGTAAATGAATTAGAATTATATTCTACGAGTATTGAGACGAGTTACAAATTTATTTCGTATTTAGATAATTTAACAAATCAAAGATAAATCAACGACTGGTGAAAACAAATATTTCTTTAAATTTATTTTTAATAATATTTCTTACCATTTTGCTATATAATATGGTAACTAGAGCTAAGAAATTTGAGCCAAGAAAATATAAAAATGATAGTGATTTCATACAAATTTTACACATATGTTTGAAATCTTCGACATAAACAAGTATTTGATAACTACGACATAAAAATATGTTATAACTTTATAACAACATAGTTCAAAATAATAAATAAACTCGTTTGTAATGGATTTTACAGTCCTGCGGTTTTAATTATCAAAATTATATTCAGCGAATATTCTTCATCTCAACGACTTTTTTTAAATTCTGAGCTGTTTATTGCCTTTATCAATAATTTTTTTTTATATGGAAACTTGAGGTCGCAATTTTCTATATATATTAGCTATGCACACTTCCAGTTTTTTTTAATTTAAATGAACATTTGAAAAGAATCACAGCTATCGCACCATATATTAAAACAAAGTCCCAATATCAGCCTCATTACTTCTCAATTAGAGCAATTACGAATAGGTTACAAAGCGGATATGTTACACTATATGTAAAGTAACAAAGTAAATGCAAAGAATGATACATTAAAATATGAAAATACTTAAAATTGCTAGCCAGATATTTTCTTACACAAGCAATATGCCTTTTTCTCGTATTATTTTTTAGATACAATAAAAAGGCATATTGCTTTTTCTTTATTCAAGTTAACTTTTTACTTTATCGAATATTTAATAACTAACAATAAATGACATCTTTTTAATCAGGTCATCGTTAATGGAATACTGGAGATGGCAAACGCTTTAGGTCATGGTTGTATAACGATTTCAATTAATTACAAGATCGAATTGAATAACACGGTAGACATCAATTTTTAAGTGGAAGAAATAAGTTATCTGGTTTAAATTTTTATTAGAAACGGTCTTTTCTTATAAGTCATCCTTTTATTTTCTCGTGTTCACTTGTTTTTCTTACTATTGTGTCTAGCTTCGAGTTGTCGGATTTGCCGCGAATTAGAAAAGAATCGATCGTCTCTAATAGTAATTTCAGTAAAATCTACTAATTTCAGAATATTCTAGCACTTAGCACTTGTGGTTTTAATAAGTAAGATATAAATAGCTCTTTTAAGACCTAAAACATAAATAGCTCTTTTTAAGAAAAAAATCAATAAAACATTCGATTTCTTCTGTCCTTATTTATAAAAAATATTTTATGACGAACTTCAAGTTGGGATAAAATGGGACACAATCGTTGTAGTAATAATTTTGGTAATCTCTATTCTTCTTGATAGTCAATCTTATCATACTTCATGGATGTGCTCCAGTGATATATGCGTAAATAGAAGATCGATGATTGCGGTATTTAAATACACACACCATTATATTTACACTATTCAAATACGGTAATACACT
Source organism: Druceiella hillmani (assembly GCA_039881145.1). Taxonomy (NCBI): domain Eukaryota; kingdom Metazoa; phylum Arthropoda; class Insecta; order Lepidoptera; family Hepialidae; genus Druceiella; species Druceiella hillmani. The sequence continues at coordinate 8,924,669 of JAYKKI010000095.1, read as the reverse complement.
TCATTTTACATCAACATTGGTAAAAAAAGGAAAACATAAGTTCAATTTAAATTGAAATTTTCGGCTGAATTATCAATTTCATAATTTGAAATTAAAACTATACACAAAATTTTAATTTATCCTATCATACTGTGCCCTCTGTTCTTTTACAAAAGTAAAGCTGAAAATTATGTTATTCAAATCTTAAAAATAAAAGATTACCCAACCTTTCAATACTTATTTCAATAATTCCACAAAACCAACGAGGAAACAAGAAAAAAGGTGACTACAATTTCGAATAGCTTGTTGTAGTGAAATTCAAGACAATAAACTAATAATGCTACGTGGAATTAGAAATAGTTAACTTATTCCTTAATATCCACCGTATGCTGACTTTCAAGATTGTAGGTCGACCGAAAGTACCCTATAAGTTTTGATGCTCAGTAGATAAGCGACTATTGTATGAATAAACAAAATGTGCTTCAAAAGATAGCATCTTTTCATTTCGTGAACCAGAAAAATATTTACATCGATATAAGGATAGCCTCAGTATACAAAAAATTTCAACTTGATATCTCAAGCAAAAAGGACTGCGGCAAACTGACGGGCGGACAAAAAGTGATCCTATAAAGATTATTTTTTCGTTCGTTATTTTGAGGAATGGAACCTAAATAGCTATCATTATGGTATAATTTCTAGTTTTATAAAACATAATCTCTGTTCTGGAAGACTGTATAATACTATTACTCTATTTTTTTCCGGGGTTTTCAGCTCAAAGTGCATTAAATTAATGTTGATTTCATACAATGTCAATCAATACTACGCGTGTATTAAATCAAATTATTGCCCATAATGAAGGTGTATGTTTGGTGCTCTACGTTTTAACAGCAATCTTGTCAGTCATAAAACTGTCAGCTACATTAATAATTATACAATAGTCTAGTGTGGATACACTTTAAACTCATCGCTATACACGGATTTTGTTGCACGCACCTTTACTCTTAAATTAATTAATCGAAACCATTATCATTTTGTGATCAATGAATTGTTCTTATTTTAATATGTTTAATCACTCATGATACTGGTTGAATACCAAATACGTGACCTATTTGTCCTACACTTTATCCAGATGAATTAAAATCATACATTGTAATAAATATGCCACTAACCCATTCCCTTTTCGGCTAAAAGCTTCTCATCACTTGTGGGGTCGGTCGATTGTTTCTAGGATAGATCGGAGCAAGCCATTTATAATTAATTACATACAAAGCTGTTCTTTTCTAAGTCAATCCTTGATGACATCGATAAATAGAGACAGATTTGTTCACAGTCAAATTAAAGCTTACCTGTAAGAGGAACTTCAGTCTGACTTAAAATATGGTCATGTTAATATCAATGTCAAGGTGAAACATATGAGGACGTAACGGCTGCAATGATTTTGATGTTCCAATTGTTATTGGATTCTTTGTAGTTTTGCAGGTGATATAAAATATATCACGTTACTCGAATTTGTATTTGGCGAATCCTGGTGGCTACAATTTAATGAATAGTTTATTGATTTAAAAAAAAATTTGCGTACTTTTTGCGTGAAGTGTTGCCAAATAACCAATTTCTAAATTTAAACTTTGTCATATCCGCTTTCACCAAACATTAGGACTGGCTGAAAATTATTCTTTTAGAAATGACCCTGCCTTTATAAACTAATCCTGTATCCCTATCTATATATGTGCGTGCGTACGTGCGTGCGTGTGAGCGTGCGTACGTGCGTGCGTTTGTGTATGCGTGCATGCGTGCGTGTGTGTGTCAGTCTGAGCCTTTATAGCTCCGGTTTGTGAAATTTTTGACTTCTTAATTCTTACAACTAATTAATAATAACTAGCAGTGTGAGACCTTCGCACCACCCTTGAGGGGTGTACTGATCACACTCCTGATAAAAATTACTTCACATAAAAATGTGACAACTTCAACTATATTTCAATACCAAAAAAATCCTTTAAAGTTCAATTTAAAATTGTACTGCCACGACTTTGTACATACTTTGATACGTACTACTATTTAAGGGTACATAATATTTCTTTTGAACTATTTAGATATATTAATACTATTTTTCACTTCGTAACCATATTTCCTAGTATGTCTATAACAAATATAAAAACATCTTGAATTTCTCGGAAACTGTCAGATTTAGAATCATTGCTACAGTCATGCAATAAATTTTACATAAATACGTATTAACGTTGTTTTTTCATAATTTCGAATTTACCAGTTATAGTGACGGGGGGAGGATTATCGTGACATTTGACATTTTCATAAATTAGGGACCTTATTAATTAAGGATCATATATACAAGCCAGTAAAATCTATGACTAAAGTCGAATTTACCAGCACCATTTTCGATATTGTTACTAGTGTCAGTGATAAGATCGAATCTTCAAACACCACAACAAAAATCTCATCCGTTCTACGCGTAACGTACTATAGAAATATATCGGAATCCCTCTACGCACCAAGTTAACGAAATTTAATGAAACTAACTTCTCTGCTTGGATTCTGCCAGAAGTATAGTTAAGAATAAATTAACAGAAACGATTGTGTTTAGGTTTGTACGACGTGTGTATCAAAGTATGTTGCAATTCTCGATTGATACATGTTTTATTATGGAATGGAACTTCCTCTACGGCTATGTTTGGCAAATTAATAAACTTACCATAAATCCTATGTAGTTTAATTTTTTATTGAATTCAGTAAAGTAGATTCCAACCTTAAATATTAGTGTCGATATCAAGGTCATCACATCAATAAAAATTAAAAATTAATTTAATTTATGTGTTGCAATCGATCTTTCATAATAATAATGGGAGACATACGTTAGTTTTATTCTTTAAAAACATATTTGAAATGTGTTATATACACAATATTCTGAGGATTAAATGATTTGAAGTCAAATGCCCAGAATTACATATTATATACACCAGTGTGTATGTACATATATATATATATATATATATATATATATATACATTTTGTTTTCAAAAAAAATATTAAACATTGCGAAAAATATTTGTGGAGGAGTCACTTCCTTTTGTATTTGCAAATTAGTTTTATTTCCTTGTATAATATCTCACTTCATGTAGTTTTGAAAGTCATGTGAAAATTTTAGAAAAGGAAAAATTCGTGATGCGAATAACTTTATTAGCAATATATCGTTTTTAATTTTTTATGGATATTCATATTATAACGTTATATGTGAATACGATAATGTTTATCTGTCCTTCTAGGAAAATAGTTGTAGAGACCACTTTTGAAAACAGTCGTTGTTGAAAAATATGTAGGAAATGGGAGAAGTATTACTTATATGCTTCAAAGAAGCACGTAATTAAAGATTACACTTACCACTCGCCCTTGTATTTATTAAACGTTGCTTCATTTTCCCATGTTCCCAAAATACAAATTTCACTTTACAAATATCCTTCACATTCTAGTAAAAATGATGCGCTACTTTTTTTGTAGGAGATTGTGCCTGGCACTTTGTCGATTTTTATCTTTTTTAATTATACAATTTACGTGACTTTTACTATCATGTAAACAATACCAGTAACTGATTTATTTAAAAGAAATCAACACATTTATTTTTAAAATCTAACTTATGGAAATTAGAAGGTGAAGGTTATTCGGCTACAACATGTTTGTAAAATGCAACAATAATTTTCCCATTTGCATAAACCAAATTTCCTTGGACAATGCAATTAAAACAAAACCTGTCAAACATGAGTAGAATTGGCACTACGAGAGTTCTGTACAGATTTAGGCATTTCTAAACATTTTATGGTAAATCTAATTTCTACTAAATCATAATATTTACAAAAATTAATTTTTTACAACAAATTTAATTAAACTAGAACTGTCACATGCTTTATCATGTAAATGGCGCTATATAATCAAAGATAAAGATAAAGATTTCAGTGTGTGTAATCCTGGACAGAAGACGTGATATGCATTAATAATTTGTTTTATAATTAACAATAAAAAAACAATGTAAAATACAACTGACTGCGTAAGATTAATTTGTTGAATGTATAAGTTTACCTGAGACTTATAAGAAGAAAAATTGAACTCTATGCAATATTTGATTTATTTTTCATTCAAGAAAGCGTATTTGTGAGTTTGTAAGTCTAGCATGTTATGTGTATATGTTGTATTGCCATAATATATCTAACCTAAGAAATATGATGTATGTTAATATGAATGCAGCCCATTTTGTCAGTTACTTGTAACAATGATTAATTAATAGGATGGAATAAAAACAATGGAAAAATATTTATACGGTTTATCCAATAAGATTTTAGATGATTTTTGAATGAAAATAATAATATTTTTATATACTCGTGTGCTAGAATAAGTCATTAAACAGTTTTATTTATAACTATTAAAATTGCAGTTTTTTAATAAATTTAGCATTTACACTCAAATTTCCAAGCCATTACACTTCCTAAAGCAAAGAAGGATAACGAATATATATGCGAACATTAACAAATAAATCGTAAAAAAGGGAGTTTCCTCTTCAATAAGAGGACGTGAACATATCAGGGTTTTCAAAAGAATAACGGGATTTATTCGTCAGGGAATTCATGGACACTTGACTATTGCAAGGTATAAAAGCGACAGCAAGCCTAGACGCATAATATTTATTGAAATATGAATACTTACAAAAGAGATGGCAGGAAAATTAGAGAGAATATATGGAGAGGAAAATATCAAAAACTAAGAAAATTGCAAAGCTAGAATACTTATAAAAGGTATGGAACCGTTCATAAATGTTCTTGAATTTTTCCGCAAATATGTAACTTCAGAAGCAAGATCAGTACAAAGAAAACTCGTGAATAAAGAAAATTGTTTGTATTAGAATTGAACAACTTGTCATATAAATTAATCATTTCTTTTTTATAATATATTCCTCAAGTTTAAATAAAAAAATGAACGTACAAACATTAAAAGCATTAAAATAAACATGTTGCTCTAAATTTTTTCCTGGTTTAATATTGGATTTCAATCGCGGTCTCTAAGCTGTAAAATATAATTTATCTTTCACCTGATTGATGTTTTACCTTGTAAGTGAATTGTTACAGAAAACGCTGTATTTTCATTCTAAGCTATGTATTTTTATAAACATCTCAAAACCTAAGTGCCAAGTGAAGCGTATACTTCATTTAATTGTTATTAATGGGAACGAAAATTAATGAGTAGGCGAAACTTACACGTTAGAAAAATACAATTATGAACTATCTAAAATATATAATTTAGGTTATTATATTACGATATTTTATTGTTATTGACTGTCAATTATGTTTGCTGTTTGTTTAATTTAATATAAATATTTCTAAACTAGGAATTTTGTTCTTTTAGAATTTAATTATCGCTGTTGAAGATAAAATAAAACCGGTAAAAAATATAAGCGTTTTTTAATCACTAATTTGTTCTAAATATACTTGGAGTATAGAAATAAATACCATTTTTGCACAGCTGGGATAAAGTTTCTTCATAATCTTTGTTTAATATTTCAATAATTATTTACGATATTGTAAATACACAATTAGCAACATCGTTACATATCACATGTAGAATCTTTGGGAATTTAATGAAAACTTGGATTATTTTAACTTTAAGAAGATCTGTGACTTTAAATTGTTTTATCATCTAAACGATTAGAAAGCCCCACCCGCGCCCGTGCCTGCGCCCTCAACCGCACTCGAGCCGTGCAATTCTACTATTTTCAACCTCGCTATCTCTCCCCTACTGTATGGTTCATATACATAATTTATAATAAATTGTAAATCATATTTCAGGAAAACTAGACAGTAAATACTTTTATACCTGCTAATATAAGATTATAGTAAGTTATGAAGACGAATGAGACATTTTCCTGATGGCAAAATCATTAACCTGGTAGTAAATTTTTCAATTACTTACTCATCTTTTGACCTGTTAGTGGTACAATTACGCATTTGAAATCAATGAAATTGTTTATGGTAAAATGATACGTATTTATTAGGCTCTAAACAGGCAATAAAAATTCCTGCTTTCATGGCCGTAAACGGGCAATAAAATTTCCAAAAATTATTCAAAGTGGACCAATTTCATTGCTGGAGTATGACAAGGTGATGTTTTTTATCAACTTCTTAGTTATACTTTTACTGATCCCGTAGTTAAATATCTGCCATCCAACTATCATTTATATGCCGATGATCTACAAATATATTCACTGCAGTGTCGATGAAATGTCTTCCTGCCACTATATATTATATTCAGACCTACATTTGGTCGGTTAGTGGGCTAGTAGGCAAGGTCTTCTGATTAACCCAATTAAATTGAAGAAATTTCTGTCGCAAATATTACCACAGCTATTGATTAATGGTTATGTCATCCCTTTTACTTCAACTGCAACAGATATTGTTAGCCGTAAGATTTTTTTCAAAGTATACTCTCTTGAACACTTTTAAATTTTCTTTCATTTAAAACTAAAGTAAATATTTATCAAATTTTCCTTCTACCTATTAATTATGGAAACGTGTGTTATTTTAATCTAAATGAACATTTACTCAATTAATTAGAATCATTTCAAAATCAGTTTATTCGATATATTTTCGGCCTTAAAAAAATTCGTACATATCAGAATATTGTTCATGACTTAAATTAAATATTTGTGACCAACGCAACCTCCATCAATGTTTTGCAAATAATATCCTCAATAATCCCGTTACACCTTAATATTTAAATGTAGATTCATATACCTGTCATGTCACGACCTCGATCAATGATCCAAAAACAAGTACACCTTCCTAATCCTTCAACACGGAACTGAAAATTATGGAGAATTCTTCAATGTAAACTCTACTCGAATGTGCAATGAACTGACCACAAATATACAAAGTATGCACTGAACATCTGAATTCAAATATAGTCTGAAATTACATTATTTATCATAATCGGCAAATCCTATTCCCTTATATTATAACCCGTCCTTTTCTTCTACCTATTCCTGAAGTATCACTCTGATCTTGCCCTTGTAGCAATAAGTCCACCACTACACACTTAGTGTTCTAGGCTCACAGTAAAGTTAAATGAAGAAAATAACTAAAGTTGTAGCTGCATAATATCAGTAAAAAGAATATCCTAAAACGAACGATTTTCATATCATCGATTTTCAGAAACGAACGATTTTTCATTAGAAAACATGACGCTATCGCCCTGTTACATGTTTTGTTAATTTTAAATGGTTATATTATATTTCATTATTTATTAGAGCCTTATTACCTTATTTGACTAGATGAACGGTGGATATGCTTAATGCTTAATCGAATATTTTTTGAGGTCTCCAATCTTTTTGGAACATCATATCATTCGTGAGCAGAATATCTGCCGAATTACTTCTTATAGCTCTCGATTTTGTAGATTGTGATAATTTTTAGTTTCACGTGTATAAATAGATAAGAAAACAGCATGTCATCTACACATGCTGTTAAGCAAACGTTCACTACACAGGAAACATATTGCCTCTATTTTGTCTTCATTATATATTTATAAAAAATTTTCCCAAAAGATATCGAGACCACTGTAATTTGATGGTCGTTTAGCGCGTTGTTCTGGATGAAATAGTAGACTGTTGAGTGTAGGTAGAATATTAAAATTTTAAAGATTATGCATCGATTTCCACATTGTTGGGTTTATTCACTTATAACGATTTCTTCAAGTGAATAAAGCCACTTACTTACCATAAAACCATTAGTTTTCTAATGTGATTCTTATCTAAGTGCAACTTAAAAAAAATTACAATTATTTTATTCCACAGTAAGGAATTCGCGTATTTCCAACTCTATGCAACCGGTTGTTGACTTATCCATATATCATAACGTAAATAGAATATTAGTTCGATTGGTCGGTTGCATAACTTTGCAAATATTGGATAACAATAAAGACAGATTGTTGGTAACGATATTAACAATGGCAAGGGAATATATATAGGTAGATTATATATTTAAACCCAGATGTGCCCAGATGTTTCTTCACTTGCGTGTAGATTGGATGAACTACACCAAAGGACAAGAAATCTCATTGAACTTAAGCAACAGTGACTTCTAATGAAGTCGGAGGCCAGAAAAAATATATCCGAGTCTCATCACGCCTTAAAACAAACAAAAGGCGGAACTAAAGTAGGACGTCCTGGACAGGAACACAGGAAAGTGTAGAAAAGTAGGTAGAAGAATTTAAGCACATTTTTTTATGACAGTGATGGAAATGACAGGTATCTATTTGTATATACATTTATGTTTTCACTTAAATTATTTTAAATTATATATTTAACAGTAATATTCATTAAAATACTAAATTTTTGTTATTTTTATAGAGCCCACAAATAGAATAAGAAATACGATCAGTTTCTGCTATGTCAGCGAACATGGAAGTTCCGGAAACTTCACACAAATATAAGTTTGCCATGCAAAACAAAAACTGAAAAGTAGAAAAACGAATTACTTAATCATAACATCACTGAAAGATAATCGGCGCTGAATTGTGAACCCGTAGGTAGCGTTCAGGTTTGAAAATAAATATTTTTTCAGTAGAAAATATATCAAAACCGAACGCCATCTACGACTTCACAATTCAGTGACCATTACCTTTAAGTCAAATTACGATTACTTATCTTGTTTTTTACTTTTCAGTTTTTTTGTCATGGTCTGGTTTTAGTTTTTTATAACTTTGTTTTTATTTTATCCGTTTTGGTAGCCTATTTTTATACTCATAATTCGAAACCGGATGCAAATAGGACTCCGTATTTTTATTATTTGTCCAAACCTTAGCCATTTTTTCATGTTTATGAAAAAGTATTAAAGAAAGCTCGTAGTTATTTTATAGACCTACCGAATGACATCATTTTCGATACAATATGTGATTTTTAAGTTCCCTTTTTTTATTGCAAGTCCGCCAAAATGTCTTTTGTCTCTAAAAAACTAACCCATGACATTCTTACATTATATACGTTTATATTTATACCTTATTTGCTAAAATCAATAAGCAGTTTTTTGGCCGTGATCAAACATCCGTACATAGATATATACATAGACTGTTCAATTCATCTATGTATATATCTACATATGTACGGATTTTTTGCGTCGCAGTCGGGTAAAGAAAGGATAAAGGTGCGAAAAAACAATTTTTAATTATAATTTTGCATTAAATATTATAAACAATATAAGCACAGCTATTGTTTAATATGATTTGGTAAAATTAACAACAGAAATTTAAATCACTGCCATTACATTTCGTAATATTATATGTTTTATGTAGACAATTTACTTTTATTTACAGTTACTAATTTATTTAATAGATTTATTTACTATAAAATAGTTCAATTTCTACTAAATGCGGCAATTGAAACAAATAAACAATTTCTCTAATTATCATAAATTCTTGGAGCAAAGTTATGCGCATGTAAACTGGATTTGTTTTTTTAATGAATGCCAATTATTTCGATTATTATGCCCTTTCAAGAATGTAAAAAAATATTGCTTATCACTTAGTCTAATTAGTCGCTGAATAAATTGAACAAATTCATGAAACGAGCTCGTTACTATACGAGTGTGCTAGGTTATATTTGAATGAGTGACCTAATTTCAAAGAACAATTAAGATACAGTAACTAAGTCATATAAGGAAAGGAAAAACCCAATTTTTGAACTATTTCTGACATTCTCGCGTTTTATTAAATAAGAAAAAAAATGTTTTTTTATTACATGATTTAGTTACTGTTTCCCAATTACTTCTTGAAATACGATTACTCATCAAAATGTAACTTAGTATAAAAATAATGTTTGTAGTTTAGTAGTAAATAACCATTTTTATACTTAAGTTTTTTCTTTAATTTTACTGCCACATGTTTTCCAAATATATTTCAAGGAAACGAACGATACAAATTTTTTATAATGTAGTTAAAAGAGGAGAGTGACATTAAAAACATCATGTGCTAGACAGGAAGAAATTATGGAAGAGCAACACAAGGCTTATATACTGGAAATAAAACAAATGGTAATTTTATATATAAAAATAAATTATATTAAAAAATTAAAATTTTACCGTAAACTGTACATAAATTATTTCCATTTATATATCAACACAACTCTAAATAAAAATGTCACCTGATTTAAATATAATAACTGAAGATATCAGCTAATAAATGAATAAATCCACCTTTGTTAAACTTATGTTTTTAAAAATATTTATTTATAAAAGCTGAAAGAAATGCCAGATATTACACACACTAGATATTATTTTACGAGGTGTAATGACATATGGAAAGTCATATATTTATCCAAATCCTCTATTAAGTTCATATCGCTGATCGAGGTATTTTTATAATTGAATTAGGTCGAATGACTACAACTATTGTAACATTGCAACTAATATTTGTGATTGACTGTTGGCTCATTCCATGCATATTGGCAGAATCGTTTTGGATCCACAAAGCAATTTGATGTCTTTTATAAAATGAATAAAAGACAATTCTAGCTTTAAATTTAATTTCGAGTAAATTAAAATAGCGAGATATATATACAAACAAATAAGTATCTCATTTTGTGTGTTGTCTCTTAAGGTTACGAATGATAGTTTAAAGCTCAACAAAGATTATTTCGTGCAAAGTCTTCTTTAACGAGATCTGTTATTCATTTTGGATAGTTTGAAGCTCTGATCGTAATGCTTTTCTCGAGTATTTCAGTGTGCAATTCCAACTAAACAAAAAATTAGATTTACATTTTACAATTTCCGTTATATAAAATTGTGGTGCTATTATTTTGTTGATGATTGTGCATCTGGCTATAAAAATACACCTAAGCAAAGTGATAATAAATTTCATAGAATTTATAACTAAATGAAACTACTTGATGTAGTAGTTTTTCTACTTTATTTAAATTATTTATCACAACCTAGGTTTCGTTGTATTACAACATCCTCAGGTGGACCCACTATAATACAGCAAGTAGTTTCAATCAGTCGTGAATAATGAATTTCTACAAAATGAATGCCAAACATATTCAATATTTTATACAATTTGCAATAATACCTTAAACGTACATCTAAATTGTTTGTATTAAAAATTCTGTTATTTTTTCTTGTATTATCCGTTCTGTAATCAAATCTGCCAGTATCATTTATACTTTAGGTAGAAACTTAACATATCGTTTCGATTTTTAATTTGAACTATGAATGATTATTTGAAATGATAAACATTCAACTTTCATTAATTTTTTTGGAGATTATTATCAGCATAAACAAGGAAAGCAGTTATTCTTTCTTCAAGAAAAGTAAATTTTTTTCAGATTGTTGATATCTGTTGAAAAATTAGTTCTATTATTCTATAATCTAGAGATTTTAGGCATGTGTGCTACAACATTGATTAGGTGAGTTCATAAGTTTTTAGATAAATGATATAATAGTGTGCGCTTTATTGCCATGTTTAGTGACATTTACTTGTAAAAATGTAAAATCTCATTATCCTTAAAATATATCATATATCACTTTCTCCAACTTTCTTAAAACATTATTAATATAAAGTATATGGATACTTTAATCTACATAAAGTATACAGATTAAAATATTTCAATTTCCTGCGATTTTGGTCAAATTGTATAGAACAAAAACTCTGGATTAATTTCATTTGAAACGAGAATCAGTCTATATAGAACTTTTTAATAGTTTGGAATTAATATTTTTAAAAACTTTATTTGCATAAAAATACCAAATATATCAGTAATGCAATTGAGGTAATATAATAAATTAATTCACTGATAAAAGAAATTAATAATATTGAGTATATTTGGCGTTAATTTTGTAGAAATTCATTATTCACAATTAAATGAAACTACGTGATGTAGTATTATTTCTACTTTCTTTAATTTCTTTACCACGACCTAGGTTTCGTTGTATTACAACATCTTCAGGTGGGCTATTAGCAAAGATCTTTGAATTATTATATTTATAATATGACGCAAAATATTAAATATAGGCTGTTTTATTTCCTTCAATAAGTATCGAACCGATTCTTATTGGTCGTTATCCGACAGCCAATATGAGAAATAATCGGAAATTTAATTTCCAGTTGACCACACGTGATAGATTTTGTTTCCTTTATGTCAATCTTTACTTCTTTAAAGTCCATCATATATTTATAAATATTTTTAGGTAATTATACAAAGATATCTTCTTTCTATTTTGGAGCATTTCAATAATGATATTAATTATAATAATTCGACAATAGTAATATTGTATTTTATCTGCGTATAATACAATAAGAAGATTAGCGTATCTTGCAATACGATTACTTCATCAGAAGTGATATAATACTCGACACTATTCAAATGACACCAGTAACTGTTACACAAAATAAAATCGGAAGTCGATTATTCTGCCGTTATTTAGACGATACGCATCCAAATTGTTTTTATTTTATTTAGCTATAATGAGCTTGATAGAATCTTCTAGAAATATAACGTGAGATATTATTGGGAACAATGTGGACAGTGTTGTGAAGAACTATACTCAGATTGTTATCATACACGTATTATATGCGTTGATTCGAACTATAAAGTTTTAATGAGTTAGAATTTAGATGTATATAATATAACTCGTACGAGTAAGAAGTATTTGCGTGGAACGGACATTCTAGCGTATGACGTTTGACAGATACTTGTTACAAAATATGCAGTTATCTTTCTTCCTTGTTAATGACTCAACTTCTATAAGAGCAAAAGGAACAAAGCGATTACGTATCTACGCAGGCTATCCCATTCATCGTATAAATCCCTTCTCAGTAAAGAATGAAAGAAAACATTCCACGTAATTGGTTCATTTTCATGACTTGTCATACTCTTGGACAAGCTAGTGTACCATATACTCGTATTTTGTGCTAGCTTCATACTAAGTATTATCTAGTTTGTTTAAGTTATGCGTATCAACATTTGACACACACATATTCGTTCAAATTATCTGAATGTACATGATAGAAGGTTTTATTATTAAGTAACAAGCTAGGACATGAGAAGATATTCTTTCTTATTAGCAGATGGTCTAATCTTGTATAAAGTATGAAGTGAATTGTTTAATAGTGCAGTATCCATCTAACTGCTGGAATATCGGTATATAACAAACACAAAAACATTGAATATTTTATGTCAAATGTTTACCCTGCATGTTCCCAACTGCACACTCGACAAGCAAGTGCGCGTGTCCGTAATACCTAGTATTTTGAAACAGGTATACGTACCTATTATTTTTACAAACCCTTAACAGGATCACCTAGTGGAAAATGATACTAAAATTACGAGCCTCTATTATGAGTGATTTTTCGAGGATTTTTAGTTCCCTTTACATTACAATTTCTTTAACAGTTTTACTCTGCAATTTGTTGCTATTTGCTTGAAAATGGTATCAAACAGTAAAATAGATTTTGTTAACAACTTTTTTTAGATATAAAAAAATGTCACATATAATGCAAGTCACATGAATATCTTTGAAGCTTTAACTTTCCTCCAATATTCAAAAATTCCTCTAATTTTACTTTTTGAACGAAACTTTCGAATGAGATGGCACTAATTTCTAAATGTTTTCTCACGGAAAATAGTTAAAAAATTATAATAAGAATAATATAAAAATTTATAGGAACTGATGAATTGTATACAGTCACATTAACAAGCTTTATCTGATACCCTAAGCGACGGCCTCCAAATAAAACTTTTTACTTTTTATTTAGTCAACTACTAAAAGTAATATTAAAATTGTTTTACTTAAAATAATCTAAAATATTTAATGACAATACTTAAAGTAAATATAAGTACACAAAAATATGCGAAAAAATTTGAAAGTATGAAGTGTCACCTGGTGATTAAACATTTGATTTTATTTGATACATAGATTTGAAAGAATGATAATAGTATTTGATAGAACAGACATATATTTCGAATTAATTGTGAGGTCAATATAAATGTTTCCGTTAAATGAATTGTTGAGTGAATAGCGATACTCGGTATAGAATTCAGTAATAATTGCTCTCTGGCACGTTTTAAATAGACGTTAGTAACTGAGTATCTTCCGCAGTATTTCTGAGTATAATATTATTTCAAAGTATAATATTATTTCGAGTAATAATTAAAATATTATTTCATTCGATTTTAGATAGTACTACGATAATAGGTGAATGAAAAAACTCCAGTTAAAAAAAATGATAAACGTTAAATTATTTAACAAAAAGCAAACAATTTATTATTTTATATTCATAAAAAATTGCACGACTATTTTCAAACTTTTATATCAAATTCATCGAAGAAAGTTGTAAGATAAAAAGATAATTAGTTTTAATACGTGATTTTTTGTTCAGCCAGAGACATATCGATTCGACACGTCACTTTTTTTATAACGTTTATGATTTTTTTCTAATAATTGCATATAATTTTGATATTTCTGTTACAAATTTACTTGAGTTTCTATTACAAAAAAAAGAGTTTTCCATCTGCCACCGTTCACAAAATATTGTGAAATAATTGAAAGTCGGGCAAGAAATTGATCTTTTCCAAGTTTGAAAATTTTTCTTTTTACATTTGTAAATAAGAAAAATAATTCATCGCTTAGGAAACTTCATAAACTTTTTGAAAGTGCATAGTTATAGACAGCTTCAATTGAAGCAACGCAATTAGTTGATAATTAAATGTTGGTGACACACCTTTCGCGATTTTCACCTGTTCATGGCCATCTGCGTCGATTCATTAATTAACGCCCAAGCCTTGGACCGATATAAGTATTTATAAGAATGTATCGAAAAAATAATTTTGCTTAAAACCTGCTTTTATGCCGAAGATACCACGTTATTTAGAAAGTTAATGTAAAACACAATGATGCTAAGAAGCCATGAGTGCGTGCGTGTGTGTATGAGAATGTGTGTATATTTATATATACTATCTAAAAATAATATTTAATATAACTAAATTGCTAGCTCTTTATTTCTGTTTAACTTGAATTATTCGAAATTATTTGTGAAAAACAAAATTGAAAAACTCGACAATAATGCGCAAGCTTCATTTAATATTTTAAAATTTATTAGCTTTGAACCCTACCAAAATAAACTAGGTAAAGTTACCAATCGTTTTTTCTCTTTTTCTTAGAAATGCTCATGGAAGAATTAGGGTTGCCAAATAAACAGATCAAATTAATTAAAGTTTTGTTATACTAAATCGTCTATGTAATTTTTCAGAATAAGACATCTAATTTCCTAGTTTTTCTATAGATTTATGAAAAGAGTTGAAACTACTTTTGAACCATAGTTGAAACTATTTTAACATTTAGCTCGATTTAAACATTCAGCTTCCACCTTAAAATCACGTAAATTCATTTTTCCAAATCAAGGTCTATGAAGTTTAAACATCCTCAACATTCTTCATATATCATTTCCTCAGAGAACTTTAACAATGTCTGATTCTAATGTGGCAGTTAAATCTTCGACGAAGCCCTATAAAAGAGAGAATATTTTTACGTCTCAGAAATGTGGGGAAAGCCGGGATTCAAATGCCCAATTATTCGAGACAATAGTTTTCCATTTTCTTTTGAAAAAAATTTGACTGTGTTTTAAGATCCCATCATAGTTTAGTTTTTCTGTAATCGTGATGCTCGCTGATACTTTTACTTTTTTTGCCACTGTCTCGTTCTCATTTTGAATATTAGAATGATATTTCCGTTCAGAGAATCCTGAGTTACTACCATAGCTTTTATAAATATGTGCTTAATTTTTTTTACCAGCCTGTTATTTTCTAGAAATTTTGTTACTTTTACTTGTTTCGCTTTTTTTTAAAAAAAAAAAGTCGGCGTAAAGTTTTCAGCGGCACCTTCTTTGTCTAAATATTTACTTGAGATCTATATGAAGATTTTTATTTGTATTAACATGTTTATAAAATGTTATTGTTGATTTTATGATGTTACCGCTATCTATGTTTTCTACTCAGTCATAGACGGAAAGTATCTAAATCGTTTTCAAACTAGATCAGATCGCTTAATTTTAAGTTATTAATTATATTATCAAAATTAGTCATTTTTATATCTGACAGAAAAGTTTTTTTTTCTGGCTCTGATTTTTTATTATATTTTCCTCAGTAATTTTTTTTCCTTAGCTGCGTTCTAAGTTATCGTATTTGACGTAAGATTTTCCTTAAAAAAATTTTCAGTTCTTCATATATGCAGTATTTAAATTCAGTTTCGTAACATGGCACCTTTTTTATAACTTCAAATGGTTGAAAAAATAACACCAGTGGTTTAAATTCATTTTATTGGCAATTTTTTTTATTCTCCTTAAACAGTTCAATTAATTAATTCTGTAAACGCAGAAAATGTGGCTTTAGTTATAGCACGTTCCTGCAGTTTTTCTGCTTTACAATTAGTCAAAATAAGTTTTACATTTTTTTTCTTGATCGCAGTTAGGTGATAAAATACATAAATTTACCAATATTTTTCTGGCAGTTACATTATGTTGGTTTGAAGGCGGTTGGATCAATTATCTTCTATGATTTCTTTTCAACCAGGCACGGTCTGAGCCCATGGGATTTGTATGGTTTTAAACAATACGGAAGTCACACAACTTACTTTCAATGCTGCATTATGCAACCCATATACTATTCTTACGACATAATTACCACAAATGTTCGCAATTCCATACGACGTATGGAAATCCTATATAGTATACTGAATCCTAAATGGTATGTGCTAATATTTCATCATTAATTTTATGCGACCTATAGAAATAATGATGAACTATTAGCACATACCGCAAACTGAAATACAACCTTTGGACTAATTCGTAACTAGTACTAAATTTTTCATTTTCCAAATGTACACTTTAAAGCATCAGGTTCATCATGTCTTAAATTGGTTTCAACGTCATTTAATACATTAAGAAATGGAACATGTCTCAATTACGTAATTAAATCGTCACTCGTAACAGAAGCGCATGACATTTATATATTATGCACAGATTGGATAGTCGAGTATGACTTATGACCCATAAGCCATTTTTAATCCATTTTCCAGGAGATTTATTATTACAAATGTATTTCTCCAGGCTTTTTAAGTATTCAGAGATCATAAACTGCAGATTCAAATATTTTAACGGCGAATCAAAGTCACCGGCGGCTATAAGTACGTTAACAGTTTGTGCTTCCTCGTCATTTGTTAACCGCAGTTGACCGCTCACATGCCACACCCCTAAGCAATTTTTAATCCGCCATTTTCCAGGAATTTTATTATTACAAAGGTATTTCTCCGGTTTTTTTTAAGTACTCAGAGATCATAAACTGCATATTCAAATATTTTAACGGCGAACTAAAGTCACCGGCGGCTATAAGTACGTTAACAGTTTGTGCTTCCTTGTAATTTGTTAGCCGCAGTTGACCGCTCACATGCCACACCCATAAGCAATTTTTAATCCGCCATTTTCCAGGAATTTTATTATTACAAAGGTATTTCTCCGGGTTTTTTTAAGTACTCAGAGATCATAAACTGCATATTCAAATATTTTAACGGCGAACCAAAGTCGCCGGCCGCTATAAGTACGTTAACAGTTTGTGCTTACTCAACGTTTGTTAGCTGCAGTTGACCGCCCATATGCTTCAGATGCAAGCGTTTAACTTTATTTCCAATCGTGCGTAGAGGAATATTAAAGCGTTTCGTAGTATCTTTAGAGGACAGACATATCTGTTTGATTCACTTTTGTGCTAGCAATTTCCAGCATATCTTGAGAATATTTTCTGTACTCTTTACTGTTTACTAAGCTCTAAAAATTATTATTTTGTCAAAAATGAATACGATTTACTGAAAGAGTGGGCCAAGTCTTCAACAGTTAAGCGACAGATTAATTAGAAAAAGTGTAGGTTATATTAGATTTTGTATCAGGTGAGTGATAACCTTAAGAAAATAATTAAAAAAGGAAATTTATTATTATATGTTTCTTTATTAAAATTTAAAAATTGTTTATTATTATTGCAATTAATAGTTAAGTGCCAAATGTAATAAAAGATAATAATTGGTGAGATAGTGTTTTTAAAATGTAAAATTTGTACTGAATCATTGATGTAGATGTTTGCAAGAGTAAATCCAGTAGGAAATCATATGACAGACATAAGTCATTTACCAGAGGTTGTCATGTAAGATATTTATCAATGAATAAATCAAGCTTTTTTTAAATTCACAAGAAAAATTTGTGAAATAGCCACCGCTGACCAGTAAAGCAATCATGCATAGTTTCGATAAAGAAAAATTATTTTATCCATGTTTCATTCTATTGTAATAAAGAACACAAGGTAATGTTTATTATATATATATATATACATATACATATATGCATATATATATATATATATATATATATATATATATATATATATATATACATATACATATATGCATATATATATATATATATAAATATATATATATATATATATATATATATATATGTACAATAAATGTACGAGCTTAAATTGATAATCGGCATTCTTAATCAGCTTTGACATCTGACACTGCTACTGGCAGGATTACCCAAGCCAGACACTTCGAAGGGGAGATACCAGACTAAGAGGAACACACTGGTCCTCCAGATTGTGGGGTCGGGCGTGGGGCTAACACCCTTACCCCGTAAAAAATCTAAACCCTTAAGAAATCCAAAGAAAGAATTACCCGGCATTCTTCTACTGGAAAACGACTTGGAAAAGACTTAAGGAAGCTGCGTTTTGGAACATGGAATGTTCGAACATTGTATTACGGTAAAGGACTACAATTACTTGTGGAAATGCGATGGCTTGGAGAGGGTACCATTGAAAAATGAAATCACACTGTTTACTATAGCTGTGATAAGAAAAAATATGTCTTTGGAAGTGGGTTCCTGTTGAGCAAAAGTATAAAGCACCTAGTGATTGACTTTTTCCTAAGTCACCCCGACTTTGCAAAATTCATCTAAGGGGAAAGTTTTTAACAATAACATTATTAATGCTCATGAACCTACAGTACACAAGGAAGAAAAAGAATGCAAAATGTATCCTGCAATCAACCAAAATCAAACTAATTATATGACCTGTGCCAATTATATTATAATTAGCCCTTATTTTGAAATTGGAAATTACAAATTTATAACCGTTAGCAATTTTAAATACTTAGGATCAGAAGTTGATACTCTCAATGATATCATGCCTGAGATCCATCGTAGGGTCACAGCAGCTAACCAATGTTTTTTCAGTCTTAAAAAGTACTTGAAGTCCAGCTTAACCAGTAGAAAAACAAAGATTCTGATTTACCAAGGCTTAAATATACACATTCTTACACACTCTGCTAAGACATGGATAATGACAGAAAAAGTTGAACATACCATTTCTGCTTTTGTAGTGAAAGTTACTATCGACAAGTTTAGCCATTTTCCAATATATATATACAGCAAAACTCCAGTAAAGTCCAGATAAACCAGCAAACTCTGAACTACATAAAATATTGGTTTGTAATTGTATTATTAAAAATTTTATTGTGAAGTTACGGAAGTCAGCATAGAGAGAATGATTGTATGTAAGTTGCTAGGATGATAGATTTGAAACATTCCCATCTAAACACAGACTGCCTCTACATGAGAAAGGTCAATTTTTTTTTTAAATTCAACCTGTCTCTCACAGAGTCTCATTATTTTCTTTTTATCGCACATTTATGCACAAAAATAATATTTCAGAAATTGGATCTATCACTTTGTATCACTCATATATTATCTCTATTTTCTTATGTTGTTTGGTTGGTGGCCATTTGTCTTGTATGCGAGAAAATGTACTTGCAGATAGAGACATCAAAACTTCTTCTGACATCAGTGCAAGTCTATGAGGAATTACGTAAGTGAACTATTTTGCTTCATATATTATTACAATATTTTTATGACCCTTTCATATTGTTGCCAGGTTAGTAGTATGTTTCCAATGTTACTTTGTTCAGTGACTTCGTTGACATTATTTAACAGTGACGAGGTTATAAAGAGAAAATTATTTTACTTATTTATTAATTTTATTTATATGTGAACCCTTAATGTAACTTAAGGAATTAAGTCACTTAAGGAGTTAAGTGCATAGATGGCCGACTTAGAGCTACAAAAGCTATTCTTTGTAGTATCGATAATACCACATATGAGAATCAGCAGTGCAGTAAAATCAGACTTATTGATTTTTTAATGTAATGTGATTCCAGATAACCTGAGAACAAAGCCACTGAGGATGTATTTCCTACCTTTGTATTTAGGTGATTCCATAATTTTGTGGTGTGGACAATAAATTATTCTCTCTTCAGGGTCTTCTACTCTTTATAAAAGAGTTCAAAATGAAGAGCTGGAAGGTGTTGAAATTTGGATTAAATTGTTGAAGAGACTAGAGCATTATTAAGGATAAGTGTGTTACCAGGTTAATACAATAACGATAAGATGTTCTAATACTACTTATTGACCAAATTAAAACATAATTCCAAAGGTGCAGAAAAATTACAAATTTTAATTTTTTTTTTTTTATATATTACTGTTTATAGTTTATATATACATATATATATATATATATATGTATATATATATATATATATATATGTATATATATATATATATATATATATGTATATATATATTTATATATATATATATATATGTATATATCAGCAGACACTTTCCATTCATGTTACGGGTTGTTATGCACCAACATACTTAGACTATCTATAATGTTTCTTTTTTTAAAACTAACTATCATAATGTACAAAACATTTTATTCTATGAAAGCTTAGCAAAATTATTTTACTAAAAATAAATAATTATACTAAAAATAAGAAATATGGAAACATAAAATAACGGTAAAATCAAAATGTTAAAAATCAGTTTTTAGAAAAATAGGTTTCAAAATATTTATAATTTTGTATATATTTCACACAATTTAGTCAAAATAAATGATCATGGTTTTGATACTTTACAATGTGAAAAGCGGAAAATGGATGGATGTTGTTGCAAATAAGAAACTATTTAAATCAATTACTTAATTAATGAAAAACCTATGTGTAGTATTGTATAATAACCAGACTAACCTTAAAAAGTGTACAATTTTGATAAAGGAGCTGAATTATTATTTTGAAATCAAAATAGATCACCCACATTCATGAATTGAATTAAAACAACAGAGTAACTCATGAGCAATCTTAAATTATGGAGCAGCATTGCAGTTCGCAGCTTGAACGGTGGTAAATTGTAAACTGACCTAGTTCGCCTGCTTTTATCATATTTTTAAAAAGCTTCATGTGATGTTGGACACTAGATGCTGAAAGAAAAAAATAGAGTGAGTTTATAATACGGAATTGTTTATAAGTCTATGAAACAGGTGATACAATCTTTTAATTAAGACAGTGTATTTACTATTTAAGTGTTGACAAGAGGAAAAGTGGTATATATTTATTACATAGCGATAATGCTTTCAGAATTTAAACAGTACATTTCAAAATGTTTTACTGAATATTTATGACATTACACCCTACTTACAAACAAATTTATTTTTTCAAATATTCTTTTATGAATTATGTTTTATGATATTATGTGCAAGTAAATATATATAAATAAATAAAGCAATAAATTATGTGCCAATATTTTATATTCTGTTGGAGATCCCTGCTTTATAAAGTCGAGCAGTTGATAACTACTGTGAAGAATAAGTGGCAGTTTGATAAACTTAATGTGATTTTATAATAGGTTTAGTATTACGTGATTATATAAAATAATATTGCCAGCACAACATGAAAATACATCATTTGATGATTTTAAATGAATATAAATATTAGTTCACATGTAATATTATTGTTATAGTAAGCATATGCACATCGAAGATACCAAAGGATGAGTCTGAACAAGGCTCGTTTTTATTATAAAAATATTTATTTTGCTTTCTAGTGTATAGAAAATTCTTTTTAAAATAGAAAATTCTATTGAAAATTCTTTTCCTTCTTTTCAAAGACCATTATTTTGAACAGAAATGTTTTATGCTCCAGTTTAAAGTTGGTGCTTGTTATTACATGCTTGATTTAAAAAAAATTAATAGTATTAGTGTTTGTGGCATGTAATTTTGTAGGAAGTAATAAGTTATTTAATTGTCAAGTCACAAATTATACAATAATGCCTCGAAAAATGAGCACATTGTGACATGTACGTACGAGTATCCACGGCACGACATATGACTGGTTTTAGATCATAAAGTGTTATTCAATTAATTTATTGTACATAAAGTAACAATTACTTTAAAACAATCTAACTCTTGCAACAAGCAGAAAAAGTTTATTTGTGAGTATTGTGTACATAGCAATAAAAAAATTCTACATGTTCTTCAATGTTCTACAAAGCGGTACCTCCATCTAATAATTATGAAAAGTCTTGTTTCTATCTGTTATAACTTACCCCATATAATGTAGATGAAACTGTGTAGGGGAAATTAATGAGAAGAAAAACCTATAAGTAGAGCTCATATTACAAGGGTTCCGTACATCTTTAGGCACATTGGAACTTTAAAGGTGTATCACACACCCTTAAAGTTCCATTAAACGGTTTACAATTTTTTTTATAATTTTTCACTATGTAAATACCTATATTGCATAGTATGTCTTTCTCAGGTGTAAAAATATTGTGAGTTTCTTGATAATTTTGAAACTTGAGATTTAGATTCAACTTTCATTTTCAGCAATTTCTGAGACGTAAAGTAATAAGTTTTTATCAAAATTTTCATCAATATCTCTCGAACTGTTTTACATCAAGTTCTAAATACAATTTTGGAATCCTTATTGGTTGCAGTTTCAATTGGAATCTTATATGATACACGAAGTAAAAAAAATAAAATACTTGGCTGTATCACCATGACAATTTTAAAATTTCTGAATGAAATTGTTTCTGACAAAAAAAACAGCTGTGTCAAATGGACAGATGGACGAACACAAGGTAAATCTTGTAAAAGTTACTTTTTTTCTTTCAGAGTTACGAAGTGACATATTCACCGTGAGATGTCTGTAGTGTGTTTTTTTTTCAATGAAAACATTGTTTCATTAGTTTGCACTATAAACAGTAATTATTAAAATTTGTAATTTTTTCTGCAGCTATGGAATTATGTTTTAATTTGGTCAATATGTAGTATTAGAACATCTTATTGTTATTGTATTAACCTGGTAACACACTTATCCTTAATAATGCTCTAGTCTCTTCAACAATTTAATCCAAATTTCAACACCTTCCAGCTCTTCGTTTTGAACTCTTTTATGAAGGCTAGAAGACCCTGAAGAGGGAATAATTTATTGTCCACACCACAAAATTATGGAATCACCTAAATACAAAGGTAGGAAATACATCCTCAGTGGCTTTGTTCACAGGTTATCTGGAATCACATTACATTAAAAAATCTATAAGTCTGATTTTACTGCACTGCTGATTGTCATATGTGGTATTGTTGATACTACAAAGAATAGCTTTTGTATCGCTAAGTCAACCATCTATGCACTTAACTCCTTAAGTTACTTAATTCCTTAAGTTACATCAAGGGTTGACATATAAATAAAATTAATAAATAAGCAAAATAATTTTCTCTTTATAACCTCGTCACTGTTAAATAATGTCAATGAAGTCACTGAACAAAGTAACATTGGAAACATACTACTAACCTGGAAATAATATGAAAGGGACATAAAAATATTGTAATAATATGTGAAGCAAAATAGTTCACTTACGTAATTCCTCATAGACTTGCACTGATGTCAGAAGAAGTTTTGATGTCTCTATCTGCAAGTACATTTTCTCGCATACAAGACAAATGGCCACCAACAAAACAACATAAGAAAATGGCGATAATATACGAGTGATACAAAGTGATGGATCCAGTTTCTGAAATATTATTTTTGTGAATAAATGCGCGACAAAAAGAAAATAATGAGACTCTGTGAGAGACAGGTTGAATTTAAAAAAAAAACTGAATTACCTTTCTCATGTAGAGGCAGTCCGTGTTTAGATGGGAACGTTTCAAATCTATCATCCTTGCAACTTACATACAATCATTCTCTCTATGCTGACTTCCGTAACTTCACAATAAAATTTTTAATAATGTAATTCCAAACCAATATTTTAGGTAGTTCAGAGTTTGCTGGTTTATCTGGACTTTACTGGAGTTTTGCTGTATTTATATATTGGATAATGGCTAAACTTGTCGATAGTAACTTTCACTGATGCAATCTAATATTTCTGGGCCTGTATAATTTCACAAAGTCATCAACATGGACACAGCAGTAAGTGAGAATACTGACAAATTAAAGAAAACTAAAAAAAACCGCATGAAACTGTTAACCCAAATTAAGTTGCTTTAGACGTATTTAAATAACACATGCAGGCATTGTAGTAATTCATTGTTTTGCTTCTTTCATCTTGTTATCATCGCTGAAACGTATTCCAGGTGTTCTAGCAACTCAGTGGATGCACAAGGGATGAAAATCACTGGGTGCCAAGTCCAGGCTATAGGGTGGATAGGTGGTAATCCCCCATTTGAAATATTGTTCGAAGCAATGGTTGTACGGTTGACATGGAAACAAGCATTTTTTTGAGTGTCTCACACACCTTTCATTATTAATTGTGGTCCCAGGGACCTCAAAGCCGATTTTGATCCCATCATTTAGTCTCAAGTGTGAAGTGGAGTACCAACGTCTTGACACTCGTGACATACAAATCAAAACATTTTGAAGAAATTGTTAGGAAGAATCAATGTGTGCCATTGATGGTCTCCTGTGAGCATACACGGGACCCATCATGCACGTACCTTCCAATATTTAAATTTTTTAGTCAAAGTCCTATGGATGGTGTTTTAAAAAACTTATAAAATCAGAACATAGAGATCATTGAGAATGATCCTCCAATCTTGAAGTATGATTTATTCCACATTTACTATTATTTGATTTCATTTGACAGGCTCACCCTTTTTTCTTCATCTTTATTTTCCATGTGACCAGCTGCAAATTTCTTATATACGACTTCCACACATTTTTAATGTCCTGCAAGACTATCCACTTTTTTTGTCAATTGTACTTAATGTCAATGCATTTAAAGCCTTTTGCATTCAAAAACCAAACAACTGCGTGAGCTTTGCATCAGGCAGTAGCAGCAAGCGAGAGCTCCATTACAAAAAGCTCTCAAGCTAAAACTGAATCCCAGCAGGCTAAGCAATGACTTGTTTGTAAATGAGGAATACAACAAGCACAAAAATCTTATCAATAGCCATGTTGAATGATTTCCTGTGGCCCCAGCACTTTAAAGACCTTGTTGTTGAGATTATGCTTTTATATGATTTACACGTACAGACTGTAAAAAAGATTTTGTTATTATTCAGCTTTAATTTTTCACTAGCTCACTCCATGTTACGATGTTTACATGTACAGACTGTAATAAAGAATGTTTTTATTATTCAGATTTAATTTTTCACTAGCTCACTCCATGTTACAATAACTCATTCCCCATGAGACGGCCAGCACAATAAACTCATCAGTCTCGATGCAAAAGCAATGTTTTTGTTTTCTGTTACTTTCGTTGTATTCTCCTAACATTATACATCTTTTTGTAGATACTTTCAAGGTGAGATTTATTATATGGGTAGATAATTAAGAATGTAACTATTAAATTCAAACTTATAAAAATAATTAAATTATAAACATTGGTAACAGATTCAAGTTTTTAACAAATTGGGGAGACAAAGTAAGCTTGTGATGCATATATAAAACATGGAAAAGTGTTATGTGCAGAAGATGACCGAAAACGATACCTACTTTCATGCATCTGCTCATAGTTAGGTCACTACTCAAGCACCACTCTATCCTTCACCATTGGCCAATGAATGACCAGGTGGAAATCTTGATTGCATATTTCAAAATGTGCATAGCACCATTGATTGATGTAGATAAGTTCAATACATTTGTACATTTGTACAATCACTATACAAGGCGTAGCTGGCACTTTTTGTTGTTTTTGAATTAGTGCAATTTAAATAAACTTTGAAAATATTCGATTTGCGTATCCTTTAAGAGAGTGCTCTAATTATGTTGAAATAAAAACTGAATGTTATTTCTATTTTATCTTTACATCTTACAGAAACACTGTCCAAACTGTTTTATTACTTTTTATATGATACACGCACAAACAAACACATGCACAGATGAAAATTCCAAAACAAATTTTTTTGCTCTATATTGCTTTTCGTATGTACCCCTATGTATTTTTTTCGTACAGATAATTGTATGGTTTTATTGCATTTATAGATCACGTAACAACCAAATTGATACAGCCTAATAGAAATCCTTAAAAGTAATTAAATTACAAATATTCAAAAAAGATTTACATTTTAAACGAATCGAGGATACAAGTAAGCCTATATTGAATACATAAAACATTAAAAAATTGTATATGCGAAAGACATCCATTGACATCTGTCCTCGTGCATCTCTTCGTATTTAGATTGCTTACTTAAACACCTTCTTTTTTCAAGCTGTTAGAAGATCTACATGAAGTCTAAATTATCAAATCAACATCTATTTCATTCATATTTATGACATTTATTATAGAATCACGCGTATCTCTTGGCTAAAAAAATTTGTACAATTTTTTTTTTACATCAATAAACATATATTAAAATGTGCAATAAGTTTCATTTTTCTATCTTTGTTCATTGCTTAATTATAAATTACAAAAAATGGTTTAATTTTTTACGTCAACGAAGTAGGAACCTCCTAAAATTTATTCGGTGATGATGACAACCAAAAGTAGTCATTCTGAAAAAATCTGACATAAGATATGTCAGTCTAAAATTATTAAGGGAAAGTTTGACGATTCTCACACTTATATCTATGCCATTTTCTCTTTGTAGCTATGGTGTCACACTTAAAACACTTGTTAAAATGTTCTAGAATTGTTTTGAACTATGCTAGAAGATTATTAGTGAAGATTATCAGTGATTCCGATGTCATTTAATAGATACACAAATTTCCTCATAGATGCCTCAAACTTCCATATGTATCGAATAGTATTATAAACTTTCACATAGTTCACATCACTGGAGATTGCGCGTAAAGAACTGCAGCAACATGAACATGATATACATAAGACACTATAACTTATGTATATCGCATTCATTTTGTGAATTATTCTATGCTTGTGTATTCTCCATCTACCGACAGGATTCCCCTTCACCTTTCTCCCTTCTTCACGTAAAACTTTTGCCTTTGCTTCTCTTCAGTTATAACCAAATATGGCAGTTAATAGCAGTTATCATAAGCAGTTGATGATTGATGGTTTACTGCTTAAAATTGTTATATACAAGAAGAATGTACATCTTTCGCACTTAGGAAACTGGAATAAAAATACTTATACACAAATAGATACTCTCCTGTGTATAAATAAGAGGTCTAAATGAACTCCAATAAAAAGCATATATTTTTAATATTTATAAGGAATGCAAGAATTAGATCCTAGAAACAAACATCAAAAATCAACTACGTCGTTATATACTTTGCCAGTTACACTAATATAATTATATCTATGTTCGAGCCAAAGCATAGTCAAAAAGTTATTCAATATCGTCAAAAGTCTTGAACATTTTGTATTGGTTGTTGTTATAAACATCAATATTTGAACGAAGAAATTGACCAATAATGGATATCATACACAAATTCATAAATACTAATTGTAAAGGGGTCAGTCTCATATTTAGAATATACAGATGATTGTCTTTTTTCCATTAAATAATATGGAGAAAATGTGGAGGAAAATTTCATGTTACTTGATAAAGATAAGATTAATTATTTCTGAAGATAAAAATGATTGATTGTTAAAATAAACGATGGTGTGACCACTGAATATATAAGCAGGAGGAAACAATGAATGTGTGTGATAGGCTGAAAAAGTGCATATGGGAGATAATTAATAAATTGATGATTATTCGTTCGGAATATTAGTTCGGATTATTAGTTCATCGGATTATTAGTTCGGAATAAATATAAGGAGACTCAAATATTAAAGAGCCTATAGGCAAATGAGGTAGGAGGATGTTACTTTCTCTTCACTCAGCTCAGATGGAAAATAGCATATCAGTTGTAATCAGAAGCCTACAAATACGTGCAATGATGCGATGCTACGTACTGTACATATCAGCCACCTGTCTACTTAGACATAAGTCCTCAAATATCTATTTGATCGTTCCACGTGGTGCGAATTTATACAAATAAGCAAACAAAACAGATTGAAATTTTAAAAGGCGTTATTCTAGTTTTTGTAAACAGCATGACCATAGTTTTAAAAAAAATCAATTTATAAGATATCTATGTGTATAGTATTTACCCCTTGTTCATAGCATTCTGAATAATAGATATTGAAAGAGAGACGATAACGGCCATAAAATACATTCCCCGAAACACACATTTAATTGCGATTTTCACAGTTAACATAAGCCAACAAAAAATATGAGATATTTTAAGGCACCATTAATGACCTATACATATTTTATTCAGTTCGCTACACAAATTTGAAAGCATTATATTGGAAGTATTTGGTAGAGTGGATAAACAATTTGAATCATGTGCGAGACTGAAATAAGTATTTTATTTAATGAATTTTCGAGTGGCAAAATTATGATTAATATATTATTTAATTATAATTGTCGTTTGATGAATTTTAAATAGGCGTTAATTAATTTTAAAATCTGATCGAGAGTTCTCATCAGTATATACATCAACACCATTTCAAGGCTATTTACAACTAATTGTGGAATAAAAATCATAAAATAAATTTTCATTTCCAATCATGCTATGTAATGTTCTAAAATTACTAAAGTTACAAGGAACAGAAAAGTTTCCAATCTTTGCTAATAATTTTACAATGTTAACGCACAAATTTTCGAAGAGATTCAAAGAATATGCTTTTAAGCTACGATAACGAAAGAAAATAATTGCGAAATTCAAAAAATAAAAATCTTAACCCTTTCAGTTATGTGCATTGGAAAATAAAACACTAAAATAATAAAAAAAAATACAAAGCTGTAAACCTTTTTAAAATTAGTTTTCACGAAATTCTGTCACACCTAGTAGAAGCTCTATTAATTACTTAACTGACTGCATAGTATCATTAAAATTTAATTTTCAAAAATATTTGTTTCTTTTCCATGTTGTTGATCTTGATATATGACTAACAATAGAAGTGAAATAAGGCAATGAAATGGCAAATAAGGAGGTCGCCCAGAACACGTTATGATTCACTTAAATTCAGTTTCCCATTTCACATTTCAAAGCAATACCGTGTTAATTACATTAATTTCTTTCAGAAAGAACCAAAATAAAAATGAGTCGGCATTTGATTAAAAACGAACCGAGTGAACTGATTAAGTATGAGTAAAACTCTCACTATTCACACTGCTGAACACATTTAAGTGTATAGAAAAGGGTAAATGAATAGAGGAAATTCCATACGTTCTAAGTACCATTTGTTAAATTTTTCAGGGAGACAATAAATGTGATATTTTCAGTATTACTGAAAATATCATCTTAACCTTATTTAAACAATAATTGAAAAATAAAAGTTTACTTGTAAATGTGCTGTCCCAAAAAGTATAACATGACTATAATATCTGTCTGTTTGAGACAAATTAAGTTTTCCAATTAGATTCAAGCAAGTCTTTGCAACATTTGCAAGCATAACTTTCGTTTTTAGTACATTAATGCACTTTCATACTTTGGTTAAATCTAAAATTTATTGTGCATAGAATACAGCCAGAATTCTGTTTAAAATTTTTCAGTCATGCATTCTGTAGATATTGGAAATTTTAACTACAGCACACCGTTACACACAGCTTTTAAGTCAAAGAAATTGACAAAGCTGACTGCATTGACTGGTTCCCCAGTAAACTTAGCTGGTAGCTATCATACTGCTCTTTAGCAATTAGTTCCTTTGAGTAGTTGGTCATTCAGCAATTTCTATTTTCCATTCACTTTCTAAAATTAATATTTATGTGATGTTTATCATTCGTATCA
This sequence comes from Druceiella hillmani, assembly GCA_039881145.1. Classification (NCBI taxonomy): domain Eukaryota; kingdom Metazoa; phylum Arthropoda; class Insecta; order Lepidoptera; family Hepialidae; genus Druceiella; species Druceiella hillmani. Next base: position 8,894,535 of record JAYKKI010000095.1, on the reverse strand, counting down.
CAAAGGCAATTTAACCAATACACTGTCCGAGCGCCCGATATCAGTCAAAATACAAATTAAAGCAGATGGCCCGAGTGCTAAGTCACAGCCACCGACTTGTTCAATGATAAAATCAAATTATGAATGCAATCCCAAAAAATAAATCTTGTTCAATGATAAAATCAAATTATGACTCCTTTCTGTGTTTTTGCAGTGTTGGATTTATATAGCACCATATTAGTTCATTTGCTATGTTGTTATGATGGCTAAATGGAAAAAATAAATTATAGAAATCACTTGTCAGCCATTATAAAATTGCTTATTTGTGTATGTAAACTGTTCGTAGTAAATGGTTCGTAGTAGTTAATTTATATTGTATTATATATGAAAATAATCTGTATTTACTGAAGATTAGGTTTGTTAAAGGTTTGAAAAATAATTCACTCAATTCATCCACGCTGAATTCACAAATATTTGAGCAAGCCAAAAAGATTGTATTAATTTCCGAAATAATTATAATTACAGTATTAGATACTCCTAGTGGAAACTTGTTTTTCTAGAATCAGGATATTGTGTATTTTGTTATAAAAAAAAAAATAATATGTTCCTTACCAAAAATTGGGAGATATTTCATGCTTTAGCTATTTAATAAATTGTGCGTTTGTCACAGTTTACTATGTTTACAATAATTAATTTATTTGATTGGTTTTATGATAAATATGATGTTATTGTATGTATTAATAATTATAATTATATTACCAATATTTTCATGACAGCATAAAAATATGTTTAAATAATGAAAAATTAAAAAAAGTAATCTTTACATTGGTACAAAGAAAATTCAGTCACAATCTTTTAACTAAGAAAATGGTAAAATTAAAAAAAATTAGATATATTTTTACAAATATTTGTTTTCAAAATATCATAGGATAAAATTTGACATGTTCCTTACCAAAAATTGGGATATATATATATATATATATATATATATATATATATATATATATATATATATATATATATATATCTGGTTTGTAAGTTGCATACACAAAAATGGTAAATATTGAATGTATAATCACAATTGGAGATCAAAAGTGACCAACATTAACCAGGACTTCAAGATGCAAAAGTGACCAACATTAATCGTTAGCAATACTCACTATTTGCAATTTACACCAATGGGAAATCCAGGTCTCCCTGAATTTGTTTTTTATTAAAATACGAATTAGCACATTTTTTTTAGAAATTTTCTTCTTAAAATAAATTGAAGACATGTTACAAATGTGAAAAAATAGTTTAATCAAAATTGTAAATAAAAATATGATATTTCTTGCTCCAAATAAGAAAAGTAGTTTTAAACTATTTAATTTTTAATATCCTGTTTATGTACTAAATTGAAAATTAAAAAGTCAACTTAAAATAAAATGAGTCTTTTTTCTCTTCAGACTTATAACTAAAAATATAAAACAGGAATAAAATTTACAATGTCTACAGCAACATGCGAAATCAGAAAGGCTTTTTTCACTTAATAATAATAATAATATAGCCCTTATATTCGGATCTATTATAGCCTTTTTCACTTATCAGGCTAATAGAAGGAGAGTAAGGGGAGAACGGATCTAATATCTTATCCGGCCCTACTGTCAACCTCACCTGCACGTGTCAATAGACGGTGGTGTGGCTTCACCACCTGCGGTGCTCCCTGCTAGATAACGGACGAGGCAATGGCGACCGAGTCAGTGGCGGTATAACCACTCCTTAGGTCACCACAAACCTTGAGGATTAATACCCTCAAAAAGAGTGGCTACAGAGCATTAAGACAATGCCAAATTAATTAACTATGGCAGCGGGACTCAAAACGAAATTACCCCAGGAGGGTACCTGTATCACCGGAGAATCCCTCTCCGAGTTCAACTCGGGCAGCCCCTTCGAATCTGGGGGGGGCAAAATTTCGATATCTATAGTGGATGCAGATTCAGGAAAGGAGACAATAAATAATAAGACAAAAGACATCATAGACTTAACAGACACAACTGAAAAAGCAAGCACAGAAAATCGTCGGCAATACTATCAGCAAACATTTCATAAGAGCATGTTTATTACAAGAGAATGAAGCACTTCTATTAGCAATTTATGTTGATTAAGCAAACAAGATACAACTGAAGTCTTAAAGAGTCCAAATAGTGATCATAAAGTATTCGAAATGAACCCAAAAGTGCCTTGGCAGAGAATGCCTACCCAAAATCAAAAACGACTTAGGTCACCAGACCAAGTACAAACACAAACAAAGACCCATAAAAGTAATGAATCAAGGCAAAAACTAGTAACTCAGCCGAAAAGTATTGACAGACACACTGAGATACAGTCTGAAAATCCAAGAGCAATTGATACTTCAAACAGATTCTCAATACTAACTGTAGACCCTGAAGTGGAGATACCGAAACTACAATAAATTCTAAAAAAGCATCAAACCTCCACCCATAATTCTCTATGGCATAGATGATCTTACACAGCTAACAAATCTACTGCTAGAAGTGGTAAACAAAGATGAATACACCCTCAAAGTGGTTAATAGAAATCGACTAGTCATATCCACAAAATCAGTAGAAAAATACAAAATTTTAATTGATCATATTAGAAGTAACGGTTTGATGGGCCATACATTTACCAATGAAGATGAGAGGTGTCCACGGTATGTTATTAAAAATCTTCACCACAGTACACCAGTACAGGCTATCGTCGATGTCATAGAGGAAAGTGGAAACAAAGTAAAAGGTGAAATTGTTACAGCACGTAAAAAAGGAACTAAGGAGCCACTAAACACATTCTTTGTAAATGTTATTCCGCATGAAAACAACAAATATATTAAAGAAATTAGTATATATACTACCAAAGAGTCTTAATACAAGACTCAAAAAAGAAAATGTCTATCCCTCAATGCACTAGATGTCAACAGTATGGTCATACAAAGAACAACTGTATGAGACCATTCAAGTGTGTAAAGTGTGCTGGTTCTCACAAAACGACGTCATGCACTCAAGACAAAAATACTCCAGCAGTTTGTTCACTCTGTTCAGGAAGCCACTCTGCTAACTATAAGGGATGTGTAGTATATAAAGTAATATTAGCACGAAAATTGCAAAAAAATATACCTAAGATATCCTTAAGAATGAAAGATACATACGAACAAACAGAGGGTCTATTGTCTAAATTAATCCCTGATAGAATAGAAAGACAATCACCAATCACGAAGACCCACATGTTACTAAAGACATATAGTAAGGCTATACAAAATCAACCTAGCATATCCACAAGGGCTGATAATAAAAACGTTGACAATCAAAAGTCACAGCGCACCCACAACAGCACAACTAGTGCTGCTGAAAACAGAATTTCCTACACCCAGAGGCACGATACAGCTAATAATTTGGAATTGCTCATTAAAACACAAGCAGAAAAAATAGATCAACTCTTACAGCACATAGGAACTTTGATGAACCTGCTCACAGTCCTCATCAATAAAATTCCATAGTTTACGAATTGCAACATGGAATATCAATGGGCTACTCCTAAATAAAGATAATTTAGAGTTAATGCTCAAAGTGAACAAAATTGACATTATTTTATTGTCAGAAACACACCTAAATGATCATAAAAGCGTCAGACTTAAAAATTATAACATTTACGTTACACATCATCCTGATGGCACATCTCATGGAGGAACAACAGTGATTATAAAAAGCAATATAAAACATTATATGCACAGCAACTATAAAGAAAATTACTTGCAAGCCACAACTGTTACAATAAAAGATGTGAATGGAAATTTTAATATAGGTGCCATATACTGCCCCCCAAGACACCAAATCACTCAAGAAATGTTCCAAAAATTCTTTAGCTCCTTAGATTCGAGGTACATCATTGGAGGAGACTGGAACAGCAAACATACATTTTGGGGATCCAGGTTGACTACCACTCGGGGCCGTGAATTAATGAAATGTGTGACCAATCTAAGACTACAAACACTTTCCAATGGAGAACCAACATACTGGCCTACAGATCACATGAAAACTCCAGATCTAATAGATTTTTTCATTCATAAAGATTTACCCCATAAATATGTTAATGTTGAATCATGCCTGGACACCACATCTGACCATACTCCAGTAATTTGTACCCTCAGCGTGTCTGTCATTAACAAAGTCCAGCAAATAAATTTGTATAATAACAACACTGACTGGCTGGCATTCTCAGAATTTTTGGAATCCAAAAAAAAACATGAAAGTACGACTTAAGTCCGAGCAGGATATAGATGAGGCTACATTTCTCATCACGAACTTAATACAGGAATCTGCCTGGCGTGCTACTCCATCTAGCCAGAATGTTCCTACAAAATGTAACATACCTGTAAAACTACGTAAAAAGCTAGAGGAAAAAAGAAAACTAAGACATCAATGGCAACTGAGTAGACTAAAGGATGATAGAATGTTATGCAACAAGGCAGCAAGAGAACTAAAAGAAATGTTGGTCGAACATAAAAATAAATCACTTCAACAAAGACTGTCAAAATTATCAGCAACCAAACATGAGAACTACACTCTGGAAAATCACTAAGGAATTCAAAAAACCACAACCATAAGTTCCTCCATTAAGAAAATCCTCTGGTATCTGGGTTAAAACGCCTAGCAGAAAAGCTAAACTGTTTGCTGAGTTATCTTAAAGATGTGTTCAGCCCAAATGAGGCTAGTAATGATGAATTTGAGAGTGAGATTGAAAGAGTAATAAGGAGTGATCAACAGTTGTCTCCACCATTAAAGCTAACTACTCCAAAAGAAGTAGCTAAAATAATAAGGAAACTACCAAACAAGAAAGCTCCTGGGTTTGATCTCATTACAGCAGAGATTTTGAAACATCTACCACAAAAGGGAATAGTTTTCCTCACTATGCTCTTCAATGCAATCAAGAGACTCTCATACTATCCAAAACTATGGAAGATACCTGTCATACGTATGTTAGCAAAACCTGGCAAGCCACTAACTGAACTTAACTCATACAGACCAATTAGTCTGTTACCTATCATCTCCAAAGTTTTTGAGGAAATACTTCTGACTAGACTAAAGCCAGTTCTAACACTGTACATGTAATCCCTGACCATCAGTTCGGATTTAGGTCGCAGCATTCAACCATAGAACAGGTGCACCGGGTAGTGAATACTATAAGACAATCTTTCGAGAGAGGAGAATATTGCTCTGCCGTCTTCCTAGATATCCAGCAGGCGTTTGACAAAGTTTGGCATAAAGGGTCCTGTACAAACTGAAGATTCTTCTCCCTAACTCGTTGTACATGGTGTTGATATTTACAAAACCTCAAGTTTATGGCAAAATTTGATGAAAAATTTTCTAAAATATATAATATCCGAGCATCTGTACCACAAGGATCTGTACTCGGTCCAATTCTTTACTCAATATATACATCTGATTTACCAGTGACCCAGGAAGTAATGACTGCAACATATGCAGATGACACAGCTTGTCTCTCCTGTGATAAAGATCCCAACAAAGCATCAGCTAAATTACAAATACAGCTTGATAGTGTCAATCAATGGTTAAAGAGATGGAGAATCAAATGCAATGCCATTAAATCAACTCAAATGACATTTACTTTGCGTAAAGTAGTTTGCGGTTATTAGGGATAATCAAGAGTTACCATGCAGAGCCAGTGCTAAATATCTAGGCTTCCATTTAGATAGGAGACTAACATGGGACTTTATCTCGTCTCTTTATTTTTATGTGAACCACATAAAAATAAAGAGACGAGAAGTAAATATACACAGTCAAAAACTGTACTGGCTTAAGATATTTAAGAATGCTGTCTAGTGCACCAAGGTATGCTCGTAATACTGAGATATATGAATATCTAGGTATATCAACCATCAAGGAGGAAATAAATAACCATTGCATAAAATACAAAGAAAGACTTCGGTGCCACGCAAATAATGTGGCCCAAGATTTGTTAAAGGCAGATGAACAAATTGCACGTCTTAGAAGATGGCAGATATTAAATCTTGACAAAAGGCACTAAAGTGTAATGTGTAAATTTAAAAATGGCTTTTGAATCTCGATGGAGAATCAGCCATCCAAACATCAAGTATTGGAAAACATCTGATTATGGTTATTCAGCCGATTGCAGATAGTCAAAATAAATTTGAAAAAAAAAAAAAAACTTATGAGACTATAAACATTTTGTAGCAACATCAGTTCAATCTTATATGACAATTTTTATTATTAGCTTTATATTATTATCCCTAATTATTTTTTACATTTGGCACATATTTTTACATCAACATAATACAAATGAAATACATTTTTTTGGCATTTTGATCACACCTTGGAGTATGACTATGCTTCCGGCATGAGCACAAATGGCATCTTGCTTTTTTGGGATCTTGTTTTGTTCCATTTACTATGAACAGTTTACAGAACAAATGAGCAATTTAAAATGGCTGACAAGTGATTTGTATAATTTATTTTTTCCATTTACCCATCATAACAACATAGCCAATGAACTAATATGGTACTATATATATATGTATATCCAACACTGTAAAAAATACAGAAAGACATATTCCCATTTATGGATCCTCTGGAAGTTCAATACCGATCTCTCACAAAAACTTGTTCATCATTTCTTTTAGTTCTCTTGAAAGATTTTCTATCCAGAATGTGAGAACTCATTAAAGCTTACCCAAGATTCTCCAAAATTGTGTAATGGCTCATCATTTGAGTGTTGAATGCTCTATGAAGTGCATGACTATTTACTCCAAATATGTTCAGCATAGTATAAAATATTGTGAATTTGACTACCTTTGACTCCTCCTGTTGACTGAGTGGGCTCCATATTTCTGGCATACAACATCAAAAGCACCTTTAGTAGAGTTGTAAAATTTTATTATTTATGACTTCTTTGTTTCGGCATTTGTGATTCATTTCACATTGGAACAGATTCATGATTCATTGTAGATACAAGAGCAATATTAGCAGTATATACAAGGTCAATAACAACAATATTATTCCTTCTAGGTATGAAAGACATAAAAGTTTTGTCACTTTGAAAGCTATAAATTGATGAAAGAAAAGGACGGCTTCTGTAAGGAAGAAATTCGGTCTGTTGTGTAATGTCTCTTCTGCTTTTTCATATTATGCCAGTATATAATTACTAGTACCAATATATAAATTGTTTTTGTTTCATTGCACTAACCAAATCAATTGAGGTAAAGCAATTGTCCCGATATATTTCTGTTGTTTTCATAAATCGGTTCAGTGAAGGTCAAAACGTTCCTCGGGGATGCCAACATTGAACTGGCCCAAGAAGGTATTTCTTTTCCTGCATTTATAAAAGTGTCGAATAGATGATATGTATTTGCGTCATATAAACACATTATTTTGAAACCATAATTTGCCGGTTTTTATTTCACATTCAAACAGAAAAAACAATGTCTTTCGAAAGAAATGAGCATTTCGTCCACAGTCACATACTCAGAGTCTCTGATATGACAGCTAGCTGGTCAGTTTTTTTTCATTCTTTCTTATCAAATCCATTGTTTCTCTGCTGTTCTATTCTTCTTTTATCTGGATGTTTTTTCTCATTTATAACAATTTTTATGATAAGAAGCACTAGACTTACTGTCAGTCTGTTGATCTAGATTATCCAGACTATCATTTCTGGAGTTACTTCCAGATTCTACCCTATTTTCCTTATTGCGGTCCTAGCTTCTAACTGTAAATCACTCATATCTGACAATGAATCCAGAAAAACCATCTCATTTTACTTTTTACTTATGCAGCTACACTTGCGGGGGCCAGGTCCCATAGCAGCTCATATCGTGTTAAACACATACATCAACCTGGTGCATATCCACTCCCCGCAAAGTTTAAAATTAAGGAAATATTTACTAAATAAAACCTGTATGGTGAGGGATTCTAGTCCCCCACAAGTGGTATTAAAGGTTAACCTCTCTGAAGCCTGGCATGGAGTGTAGAGGCAAAGATCTTACACTTTTAACAATTTTTATGTTATAAAGTTTTAACTTAAAAATTTGCCAGTGATTTTTTATTTATCAGTAGCCCATATTTCTATTTCAGAATTCTGATATTTCATTTTTGATGAGTAAATATGGATCATTCATCTGCCTGATATTCCAATGTAACACAACGTAGTTGGTTGTCTTTCAATAAGGATAATTGATTATAAACGTAACATTGAAACAAAGAGATAGATATAAAAGTATTGTGCAAATGGAGCAGGTAAAATACAGAGGGTATATATGTGTTACTGTGGTGGATGACAAGCATGTAGTAAATAGTGTGTGATCAAAATTTGTAATAAATGCTAATATTTTCTGTAATTAGCAATTATTTTATTACAAATTAGTACATTATATATAATTAACATTACATATTTTATAAGCACACTCACAGTGTAACAAATTAATAATTAATGGTGAGGAGTATTGACTACAATAACACAATAATGTTGCCAGTAAAGAATTGTAGAGTTCAGTCAGGTTAATTTTTGGATACTAATTAAATTTTTATCCATGGTCTTTTCACTTTAATTCCAAAGTAAATATCAGTGTCTCTAACATATAATTCCGGACCTCTTAAATACTTTTCCTTATTAAAACAAACATAATCGTTTATTAAAATTATTTTAAATAACAAATATTCAGAACATGTGGAACATTCACCCCATCTTTAGTTGAATAATATGGCCATGCTCTCAGACGGACTCTGTAACTGCTCCAACTATCTTAAAAATTTTGATTTGTCTTCAAAATCAGTACTTACATTTTTCCCACAATGTTTTTCTACGTGGAAAAATATCTGTTAACCCTACATTGGTCACATTCCATTACAGAAAATAAATGGTGATGCGGAAGGCCTTAGTCACGCTGTTTATATTAAGGTTTAATGAAAAAAGAAATATTGAAAATTGTTTATTGTTAAATCAATAGTAAGATCTGGTTATAAAATAACGAAAATAAATGAATTATAAACATATTTTTAAATGGTTGTGAATAGAAAGAGTACGAGACAGAAAGAAATTTTAACTAAATAATTTGGCTTCAAAGTTCATTAGCAACTATATTCATGAAATTAAAAAAATAAAGTCAAAGGTCAAAAACATGAATATCTTTATAAGAAAACTTAGATATATGTGTACGTATATATATATATATGTATATATATATATATATATATATATTTATGTATATATATATATATATATATATATATATATATAGCTTGAAGATATAGGTTGGAGAGCCCACTGAAACAAAGGAAGTTCCAAAAACAATTAAGAAATGATGAACAAGTCATTTCATTAATATATTTTCACTGTCTAGATCTTACAACAACGGAATCAAATGGCCTAATATTACTCAAACATAAGACATCTTTCTAAATACTGATATAAGGTACATATTTTTAAGTTAGTGAATAATTTCTATTTTGAATTGCTCCATCAAAAACACTTTTGGATGTCACTTTATGAGAAATAAATTTGCCTTGAGTGTTCCATAAATTAATATATTTTCTTGTAACTATATAGATTGTTATTCCGCACTTACAGTACAAACTATTTATCATATACTCATACTAACGCTCATTATTTGCTTCAAAATGGCAGATGATAAAGCTTAAATTTGGATGATTGCCTTAATAAGAACAATGCTTAATTATATGGAGTGGTAATACATTTTCACACTTTTTATTATATACTAGTTACTCAATAGGTGCCTTGATAAAAATACATCTCGAAGCCTTAGTAACGACTTTAGAAAAAAAATCAACTTAGTAATGTGTTAGAGCCAAATTTAATTTTCATAACAGTACAAACTACTTGTCATAAAGATAATTTATCAATTTCCTCAACATTTGTGGAAAATGAAATGAAATGTCCTTAACACAAAATACACAAAATGGTTTTATTTACCGAGTTCACTTTGTAATAGTAATCAATTTATATCTGCATCTAGAAATCAGTTGTCAGGTGCTAATACTCATTAAGCAGCAAAGTTATTTGATAATATTTAACTTCTTTGTGGACAATATAAAAATAGGTGGGAACAGGGGAAGGTTAGCGTTATATTTATTCCTTCACATATGTTACAAAATAGATTATCATCATATATTACATTAGGAATTCTTTCGTTAAACTGGCATTTGTAATTTAAGTCACTTCTAAACAATGTATTGGCTCCTAGCTTTATTTACTTTGATAATCAACAGCTATAAATAAACAAATCCTATTCACTGTAACATTCTTCTTTGTATCATGGCCTCCAAGCATCACAACATCACTATTGTAGCATTATATATTACGTCAATATTATCTGCGTTATGATGTATAGAACAGCCATAGTAATTTATAAATGCACTAACTTATCAAATAACCCATCTCCCTCCCAAGGTCATTACACTGAAATATCTACTTGATGCTTATTGGCTAATTTACGTAGGTTTAGCCATTTTTATAACTGATAATGTTTTCCCTTGTATTTGTAAATAATAAAATACTCTTGTAGTTTGACATTTTCTGTACAAAAGAATGTTGTGATATTGTAGATTCTCGTAAACTGCGGAAATAATGGAAGCAGCAGTAATAGTGAGCAAAGTGCAATGATTCATACAGGAGAGCTGGAAAAGCACGTGAACCAAAATATGCTTGAGTATTTATATATATATATATATATATATATATATATATATATATGTATATATATATATATATACATATATATATATATATATATATATATATATATCAATTAATAGATACCATAAGGTGATAAACTAATGCATGTTTATTCTAAAGACATTTAATCAGTGAAATAAGCATCACTTGTTACCAAAACACTCAATAAAACACACGTACTGCAATTCAGTTGGAACGCAAGTATTTTACAAGAAACAATACGAGCAACAATCCATTTGAATATATCATTTGGCCAATTTCAGTTTATCAACAAGTATTTGATGTTTGCAGGAAAACTGCTAATCGAATCCCACATAAATTATCGTGTGGAAAGTTGTATACCTTGTTAATTATGGAAATATAGAAGGTGCTATATGTGACATTTTTGTTCATGTACAATTATGCCACTTACTGTTGTTTAGTATACTTCAGATGATTCATGCTCTGTGCATATTTTTGATCAAAATAGTTTTTGATAGAAATAAGTTTGAAGAATTGATTTTGAAAATTGATTATCTATTCAAATCACAACATGGAAGAAATTTTTTGAGACACGATAAATGTTGAAATTTCATTGTTATTGCCTTCTCATAGCCTATCACTTTCTTGCAATAACTTTCAATATATATGGAGCAATAAACATGGTCTAAACATTTCATTGTGGACATACATAAAACGTGTAGAAATCTTAAATGTCTTCTTAAACATTTATACAAAACAGGTGTCACACCTGTCCATGCTATTATGCTTCGGGGGTTCTCAACATAATCCCAGCTCCAACAATCATTTTACATGTATATTGCCTTCTATTCAAATTCTATATTTGTTTGCTGTATGTGAGCCACTATTTGAACAAAGTATATAAATTTCTCTTTTGTATTGAATGTTTCAATTTTAAGACTAAATGTTTGAACAAGTATTGTCATGAAATGGCTTTTAACTTTACTTTTTAGCTCTTCGTGTCACTCATTATGATATATTCTGGCATTCTCCTAACACACATGGATTTCTTCAAAATTTAAAATATAATGTAGGTATTAGTACCTTTAATATAACTTGTGGGTCTTGTGTCCCAGCACCGCTTCAAAACAAGAATGGGACCAATTTTGATACAATGTTATTTGAAAAAAAATTAATTATTACAATACATTCATAAATCATTAAAACACTTCAAAACATCTAAATTAGAGTAGGAGATTTAGAGTAGGAGAGTTAGAGATTTTTTGCAACTAGCTCGGTTTTAAGTAACAAAAATACCACCTAGTAAGTTAACTATTACACTGTGATCGCCTTATTTTCTCACGTTATTATCTAAAACTGATATTGTTGCGCTCGCGCCCCTTGTCACCTCGTACTCCTCGTAGTCCTACACCATCCGATGTAGTGGGCTGTGCATTGTTATGTTTATATCGACTAAGGCTTGTTTACTGGATTCTATTTGCATTTGAAATGGAATTTCGTTAAAATGGAAATAAGAAATAATTCTGCTTTTATGAACGTTCTCTATTATGTCGTAGAAGATACAAGTTAATACAAATCACAATACATCTTGCTCTTTTTATTCAGACGACGTGTGATGGCCGCTGCCTAACAATAAAGCGATATAATGCATTCATTCCAATCGGTAATAGGTATGAATCACATAACAGGTATGATTTTTAATATTCTAATAACAGATTATTAATCTTTCGGTAAAGTTCAGTGTCATTCGGTGATGTTTGGTAAATATGAAACGAACTGTGAACGTCTCGCTCTCTCTTTACTCAGTGAGTGACAGCCATTGTATAAGCGCTGCTTGACAATACCACCGTAACATAATATATTAACATGCCAGCAGAGCATAACGTTCTTTAATAACATAATATTTGTAAATCGCAATAACATAATACATTCTTTCCAATCGATATTATGTTATCCATATCTGTTATGTTATAATTCTGTCATCACTGGTAAGCCTAATCTGGAAAGATTAATCCGGAATCTAAATTTAGCACCATTTATGAATTTTTTATTCGATTTGAGGTTATGTAATCGATAGTTATTATTATACAATTATGTAATCATATTATATTCAACGAAAAAACATTAAAAACATAATAAATTTTAAAAATATTGACACTGCAACATCAAATATCAAAATACTAAAAAAAAATCTCAGGTAAATTGAAAGTTTGAAGTTCGAAAACATTTTTTAATTTTTTATCATTAAAAAAATGTATACAGCGACATACACGTTCCAACAGCAATCGCTCACCAATTTTAGGTCACAACATATAGAGCAGACAGTAACATTTTTCGGTAGTCGTTTCATCGAACAGGCCATATAATATTGAATTAAAGTCAGCCTTGATTGTATTTATATATATCATAGTGCATTGGTAGTGATTCCTTATGACGCATGTTAATAGTTGTACAAAAAGAAAACGCATTATGAGCGGCATAGTGTACTAAGCGGAAAATAATATAATAATTGAAATATTATTAAGAGAAGAAAACATATATCTAGGTTTGTGTTTCGTATAAGTAGTTTAAAAAATAATATACTTATGTCAATGTCTGCAGAAAATATAATGTTTACCTCATCTCAAAATCTTCGACAAATAATTAAATATTTATTTCATACTGAATTAATTTTTATACCACTCGAATAATCTGAAAAACATTTGAATAGATATTAGAAAAAGAAGAAATGTAACACCCATTTTTATGGTCAATACACCTTGAGACTTAGTTAATAATATTATTTTGACACCGTACTTTCGTTCAACTTTCAAAAAATCATCAGTTTATCAGATAAAAATGCCAATTTCTGCCAATGAATTTTGCCGGATAATAAACTTTATTCTCCATTCGGATATGTATATCTGGTAAAACTAACTTATTAGTCTTTGGTTTGAGGACAACCAATGTGGGTTCGTATGATTAGCTATCTGTCCGCCTGTTGCACAAACACGAAACCTAACAATTGTATTGAAGTGGCCATATTTAAATTTACGTAGGACTAAAAATCTTAATTAATCCGAGCGCACAGCTAGTATAATTATTTGCGACATTCATTATTAATGTTTTCACAAGAGACATAGTTCTTGTCCAAAGGTATTTAGATTCAGGGGATCAATTTTATTTTTTTGTTTACTGTATGACCACGTATGGCAACTTATTTATACAACATATATTCAATGCTTGCAACACTTATCAACCTAAAGGCGGGAGATGTCCGTAAATCTCGTTTTCCAATATTGCTCTCCAAATTTTTGGTGTTTCATAAAAATATTTTGTATTATATTAAGTTTATTATATTATTATGTGTTTTATAATGTTAAATTCGTTGTGTTAAATGTGTGATATTTTTAAGTACGAGTGTAATTAAAATGGCGAATGTTCTTCTAAGGACAGTACCTATACAGCTGTACAATAATTCATATCACTGTAAAATACTAAGATTGCCGTCATATCACTGTAAGATAAACAGAATCAAAATGATCTGGACACAAAAGAAATGAAATATGGCGAAAGAAAAAACTACTTTTAAATTAAACAATGTTAAAAGATTTCTACTTGGAGCAATGTCATTTAATAAGCCCCGTGGCTTGGCAGAACAAACATTGTTATTGTTGATATACGATGTAATTACTATAATACGATGTAATTACAGTAATTACTATAATATACGATTTAATAGATAGATTTATGATAAATAAATTCTGCTAATATGTTCTGTAATAGATATGATATGTTTTGTAATACTATTTCTCAGTGATATCGGCAAAAGACCGGCCTCGCCGGCACTAGCATTAGGCACAACCATCTTTGGATATCGGTATGAATATTTTTATACATTAGTTCGTTTTAAAAAAATAATTTAATGATTACTCAAAAATTAAGTATTTGCAATTACTTTGTAACAATTTTCTGTAAAAATTAACATTTAATTAAACGACTATTTCTATCGAAATTTTTGGTATCATTTTATTATATGTCTTTTTTTATGTAATACTTTTAAATTGTTTGAAACACTTCATCTTACTTATCTGAATTTCTCATAAATATAATCTATATAATATAAGTTACGTACGTAAACAGTGTAAATGCACACTAATAAAAAAAAAATTTTTTAGTCACAAATAGCAAACAAATCCATATTAAATTACTCACGTGAATGTAAGAAAAAGGTTTACAATGCCTGAACTGTCAAAAGTGATTGTTTATAAACATTCTATCTTGAAATTGAATGGACCATAGGTCTTTTTACCTTTTTACTATACCTGGACATTCACGTGTATCCAATACTGTGCGACACTATACATTTAAAAACTGTAGAAATGTAACTGCATATATTGTACTAGAATATATCAGGTCACATTTATTCAGTAATAACAAATTTTGCATATCAACACTTGCTCGAGTTTGCCAAATCAATTCATGAACAACGATATCCTGATACCAGTTCACGAAAACTTTAACAGTGCTCATGTTCTTGAGTTAATCAGTTTGTATGAATGGAAATTGGAACGAATTCTTAAACTGAGTTCGTTCCAACTTTGACAACATTGAGGATATTAATAATAACGAACTGCATTTGTATACAACTATAAATGAAAAGCAATTCAACAATATTTTGTATCAAACACCATCTCACCATGGCAGATCTAACCATTCGGCTACTATTTTAGGAGTTTATCTTACAAAAATAAAAACTGGTGAACCAGACGAGCATTTGGCTTCTATATTTAATATGTCAAGAAGATCAGTGGAACGAAAATTAACAATAGCTCGAGAACATTTGTGGGAAGAGTTTGTTTTGCTTCACTTGGGTCTGGATCACATGACGAGAGAAAATATAGTGGCTCGACTTATCTATCCCATGTCATATGTTTAGTGGTAACCAAAATGAGTATGCAGCCATTATGGTCTGTTACGAAACATATGTAGGATGAAGGCGGCAATAGTGGATCATTTTTTTTCAGTGACCTATGCTCGATTTGTGATAGTATTGGGAAAATGTAAAAGGGACTAATACATAGTTTAACTATTGTATTTTTATTACTATATTTGATTTAGTTCAAGTAAGCAATAAACTTGTAGATATAAGGCTTAGAAAAAACGTTGTGAGCCACGGTGTACTGTGCCTTTAGTACACAGTAAGTCAATAGGTATACAGTGAATCATCAGTAATTTAATCCAAGTTTTTTGATTTTTAAGAGTCTTTAATTATTAACTTAAGTTCGATGTTAACTTTAGTTGATAAATATATGAAAAATAATGACTCGGTCTTAAGGCTATTCAATAGTAATCAACAGCAGTAATAATCCTGTCGTTAATATAATAATTTAAAGAAAATGCCATTTTTCAGTCCTAAAAATATATAAAATAATGAAATGTCTCTGTGGTATGAACGTAACAGTACTCACAAATTATAAAATAAATTATATTACTCTTTTTTTAATGATAAATTAAACAAATGACTCCTTTAGTATTAAAATTAATCAACGGGTGATAAAAAATGTAACTTAAATTTTTAGGCCTAATATAAAATATAAGAATAGACTCTAATTCAGTCTCGAAAATTATAAAACAATAATTTGGCTCTTTGTAACTGATTGATTAAACATAATGACTGTTTTAGTCTTAAAATTAAATAACATAATGACTCGTTTAGTCTTAAAATTAAGTTAACATAATGACTCTTAGTCATAAAATTAAATAATATAAAAAAAAATGAACTCCAAAAAAGTATGAGAAAGGTGAAAAAAACTATTTAGAGAATATTGAGCAACGATAAATATGTAGCGAAATAGAAAAATGATTGCTTTCTGGATTAACTTTCAGTTACGTTAGGTTTAGGCAATATCAATTTGATGTCATTTTCTTTAACATATGAAAGATCTGGCTCGTTTGGCATGTGAATTATTTTTTTAGCTTCTTTTCGTTTCTGAAACAAATTTTTATCCATTTCGATTTCCAGTTTTTCCGGGGTATCAGTTGCGATTAAACTTCTTCTTAATTTTCTTGGTTTTTGATTGGTTTTTCTGGATCCTGCCTTAATAGGTTCTCTGAATTGAAATAGAGATATAAATGTGGTTGATTTTTCATTAACAACAGAGGAAGCCGATTCTGCGGATAGTAGAGAATTTCTATTGGTATTTGACTCCTTAATGGTGGTGATACTATGTTAATTGAAGTGTTTAACTCTAGAGTTGAAGATATTGAACCAAAGTTTTCAATTTGAGCTGCAAATGAAGGATGGTGTAATGTCTCAGAAATTGATTCCAGTTGCGCATTGAAAACATCATTTGCGTCTTGTATGATTGATGGGGAATCCTGTCTGTAATGTGTAACAAGGTTTTCTGAACATGGTCGCATATCAACAGAAGCTTCTTGTGCTAAATTAGAAACAGATTGAATTTCTTCGTCAAATATTATTGTAACATCAGAGTCATTTGAACATCACAAGTTAGCTAATCTGTTAGTAGTCGCAGATTGGCTTGTATCTCTTGTAGAGGGACCTGGCATATTTAAATTGATATAGTCTTGGGTAGGTGTGACTGGATTACTGTAGATACACAATCAAGACATGGTCGGTCAGTACGATGGCAATGGCAAGCTGACGATGGCAAGAAATCATCATTGTCGAATATATTTCTATCGAATGGGAAGATACTACATGCTTTAAATGCTTTTGTTATATTAACTGGAGTCATGACCTTATAAAAAGCCGTGCCAACAAATTCACCAACATCATAAATTGTGACTGGTTTTCCAGGATTTCTCAGCATCCAAAAATCTATTGCAGCAGTGTAGAATGTCTAGAAAGGCCCATATATTCCTACATCCAGTGGCTGTAATTTGCCAGAAGTATGTGAATGAAGAGTAAGTACATGAACACCTGCTACTTTAGCCATGTCCAAGGCTTCTAAGGACAAATGAGAATCATGATTATCCATGATTAGTATACTTGGATTTTCTTGTGTTGTTTTAGTATGCTTGATAAGATGTTTCATTACTTCTTGAAAAATTTGACTATTCATGCATCCTGTTGGGTATGAATGTCCTAGAGTGCCAGATGGTGTATTCTTTATCATAAAATACTTGAAACATTTTCTCGGAAATACCATTGCTGGTGATAATGCTACTCCACCCGCACTAATAATACAGCAGGTAGTTGCTAATATTCCTCTTTTACCACTCGTTACTTTGCCTATATTTATACGACCTGTTGGCACGATAACTTTTTGCAGTTTTTTAATCGTTATTGTAGACATTTCATCAAGATTGTATATTCGTGTTCCTTCAGCAAATGTGGAGTTTTTTTCATCAAATTTTCCAAGTTATCATAAAATCTATCTACATTTGTACAATTGAATGCCACTGCTCCCGCAAGACTGCATGCCTTAAATTTTCTTAAAGTAAGTTCTGGATTTCTTTTCCTAAAACTCAATAGCCAATCCTTGCCTCTATTCGCTTTTCTTTCCATGAAGCTGGCATTTTCAGTTCATTGATCAGTACCTTTTGATATGCTATTCTTCTGCATTCCTATGAATTTAATCCATAAAATAATAATGCACAGAATTTAAAATACCCTTTCAAAGCTTTTTCTTCTCCTGCAGTAAAAATTTTATTAATGCTGTAGTACTGCGTCAGATAAGCTTCATTGCCTCAGAGTGGTAAATGGGATGTTCAAAACGTCAGACGCTTTTTCCACACTCATTATGTTTTTAATATTTTTTAAGGCTTGTCGAGTGAAGACCACCATTTTGAATTTACATAACCCTATGTACATTACTATTGGAAGAATGGAGTTTCACTATACGCTAAAACTACCTCAATTGAACTTATTTCTTGTCACAAATATCAATTTATACATGTAACAAAAGTATAGTGAAATAATACTAAATTATCTTACCTTAAAACTCACTTTTTCACACACTAAAATAAAAAACTTATCACTACACGCACTAATTATGCCGCAGACGCAAGCTGGCTGATTGTGTCTTGTACTTATCCTGAGTCCTTCTGAAGAGTGACAGAGATAGACAGTTATCTCTAATAGTTTTTAACCTACAGCCACTGCCCCATTGTTGTCGCTATAGCCACTGTTACCGCCTTGACCCTACTTGCAAAAAAGTGCCAATTTTCTTTTCAAAGGAAAACATATAGCCTGCTCAAATTCCGAAACTTATTGAAACCATTTTTAATTATTTGCACAAATGGCTACATAATAGTTGTGATAGGCACATACTCAACCATTACTTCCGATACTACAATAATGAACCCCAAAATGCAGGATCGAGACTCGGTTTGGCATTGGTTTCTTAAAGCCAATGACGTTCTAATGTTAAATAACAATTTTAGAGACTCCATCCCTGATATCAAAGAATGTGGATATAATCCACATATGTCACCATCAAGGGCGATAGGTGAGTAGTTCAGCACTGCAGATGCTTATTAATCGAGACTAATTACATTGTGCTGTTGGACGGTTGAGACTATTAATGGTTGCTTAAAAAAATTTAAAATATTTCAATGTGGTGATTTAATCAATACAGTATGATGATTGACTCCGAAATAACTGCAGCAACTTGTTGACTGTATGGATAATGCATATGCCGCACAGTTTATTAAATATACTGTAAATCACTACGTCATCTAAATAACCTGAACAGGCAAAGGGTTTTATTTGCTGCTAGAGGCAAATAGTCTGTAGACTCCCACAGCTTATGTACAAGAATTATCTTTTATTTACTTTGGGACTATGTCATTTAAAATTAGGGGGGTTATATTATCATGAACACATGGGGCATTTCACGCCAAGCAGACTACGAAAAAAAAGTCAGGTCGTGAAATTTGTTCATATTCTGTTTGATTATACTTCTAGTGAACATGGATGTGCACACCCATTTTTTTTTTCCTGTGGTGCTTTATTGTCGAGTTACGAGCTTTTGAAAATTAACAATGTATGAGGAATGCATTTTTTGGATGCTAATTTTTTTAATCAAACAATTTGTGACAAAACTTTATAAACATTGTTTCTTGAAGTTAAAAGTATGCAGTTTTTAATTTTTCCATAGAATTCGAAATTCGAATTTTTTTTACTCATCGTAAACCAGAAGTGAAGATTCAAATTGATATTCGAGTAACTTCGACATATTTTTTTTCAATGTTTTTTATTAGAATTATAGCGTTTTAAATGCTAATACTCCAATAAAAAAATTAAAACGTGATCTCTAATAGTTTAGGATACAGAGCATGTAAAGTACATCCACCTCGAAGTGAGTGAAAAACATATCGCTGCTTGAAATGAGCCACTGTCGAATGAAAGCAGTAATTATATGAATAAAATAGTAATATTGAAATCATCATAAAAATATTTTCCCGAAATATTTTTTCATTGTTAAAGCAATGCGTTAATTTAAACTTGTCAGCTGACACTTCATTGTGTGCTTACTGTTTCTTGACAAACTTTAAAAACTCTTTTTAAGAAAACAGCATGCAACGATTATCTATACCTTCAACGTGGCTTTTCAACAATTGCTCACACTTTTATGAAACTGTTTTCTTAAAT
The DNA here is from genome assembly GCA_039881145.1 of Druceiella hillmani. Lineage (NCBI taxonomy): Eukaryota > Metazoa > Arthropoda > Insecta > Lepidoptera > Hepialidae > Druceiella > Druceiella hillmani. The sequence continues at coordinate 8,874,236 of JAYKKI010000095.1, read as the reverse complement.
CTTCCCATGACAGGTTTAAACTCAACCCCTTATCCTGCTTCAATAATCCTACTTTATCAAATAAAGTACTTTTTGGTACATTGCAACATACAGAAGTTTTTCGTATTGTAATCTTCTGTTTTAAGACTTTGTCAATTGCTCATTTTAATTTATTTAACTCCCAGATATCTTTTTTCTCTCCTAATTTTATATGTACTAATATTTATATTTTCAAATAAACAATTTGAAAATATAAATAATAGTACATATAAAATCATATAGCAAAGGATAAGTACACCATTTTGTCAAAATAAACCTGTCTACTAGGGAATCTTTGATTGACCGAGCGCAGCAAAACATTGTAGTAAAATTTCGATTACAATAGATTTGTGTTGTTAGGAAGTTCTTTCTTTTAAGCTTAATATCTTTTTACATACAAGCATGAATGAGAGCACTATATCAGGTTTGCACATGTTCTGTTCAGTACTAGGTGATGTCTGATGGTGCTAGAGGAATTCCCCCCACTTATACAGCCATTGATATAATTACTTCAACATTATCTGTGACAATACTAAAATAAATAAGCTAACAGATTTATTCAATAACAAAACAATTGGTATATCTTCATTTATAAACAATTGCTCTTTAGAACAATTGAATAGCTTGATTTTAAAATATGATACCTAAATTTAATTATGATAAAAGCAAAAAAAGAAAAGTTAGATCTTTATGAGACTCACAAATTAAAAGGCATAGCTTTTACATGTGACCTAGAATAGCATTAAAAATACTTTCACTGCAAACGGATTAAAATAATAATCGATAACTACTTTAATATAGGAAGACAAATTGTCTCATCCATTTTGTCAAAGTAGACCAATTCCATTTAGTTAAATAGATAACATTGTTGAAGGTCTTCATTTTCTTTTATTATTGAGTAGTAGAAACAGTTGATTCTGTTAAAAATGTATCAGAGTTTAGAAAAATCAATCCACTTTCTAATTGGATTGCAATCAATACTAGGTGTCAATTGAATTTCTCACCAATTAGAAGAACAAGTAACATCAATAAAAATCATTTTCAAGACAATTTACAGTTTGACATTATTTTTTCTTGTTATTTTGGATACCAGTACCAGCATATGGTCTCATCGTATCTTTTTAAACGCTGAAAAAAATGTAATAGAGTGCTTTCTCCCAATATGTAACGTTGTCAATTTCATATTTGTTTTATCAATTGACATATTTTGGTAAAAAAATTTATTTACTCATTGTTTACGAAGATTCAATGATATTTTCATATATTACAGTATTTTGTTTAGGACAAAATGCTTTAAAAAATTAAAAATCATTATGCTATTGGGCTTATCTATTATACTTACAAGTCACTTAACACTCTTCATCGTTATCAATCTTCAAAATTTCAGTTTTTTCTCCACAATAATAACTCACAGATTGGAACTATTTCTAATGTGTCTTCTTACATATGCCATTACTCAAATGTTAAAAGCAGTGAACGATTTCTTGGAACGTGTGAATCAAGAAATATTTCGTAATAATACAAACCGTTTAGTATTACCCAGAGTGGCAGATTGGAATGAATTATATGGGAATAGTCATTTTGATGTTTCAAGTAATCCGAAGTGCATAGCGATTTTACCAAACATATTGATTATAGTGAATGAAATATGCAATACACTCAATAAAATGTTTAAATTGCAGGTACACTGGAATTAATTGAAATAAATAGGATAATCCGGAATGTTTTTTTCATATCAATTTAACATAAATTATTTGTATTTCAGGTACTTGTGCTTGTACTTTCGACATTTCTTTCGTCTATTAATGGTATTCAACTTATGTTAGACTTGTATACACATGATGTAAGTAATAGTGATATTATAGAATTTGTTGTGATATCAAATGTGTCTATAACAGTAATTAATTTTAACTTTCTGCTTTCCTTCCAATTACATATTTTATTAAGCATTTACACGTGAATACCAAGTAAATGCAGAATGTGTACAAAATATTGCTATTTGCTTCATTTTAGCGACTATGGTCTCTAGAAATTATTCTTATTCTATGGCAGTCAATTTGCATTGTTGTTTTAACGGTTGTCTGCACTTTCAATGAGATCTTGGTTCTGGAATTTCGCAAACTCAGAATAATCATCGCAAAACTGAGACTTTCACCTCAAATGTGTAAGTATATATTCGTGGACCTTCTAGATATTAATTTTGCACTGTTCTCTAGTATTATTAGTTACCTAGTATTATTTGAATGCAAATGGTGTTATCTAGGTTGAAATTGACAAATTAATCATACCAAACCCAATTAGTTTATTAGTTTATTTGTTTTAGTGACAAATAAATGTGGAAACTCTGATATTCATTCTCCTTTCAAAAAACTAAATTATTTTAGCTTATGTTTTGTAGAGATGTTGTATTTACCTTTGATTGCGGCTTGTAATTGTGACTCTCCGTGAGAACAGAAAACAAATTTTTTTTGTTCAAGTTTTTATAAATATTAAAAAATTCTTTGTTCTCACGATATGTAGTGGAGATTTTGTCCAGTAATAATGTCTTCATCCTCAAATTCACCTTCGTAATAAAAACACCTTAAATCTTAGCTTTATCTCAAAATTACCCTTCACCGGGATAAACTATTATATACCTTAGCTTGAACTGTAGGCTAAATGTCTATAATAGACTTCACAACATCTATTTATCAACATTATAAACACGTCTATGAATGATAACTAAATTTTTGATTTCTTAGAGATTTCAAGTACCTTAGGAAATAGCACTTTAAATTTTGATTGAATATGGAATTTTGAAAAGGTCACATGTGTGAAGATTTAAATCTTTCAGAAAGAAAAAAATATTGTTTCTTAAATATTTTATAAATTAACACAATTTATTTTCAAGTAATATTTAGAGTAAACAAATAACCAAAAATCATAAGAAAACTTAAAGTCCGACTTCAGTATTTAAATTTTTTGTGTATCAGAGCCGAGTTCTTTTGAAATATATAATAATTAAGTACATCAAAATGAAAAGAAACAATATACAAAAGTTTAAAAAAGTAATATTATAGGAATCAAAATTAAACATTTAAATTTTACACAAAATATGTGACCGGATAGAAGTAACAAAATTTCTTCAAAAACCGTCTTCAGCAGGCTTTCTCTCAGCTGCAGTTGGCCATTATAATATTTTGTTATAAAAGTCAGTAAATTCTGCGGATACATGATGTTTTCCGATTTTTAATAGTTACTATCTCATTGTAATATAAATGGGTTTGATTTGGTAAATTACAACAGGTAACTTACTTTGGAAAGGATGAAAGTACTTTGAGTTATTGACAACTTCACCGGATTGTCTCGTATCAAATATAAATTCATAGTTTGAGTATTTTTTTATTTTCATGAATCTCTTTTCCACACTTCTTGCCGATAGTGGTTTAGCTTTATAGTTTAGTTGAGCCCATTTTGTGAAATTAACTATGTCTTCTCTTTTGAATATTATTAAAAACACGTTTCTTTTTTGGACAAAATGCATGTGGAGATACACTTCAATCACATTACTGTGACACAAAAGTGTTGTCAAAATAAATGAGATGTGCCATTTGAAACTGCATATTCAGTTTGTATTTCAATCATTGTCTCAATTAATGTCTAATTCAAATTCATTTGGTTGCTTTTATGTAGTGCTTAAACATACAGAGACACAAATCCTTTCTTAGAAAATATTTTGATAATAAGGGTATCTCAAATTTCAATTTGGACCACAAGTGTTAATTAAAAATATTCTCATTCAAATTGAGGAAATAGTTTTTGTGTCATACCCTAATAAACTTACAGACAGACAGACACACAAACAATAATTTAAATAAACATATCCTTTGGTTCCAGAGAGCCATATTCTGTAAATTATTTAAAGGTGGCCTCAGTTCTAATTTTATGACAGTACAGACAGATTTATATGTTTTTATGTGGATTTGTCATCTTCTAAAGACTAAGCAACATCATATCATAAATTTTTATAGATAAAATGGACAGAACATACATACAAACAATGAAGCTAAACGTGACTTTTAAAAATCAAGTTAGATCTAAAAATTGAGTTTTTGATTTGAGACTTCATTTGTCACATTTTATAATTTCACATATGTGAGTAGGTTCCATGTTACAATTCTAGAGGATTGATCGTTTGATACACAAGATATCTAAACCTAATATGTTAAAAGTCTTTAAAACGTACAGAAATAGTCTTTTGAATGCGTTTTTAACATTATTCTTACATTTCCTTTCTCGTAAACTTAAATGACAGCCGATTGCAGCTCTACATGATACTAAATCAAAAAGATGTAATTAATTTATAATTAATTCAGATACATTTTTAATAAACAAACCCCAATGTATTTTAGAATCCAAAGGAACACGATCTCTTTATATAAATAAGCCATAACACTTATTTGGATTTTTAAAGGAACATTATTTATCAAACTTAAATTTAAATGTACAATAATCAAACTAGTAAAATAATCCCAGCTTATATCGAGTGTGATAACAAAGTAGAGAGAATAAAATCTCTACTAAAGATGTAGTTTAGTTAGAATAAAATAGTACTATGCTGTAATAAGAAGCAACAGAAAATAATTGTATTATAACCTAACCTAACCTAACCGCTCTTGAATAACATTGATAGATTAAATGTTATTTGTTTTTGAAACTATCTTATAAATGCTGTTCTAGTGGTGGTTGTTTTGTGCCAAAAGTTATATTTGTTTATTTCTTTGGTAAAATTGTTTGAGAAATTGCAGTGACTTCCTATAGGATGGAAAATGGTATCAACTTTTTTATATTCCGTCCAACAAGGAAATCAGCTTGGCCCATTTCACTTTTAAGAAATTCCTTTAGATATACCTATATACACTTATATATCCCTTCATTATCCATATCCTGACATTATAACGTTTATCTAATTAAAACATGAGACTCCAATAAAGGGCCAACTCATCTCATATCCCTTTGAGTTGAGTTCTTCACCCACTCGACATTAATTACTTCTCACGAGCACATTCGACAGTAATTAAATAATATTAATTACACGAGGTATTTAAAAACATTTGTAGCAAAAATCCCTCAATCTTTACTTCATTTGGCAGATTTTGATTTGTTACTTAATTAAATAAAATAATATTAATAAAATGAGATAGATCTTCTTAAAAAAATATAGTTCACAGCACATTAACAAACGAACAAATTAATTAATACAAACAGATAATTTTATATAATTAAATTAGTAAATAGATTTTGTCATTGCATCAATATGATCACTGATCATTTTTCATCTAAGCAGAATCCTTCAAAATCATTATACTGACTATTTACGTAAATTAGCAAAAACCATATCACGGGATTTACAACAGAGAAATCATTACAAATAATAAATAATATTTAATATTTTTATAAAAATTAATTTACAATTGCATCTTTAATCTGCTTATATAAATCATTACAAGATTTTTCATAATTTACCAAATAGGAAAATTGTCAGACTTGATTTCCAGTCTTATGAACATCGCTCCACTACAAAGATTAAGTTGTATAACAATAAAGGTTTCATAGAAATCGAGAAAATTTATAATGCTTATATATATTTACAGGTGTATACACATCTTATAAATGTATATATTAGTATGGATATTTTTAATTGTACACAATTATTTTCAACTCTGTATATACCAATATCCTACTCCATTTCTTTTATGATTAACACGTTTTTATTATTAAAGGTCCTTGCCTTGATAAAGAACTGGAAAAGCTTGAAGAAATCGTACAGCGAAGTAATAATGAAACTTTTACAGTGTGCCAGCTCTTTGACCTACGGATATCATTGCTACCTAGTTTTTTCAATCTTGTTATTACATATATTATTGTAATTGTTCAATTAATGGGCTTGCGTTTGAGTAAATAAGTAAAATTTGCATAAATATATAATGATATTGCAAATTTATCTTTTTATTAAAGTAACATATTTCGTTATGTATAACATATTTCGTTATGTATTAAATTTAGTTAGATAATATGTATGAAATTTACAATCATTTCTTCTTTTTTGACTCACATAGAACAATAAATAATTAAAATATTTTTGGGTTATGTGCTATTATACTCAAAAATTTTCATTGTATAAGGATTGTTATGTTCTTTCCTTATTTATTATGTAACCACTAAATCTGATTATTGGAAATGTTTAAAAGTGAAGTATATTTGTTAATTTCCGATGATTTTTTTAAAATTAATTTATTTTCTACTTCTCCTTTATTTATTTAGGATATAAATATGAAATTAAATGTAAATTACAATTGTTTTTAGTCTAAGCCTGGGAAGATAATGAGGAAGGCAATAGATCATTGTTGAAACTTCTTAATGATGATATTAAACATGTTTAAACACATAATAGCAAAGTAAATAAGTAAGTTTTTAATTTTTACAATATTTTTATGTGGAAAATTGTTATATTTTTATTATTTTCTTAAGAGTTCAGCCACAGATAATAGTTATACAAGTTGTACATAAATGCTATGCAGCGCTTTTAGTCAATTTAATTACTTATTTTATTTTATATTCAATATTTGAAAACAGTCAATTTGGCTACATTGGCGATATTGTACTGTCGACTCCGAAATTAAATTTCGGAAGACGATACCAAGCATTTGGTTCAGCTAATAGCCCACCTGAAGATGTTGTAATACAACGAAACCTAGGTCGTGGTAAAGAAATTAAAGAAAGTAGAAATAATACAACATCACGTAGTTTCATTTAATTATGCATAATGAATTTCTACAAAATTAATGCCAAATATAATCAATACTTATTTTTTAATTATTAAATGTGATTATTTTCAAAGTTGTACATTTATATTATTGTAAGAGTACATCATATAGTAACTTGTATTACATATCGTTTCCAACAAGTTAATTCAATGAAATGGTCTTGAATTCTCAAATTGTTCATAAATTTCCTTACAAGAACTTTGCAAGAAGATATAGAAGATATACAATTCATTACATGATAGTAACGACAAAAAGATCATAAGATATTTTAATTGTGATATATTTTATTATTTTCTGATCAAATTGTATTAAAGGTTATTCTGATAAGATCAAAGCTTCAATTTTAATATACTTTGTTCTTATCTTATTAATATGCACTAGGTATTTTCCAACATATAATATTATAATTATTAGTAAGTAGCTTGCTCGTAGATTTAATTTTATTAATTCAAAATTTAATAGGACTGCATGGAGGTTTTAAATTTATATCATTGTATACATGTTACCTTGTTCAAATAAAGTTATTTGCGGTGTGAAATAAAAGTTTTTTATATCATATGTGATAAAAATATTTAAACGAGAGGTATTTTAGTTGAAGCAAATAAAAGTAGCGGAATCATAGTTACATGTAATGCGTGAATACATTTACTGCTATATATTATGAAAGAATATGACTGTTTCCAAAGAAATAGTTAAGAATAATTTTTGAATAGCAGCATTACTTCTAGAGTTGTTTTAGCGTTACTATGGGATTTCTTTAAAATAAAAAAATTCATTAGCCTACAGCCTGTATTTGTTTTAAAATTTAAAACTTTTATTCGAAATAACAAAGTTCAAAAATTTTTTCATGAAAATAAATTTATAACTTTCAAATTAAATTGAAATATATTTTTTATTATAATAAGGGAAATTCCATTAAAATATTATAGCCAAAAAAATTTTACAATTTTGATCATTTCATTATATCTATTACATTTATAAGATCTTTTTTATCTCTTTATTTACCATTTTGTTTTAAAAAGCTTCAAAACAAAAATAGTATGCAAAAAATTGTCCATTTTTTCAATTGAAGTTTTAGCACGTATTATCAATTTGTTTTTGGCAATAGATATATAAATTGAAAATTTACTAATTTCTCAAAAAGTACATCATTTTTAACTGCAAAGCCTAGAAGGTACAAGTGGGTTTCGATGAGCATGACTATAACTCCTGCTACCTCAAAAAGCTCTGTTGTACCATGTTGCATGCTGTCATGCAGCACAGGAAAAAATTATTAAGCTTTTAAATTCTTTACAAGCCTTACTGATATAAATTTACACTATTTGTTATGTCAAGCCACTCAAAGTTAGTGGATATCATTGGAGCAATATCACTCGTTAAATGACATTTCCTTGGGGCATAGTTTTGTTTGCATATCTAGATTCAACCATTGCAAAAAAAGCATGCACGACCCAGAAAGTGTTTGCTTTTTTCCGAATAAAATGTAGCTGGGCACTTCAGTAATTTCATGCATATTGATACTGGTCTACAGCCTGTGAAGCGATATATAGCAGGCTTCCTGCACTAAACTATCAGCACACATGTCTCGAATGCAAGAAACAAAATGCATGTGAGTCAATGTCTGTTTTGCTTCACAATTATAATATATGTATATATATATATATATATATATATATATATATATATGTATATATATATATATATATATGTATATATATATATATATAAATATATATATATATATATATATATATGTATATATATATATATATATATATATATATATATATATATATATATATATATAGTTTATAGCACTAAGAGGTTGTGTGACAACGTTAATATTTTATTAATTCCTATTGTATTAATTTAATTATATTAATTCCTTATAAAATTGCATGTAATACTTGATAAAAAAATATTATTATTTAATTTGAATAATCAGTATAATGGTAAACAGTGATTATGCCCCCTATATATTACAAATAAATACAAAAGGCAATAAACTTAAAATCTTAGAAACATTAGAAATAAACAGACATAAAAAAGACACCAAGGTTAATATGTTAAATCAACAACTAAATATAATATCAGCAGCCATACTTAATATCTTCTAAACATAATATAGTTAGACAATATTAGTACTACAGTACTATATATGAAACATTTTTAAAAAGTAAATAAAAAATAAAAATAAATTAATGAATGCAGAAAACGGGAGATATGTAGAATTAGTGATATAACCTTGTTCTAACTTTCAGATACCCTTGCTATTGTATAAATATATTAATGTGAATAACTTCCATTTAATTTTATTACATATACTGGGACATTTGCATTGTATAACCTCATAGAATAACATCAATTGAATTTATTACCCTCACTAAAATACTTGTATATCGTATATATAATATAATAAAACCTACACCGCTCCCCTACAATAAACTCACTAACATAAGCAGTGGGAAAACCCACACAAACCCGGCTTCTGCCATTGATTTTGAAACATATAAATGCTGTTGGATGTTTGTAAGAGTTAATCTTTGCTAATAGCCCACCTGAAGGTGTTGTAATACAACGAAAGCTAGGTCGTGGTAAAGAAACAATAATATATCACACAGTTTCATTTAATTGTCAAAGATATTATTTTTAAATTAACAGATTTTCTTAGTTTTCCCTATTGGGAATAACGTAATAAATCACACCTATAAAAATTAAATTAAAATTAAAGGAATAAAAAATAAAAGAAAACATGAGGTTAACAATTGGAACATTTTTATCTGATAAAACTAAATACAGAGATATACAGGACATTTTCAATGACACACATGCAAAATCAAATGTAATAAATAAAATAGTTTCATTTTTGTCATATTTCTAACACATAACAATGTGAAAAGTACTTATTTACTTTCACCATGTATGACTCTACCTTACAAATAGACCATTTTTTTCTATAATGGCATTCCTCACACATTTTTCTTGTACAATTTTCTCTTCATGAAGATGTGGAGGATGCTCCTTTTTGTTTAGAATTGATTCCATCATTTTATAATCCAGGACAAGGGACATGGTTCACTGGAATCTGATCATTGCTAGTGGGTGGTTAGTTTGTTTGTGACGAAAGAACATTCATGATGTTTATTTTACATGTATGTTTTTGTTAGTACCGATCATATCCTTAATTACTTTTTTACAAGCTGAAAGTGCTATGCTTTATAAAATCCCTCCATGATATAGTTCTTTAGCCAATCGTCAATAAATTGCTGCAAAGTATGGTCTTGGTGTTAATACTAGCAATATTTATTATCCCTTAAAATGTACATATTGGCCATTTACTTATTACTCAGTTGCATAACATATTTAAACATACGTGGTCAAAAGAGTCTATGCTTTCTTCTGTTGAATTGTAAAACACTCATATGTGATTCGTTGTTAGATACGTTCACAGAACCCTCCTCATCACACAATTGCAGCAACAACTACTTTCAATGGTTTAGGCTAGAACAAGGATAAAGTGAGTGGTCGATTGTAGTAATATTCAAAATTTCCAACTACTTTTGTTGTTTTTCTACTTTTCTGGATTCTCTCTTTTGTATGGTTGTGATTTTATATATATATATATATATATATATATATATATATATATATATATATATGTATATATATATATATATATATATATATGTATATATATATGTATATATAAATATATGTCAATACATATCTAAAAGAAGATTGTATGTAAGTAAAGACAGACCATTCACCATAACCACCTACTGCCACCCATTCGATGTTTTTGTGGCAGATGCCCCTTGGTCTCCTGGTGTGCATAAGGGAGTTTGAATAATTAATACAATTTTTCTACCCTTTTCTATCATTCTAGAATTTTCGATGGTCTGCTATAGTGTAGAATATTCTAAAATATTCTTTAATGTTCCAGTATGATTTAGAATAATAAATCCCGAATGATGCAAAGTAAAAATGTTAAAAACATTCTGAAAAGTCCGAAATTAGTTTCAAATGATGTGAATCTCTTTAAATTGATTTTGATTATTCGAAAATGTTCTAAAAAATTTGAAAACTTTCTGAAAATTTCTAAATTACTTCCAAATGTTATGAATCACTTTAAATTGATTTTGATCGTTCTAAAATGTTCTGGAATGTTCTAAAAAATTCGAAAACATTCTGAAAAGTTCTACATTACTTTTAAATGTTGTGAATCACTTGAAATTGAATCTGATCATTTTAAAATACTCTGGAATGTTCTAAAAAATTTGAAATTCGAATTATTAAGGAACCAGAAATGTTTATTGTTGATGTATAAGTTGGAGCTTAGCATGTTTCCGTCACATTGTTTTCTCAGCAGCAGTAAAAAGAAGATCAATGCGAAATTTTTCTAAAAGCTAAGAGTGAATATTTAATCAGTGAATTCAAGTGATTATTAACAGTTAAATATCGAATACATCTGAATATTCTGGAATCAGAAATTATTCAGGAACCAAAAATTTTGATCGCTGATGGTACATAAGTTGGAGCGGTCAAGAAAAGATCAATGAGAAATCTTTCTAGAAGTCAAGAGTGAATATTCTATTGGTAAATTCAAGTTGTTCTCAACAGTTTAGCATCGAATACGGCCAAATATTCTGGAATGAGATATTTCGATCGTCATGAATGGAACATAAGTTTAAGCTCAGCGTGTTTCCGTCACAGTGTTTTCTTAGCAGTGGTCAAGAGAAGCTCAATGAAAAATCTTTCTAAAAGTGAAGAGTGAATATTCTACCAGTGAATTCAAGTGATTATCAACAGTTTAGTATCGAATTCATCTGTATATTCTGGAATCAGTAATTATTCTAGAACCAGAATTTTTGATCGTCGATGGTATATAAGTTTGAACTCAGCATGTTTCCGTCACAGTGTTTTCCTAGCAGCGATCAAGAGAAGATCAATGAGAAATCTGTCTAAAAGTTAAGAGTGAATGTTCTTTTTTAATAATAATATTTTATTTAAGTAAGATGCCTAAATGTAATAACGTGTCCACAAAATTTTGTGCTGATTCACAGAGAAGAAAATTTTGTGTAGATTCACAAGTAGTACATAAAAATGAAACAGAAGAATAAAGAACAGAACATCTTACAACGTCAATCAGTTAATCAACATCAAATAGTAAATGAACGAAATAAACAAAGTAGGTCTCTACACCAAAAATGTAACAATTACAATTTAGAATTAAAAGCGTTCAATTACAATCCTATAAAAAAATACGATGAACATCCGAATATCATTGTCGAAAAAAGAGCAAAGTATGCAAGTATTGCAATGTCAAAGAATTTAAAGGAGAAACTAAAATATGTGCTGTTTGAGTGGTAAAGTCAAATTAATAGCATTAAAAGTACCACCACTAGAACTCTTTGCTTATGTGGTCAGAACGGCACTGGAATCAAAACATATTCTACACAATAAACGTCTACACAATTCTTGCTTTCAAATGTTTGGGGCTTCATCACTATGCAACAAAGAAAATTTCAGTCCAGTTTTTAAGTTTCAAGGGAAAATTGAAGAACCAAAATTTCTTCAAGTATACTTTGCTGTTAATGAAGAAATTGAAACAGATCAGCGTTGTACTCATATTCAAGGGCTACAACGCGAAATTGTTCAAGAGTTACAACGTTTACTCCATAACCGTAATCAATTAATCAATGTGTTCAAGACTTCTTTAGAACGAATGGTTACAGACAATTATAAGATCCTCATTTGGGCTGATAAAGGACCAATCGGTGAGCATAAACGAAGGTTTAATGCACCTCAAGTGCATGAAGTTGCAGTAGTAATTGTCTATAATGAATATAGTCATCGTGATATTATTATTCAACGTCAAAGCACTCAACTGCAATGAATTTCTGAAATACATTACATTTATAGAATTACTATTCTACGCTAATATATTTTAGATTAAAGATGGTGAATATAATCACATTCTTAAGTGTTGACAATTATTCCAGCAATTCATAGTTGCAGCAATACATTTATGCTAAAATTGAGGAGGAGAGATTGCAATTTATTCGCCTTAATCAACAGAAGCTGGATTCAGAAGAATATATCCATTTAAGAAATGCAATAATGAATGATGGAAATGTCGATAACGTGGGAAAATTTATCATTTTGCCATCTACATTTACAGAAAATCCACATCATATGCATGAATTTGGTCAGGATGCAATGATCTACTTTAGAAACATTGTCGACCAGATCTATTTATAACATTTACATGTAACTCTTTTAGGCTGGAAATCAAAAAAGAATTCCATGATATCATTGCTCGAGTTTTTCATCGAAAACAAATCAAATTTGCTGATGTCATAGTTATAAATCAAATATTTGACGCTGTTATCTGCTGGACTGGACTGGACTGCCACGTTCTCACGTCATTATGTTAATACCAGTGAAGCAATTTGGCGAATTTTGAGTATTCCAATAAATGATAGAGATCCAGCAGTTGTTCATTTACCTGTCCACTTAGAAAACGGACAACGCATGTTCTTTACTAGAGAAACAGCAGAATAAGTTGTGATGGAACCACCACCAAGAACAACTTTAACAGCTGTTTTTGAGCTATGCTAAGAAAATTCCTTTGCAAAGACTTTGCTTTACTCAGAAGTATCAAGCTACTGTACATGAGATGCATCAAATAAAAAATCAATGAAAATGAGGAATGCGTTAGGGCAAATCTATACGGTGCATCCAAAAAATGCTGAATGTTTCTATTTGCTTCTATTGCTTCACTATATTCGTGGCCCGGCATGTTTTAAAGACTTATAACTGTCGATAACTATATTTGTGAAACATATTGAGAAGCATGTCAACGATTAGGTCTGTTAGAAAACGACAGTCACTGGGAATTAGCTATGAACGAAGCAGTACAAGTGACAGCAACAAATCAAATTCATGAACTGTTTGAAATTATATTAACTACATGTAATCCATCAAATCCAAATCTAATATAGCTGAAATATCGAGAAAGTATGAGCGACGATATCCAGGCTGAACTACAACGACAAAACTCAGACTTAGAAACCTTTTAATGAGGAAATTTTTATCAACAGCCTTATATTACTGGAAGATAGATGTTTGGAGATATCCAATCAAACACTAATACAACTGGGTATTCAACCACCTCAACGAAGTGAATTTGATGCTATGAACAGTGAATTATTAAAGGAAACAAGTTTTAACATCGATGAATTGTAGAGCTATATTCAATACAACATACCCTTATTAAATCAGAATCAAAAACAAGCATATGATATGATAATGGATTATTATAAAAAACAATGAGGAGGCATAATATTTCTGGATGCACTTGGCGGTACTGGGAAAACATTTTACTTAATTTGATTCTAGCTGAAATTTGTGTCCATAAAGATGTAGTACTCGGGCTGGCATCATCGGGAATAGCAGCTACACTTATAGATGGCGAACGAAAAACATATTCTTCATTAAAATTACGTTAAATGTAGCCTATCATGAATTTCTAGTATGTGACATTACAAAATTGTCAGCACGTGGATAAATATTGAAACAGTGCAAGGTATATGGGACGAAAGCACAATGGCCCATAGAATTTGGAAGGACTAAATAGATCACTTCAGGATCTATGAAATAACACAAGTTTAATGGTGTAAATAAGTGTAATGCTAATATTGTCAGGCGATTTTCGTCAAACGTTGCCTGTCATTCCAAAATCTACACCAACGGGTCAAATTAATGCTTGTTTGAAAAAGTCGGTCATATGGCAATACGTAATAACAATTAAATTATAAACAAATATGAGAGCAAAAATTTCAAGAGACGAAAAAGCACAAGAATTTTCTGAAAAGCTTTTACATAGGAGATTAAATAGGAGAAGACGCCTATCCTACACTTGCAAATTCTGCACAAATCGTACTGACAAATGAATTATGCAACATTATTGAAACACCTGCACAACTCATAACCTAAATATATTTGAATATCGTCGAAAATTATACTGATTCAGAATATACTGATTGAGAATTATTATGCGAGCGAGTTATTCTAACGACAAAAAATTACATTGTTATCAACAGGACTGTCCAAGAGATGATTCCAGACAAAGAGAAAACTTACATGTCAATAGATGTAATGATAAATGCAGATGAGAGTGTCAACTTTCCTACTGAGTTTTTAAATTCACTGAATTTCAGGAATGTCATTACGTTGCCTCAAATTGAAATTGGCTCAATAATTATTTTACTGTAAAGGAAAAGGGCAAATGGTAAAGAAAAAGGGCAGATAGTACTTATACTGCGAATACCTTTAATATCGACTGGATTGTCCTTCACTTTTAAGCAAATACATTTCTCGGTAAAGTTAGCTTACAGCATGACCATCAACAAAGCACAGGGTCAAACATTAAAATATTGCAGTGTTAACTTAAAGGACACATGCTTTTCACACGGCCAATTGTATGTTGCGTGTTTGCAAGTTGGATCACCTCAAAATTTGATCATTTACAGTCCAGACTATAAAATTCTAAATATCGTGTATAAACAAGTGTTGTGAGTAAAAATTAATAAAACATAACTGTGTATAAAAAATATAAATGTTTTGTATATATAAGCATGTATTATGAAAAAATTTTTTTATTAAAATAAGTATTTTGAATAATTTGTGTTTAGATTCAATTATATTTTTCATTAATATATATATATATATATATATATATATATATATATATATATATATATATTTATATATATATATATATATATATATACATATATATATATATGTATATATATATATACACATATATATATACATATATATATATATATATATAAACCACGCTACACTTTTGGCATCTTTTCATTTTGCTTCATTGTGGCATCATGGACTTCTCATGACATAATTAACAATTTTGTTGCGAATATTCATCACTAATTAGCATATGATTTTATATATTTATATATAGATATATATTATAATATACATTCATGCAGATTGTAAGCACTTAGACCTCTCCCCCGTATTGAATATGTTTTGATTCCTGTGTACATTATTGAAAATAAAGTTTATACTGGGCAGGATTTTGCTTCCTTCCGATACAACATTGCCAACCTTTGCAATGCATTAAGAGCAGCAATATGAGATAACCTATATAGTTGATTTGTTTGCTTCGAAATTGAATTTACAGTTTCAAATCTACTTTGCGATTTTGTTGATTACCTCATCTTGGTAGGTCTTTCATCATTGATTTTCTTGGATTTGATTTTAATATAAATTAAGTCAGATAGACCGTGATAAGATCACTGAGTATTAAAAAAATTCATAAAAGCAGCATACAAACGCTACCTTCTAAAAATTTATTTGGTAATAAAATAAATTCGGGTAATAAAATACAAAGTTAAAACAGAATCACATGCTTTATTATACTAAAGAAATTTTAAAGAAATTACATAATAACATAATTTTACAAATCATAAATCGAATTGAAAATATTAGAAAATATACGGAGTATAAAGGGAAGCGGCAAAGAAAGATTTGTTTGTAATGAAGTCTGTATAATCATAAAAGTAATAATTAAATATTAAATAAACTGTTTTCTCATAAAAATAATGAACAGCGACTACAATTCATAACAAAGAATAAAAAAATCGGCATCATTTTATAAATTGCAATATAAACAATTATAAATATATTGAAATCTAAAGGTAGTGACAAAGAACAATTTGTTTGTAATGTCGTCCATATAAGCATGTAAATAACTACTTGTATTAAATAAATTGTCTTCTCATAAAAAAAAAGGCAATAAAAAGTGCTGTGAGAGATTATAACATTTCGTAAACATTATGAATAGTAAATAATCGGCATTATTGATAAACTGAAATACAAACGATTATAAATATATGGATGTCCAAATGTAATGACTCCGTATAATCGTGTAAATAAATTACTTGTATTAAATAAACTGTCTTCCCAAAAAAAAAAACAATAAACAGTGATTGTTATGTAGTATCTAGTAAGTAATATCACATGTAGTATCTAGTAAGTAATATCACATAAGAAATATACTCTTATAATAAATTTAAAGAACTAAACATAATTTTATAAACTGTGAAATACAAACGTATGTAAATATAAGGAAGTCTATAGACAAGGGGCAGAGCGTTTTATTTTGTAATACATCCATACATTATTTTTATTAATAGCTGACTATTACTAAAATTACCACAAATTAAATGTAACGGGTACAATATAATTTACAATTAATATGGCATTAATATAACTTTACAAACTATGTAACCAATAAGTTGTTTTGAAACAATTTTTGTAATAAAGTCAATTTGCCATAACGTTTAAAAATAAAGTAATTGTTAATGGATTTCCAAGGGACTATTATTATAGTTAATGTAATATAAATTAATTTTTTAATATCACTATAAACTGGGTACAGAAGTCAATAAATATTAATAAATGTTTAAAATAGATAATAGTCTATATATTATTTTTTTGTATACATATTTTGAACATATACTTTCATTTTTAACCAGTCCTTATTATGAAAAATTTATACTATGTAATGTATGTATACTACGTAATTCTTCACACTCGTGGCGTGTAGGTGGTTGTTTTGACTTTACATGTTTGCTAAAGAACTTTAAAACAATACTTTTATGTTTGGCAGATCAAGGTACTAAATTTCTCCTTTTCTTTTTAACAATATCTACAACATTACTCACGTCACTTAATTCATATTTTTGTAAAACGGCCGTTTCACTCTCTCTGTTAGGCGACGTAGGAGGTGAAGTTATAATTTCATTGTATTCTGTAACATCTTCAGTTTCTTCTTCAACTTTTTCCAGTCAATTTTCTTTTAAATGTAATATAATCTAATGATTTGCCTTTAAAATCATCTTGCTTTACCATTTTCCATATGAATTAATAATTTTAAACTATTACGATTTGGTAAATAAAAGTGGCTAATTGTCTCTTGTCAGTATCATTAATGTTGAATATTTGTGTAAGTATTGCTAAATGTTTCCGCAGTTTTGTTGAAGTAGCTTTTACATTTTTGGCCCCACAGGACTTTGCATATTTTTCTAAAACTTTATAACTGCACAATGGATCCTCATACCCGGGCTTTGCAAATAAAAATTGCATTGTTCTCAGATATATACTTGTATCTGATAGAGTTCAATAATTTAATATCTCTTTACACATCCAAACTAAACAAAACTGGTATTCCGCAACCTCTCTTGCCTCTTATTACAATACGCTTAAAACTTTTAACCAATATTATTTCTGTAGTAGAAATAGTACGGCCAAATTTCTCATAGGTATCGTTATCATAAGCTCTTGGTCAACATCTATTCAAAAATATTACCCTACAATAAACAGTCTCCAATAAATCGATATATACTTCGATATTGTTATTTTATATTTATATATATATATATATATATATGTTTAGTGCAAGTTGAACTAATTTTGTTGTCACGGTCTTCGCTTTTTCACATAAATGATTTTTAAGCAATTTTAAATCACTTGCTTGTACCTTGTTCCACATCTATCATAATAATATGATTTAAATCATCGCAACCTTGGCCTGAAACATCAAATTTCCAATTTGCTTCAATCAAGTGTATTAAAGTTTTTAAATCAGCCTCTATTGGCGTGACAGTTAAATTTGAGTCTTCTTTTAAAATGTGCATTATTGCTATATTACAGCACTGTTTAATGGATGGGTTCATGTTTATGACGATTGAAAGAGCACTGTAGTTATCGTTATTAAAATTAGAAACATTTTTAGTGACAGTGACAATTAATCATAATTTTGCAGTTTAAGGTAATCTGTCAAATATTTTATAGACCACTTAAGTTTTTTTAACTCTATGAGTATCTTTCTATACTCTATAGATACTATGACTATCTATTACATGTTTCGCAAAGTCACATTGATGAAATGTTTTTCTCTTCGAATTTGCATATACTGAACTCCAAATTCACAAATTAAATATCCTTTTTTGTTTCCAGTGGCACACGGCCCGGTCTCATTTTAGGAAACACATTTTCTTTTAACTGACTATCTATTTCTAAATTACATAACATTTGGGGCTGAACTTGAGTATTAGTAGTTGTGGATGCGGGTCACATTTCTTGTTATGTTTCCATAGTCGTTTCCTTGAATCTAACCCCAAGCACTTTTAGCAAGGCAAGTAGTCGGATATTCGACCATATTTAGTTTTTTTCATAGGTTTTACACATTTTTATATATTAGCTATGTAAGTGCCCTTTTTTCGCAAATTACGAAGAAAATTCTTTCTACTGTAACTTTTGTGTAGTTCTCCTTCGTCATTCGATGCTTCATTATTTGGAAGTCCATATGTTTCATCTCGGTCGCTATCATCACAATATGAATCACAATTATATTGAGAATCGTGTGGTCGATTATTTACATTTCTACATGGGTTTTTTTTCTTATTTGACCATTTATCGTTTGGTGGTATGTATGTTTCATCTCGGTCGCTATCGTCATAATACGAATTACTATCATTGGGAGAACTGTGTGGTCTATCGTTAAAAATAGTGTATAATTCTTTTTTTTTACTCAGCTACTCATCATTTTGAGGTATATTGCATGTTTTATCTTGATCGCAATTATTATTACATGAAGCTCTATGATCATTTTTATTTTTTTGGGAGAAAAACAAAAGTATGTTTCAATAGATTTCGACCGATCAGAAGTATTCAAGTTGCTAGGAGTTATTAGAAAATCTTCGTCAGGAACGCCATTCAACATTTTAAAAAACGAAACAAAGGATAAAATCCGTTAGAAAATTGTAGTCGGAAGAAGTAATGAGATCTTTTATATTGGATTAAGGAAGAGTGACATCAAATTCATTTAAGGTAATAGCAGACTTGCTACTCTGCATACTTGAGGATGAAATAATAGCTGAATCTATAATAGAAATAGTAGTGGCAATCTCTCGTGACCGAGTACATAAAACAGTTGAATCTATGGTTGCCCAGTCAAATTTATTGGATCCAGAATTATCAGTTAAGATTAAAGATCCACCCGAGAGACGCTTGGCCTGATTGTAACAATATTTTCTGAAAACACATACTGACTATTTTGATGTGCCAAATGAAATTTCATGTGCTGTTGATTGCCCACAGAAACAGGGTTTAGTTCTTGTGATATCTTTATTAGCATTACTTAATTTTTTTTGTTTTTCATCCTTATTCACATCGCAGGCTTATGTTTTTGTTTTTACGAAAAAAGTTGCGGAAACCATTTTTGGAAACGGTTTATGGTGAAAAAATATATGGTAATGAGAGAAATATTTGTTGACTAAAACTATAATTTATGCTATCGACAATGCAAATAGTCTGCCATGTTATAAAGCTATTATACAATTGTTTATATCTGAAATCTGTCAAAGAAGCATGTAATTAAATATTACAATTGCCCCTGGTTCTTTTATTTATCTAATATTGCATAATTTTGCACCGTCCTTGAATGTGTCTCACATTCTAATAAAAATTACGCCTCTCTTTCTTGTTAGAGATTACACCGGGTACTGTCAATTTTTATCTTTTTTAATTACGTCAATTACTTGGCTTTCATTCTCACTTTAACAAAACCAGTAGGAAACGCGTAGCTCATTTTTTTAAAGGGAATAATACATTTATTGTGAAACTCTAACCTATGGCAATTAGTTGGAGTGAAAGTTATTCAGTATGGATATATTTGAAAAATATATCAATAATTTTCCTTTGTATTAAAATGTATACATGAGTAAAATTCGCGCTATGAGAGTTCAGTGCACATTTGGGCATTTATAAACAGTTAATGGTACATAATATTTCTATTAAATTATTAACAAAATTTTAATTTTTTAGGATATAACTATATTGTTAACAGGCTCATCCATTGTAAAAATATGTATAACTCCACTTAGAATTAGCTCATTTATTTTAGGATTTTTAATATGATGTTATATAGCACAAGTAACAACTACTTGTTCTATATAATATCATATTATGACTACTTTAAGATTTTAGGTCAGTCGTACACTGTGATCGGGTATGAGTACCAAAAAAATGTATTAAAAGGCCAAAACTTTTTGTTGCGTGAACTGAAAATTTTGAGACAATTCATAATCAAAAGTTTAGTAAGGTGAGCTGTTGAACCTGGTATCGTATTTTTGCCACTATTTTTGATTAAAAGTTGGAAACACTTTTAAAATTGAATTCTTAAAGGTTTTTTTACGGCACATTTATATATTTAGCAGCGCAAATTGCAAATGAATTACAGCATGACGGGCAATGTTTCACTCAATGCATATTTAATCGTACAAATCCTCAAATTAACGAGTAATAAAACTATTCACACTTGTGGGTTAGTATATATATAACAATACTTGAATTAAGGTTATTGCAAAGTCACATTATATTCATCAACTTATAGTCCAAAAATATATATTCTTTACATATGTTTTGGGCACGGATTACAATAATTTTTGCTGTGAAGAAATTTACCAATGCAAAACTTAAAATTTGAATCGAGTTGTAAACGTATTCAGTCCTGCAATACAGATAACTGAGAGACAATTATTATAGAAGATATGATAAAATTGACAAATTTCGGTAGCAGTGACATCCTTAAATCAAAAAGACAGCACACGGTGAAGATGCCCTTGTCGTCCCTTTGTACAATTTCTAGAAGCGTGTCCATTACATCGTTTAGATCTGGACCTTGAAATCCAGACATAATTTATTCATGTGGGTAAGATGTTTTATGTACAAAATTAATTAAAATAAATAAAAAAAATATGTGAAGGCAGCTTACGGAAGTAATAGAATTCATTAAATGCATTCCATTGGCCGCGCTGACATGGCTGGCTGAAGAATTTATTATGTAATATAAAATTTTTCTTTGCCTCAACTTGTGTACTTTCTAAGATGTCAACGAGGCCACTGTTAAACTACTAATAATTACTATGTCTTTATAGACTCTTATCGGGAAGTCCACAGATAAAAACCATTCTTAATTTATTCGTAAATAGACACTAAATGATTAAAAAATCTTAATACTCACTCATGTCTGGTATAAGTTTCAGCATGATTATGTTTACTTCCAATTCACGAAACTCCAGAACCAAATTTTCGCAAAATGTGCAAACCATTGCTAAAATGATCAGGTACATTGTCAGCCATTCTATGAAACTAGCCATCGAGCCTTGATAAAATATCTGCAATTTGAGTTAAGTAATAAAATTCGGTAACTGTATCCAGTTAGGTACCTTCTGGATTGTAACCAAAATTATGACATTAAAAAAAACAATCTAGTTGTTATGAGGGAATAACTTGATACTGATACACACACAGACATTCACATATATGTGTGTGTATATATATATATATATATATATATATATATATATATATATACATATATATATACAGGGTGTCCAGTGGCAGATTTCAATGTTTGAAAAATTGTAAAAAAAAACTACACCTCTAATACAAAGTAGGTTTATTTTAACTTTATAACAACAAATGTGGATTTCATTTTTTAAAAACCACGTTTTCCAAATGGTGGCCATCGAGTCTGACACACTCTTCGAGTCTAGCACGCATGTTTTCAAAAACATGTTTGCAGAGCGACTGGGGTATCCTACTGTCTTCGGTCACAGTGCTCGGATTTGTTTTGTAAACAACGGATTTTAAGTATCCCCATAAGAAAAGTCACATGGGCTTAAATCGGGTGACCTAGGTGGCCACGGTACGGTATCTTTTCGGGATATGTTTTTTTCTGGAAATAACTGCCGCACTGCATTCATGGACACATTAGCAGTGTGAGATGTGGCCCCGTCCTGCTGGAACCATGTATTTTGGTTGAAGGATGGACTATTCTGTAGTTCTACTCTGAACAAGTCATCTGGGCATATTTTTCCGAATTCACAGTTACAGTTTGGCCACGTTGATTGTCAAAGAAATAAGGCCCTATGATTGCAGATGCAGACATTGCACACCAGACTGTTACTTTAGGCTTATGTAAAGGCTCTTGATGCATTTGTCTTGGGTTGTGGACATCCCAGTAACGAAAGTTCTGCTTATTCACATATCCTCCAATGTGAAAGTGAGCTTCGTCACTAAAGAATATGTTACCCATCCGGGTAGCAGTACGAAATCTCAATAACATCACCTCCACGTAAGTTTTTCTTAATTCAAAGTCAGAATCGTGTAAATCTTGAACAAGTTAAATATTATATGGCTGGAACTTGAGCTTTTTTCGCATTATTACCTGTAAAGTTGATTTCGGAATTCCCAATATCGATGAATGTGTACGCAGTGATAAACGGGGATTTTCAACGACAGAAACCATAACACACTCGACATTTTCATCTGTGGCTACCAGTGGTGTAGGTCCTGGCCTGGGCCTATTTAATGTTGATCCTGTAGCTCTGAACCTTGCTACCCATGACTGAATGAGGTTGATCGATGATCCATCACGTAATCGACGAATACTGTAACGATTATTAAATCGACGGCGTGCTACAGACAGCAAAAAGTCCACTCAAAATGTACGCCTCGACGGCAAAAGCGCAGTGCTCTCCACTCCACTGTTCCATGGCTACTAAAACATCCGCACCACTTGCGCTTCTAACAACGCCCTCCGCACCCCTCTTATGTGTTGCGTTCAGAAACTATGTTTGTTTAAACTTTGAAATCTGCCACTGGACAGCCTGTATATATATATATATATATATATATATATATATATATATATGTATATATATATATACATATATATATATATATATATATATATATATATATATATATATATATATATATATATATATATATATATATATATATATACTTATGTTTATTCTTCTTAGTCATTACACTCTTGGCAAAGTATCACTCGTCTTGCAGACGAGTGATGCGCCATAAGATATCTCTCTATTCCTCTTTATCAGCTGTTCTCCGGGTGCACTCTTGTAGCGAAATGTCCACTACAAGAAAAATACACAAAATTAATGCTGGAACGAGTCTGGTTTTTGTTGTTTCTGTGATATTATTATTCTTCCATATCCTCTTCAGCTCATCCATAGCAATAGTCATATGCCTTTTGATTTCATCAGTACATCAGGCATCATTAGATATTAATGCCCCCAAATAAACGTGCGATTGCACCATCTTGCAATTCACTAGTTGGGTAATTTCGGGCAATTTATCATTAGCGCTTTCAACTCTCATAATCTTCGTCTTATTACAATTACCAAAGCCTCCCTAAAGATTTAAGAAGTCTGCCTTTTCGGGCGCAATCTCCCTGGATAGAAAGGTTTTGAAACGCCCATTTAAGATATGTTGTAAGACTGCGTTCATGAGCAATTGAGGCAATAAGGTGGCGTGTCTTTGTGGAATCCTTTTCTCATGCTGTAGAATAAAAATTTTGTAAATCCATTGCTTCGGTAAAAAATTATATTTCCAAAACATGGAATGACTACTGTCAATCACTATTCCAGGATCCACAGTCCAAGAATTTTGCATCGTTAGAATCAACGAATGAAGAATTAGAACCAAACATTCTAAAAGGAGAAGTTAGAGCTGCAATACCTTAACACGGGGGAAGCCACAGGTATAGTTGATATACTAATTGAGACTATCAAGACCTTGAGCGAACAGAGAGTAGAAATTTTTCAAATGCTGTGTAATAAAATAGGCAGACAAGCGTACTGGTTTCATTAGTATTTTTTTAACGTTATCTAACAAAGAATATAACAAGTATCATACCGTTTTTTAATCTGGACTAAATGCGCTAACTTTTAAAGTATCTCGCCAAAGTAGTGTAGTACAATTTTTTAAGGTATAAGCATTTAAAGTTAGATGATGAAACATTTTGAGTGCATAGTTGGGTAAAAAAGATTATTTTTTTTTTAAGTAAAGCACTTTTGTTTCTATTTTAGACTGTGCTTAATGTAATGGTTATTCAGGACTAAATAACTAAAATTAGAATCAAGAAAAATGAAAATTCATAGTCACAGTACTTGAAAGAAAGTCACAAGGTGGCAATTTTCTTGATTTTTTTAAAAAATACCTATAATTTTAAAAGTATAAGACCTAGATCTTTTTCGGATTGTTCTGAGAACTGTTACAAGCTGGCCTATCCCCCATTTTAGGCTTGACGTTGATTTCTGGGGCACCTGTATATATATATATATATATATATATATATATATATATATACATACATATATATATATATATATATATATATATATATATATATATATATAGTAGATTTTATGACACTGACTAACAAGTTTTCAGCCTTTTCAAAGAAATAAATAGAATATTTAAGAAACTTCGATACCATTCGAGATAGTCGAGTGTGTAAAAAGAGCGTGGCTTGTTCTTCAATCTCATTTATATTTAAAGTGTAATATATGAATGATCTCAAAATTCCTGTGTTTCACTGTTTATTTTATGAATTATTGTATGGTAATTCTGCATCAAAAACTATACATCGTATAAATGAGAGTTCCAGTGATTAATTACTATAGTTCCCGCTATTTTACCATAGCGATAACACTTTGAGAGCTCAATCCAGGTTAATATCACAAATTAGTCACTAATTGAAAGAGATTCCAGAGTTTCAACGCGGGTTTTGATTACTTAATTTAAATGCTGTCATGGTAGAATGGAGAAACAGTAACTAGAACTAGGCTAAGTCTAGTATGTTTGTATAATTTAGTTAAAATCTACTTGATTTTTATAAAGGTACGCATGTATCATACATCGGTATGTTCGTTCGTTGAATATCGTTCAACTGGTTAAACAAACTTGAGATAAGTATATCATACTGTAAATGCCAGTGGTTGTGTAAAAATAATTGGTCGAACCGGTATGAATTAATTAATCCAATCACAAAAAGATCATATTATTTGGTAGATGGGATATTAAAAGAGTCATATGTTGGAAAATACAGGTGGTCAGATTCAAAATTTGGGACTTGAACTTCGTTAAAAAATTTCACGATGTAACTAAATTTTGAGACTGTGTGGCAATAGCTGCCTACATATTGCAAGTATTATTAGATTAAAATTAATGCAGCTGGGATTGAACATGATTCTATGGTCCCCATATTCAGAACAGCAGACGCCGTCCTAATTTATTTATTGTTTTAGAAAATTTAAAGACTACATTTTGCGTGGAAATAACTTGCAAATCGAGAATTGTCTTCGAGAATTATTTGATCAAATTTTCAATTAAAAACCAACAACTGTTTATTTTAATGCTATCCATTATTTGCCAAAATATAAGGATGATTAGTTAATGATATTGATGCACATGTATATTGTTCATAAAATATTCTGAGGTATAGTCACAAAATTTTACATTTACTCTTTTTAATTTTACTCTTGCAAACATTCATTCATTATTTGCCTTCCTAACTATTGTTATTTTAAACTAACGAGTTCCATAAAATATATGTGGGAAAACTTTACGTGACAAAATTACATGCAGATATTTAAGAAGAATGCCATTTAAAAAAGTGTGACCAATGTTAAATTGTTTGACCCATGAATATAAGAACCTAGTTTAATTACATTAAACATAATGTTAGGAAAAAATAGTCTACATGGAAGAAATCAGAGAGAGAACATGGATGAACCAGTAACAGATAGTGAATCTGATTAAGAAATATCTAAAAGATATTCATAAGCATGTTATAATAAGACATATCAATGAAGTGAAAGAATATTAGGATATGAGAGTATGAGGTTCCAAAATCTTTGCTTTGATAGGTAACAAGATGAAGGTGTAAATAGGCCGAAAGATAAAGGAAGATTACAATGGTTGTTACGTACATTAGACATAAAACTGCTTGCTGTTTTTTGTTTCTTTTCATGTGTCATTGTTAGTCTGTACAACAATCTATCTCACTTTTTCTTTCATCACTCCTATTTCGTCATATCTGCTATCTATTGTCCCCTCCCTACAACCCCACTTAACTTTATCTGCCCTGTGTTGAAAACTATCTCACTTTTTCTTTCATCACACCTATTTTGTCATATCTGCTATCTATTGTCCCCTCCCTACAACCCCACTTAACTTTATCTGTCCTGTGTTGAAAACTATATTACTTTTTCTTTCATCACTCCTATTTTGTCATATCTGCTATCTATTGTACCCTCCGTACAACCCCACTTAACTTTATCTGTCCTGTGTTGAAAACTATCTCACTTTTTCTTTCATCACTCCTATTTTGTCATATCTGCTATCTATTGTCCCCTCCCTACAACCCCATTTAACTTTATCTGTCCTGTCTTGCAAACTATCTCACTTTTTCTTTCATCACTCCTATTTTGTCATATCTGCTATCTATTGTCCCCTCCCTACAACCCCACTTAACTTTATCTGCCCTGTGTTGAAAACTATCTCACTTTTTCTTTCATCACACCTATTTTGTCATATCTGCTATCTATTGTCCCCTCCCTACAACCCCACTTAACTTTATCTGTCCTGTGTTGAAAACTATCTCACTTTTTCTTTCATCACTCCTATTTTGTCATATCTGCTATCTATTGTCCCCTCCCTACAACCCCACTTAACTTTATCTATCCTGTGTTGAAAACTATCTCACTTTTTCTTTCATCACTCCTATTTTGTCATATCTGCTATCTATTGTCCCCTCCCTACAACCCCACTTAACTTTATCTATCCTGTATTGAAAATTATCTTACAATTTCACTTTTCTTTTGGATATTAATCTTCACTTACAAACTTACCCCACCGTAGCAATATTATTTTCATTTTAAAGAAACCAAAAATAATCTATTCATAGAATCACATTCCAAAAATTCTCAACACTTTATTCATTGCTGTTAATTATCAAGTTTTATTGAATATTGAATATATTTGGCGTTAATTTTGTAGAAATTCATTATTCGTAAAAAATTGTGCATAATGTGTGTAAGCGCTTTAGTATACAGTAATGAATGCGCAAAAAAACGATTAAGTTTAATAACGTTTAAAGATTAATTATATAATACCGCCAATATTATATTATATAATAATATAATATTGGCGGATTAATGTACCCATCAGAAGACTTCATAAAAATATGTAAAATTACTGAAACATTAGTAAAGCATATTGCAAACAAATCTCACGATTTCAATTTGAAACCACAGCGTACAAAACCAATGATTTAAAATAAAATACTAGCATATTTTGTAGAACATCATGTTTTTGATTCTCTTACATTCCATCTGTTTGAGCAATTTGCGACTGAAAATCACATTTGATACGGACCGTTGCTGAGAGATACATACGAGTAGATGTTCGATTTGGCTATCTAATTACTTGTATGAGGCATACTACCACAAAATGTCAAGTACTAAATAAGTATATACTATTTCAAGGTCAGTAGTTAAAAGAATACAACGGTCTTCAATAAAACGACAAATAATTTTATTAATGCTTATGAGTACAAGAAAGTAAGTACAGTATTTGGTGTTTTGGTTCCAAAATGGTTATTTAATATCACAGTGATTTTTTTTCAACCGAGATTCGAACCCAGAGCATTCAACAGCCGAAGTGTGATTTAGCTATCGTGGTCGTAATTATTATTAGTGCATTACTACCACAAGTTTAGTGCTGTTTGATTTTAGTTCGGAACACTAAGTGAACTTGTAATTTACCCAAAAAAATTAAAATCGTGTAAAATAAAAAATATTAAATTGTAAACTTTTTAGCCAATCAATGAGTGATCAATTATTGTTTCATTTATTTTACCGCAATATCAATATTGTCGATAATCAATTGTAACTAATTTACCTGTGTCATTCACTAATTAAAACTGCGTGATGTAATTAAGGGCGGGGCTGACGACTAAAGTTACATGCCTCGTTCGGCAACATAAACTGTCTTATCACCGTTCTATCTTGATCTATTTCTATGGTTATATGAATACGTTAAAAACCATATTATGCATGGTCCATGTAGTTTGTTAAATACAAACGCGGTTTGTATGAGAGATGGAAAGTATTGAAAGGATTTTCCTAAAGAATTTTTTGAGGTAACAGTTGAAGCAGTAAAGGATTATCTGTTTTACATGAGACGTGATAATGGTCGAACCTTAGATATTAGAGGTGAAACTCTAAACAATAAATATGTTGTTCCTTATAATCCGTATCTTCTTACACAATTTAACTGTCTCATTAACGTTGAAATTTGTATTACTCGTAGAAGCATAAAATACATGTATAAGTATGTCCATAAAGGATATGATAGTACAAGCATTGAATTGAATGATGCTAATGATACGAATGCAAATGTTTCAATTGATTAAGAAAGACATTTTATAAGTAAAGTTTATGTGGGATCTACCGAGGCTGTATAGCGTATATTTGAATATGAAATGCACTATCAATTTCATACGATTTATAGTTTAGATATATATTTGCCAAATAGAAAAAACCTTATATTTAGATTAAGGCAAGAACAAAATGCAGTTAATAACATTAGAAATACTAAGTTATTAGCATTTTTTGAACTAAATAAAGTATTAATATCTTATAGTGAAATTCCTGTTCATTACGTATGACATGATAGGGGAAAAAAATGGAAAATACGATCACGCGGTGGAGATAAAATAATTTCACGCATGTATGCAGTATATTCTAAAGATATATAACTATTTCATTCAAGAATTTTGTCACTACATGTTTACTGTCCAAAGTGCTTTGAAGACCTTAGAATGTATAATGACATTATTTATAATACATTTATAGAAGCATGCCGTGCACAAGGTATAGTTTCCGATGGTAACGAATGAAAGCAGTGTTTGGAGGAAGCCATAAACTTTCAATCACCAAAACAAATGAGAGAATTATTCGCAATAATATGCGCATTAAATATGCCAACTAAGGCATTATTATTATGGAATTAATTTAAAGCACATTTAATATATTACAAGGAATTATGACATTAATACTGCATTTAATCATATTGTTTTAGAAATTGAAGATATTTTAATAGGTTACAATTTACATTATAAATCATTTGGTCTACCAGTTCCGGCTGTATTGCCAGTGAGTAATACAGGTAAAGCGATTGACATAGTAGGAGAAGAAAGATTGTTTCAACAGTTTTATATAAGTGCAAATGTTGAACAAAAAAATTTTATGGATCATGTTATTCGTGAAGTGCAATATTGTAATACAGGGTCGAATATTTTCTGTTTAACTGTGCATGCGAGTTGCGGTAAAATATTTTTTCAAACTGCCATCATACATAAATTAAATTCGTTGAACCTTCGTTGTATTGTCACTACTTTCAGTGGTATTGCTGCAACACTATTGATTGGTGGTAGAACAATACATAATGCATCCAAATTGCCAATTCCAGCATTAGAGAATTCAGTTCCAAATATTACGCCAAATAGTTCTAAATGACTTTATTTTAACTCAGTATAAATCTATGTGTCCAAAAAATTTATTTAAAATTAAAGATTCGTTTTTAAGCGATTTAGCAAATGACCCAATTCAAAAAAAGTAAACCATTAGGTGGTAAAACCATTTTATTGAGTAGAGATTTTAAATAAATTTTACTGGTTGTTCGACACGGGACACTCTCTATTTTGATTGAAAATTGTGCGGTTAGGTAGAATCAATTTAATTCATTTCATAATTTTTGGGGGGTAAAAATGGTGTTAGGCCTTGGTGGTGCATAATTATGCTAGTAGGTATGTACCTAGAAAAAGCTGAGTTAGAGCCGGTAGCGAACGCCTAAGTGTGCATGATGAGGCTATCAGACGCGCATCATAAAGTCCTGTCTTACACGTCCTCGCCACTGCCAAATTGCCGCCGCAGTCTGATAGTGGACTCATATTTGTGAGTCGTCCCATTCCCCGGGCAATGTCATGGTCAACAGCGAGTCTTGCACAACACATCTACCTCATGACCTTGATAGCAAAGTAAGAAGGGCGAAGGCGAGTCGTCGGCGCCTTAAAACCGATAAACCTAGCTAAGGCAGACAACCCTGACAAAAAAACCAGTGTGCAGCCCGAAAGGGGTGCCCCAGCACCGTAACCCTGTGGTCATGTCTCGCAAGACCGGGAGCCTGAGCTTCGCCACTTGGGCTACGAGGAAGGTAACCTCTATAAAAAATCCCCTAATCCCACGGTGCGGCACGCGCCCATGGGATGTATGACTGGCAGGTTAGTCAGCCTCTAGCGACCAAACTCGACGTACCAGGCGACTCGTCGTAGTAAATAGCCTTCTGCTGAGAATGGGCGTCACCTCAGTAGTGACCATATATATCGGCCCTCTCGTGGGAACCATCATGAATAATTTACTCAATAAAAATACACCTCAACATAGAGATACAACAAATACCAAAGGCACTCCTTCAAGAGTATTTACTCAACAGATATTTCATAAGGGAATGCTCGAAAGTAAACCTCGATCCAACTCTATTGGTGAAATTCCAATCTCCATACTCCAACAACCTGAAGATGATATTATCACTCCTCAACAACCAGAGGATAATACTTCTTTAAATGACTCTCAAGACAGTAACCACATGAATTGGACAGAGGTTACAGGAAAGAAAAGACTGCGCTCTAGTCCCGATGGTACAAAAGGATCAGCCAAACAAACAAAATTAGATACATATTGGCTGGCTCAACCCCAACCAATACCTACAACAAACAGATTTTCACATCTGTAGGACGACAATATGCAGGAATCAAGTCCAACAAAAAAAGAAAAGCCCATTAGACCTCCCCCTATTTTCGTTGGTAAAGTTGAAAACATTCAACCACTTATCAGCTTACTGAGAGAACATAGTACCGATAATTATGAACTTAAGGTGATTAATAATGAGCAAGTCAAAATTCAAGCAAAAACATCAGAGGCTTATAGACACATAGTGAAACAGCTCGAAATAAAAAACACAGAATTTTATACATACAAGCCTAAACATGAAAGAAACTTCAAAGTGGTCCTTAAAAATATACATGCATCAACAGACTTAAATGAAATCAGAGAAGAGCTTTTAGAAATGGGTCATGACTGTGTTAATATCTGGAATATTAAACAAAGCAAAACAAAAAAGCCATTGCCAATGTTTATAGTCAAACTTAAACCAAATGACACAAATAAAAATATATACCAAGTAAAGAGCCTCCTAAACTGTAAAATAGCTTTCGAACCCCTCCGCCCTAAATGAGAAATACCCCAATGTGCCAAATGTCAACAGTACGGACACACTAAGACTTATTGCCATCGAAACCCAAAGTGTATTAAGTGTGCAGGAGATCATCTCTCAATTGATTGTCCTCGGAAGACTCGATCCGACCAAGTGAAATGTGTCCTTTGCGATGGAAATCCGTCTAACTACAAGGGATGTCAAGTGTACAAACAACTGCAGAAACTTAAACTATCCGGCAAACCCGAAATAGTACACAAATGTCAACTGCCACTACCCGCACCTTCTCAACCAACTGAACAGACAACACGGCCTCTGAAACATCAAACTCAAAGAAAATATAGTGACATCCTGATTGGAAAACCTAACGAGCCTGACGAACAAGAAGAGATGACACAAATCAACTCTGACAGAAACGACATTCAGGAATTAATGACTATGATAAAGCAAATGATGCAACAGCTAACTACTATGACCAACCTACTTATAACACTTACGACGAAATTGACAAATTCGATTCACTAAAAATTGTAATCTGGAATGCCAATGGGCTGTCACAACACACCCTTGAGGTGAAAGCTTTTTTAGAATTACACAAAGTAGACATACTTCTGATATCAGAAACACACTTGACTGTAAAGAGTCATTTTAATTTACGATCATACACATTTTACCATACGATGCACCCTGCTGGCAATGCACGTGGAGGTAGCGGCATACTAATAAAAAATAATATAAAACATCACGAGACTGCTAATTATTGCACAAATGAAATACAAGCCACAAACATAGTGATTGAGGACTGGGCTGGACCACACACAATCTCAGCGGTATACAGCCCTCCGAAAATTAAGATAAAACAGGATGATTATGAGAAATTCTTCATCACCTTAGGACTCCGATTTGTGGCTGGAGGCGACTACAACGCCAAACACTCGTACTGGGGCTCACGTATAATAACACCAAAGGGCCGGCAGCTACTCAGAGCTGTTGAAAACTTAAGCCTATCTTGCATATCTCCTGGTGAACCAACTTATTGGCCCACTGACGTAAACAAGAAGCCTGACCTTTTAGACTTCCTAATAACAAAGGGTATAGGTAGCACATATTTTACGTGCAAATGTATACCTGAACTCTCTTCGGATTACTCTCCGGTTGAAATACTATTCAAGAGAAATATAACACAAATAACTAACACACTCCGGGTATATAATAAAAAAACCGACTGGCACTGCTTCCGAGAGTCAATATCAGGATCTCTGAACATGAACCTACCACTTAAAACACCGTCTGACATAGAAGAAGCCGTTGAACATTTCAATTATTGTATCCAGCAATCTGCTTGGCTCGCTACACCTGGAACCACGAATAAAATACCCAACGCACTAAGGTACCCAGCCAATATCAGAGAAATGGTTGCAAAGAAGCGAAAAGCTCGTAAACTTTGGCAACAAACTCGTCTTCCTAAAGACAAGGCTCGTCTTAATTCACTGGGCTCTGAGCTGAGAAAACTATTATGGGATGACCGAAATTAAAATATCCAGGAATACCTTAGAGAGTTAGATCCCACTGCTGCGACTGACTACTCATTGTGGAAGGCAACTAAAAAACTTAAGCGTCCCATGATATCCCGACCACCAATACGCAAAACAGATAACAGCTGGGCTACCAAAGATTCTGACAAAACGCAGACATTCGCTGATCATCTCCAAAATGTCAAGGTTCTACTCAGACAGAATCCGTATCGAAGTTCCTAAACGAAACACATCAAATGAATCAATTATGCTTTCCCATTAAAAGTTTCTCTAAACATGAAGTTCAACAAGCAATTAAAAAACTTGATGTTAACAAGGCTCCTGGGTATGACTTGATAACTGCTGGAATTTTGAGGGAATTGCCTGACAACGGTGTAACTTTCTTAACTTACATTTATAACTCTATCCTGAGAACTTCATCAGTACCAAGCCAATGGAAAGTTGCTTCAATTATTATGGTACCTAAACCTGGAAAAAACTCAGAAGATGTAAAATCCTACAGGCCCATTAGCTTGTTACCAATTCCCTCAAAAATAATGGAGATGCTGTTTCTAGGCAGATTGATGCCGATAATAAAGGAAAGAAACCTGATCCCATATCATCAGTTTGGCTTCAGACGGCAACATGGTACAATAGAGCAAGTACATAGGCTGGTTAACAGCATTAATAGCGCTTTTGAACAAAAACAATATTGTACTGTAGCATTTTTGGACATATCCCAGGCCTTTGACCGTGTGTGGCATGACGGACTCCTATACAAAATTAAAAAAGCCCTTCCACTAGAATACTATCAGTTTGTCAGGTCATATCTGGAAAACCGTCACTACTTCGTGAAGCAAGGTGAAGAAGTAACCCCATTATACAAAATCCATGCAGGTGTACCACAGGGCAGTGTATTGGGTCCCACTCTCTATATTCTATATACTGCTGACTTACCTACCTCTGATGTGACTATAACAGGCACTTTCGCTGATGATACGGCAGTTCTGTCATCAGATATTCTACCAGCAAGGGCTACTCAAAAGCTTCAAAAGAGTCTTGATAACATTTTGAGATGGCTTAGAGATTGGCGTATCAAAGCCAATGAATCAAAATCGGTCCAGGTGACTTTCACTAATCGACGAAGCATTTGCCCACCAGTCACATTAAATGGAGTTCACGTACCACAAAAGGACGAAGCGAAGTACTTAGGAATGCACCTTGACAAAAGACTAACGTGGAAGAAACATATTTTCACCAAACGCCTGGCAATGGGTCAACTGGTTCGCAAAATGTACTGGATGTTAAACAAAAACTCGCAACTATCATTGGAGAACAAATTATTGTTGTATAAAGTTATAATTAAGCCCATATGGTGTTATGGATTGCAGCTATGGGGTACATCAGCAAACTCAAATATTGAAATCCTCCAAAGATTTCAATCTAAAATGCTACGCATGATAGCAAATGCTCCATGGTATATAACAAATGACAGATTGCACCACGACCTAAACATAAAGACAGTTAAGCAAGTGATACAAGATCAAACGAGAACGTACAATACGAGATTAGCTCACCACCCTAACGTACTTGCAAAGAACTTGATGAATGCACCAATAATACCACGGAGGCTGAAACGGAAAAACCCACAAGACCTAATAGTATAGTCTAATTGAGAGAAGTGGACTTGTCAATGGATAAGTATCGCACAAGTTAATATATTTATATAAGTTCTGAAATATTGCTGAATATCGATCCAGATAGATTGCAATGAAAAAAAAAAAAAAAAAAAAAATTTCATAATTTTTGTTTAACACAAAATATGAGAGCTACCAAATGAAAAAGAATTTTTACAATTTTTGAATAAACTCAGAAATGGTGAATTAAGAAATTATCCTGAGTTATGTGAAGATATTATAGAATTGCCACTGCAAATTATTGGAAATATTGATAACATGACTCACAACATTTATGGTAACATTCGCGAAATTATGTTGTCTGAACAAATGTTGCCTGAACAATGAATTTAATTAATGATGATGTACTTAACTGTTTATCAGAAGACCAAAAAGTTTACTATAACTTTAATAAAATTAGCTATGGTCAAAATTATTTAAATGTGAATGATCATGCCATTAATTTTTGAAATTCATTGAATGTTAGCGATAAATTGTAGTTAAAAGTCAATTCTATAGTTGTGCTCATTCGCAACTTAAATACTGCACAAGCTTTAGTTAATGGTACCCGAATGAAAGTGAAATGCTTGCATCGCAATACAATTGACTGCGAAGAATTAACGGGAACTGCTATAAAATGCATTTAAATTTAAAATTCAAATGTATTTTTTAATGTTTTACTCATTCCATTTTTGAAAAGGTTGGTAATCATTAAGGATTATTCTCTGAGATATTCCACTGAAGGGTAAAGTTTTGTAAATAAAGATGATTCAAATATTAAAATTGAGAAAGAGAAGGAAACACGAAAAAAAGGAAAAGTGTCAGTGAATATAAGGATTATAGAAAAAATTATGAATTCAATTTTGATACAAGATCTTACAACACATACTACTTTTTTCAAAGGAAACGGAAAAGTTTTTTGGGCATCGAATAATCGAACATTCGCATCATTCGCGTCATGGCTTTGTCGCTACATTTTTGAAATGCAAGAATATGGTCTCTTTTACTGGGTTTCCGTTAAATACTTAATCTCCATATTATCGTATCAGACACTGAAAAAGTTCTGTGTAGAAATGTCACATGAAGAACATTATTATAAAACATTATATTATATATAGAACATTATATAGATTAGATATAGAACATTATATTAAACTTAAAAGGCGTTAATTTTGATAAAAATAAAGTTTTGTGATTTTAAGGGGAAGACCTAAATGTCAAAATTTATATAAATTGAATTCAATTAATTTTATAAATCTATAGAAAAACTTAAAATTAGATACCTATCTTATGTTCTATTATGAACAATTACACAGATGATTTAGCAAAAGTATAAATAATTTGATTTATAATAATTTTACTGACGACCTTAATTTTTCCACAAGCATTTTTTACAAAATAGGGCGAAATAAATTATTGGTAACTTTATCTAGTTGGTTTTCACAGGGTTCCCAGCTAATAAATTTGAAAATATTAATTAAAGTGTGTGAAACTCTCCTCTCGAGTTGTTCAACTCTTTCACACACGAATAATTCCGAATGATTAAAGTCAAAACTTGTCAGCGATCTTGCTTTAAGTGATTGTCAGTTTTGCCATTTTTATTAAATGTGGATTTTAGAAAGCATATATATACATATATATATATATATATATATATATATATATATATATATATATATATATATATATATATATATATATGCATATATATATATATATGTTTTAATTATCAAATAAATAATATTTTATATTCTTACATGTTTCAAATTAAATTTTATAGCAAATTTATTCTTAGAATGTTAAATAAAAAAACGGTAATAAATGCGATCAGTGCTTGAATTTGGCAAAGTTGTCAGTTTTGACCGTACCTTCAATTTCAATAGCTTAACGAAGGGCTTACGAAATATCGTAATCGTCTAAGCACTGACTGTCCACTATCGTCACGTTTTACAATTAC
Source organism: Druceiella hillmani (assembly GCA_039881145.1). Lineage (NCBI taxonomy): Eukaryota > Metazoa > Arthropoda > Insecta > Lepidoptera > Hepialidae > Druceiella > Druceiella hillmani. The sequence goes on along the minus strand of JAYKKI010000095.1, from coordinate 8,837,011 downwards.
GTACTAAATAATGTTGTATCTTTAGCAAAAAAGTAGGTTTTTAAGCTGAACAATTTTTTCAATACATTCTTATACATACTTTAAAAATTTTAATTATAGCTTGAATATATTTGGCGTTAATTTTGTAGGAATTCATTATCTTTGCTAATAACCCACCTGAAGATGTAATACAACGAAACCTAGGTCATGGTAAAGAACTTAAAGAAAGTAGAAATAATACTACATCACGTAGTTTCATTTAATTGTGTATCAAGTTTTAACTAAACTATCTTCTTCTCATATCAAAGTACATCTGAAATGTACGTGATGCTCACAAAAAACCATATCGTCTGCAAATACCAAACATGAAACTGAAGGATTTATTTCTACACTACATGCAGATTAAAACTTGCAAGTTATTAAATAGCAATAAGAATGAATGCAGAAAAAGAGTTTATCCATGATTTCTTTCGTGTTGATTTACGCACCTGCTAACATTTGTTTAAGAACTAAAAAATTTCAAGGTTACTAATTATAGAAAACTAGTTACAATATTGCATTTGCTGTGCATACAACCCGTTAAGATCTGTTATATGACAGTTGTGCCTATGGCTTCATTTATTTACATGTATTTTTTTACAGTGTAGTTTTCCTCAATTAATTATATTTTCGCCTCAAAATTAGATTTGATCAGAATGAAAATATTTCATATCTTAGCTTGATCTTTGAGCCAAATCGCCGAATATTCTCGACAATTTCTATTTATCAGTTTTAAATCATCACACTTAGTGTTACTGCTTGAGTGTGAATAATTAAATTTTCAATTTCTTAATATATTCAAAAATTAATATAATTAATAATATAAATAAATAAATAATAAATAATTAATTAATATAAATAATTTTAAAATATAGTCAAAAATTTTACTTTAGATTTTAATATCTATCTTAATTATTATCTCAGTCCAACTTAAATTCAAATTGTTCAGTAGTTTTTTATGAACAAAAAATTAAGAATTAAAATGTCCGTAAACAAATTTTTCAAAATAGATATAATGAAGGCAAGACAAATGTTATTTTAAACACTAATAATTATTTCAGTGAAATATTTGAAAATGTCTTAGCATGAAGAAAAAGCCAGATTGAAATTCTAAGAATACATTTTGGTTTCACAAAAGCCTAATTGGCATATTTTACTAAGTAAAAAATGTTTTCGATATACACATTTCTATTGCAGTTTCATAATGGCATAGATGTAAATATAACACTTACCCCTTGCTTGTATAAGTTTACGGCATTCTTTATACCGCATATCGAAAAAAAGAAGATAGCGGTCATGTAATGCATCATCTGAAATATTTAACAACAATACTTTAAGTTAATTTAAGTCTTACTGAATATGCGAAAAAAATTCAAAGTATTAAATCTTACCTGGAAATTAAACATTTTATTTAATTGGCTACACAGATTTGAAAGAATGATAATAGTATTTGGTAGAACTGCAATATATTTTGGATCAATTGTGAGGTCAAAATAAATATTTCCGTTAAATGAATTGTCAAATGGCATATGGACACTGGATATACCATTCGGTAACAATTGCTCTCTGGCGCGTTTTAAATAGACATTGATTATTTTTAACATGTCAATCAGAATCATCCTCATTAAACACATCAACACCATTTCGAGGCTACTTGCCATTGTCGAGAAATGAGCAAGTAAAACTAAGAAATCAATATGCAGTATAACTTTTAAGAATATGTGGTCTACCAAGCTTATTAACATTATGACAGAAATCACAAAAAAGGTCCCGATTATGGTTGATAATTTAATTTTATTAATGCACTGAATTTTGTAATACTCGCTGTAATAAGTTGAAAGATCATCGAAAGTTCTAAGCCACTTAGAGAAGTCATTCTTAAGCCACATAATGTCGAATGTGACAAGAAAACACATGATTATGAAATTTAGGAAAAAATTAGCACACATCGTTATATTAGAATACATTAACGATACAAGTCTAAATGCATTTGAGAAATGGACAAAAAATATGAAAAAAAGAAGCACCAAGCTATAGATCTTTTTAAATTTGGCTGTAAATAATTTTCTGTCATTTCTGTTAGAAGTTCTATTAATTCCTAGCAGTGATTGTGCTGTGAGTATGGTCCCAATGGAATTTTCAACAATATTTGGTTTTTGTTCCATTTTGTCCTACACGATAGGTGATTACAAGTTCACGTGTAATAAGCCAATGAAATAATTGACAAAAAATCTATTAGAACCCATTAGATATAATTTATCAGTTGACATTTTCACATTCCATTTCCTACAATTTCAATTTATAAAGGCCATTTCCATTTCCTACGATATTAAATTGTGTTATAAAAGCATGATGAAAGGTTTGATCGATACGAATTTAATTAATTTTAATGAACTCGTGTCTTTAAAAATATAAAATTGAGAGGCGAAGACCACAATTTAAATTTTTTTCAGATGATTCCTTAACCATTTCTTGTGATTTGTTTCAGTCACTTTTCCGTGGTTTTCATGATCGACAAATACATTTGCACAATTATATTGATTAGGATATCCCATTAGCAGATGGAAAAATGAAGCCATTGACATTTGAACACTTGATACTTTTGGTTGCATACATTTTAAAAGATTAGATGCCAAATTCTAGTACCTCGCCTTTAGGGAGGCCGCATTTGAACGAACTATTTTACTTGCAGCAACAACACCAGTATGGCAAATAACTCAGTAGTAATCAAATCCTAAGTGCTAGAATTAATATTTTTAGAATATTTCTAAGATTATATCCAAAAACTCGTTCTGCTTAAAAACCTAATTCATTCCAGAGATACGACATTAGTTTGTGCATTATCAATTATGCTTAATGAGTATGTTAACAATTTATGCTTCCTCTTCATTTGTTAGCCGTAGCCGACTACCCATACACTTCATATGCAATTTTGATATTTTGCTTCCAGTTGCAGTGATATACTTAACTATCAAAAATGGGTGAAAAACTTGTAAAACATTTCTTTAAAATCAAATTATGTCTGCAATTACTTGTTTAAATTACTGTTTTTACTTCGTTTAAAATGACATAATTGAATTTACTTTGTTTATAAAACAGGAAATGAACGTATACAGACGCAGTTAGCAAACATTCGTTTACATAGTGATATTTACCACTTTCCAGCAAGATTTTAAAAATAACACAAAATTCCTCGAAAAGCAACCGCTATACTTGGAGTTTGAATCACAGATCAGATATCCTAAAGTCGAATTTTTGAAAAGGAGGGATGTGAACCTTCCCTCCCTCCCGTTTTAAAATAATTGACTGTTAATTTTTCTATTTAAACCTTAATGAAACTGTCTGTTGGTCTACTTATGTTGACATAGTTTCCAATGATTACAGTGTTGGTTATTTTGGATTATTTTTATTTGATGCCTATCTATACAATCTTTAGTTTAATTTCACCTCTTTTCTCTTTTTTCTACTACAATATACATTTTTCTTTCTTAAACTTTTAAAAGTAAATCAATATTAAAATCCTTTATCATATTAATTAAAAGTAGATTAATATGATAAAGGGAACGAAGCAGGCCATAAGGTAGTCATATAATTGAAAATCGAAGGAACCGATAACAATAGCCTACCTAACACAGTTACATAATTAATATCATATCCATTAGAAAGCAATGTAATATTCTGTGTCATCGAAAATAAAGTGGACTCTTCTATTTATTATGGGTCGTTAAGATTTTTTAATATTGGAGACGCCCGGAGAGTTTTCATCACAAATGTTAAGCCATGAAAAGAAGTTTCCCCATCACTTACTTTTCGCACGAAATTTATGTCACACAATGTCTTTTAGATCTCAATAAATTATTTCCTTTTCCTTTTGGTATAATACATCAGTGGTACCCAAAATCCTTTTTTACATGATGTTACCTATAGAAAGTTTTATGACTGATCCCTCCTTCATTAACAATTCGCATTTGGTAATTTATCGCCTAAGTATCTACTTCATATTTATCAGATAACTTATGACCAAGTTTACATTTCTTTTCAATATTTTCAATACTAATACACACATACAGTGATATCGTAAATGAGTAAATCAAATATAGCAAGAGTGAGTTCAAAGATAGATAAGAAAGAGAGATGACAAAGCGATCTGGATAATTACAAATCTGTACAACTGAGGTCACTATACTGCTGCTACTTATTATAAGTTGCATTTATTGTTATATATACCTAATGAGATAAGCTGACAATTCCAAGTGTTCACATGACATTTTTCTCCAATTTTTTTTCGAGTCACCCCATGTGAAAATATGCTGCAAGAAATAATACATTTACGTTTTTGTTTTAAACATGTCCAATTATAAGTATTAAATATATAACTTAAATATATAAAAAAAAATATTAAAAATATTAAAAATAATAAATTAAATATATAAAAAAATATATAACTGTATTAATTTATTGTCTACAAAAATTAAATGTAATTTAATTATGAAATTCTATCTCAATTATAAAAAAATGACAAAGTACATATATTTCATTTATTATAACTCTAGAAAATGCATAATGCAATATTGTGAAATTGTGAGATATAAAATAGTTTTGTTATATTGAAGGAAAATATAAACGAAAAGAGACAACAAAAACAGCTAATTTAACTATAAATATATCAAGGCAGGGGGTAGTACAAAAATTATAATTGATAATTTTAAAAAATGTTTACCTGCTTATATTCAAATATATGCCAAGTTTTTTTAGTTAAATGCATAAAAAAAATATCTATAAATATGAATATATACGGAGTGCTATATTCGTTCGAATCATAATCCTCAAGTTTGGATTCGAACTGTCTGTTTTGAAAAACATATTTGTTATTCTTTTTATATACAAAATTTGTAACAATTAAATTTATATTGACCTTCAAATAAGTAATTGATAATGATATCTGGGACCGGTGAAAGAGTGATAATTTTCCCACAAAAAGTTTCATGTATCTAAAATTTAAATTAATCTGTTGCAATTTTGTTATTATCTAATAAAAATATGTAGCTATCATAATTAGTAAATAAAAAATGAAGAGATCAGCGGAAATATGTGGAAATTTTTTGCTTTGTTTGTCAGACATATAAATATGGTTAAAGAAGTAGATTAATTTTCCATGTTCTCGACACAGAAAATATACGAGATGAGTCAATTTATCATGTAAGTGAATTTATTACCTTATTTACATTACTGATAATTTGACATTTTAATGCAAAAACAGTTTCTAGAACTGTTAATTGAAAACTGCTGAAAAGTTCTTTCTAGATTGGTTCTCATTTCAATTGAATTAATTCAGTGTTTTTGCTCTATACAATTTAACTTGGAATTCCCGAGTTTCCGATTTTTTAAATACTTTAAAGATGAAGATAAAATTGTTAAAATTGATGTAGATAAAATTGTTGAATAAATGAAATTCAACCCGTGATCTACTATTTATAAAGTAACAAAATAATCATTTAAATATGCTCTCATGAAACTATTTTAAGTTTTCTATTGACAATGCCAATTTTTCAATGCCTTGAATATAGATTAACTATCATATTTTAACGATAATGAAATTTTAAATTTCAAAAAATTATGCGTAAATTAAATATAATTTGTATTAGATATCTAAACTTTTTATAGGCATTATACAAGTATTTACATTTTATATGTTACTAATTTAATTGAACAAAACTACATTTATCTAAAAGCTAATGACACCTAATCCACTTTATAGCTCATATGTTTAAAATCTCTGTATCATAGAAAAATTAAACAAATTTTTTAGCAGAAAACAAAATTTTCAAAGACATTAGACATTGACTCTCTTATTGAATAGATAGCAATAATGCAAAAAAGTTAGTTTTCTTCTACAAAGAATGATTGCTTCTTTCGTTCAGGCAGAAGATAAATTTCGTAACAATTAATTAAACGGCTGAATTCTTTTGATTTCAAACAAAAACACAGTTTTTATAAAGTAAAAATTTTAGTGGTTTATTAGATTGGTTACAAAACAGATAATGTAAGGAAAAAACAATAGAATTGTCGAAATATAAACTGTTTTGTCATTGGCTTAAAGTTTTCTTACAAGTTTATTATCACTTTTGTTTGTGTATATTTGTGAAGCCGTGTGCATAATCATCAACAAAATAATTAGTTCCTTTTATGTAAAGGGAATTACAAAAAGTAAATTTAATTTTTTTGTTTAGTTGGAATTGCAGACTGAAATATTAAGGAAGAGCTTTGTAGACAATGATGAGGTTTTCAACCTATTATTGTTTTATTTTTATAACTTGGTGCTACCGTTGAAATGGTGGAATGCTATTTGACCATTCATTTCAGGTTATCAAAAGGAAAAACGGTACCTTTACAACATCATGTGTCAGTATGCCTGTTGTCACAGCTGCTTCTCGCAGAAATAGCTTGGGTTGAAATTTGGCATAGATATAAAGCCAATAAATCCACATATATATCATTGGCTAATACTGAAAAATATTTAAGGAGAAATTTTTGTTGGGATAAATTAAATAATCGAAAATTTACTTTTTAAATCTCATACACAGTGTGATCTATTGATTAAAAGTGCTAATCATAAGAATCTACATAAAAAAAATTATTATCAAAAAAATTATTATTATTATATAACAAAATAAAGATACATTTTATCCCATATTATATATTATATATAAAACGAGGTTTTTAGAAACCTATCCAGAAGTTGTAGGGAAACTATGAAGTGCATTCTAAATGTCACAATTTTTGAGATATTTAACTGTGGTTAGTATTGTCTTTGACTATTTTGTAAATATATATGTGAAGCCTGAGTAGTTCCATTATATGTTATGATAATTAGACTTATTAAATATTACGTCATTTAAAGAGAATTAGTTTTTGATTGTAAACAACAGAATGTCGAATAAAATCTCAGTATGAAAAAAAACTGGCGATGCTTGGTAATATGTTGGCCTACAAATTAAGAATGGTATCAAATGTTCGTAAGAATTGTTTATTTAGATGATAACAAGTAAAGAATTCAATATTTTTGGAATAAGTTTAATTTTAAAGTATCTATCAAAAGCCTGGGATAATATTTTATTTCATCCCATATAAAACTTATGACGTACCTAATATTAAATTAAAACAATCCTAATTAACATTTGTTATAAATGCAAGAGCGTATTTGTTTATCCATTTTTCATGCTGCAATAGAGTAATGGACAAATATAGTTAACTTATATATTTTGTCTCATCTATTTGAGAAAAATCTTATTTCAAAGTGAAAAAGTACACAAATGAAATAATAAAGCAACGGAGGAAAGAAATCACTTATTTTAATCCCTAATTTACACAAAATATTTTTATTTTCATTGTCATAATTTGAAGTCACGAAAATAATTAATATTTAATTCCTTAAGCATGTTTTAATTTCTCCTCACAAGTTTACTACTATAACTGAGTTGCGAGTATAAGCTAGTTGTATAAAAAGTGTATACAAAATTAGTAAAAAATAATTAACTTGATCAGAAAACTGTGGGACCAAGACAAATTAATCTCCTAACTCTGTAGGATGAAATGATTTATTTTTCTCTTCACGGAAGTGTAATTGTATAAAGTTGATACTTTTTAAGCTTAAATTCACTCACGTATGATCTCTTTGAATTGGTTTGGAATAACTGCCTCCGCAAGGTCATTAAACTTTTACCTATATATTGATTTTATACTCAAGTTTGTCTCAAAATAAATAGGAGAAATTTTATCAAGCCTACATATTATATTTCATTTACTCATTTCTACATTATTAAATCTACTATTAAAAAAGAAACTAAGTTCTTATGTTGTATAATTAAAATAAGGTGAGGGGATAGAAGGCACGAGGGGGTCAGTTTGCTTGTCAGTAGTTATGGTTTTTCAAGGTCATAGGTATATTTACCAATTAACAGACAGATTGTTTCATATGAAGCATGTGTAGAATACACTCCTTTTTTTTTGCGATTGTTGTGTAATAAACCAAAACATCTCACATACTTAGAAAGATGTTATGAAATATAATCAATAGACGAAGCAAACATTGAAGATAAATATGAAAGGCCCACATTTTCGGAAAGTGATGTAGTAACATCAGCTATTGAGAATGTCCGTACCAACTGTAACAAGCACCAAAATTAGGTAAATATTAAAAGCTATTACCTAAAATGCAAAAGTCTTCTAAGCCAGTTGAGAACCGTCCTCTAGAGAAGTTGGGAATTATTCAACAAAATACTATTTTGTCACTTTTCTATATATCAGCTTGTGACAAATACACTGCTCAAAATCATTGCATGATTTTGAGCAGTGTATTTGTCCAAAAAGCAGAAATTTCCAAAATGAGAACAAGATTTTTCATGAACCAAAGAATCTATTGCAGTGTAATAATACATTATCATTAAAAAAAAAATTGCAAAAGATTCACAAGAGGAAACAGAAATGAGACAACTGTATTGATGTGAACTTGAATACAGGTTCTTTATCAATTTTGTGGATGTAATTATCTTTCTGGTATCATCTGCATCCAAAGGACGTAGCACTATAGATAATCTGCCAGTAATAAAAACAATAGAAAAGAGGAAGAAATGTTTCAACATGATCTTACAGGAATTGGTTGTGATGGAACAATATAGTAAATACTGAGAAGTATGGCGGTATCAAAAAATTATTTGAAAAAGAAGATGTCCAAATCTACTCCAGGGGATAATTTGTTTGTTACATATGAATAAACCGCCTTTGACTTGTTTCTTCACTTTTACAGCTGTACTTTGGGACACAGGTCTTACTTTGAACCTTTAGGGAAAACACTTAAAACTCGTGAAGTTTGCTGGTTCCCCATTATAAAATTTCAATGTATCGAAAGAGAAACGCCTAAAGTTCTAAGTGTAAATCAAAGATATTTGCACAAAATTGTGTCAGTGTTACTATTAGGCAATTTTCCAGAAGATCTGGGGAATAAGCCTCCAGGTGAAATGACATACGCCAACATCATGTGCGCCAATTGACTGCTACTTCTCTACGGAGCCATGGAAATACCACACTTAGCCTTCATTACTTTGTCTAGGTTTATCGTTAAAGCGTACGACCATCTTGTTTCTTAATCAAGATAAAACCATCAAGCAAAGAAAGTAAGTGCAGAAACATAAGTTTATTACATATATGTTTACTGGCTGTTTATAGAAGTGGTGCCTTATATCAATTAATATAAGGCACCACTCCTCCCTTACATCATAAATAATAAATGACATAAAGTATGTGTCCACGTAAACCATAATAAAGTAGTTTTGTGTTATAAATAGTATCAAAATAATATATCAAGCAAATATTAGCCTGCGCACTAAGCAACAACATGAATTTGTATGTGCGTAACTTTAATTAAAAGACAGAAAGTTTCGGAAAAAGTATGAAGATCATAGTAATCGTTAACATATTATTATTTATATTTGTTTCTACAGTACAAAACCTTGACATATATTATTGGAATTTTATTTGTTTCTATTAACTAAATTATTTTATTTGTATGACCTTCTATGAATATTTTGTTTAAAACAGTATAATTGTTTTGATGTACAGCATTACCTACTGGTTTTAGTTTAAAACCTTTAAAGCTGTTTGGAGACCTGGTAGAAAAATAATTAATTTCTGACAATACCTAGTAATAATTAATTTCTGACAATACCGGAACGGAACAAATTAAAAATTTAATAAAATTTTTCAATATGAAGATTTTTCATTATTTTAGCTGGACAATGGCAAACAATTGATGTTAAAAATTGTAATAAAATTTAAAATTTATTTGAATTAATTTTTAGAAGTTAGTCTGAAAAATATGTAAATAATTTTGATTTTTATAATATGCAAAATGTGTTGAAGTTAACTAAATTTATGATTCATAAATATAAATACAAAAATATTTTGAAATGAAAATCACACTTACATCTTTTTTTTAACATTTACATCCATAGTGAAACGAGAAGCTGATTTAATTTCATCCTGTCTGTTGTCTGTCTGTTCGTCTGTGTGTCATAATTTTAATGTTTCTATAGTTCTATATTTATGTGAATGTAATTTTGCAAATATATGCTTGATATGGAGTTATCAATTGGCATATAACCGAATAAATAAAAAGGAAAGTACCGCTTCAAACATGTTAAGGTCGGATAGAATTTTTTTTCGCCCATTCATTGAGTGGGATATTATTGGATGGGTCTTTTAAATTAAAATTAAGATTTCGCTCAAAATTTTTAATTTATAAACTCAGTTTGTAAAAGCTTAGTTTTAAAAAATATTCAACCGAAATAGAAATTCAATAAATTTTGATGGTTTTCAGATAACGTAAAATTTGGCAGTAGGCAGTCTTACGGAGTTCCTTAGGTATTAAATGTGATAAAAAAAATTTGCAGGGAACCAACTTGACAAAGATGGAGACATTGAAACAAGCATGTGTAATATAGCGTAGTCCTCTGATTTTTATTGAATATATTTCCTAAAACACACATTATGTAGTGTATTGATATATAAGTTGTTTTCTTAATAGTTAGAGGAGTAAATTTGTGTTTTGATAATAATGAATGAAGTATAAAGCGACGATAAATTTGGTAACGCCCATTGAGTGAATGTCGAATTACTAGAAGGACCGATAGAAGAAGTGAGTATGTCCTATAGAGACAACTTTTATAGCACTTAACTAAAAATAATAAAATGAGAAAGGAAAATGAGAAGTAATAAGGTAAAAGTGTCGTGTATAGGTATCAAACACAAATTACCAAGTACGAAAAGACTCGAAAAGATTCACTTAATTAGACAAAATAGAAATACATACAGGTCCAAATATTCCATGTACAAAAAACACAAAATAAATTTGCATTTATAACGTATTCACTCATTCTAGAAGTATAAAATGCAATTATGCCTAAAATAAACTACTTTTAACAGCACTATTTGTCAGCCAGTATACCGCTTTCTGTTTTAGCAAAAACTAAGTTATTTTAAACAGGAATTACAGCAATACCAACAGCGTTAAAACCAAGAGAAATACCTTTTTAAACAGTTTCACAGGTTATGCGGACCAATTAGAAGTTGAACTTAGGTAAAGCCTAGTATACGGCAATAATGTCTGCATTATATCGTGTCTGCCGAATATTTTTGGACAGATGTAAAAATGTTTGTAAACATGAATGGAGGCACAAAAAACTTTTAACCAAATTTATTTCTCGTGCTCGCTGCATTACAGTGTAGATTCTTGATAAGTTTTGATGTACATCTGTTCTAATGACTCTGAGGTTTTGTTCCGACCGGTGTGGAGGTTTATTGTGTCATATCTTTCTTCTACTGTGTTGTGAGAATCATACCTTCTTTGTTTAAATCCATCACTTTAATTTACAAAACAAAATAATAAATATGTAATAAGGTAAATAATGAATAACTAATGATGCCGAACTTAGAACAACGGCTATAAAATTAAATAACTGAACTAAAATCCCACCCCAAAGTTTGAGCGCCAAGACAAAGCGCCAATTTTTTTGTGGGAATAATTTGAAACCCGTAAAAATATTTGCGCGGGATAGTACCTTCGACACACAATGTATAGTTTTATCGGGTATAACTTAAAATATAACATATTATCCACATCCACTGAAATCGCAAAAAAGTTCTATTTGAAGGTATTAAAAAAACCTTTCAAGCACGAGAGAAACTCACACTACAAGGATTCTATACGACGAATAAATGTATCATTTAGGCATTTATAAATGTTTAATGGCACTTAATATTCCTATTCAACTATTTACAAAATTTTAATATTTTTCAGAGGCGCACATCTAAAAAAATTGATGTGATATAACTAATGTGTGATATAACTACAAATTAATGATTTTTTCCTTAACTTGTACTGTGGTACTTTGCTTCTTGCCACATTTCATGATTCTAGGTCAACAGGAATTACCCCATAGGTTTGGATTTATTTGTGTGTCGAAACAATCGTCATAAACGTCCGTATTTTTTATTGCTTTGACTTTTTTGCTTAATTTTAATCAGCTCGATACCTCCATGCGTTTCTTAGAAAAATGACTTGAAAGACAACGAAGTGATTCTATAAGAGTTCCTTTTTTCCTTTTGAAGTATAAAACCCTAAATAAGCCTTAGGATATTCCCATAAAAAATCCAAAATTTGACACAGTTTTTTTCAAATGAACATAATACATTTTGCATCACATCACATACATACAACGCCTCTACATTTGCATCCGTAATGTATTCTGGAACCACGACATGTGTTTGATTTTTTTTAAATTTCGTTACCATGATCTTTCTACTTACCTTCGATATTGTCTGGCTTAAGTATGTATTTTCTGATTGGCTTATTACTGTCAATGAATTTTTGTTGCATTATAGTGAAAAATTTATAAATCAGTGCATTGACAAATTTAAAATAATAACGAGGATTTCTACCTTTTCTTTCATCTTCATTATTTGTTTAATACGTATAATAAATTACATATTTTTACTGGGTAAAGATAATCAATTTATATTTCTACTTGCTATAATTGCAAATACCCTAGAAATGATGTGGATGTGTTAACTGAGGAAGATTCTCACTGACATGCTTAAAACAATTAACGACTGTCTAAAACGTGCCAGGGAACAATTATTACTGAATGGCATATCAAGTATCGATATATTGTTCTACAATACATTTTACGAAAATATTTATATTGGTCTCACTAATGATCCAAAATTTATATCTATCTTGCCAAATATGATTACCATCCTTGCAAATCTGTGCAGCAAGTTGAATAAAATGCTTAAGGTAAAGCCTACTATTTTAAAATTTATCTTATGTTATTTTATTGAAATCAAGTGTAAATTTTCGAATTAAATATTTCAGGTTATGCAATATATGGCTACCATCTTCTCTCTTTCGATATTTGGAATTCAGAATGTGATAAACTTATTTTAGGAAGGGGTAAGTGTTATCTGTACCTACATATAAAAAATTCATAGCGAATCGTTTATGCAGTGAATACAATGTGGTATAATTCATTTTACATAACAAATAAACAGTATTAAAATGTTTAACATAATTGCGTAATATAAAGTAGCAATTGTTAAGACGCCAGTTTCAATTATAATCTGAAATTAATAAATGTCCCAGCTTCATATATGTCATGCGGTGGCCACACAACCTTTTTTCATACATCAGTGTATTTGTACATTCGCGTAATTTTCCATCTAAATAATGTCACATTTTTCTTTCCTAACATTCTTCATCCATTTCATTAAATTTGATTTATATTTTGATAGAAGCTGTTTAACATTTATGTCTCCTTATATTACAATCTTTTATACATTCCGCAGTTTGAAACGACATACCTTTCTGGGTCGTCAACGTTTACTTTTTTCGTTCATTTCTTCCATCTTTATGTTATCTGTCAGTTTATCTTGCTTCTTCCTATTAATATATTCAATGTATTAAAACAATATCAACATTCATTCAAACTTTTTCACAATATCATTCTTGTATGACATATTTTTTGCGCGTTATATTTTTTATGTCTCGCTTTATTTATAATAAACTTTTTAATCGTTTGTAAAGTAAAATAACTTTAATTCTTTTATTCTATTAATGGCAACAATTACGTATCGAAGTAAACCTCAAGGTTTACTTCGATACGTAATTGTTGCCATTAATACATTATTATTTAGCATTACTCTCAAATATTTTGATATACCTTCGTTAACTAATTTAATAAGAGAAATCATTTCCTTAATCAAACACACTCAATGTTTTATATTATTCTCTTGCGATAATTTTATGTCTTGTCGTTATTTTATATATGGATAAATAAATTCCCTTACTTATTTCCTAATCACAATCACTATCTTCATTTTACGTTTTGTTTCATGTTAAATTATTCATAGTTTATTTTTTCCTAAACAAGTTTTTATTTGAAATCACATGAAATTAAGAAAAGAAAATCAATCTATATGGGCTTAATCTTACATTTCGTGTATGGTATTTAGCAGCTGTCAATTTATTTACATGGTTGGTCAAAATTAAGCAATTAAAGATAAATTCTTCCTTAAGATTTTAGAAAACCTGAATCAATTGATAAAATATTTTTGTCTCTAATAGTCATTCGGAGACTAAATTTTTGGCTCTTTGCTTCTATACACTTTCATTATTTCATTCGTCTATAATTCAAGACATGTACTTTTTATTTTTTTGGGGCGCGCATGAATGAAGTGTATAAATTGGAGCACACGACTATCAGTGTGTATCTAGTTCGGCTATAATTCGTTCCTTTTGATTTCAAAAGATAAATAAAATGTTATAGTTGATGATACTATAGGGTATATTTGATGACTTATTACTTAATTAACCAATGAAAACAGTGGGAATATAACGTCGGATGCATTAATGTAAGGTGCTCTAAAATTATATACAATTAGCTGCAAGAGGCCTTGTGAACCGCAAATCAAGAGCGAAGTAAAGAATTGAGGGGAAATTGTCCATGATACAAAATAAACTATGCATTTGCGCTGTTTAATATCACCGAGACCAAGATAATTCCCAAAATAAATGTTGCATTACGAAACAACCATCATCATCATCATATTTGTCATGCCAAATATGATGATGATGAAATATGATGATGTTAATACAGTGATTGGTAGATTTAGCCTGCTTGATCAATCAAATGGCAATGGCTGTAGGATGATTGATTTTGCGATAGAACATGGCATGATTTTGGAAGCACTCTATTTTGTCACAAATTGATTCGTAAAGAAACTTGGATAGCACCAAGTGGTGTATGTTCAAATCAAGTAGACCACGTCTTGATTGATTCTAGACACTGTTCAGACTTACTCGATAGAACATATAGAGGTGCTAACATAGACTCAGATCATTATCTAATTATTGCTAAAATCAGAGCAAGGCTCTCTAATTCCAAGAAAGAACATGTTGAGCCACTTAAGATCTTTGATTGTGAGAAACTTAAAAACCAAAAATTACGAAAGGAATATGGTGGCTTTTTAGATAATAATTTGATGAAAATAAAGGACTGTGATTCCATAGATGACCATTGGAGGGAAATAAAGGAAAGTGTTTGTCATGCAGCTAAATCTACAGTAGGCAATAGCAAACACAGTAAAGATAAAGACTGGTATGATGATGAATGTACCGAACTTACCAAGAAAAAGAATGAAGTATATGAAAAGACGCTAAATACAAATACCAGAAACAATACAGAAGAATATAAAAGAGCCAGAAAAGAGGAAAAAAGACTTCACAAAACAAAGAAAAGAACTTTTGAAGAGGAAAACCTAAAAAAAATTGAAAATCTTAAAACCCTAAAGAAATGTAGAGCATTCTATCGAAGGGTTAATCATAGTCGCTCTGACTTTAAACCAAGTTCTACTCTTTGTCGAAATGAACAAGGCGAAATTTTGGCTAACAAACAAGAAATTATTACAAGATGGGTTGAACATTTTAACAATCTTCTAAACTCAGAAAATTCACAGGAGAATCATAGACCTTTCCTCTTTTATATTCTTCTGCATTGTTTCTGGTATTTCTATTTAGCATCTTTTCATATGCTTCATTCTTTTTCTTGGTAACTTCAGTACATTCATCATCATACCAGTCTTTATCTTTATTGTGTTTGCTATTGCCTACTGTAGATTTAGCTGCATGACAAACGAGTAAGTCTGAACAGTGTCTAGAATCAATCAAGACGTGGTCTACTTGATTTGAACATACACCACTTGGTGCTTTCTTAGTTTCTTTATGAATCAGTTTGTGACAAAGTAGAGTGCTCCCAACATTCATGCCATGTTCTATCACAAAATCAATCAGCCTACAGCCATTGTCATTTGATTGATAATGCAGGCTAAATCTACCAATCACTGTATTGTATTCCGGTTCTTTCCCTAGTTTAGCATTAAAGTCCCCGAGAAGCAGTTTAACATCATTTCTTGGGCATCCCTCATATATGCTAGATAGATCCTCTTAAAATCTCCTTTTCGTTACTAGTTTGTATTCGTGTTACTAGTTTGGCGGCCGCTTTAGTAACTTTTTTTACTTTTTATGAAGTGATTTTAATATTTGACACAATCTATCTGGCGATAAAATAAACTTTTTTAAAATAAAATAAAATAAATTTTTTCATATTTTTTCATATTTTCTAAAATAATTAGAATAAAATATGTTACTTTTGAATGCAGCAGAATAAATACTTCTGATGTGTATTTACCTATTTTTAATTCCGGACAAATGATTAAAAAAACAGACAGTTCATTCAAGGCACTCTCTGTTAAAGCTCTGTACCTCAAAAGGAGAAAAGGAATCCTCATAAGATAACTTCATTGTCCGTCTGTCGATCGGTTAAGTTTTCAGGAACACATGGAGGTATCAAGTTGATTCAATTAATATCAATTATTTAAGTCTGCGGTCTCTTAGAGCTGTCATAAAATGAAGCTTTTAAGTCAAAGCCGTAAATATAATTCTAAAATTACTGCCATTTTTGCACACTCGCAAATAAATCAAAACCTATAAGGTAATTCCACTTGACCTAGAATCATGAAATTTGGCAGGAAGCAAGATCTTATAGCACAAGTAATTTTTAGTTATATCACATAATTATATTTTTTTAATTTGCACCTGCGAAACATATAGCAGCCAATATATTTTTGTTATAAAAATTGAAATGTTGTAAATAATTCAAAGGAATATTACGTCCCATCAAACGTTTAATGCCTAAGGAACCCTTGTAACGTGAGTTCCATTAGAGCTTGACAAATTTGTTTAACAAACTTTCACTTACATCATGTTGCAGACAATTGATGTTGATGACAAAAGTTGGATGACAAGAGTTGAATGGCAAGTATTATACAAGACATCACTATTTCACTGATTATTTTTTGCTATAGTCTACCGAATTTGTGAAAATTTGATCATCGAGTTTCAAGAATTGGAAGTAAATATTATCATGCTGAAACTTTTGCTTGATATGAGTGAGTATAAGAATTATCTACCAATTATATATACACATATATAATAATAGTTGATGAATATATATATATATATATATATATATATATATAGATATATATATATATATAGATATATATATATATATATATATATATATATATATATATATATAGATATATATATATATATATATATATATATATATATATATATATATATATATTAATCAACTATAGAAATAGGCAATTACCAACAAAAATAGTAAAATACGGAATATGCAAAATAATATGCAATTAAAACGTCTGCGTTATTGTATAACATAACATAACAAAAGTGTACTTAAGAAATTGTTTTTGTGTGCTACTTTCCATATTTAATGAGTCATGACACTTGAGCTGTATAAACTCCAGTTTCATTGACTTCTATTTTATCTGTATGAAAAGTTACTAAAT
This sequence comes from Druceiella hillmani, assembly GCA_039881145.1. NCBI lineage: Eukaryota > Metazoa > Arthropoda > Insecta > Lepidoptera > Hepialidae > Druceiella > Druceiella hillmani. The sequence goes on along the minus strand of JAYKKI010000095.1, from coordinate 8,819,500 downwards.
TATCCACATCATTCCGCCAGTAGACCTTTAGGTTACTTCCTACCACCCTGCGAACATAGATCTGCGTGATCTCTAGACACTTGAGCTGTATAAACTCCAGTTTCATTGACTTCTATTTTATCTGTATAAAAAGTTACTAAATTATCCACATAACTCCACCAGTAGACCTTTAGGTTACTTCCTACCACCCTGCGAACATAGATCTGAGTGATGGTAATTTGAAAGTGCATGTGGTAAATAAATGATGATAAGTAGATTATTGCATAAATTATACTGATAAGGCGTGCAATCTTTAAGATAAAGTTATTAGTATAATATGAAAATTCTTGCACGGAGAGAATTAGTTAAAAATAATATTTTTCTCTTGTGCGGACATATACACATAGTAAACATTTTTTTTTTTTTTTTTTTATTATTATTGCAATCTGTCATTTGAGACATTCAGCAATTGGTGCGTATGTTAGCATGTCTTGTACTGAGTTCGTCCTTTTGAACTCATTTCATTTTGCCCCTATATAAGGTCTTGGGGAAGTTTTTTCTTAAGCCTTCTGGGTGCCGTTATTGGGTTCATCAGGTTTATAGCCAGTGGATTGGGATGATTAGCGATTCGGTCTCTGTATGTCTTTATCATCTCTGAGATTTCTTCTTGGACCAATTTTATGCCAAGCTCCAAATGGAGTCTGTTGTTTGTCACATACCAGGGTGCACCAGCTATCATTCTAAGCGTTTTTGATTGAAACCTTTGTAGTATTTCAATATTTGATTTTGCCGCGGTTCCCCACAGTTGTAGGCCATAAGTCCATATAGGCTTGATCGTGCATTTATAAATTAATAGTTTATTTTCGAGCGACAATTGAGAGTTTTTGTTAAGGAGCCAGTACATGTTTCAGTTCGCACTTTTTGGCCCGCTGCACATCGTTTGGTCAGGATGTGTTTGGACCATGTCAGACGTCTGTCGAGATACACGCCAAGGTATTTTGCGTAATCGGCTTGCGGTAACTGTACTCCATTTAGATTTACTGCCAGACACGTATCTCGTTTGGTAGTAAAAGTAACTTGTATTGATTTGATTTCGTTAACTTTGATTCGCCAATCTTGCAGCCACTGTGATATTTGGTCAAGGCTTGTTTGTAGTTTTTGTGAGACTATGTCTGGTCGGTGGTCTGCTGCGAGAATTGCTGTGTCATCAGCAAAAGTGCCCGTAACAAGACCTTCTGTGACTGGAAGGTCAGCTGTGTAGAGCAGGTACAGTATTGGGCCCATAACGCTTCCCTGGGGAACTCCTGCTTGGATCGGATAGAGAGACGTAGTTTCAGTTCCCTGTTTAACGTAGAAGTGTCTGTTGTGTAGATATGATCTGATGAAGTTGTAGTAATTTATGGGTAGGTTCTTTTTAATTTTAAACAGCAGTCCCTCGTGCCATACCCGATCAAATGCCTGGGATATGTCCAAGAAAGATGCAGAACTATATTGGTTTGACTCAAAGGCATTATGGATATTTTTGACCAATCGATGGACCTGCTCAATGGTTCCATGTCTCTGACGAAAGCCAAACTGGTGATCAGGCAGTAGATTATTATCATAGATATGTGGCATTAATCTTCGCAGAAATAAAATTTCCATAACCTTGGAAGTAATTGGTAGCAAGCTAATAGGTCTGTAAGATTTCACATCAACAGCATTTTTGCCAGGCTTGAGGACCATTATTATTTGAGCCATTTCCACTGGGGAGGAATCGAACACGTACGTACGATTGAATTGTACAGGATTGTGAGGAATGACATTCCTTCCTCTGGGAGCTCTCTTAGAATTTTGGCAGTTATTAGGTCATAGCCAGGTGCCTTGTTGATATCAAGTGTATCAATAACAGCTTTTATTTCTCTCTTAGTGAAAGTCGAAATAGGGGGATCGAGTTGGTGGCATTGATTCAGAAAAGTTGACACTTCTTGCGTTTTGGGGGAATTTATTTCGGGGTTTGGTACAAAGACGCGTTTTAAGTGTTCGGCGAATGTAACTGCTTTTTCCGCTTCACTGGCTGCCCATTCATTGTTCTCTTTGCGTAGAGGGGGTTGGTTTAAGACTGGACGTTTCATATTTTTTGTGACTTTCCACAGTGAGTAATCAGTAGCCGATGTCACGTCTAGACTTTTTAAGAAGGATTGTATTCCTTCGTTCTTGTTATCGCTAAGTGCTGATTTTAGCTTAGATTGCAAGTAGTTTAGATGTTTTTTATCTGATGCATGTCGAGACTGTTGCCATTTTTTTCTAGCACTACGTTTTTCAGTCAGGAGTTCACGAATAGACAGAGGACATTCGAGTTTACGGTTTGTGTCTGTATGTGTTGGGGTAGCAGCCCAGGCAGACCTTTGTACACAATAGTTGAGGTGTTCAACAGCTTCCATTATGTTCTCTTCGGTTTTCATAGGTAGTGACTCGTCCAGGCATTGAGCCATTAATTGCCTAAAGAGATCCCAGTCAGTTTTGCGTGTGTGCAGCTTACATGGTTTTGGAGCTAATGTGATGGACCTTTTGAGGGTCATTTCTACAGGTGAATGATCAGAAGACAAATCTAGGCTAGTTCTACTTGTGATAAAGCTGCTAGGGAATCCTTTGGTTATGAAGAAATCTATCACATCTGGTATTTTTCTTCTATCAGTGGGCCAGTAAGTGGGTTGCCCAGGCGAGACAACACTAAGATTTAGTTTGTCAATTGACATTTTTAGTTGCCGTCCCTTTGTTGTTACTGTACGCGAGCCCCAGTAATGATGTTTCGCATTATAATCTCCACCAGCAACGAATCGGTGGCCCAGTGTGGCGAGAAACCTTACATAATCTGCTTCCTTAAGTTTATGTTTCGGTGGGCTGTAGACAGCCGATATTACAAAAGATCCTACCCAGTCTTCGATTCGCACATTTGTTGCTTGGATCTCTTCAGTACAATATTGTACTGTTTCGTAATGCTTAATATTATTTTTTACAATTATTGCACTCCCCCCATGTGCAGTTCCATCAGGGTGCATTGTGTGGTAAGTCTTATAGTTTTTTATTTGGAAATAACTCTTTTTTGTGAAGTGGGTTTCAGAGACTAGCAAGATATCAATATTATGTGTCTGCAAATACGATTGAACCTCAAGGGTGTGTTGTGACAGCCCATTGGCATTCCATAGAGCTATTTTTAAGCAATCTATTTTGAGAGATTCGTCGTGAGTGCTATTATTAGGTTTGTCAATGTAGTCAATTGCTGCATCACTTGTTTCATTAAGTCCATTATTTCATGCATATCATTTGTATGTATGTCGCTATTTTGTGGAAGTTGATGTCCTTTGGTTAATACGTCTCCATATGTTTGTCGTATGGTATTCTGAGAGTTCCCTTTATGAGCCGTTAGTGTTTCTTGTTCATGGCTTTCTGTTTTATCAAACTGATTTTTATTCCTAGATCTACGATCTGGTGCTTTTGGGAATTTCAGATTTTGAAGCTCACGATAGACTCCACAGCCTTTGTAATTCGCAGGATGGTTACCATCACAGAGTATACACTTGACTTGGTCGGACCTAGTTTTCCTCGGGCAGTCAATGGAGAGGTGGTCACCAGCGCATTTGATACACTTAGGTTGTCGGCGACAATAAGCTTTGGTATGTCCATATTGTTGACATTTCGCACACTGTGGGATTTCCCATTTTGGTCGTGGAGGTTCAAAGGATACCATACACTGCATTAGGCTTTTAACTTCATATATCCGCTTGTTGTTGTCATTCGGTAATAATTCAATAATGAACATGGGCAATGGCTTCTTTGTGGTTCTTTGTTTGATATTCCAAACGTTTATGCAGCTGTAGTCCATATCATTTAATGCTTCTTTGATGTCATCAGGGTTAGTAGATGGATGCATATTTTTAAGCACAGCTTTGAACGCTCGATCCTGTTTAGGCTTATAAGTTAAAAACTCAGTCTGTTTTTGTTCCAATTGTTTGACGATAATTCTGTATGTATCGGCAGATTTGGTCTGGATTTTGACTTGATCATTGTGGAGGACCTTCAAAGCGTACATATTTGGAGCATGTTCATTAAGCATGTTAAGTAGAGGTCGGACATTACCCACTTTGTCAACAAATATTGGAGGTGGTTTTGTTGTCTTTTCTACAGTAGTGGAGTTGTCTACTTGGGTTTCTTCTTCTGCTAGTTGAGTAAAACTATTTTTTGTTGGTATCGGTTGAGTTTGAGATAGCCAGTATGTATCCAGTTTTGTTTGTTTTTGTGTTCCAACATTTTCCGGGCTTGAGTGAGGTCTTTTCTTACCGGTGACTTCCTTCCAGTCATCTTCCTTATTTGTACTTGGTTCTTGGTCAGTAGTTTGTTTTGGGTAGGTTGTGGTTGGATAGTTGCCCAGAGAATGTGTTCTAGGTCGACTTTCAAATATTACATTTTGGCTTATCTGCTGTGGTTGGTTTTTATTAATCTTGGTGCAGTTTTCATTTTTATTATTATTATTTTTATTATTGATTGGATCACTCATTTTTGTTCCCACGAGTATAGGACGATAAATAATATACGGTCGCTACCTAGGGTGACGCCTATTCCAGGTAGAGGGCTACATAGATCGACGAGTCGCCTGTTTCGTCGAGTTTGGTCGCTAGTGACTGATCTGTCCTTTCAGCCAAAGAGTCCTGTTGGCACGTACCACACCTTAGGATTTAGGGGTTTTTTATAGAGGTGGCCTTCCTCACAGACCAAGTGGCGAAGCTCAGACCCCCGTTCCTGCGAGACATGACCACAGGATTACGGTCTGGGGCAGCTTGTTTGAGCTACACACTGGTTTTTAATTCAGGGTTGTCTCCCCTAGCTGTATACTAGGTTAAAGCGCCTAGGGCTCGCTTTCGCCCATCATACTTTGCTACTGCAGTCCGGGGGTAGATGGAATGTGCGGGGTCCTAAAGACTGTAGCATTGCCCAGGAGGGACGACTCACTGGTATAGTAGTGAGCCTACCCCCAGCCCGCCACGGCGGTCTGAGGGCAGCGTGGACGTGTATGATGAACTTGTTGGTGACACATAAAACCCAACTCCGCACACTTGGGTGTATGTTCCGGTTTTTGCTCAGCATTTTATAGGTGAGTGTCTTACAGCAAGACAAGCACCACCAAGACCTACACCAACCTCCCCTCCCTAACATATAGTTGTTAATAATAAATATATAGTACTGGTTGATATTTTGTCAATAATATAGGTGTAGTAAGAAAAAAACATTTTCCGAAAGGTTTATTGTATTTAAAAATTAGAGGGTCAGCATTTAATGCCCGTATAGGCTGTTTAAGGTTTTTTTTACTTTTGTTTATTTCATTCATAAAATATCTTCTCTACATTATTAAATTATCTTTTGATTTCAAGGTCCTGATCTAAACCATGCAATTGATTCGCTTTAAGAAATCGTTCAAAGAGGCGATAAGGGCATTTCCACAGTTTGCCATCTTCTTGACTTGAGAATGTCATTGCTACCAACATTCGTCAGTGTGCTTATATCCTACGTAATTGTTGTATCATAGTTATCTGGGTTACAAGATTGAATTTCTTTCTATTATGTATGAATTTTTTTTTTAGATTTAATGTTAAACTTGATTCATGTGAAAATAGTTTTATGTAAAATCACAATATTTGTTTAAAATATAAGTTTTTGACTATAAGCTATAATATAAGGTGGACATTGTGTTCAAATATACAATCATTATAATCTTTCTTTGCTTGTTAAAATTGATATAATTTTAATTTAGTTATTTTCTTCTAATGTAAGTAGTTAATTGGATTATTTAATGAAGGATAGTATGATGTATTCAACTTAGCTTCATAATATTTATTTACATATGGTGAAATTCAAGATTTTTGCCAAAAATCCTGCAATCATGAGTATAACAAATAAATTGAAGTCCAAATATTAAGTCGGGAACAACAAATTTTGTCTTATATGTATATAAAAAATTGCAGAGATTAATTTAAGCAGAGTCAATTATCAAATATAATGAAGCCAGGAAATTACAAGTATACCTACACAAAATCGAAAATTTTATGAAATTGTACTTATGCAGCACAATGCAGCACTGGACAAGCACAAAATTTCAACAAAAAATCTTAAAGCATGGTAGTCATGTTCTTGTTTCTTATTGTTATGTGAAAAAATATGATGAAAATTTTAAGCACATGTGAACACTTTAAACAAAATGATTTTGAGCTATAAAAAACATAAAAAAGTGAAATCAAATAGAATAATATTTAAAATTTAATTCAGTTAACCATGTTCTGTACCATATACTTAAGTATATAAAGAAAGTTTTTGGGATCATACTAAATATAAATGAATCTATTCATATGAAACTTTTCTAATTTGACTTAAGCCTCAACTGCCAAAAGACGTGGAAATTGAACATTTTATTGAATTTAAAACAAAAATACAACATTCCATTTAAAATATTTGGCGAAGCAAAAATAACAATGTGAAAAACTATTGCTTTACATGAATTCTTTTGCGTGATCATTAAAGATATTTTTGCCAAAATATGTTTCTCGATGGGACTAATATTGCAATAAGAGATTTATTTACATGATAATGTATTTTGAATTTATATGAATTAGAGGAACTATTTATGATGGTTTACATTGAAACAAGATGTGAAATAATTGGTTTTTTCTAAATAAACAAGTTTAGAATTTGAAGCAAATTTGACTAGCGCTGTACACAGACTGTAACGCAAGTAAAAAGGTGATTGATTTCTGTGAACTGTATTTGCGATCCACCATATCGCCTGTCCGTATAGTGCAATTTTACCATTTCTACTGCTTTAAACCTATTTTAAAAGCAAATAGGGTGAAAATTTAGAAGCATTGGAAAGCAGGGTGAAAATTTAGAAAATCTCAATTCAAAATATCAATAATATTTTTTTAAATTACTAATTTTGCATGTAAAAGGTGGATGAAAACAATTTTCCTTGCACTTGCACTGAGTATTTCATATTGTGTGAGTAACGTAAAATTAATTGCATTGTGTAGCCTCATCCACCTTCCCCAATTTCCAGCATTTAATTACGGGTTTGATAAATCTGTCAAAATATTAGATACCAGCTTTTGATACTAACTTGAAATTAAAGATATAAGTTCAACTTCCAGCAATAATTTTATTAGGCGTGCACAACTGCAAATCTCAATTTATTTGCGTTTCGGTGTACACTCTGTCTGTTTTATTCATTACCTTAATCGGTTTTATTTTAGGCAAAGTTAAACCTGTACTCCCATATAATATATGGGTGGGCTACAATTTTATAAAGTAAGAAAAAAACATTGTAAATTGTGTTTCAAAATATATCCAATAAGAGTCGAAACAAGTTTCAACAATTTTCATATCAAGTTTCAAATAAAATTATCAATTGAACATTCATTTTATACAAAACTCACAAATAAATTTTTTTGGCTGCAACACTCTAATCTCTGATATTTTTTGTGTTTTTGTCAAAAATGTCTTTTCTTCAAGTTTATTGATTTTATTTTAATTAATTATCATGTAGTTTCTTCCATTTATTTTCAGTTATCTGCTTATAAACGTTGTGTTTTAATACTTTAATCTCCTCTCTTAAATATATTTTAGATTCTCTTTCATCAATTCGCTTACCATTTACAGGTATAGGAAGACAATTTTAAAGGATATAAGAAACATAGACATAAATGATAAAAATTTACGCTTATAGGGGAATTAGAAATGAACCAATGATACGAAATTCGTTTTCAAATGGATAAAATTCTAGATCATTTCAGACTTTCTAAAGTTCCTGTTTAAGTGGAATCAGAAACAAGCTGAGTAAATGAAACCAAATTCATTTCGAAGTCAATACAATTTTATGATATTTCATATCTTTTAAAGTTTTCGTTTTTCTTGCAATTTATAATTTAATATGTGGTTTAAAATATTACGTTGTTGCATAGACAATTTTTCAAATTTATTATGTATTTTTCCTGCCATTTATACTGAATATGTAATCATCAGTTATTATCACATGTTCAGCCTGAAGAAATGTTTATTTAATTTCATAGCAAATATCTCTTCTTTCTTAGCAAACATTTCTTTATATGTGTATATTATTTATTTGATTTATGAGTAAGCGTAATGTTTGCTTACTAGATATTATAAACGTATGAGGTGCACATACGCCAGGCGAGCGTCTTCTGTCGTTGCTGATAGGTAAAAGTTCCGCACAATTCGCTCTAATTAAGCCATATATGGTTGCTTATTACTGTTTTTGTAGCTTCAGATCAATTAGGCGTACCGAGTCACTGCTTACTATCTTGAATCTGCCGAATACTTCTTCAGCTATGTGTCATATATTTCTTCAATATCATATTTATATACATATTTCTTCAATATCTATGTATGTATTGTTAATATACATATGCATGAATATAATATAAATATATTGCTACGTTTCAGTTTAATTTCTCTTTTTTCTGCGGCAACTGTATTATTGTAATTACTACCCACTAAAGCAAGAATATTATTTTTAGTTATATTTTATAGTTTATAGACTTCTTAAATTTTCTTTGTTTAAACGTAACTAGGTAATATTTAGGTTGTTTTTTTCAATTTCATATTAAATTTTATCAGTTGCGTTTAATATTTTGTGCGCTGGAATATTTTGTGCCTCTTAATAAAGGTGGTGTAAATACCGTGATGGTCAGTATTAACAGCCTTGATCATTAGTTTCAACGATCATTAATAAAAACGCACTTGTCATTTAGATGATCTGTTTTTATCTCCAACGCAAAAATGAGGAATGTGAAATGGCATTGGTGTTTTCATGCGATCTGTAGTAATGTAAATAATCAACATGCAGTCAAATTTTACTATTTCTTTATTGAAAATGGATGAATTTATGATAGCTTTTACATCCAGAATTTTTATTGTGTGAAGATGAAATAAGGCAGGATAACAATAATACGACTAATAAAAATCTCGCTTAAATATTTATATCCATGGAAACGGTCGTACCTATATCCATGAATACCATGAGTAACTATATTCTGAATGGATATGTATAAGTAGTTTCGTTAATGAAACGTATGATTTTTTTGTCAGTTCTTATTTTACCTTCCCATTTCCTTTTTGTAATGCACATTTATTTTATCTCAAGAAATGAGAAAAATATTAAAATTGAAAAAAAAAATCCCAACCCAAAACAAATAATTGCTCCTTTAAAAGTAGGTACAAATTTAAATTTTTTTACTACTCAACTAAAATGGACAAAAAAATTTGCATAATACTTTAATTACCCATTACCCTTGCTTGTGAATGCGTTTGTGATTGCTGTAAAATTTCAACAAAAGTCTTATTATAGGCAAGTTCTATATTTAGATTACTCAATAGTCATGTTTAATAAATTTGTGACTTAACAATTTTGTACAATAAATGAAATATTACGCCATCTTATCTGTACCTAATTGTCTTGTATTGATCATTGTAGCTAAATTGAATATCCTAATTTTTCCTTCTTTATGTTGTATGGAACTTCAGAATGGGAAAACTAGAATGTGGTTTTAGAAGTTTCTAAGAAAATCTCACGTCTCATATAAAAACATACTGCATTTTTTTGGTCTCAAGTAAGGGTTTACAGTTTCAAATATTATATATAATTTTTCCATAACTCTTAGTAATTTTGACAATGAAAAAATTCCGCCGCCGCTTATTCCACAAGCGCCCGTATCAACTGCTTTAGGTATGTATTTATCACCAAGTACAGCCAAAGGAAGTGATTTGTGTAATTGAAATATAGAGAACCGTTGTTGGAAAATGGTATTACATTCACATTAATGCGCTTATGTAGCTTACATATTTTCATTTCTTATTGAATTACTCTGCAATTTTTTTAAAGGTTGTTGTAAGCATGACAACTTTCATCGTTTTATTTATAATTGTATTACATAAATCTTGGGTTATTGGCAGGACAGTTGCTATTATTAATCTGGAACTTGGCTACAAAGTCTTAAATAAAATTTTGTACATGAATTAACAGATAAAAAAGCACGTAGAAATATTAAGATTGCAAAACAATTTCAAACATACTTAAAGTAAAATATGAAGTTTATCAGAATCAGAATGTTTAATTATTTATAATATACGTCCAAAGAATACCACGCCCCATTTTGCATATTTCGGAATTATACAAATAATCTCATAAAAGTATTTTGTGGTTTGCCATATAATTTCAATAGTTGTTTTTATTTATGTCTTGCACACCTCGTGTCACAAAATATAAAAAAATGATGCAAATTATTAACAAAGCTATATTTGTAAAGGAATATTGTGTAATTGAGTAAATGCTTACCCAAATTGAATATCAATATTCTATATTTTTAGCTCTATGATATTAAATCTTAAAACCCGAAATTCCACGAAAAGATTCTCGCTAAAATGCTAATTAAATATAAATATAAAAAAAATAAATAGCTATTCATAGTATCAAGAAGAATCCCAACAGGCTATCTTGAAAGTATATATTCTTATACGTGTTTGCAAGTTTAAACTTTATTGTCTGTCACACCAAATTGTGCTACATTTACTGTAAACATTTTCTGTTTTAATTTTAAACGAGTGTGTGATATGATTGAATTAATAGTAATAGAACATTTTACTTACGAGTGTAATAGTTGTGTCCGTTAGGATGTGGCCTAGCAAAATTTAATATAAATAAAATGACTTACCTTTAAGAATAGCATTTTAGCAACATTGTGGATTTTACCTATATAGGTACTTTTAATTTATATAACATATTTTATATACTGATATTCATAATTTAATAAGAAGTAAAATATCCACTCAGCCCAAATTTATACTTATCGATATTTTTCTTTGGCTCAAATTACTATGCAATTTACTCATACATCCCGTGTTTACTATTTTGCCTAAAACCTAAAAAAAAGTTTATCCTTACTTATGAAGTAAACAGCGATAATATAGATGAATGTTTATTCAAAGAATAGACACCTAGCCAATCTGGGCATTACACATAACAGTCAGAACATCTTCTACTAAACACAGGAAGAAAACTGAAAATCCCAAAGTAAATCACAACAGAGATTTTTTGCATCTTGAAATGGATCAGATATTATATGCTAAATTTGAATAGTTTCATGACCACGTAAAAGTACTAAATTTTTATATAATACGTTCGATTTAAAAAATGAATCCAAAGACATGTTATTAAAATATAAAAGGATTAAAAAATATTATAACTGATTTTGTTTCTATTGACATATAATAAATTTATATGATGCCTCAAATCATAGCGTTGCCTAAACAATATGTTTGAATATAACAATATCTGCAGCAAGTAGGGAAAGGATTTTTCTAAATTAAAATTAATTAAGAACTTACGCATTTAATTACCGCGAAATATCGTCTTAACGATTTGGCCAGTGAAGTGATTCAGGGTCAAATTTCTGATAAAACTAATTTAAAAGTGATAAAAAAACTTTACAAATAAAAAAAATTGTTTTGATTTTAGCGTAGTTCCAGTAGTAAAATCTATATACAATATTATTTATTTTGTTTCATTGCACAATAATACATTTTTATATATGCATTAAATAATGTATGAATGATGAATGAGTAAATCTAACAAATATATCAAAATTAATAACAATGCTATTTACTGCTTAAAAATCTGTAACTGGGTTAACATACGTTTCTATTTTATCGTTTTGTATTAGGTATTTAATTTTTATGTAATTAAATAAAATATCTTCTAAAAAACCGACTTCAAAAAAGATAGGTACTCAAAACATAGCTCAAAATAGTTTCTTACTTATTTGTAATAAATAACTAAATTACATATTTTTTTAAGTCGGTGCCTTAACTTAATATTCTATTCTATTATACTTAATATTTTATTCTTTCTTAGCAGATTGTATAATTATTAAAAGTCAAAAGCTAGTGTATAGATAATTTTGTCCAAAGTCGGTTATGAAGCGATAGTAGCAGCCGCCAGTGGTTAACTATTAGCCGTTGAGGAGTCCCATTCTTCATATCCGAAGTCCAATATCAGATTTTGCAAAATAGCAACTAACACTTGAGCAGTTCGGTTCACCATACCCGAAATCAAATATCAGATTTACAAAGTAATAACTAAACTGATAACTAATCAGTAGTAAATATATTGAATCACAGTTCATTTACTACCATCCGTTAAGGAGTTCATCTTCAGAAATCATCACCACACAGTGACCTAGTCGATGGTGCGTTATTTTGCAAAGTAAAAACTACCAGTAGCAAATATCGTGAATTACGGTTAATTTACTATCATCCGATAAGGAGTGCCATTGTTCAACCCTAGAACGCATCATCATACTCTGACATGGTTGAGTTAGGTGTAGTTATTTTACAAAGTTACAACTATCAGTAGCAAATATTTTTAATCACGTATAATTTATGATCATCCATTACGGTGTTCCAGTGTTCATCCCCAAAATTCATCATCCTGACCTGGTCGATGGTGCAGTTATTTTGTCAAAATAATAACTACTAGTAGTAACTATCTTTAATCACGATTGACTTAACCCCGTTGAGGAGTTTAGAGTTGAGAGTAAGTGAGACACCTAAAGCCGGGTGTTTCAAATATATGTTCAAAGGATTACAATAAAATTTTGCATATAAATAACATACAATCTAGATTATAAATTGTTAATACAAATTTCTTTAATATATAAAAGTGAAACGTTGTATTTTTATTTGTTGATGCTTGAAAAGCCTAAAGGATTTTAGTGAATTTTTTCGTGTAGATAATGTAAATTCTAAGATGAAAAATATGTCTTTTATAATCAGCAAATAAAAATACTACGAGAAAATTATACGTGTGAAAAACTGAATGTATTACCAAAACTACAGAAAAGTTTGTAACAATATGCACTAATGGTAAGTAGGTAACAAATAATAGGTATTTTAATGATTAACAAAGGTATTATTGTGGAACATCATATCCATAATTGTTTACTGTGAAAAGGTACCAACAGTCGATTAATTAAATTTTAATGTCAGCAAGTAAATGTATTTTGTTACTGTTGACATGTAATGTATATGCCGCTATATAATTTTCAAATGTATTGACATTAAAACATTTAATGACTATCTAGAAAACATCGAATACCTGAAAAATGAGAAAGCCCCACTGTCATCCTACTATACAAAAAAGGAAGTAATTCGAACCTTGACAATCAGTCTATTATCACAACTGCGCTAACCCTTTACAAAAATGATCACCGTTCGTCTGACCAGGAAATTCGACTTCTACCGACTAATCGAACAAGTTAGATTTAGTACTATGAATAATATATTAACTATGAGAATCATCATATAAAAAAACCCACAGAATATCAAATGCCACTATGACTCGCATTCATAAATTATAAGAGAATCTCGGACAGTTTTGAGTCATGAACAGTAAATCAGTCTCTTCAAAAATGCCCGTATTGGTTGTGCTAATACAAAGTATCTAACCTGATTGAAAATAATTATCAAAATGCAAGTTTGAAAATAAACCTATCACCAGAGGTCTAACGAGTTGAAATACGGAAAGGAGTAAAACAAGAATACACATTTTCTTCAAAGCTGTTCACTTTTATACTGGTGGATATTTTTAAGAAGTTGCATTGGAAAAAGCAGGATGTTAATGTAAAAGGCTGAATGACATTGGACTAGCAAGAGACATCGTACTATTCTAACAAACAGAGAGACCTTGAAACCATGATAAAGGAACTTAACCATACCTCTCAAAAGTGCGGATTGGTAAAGAACTTTTACAAAATTAAAATCAGTGTGGTTTGGAAACAAACCTTGACAAAACCAAAGTTAGGATAAATGGCATTGTTGTCAAAAGAGTGGATAAGCTTGTGTATCTTGGTCAAGAAGTGATAATAGCTAAAAACAATCAGGCACATAATATTAACGAGGGCTTAATACTAGCGCGGGTAACCTACTTTTAGTTTGAGTTCGCCTTTGACATGAAAATCAGTGCTGAACAGAAGGTTCGAAATACAATTAGTTTTTTCTTCCAGTACTCACATATGGAGTGGAGATCTATATGTTCACGGAGGAGATTCTCCACAAATTCCAAGCAGCTCAAAGAACAATCGAGAGAAAACAGTAGTAGGCGTCACACACAGGGGCTGTAAAAGAAATAACTAACTGAGAGAGAACAGCAAAGTAATCGACGTCACAAAATGGAAAGCGAAATTAAAATGGGGTGGGATGGTCATGTCGCCCACGAACATAGGTCTTGGTACAGGACAGAAATGGAATGGAAACCGTTGGGAGAAAAACAGCTACAAAAAAGACAACAGATTCTTTTATGTGACAAAGTCAACAAAACAGCTAGACTGAAGTGGGTAAAAAATATCCGAAATCAAGACAGATGTCATAAATTGAAGGAGGTCTAGGCCTTAGCGGTTAAAAATGATTAAAGAAGAAGAAGAAAAAGAAGTAGAAGAATAAAAACAAGCGAAGACTTATGATGCATATTTTAGTAGAATGATAATCCTTACGACTTTTCTCTCACGTAAGTACCGATGTGGGGGTCTGAGAAACCATTTAATTATTATGATTAAAATATGAGTTATTATGGCTATTTGGGTATTTTTAAAAGAAAAAGTATCTTTATTCAATCGACATTTATTAAGCCTTAATAATTCTTAACCATATAATTTTTTGTTATTAACGAATTAGTATGAGATCTCTACTCTCAGCCATTACTGCTTTTCAATTTTAATGAAAATAATTCACTTTTATATTTTTCACATAATAATAAAGAGAATTATCCAACATTGTTATAAACAAAAACATCAAAATGTTATAAAAAACCGCAATTTCTTAAGACGCAAAAAATTATTTACGTTTCGCACTTATTTTATTAGCGCACTGAAGGCAAACATTTCTTTTTTACGAATAGCAGGTGTAATTCAATTTTCTTTGGAGCCTCAATGGACACATGTGACATCTTCTTTGTATGACTTTTTTTCTTGAACGTGTGTAGGATCAGGAATGTCGGCTCCTGATACTCGAACCAAACTAGCTCCAGTTTTATGCAACAGTCTTTCGTTGTAAACTCTTCATGGGTGGCAACACCAGACTTCGTGCCAGTCGTTTCATTAAAATGTGGCTGTTAACAGTTCTGATATCCATTACATGATAGAAAATTACCATTGGCCAAGGTCGAGAACGACGAATGTAATTGTGATTGGATCATTTTTTATCTATTTCGTCTACTTCCGCATTGGTGGGGTTATAAAAGTCTATTACTTCTGGATTTCTAGTGCTTTCATTGATGGCTTTGCAATGGTGGAGGCTGAATAAGAGAGTGACTGCTTTATCTTTTTTGGTACATGGGAGGGTTTTGGTCCATAAATTCGTATAGTATGAAGTATACTTTTTACTGTTTTGATAACAGGAAGTATTTCGGAATCTCACGTTTATTTTTCTTCGTTATATCAACGTATGTCAAGTTTTTATGTTTTAGAGCATTGACTAGTTCCACTGAAGTAAACCAATTGTAACCATAGCCATATAAAGGCTTTGCTAGATAAATCACGGACTCTGTTGGTATCAGAAAAAAAGGTCTTTTCATTATTTAATAAAAGATCGTCATCTGATCCACGTGCAATATAAACAAAACAGTTTTAGAAATAACCGATATCTGCATTATATAGGCACATCAATTTCAACCCGCATTTAACAGTTTATTTTGGCTTATAAATCAATAGTAACGTGCGTCCTAAAGCTAGAGTAATAATCTTTTAGATATTAGGTGACTTGATATTGAAAATTTACATTGTCTTGACATTGTTTTTAAAATCTGCTTAACCTCCATCTTGAAAATTGACATCATTTTTAAAATTTGCTTCATCTCCAAACTGTCATTATTTATAAAATATAAAATACGTTTAATTTTAATTATTGGTATCTCGCCTATCGCAAAATAGCCGGAAAATGTTCATATACAGATCCAGGAGAAAAATACCGTACGAGATAATAGTAATACACAAATCCAGTGACACTTAAATCTGGCATCATTGTGGACCTCGCGCTAAGCATTTTTACTTTCCACCGTTGCTTCAATTGTTCTCAAATAATTATGACACTACACTTATTAATATATGTTTATGATTTAACTAGCTATAGTTGCATCGTTAGCGTTTGCACTCTACTTGAGTCTAATGCCAAGGAATCGACTGACTGTATTGTACATTAAATATGTACTTTTCCATCGCTTTGCACATAGGAAACATAAAACTCAGCTATTTCTTAAAGCGTAACAGTTTATGTTCAATTATCACTATTGTTTATAACTTTCCTACAGCAGGTTATATAAAACAAAAACATTAATATAAACATGTTGCAGTGCACAAATAAGGAAAGATGTGAGTTAATGCCAAAACGTATATAGGAAAATATTTGGCTACCGATTTATCGGTCTTAATTTTTGGTGCATTTTGTGTTTCTGTATTGAAATCAAATAATATATTCGGTTTTTAGGCATGCACTTTTTGATATGTCTAGGTGCATTCCTTTCAAAACTAAATAATATTCTGTCTAACTTTTAGACACATTTAGTTGACTATTGAGATATATGCTATATTCCTAACCAATTATTTAATAAACTAGAGAAGCTTAAAAATATATTTGCTTCTTACATTTTTGACATAAAATTATATGCTTCATATTATTTCACGTCGTCACATTAAGAAAATAGATCACCGATTTTAAATAACATATCTGAACAATTGGTTCATGTTTTATAAGCTATCTAATAATATTTTACTTAGAAAGTATTCTGCATTGAAAGCCTAATACTTTTACATCTTAAGTACCCTTGGTTTCAGGCAAAATAACTATTCCACATAAATCAGTTTAACATTATTCCTATGAAGTGTGCTAATACTAGTAATTTCAAAATATAATTACAGGAAACATTTATAAATTAAATTATTTCATTTTACACTTGGTCTATCTGCACATTGAAGGTATTTACGAAAAATATATTTAGACGCACGTGAAAAATAACTGAAAAAAACCTGTATTGTGTTTAAAATTGTTTATGTATTTGGGTTATGTTTAAACACGTATCACGCACCTTAATTCACACAGAGTAATTAAAAAATATTGGGATAATAATGCAAAATATAAATTTATGCAACGAAATCGGTACACCTAACCAAAAGATATTAAAATTTTATATTTTCAAAAATTCATTTATATTGTAGTAGTACAAATATCTTTACTCGTTATGATAATGAAAAATATATTATCAAGGAGAAAATATGGCATTTCTTATATAATTATTTGCTTTCTATCTTATAATTCCATCAACGCAGAACGGCTATGTCAAAAAATATTTGGCGTAGAGAGAGCAAAAGAGCCTTTCTTTTTGACTCTCACAACTACTAAAATTCTAGGATTTACAGACAAGCTACAACTTGAACAACCCACGCTAGTGAAAGTTTTCACCAAACAATCGAAACGAGCAAACTTTAAGAGTTTAATGGTTGAAAGCAACCTGTACATTTCCCAATCATCATTCGGTGTAAAAAAGTTTTCTCTCAAATATTTGATGAAGGCAAATGAGTTCACTGAATTATATATGATCGATACTATTACCTGTAATTTGGCCAGATACGTCGCCGTGTTTGGCAGGGAATATTGCACGAGTATATGAAATTATATTTTTAATGCCATTTTTTACTCATCAAGCAGTTTTGACAAAAAACGATAAAATATAACGCTCTAGATTTGGCCCGTAAATAAAATTTTCAGATTAATTCGAAGAGTGGTGCAAGTTCTTTATTTTATGTTATATATTATGTCGAGTGGATAAAAAAATAGCACTGTTATTGATGCGTATATTATTATGCGCAACGTAAATACTTTATTTATTACATATTTTATGAGGATAAACAAATTAGTTGCTTACATCTCTTTAATTCGTTAATGCGAGCGATTTTTAACATAAATATACATACCAAAGTTACATATAAATATTTTATTATTAATTAAGGTATATATATATATATATATATATATATATATATATATATATATATATGTATTCGTGTTTGTGTAACGTTTTCATTATTGTAATAATAACTATTTAAACATGTTATTATGTTATTTAATGTTTTTGGAAGTTTTTAGTTTCGAATACGTTTTTAACGAAACGTTTTTTATTTTGACCTCGTCTGAAATTAACCTGCTTCTGTTCTTACAATTGTAAGTAAATAAAAATACAAAATATCAATACATTACCTTGTTAACGGAATCTTGCAAGTCAAAATCTAGCAAGATAGTATTAGTCAGGAATATAATCGGCAGGAAAATTACATTTGTATAAGTCTTCTTTAATTTGTTTCCAATAAATGTTATTTACTTTTCCACAAAAGTTAATATCAGTGTTGATTACAACATTTTTTTATCTTTTTTTCTATCCTATATTGTAGTCATCTTTGACTGTCACACTCTTAAAACTTCAATAATGGTGTCTCTTCTTATAACACTTGACCAACTTTTCTTAAAATTCTTTTAAAATTGTACTTGTCTTAAAATTGTTAAAGGAAGTTACCAAAATTGTACTAATTTTATTTCAAAGTTAAACAATTAGAGAGAAAGTAAAACATTGGAAGTTAATTCGATACAAAAAGATTTTATTATTGAAATATTTTATTTGCGTACAATGACATATTTGATTATCTGATAATGAAGTAATTGTTATGAATTAATATTAACATACAGCGCAACGTAAGTAAAATTATTTACTTTATATAATTATTACTAACATATATTTCATTTTTTCTATAACAAATTAATATTTTTTTCTGTAATCAATTATAATATCATGATAATTTTAAATAACCTATTAAATGATCGATGGAATGTGAGAAAAAGTTCGTTCACATTACAAGAGGCTTCCCATGAAAAAAAAAATAGAATATACTGCCTATTACGTTTGTACTGTATTCTTCTAAACTTTAAAAACTACCATGGTGTAACTTACAAAGATTAACAAACAAGACAAAGTTATCAAAGGTCAGTTTTAGCCATATGGCTATAGAACTTAATAGAAAAGGAAGAATCATTGAAGCTCATTTTTCCTTGAAAAAATTCTAACAGTTTTAAGATATAATAATTAACTTATGACCTCAAGATCCATTAAAAAGTGAGAAATAACTTTACTCGTGTTTATCACCCCATTAAGGTTGACAGAAAATACGAATATGAACCTATCAATTTTGAAATATCAGTAACAAAGAAACCAAATGCGTGAACCAAATTGGAGAAAAGCAGTACACTTTACTTCGTTTGATATAGTCAATTTAGACTTAATATTGAATTTTCTTAAAACCATGGTTAGCATATATAAACAAACGATCTGATTTCATACAATTTACATTAAAATGAAATTTTAACCGATCCCCAAAATGAAAGAAGTTACGTATATCCCCAGTATGATTCCATAAAAATTTGGTTAGAATCTTCCATGGAAATCAAAGATATGTGATAGAAGTCCTCAACAAGAAGCAGCTATATAGAAAATCTGCTGTTCAGATAATTTAATAATATAAGACTAAGGGCGATGTAAATTTGCTCTTCAGCAAAATCAGGGTACAATGCTGGAGCCAGAAGTGATGACAAGAACTCTTAAGTGATGAGTTTCATTTGACTTCTTTTGACATAGCAGGGCAGTAAAAAATTAAAAAAAGTAGATGTGTATTACAGTAGAAGTACGCGCAAAGTCATGAAGTCACGTTTTTTTAAATGGTTTTATTTAGCTTCACCATTCGTATCCTATTGTTATTGATTAAAATGTTGCAATAAATTTTTCAACTATTACGATTTAACCGATTTGAAACGTCGTGAAAATTTGTTTATATATTCTGCCCTCCTAATAACACAACTATATGATATTTTCAAACTTTGACCTATAAATCCTGATGCAATAGGTGAACTGCCTGCCGACACCATGAGACGTGAAGATTTTCAAATTCGTACTATAGGTCTCAAGCAGAGACTGTAATCGAACTTCGGCTTCCAACTCTTCAGTCCTGATGATGCCGAGCACTGCCTGCCTAAACCGTGGGATCTGAGGATCTTTTGTTTTAAAATTAGTAATGTGGTTATCAGCACGAAATCCATCTTAGAATTTGGGATTCGGAATCCCTGGCCCTGACGTTGCAGAAGTACTACCTGTCTAAAATATTTTGGGTTACAAGCTTATACTCTGCCCTTGAACTTTGGTTTCCAACTCTTCTGTCTTGACGCTGTGTAGGTACTTCCTACCTGAATCGTAAGAGTTGAGAGTCTGCTATTTTCAAATTAGTATTGTAAGAAAATACACTCCCACTGAACCCCGTGTCGCATCTCTTCAGTTTTAACGCTATAGTGTATAGCCTGCTTCGATCGTGAGATTTGAAGATCCGTAAATTTTAAATTAGTATAATGTGTCTTAGTAGATACTTTGTTATGAAACGCTAGGTTTAAACTTTTCAGTTCTCATACAGCAGGGGTACTGCCTACTTGAACTGTAAAGCTCAAGGTGTTTTAAAGTGTCTTAGTAGATACTTTGTTATGAAACGCTAGGTTTAAACTTTTCAGTTCTCATACAGCAGGGGTACTGCCTACTTGAATTGTAAAGCTCGCGGTGTTTTAAAGTGGGCCTCAACTAAAGACTCGGTCACTGCACTTCGGCTTCCAACTTCTTAGTCCTCGTACTGCATGTGTACTGCCTTCCTGAACTGCGGGTCTTTAGTACATGCTGATTTCAAATTAGTATTTCGAGTCTCAACCAGAGACCATGTCTTTAAACTACAGGTTTCAACGCCACCATCTTCACGCTGTACGTCTGCTTAAATAGTTAAACTTTGGGATATTCTGTTTTTTGTTTAGAATTGTGAATCTCAAACAGAAACTCTACGTTAAAATTTCGGATTCCAACTCCTTAGTCTTAATATCGCAGGGCTGTCTCTATCTGCCTAAACAATGAAAATTGAGGATATATTGTTTTTAAATTACTATTATAGTCTTGAAGCAGAAACCTTGTCATTGAACTCCAGGTTCCAACTCCTTTCTCCTGATGCTGTAGTCATACTGCTTGCCTAAACTGAGATATTTGAGAATATATTATTTTTAAATTAGTATAGTGGATCTCAAGTAGAGAAATTTCATTTAGCTCCAAGCTCCAACTCCTCAGTCCTGATGTTACATCCAGACTCAAGATTTCGATTATATAAAATCGCGTTAAAAACCAATTTGGAGGATAATTTGTTTACTTGAGTGACCCCGTTCTGGTATAATAAAAAAAGGTTCCAATTTTACTAAGAAAATTGAGTCGCATCGAGTTTTGAAAATAAAAATTACAATTTTCGTAATTCACATCAGTCTATTTCAGTAATTACAACATCCAAATAACGGCAAAAATGTTGCCGATTAAAAAATAATATTTTTTTGTAACAACCGATTTAAGCTTTACAGGTTTATATTTCAAGAATGATACGATTTTCGGAATGTTAGATTATTTTTATTTACGTATTATTAAGCACTATGAAATAAAATGAATCTGAAGGCTATCAGACATTCTGTCCAATTATGATGTCTTTGAATGCGTAAAAAGGGTACACACATATATACCTGCTTATATAAATATGTGTAAACCGACTTGTATATTCACAGATTCTGATATTATTCATACATAATACAAGAATAAGAATGCGGCAATATAAGCCCATTGTTGCCCGAACGCTGTCCATTTCCTTGCCCATAATCATTATATGAAAATCTACGTGGACAGTTTTGAGATTTCAAACGAAGCATTCAAGACGGCCCTAATATCTAAACACAACATTTTAATCTGCGCATATGAAGCTCTTATATCAAAAAAGGACTGCGTCATATATACAAATGTCAACAAGCGAGCAAGGGCGACGTGCATTTGGGTTCTAGACCGTAACACACCGACGAGATGCTTGGCCTACTGTGGGATGCAAATAACGTCAGGCTAAGTTTTAACACCAAGATAATGAAAGTACAGTATGAAGTACACTCACAACACTGGATAATGAAGAAAACTCTTAGCGCGGTTGTATTTATTTACAACACATTGGAACTGATAAGCCATTATATAACTGCGAAGAAAAAAAAGCCTATTGCAAAACCTGTTACGAAAGAAAGTTGAATGGGATCAAAACATTCTGGCGGAGAAGTTGAGGGCTTCGGCAAACGGATAGAGAGTCTGGGTAGCGTAATTATCCTACGCCTGTTAATACTCTAAGCAAGAATAACAACGATGACACTGAAATTGAGCCTCACGTATTCTGCGACGCAAGTAAGTAGACCAATGTCACATTACGACGGGGTATTGGAAGCAAAGCTACTTCTGTCGAAGTAAGAGTTTGTATCGTTAGTATTCGATATCTGGGATTCCAGAACACTCTACTCGAAGACTGATTCGAGGAAAATATCAAAGGCGAACACTGTTGAAAGCTTTAAAAGACGGTTATTTTGGTTGCCGCGCTGCTATATAGACTCAGTGGCATACTGGCTAGTAGAAATAGCAGATCTAATTGAAGGTTGCGAGTGGTCTTGGACCACGCCACACGAGTGAAACTCTGAACAACAATTTACACAACAGACTACTTACTCCTTTTTGTACGAGGACCGGAAAACATGGTATGAGAACCGATAGAAAATTAAGAGAATGCAAATTTAGGCGAGTTGCAGTATTTCCGGTGACCGGTAATGATGCTTGTATCCTACAGTTAGAAGAGGCTGCAATGGACTAGCGCAGGAAGAGAATGTTACGGACGATAGCGCTCAAGGCGCTGAAGATTGAGACTTGAGAACGACTGTATCCTTGATGCTGAAATTGGCTGTACCCTACGAAATAGTCGGCCGGTCGTGAATTCACATCGCTGACGCCTAACGCTACTGTGACCAACGAAATAATCGGGTTGTCGCGCAAAGTGATCAAGTAATCGGGTTGTTGCACAAAGTGATCGATAATAAGTTTTTCGCTCAAATCCTGAAAAAAAGATGACACAAATTCGTTAGTCATGGAAAACACCAAAATAATATGTGTGTTCAATCATAATATGGGGTCCGGTTCGAGCCCGCACATAAGAAGACCAGATAATTGTTCCGGTATTGCACCTTCAATAATGCAACGCCCTAGACGGCCCGTGCAACATTAGACTACACAACAATGCTATTATATGATGAACATAAATCCTTGCGTCTTAATTTCATAACAATACATTACCTAATTCCTCGCTCTGTGGATCAGTGCCACTTACGTCTTCATTGAGCTTGGTATACCTATAGAATGTCTTGTTAAAAATATAGTTCGTAGAAATAACTTATCTATCGTATAATGAGGTTGTGATCAATTTTTGATCTCAAGAGGTTAACACAAAAATTAAACAGCGAGAGCACAATTTAAAAAAAACCGCGCCTTTAGGAATTTCACAAAATAATAATAGGTTTACTTGCACACTGTTAAGTTGCATTAAATTGGATTGTTAAAAAACGCTTCCCGTGTTCTAGACAATGGAATTATATTTCATTTACTTACAGAAGTTCCGTGGTGCAAGAATTTTTTTGTGAACTTTTTGAACCGATTCGAGAAGGTGGCAAACTACAACAGTATCGATTTCAAAAACAAATGATACAGGATCGTAAAATTGATGACTGATGATTGTCTGATTAAAAGTACGCGCGCTGTAATTAAAGAGACTGCTATTATTTATTTACATGCTTCTGCGACTAAAAAATATTGTTATTTTGTGTTCTAAACTAAATATTATCGAGATGTAAATATATAACAAGTGTTGTTTGAAGTAGGTAATAGGAGGTATATAACATGAAAAAATGGGAGACGTACATAATATCAAAATGCATGCTCCATACTTGATCCTTAATAAAGTAAATAACAAAGAAAACTTTTCTAAAAATTCTTCTTTATTATCTGTATTACCAAATATTTAATAAATATTGTGGAACAGCAAAATAAATAAAGCGTTTAAATTCAAAATAAAAATATACTTGCAACTGATTGATATTATGAAACCAAATTTTATCAATGGTAAATGTATAGTAATATTTTAGGTTTTAGCTTCGTTATTTATCGTAATTTTATCAAAAATCCGTGTAACGAATTGGTAAGATTTTCAAGTAGGCTAGGTAACAGATCCGCTAACGGTTAAAACCATTTTAAAACGGTTAAAAGCATATTTTTTGAAATTTTATTGAAACCATAGTGTTCTTAATGTTTAAGTTACTTTTAAGTTTCTGTTCCTCAAAATAAAAAAAAACTGAAATTAGTCGTACGTCCTTTAGTCTGTCTGTAAAAATCCTTTTTCACAGAAATGGATCAGATATCACGTCGATTTGCAATTAATATCGTATATTAATGCATAGAGCCTTAAGTTTTTGATTCACTCAACAAAAGATGGCCTTTTAAAGCACCTTTTTCATATTTTTACTGTAGTTTTACAGCTCATTAAAACCAATAGGGAACTTCTAGTCTACCAAAAATATTGAAAGGTGGCGGGAGGTCTTACAGTAGAAGTAAAAGAAGAAAACCCAAAAAATCAATAATTTCAAATTCTTTTTGGAATTACACATTTTTTTAAATGTGCAGCTGCGAAATATACAGTAGGCAGTTTTGTTTTATTAAAACCATAGTTTTATTCACTGATAGGCAATATTTCCTTATTTATACCATAGTCTTATTCATACAAATTTACAGGCCACTTCCTGTCGACCTAGAATGTTGAAAATCAGCATCAGTATTACTTGGATGTAGTACTTATAACGGGAAAACTCCAAAAATTAATGATTTCTAATTCTATGTGGAATTCACATTTTTAAAAAATGCGCCTGTGAAAGATATAGTAGGCAACATATTTACCTTCCAAAAAAATTAAATGTTCTAAACAGTTTAATAGAAATACTATGCACCATAAAATGTTTACAAATGCCTAAATATTCACGGAATCCCCGTAGTACGAGATGTATTCGTGCTTGACAGGTTTTTTATTACAATCGCACTTTTTTCCCCTTGAAATTATATATACCCAAATTATTTATGAGTTCATAGACACCATACTTGTTTTGCTATTTCTGGCATATAAGAGCTTAAACTTATTCATTACTTTTCGATTCTATATGACTGTATAATAGTTATTTATAGTTATATAGTTTGACACCAACTTTCACTTTTGTAATGTAATATACCATGAGCGTCATGAAACACACTGGACGTGGCCTCTTCTGGCAGGAGGTCGCCGGTGATGAGAGACGTTTGCAAATAGCGTTTGGGGCCCGCTCTATTTACGCTGGATAACTACGTACCGTGGAGGGAATACGTTAATCCTAGTCTTCATAAATGTAAATTGTTATTTCTGTGCAACTGATTGCTTGTAAGATGAAAAATTACTTGATGCGATGGTAGATGTGCTTTTAGAATTGATTGTTTTACTCGGTCATAACAGGACATAATATAGCATTTGATATCACTTAAAAGTATATATCATTAAAGAATTTGTCAAAAAATTGGACATACTTTCACATTAGCGATTTAAATCTGTAAACCGGAAAAATGTGGAAAAATTGACGTTGATTTTATTTTACTTCAACAAGTGTGGTCTGTGCTGAGATATGGAGAAAAGCAGCGTCATCCAAATAGGCAAGAAAGGTAGCCTGCGTTATATTATTTATTGCACTAAAGTAGTTCTCATCAATATATTTATAATATTTACTTTAACAAATTCAATTATGTATATACTGTTGGCAAAGTAATTGCTTCAGTGATTAGAAATGCTACTTATTATATAGAATTTTTTTTCCACGCCGATATTATAATTTTCTATATATCTGTTTGTAACACTTCACAGAAAAACTATTACACCAATTTTAGTGAGATTTATTGTAGAGATAAAAAAATCTGCAAAATGATACTAAAAACATGACATTATCATAAATATAATGTGACGTATGCTTTACAATTTTTCATTCAGAGATCCTCTTGATATGGATACTAACTGGAAGACATTGGCGAGTATATAACTACTTTACTAGGAATAAAAACACTTTAGAATATGAGTTTTTTATGAAATATTAGTAAAAAGTGTAACTCTACTTAATCAAAAATGAAATAAAGGCGTATTTCATAATACAATTTTATACTGCCTTCGTATATTCACATATTTCACCATAATAGTGGCAGCCACAATAAAAGAAATAACATTCTACCAAGTTTCATATCTCAGCAAGCCGCCAATAGCACAGTAAGTCAGAGATTAGATTAACAGTTATGGTGTTGTGCTTAAACAGCCATTATCAGCGGCATGCGATGGAATACGGGAGAAGAGAAACATTGTAAGCAACCATGCTACCTAACCAACCAGATTGGTATGTAAATGAGAGTACATATAGTGGACGCACATCTCCCATAACTGCTACAAATTTCATCGCACCATAAGAATGGTCGTCGGGTGTAATAAATTAAAGATTTTTAGTCGTTAACATTGTGAGTAACTTATATTCTTAGTGTTTTCCCTACACAAATTTAATAATAGCAAATACCGTCTACGGAATTTCAAATTTGTTCATAAATCAATTTTTACGTTGACGAAGTCGTCAATAGCAGCTGGTTGCTCTATAATCTGATTTATTAAACAATTTAATGGTACTGGTAGTAATATTAATCAAGTTGATTATTAACCTAACTAACTTCAGGATTAAAGATTAAAGGAGTGATTTCTATAGATTCTATTTCAATTTCCGGACTTTAGATTTCACAATCTATTTCATGTATCTCGTAGTTTCACTTAATTATAGTTTTTAGACGTTTGCCTTCATAACAATTTGTGTCATAGAAGTTAACAGTAACATGACTATTTTTTGGTCTCGGCTCCTGTCTTTTATATCTATCTAAACAAAGATGATACAACGGGAAAAAAGATATAACACATTTTACATTTCTAAAGTCTTTACAAGACTTTCAGATATGAATTTAAATATTATGCAAGAAAAACAAAAGTAATTTACAAATACAAAAGAAAATGTGTTACTCGCAATTCTCGGTATTTGTCTTCAAATCGTTTTATCTTTAAAATATCCAGATATATACCACGTTTTTAAATTTTTTTTATTAAAAGTAATATTGATATATTTTTGTCATTCTCATCGAAAATCGATTGTAACACAAAAATAAATAGTTAACTGATGCAATTACCTTGATATTGGCACTAATGTATTAGGTTAAAATGTACTTAATTATATTAAATTTAAAATACATAGGATTTATGATGAACTTTAAGAAGTTGTTTAATTGGCAACCTATAACCGTAGACAAATTCCATTCCACAAAAAAACGTAAATCAATTAAGAACTGCAATGTACCTTCGTACATATGTCGTACAAAACGAATACATTTCTTTCTTTTAGTTTATTTCTTAAATATATTTCTGGCAGAATCTAAACAGAGGAGTTAGCTTCATTAAAGCACCTAAGCTTGGTACATCGAGCGATACCAAAATATTTCTCTATTAGGTTACGATCGGATTTTTGTCGTGGTGTTTGTGGATTTCATGTTAATACTGATACTAGGAATTGTTTTGTAGATTAATTTGTTTTGTAGACGTGTGAAAATATTTTAAAAGTCATAGTGAATCATTTCAGAGTTTTAAGTTAAAAAGTTGCGTTAACCCTTGAAATGCTTATTAACCCACTTATATTATCTTTTAAAAAGACAGTTTTTAAATAATGTTTAGAATCACGCTCAAAACAAAATATTTGAAACATTATGTTGGATACGACAAAAACTACTCGAACATTACTGGTAAGGTATGTAAAGAGCCTGGTGTTGGATTTTCTGTTCAGTTGGCGACTGAGTTTCGGCGAGTAGAGGATAAACAGAATATTGAAATTGTACGTAGATAACTTAACGTGCTCTTGTTCAATGAATCTTATAGGGAAAATTGGGTGATGCAAAAAGAAACATATGAAATTGCAATCTCCTATGCCATAGCCAGAAATTGGTTACAAAGACGTACAGGTAAAACTTTGATCTATCTGACAATCTTAATCAAGAACCATCTCCACTATTAGGATCAGAAAATTTGTAAAGCCTTAATGCGAACAATCCGAAGGTTAATTTTGAGTTATCTCTCATACTTTCATACTTCAACAAGAAAATAACTTGATACTTTTGGGAAGAATTGTAAATATTCTGTTTGGCTATTACATAACTAACACTAATGAACTGAGTTTAGGGGATTTATTAGTTGATCATCTATTACGTGGTTATTTCAAGCATTTCCTCAAACCTCAGTAGGCAAAATGGAAACCTGAACACACTCACGTATTTGTTTATATTTCCGTCACAGGCGTTTTTTGCGGAAACCGCTTGATGTAGGAACTTGAAATTTGGCACAGGGATCAAAACATATTAACATATAGCAACAGCTTAAACTCAAAAATATTAATTTGTAAATTTTAGGGAAACCGAATTAAGTATTAGAAAATTGTTTTTTTCATTTCATATACAGCGCGGGGTGTCGTTTGAAAGGACTGGTTATTAGGGTCTCAAAATATTTTTTTCATAATATAGGGCATCCTATCTTCAAATGCGAAAAAAAATATGTTCTTCCGCTCACATTCGAAACTACACAACCTAAAATTATTAAAATTATATGGATCTTTAAAAGACCATACGAAAATTGCAGAAAAATTGTAACGATACTTCTACGTGTCATATTTTTCTAAATATTCACCATATTTTTGCTCCTACGAAATATACAGTCGGCCATACATTTATATTTTTCCATTTTCATAGCTCATGTTCTCAGAAACCATATGACGCAGAAATTTGAAAGTTGCTATAATAATATTTCTTATTGACCCACATATTTTACACTACCTACTTTTTCAAAGTATTTGTATAAGAATTAAATAGAAGTTAATTAAACGTTATGAAAAATATTTTGCTCATTTTGTATATCAGGCAGTGTATCATTTGAAAAGGCTTGTTATAATGAAAAATTTGTGTAGGGGGAATTCAAAGAATTGCATATTTAGAAAGAGGTGGTGTTAAAAAAATGCAAAAATGTAATATTTTGCCTCCGGTTAAGTAAATTGACTAGAAGATTATAGGAAACCTATAGCGATTATCCTAGAACTAATAATTTCAGAAATATGCAATATATATGCCTACTAAAGATTTAGTATACAGTATACTATATCTTGTAATAAATTTATATTGAGAAAAATAATATTTGCCAATAGTTTTACATAAATACTGTGTACGCTTAAATGTTTGAGTGACGAAATATTTACGGAGTTCCGGAAGATTGAGTTCTACTCCTGTTTGACAGTCTGTTTCATGATAAACAATTTTATAGGACATATTTAATTTTATATTATATAGATTTTATAAATTTCATATTTTTTTAGGTTGTGTGCAACAATTTCTAGAATTATGTTTTGGTCATTTCATTATCGTATATTCATAGTGAGTATTTGCATACTCTGCGAGCGCCTGTACCTGCAAGTTGAGAAGACAAAACAATGTTTAACTAAGATGTACGCCGATAAGCAAATTCGTAAGTACTTATTTAATTACTTATTCAATCTTCACCGGATAATCAATTTCTCATAATAAGTAAGTGTAAAAGATTAAATTTTTAAAATGCAATTTTACGACATGATTATCCCTTTCATCTGAATGTTAATAATAAATTTACTTAGGCTTATAGCCCAAGTTTGAAAAAGTAAATAATTTTTTTTGTTATTTAATTTTCTTCTGATATTAAAATTAAAGTTAAAATCTTAAAAAATTACGATTTTACTGACGTTGTGTCATTTGTTCGAATTAGAAATCAAACCATTAGTCCTAAAGATTAGTTTACTCCATTGTTGTATCCATGAATACTTAGAAAATGTTTATGTTCCATGTTGTCATGTGTTTTTGATTCTTGAGAACAATGTTACATTTCAATATATTTGAATTTGGAATTGCGGCTTCAGGATTTAATTCAGAATACATGCAGCGTTTGGACTGTTCACGGTCCACTTATAATTATTTTATTGCGTACTCATTGTATCGTTTTGATAATTCTTTGTTATTTGTGTTTCCACTTTTATAATTTTATCCTTTATATATAACCATAAGTTTAAAAAGGTTTTTATTAAAAAAGTAAGTAGTTTGCAATGGTTGGAAATTCCCATACACAGAAATAATCTAATATCGTCTATGAATTTTCTTTACTGGAAACTCATGCAGTAGCATTAGCCATTCATGAGAAAAAAACTATTTGTGTTTATTGTTCCGCTTGTGTAGGTTTTTTTTATAAATACAACAAAGTTTTTCACCATCAATCATGCTTGCATCTTAAATATACCCTTGAACGTAATAAAAGCAATCTATATGAAACCTGAAACACCGTGAACTCTGGTTACTTTATTTTATGTCTCTTAAGCCTAGTATGCACCAAAAGACATGTCTCCTTTAGTGTATTCCTGTTATTTTTTTTAGGTAATCGTACCTCTTTGCATTATAATATTTCAGGAAGACGTAGTATTGTGTTGTGCTGTATACGTGACTGTGCACCTGGCCTTCACAAAAAAATAAACATAGGAAAAGAAAATAGGTACGCGAGTTTTTAACAAAAAATCTTATCATATTGCGTTACCAAATCTGCAAACGGAGGCACGTAATTCTTTTTTAAATTTACAGGGATGAGTTGAACTGAGTTTGAAGAATAATAAGAAATATTCGAAATTATGATTGTAAAGTCTGTTACAAAGTTTGGTGAATCTGTAAAACACGATATAAGATTAGCCAGATCTTTAAGGTTTTTAGCTTCTGGAGATTCTTTCATATTTCTCAAATGCATATTGATAATCTCGGAGCAGCATATATGTGAAATAATACTGTAAATATCGGCAGAGCAATTAATAGTTTATTTTGATATGTAACTAAATGATCGTACATTTAAATCAAATCGAAAAAATAGTGATAATTCAAAATCTTGGTCTTCTTGTTGACGTCGTTGTAGTGGATGTGGCTGTTGTGAATTATGTAGCTCTGGTGGCGAAATAGCTGACTGTGACATTGCAAAGACTGATCTATTGTAAGCAGGTAACTGAGAGTGATCATCGGATGTAGTAAACTAACCCTAATGTACAAAATTATATCTACCTAACCAATTTATGTATTATTGTATATATATTTATGTATGTTCAGCAAACGCAACGATTTATTGAATGTTTACCTTCCTCAATTCTGTAGCGATGTATTCACCATAAACGGCAGATTCATCCCTTTTGGTATATTTATTACATACCGATTTCATTACATTATATGAATCGTTTAATTTTTTGTGCTGTGAACTTTCCTTGGCCCTTTTCCTTTATGGCTGTTCATTTGTATTGCTATATAATACAGTTTGTATTTAGTTTATTTCAAGTGGGCCATGAATTTCTGCTTAATTTTGAATGTCTGCTTGAGTTTGTTCCCAAGTTTCTACTATAGGTTGGTTTTCAGGATCAAATGTGCCCCTGCACTTGTGTCTTTAAAACTACTTGCCTGATATGTAACACTTGTTTAACTTTTTCAATTGCTTGAAACACCTGAACAATGGCAACATATAGCACAAGACTATAATGCTAGGTGAAATTTCCCAAACCGCATTGGCGTGACAGACGAAAAACATGGTCTAATTCAGGGTACACCTTGTAGCGAAAGTATGTCTTTTGACTAAAAATATACATTTAGAATTGTACACATGATTATAATGAATACAGATTTCAAGATAATATACGCTAATTGAAGAGTATTAAATGGTGTTTTTTCCAACTATATTATTTTGGCACAAATTAGAAATCCAACGAAATTATAATAAAAAATAAAAAAATTATAAACGAACCTTATTAATTAGTTAAATTAACTAATAAGGTTCATTTATCAATAAGGTACTCTTAAAAGAATTTTTAATTATAGACTATCTGGGCCAGAAGAGATTACTTGAATGTAACGTATATTTAAATGTAACGATAAACTTAAATGTAACGACTGTAATAGTGTATACATAGGTCAAATAGGGAGAGATTTTAATACAAGATATAAAGAACACATTGCCAGCTGGCGAAATAATAAACCAGACACATCTCACTTTGCTAAACATTTCATTGAAAATAACCATCACCCCCATACGAAACCTAGGTCGTGGTAAAGAAATTAAAGAAAGTAGAAATAATACTACATCACGTAGTTTCATTTAATTGCGGCCATCTCTTTTTGTTTTGTTGCGTAAAGTAGCTGAAGCTTCAGTCACAGCTTTGACTACTCTTTCTACTGCCTAGGTGTGACGTGGAAGACAAATTGTCCTCCTTTCCGTTCAAAAAATAACCGGAGATTTTCTTCGGTTATAGAGTTTAATATCGGTGGCTCAGTGATATTCCATGCCAACTCAGAAGTTCATAATATGTTGATGCAATCAATTTTAACTTTAGTAACTGAAACTTTTTATTTAATGTTTCTGACCCATACTTCAAAATGTGACTTGCAGCTAATTTACGAATGTGTGGCTGGGGATCTGTAAACATTTGCAAGCAATACATTTTCCTGGTTTGCGAAATACTGCGTCGATAATGGCTTTCAAAATTGTTGGTAAATATTTGGTTAACTCGATGTGTTTAAAGAAGTGTCGCGACACTTCTTTACAGCTGGAGTGAGTTTTTATAAAAAAAACCACACCGGAGCGTAAATCTTGACAATATACGTTGCAAGAGTGATTAGATTTGTAGAGGCAGTCTCCACTGAAACGTACAAACGGAGAAACCTGTTGCTTCGGTTTACTATGCAGGCCGGGGTAGGCATGGGACATATTGCTTGGTGATTTGTTTGCTGAATTGCTAGAAAATATGCCTATTGAAAAAGCTTCAAATATTCTGTACAAGTATTTCTGGTTTGTGGTAATATATTTAGCAGAAAGTTTCGGTAAGTCCGTCGAAATAGGTTGAAACTGGGTTGTAGGTCTTTTTTCACAGTTCCAAGTTCTTTGCCAATTATCTCTGAAAATGTCTGCGATTGCAAACGTACTGCCATCAATGTGTTGAAACATATGTTAAATGGCAGTTCATTCATATGCAATAAATAAATAATCGACTCTAAGGGTCTATCCAATATTTTTCTAGTGTTCGTATAATACTGCCGTATTATATTAGTGCCATCACATACAATTGCAATCAAGTAATCCATTGATATATCCGCATTCAAGAAAAAGTTGAATATTTCTTGTTCTGTATTCACTTTACAGTGCTTGAAGCACGTAATCTAAAAAGTTAACTTAAAGAAACATGTTTATCAAATATGCATCGCTTGTACTTTTTTCCATATTTCTCAAAAATGATCAAAGATTTTCCTTTTTCCTTTGAAGTATAATTTGTCATGAAATTATATTGCTTCTAGTTTTTATTTTTGTTCTCAGCGTGGCTTACTTTGGTCTATTCTTGTGAACTGACGCATTCGGTAGTGTCGAATGCAATAGCTGCTCTTGCCCTGTCTGATACTTCAAATCTATCACATGTTATTGATAGTAAAGCATAATCAACTGTAGTTGTAGTATTGCTCTTCAATTCAGTACTTGACGTCCGTAACTGAATTTGGGTTAGTTCTTTACAATACGACTGAACACATTCGGACTCAGATGTGCTACTCAGCTATCTTTAGTTTGCCCTCAGATTTTTATCGTAACAACTTTTTTCGGTGGTCCTGGAATTCGTTGTGTTAGGCCAACGTCAATGCCACGTCTATCAACATTTGCTTAGCTGTTTGTTAGTCTGCATTTAAGAATATGTCGATACTTGCAAGCCGAAATATAAAACAGAACAAACAAAATGCAAGAAATTCTTCCAACTTGTTTTCAGGTATTTGAGTAAGATTTAAGAAGGTTTTTGCATTTTCATGATATATTTGTAACATTACAAAAAACAAATGACTGACCTCTGTTACGCAACGCGTAACCTTATTGTTTTAACGATGAATCGCATGTGGCTTGTCTCATTTGACATCCCACTCTACCCATTTGCCCTTGAACTTAATCAAATAATGGTCAAATTTATCGTTGCTAAAGGCTATTACACATAAAATCTGATATGAAGAACTTGAAGAAATATTAGTACTGTGACGTTAAAAATAAAATTTTTTTAAAAACTTCTGTCACAATCCGGAGGCAATAAAACTTAAAATAATGTAATAAAACATTATACATAAATTAACCAAACCATTTGGAACTTTTTTATTACTAAGCTTTTTTAAAAAACGAGAAAAGAAATTTTGACTCATTGTGTTGTACATGGCCCTTTCCATGACTGTGTTTGGGCCTGCGAGTATCATGAGTTAGTTAGTATGTTTGAGAGTAGATTAATATATTTCATCTGTGTATGAAGGATATTACAGGACACAATCTGCACTCTCTTTCATCTTCTTAGAGTAAAGAGTTCTGTTATTTTCTATTTATATAGTTATATACCTCTGGGCATTTATAATATATAATGTAAACGTTTTCTAATCACTGTGGTGGACTAGATGAGTAAGAAGTCTACCATACATATAAATATATATATATATATATATATATATATATATATATATATATATATATATATATATATATATATGTTAATTTAATGTTAAAAACGTAAAGATTGTGGCACGTTGAGATCATTTCTTTTCATATTCATTACATCAGTCGCTTTTAAATGACTTTTCATTTACTTAAAGAACAAATGAGCGAAATTATTCGAAAAATATTAAATAATCATTATCATATTTAATAGTCACACAATGATATTGAGCAGATAAACAGAGCAGATAAAGAGATTTTTTTGTTTTAGTAATAAAAATGTCGTTGTAAAGTATAGATTTTACAACCGAAACGAAACAAGCAGAATATAAGTCTGAAGTTAGTTACAAAATAAAAAATCTTAGATGTCAGATCAAAACATGAAACAAGCTAAATTGATAGGAAGCCAAATATTTCCAGTGATTACTTGTTATACAAAACGAATAGCCGAGTATATTATAGAATAGCCCTGGTCAACGTCGATTTTCTAGCCTTGACTCATGTTTGTGGTGATATTTTTATGAATAAAACCATTAAAATTTCGCAGGGGGCAATAAAATGGTAGCTCATTTCATGATAGAGAACAAAAGAGTCAAATGTGTGTCGGAGAGTTCATACAGTATCAGACATTTCATATGCTTGAACTAGTTAACCTCTTGGAAATGGC
Organism: Druceiella hillmani; assembly: GCA_039881145.1. Lineage (NCBI taxonomy): Eukaryota > Metazoa > Arthropoda > Insecta > Lepidoptera > Hepialidae > Druceiella > Druceiella hillmani. Next base: position 8,784,139 of record JAYKKI010000095.1, on the reverse strand, counting down.
ATTTAAAAACGAAATAAACTTGTCAAGTGCGGGTGTAAGTCGTTCGGTACACGTATAGATAAATAAACATTTATGAGTAATAGAAACAACATGGTGTTTCCATTTAATTAAATATAAATATTATTTTTATTTATACCATACAAACATGTTGCATAATATAACTTTCACAGGCATCAATATAATGTTAATTTTTCAGAAATACGTGGTTTCACATCTCATAAGTTTGAATTAATATATGTTTATATTTTTTAAATTATTGTAAAGTAAAATATATACAGGTAGCCCTTGTGTAATTATGTTAAAAATATCAATAATATTTAATATCATTTTTCCGCATTTTGTATTGAAATTGAATGATTTAAAAAAATATTTAACGTCATGGACGTGTAATATACTCGTAAGTGTATGTAGCATGAAGTGCATATAACTTAGTACGACCGGATTTCATTAATAGAAATTGTGTGCTCATACTGAATTGACACTAATTAATTGGTAAGCACTTAGTTGATGAATGAAATTGATTTTCATTGTACTTGATAAAACTCAGTTACATAGATATTAAACGGTGTAGCCAGTCAGACAGCAAATGTAACATAGTAGCAGTGAATATTCATATCATACATAATAAAAAAAATCAAAACACAAAAACGAATTGTTAAAAATAAAGCTTAGATAGTAAAACATTAGCCCTTTTTTAAAAATGATAATTTTTTGAAGAACGTGATGTGGAAATCTGTGGACATTACCATAAACACCTTTTGTTGTTTTCTTGTTCGAAAATAATTTACATTTCTTAAAATCTCCTTAATAACGTATTGCCGTTGCTGTATATAATGTTTTTGAAAATAACATTAGCCTTTGTGAAAACAAAAATTGTTGGGTAAGTTCATTTTAAAAAGAAAATTTAGCAGATATAGTTAAGTATAATAATAAAGATTAGAGTAATTACAAACAAATATGCCCCGAAGATAATTTTCTAGACTTGATTATGAAAACTGTTTCATTTAGTTCAGGTTTTCAAAGTTTTCGTGATTGTTTAAATTTCCTATACGCTACACAAAAAAGGAAAACGTAGATTTAAGAATAAAATTAAATCCGCTTTTGCTTCAAAAATTAAAAATATCAATTTTATTATTATTGCGTGTACCTGTGCACAGTTCCGTGCCTGTGCATATGATATGCGTATGCGTGCACCTTTTCTGTGCATGGTATATGCATGTGCGTGTACGTGAGCTATGAATTTTCTTTTTGAAATAAGATTAAGTGTGGGTAATATTGCCTTAATTTTGTAAGTAATTTATTAATATACTATAAATAAGATTGAATTATGACATAACAGGCATAGACTTATATTACTTCGAAAGGATAGGTGCACAGTAACCGGAAAATGTCCCACTAAAAACGGTACTAAATGGCGAAATTAAGCACGTTTAATTTAAGTAATTTCATGGATTATCGTGAGTACGTTTATCATGAAAATTTCGTAGTATAGTTTTTGTCGAACTGATAAACTTAAAACTGGAAATGTAAGCATAAAATGTTCATACGTTTGAATCCTTAAGGAATTAAATATAGCCAACCTATATACTTTTTCATATAGCCTATACATGTTTTGTTTTTAATTATTGCGAGCAAAGTCCGCTATAAAAAAAAATTTCCAATTTGTCAAGAATAGTGAAATTAAAAATTGAGACTGCAAATAATTGACAAATATCGTAAAGCAAGAGCATTTATATATTTAAGTTCTGTAAGTCCTTTCTCTTTCATTGCCGATAAAGCAAATATCCGTTCTTGCGTAATCGTCTTATAAATGCTCTAAGTTTCTCCTTTTTTTAATTTGGTTAAAAATTTTAAAAAGCAAGGTATACACCACAACAAAACTGCAACTAAGGTCACGTACAGACGACCATGTGACTGAAGCCGTAATTTATTTTAATCGCAATAGATGGCGCACATGAATTGGAGTCGTCTTTTCTATTTCGCTTAATGTTCGTTTAACCGTATTTTGATATTTAAATCAATTATAATAGATGCACGAACGAAACAAAAGCACATTTAATTGTAAATTCAAAGTATGTGAAAATCATGAAAACACATGATTCTGCTTACTAGTAGATGAACTTTCAATGATTAACATTTGCTTTTATCAATGTGCTTAATTTTTATGAAAAACATTTACGTGTAATAGAATCGCTTTTATTTTTGAGACACTCTTTTCATTATTTATGATTTTTTTTACAGCATCTAAACATGGACACCCACCAAATAGAAAGCCAGGAGAGCGCCCTGAAATATTTTAATATTATTGAAACAATTTTTGGCTTATGTAGATGGGGACGAAAAGACCAACACTCATCTGCATTATGCGTATGGTTTCAAAGAATATACAGTACAGCTTTGTCGGTGTTCTCGATTTCCCGCATGCTGATGATAAAAAATGCAAATGCATCATTTTACTTGAAACTGCAGTCTTATCTATTTATTGTTTTCTCTGCATTCGTTCAAATGATTGATATATTATGGTTAAAGAATAATCATTTGAACACAATGCTCCATTTCAATAATATAGATAACATCTTGGACCAAAAAACCATTAAATCAATAGTGTCAAAAACCAAACTTTACAGTTACATAGGAGTGTGGGTCTGTTTAATATACTGCGCTATATGTATGTGTTTGGATTTTCATTATATGGCCTTGGAAGATTTTTTGGATACCGTGCATCTAAACATTTCTGTAGTGCTAGTCGATTTGGATATTGCTTACTTTGTTATAATACTGGTAGGTGTATCGACGAGACTGAAGATTGTTCATAAATATTTAACATGCATTCTGGATGATTGCGAGAAACGCCACAGCAAGAAGTTACAGGATATGGCATTAAAAAAAACATTGCCGTCGATATCGAACGGAATGATGGAAAGTGTTCCACTCAGAATGATTAATTATACAAAGTTGTCTAGATTCTATATTCAAATGGTTGACTTATGTCGTATCCTCAATCATGGATTTGGTATCCAGGTCAGTATTTTCAGCAAAATATTTTTAAATTCCTTTGCATAATTTTCTTCACCTTCATTTAAAGCTTTATTTTATAAAGTCTTGCTTCTTTATTTTCAGATTCTATTATGTTTCGCGATAACTTTTGCAGGAGTTTTAAATGCTATCGATAGGGTATTGCAGTTCATCAAATATAATGTAAGTCCCCGTAATTTTGTGGTTTTATTTAAATTAAAATTAAATATTTCTTATTTAATTTATTTTTAAAACTATTTACTTATATTGGCTTGTGTTTTAATCATATTATTCGTAATGAAACGATACAATAGTTAAATAAATATGTACTTGTCTTACTACGCTTTTTTAAAACATAAAAAAAAACTACGCGAATCTTAACTATGCAGCCAACTTGGACATGTATCCAAGATTCGCGTAGCTCTTTTCTCTCAGGTGTAAATATTAAATTTTATTTTTAAGAATGTTTGTGCAGAGATTAATTTCTTTTACCAATTTATTTATTTACGTATTAGAACAAATATTAGTTAAAACTAATCAGCTGAATGCTGATTAGTTAAAACAAATATTAGTTAAAACTAATAAAACTATGAACAAATATTAGTTAAAACTAATCAACTAATGCAAAGAATAGTTTCAAAAATGTTTTGGATACCAATGTTTATTAGATACACAAAACGATTATTCTACTTTCAGCGTGATGCTACCGCAGATCGATTGTTCGACACAATTTGGGTCCTACATTTCGGAATCTTGCTAACAGGAATGTGTATAAGTTGTGAGAAAATAACATTCGAAGTGCAGAAAGCTAAGTACGTATTAGCCAAAATAAAGATATTCAGGAATGACGACCACTCGGGTAAGAAAATCCACCACATACTTATTTATGAACAAGACAAATTCGGCCCTCACTTCTTCATCATTTAGGAGGTTTTGGCAAACGCTTTTAATAATTTTACTAAATTGGGTGTAATTTCCTGGTGCATTAAAAAAATGAGGGCATTATAATGTTTCAATTCGATAACGTTACGCGTGGGCGTACGTGCGTGTGTGTGTCATAATGTTTTTCAGTTTATGTTTTGTCCATCAGATACTACCTTTAGTAGGTAGCAAATACTTTAAGCATCCATGATCTATATGTATAGTGGAAATTATGGGATATGAAAAGAGTTTCCTTTTTAACAAATGAACAACTATTCATTTTCAAATTGTCTGTGTATGATTTTTGAAACCAGCAAATATGATGATGGTATTCATCATTTCTGGAACCTTCACACAGGAATAATATCTTAATACTGAAATTGGTACAGAACTAATAGTGAAACTCATGCTATTAACAATTTCCCCTTTGGGATGAAAAGACTGAACCACGAACCACGGTCTCTGTCTGTTTGTCAAAATCCCTTTTCTCTGTAATGGTTAGAGGTATTAAATTTAAATCAATTTCAAATATAACCTTATATCCTGTAAAGTCGGCACCGTATTATGTTGAATTGAACAAATCTTACAGTTTTTAAGGGCGTGGGGTCCCCCGTTCAATAGCAGACTATTTGTCGAGTGAGTCTAAGGTGATCTTTATAATCGCGTAGCTGAAATACCATCAATTAGTAACGTGCAGCAGTGACACTTTACAAGAATTACCTTTGATCACCCACTCGACTGCCCAGAGTGATGATTATGGGCATTATCTTCAATAACATATACATTGGTAAAGTCCTATATTCGATTGGGAAGTCCTATATTATTATAAAAATGTATATTATAATCCTATAAGAATTCAGTAAAATTTCTCAAACATTGCTTATATTGACAGACTCACTGACTCACTCATCAAACCAGCTTTTCATTGGTCTATAATCTTGAAATTTGGTTAGAAGGAAGGTCTCTACATAAATAAAGGAAAAGAACCGAAAAAAATTATATTTTATGTTGAATTTTTATGAGACATAATTAATTTATGGATTGTTAGTTATTTTTTTGCATATTTTTAAAGCACCTTATTAATAAGTTTCATTATGAATTGATATAATTGTAAATACAATTCAGAGTGGGATTTTTTTATTCCATTATTTTAAAAAATACTCTTTGGTTTTTCGGTAAATATGTAATTTTGTTTACTTACCAACAAACGAATGTTCAAGTAAACAGCACTTGAAAAGTTATAATAACTTGAATTATATTTTTTCTTTCAGCTGAACGTCAACAAATGCTAGACATATGCGAACTACTTGAACAAGGTGAAATGGACAGGTTTACAGCCCTCAACTTATTTAATATACGCGCCTCGACATTGCTTAATTTCGGTTGTCTAGTCATCACTTATGTTATCGTTTTATTACAATTTGCAAACCTGTTGTAATAGAAAATGTGGTAAATAATATACTGTATATATTGTGCATACATATACCTCACGTATGGTGAGGTATATGTTTACATGTGGTATCAAATATTAAATATACTTAAGCATTATTGTTTTTTATTACACTCATGACTGTTTATTGCAGGAAGTAATAAAGAAAATAGTATTTCCCTTGACTTTGAGTAAGCTAGCTCTAATTCTTAATAACCTTCGAGTGTGAAACAGGCTATTTTTACAAACTGTATGATGAGAAATTTTCTTTTATTTTGCTTTACATTTAAGAATCATTTTAGTTCAAAAATATTGAAATAAATTAATTAATTTGACAAAAATGTGGAAAAAAAATATTTTCATTACAATTTTAGAATTTTTTAAATAATAATAACGTACGTAACAAAAGTGATCAGTATGTTTACTGCGAACCATATATCTTTTCATTTTTTGGTTGAGTTGTGGTACGGATTAAGAAATTATTTTGTCTTATTTGTTTGATACAAAGTTCAAATGAAATTTAAAATATTTTACAGCTATTAAAAAAAACAATTATCGCCAATGAATAAAGGACCGCAAATGTATATAATTAATTTTTATTCATATTTACCAAATAACTTTGCTAAATATATCTTTTCATAAGCAAAATATCGCTAAATTTGCAAATCATCTGCATATAAGTGATTTTAAGATGAAGTTTGCTGATAAGAGTATCTAGAAAAATGGAAAAAACCGGTTTAGAGAAAACGATTTTTGAGAAAATAGCCACTAAAACATGTCATTCTGAATAAGTATTAATATATTAAATAAGTATTATGTTAGTTTGGAGGCTTTAACACACCGAACCATAGGTAGATGTATTATTTATAGTTTCCGTTTTTATTTTGAGCGCGGAACTCCAAAAACTACCTAGACAAATTAAGTTATTAATATTTAATTTAATATATAATAGGTTTATATATTAATCAAAAAGACATAGTAATCAAAAAGATAATTATTGTACAAATATTTGCGCCGAGGTACCTTCATGAAAATAATTTCTCTGCTTTGATCCTGTGAGAAGTCAATTAAAAAAAAATTAATAAAAAGAATTGTCACTTGACAAAACTAATTTATTTTCCTTTTTATAAAAAACCGATTTCAAACCTGAAATATACTCGCATATTCTGAAGATTAAAATTATTTAATGGAAGTGTAGTATATACGTTTCCTCAATGTGTAACGTCTCTTACATTTTTTAAATAAGTGACGTAACACATTGCGCAAACGATTTTCGCTGAACTTTATGTTGTACTTAAAAATAGTGTCTGTTTGCCTTGCATAGTATTTAGCTCCGTCTTGTTCGGAAAGTGACATGTGTGTAACTTTATTCCGGTTATATCGTTTTAATTGACATAAATATGTTTCATGTTAATCTATTCTTTTGCGATAATGCTGTGAAAACTGCTCTTTGAAATAGTCGACAATGAAAATGTGTGCAGATATTGATATAAATATTCTTCTACTAAAACTTATCATTGAAAGTGTTAACAACACAAACCTTTCAACGAATATTTTTATGTAATAACGCATTGCCTTATTTTCTTGTTTCTTATTGCCTTATTTTCTTTATGTGTCCAACCTTAACTTTTTTAAATTAATTAATTAATTACTTTCATTAACATATACAAAATATCACTTAGAAACTCTCGTTATACGAGATCAGTGCGTGACTTTATTTCTTGAAGAATGAATACGTTTCAGAAAAAAATCATGGTTAAATCAAACACAGACTCATTAACTGACTAAAATACACAGTTTAAATAATATACTACAAACAGAATAGTCGCAGGTGTATATAAAGTGAGTATTAAACACAACACAATTCATAAATTTAGTTTAGCAAGATAAGCACTTCTAGTTGAAAGATGCCTTAAAGCCTTTCTAGTTGAAAGGTGTAATTATTTTTTCCAAGTTCTCATTTTTAAGTCTTTCTGCAGCATATTCACATGTGAAGTAGCGGGAATTAGAAAGTAGAACAGCTTAGCATGGTCGGCGATATTTCATTCAATGCGTACTTAATCGTGCGAATTCTCATGTCCATTATTAATAAAAAAATCTTATTACAAACTATAAATACATATATATATATACATATATATATATATATATATATATATATATATATATATATATATATATATATATATATATATATGTATATATTTATTTTAAACGTGTATTAGTTTGTAGTCATCAAATGTACATTGAATGGTATAAGCACGGATTAAATCATTGTCACTACAAAAAATTGATTTAACCAATGAAACCTTAAAATTATGAAAACGTAATCAGTTCTTTAATTGACATAACTGCGGTATATCGGCTGTATAAATTTGAGAATATTGACAAATTGTAGGTAGCAATTGCATTCTCAATTCGAAAAGACAGTACATGGTAGAAACGCACATTTCTCTTTAAGATTTCATGAAGGTTAATCCATTACAATGCGGACCTTGAAATCAAGTCAAATTTTATTCAGGCAGAGAATATATTTATTGAATAAAATTAATTACGTACGGGCGCAGTTGGAATTCAGGCACTATATTCAAACCGCTGATAATCTAATACTCAACAACTATAGTAAATAGCAAAAAGACCGTTTTTTTTATCCTAACTCGATAATTCATAAAACAGCAACGAATCGACTTTGTTGTATGTCCCGTATGTTTAAGACTATTAATGACTGCTTCAGCATTAATGTATTTTTAAAATTTGCAAGCGTTGTTAAAATTTATAATTTAAAATTGTCTCCTTTTTATTTAATTCTAACTTAATAATTTGGGTCAATGACGATATTTAAAATAAATTAAAAAATTGTTGAGACTGTAATTTCTAAATTTCTGTCAGGCGGAAAGAGTAGTTCCAATTAAATTATTTTAAATATAAAGAAAGAAAAATTAAAATAATTTGACTTCCAATTTTTTAGATGCTAATTATAATACATTTTAAATTGGTGTTAGAAAAAGTGAAATATTAAATAAACCTTTTTTTCTAAAAAAAAATAACCGTCTTCAAATAACCACTGAACAAATAAATAAACTGAATAGTGTAAAATAATTAAACTTGGAATACTTGGAGATTCTGTGGTACAACATCGTTTCCTAACATAAATAAATTTGTAAAACACTGCAAACTTGTAGAGAACGTTTAATTATTCTATGCATTCGTTTATACCTGTACTTACTGATTTCTTCATGTTTTCATATGTACCTGTATACACTTACCTATTTACTTTGTTACTTTCTTACTTATTTAAAGACAAGTAAAACGAGTTCAAATTCGATTAATTTACATCAGTGAAGAATCCCGTCAGTACCTTCGGGTTCTATCTTTGCACCCTGACTTTGCTAAATGGTAGACTTATTTTTCCTGCAGTTGTAAAACTATAGCGAAATTGTTATGATATTGCACTAGAGATATACCGTTTCAAATAACAATCACCCAAATTGGTTGATTAATGCCAGAGATACGAATTAACATACGCAAGGTAAAATGGTTTGATGCCTTTATATGTATCCGTATATATTTACCTGAGTTTTCATTTTGTTACAATTTTTTTACATTACGGTAGATCAAACGAGTCTAAACTCGATGAGTTTGTTCCTTATCACTGAAGAGTTCCCGTCACCACCTTCCGGCAAAAGAGTGACTTTAGGTAGCTCTTAGTGGCCCTATCAGGGTTGTTCAGTGTTTAGAAATTATATGCCGTATCTTCAATTTCCATTATCAAACCCTAACTAAACTTTCATGGAACTAAACTGTGGGTGTACTCTTCTTAATAAAAAACGGATAAGCTAGTAAAAGTACCAGGGACGCAGCCACAGTGGAGTACGTGAAACATCTTGAGCGTACTAGAGTATGTAATATAGTACGTCTAACATGTTCTATATGGAGATGAACACGTTTCGCCGAGGCCAAAGCGGGTCATCGAGGGTCGGAATCTCTCTTTCTTGCTACCCGAGCTCTTGAACGCCACTTTTGTATGTTACATACCGCACGCGTTGGCACCATAATAGAGCAGTCGACAATTTTTTGCAAAAAACAATACTTTTTTATAAATTTTACAAATTCTAATGGTTACAAGTATGAGTTTTATGTCCCACACCTATTAAACGTTATGAGCTCTGTCAAACACGACCACTCCCGCTCGAATCGATCGATGTACAGCTGAGAAATCACTATTTAAATACAGCGCGAGTTAAGTAACCATAATCCATCAGCAAAATAATAACATCCGATTGATAACGGCGAACTACTAAGAACCATCTCAAATAAAATAAATTAAGTTACAAGAATGCTAAGCTAACTCACAACATCCGATGGATAGGAGTAAAATACTAGGAAGCCACTCAGCATAAATGTCTAATAAATTAATCTACAATAACGCTGCGAAGCCAAAACATCCGATGGACGTTATATTACTAAGAAGTAAGTCTGGTGACTTTGCTTCAAAGACATTAAATAAAACCAAGCTTCGCAGAACGCAAGCGTCAGCAGAGGAGACCTATAAAATAGAGATCGAGCAACTGACGGAGAGAGTCTACCAGCCAACGTCTTAGAGTTAACGTTGTTCAAAATTGTTAATCTTAATAATTATTATTGTAAATTGTAATTAAATAAAGTATATTTGTAAGTAGTAATAGTAATAAATATATATTTTTGAGTATCAGTGGAACGCGATAACGCGATAACTGGCGCAGTCGGTAGGATCTCACAACGCGGTGACCCAAGTCTGACATCAAGCAGCGAAGCAGCCTGGACATCGTGATGGACTTCTATTCTTCGTGCGAGATATCTTCATCCTGAACAACAGCGACTTTGGACGATCTGTAGATTCGTCGGAAGAGGGATGCAAGTTCTCGGTTAAGCAATAAAATTTTTGTAGTTGAGATTATTTTGCTTTATCCTGTTTCCATTGTGTTGATCTCCGCCTAGGTTAAAATTGCTTTTGGTTTTACTGTATCCTGTTAGTTCTTGAAATCGGATAAACTCGGTTTAGTAGGATGGCTCAACCTAATGCCGGTGCACAGACACATTAAAATGAAATTAATTACAGAGTTAAAATAGATTTATTACCTCATTATGATGGCAATTCTAAAAGACTTAGGAATGAGATACAAGTAACACAAGAATTGATCCGAACCACTAAACATTAATCAGAAAATGTAGATAAATACGGCCGTATATAGAATTGCAGATATCAATAGGTGTTAGGATTAATAGACCTGAAACCATAGAAGAAGCGATAGTGCTCGCGAGATAGGAGGAAGCGTAGATTAGATGGGAAGAAGGAAGAGTAGAGTACATGCAAAATACAAACATAAATATTCATAAACATACTTGTGTTAATAATAACAATAATAACATACCACCATTCGATACCCACAACAAATATACGCGACAGTATATAGATAGATCAAAATTACCACAGCGAGAATTTCGATAAAAAAATTATAATTATCATGGCTCACATGTGCAGCGGTCGAACGTTCCAAAGTATTCGGACGTATCCATGCGCACGGCCAATAGACCACCGAGGCCTAATTGGGCTTCGGAAGAGTTATTTTATACACACCAAAAGCCACACATAGATATACAAACACACGATAAAACAGGCATCAACAATCAAGAGTATAATCAGAGCGATCACTTTCAATATGACTATGAAGATTATAATGACACATTACAAAACAATACACCCTCGGATGACATACAGCAGAATTTTCACGACATTCAAAACACAGACCCAAACACGTAGTGAAAATTAACAATCACTACAGTAAAGACCATCTATCTTATATAATACTTCCAGAATTCGGTAGAAAATCTCTCATAGACACCGGAGAATCAAGCTCAATGGTTTCCCCTAACGTAATTAATAATACCATATTCGAAAAACTGATAGAACATGAACAATTTGAAATACGAACCGCCCTCGCGACTTCGCACCACAATAATGTGGCCACTTCCACTTGCTTTTAATTTCGAAATTATGCACAAATTCCTCATTTTGACCCTAAATATAGAGGTTTAATTGGCCTAGATTTATTAAGAAAACTATCTAGCAAAATAGACTTAAAGAACAAAACCTTACATACAAACACTGCTGAAATTCCAATCCATTTCGACTACCCAAATCAAACGATTTAAATACATCCCAGATGCGAGCAGATAGTAACGCTAAAACAAATTACTTAGATGGAAATTATATTCTAGATACAAGTTTATGGAAAAAGGATCTATACTTACCAGCCGCGATAGTGAATGCAAAAAAGGGGAAACTGATAACATCGGTCATTCACAAATCAGACGAACCCAAAATTATTAAAAATACAACACCGATCAAACTAGAACCATTTCAAGAAGATTTAATAAAAATAAATCAACACCAAATTAATAATTACACATGCCCCAGCGATATAGATAATGAATTAAAAGAAAACTTGACAAGACTAGGGACAAATCACATGACTGACGAAGAAAAAAGGGAAATCAATAGGATATGTTTCATATATAGAGATATTTTCCATTCGGAAAATCTTCCACTCACTTTTACACATGTTGTTAAACACAAGCTTCGTGTTACCGATGATACCCCCATTTTTGTTAGAAATTAGAGACGAGCCCCTTGTTTAAACCGAGAGATCCAAAACCAAGTAGATGACCTATTAAATAAAGGTGTAATTAGAGACAGTATTTCACCCTGGTCATGCCCAGTTCACATTGCGCTCAAGAAGGTAGATGTTTCAGGCAAACGTAAGTGGCGCCTAGTAGTAGATTTCAGACATTTAAATGAACGTATCATAGAAGATAAATATCCATTACCGAACATCTCTGAAATTTTAGATAAGTTAGGACGAGCCCAATATTTCACGACCCTTGATTTGGCTTCCGGTTACCATCGAGTGGAGATAGACCAATCTGATATAGAGATAACCGCATTTTCCACAAACAGAGGACATTGCGAGTTCCTTAGAATGCCATTCGGCCTTAAGAACGCCCGCAGTACATTTCAACGATTCATGGACATGATCTTAAGAGGTCTGCAAGATAATACGTGTCTTGTGTACCTTGATGACATAATAGTTTACTCAACATCACTGCAAGAACACATAACAAAACTTGAACGTGTATTTGATAGACTCAGACAACATAACTTCAAAATACAATTAGATAAATCGGAATTTCTTCGTAAGGAAGTGGACTTCCTCGAACATACATTAACAGATAAAGATTTATGCCCTAATCGAGATAAGATAAAAGCTGTTATTAATTTCCCTATTCCAAAAACTCGAAAACAGATTAAATCATTTTTAGGCTTAGTAGAATATTATAGAAAATTTCTAAGACTTTGCCAAACTAAACAAACCGATGACTAGTTGTTTAAAAAAGAACGCTAAAATTGTCCACACTCCCTATTTCATAGACTCTTGAAAAATGTAAACAACTCTTGACGAACGCACCCCTATTACAATACCCTGATTATGACAAACCATTTATCCTTACAACAGAAGCTTCGGACTTTGCACTCGGCGCAATATTATCCCAAGGAATAGTCGGTTCCGACAAACCGGTAGCGTAAGCTTCTCGAACGCTATCCGACACAGAAGTTTACAGTAATAAAATAGGAACTACTTGCAATCGTATGGGCTACGAAACACTTTAGACCCTATTTGTATGGTCGAAAATTTACTATTTGCACTGATCACAGACCACTAACATGGCTTATGACATTAAAGGATCCAAATTCAAAATTACAGCGTTGGAGACTTAGATTAACAGAATATAATTACGACATAATATACAAAAAGGGTAAACAAAACACAAATGCAGAAGCTTTATCTAGAATTAAACTTTTTCACAATAACATAGATTCAATACACGTAAACACAGATGACGAACAAATCACAGGTGAAATTTTAGAATTAGAAAGCCAGACAATAACTCAACCGGTTAATAATGGGACAAATACTCAGAATCAACACCAGAATCGTGATCAAATTTTAAACGATTTTTTTATAAACAGACCTAGTGGAAACCACGCATACACAGCCCGATAATGAGACGATAGGTATACCAATAACGACAGACGCTATAGATAGGCAACGAAAACAATTTCACATTAGAAAAACTCCGGGAACAAATTACAGAGTAGAATATAGGTCGACTAGTTCACAAACGATAATAAAGGACTTCTTCATACCGGTAAACGATACAGAAAAACAAAGAATTCAGTTTTTGATAGCGCATACAATTGCCGATAGAATTTTCTATTGCTATATTTACAACGAAGATATGTATATCTCACAACTAATCCACATAAATTATATATCATTTTATAGATAATTGCTTGCTCTACCGGCATCCACAATTAAAAAATTTATTATTGCTATTGTTTTTGCAAATTAATTAATTATTATCATTATTATCATCATCATCATCATATATATTAATACGCTAAGGTTAAGATGTTACTCTCCCTTTTTAGAAAAAACCTCACAACTAATCCACATAAATTATATATCATTTTATAGATAATTGCTTGCTCTACCGGCATCCATAACTAAAAAATTTATTATTGCTATTGTTTTTGCAAATTAATTAATTATTAAAATTATATACATAAAACAGCAATGCTGCCATCTAACGGCTCAACGTCAATATGATTGACGGTTGGTAAAATTTTTGTTTAATTTCAAATCCACTCACGTATAAATAAAGTGGCGCTTTAGCTCAATGCTTTTGATACTTGCGCCTCTATATGTCAATTTTAGTAAAATATTTGTTTGATCTGTCATGTGAGCTTCATAATGGAATAAATAATGCGAAGACTTCGCACGGGTCACGCTAGTATTTAATAATCGTGGGCCAAAATTAATAAAATGTGCATCACGTATTACAGTAGTCGAAACTAGAGCCGAACAGAATGAGCTTATAAAACAATACCACGAGGGAAAAACAATGCATCGTGGAATTCAAGAAACATATAAACACTTAAGTTTTAACAACCATTGGAACAATATGCTTCTTACCATACAACCTTACATCAATTAGTGACAAACATGAACTATCTGAAAATCCCATTGTCATTAGGTGAAACACCAATCAAACTATTAGAACATATGTTTATGAACGTCTGGTGGCATGACATTCCTCACAATAATAGATAACTTAACGAAATACGCGCAAGTGGTACCACTACTGGCTACTAGTAGCATTCATGTAGCAGAAGCACTAATTAAAATTTTCTCAGTACTAGGACTTCCAAATAAAATAACTATGGATTCGGATACCAAGTTCGAAAACGAAGTTTTAAAAGAAATATGTAGACTGCACAATATTCAGATCCATTTCACCACGCCATACAACCCTAATTCCATTGACCGATTGAACGGTTTCATTCCACTATTGGCGAAATAATAAGGATTCAAAGGATAACTAATAAATACGAGATAACGCATCTAATGTGATGTGCACTTATCGTATACAACAACACTATACATTCGGCTACAGGATACACGCCACATGAATTATTATTAGGACACACAAATTCTCGAAACCGGCTAGAATTATATTACCTGCAAGAATTTTATTAAGATTATGTACTTAAACATAAAGCCCTATTTGAACATATACAGCAGCTAATAGCCCTTAAAGTAAGAGGAAATAAAGAAAAAATTATTACAAAACGCAATATTGACACAGAAAATCCGGACTTCAGAATAGGAGAGTTAGTTTACAAGCAGGGAGCTAAATCAACAAGAGACAAAAAGGGTAATCCAGTATTTAAAGGACCACATTCTATAATATGTTTACATAGCAGAAATAATAGGCAAACACCCAAACGCAAAATCGATAAGAGTTCATTACAAACTGTTAGGCCGACAACCCAGCGTTACAAGCACTTCACATTCGGAGCATTCATGCTCCGCCCAATAGCCCTAGCCACAATTGAGCACCAAAAGACGCAATTTTAGCTGTCACAAATTTTACATTTAAAACAGGATTAATATAACGATCAGACAGTACGACAAACGCACTCAACATTTTAGAGGAAAATAGAAATATGGTACAAGAAAAAAAAGATAAGGTTCTAAATTTATATACAAATAAACAAAAATTGATAGATTATATTATATAGGTTAGAGAACTCAATAACATTCAAGTGTGCAAGTATGCATTCTACACCTGATTATAATTACAACGAAAAAAAATTATTCGAGGAAATTAAAAAATAGTAATAATAATAAGAAAATAAAAAAAATGGGCAAACCCGGACTGGTAAACTCATGTACAAACTGATGATATAGAACATACATAGTATAGATAAATCTTTGAGTAATAAAGCCTATAGCACTTATACTTTCATAACCTTTACCCTTGAAATCCCTCTCATTAATTTCTTTAAATATTTGATTTGATTTATACCATACCTGACAAACAAAACCTCGCTACACTACCCAAATCCATGTACCTTCTACTCGAAAGGACTGAGTTTTTATACCGAGAAAGCGCTTGCAGAGAAATCACCTACGATATCAACTCTTTCAAAACGTGAAGATGGAGGAACGGTCTCTAACTGAAGACTGCATCATTCAACTAATTCCATGTAAAGAAAAGGAAAACAGTACCTATGTCATGTGAAAATGCATGCTTTAAGAATCGGAACAACCACGATAAATGAACGTAGGAGTGAAGACACTCCAGGAATCGAGATGGCTCGATCCCATCTAAGGGATGGAGGAATTAAGTAACCATAATCCATCAGCAAAATAATAACATCCGATTGAAAACGGCGAACTACTAAGAACCAACTCAACATAAACATAAAATAAATTAAGTTACAAGAATGCTAAGCTAACTCACAACGTCCGATGGATAGGAGTAAAATACTAGGAACCCACTCAGCATAAATGTCTAATAAATTAATCTACAATAACGTTGCAAAGCCAACAATATCCGATGGACGTCATATTACTAAGAAGCAAGTTTGCTGACTTTGCTTCAAAAACATTAAATAAAACCAAGCTTCTCAGAACGCAAACGTTAGCAGAGGAGACCTATAAAATAGAGACCGATCAACTGACTCTACCAGCCAACGTCTTAGAGTTCACGTTGTTCAAAATTGTTAATCTTAATAATTATTATTGTAAATTGTAATTAAATAAAGTATATTTGTAAGCAGTAATAGTTAAATATATATTTTTGGGTATCCGCGGAACGCGATACGTAACTCGCGCGGTGATAAATTTAATTCTGAATAAGTCGTGCTGCACGCGACTGCTGCAGCCTACTTTTTCTTGAAATGTCATCAGTATAATTTGCACATTTACATATCTCTTCAATATCCGAATCATTTGTTTCAGATACTCTGATTTTAGTTAATTCAATACACTATATGATTCACATAGTTTTAATTTTGGCCTCGCTTTCCTCTTTTTTCAACATTGAGAGATTCATTTCCTTGATCATATCTTCGAAGGTAATATCTTTGAATGATTTTTATATGTCATACATTTAGGGTTCTAGAAACTATACAATATAGAAGTACGTAAAACTAATATAGAAGTTGTCTACTTTCATATTAAGACAATTTATTCAATAATTATTTAAACTATAGCTCAACAGAAAAATTGGTTTGCTTTAAAAGGTACAACTAGAGCGAGGGTGAACAGCATGCCAGGAATTCTAACAATGATAAAGATATAACACTCGTGATTATTTTTTTGTTCAAAACGTTTATTCTGAATCATTCATCAGAAATGAAAAATCATGTTTCAACTTTATTTATCCATTTTCTTGAATGATCCCTTTGGACGATTTGTTGTTTCCACAGTACATTTTCGCTTTGTTTTTAATGAATAATCCGTGATCCGGTGATCGTCAAAAGTGAGCCTTCTAAACCACTTTTTACTGTCTAAAAATATCCAAGTTTTTTAATCATTAAACTTTTCGATCAGTTCCTATATCACTTTATAAATATTGGCATTATTATGTGCTTTTATATCTTGGCCGTCCGCCCACACTATGTTGACAATTTTTGAGTTTCAATGAAACTATAAATTAAAAATAAGATTTAAAATAAAAAAATTAATGAAAAAGCAAATAATTCGTAAGTGAACTTATTAGTGAAGTACTTGGAACTCTTTTTTCCGAAAGTATCTTCAATGTACATACCTCTTTAGGGTTCGGTAGCCAAGCAAGAAACCTTTATTATTTTGTGTTGACTTTTGGTTCCTTCATTTATATGCATCAGCTTAATTACTCTCTCATTTCTAAAGAAATTGAGACAAAATAAAATATGGAAACAGATAGGGATGACCCATTTTCTAAAATATAGAAATAATATAATTTCGAGGTCAAAGGGAAGAAGGTCAACAAAAACGTTTACCCACATTATCGTGTGGAATGTTATCAGAAAGGTATTTTAAAACGGAATAAAATGTCGTATTGATATTTTAATACTTCCCTTTCAAGATATTTAGACACAAATTCTTTTTAGACTTTACTACCACTTTTAGTACTATGTTCTTACAATTTTGCAAATAGATATATGACATGAGCAAATCAGTTAGTAGTTTGCAAAATTGATAAAAAAATACCATATTCAATACACATAAAATAGAATTTAATTTTTCTCCGCGCTCACCATCAGAAATCATCATCATCAAAACTTTCTCGAAATGAAGTAAAGATTAGATTTCGAATTTAGCATTTTCATATCCCATTCATAGTGAATATAGCCAATTACAATCAAATACATACCGTCCAGTTCATCACTTGAGTCATTTTAATGATTTTTTATTATCGATAATTAGAGACGCTTAAATGAAACTACGTGATGTAGTATTATTTCTACTTTCTTTAATTTCTTTACCACGCCCTAGGTTTCGTTGTATTACAACATCTTCAGGTGGGATATTAGCAAAGATATCTTTGCTAATATCCCACAGTATTTTAATTTTTATTAATTAATTTTTTAATTAGTTTTTATTCAAATATATGAAAGACCAAAATATGTGTGAATATGCGTATAGTGATTAAATAGTGATAACAAGTTTAATATAAATTGTAGATATTAATTAATTAGTGTCTACAATTTTGTATTGCTTACTTATATTTTGCTCTCATTAACTAAATAGTACGTGAGGTGATATTTTCTGCAATAGATAGTGCTAAGCCCGTACAAAGTATGAAGGAATGTTTTCAACATCATACGTAGCAAATAAAATAATATTGAATATTTGATGACAAGCAAGAGTACGTGTCGCGTACCGCCTAGTATTTTGAAACAGTTAAAACTGTTATTTTTACATATTCTTAATATGGTTGCCTAACGTAGTGTGGAAATATACTGATGTCGCACACCTCTGTTATGAGTGTTGTTTTTTGAGATTTGTTTCTTTCAGTTACATTACACTTTCTTCTATAGTTTTCATCTGCAGTTTGTTACCATTTGTTTGATAATGATATAAAACAGTAAAAGAGACTTTGTTGCGGAACTTTATTTTTATATATAAAAAAATGTGGCAAATAATGCATTCCGCATAAACTTCTTTCAATCTATCCTTGTCTTCCAATATTCATGAATTCTTATAATTTTTAAGTTTTTTGAATGATACTTTTGGAGATGGAATGGGATGGCATTAATTTTTGAGCCTTTTTATTTTCGGAATGTGGTTAAAAAATACATAGAAAATAACAAATTATATATTGTGGCTTTAACGAGCCTTATCTGATACTAAACACGATGATCTAAAAAAAAACTTTTTATTACGCATTTAGTCAAGACACAAAAGCAAAATTCAAAGTATTATATTTAACGAGCGACCACTTCTAAATCTAACTACGACATATTTCAATTTTCGACGTTAAATAGTCTCTGATATTATAATACCGACAATGAATAACAATGAAGGATATCGAAATGTTTCCATAAACGTAACGTTTCTCCGAGTTCAGTACGAAACACTGATAATACTAAAATAATATTGACATATAATCTGGGCATCGTTATATGCAGATTCGCAGAACTTCTTTCAAAAATTATTTTAAGGCCATTTTTGTATCGAAAATGTTTTCTTACGCACAAATTTTAAAAAATCATGTGTATAAGGTACCATTTGTATGAAATGTCATTGCATTATAAATAATATCGAATTTTTGAATATGTGATTTTTTATATTAAATACCCAAAGGGAACTTTCAGTTGAAATAAATTCATTGCAAAATAAATGTATTGTAGTAAATAAATGTTGTAAAATAACCTGTGCAGCACGAATTTAACTCACACTACGAGAGTTTCGTGCACGTTTAGGTATTTAAAAATATTTAAGGGTACATAGTATTTCAAATTTTTCAGAACATATATATATACATACATATACATATATATATATATATATATATATATATATATATATATATATATATATATATATATATATATATATATATATACGCACACACATATTGCCTATTTTACTCTGTCAATACGTAAAAACAAACTAATTATAACAATGTACTCGTATAATTCGGCGTAGAATTATAAATTATTTATTGTTGGATCTTTCCCTTTACTGGTCCTGTAAGGTTCCCCATTATGACGAATTTCAGTGAATGAGACTATAGCATAAAACAAATTACGCTTTAAGGGACCATATCTTTCCGTTGCATGAAAAAAATGTGTACAGCAATGGAAGGATAGCTTCAGTACACAATAAATTTCAACTTGATACCTTACGTCGTTTGTCAGAAAGAGGGCTTTGGCAGACAGACGGGTGGACGACAGGCATCTTAAAAAGGTCCCGTTTTCATTTTGAGAGACGGGACCTTAACTATTATGGTGTAATGTCTGGTTTTATAAAATATTATTCCTGTTTTGAAAGACCCCATAGCACTTATATCATATTTTCTTCCAGATTATTCAACTCAAACTGTACTAAAATAATATTGATTTTATACAATGTCAGTTAACACTATGCTAGTGAAATATAAAATTATTGTCTGAAATGACAGTGAGTGCTTTAATTTCTTTAACGATATTCGTGTCAATCATAAAATTGTCAGCTACATTAACGTTATAAAATAGTCTGTTATATATATACTTTTAAACTCATTGCTTTTCATGGATTTTGTTGGATGCACCTTTACACTTGCAAGGTACCTTTGCACTTAAATTAATTAATCGAAATCCTTAATATTTTGTAACCAATTTTTCGTTCTTATTTTATACGTTTTATTCACTCGTCACATTGGTTCGATACGAAATACGTGATCTATATATTTTACATGTCATTCACGTAGAATTTTCTAATATAGATCGGAGTAAGCCATTCATAATTGATCATTTACAAAACTCACAGCATTAATAACTTTACAAGAGATTTATTACAGTCAAAGTCAAAGTTAAAGGAAATCTAGAAGAGGAATTTCAATGTATTGAACTATGGTAATGTGAATACTAATGTCCAGGTGAGAGATATAAGGACATAACGGCTTCAATAATTTTTTTTGTGTCATTGAATTCTGCGTTGTTTTGCAGATGACATAAAATACATGTTACGCTACTAGAATTTAATTGTGGCGGATTCTGGTGGCTATTTTTTACTAAATAAATTATCAATCATTAATAATTTGTAGAGCAATATTTTTGGAAATGAATCCGCTATATATAAAAGTGAACTAAAAATTTGTAAAACAAGAAAAGTATATACTATAAAGCTTCCGGTTGTGAATTGTATATTGATTTGTGTATTGGTTTGTGATTTCCTAAATTTTTAGGATAGAATTAGTAATGATTAACAGTCGTAGAGCTTCGTCGGTATTCTTATCAAAGCCTACCCTATCATGAATCATAGACAATAGCGATGAAGAGTGAACTGAGCCAACTCGTAATGAAAATTACTTTAAATACGAACTCAACGAACTCATTTTGTAAGAAAACTAGAAATAAATGTAAAGATCTATTTGAAATTTCACTGAGAGGGTACCGTACACACACAAAAGTACGTATAAATATTTAATGATATACAAATAAAATTTCTTTGAAACTATTTACAAATATTCATGTTATTTTTCACTTTGTGACTATATTGCCTATTATATCTATCACAAGCCTAAAAATATAGTCAATTTCTCGAATATTTAGATTTAAAGTTCGTCATCATAAATCCTGTGTAGTGTAATTATATATTTAATTTAGTTAAGTAGATTTTAACCTAACGTTTTAGTATCAAGATAATTTCATCAATTAACAAACAATTAATTTTTTGTGATAATAACGTTGAGGAAAATATGTTAATGTTACTCTTTATAAAAAATATTTTAAACGTGGTATATTGCAAGTATATATTCTGAATATTAAAATATGTAAAGTCAAATACCCAGAATTACGCAATATATTCACTGGTATATATTTTTTTCTCAAAATGTGAGATATTAAATATTGTGTATATATTTGTGGGGGGCTCACTTCCTTTTGTATCGGCTAATTATTTTTGTTTCCTTGCATAGTATCTACCTGCATATGGTTTCGAAAGTCATGTGAAAACTTTACAAACGCGCAAGGATCCGAAGAGAAACGTGTAAGTTTCGCGATACGATTATCTTTATTCGCATTATACCGTTTTTCGTTTTTATCTTTATTCGTATTATAATATTATACACGAATACGCTGATGCTAGTTTGTTCTTTTGCAAAAAAACTATGGAAACTACTTTTGGAAACAGTTGATTATGAAAGAATATGTAGGTAATGAGAAATATATTTCTTGACTAAAACTATAATTACCGCTATCGACAATGCAAATAGTCTGACCCAATATAAAACTATCATAACATTTTGGATCAATAAAATATTTCAAAAAAGCACGTGATTAAAGATTACATTTGCCACTTATCCTTGTATTTATTTAACATTGCTTTATTTTCCACTGCTTATGTTTATTTTCCACATTCTGGTAAAATTGGATGAGCCACTCTTTCTTGTCGGAGATTAACACTTAGCACTTTGTCGATTTTTATCTTTCTTAATTATATAAATTACTTGACTTTCTTTTACGTGTAATAATTTGGTTATTAGATCTGCCGTATCTGATATTAAATGGCACATTAATTCCATTTATATCAACAGTTGAAGATTTGGGTCTTCTGATCGATCAAAATCTTAGATGGTAGCTTCAAGTAAATGATGTTAGTCACCGTATCTTCAGTAGAATGCACTCTTAAGCATCTTAAAATTTTTCTAGATGCTCAAACCTAAGCACTAAGATGTATGCTATCCAGACCTTACTGAGTATCGCCTAGAAAGTTAGAACGCCTACAAAATTTGTCCATCCGCTTTGTTTTTGGTTGAAAAAATATGATCATTTAACTCAATTCTGAGCGCAACTTAAATGAACGGAAGTCGGTAATCCTCGCAATCTTCACATTCTTATACTTCTATATAATATTTTGAATAATGCTACTTATCCAATTTACTTGTCTGCACACAGTATTGAGCTAAGCTCTGAAAATCAGCTCAGTCTCCTTTTTCACAAATATACAACCACCTTTTATAAAAAGTCCTTCGCTGTTCAAGCCATAAGACTTTGGAATCTAATAGATCCAGATATGAGGAACTCGCCATCCTTAAATGTATTAGAAGGCTGTCAAAAACGTCCTTCCTCTCATAATCTCTCCGTCCTCCGTTCCTATTTCCATTTTATTCCCCATTTTCCTTGTTCCCAACCATGTCAAGATTTATAATTAATAATTTTTTTTATTATTCACATATAGCTTAGATTTCCTTATTTATATGTTATGATATTTTTTGTCATTGGTAATGTCCTTTCACTAACTATTAAAATAACTTTAATGACGAAAATTGTCTTCGAGAATTTATTGCCAAAATTTTCAATTCAAAACATGCAATTGTCTATTTTGACGCTATATAATATTTTTCAAATAAATAAAGATGGGTAATAATGTTGCATATGTCTATTATTAGCTAAAATAAACTGAGGTGTAATTATAACATTTTTTTAAAAAATGTTTATTATTTACTTGCCTCCCCAGATATTGTTATTATAAATAAATAAAATGAGTTTCGTAAAATAGGTGTGGAAAAACGTGATGACATTATAAATGCAGACATTCAATAAGAATGCTATTTTAGAAAAAGTATGACAAATGTTAAAATGGTTTAACCTGCGGAGATAAACTAGTGAGGTAATATTAAACACAATATCAGATAAAGAATAGGTAGACACTGATAACAGGATTCTACGCAGAAGAAACGGGAGAGAAAAACGTGGATAAACCAATAAGAGGTAGTGAATGAACTTAAAAAGAACTGAAAGATTTTTACATACATGATGTATAAATATCTGTTAATGAAGTGGAAAAACAATGTTAATTAAGAAAAAGAAGAATGCTGCTTAGATAGGTAATGATGCAATGGTATAAATAGGTTGAGAGATAAACGAAGGTTACGTGATCGCCACGTACGTTACAAGTGAAAGTACTTGCTGGTTTTCATTTTATTTGCATGTGCCATTGTCAGTGTACATAACCATATATCTCTCTTTTTCTGTCGTTATTCCCATTTTATCACATCCACTATCTATTTTTCCCGTCCTACGTAATTCGTTCAACTTTATTCATTCTTTGTTGAACAATTATCACACAATTTTACTTTTGGATATCATCCGTCACATACAAACTTACTTTACCGTGGCAATTATTTTTCACTTCAAAAACACTAAAAATAATAATAATATTTTCAAATTTAAAAACTACTTTTTTAGTCACCGTTAATTATACAATTTTAACCAAACTAACTCTTTTCGTATCAAAGAACATTTGAAATATACATGACACTAACGAAACTGTATCATCTAAATAAATAAAAATTTTAAAGCTTGACAGTAATAAAATAGTAATAAGAATTAATTGAAAACAAGCGTTCGCCCACAATTTCCTTTGCTTTGATTTTCGGACGTGCTAACACTACTTTAGATCATAGAATCGTATTTAGCCATAGAAACTTAGTTACACAATATTGCTGTAAATACAAGTCGCAATAATTTGTTATATATTAGCTTTTGCCTATGGTTTCGTTTATGCACATGTATTTTTTTACTTTTACGATGCAGTTTTTCTCAAATAATAATGTTTTCATTTCAAAAGTGGCCTTGATCGGTATAGAAATTATTTATGTCTTAGCTTGATCTTTAAGCTAAATCGATGTAATATTCTCGACAACGTCTATTCATCACTTTTAAACCATCGCGCTTAGTTTTACTGCTTGAGTATTTAAAAATAAATTTTAAGTTTCTCAATACATAGTTGATCAAAACGTTGTACTATGGATTTTAATATCTACCTCAAATATTATCTCAGCCCAACTTAAATTCAAATGTTTAGTAGTGTTTGAACAAAAAGATGAAGAAAAAACAGACAAACAAAACGTCTATATTTAAATTTTCAAAAATGACAAATTTTAATTTTCACACTATATAATTATTCCAGTAAAATTATCATTCAAATGGTTCAAATAATTTTTGCATTATACTCGAACAAAGAAGCAGACTACAAGTATAAAATTGAATTTTGGTTTCACAAAAGTCTAATTGACATAATTTACTTGATTCGAAAATATCTTAAATTTTAGGAAAATACCTCTGTTACGATTTAATAATGGCACAGATGTATATATAGCACTTACTCCTTGCCTGTATAAAGTTACCGCATTCTGAATACCAAATATCGAAAAGAAGAAGATAGTGATCATATAATGCATCATTTGAAATATTTAATGACAATACTTAAAGTTAATATAAGTAAACAAGAATATTGGAAAAAAACTGAAAATACAAAGTGTTACCTGGATATGAAATATTTTATTTAATTTTCTGCACAAATTTAAAAAGAATGGTAATAGTATTTGGTAGGACAGACATACATTTTGGATCAATTGTGAGGTCAAAATAAATATTTCCGTTAAATCGACATTGGTTACAACATTCGGTGATAATTTCTCTCTGGCGCGTTTTAAACGGACATTAATTATTTTTAACATGTCAGTGAGAATCGTCCTCAGTAAAC
Source organism: Druceiella hillmani (assembly GCA_039881145.1). NCBI lineage: Eukaryota > Metazoa > Arthropoda > Insecta > Lepidoptera > Hepialidae > Druceiella > Druceiella hillmani. The sequence continues at coordinate 8,758,645 of JAYKKI010000095.1, read as the reverse complement.
ACATCAACACCATTGTGAGATCGAGGCTACTTGCCATGTGTATCGAGGCTACTTGCCATTGTAGAGAAACGAGCGAGTAAAACTATAAAATCAATATCCAATGGTAATGTGTGACATAACAAACTTATTAAAGTTACAACGAAGATCACAGAAAAGGTCCGGACCTTTTCTGGTCTAGCTTTGAAATATTCGCTGTAATATGCTGAAAGACCATCGAAAGTATTACTCCACTTAAAGAATTCATTCTTAAGCCATGCGATGTCGAATGTGACAAGAAAACACATAATTATGAAACTCAGGAAACAATTAGCACACATCGTTATATTAGAATACGTTAATGATACAAGTCTTGACGTATTTAAGAGATAGACAGAAAATATGAAAAAAAGAAGCACCAAGTTATAGATCATTTTAAGTTTAGCTTTGAATAATATTCCGTCATTACTATTAAAAGTTCTATTAATTCCTAAAATTAATTGGGCGGTGAGTATGGCCCCGATGGAATTTTAAATAACATTTTCTTTCTTTTCCATTTTGTCGTGTACAATAGATGATTACTAGTAGACGATTAACATGGTAATGGAACAATTCCTCAAAAAATCCATTAGAACCCATTAAGTAAAATTTATTAGTTGACATTTTCACATCAATTTCCTATGATATTAAATGTAATTGCGTTATAAAAGTCTGACAAAAGTTTCGATCGATACGAAAATAATTAATTTTAATGGATCCATGTCCTTGAACATACATAATCGAGAGACAGTGGCACAATTTTAATCTCTTTTAAATAATTCGGCAAACACAATAATATCACACAATTATATCGATTATAGAATATCCCATTTGCAGATGAATATGAAGCCGCTGATTTTGCAATATATATGCAATCTATATTGTATTAGATATGAATATACAATCTAAGATCTTGCAATATAATATATATTGTATTATATACGAAAAATTTATAAAAAAATTACTTAGAATTACGCTTATTTCATTTGTTTTATGAAACATTAACAATCCGCTCCATTTATATCCGTTTAAATTACATATATTCAACTACGCCAAGAAAATCGGGCGGAATTAATTTCCGATGTAATTATAATTTATATATTATTTATTTTGTGATAGAGTAATAGAAATATGTTTTAACCAAAAATTGGAAGATATTAAAAGCTTCCGCTGCTCAATAAATTGTGCGTTTGCGGCTGCTCATAATGTTTGCAATAATTAAATTATTTCATTTGTTTTGCAATAAATGTGATGATATTATTCATCATTGTCAATATTTTCACGGTAGAATAAAAACGTGTCTCAGTCATAAAAAAATTTAAAAAAATGTTTTTTACATTGTTTCAAAAAAAGTTTAATGGCGAGCATATTTTAAAAGTCCTAAATTAACATAACCTGATAGAAATGAAAAACATTTTAATATGTGGTCGCTTTCACAATTTTATTAGCTAAAATTTGATATATGCACTCTACATCTTGTTTGTAAGTCGCGTACAAATAAACATCGAACGCTGAGAATTACATTATGTTTTCTAAACAAAAAGAATGCCCTTTATTTGTTTTATGGAACAGACGAATGTATTTACAAAGGCGTTCGAAGTTATTTTTACAAGCTCTATTTTATTAAATAATATTTATTCTTAAGATTTATTTTGTATATTTTATATCATCATCACCCATGATTTCATGTATCATTTTATCTTACCCTACGACAAAAATTTCATGGGTGTTATAATTAAAAAAAAAGTCTATAATTGCAACAGGAAAGTAAAGCATATAAATATAAATGAATGATATATAATGGATGATATTTTTATTTTTATACTTTTTTTTTAATATTAACCATTAAATAAACGAACAAACCTTTACACAGACACTGTAGAATGAGTGTAGTATACATACGTACGAGTACATATGAAGCATATCTGATTAAAAAAATCCATTTTTTTTGTTGAAATGTCTAATTTGACAGTGGTTTTTCAGAAACGATTGACAATTTTCATTATGTAAATGGAAATCATTGCTGTAACATTTCAGTTATATAAATGGAAATCATTGCTGAAACATGTGATTTAATGAATAATTGATAGAGTAATAAACTAGCAAATTTGAAAAATTTCCTGCCAATCGGCAGCTTTGTTGAGAAGATGTATTTCTTCTCTTAGACTAAATAAGGAGCTATGTAGTATAGATTAGTTTGAGTTTGAGTTTATAGATTGGTTAGACTGAAACTTATATCTCTTACTGCAAAGAATGGGGCACAGATAAAAAAACATGTTAGGGTATCTTATAGTATTATCTTTTGTCATGAATAAATTCTGTAATATTATGTTTCGCTAACTGTGGTCGAATCATAGAATTGCTGAATCGTGACAATTGTTTAATTTTGTTAAAACACCTAGTCAGAGACACAAAACTAATATAAATATATAAATAGGCCCACTTTATTAAAGAACTTTATTTTCTACGCTATTACAAATTTCCCCTAATATAACAAAATTGTCACAAGGCTTCTTTCACTGAAATATATATATATATATATATATATATTTATATATATATATATATATATATATATATATATACATATATATATATATATATATATATATATATATGTGTGTGTGTTCTTTTTTCAAGTAGTTTTTGTTTGCTTTGACAGTCACATTTTCCACCACATTAGTATATGTGTGAGGAAGCGAAAGAGCGACATATCTTTATTGTGTTACTGTAAAATATTGTATTTATGGAGGCGCGCGTCCATTTGCAATGAGGGTAGATGGATACTTACAATTAAGTAATTGAATTCTGTTATGTATGTGAATACAAACAGATATCAACCATTTTATAAAATGGTAACGTAATTGTTTCTAAGTGATGACCAAAGGCTCGCGGTGGAATTTATGTTTAGTTGTGTTGAAGGAAACAAAGTTAAATAATGGCATTCTTGGCTCAATTCTAATTAACTTTGTAAAGTAAAAGATATATGTATATATACCTGTTGTTGAAGTAATCCAAATGGCGATAATCGATTATGTATTAGATTTAGCCATTAGTCAATAGAGAAACTGCAATTTTTTAATATAATGGCTGACTTGTAATCAAATACCACAATTTGAGCTGTTTAATATGGAAAAGGTACTGCCGATGATGCAGGGGTAATGAGGGAACTTGTTTTCGTAACTTAATATTCAATTTTAAAAATTAAACACATATTTTTAAAAGCTTTGGTAGTCATTTAGAATTCTCTAAGGGATCCAACTGAACGGTAAAGTTTCATAAATTCAGATTATTTAAATATTCCAAATGAAAAAGAGATAGAAACAAAAAAGAAAAAGCATCATCAAGCATCACGACTAAAGAAAAATTTAAAAAACTAAGCTATGATAGGATCCTAAAAAGTAGTAAATTTTTCTCAAAAGAAAATGGAAAAGTATTTTGTGGGTTAAATAAGGGAGCTTTCGAGTCTTGGCTTCATCGCCATATTTCTGAGATGAAAAATATGATCAATTTTATTGAGCTTCGTCGAAGACTCAACCGCCACATTAGAATCGGATAGAGTTCTGTGTGAAATTACTACATTATGAATGTAGAGGAATTTAAACTTCGAAAGCAATTTTGGAAAAAATGAAATAACGTGATTTTAAGGTCGAGCTAAATGTTAAAATTTATATAATATGTAAATCTAGAAAAACTAGAAAAACAGATGCTTATTTTATGTTTTATCCTGAAAAATTACACAGATGCTTTAATAAAAAAAAGTTTAATTTGATCTGTTTATTTGTCAACCTTAATTCTTCCATGAACATTTCTATGAAAAAAGGAAAAAAACGATTGGTAACTTTATCTAGATCGCTTTCGTAGTTGTTAATAAATATTATTCGATTTGTTAAAATAACTTCTACCGCCTTGTAATGTAACGGTAACTTGTAACGGATGTGTATACACCGTCTGTTTGTATAATTAATTAATCAGGCCCTGTTGTTTAAAAACAGACGCCCAGCTACATGAAATCATGGGTGATAATGATATAAGATATACAAAATAAATCTTAAGAATACATTTTATTTAATAAAATAGCGCTTGTAAAAATATCTTCGAACGCCTTTGTAAATACATTCGTTTGTTCCATAGAACAAATAAAGGCGTTCTTTTTGTTTAGAAAACAAAATGTAATCCTCAGCGTTCGATGTTTATTTGTACGCGACTTACAAACAAGAGATAGAGTGCATATATCAAATTTTAGCTAATAAAATTGTGAAAGCGACCACATATTAAAATGTTTCTCATTTCTATCAGGTTATGTCAATTTACGACTTTTAAAATATGTTCGCCATTAAACTTTTTTTGTATCAATGTAAAAAACATTTTTTTAAAATTTTTTTATGAGACACGTTTTTATGCTACCGTGAAAATATTGACAATGATGAATAATGTCACCACATTTATTGCAAAACAAATGAAATAATTTAATTATTGCAAACATTATAAGCAGCCGCAAACGCATAATTTATTGAATAGCGGAAGCTTGAAATATCTTCCAATTTTTGGTTAAAGCATATTTCTATTGCTCTATCACAAAATAAATAATATATAAATTATAATTACATCGGAAATTAATACCGCCCGCTTTTTTTGGCGTAGTTGAATATATGTAATTTAAACGTATATAAATGGAACGGATTGTTAATGTTTTTAAAGTAAGTTCAGAATATTTTCGTATATAATACAATATATATTGCAAAAACTTAGATTGTATATTCGTATGTACTACAATACAGATTGTATATATATATTGCAAAAAAAGCGGTTTCATTTTCATTTGCAAATGGGATATTCTATAATCGATATAATTGTGTGATATTATTGTGAATTACGGAATTATCTGAAAGAGATTAAAATTGTGCCACTGTCTCTCGATTCTATATTTTCAAAGACATGTATCCATTAAAATTAATTAATTTCGTATCGATCGAAACTTTTATCAGACTTTTATAACGCAATTTTTTGAGGAATTGTTTCATTACCATAATAACCGTCTACTAGTAATCATCTATTGTACACGACAAAATGGAAAAGAAAGAAAATATTATCGAAAATTCCATTGGGGCCATATTTACCGCCCAATTAATGTTAGGAATTAATAGAACTTCTAATAGTAATGACGGAAAATTATTCAAAGCTAAACTTAAAATGATCTATAGTTTGGTGCTTCTTTTTTTCATATTTTCTATCTATTTCTTAAATACGTCAAGACTTGTATCGTTAAGGTATTCTAATATAACGATGTGTGTTAATTGTTTCCCGAGTTTCATAATTATGTGTTTTCTTGTCACATTCGACATCGCATGGCTTAAGAATGAATTCTTTGAGTGGAGTAATACTTTCGATGGTCTTTCAGCCTATTACAGCGAGTATTTCAAAGCTAGACCAGAAAAGGTCCGGACCTTTTCTGTGATCTGCGTTGTAACTTTACTAAGTTTGTTATGTCACATATTACCATTGGATATTGATTTTATAACTTTACTCGCTCGTTTCTCTACAATGGCAAGTAGCCTCGATACACATGGCAAGTAGCCTCGATCTCACAATGGTGTTGATGTGTTTACTGAGGACGATTCTCACTGACATGTTAAAAATAATTAATGTCAGTTTAAAACGCGCCAGAGAGCAATTATCACCGAATGTTGTAACTAATGTCGATTTAACGGAAATATTTATTTTGACCTCACAATTGATCCAAAATGTATGTCTGTCCTACCAAATACTATTACCATTCTTTTCAAATTTGTGCAGCAAATTAAATAAAATATTTCATTTCCAGGTAACACTTCGTATTTTCAGTTTTTTTCCAATATTCTTGTTTACTTACATTAACTTTAAGTATTGTCATTAAATATTTCCGATGATACATTACATGATCACTATCTTCTTCTTTTTGATATTTGGTATTCAGAATGCGGTAACTTTATACAAGCAAGCAGTAAGTGCTATATGTACATCTGTGCCATTATTAAATCGTAACAGAGGTATTTTCGTAAAATTGAAGATATTTTTGAATCAAGTAAAATATGTCAATTAGGCTTTTGTACCACCAACCAAAACGCATTTTTTTTACTTGTAGTCTGCCTCTTTGTTCGAGTGTAACACAAAAACTATTTGAATCATTTGGATGACATATACATTGTGTTTTAATTTAAATTTGTGCTCCCTGATGTCATTTTTGAACATTTAAATATGGACGTTTTGGTTTTCTGTTTTTTCTTCATCTTTTTGTTCGAGCATTTTAAAAACACTACTAAACATTTGAATTTAATTTGAACTGAGATAATACTTGAGGTAGATATTAAAACCTATACTACAACGTTTTGATCAACTATAATACATAGTAGTAATAACTATAATACATAGTATAATACATAGAGAAACTTAAAATTTATTTATAAACACTCAAGCAGTAAAACTAAGCGCGATGGTTTAAAAGTGATGAATAAACGTTGTCGAGAATATTACATCGATTTAGCTTAAAGATCAAGCTAAGACATAAATAATTGCTATACCTATCAAGGCCACTTTTGAAATGAAAACATTAGTATTTGAGGAAAACTACATAGCAAAAGTGAAAAAATACATGTGCATAAAAGAAACCATAGGCAAAAGCTAATATATAACAAATTATTGCGGGTCGTATTTACAGCAATATTGTGTAACTAAGTTTCTACGACTAAATAAGTTTCCATGATCTAAAGTAGTGTTAGCACATCCGAAAATCAAAGCAAAGGAAATTGTGGGCAAGTGCTTATTTTCAATTCATTCTTATTACTATTTCATTACCGTCAAGCTTTAAAATTTTGTATTTATTTAGATGATACAGTTTCGTTAGTGTCATGTATATTTCAAATGTTCTTTGATACGAAAAGAGTTAGTTTGGTTAAAATTGTATAATTAAGAGTGACTAAAAAAGCAGTTTTTAAATTTGAAAATATTCTATATATAATTTTCAGTGTTTTTGAAGTGAAAAATAATTGCCACGGTAAGTTTGTATGTGACGGATGATATCCAAAAGTAAAATTGAACGATAATTGTTCAACAATGAATGGATAAAGTTGAACGAATTACGTAGGACGGGAGAAATAGATAGTGGATGTGATAAAAGGGGAATAACGAAAGAAATAGAGAGATAAATGGTTATGTACACTGACAATGGCACATGCAGAGAAAATGAAAACCAGCAAGTGCTTTCACTTGTAACATATTCGTACGTGGTGACCACGTGACCTTCTTTTATCTCACAGCCTATTTACACCTTTGCATCATCACCTATCTAAGCAACGTTCTTCTTTTTCTTAATTAACATTGTTCTTCCATTTTACTAACACATATTAATACATCATGCATGTGGACATCTTTCAGTTCTTTTTTAAATTGATTCACTACCTCTTATTGGTTTATCCGCGTTTTCTTTCCCGTTTCTTCTGTGTAGGATCCTTTTGTCTGTGCCTACCTATTCTTTTTATGATGTTGTGTTTAATATTATCTTTATAGTTTATTATCTCCTCCGGTCAAATCATTCTACATTTGTCATATTTTTTCCGAAATAGCATTCTCATTGAATGTCTGCATTTATAATGTCATCACGTTTTTCCGCACGTATTTTTCGAAACTCATTTTATTTATTTATTAAAACAATATCTGGGGCGGCAAGTAAATAATAAGCATATTGTTTAGAACATGGTATAATTACACCTCAGTTTATTTTAACTAATATTAGACATTTGCAACATTATTATCCATCTTTATTTATTTGGAAAATCTTGGATATCATCAAAATAGACAATCGCTTGTTTTGAATTGAAAATTTCGTCAATAAATTCTCATCATGAAAGTTATTTTCGCACAAAGTGTAATGTTATAATGACCGATATAAATAAATAAAAGTCGGACGGTGTCAGGTGTGGTGAATAAGGAGAAAGTAGGATCATTTTCCAACCCAACTACAATAATTTTAATCGAGTAATACTTGCAATATGCCGGCAGACATTATCATGAATGTGAAAATTTCGTCACATCCTGAACATTTTCTACGGAGTTCAAGTCTCTAATTTTGAAGCGGACTATTATATTACGGTAATAATTTTAGTGCTATGAGGTATTTTTCAACATAAGACTTTATTAATACCCCATATGTCAACTAACTTAATATATTTGTGATGGGATTAATTGGTTAATATCGGTTTGATAAATTCTTTAAACACAACTGGCGTTTACAGTATGATACACTTATCTCTAATTCGTTTAATCTGTTAAATACATACCGAAATTATAAATATTGTACGCACACATCTCAATGAAAATTAAGTTGATCCTAGGTCAACTATTCAAACACAATATTCATAGATTTTATTTAATTCTTGTTAATATTTCTCCACTGTACCTTGACAGCATTCAAGTCAAGTAAACAAAACCCGTGTTGAAACTCTGGAGTCTCTTTCAATAAGTGATTTTAAATTGTCGATATCAACCTGGATTGAACTCTCAATGTGTAATCGCTACTATACCTGAAATTGTCGTAAGGAATCACTATTATTGTCATATATACTGCGTTTGGTTTCTGACACAGAACGACCGTACTGAATATCGTAAAATAAACAATGAAGCACATGGATTTTGAGGTCACGCATATTATTTGAAACTACAAATGATATTAAAGAAGGCACAGCTCCTTATATATACTTTGACCGTACCGAATAGTTTTGAAATTTTTTAAAAAATTCTTTATGTTTCTTTGAAAACGGTGATAATTAATTTACTAGCCAGCCTGAAAAAAATTAACGAAGAATATGAGAAACCGGAAATAACAACCTGTTTTTAATTACATCTACGTTTATTTGGCGCAAGTCGAAGAGAAAATTTTACAGACGGATCTAATGTTCCTTAAGAACTAACGATTCTGCCACGTTAACAATACCTGAAAAATAATTTTCGGTAACCTAGTCAGAATATATTGTTATTCCTTAAACGTCATAATTGTGGTAATAATCACATCTCAAATTACAGATATATTATCAAGGTTGGAAGACTAGTTTCGTACAATAGATTACAATTTATCTAATTATTTTGACAATGGTTTGCATATTTTATGAAAATTTGTTTCAGAAATTTCGTGAATTAGAAATAAACATAATTATGCTGAAACTTATACCAGACATGAGTGAGTATTAATATTTTCAAATAATTTAATATTTATTGACCGTCTATTTATTAATAACTTAAGCATTTTTCTATCCTTGAGCTTACCAATAAGAGTCTATAAAGACATTGTAAACGTGCTATTATGAGTAGTTTAACAGCTCACTCGTCGATATTTCATAAGGTACAAAAGTTGAGGCAAAGAAAAATTTATATTAGACAATAAATTTTAGACATTATATTGTCAGCGCGGCGACTGAACTATCTGAATTCTACTACGTCCGCACGATGGCTTCATGTGTAATTTTGAACATAAATTACGTTCTTCACATGAATAAAATGTATCTTTATTTCAAGGTCCAGATAGTTAGAAGTTTAATTGATTGATTATTACTAGGGAATATTATTTTAATCTATGCTTTAATCATGTATCAAAAATATATTTTTATGACTATAAGCTGTAAGACTATAACGTGAATTTGTAATCATTTTTAATTGAGACTCATCGTATATTCTAATCTAAAGGTGTGAATTTATTATTACAATTCGATATTAGGATTTGTTAGATTAAATATGCATTGAGTGAAATATCGCCGGCTATGCTCCGATTATTTCGTGCTACTCCATATGTTAGTTTTCCTCAGGAAAACTTTGAAAAGTGGGAATGTTTAAAATGTTTCCAATTGTTAATCGACCATAGTGGCAAAAATACAAGACCAGGTTCAACAGGTGACTTAGTTATATTTAATTTATGAATTGAATTTTATTCTATACTGTTGCATTACATTGCTGTTATTATTTCAAAATTATTGTCTCACGCAAGAAAAATATATTTTTTGATAGATATTTTACTTCAAACATATTTTTTGGTATTCATACTCCAATCAAAATATACTTTTGAACGATCTACAATATTGATAGTCGTCATACTGGGAGACTGCTAAAAATAAAACTGCTAAATTCTAAATTATGAAGAAACAACGTTAATGGAAATTTATATGAAATTTACCGGACAACTATATCAATGAGTTTTAGATCTCATAGTTTTCGAGAAATTCACAATATTTTTATGTTGGTGATAGACATAATAGGAAATATAGTGGATATTTGTAAATGGTTTAAAGGAAATGTTATTTATACACCATTAAATATTTATAGTTACTTTTGTGTGTATACGGTACCCTCTCAGTGCGATTTCAAATAGATCTTTACATGATAAGAGTGTTATGCGGTGTTTCAAAATTGGGATAATGTTATTGTTGTTAATATGATTTGTTGTCCGCCCATCTGTCTGCCAAAGCCCTTTTTCTGACAACGGGTTTGAGGTATCAAATTGAAGTTTATTGTATACTGATACTATCATTTCATTGCTGTATACATTTTTTATCATGCAACAAAAAGATGTGATCCCTTGAGGCGTCATTTGTTATTCATACAATAGCCTCATTCACTGAAATTTGTCATAATGGGAAGCCTTATAGGACCAGTAAATACAACAAAAAATAATTTATAATTCTACGTCGAATTATACATGGTTATAATTAACTATGTTTTTACGTATTGACAATGAATATATATATATATATATATATATATATATATATATATATATATATATATATATATATGTATACACACACACACACACACACACATATATATATATATATATATATATATATATATATATATATATTTGTTCTGAAAAATTAGAAATACTATGTACCGTTAAATATTTTTAAATACCTAAACGTGTACGAAACTCTCGTAGTGTGAGTTAAATTCGTGCTGGACAGGTTTTTTACAACATTGATTTACTGCAGCACATTTATTTCGACTGAAAATTCCCTTTGGGTATTTAATACAAAAAATCACATATTCACAAATTCTTACTTTATACACATATTTTTTTAAAATTTGTCCGTAACAAAATATTTTCGAAATAGTCTTAAAATAATTTTTGAAAGAAGTTTTGCGAATCTGTATGTAACGATGCAGAGATTATTCGTCAATAATATTTTACTATTTTCAGTGTTTCGTACTAAACTTGGAAAAACAGTACATTTATGGAAACATTTCGGTATCCTTCATTGTCAGTCATTGTCGTTATTATAATATCAGAGACTATTTAACGTAGAAAATTGAAATATATCGTAGTTATAGGAAGTGGTCGCGTCATAAAATTGCTTGTCCCTTGCTTGTCATAAAATATTCAGTATTATTTTATTTGCTACTTGCCGGCATTTCCATCAGTGTCCGTCTGTGTAAAACTGTGCTGTGTAAGAAGTTGAAATCATTCTCATCCATACTTTGTACTGGCTTAGCAATGTCTATTACAGAAAATATCACCTCACGTACTATTTAGTTAATGAGAGTAAAATATAAGTAAGCAAGGCAAAATAGTAGACAATAATTAATTAATATTTACAATTTCTATTAAACTTGTTATCGCTATTTAATCACTATACGCATATTCACACATATTTTGGTCTTTCATATATTAGACGCAAAACTCATTAAAGAATAACAAAAATAAAATCTAATCTTTACTCTTCTATTGTTATAAAATCTTCCATCGTGTGTTTTCAGATAATATGCGTAGAAAATGTACATACGCATGACGTTTAGATGGACTAAAGAACACCTAGTATGAAGAAAGTATAAAGTATATGGCTTATCCAATAGATTATCCAAGAGTATGACTTGTTATGAAAATGAGCCGATAAAGTGGAAAGTTTTCTGTTTCATTCTTTACTACGAAGCGATTTATACGTTGAATAGGATGGCATTGCATATATGTAATTGCTTTTTTTATATTTCTTTTATAGACATTGAATTATTGGAAATAAAAACCGATAAATGTGTACTTTGTAACAGATATCTGCGTAAAATCACAAATTAGTATGTCCGTTCTGCATAAATAATTTCTACTCGTACGAGTATTTACGTCCTGCCCCTAACTCATAAAGACCTCACGCAACCAATCAACGCACATGATACAAGTATAATATTTAATCTAATTATTATTTTTCAAAGTATTGTTCACATTAGTATATCATATAATGTGCCTAACCAAAATATCGGAGACATAAATGTTAGTTTTTTCTAAGGAAGAAAGTCTTACATACATTCGTTTCTAGTGTTTTACATTTCTAGAAGATTCAATCAGGCTGGTTATCACGAAATATAGCAAGAAAAATTTGTGTGAATTTGTGTGATTGTTTAAAACACGATATATACAGTGAATATATTTTATCCATCTTATGTAATATTTCAGAATCGCGTTACTGGCGTCGAATTATTATAATTAATGTACATTTGCGAATTAAGTACAAAGAAAATATTTTTATTGAATTAGCTAAAAATCAGCGCAAATATCAGATATATTTTAAATAAATAACGATTCTTATCAGAGCAAAGAAAACAAAACAAATTAAGGGCGCATTTATAATGTTCCAGCCTTGTTAAGCAGCTATCATGTGTAGTCTACCGGAAATTAAATGTCCGATTAGTTCTCATACTGTCGGCGGGATAACGAGCAATGTAAGAGACCAACAATTAGCGGTTTTCTAATATTCAGAGTAAATAGATCAGCCAATATTTAATATTTTAATGCACACGACACATAAAAATCGCTCTCTCAAGCAATCGTAGCTATTCTAACCGACTCTCGCCGGTCCAAAGTTTATGAGTCAAAACGTTATAACGGAGAAAAGGATAGAACTATGACAGAGCACGCGTTAATCGAGACGGAAGGATGAAGTCGGCGACGCGCTCCTCCTAAGGTTTGTGTTGATTCGTTAGAAAAGAGGCCACCGTCTTTCTCCCATAATATTCTTGAAACGCAAGACTATTTACTACTCATGGCACCAATTTTGTACCAAACTGAACATTGCCGACAGTCATTGCTGCCGTATTCACAGTGGATTTGGCCGTCGGATCACTTCACCTACTAATACCCTTTTTTATTAGCGTCAACAATGTTCGTGGGTTGGATTCGTTTAGACACATTGTTAAACATGCAGCTTCCATAAAGAGCGAATGTAAGAAAGTAAATACGGAAGTAGGGAAATACCATATATTTCTCTGTTTTTCCATAATTATAGTTTTTCATAATTTTATTTCGAACCCTGAAAATAATATATTTATTTATAAGTCTAATTTTATTTTCAATAATTAGAAGCTTTGTAATATTAAAAAATAAAAATTAATACTAACTTAAATAGATTTAGCAAAAAAAATATTTGTATCAAAAAGGTTTCATTTTAAATCGACTAAAAGGAAATAACTTATGACAAGTACAGAGAGCCTAAATTCGTTTTCTATTCATCTCCTAATCCGAAACTATTGACTGTTAAGCTGATTCTTTACCCTCCCCCGCTGTCGCCGGCAAAAAGTATATGTAACAATTTTCATGACTTGGCCATCGGGAAGTAGGTGAAATATAGATTGCAAAATTTGTAGCAGACAGACAGATAATAAAATAAGTAAAATAAAAGCTTTTAATATACTTAGTCAGAGAGTAAAACCCTACACCAGTTCAGTCATTTAAAGTGCATAATATCATCCATAAAAATCTAGGCGGAGAGACAGTATTTCTATTATTAATTAAACTAAGAGTATTTCTCCACATAATATTTAAATAGAAGATGGAAGAAAAAAACTCACCCCCGTTAATTTAAAAAATAAAAACACCCTCATAATGTTCGCTATTGCCAATCAAATTAGAAATCCAATTATAACAATGTTTCATTTTGTAATAATTGGCGTTCATTGCCATGTTATAGTTCATTGACATGTGAATTGTCTAATGCCACTTACCAACTCAATATATGAAGTTTGTAAAAGCACCTTGCGCTCAATATAGTATGTATATTGATTGCTAGCGTCCTCACCAAATGAATGACGTGAAGTAAATACAATATTATTTTAATTGTAATAATGGATTATTTCACGTACATGTAATAAAAGAAAGCCATTACCTAATTGCGAAAAGAAATAATTCTATGTGTTTCTAGAGATCCTTGACTACATAGGAACAAACGACAGAAATATATAATTTAGCAAATTAATAGTGGACTTTACGAATTATACTCGCGTATTGGTTTGAGTTTGATTGTTCCATATATTCCAAAACCCAAGTAATCTTGGAATAACCTTTGTCTATGAATATATTCAAATGCATTTCTGTGTGTTTGTCACCTCATATGTCTTTGTATTAGTTAGAAGCACTAGCATTCGTAGTAAATCCCAACTCAAGGATGTCATTTTTTAGGCAATTGATGAATTGATTACGTATATTTTTTAAAGATAGATTTAAAGTTGAAATTATACTTTCACATTTTTGAAATTAATTTATACGTGTTCTTGGGCTCATAATGAACTGGGACTTACGAAAGTTCGTTTACGATTAAACATTTTTTTATTAGAGTCTGTGGGGAGCTAAAAGTGCAGCAAAATATTATAATCATAAAAGTTGTTAGACATGGGCGCATTATGTTGGTGTGAAGGCTGTATTTAAATCCATGAAGAAATTACATGACACGAGCGGTTAAAATGTCTGGTATTTGATGTGGCTGACAAAATAAATGAAACTCCTTTGTAAGTAGGGAATAATTAAATATATTAATAATTTTAATAAGTGTGGATGTGAGTCCTAAGTGATAAGAATAAACGGCTATGTGCGTATCGGAGCGCCAAAGTAAAATTTTGCACACGTCTATATTTCCTGATATTGTTGATAAAATATATCTAAAATAATCAAAATAAAAAAACAAAAATGAGAATATTAAGATTTGTTTCAGCATTCTTACATTCATATCATCGGAAAGAGGGGAAGGAGGGGCTGATGACCAGGTTATTTTAAATTTTTACATTTTACACACAGACTTTAAAGAAACGTAACTCGCTCTGTGAGGATTCCGTATACATTTAGGCACTTACAAAAGTTTAAGACTATATTGTACTTCACAGTGAAATGTTAACAAATATTAATTTTTCGCAAATTAAATATACTGCGTACTATATCTTTCATAGGCATAAATATAAACTAACTATAAAAATATATAATTCCACATAGAATTACAAATCATTTACTACTTGATTTTTCCCTTTACTTGTACCGTAGGACCTCCCTTTATTCCAATTTTCAAGATTGTAGTCTGCCGGGAAAACTCTATAGGTTAAGATGATGACATTTGAAGGTCCATATACTTTCATTTGGTGAATCAACAACCTTCATATCGCAATCATTTCGGAGAAAAAAGGTTTTGACAGACGGGCAGACGGACGGTCAACTAATTTCACTACTAAGCCTAAAAAATGAATAAAATAAATTACTCACAATTACAATGAGATCACTGTGAAGAGAAAATCATCTTAAACCAAAATACCTAAATGAAGAAAGCAAGATAGATGTTAACTTCACACTTAGGCCCCTATAAAATTTTGGGGGCACGTAGTATTTATATTAAACAATTTCATTCACGGCCCCTTTTTACCACGTCGTTACCTAATATTACTTTCCTAGCCCTAAAAGTTTCGTGAATTTCTCAAAAACTATCAGATTGAGAATCGTCCCCATTGGTTTTCCGGTAAACTTTAGGTAAAATTATAGTAATGCTGTTTTTTCACAATTTTTATTTTTACAGACTAGGAAATGGTGAGATGTGACTTTTTTGTGTACATTTTTAGCCACATTTTCAGAACCATCTTAAACATTATTCTGAAAAATAAAGTGGAAATCTTCATAATTCACTATTTCATATGTATTTTCACATGATGTGTGTAATTAAAAAACTGAAATTTCGAGTCAATATTAGCCCTCTCAAAAATGTTCGTTTTAATAACTTTGACTGTTAACTAATATGACACCTGCCGTTTAATATATTCAATCGGTATGACAAATAGTTTGAACTTTCTCCGTTAAACGGTTTCTGACAAAACGATTGCCCTCAGATGACCTCAGATGGGCGTCCGCTGGAATGACCTTACAATAGTTCCAATTTTTCTTTTCAATGGAACCCTAAAAGTGAAACAGTCTGTACGATAGTATGTTTGAGAATGAATGAAGCTAACGAGTATATCGAGATAAGTAGAATAATGTATTTTATCATTTCTGCTTACTGTGCCTGGTGGGAGAGGACGTAGAGTGTAGATTGGGCAAATAGAAAACCGGTTTCATGATTAATTGATGCAATGTTTCTTTTTATTCCTAAGCAATTAGTAATTTGTTTTAAGTTATTTGGTAATCAGTTGCTTATCTTCTAAATGTGACTTGCATCTGTCGATATTTTCCTTTATAAGTTAATAAATGTTTCAAAAGTATATATGTATATTAGATTTTACAGCCTTCATCCAATTGAATTTAAACAACAGACTAAAAACACATTAACAAATTTATAAATGTTATTTCTTCACACGACCGTAAACCAGTTCACTATGTCTTAGATCAATATCACACTATCGCACTATTGGATTTGATTTACTATTTTACCCCATTATTAAACGTATATATTTTTCATCCCTTCCTCAATATTTCAGTTCAAGTAGAAATAAAGTATTTACTTAAATAAATTATTTCAAAATGTCATAAATAGTAGAAATTATGGGAGCACAATATTCTTAAAAATAGACTACACAATTGTAAAAGGGCTACTGATAGTGTGAAACTGGATACACACAACAAGTGGTTATTTTTTAAAAACACAGGTGAACCAAATTATGTTTTCTAGTAAAGATAAAATCACGAAAAAAGAAAAATTTGTATATACAAAATTTTTTTATATAAAAGTGGTTCGTCATCATCGTCAGCCATAGGAGGTGCACTGTTGAAAATTATCCTCCCTATATAGATCGCATAAAGATCGATACCGTGAGTTGCACCCAACAGCTGCCCGCGATTTTGAATAGGTCATCTGTCCGTCTAGCAGGGGTATGGCCCGCTCTGTGCCGTCTGATACATGGACAGTTTTTCTCATGTGCTATATGGGTTGCCCATATCCACATCAGTATGTAAATCCTACGAGCTACATCCGCGACCTTAGTTCTTCCGAGTTCTCGTCATCGCAGGTCATATTTCGTAAAGAATCCCCGAGCATACAGGTGTTAAGGGTGTTAATAAAAACCACAAAAAAATCGAATTATTTCTAAATATTCAGGCACATTATTTGTAATATACGAAACATAAAATGTGTAAATGACTTTTATTTAGTTTACAAAGTGCCTTTTATTTAGTTTAAAAAGCCTTTGCTATTTGTTAATACTATTTTGTATTAGCTGTAACTTATCCATAACTGTATGTATATGAATAAATAAATAACGAAACACACTTTAAAATTAAAGCACACAACCGTCAAACTAATCGTTATTTTATTTTGAATTTTGTTTTTCTTATCTACAAAATGATTTTAATAGCTCATTGATTTTATCAATATTTTGAAATAATAAATATTAAATGAAATATTAAGTTTCTACTAATTGAATACGTTTCTACTAATTTAAATTGTCGATATAGGTTAACTTAAATAATTTTAATTGAAATTTCTGATTAAGTGCTAACCATTAATGGGGAGGTTTTTTCGTACTTTCAAATCCGCGCATTTTCCGATTCTGGAAGCTTTTGACCCTATTTTGAAGTCTACTATTTTAAAACGATAAATTATAAATTAAATATTTATTTCATTTTTCAAAAACAACCTTTCAATAATAACACAACCTTTCAATAATAACTTGGTAAAGTGCGCAAATAGATTCTTTCACATTTTATGTTAACAGCAAGGCACATTAATTTTCTTTAACGATTTGTAAACTACTAATTTATATCTTTATATTAGGCATCTACTTCCAAGTAAAACGAAAGAACCCATAACAAGTGGGGAAAAAATAACAGCGGAACTGTAAATTAGACAATGTTCGATAAATGTTGAAAAGTATTTTTTAAGAACTTAAATACTCCCAGTTATACGCAGGATACTCGATGCGGTCTATTGTGTTTGGGAATTTATTGTTTAATCTGTTAAATGATGATGAAATCATTTTTTGACAATGATTTTCTTAACAATTATAGACAACCGTTGTAAAATGTATATATTTTTACAATGGTAATTAGGGTCATATTGAATCCATAGGCTTGGAATAAAAAACATTTATTGTTTATCTTTAACTTAAGGATCTATATCAAATGATTTTAATCTTAGTTTTTGGTGATATTTGTTTATTTTTTTTCAATGATTCGGTTTTAATGCCATCATATCCATCAATGCATTATACTTATTAGCTTACCCTATTTCAGCTTGTTCCAGTTTCAATCTCATAATCAGTTTGCATAGCAGGGAAGTTTTGTATCTAAATTGTATGTTACTTAACGTTTATGTTGAAGTTGGTGCAGGTATTCTCACAGCGCTTTTCTTTTACGTTACTCTTAATTATAAGTGAATCTCCTTATTATTGGCTTGTGATAACTGTACTAGCTGGTTAAATTGTTTTCAGAAATAGATAATCGTGACAATTGAAATTTATTTCAGAAAGGTGCATAATATATTGATCAGTGTCGCACTCAGAATTCTTCATGTTCTTAGAAAATTGAAAATCAACTCATTGTTTTGTCGGAGATAGATATGAAAACGAAAGTTCTCCAGGAGTATTTCATGATCGCAGGAGGTAGTCTAAAGATTAAAATAAAGATATTTTAAAATAAAGGTACAAAGTTTTCCAAAAAGAGAGGATAACATGTGTCTAGCTCTATATAAGTAAAATCTTATCTTTAAAGTTTAAAAAAGAAAACAATTCAGGGATTGACAATTAGAAAAAAGCCCAAAACTAAAAATATGTAAACGTACTGTAAAATAAGGAAATGAATGAAATACATAATAAGTTTTAAAATCAATTGCAAAAAGTAATCGTAAGTTAATTAAAAGTGAACTGTTAACTGACATTGACATTCATTATATGTACCAAGACGAATTAATTTTTCATTATTTTCAAATTTGATGTGGTTTTTTCTACGACCCTATTCGAGTCTACGAGTATCACGGATTAATGAGTTTCATTTATATATGGAGGGCACAACAGGGTGCAGTCTACATTTTGTTTCATCTTTGCTCTAGCAAAGAGTTCTGTTAATTTTTATTTATATGTCATGTAATCATTTTCTGGCCTTATCACTTTGATGCTATATTTTCTGGCCTTGTCACATTGATGTTGTATATTGAAGTACATATTAATTTAATTTACATATTCCAACAGCGCCCTATATTGAACGTTTCTGGACTTTTGGCACTTCTAAAGTTTTAATATTATTAATTTTACTTAATTACTTTAGACATGAAATAGATAAAATTTTCACGGATCTGAAATAGGACCATCTAAGAGGAACACAGATTGAAAATGATAAAACTTATGCATATATACTTCCACATTTGTATACTTCGATCTTTCGTGGATTGTTTTTAGAGCGTATCTGAAAGTAAGTATCTAATTCGTGTATAATTAATCATTCTTTACCCTCTCATTTACTCGTTCAACTACAACAGTTTAAATTTCTAGACAAGATAACCCATAGTTACATGGTTGCGGGAACTTAAACTTTAATTTTGTTTACATTTTTTTTTCAAAAACTTGATAGAAAATTAACAGAATAATATCCATTTACGACTGGAAATGCTCGAGTACTGTTATAAGGGAATTGTAATGACACCACAAATGGTGTTAGAAGAGCTACATTAGGTCGGTGTGCAAGCTATATGGAGATATCCATATATGGAGATGATGTTGTTTTATTAGCAGCAGTTCATATATTTCAACAATATGTTTCCATGTGAACGTCTTATATAACTACACAAATAATAAAATTGTAACTGTGAGTTTTATACATGGCAAATATTTTAGAGAGTGATAGATTAAGCAAAACGAATGAAAATAGAAGCCAGATTTTGAATTTTTATCTGTCTGCATGTTTATTTGTTCGTCAATCACGCATAATCGACTGGACGGATTTTGATGAAAATTGGAATGGTAATAGTTTATACTTTTCTTATTACTAATAGACACGAAGACGTAGGTATTATAAAATATTATTTAAATAAAGTTGTTGATGTGGAAAGTTATGAAGATTGATAGTATTTTTTTTATTTTGAAGCTGAATGCATAACATAGATAAGTGTGTTAGTTATGAAGCACGTAGATGAGTTTGCTTAGGGAGTTTCTTACCGAGACAGGTTACATCATAGAAAATTATGTGAAATGACAAATAAATATGGCTGACAATATAAACGGAACTTCTCTCAAGGTACAGTAGAATTAAAACATATCTAATATATTATCAACATCGTTATGGTTCCTGTAGTTAATTCCAGAAATTACGTATGAATTGTCGCTGACTGAATTAGCGCTGAAAAACTGAGTGCACTTGTATAAGTTCATGCGAGGTGAGGTTGAGGTTAAGGAACTGAATTGTCGAAACTGTCGCGGTAATTTAACTTTAGATGACGAGAGATGTGATGTAAGTTACTTTTATCCCGGCGATGGATACTTTTCAGATGCAACCATAACTTGTAAACCACAGAAAGAATATTTACATATCTTTCTATATGAAAGTCCTATTTTTGTCAGTTTACGGCGTGCTATATTTGCATAGCTATCCGAGGCTTTATTTAGTTCTAATAAATAACCAAAAAAGGTACACAATTCCAGAACTTGAATACACTTTTAATATATTTCAACTTGTAAGTTTCAAAGAACTTTAATAAAAGTTAACATCCATTTAGATCTAAATTCTTGTATTGTCGAAGCCAAAAAACCCACTTGTTATTGGTGCCGAATTTGGTTCTTTTCATAATAATTATATTCTGGTGGAATGTTCTTTTCTCAATAATAATTCATTAATAACGCAAAAAGGTTAGTACTGCGAGTGGATAAAATTCAAGTTGCAAGAAATCAAAGAAAATAAAATTTAAGGCGAAAGGAAATATTTTAAAATATTGTAGGAGCCAGTTACAAACATATCGAATTTCACAAATATTATTAGCATAATATCTTTGGATAACTGCGTTAAAAGTATCATCAATATTTAATGTAATATCATTTTTCCGCATCTTGTGTTATACCTTGATGATGAGAAAAACATATTTACGTATATGGATGTGTTATGTTAGTGTATTAAGCATAATGTGTATATAACATAGTGCGACTGGACTTAATTAAATGCAATTGTGTACTCCTATTGAATCAATAGTAATTAACGGATTAGTGCTTCGTTGAAGAATAAAAAAAATGGCGGTGGGGAAAATTACAGACCTTAAAATCTCCTTATTAGCACATTATCGTTGCAGTATTAAAGAAATATTTTATTTTGAAATATTAAATATAAAAAAATACATAAAATTATCGCATAGTTTTCTTTCTACCTAAAAATTTACGTATCCTTGAGTAAAATAAAAACGTATACTTTGTTAATTTCAAAATGATTAGAAAACGTTTAAGAAATTCTCAATTAATTAAGTTTGTATTAATTACATATTTGACTGCATATTTATTTTCAAGATTTTCCTTTTAAATTTGATTATCAAAAAGAAAATTCTGAAGAATTTTCAAAAAATTATGTAGATGAAAGCGTAATGTAAAGAGAGACATTTTTATAGGTAAAATCGTAATATAACAAAAAACATGGACATAAAATTTGCCTTGATATTAATTGATAAAAAATAACATAGACCTTTACGAAAAAAAGACATTTTTCTTTATTGGATTTAAATTCATTTTAAAGGGAAATTGTTCTGTTTATTGCAGGTTTTCAAAATTGTTTAAATTTTTTATCTCAGTCTAATTCTCACAACCATTTTTTTTAAATTATACCATAAATATGGTTGAATTATTGAGTAATAGATGCATGAACGAAAAAACACATTCAGTTAGAAATTCAAAGTAGATAACAGTTGTGAAATTTTATACCATTCTGCTTACTACTAGGTGAACTTTTAATGACCAATATATGATTTTATCTTGCTTATTATAATTAAGAATATTGTTGCGGAAAAAATGATATCCACACAAATAATTTTTAGTGTGAAAAATATATACGTGGAATAGCATTACTTTTATTTTTAAGACATTCTTCATTATTATGTGATTTTATTTATAGCAACCAAATATGGTTACCGTCCAAACTGAAAACCAGGTCAGCGCTCTGAAATGTTTTAATGTTGTTGAAATAATTTTTTTTGTTGAAATAATTGTTTATGTAAACAGGGACGAAAGGACTAACACTCACCTGCATTATGCATCTGATGTCAGAGAATGTAAGAGAATGTACATCATAGCTTTGCGTGTATTGTATCAGAGAATGTATTAATACAGTACAGTTTGTATTCTCGGTTCACAGCATGCTAACTACAAAAAAATTAAGTACAACGTATTGCGTGTAACTGCACTCTCGTCTATTTATTGATTTGTATGTATTCATTCAAAAATCATTTGAAAATGTAAGGGATTAATTTGTGTGTAGGGATTAAATTGTGTTACCTGAATATGTACTCATGTATTAGGACAAATATTAATTTAATCAGCACTTAGCAGAAAATATAATAGATTCCAAACTATTATAGATTCCAATACTTATTTTTTACACGTAAGGAATATTCTGCTTTCAGTTGGATACTATAACAGATCGATAGTTCGACACAATTTTGATACTACATTTCGGAATCTTGCTAACAGGGATGCGTGTTAGTTGTGAGAAAATAATGTTCGAGGTTCAGAGAGCTAAGTATGTATTAGCCAAAATAAAGATTTTCAGAAAGATTCAAGAAGTGAGGGGATTTAATTTTTTCAATTCAATAACTTTTTAAATCGAGCTTGTTATACAAAATATCAAATTTTAATGTTTCTCATTATATATATATATATATATATATATATATATATATATATATATATATATATACATATAACTAAAATGTAAATAACGGGATATGATAGATAATTTTTTATATTATTTAATATTGTTTCGAAATTAACGTTTTATATTGTTCTTCAATTTGTCTTCCGGCCACAAGATAATAATTTTGTAGATAGCAGGTACTTCATCCAATCATTAATCATATGTTTAGTGGAAATAGTAAGATACAAAAACAATTTTCTTTTTAACGAATGGGTAATTATATTATTTTATTCATTTTCAAATATTCAGTGCATGATTTTTGAAACGGTAAAATATGATGATGGTAGTCATAATTTTTGAAACTCAGGAAGAAAAAATGGAACCTTATTACGATCACTTTGTTTTGTGTCTATCTGTCTGTCTATCAAGATGCTTATTGGTATTAAATTGAAGTAGAGACGTCATTCCTCCATGGTCGCCATGCTCATACCTTCATGGTCGCCGCAGTGGTACGTCGGGTTGATTACAAGCTTATCCCCTTTGATCGCGTGGTGAACCGCGGTGTTCCGGGTACGATATCCGGCCGTTCATCGAGCGGATCTGGAGCGATGTTAATAACCATGTAGTTAAATGCCATCAACTAGTGACGGGCAGTGTGGTTAAGGTTGCGCAAAGCTATGAACTGCTATCATCAAACCGACTACTCGGCGTGGCGATTAAGGGAATTATCTTCAATAAAATGCGTGTTGAGAGAGGTCCGTATCCGGCAGTGGATGGAAACTGGTTGATTGTAACCCTCATAAGCCTGTGAAATATGTGATATTTCAAGCATTGCTTATGGTAATTTTGACTCACTGACACACTCATCAAAACAATATGGTGCTTTTCGTTGGTCCAAAATCTTGAAATATTCAAATGAAGGAAGGTCTCAGCACAAATAAAGGAAAAGAAACGAAAATCATGAATTTATACTTTTATATGAAATTGATACGTAACAAAATTATTTTTTTGGTTTTAATTATTTTTTCATATTTTAAGTAACAATTTAATACGGTTTACCTTAAAATGGTATACCGGTACAAAACTCTCAGGGTGCCATTTTTTTGTAATTTTAAACACCACATATTTTAATGAATAACTTTTTGTTTGTCGCCAGATATGTAATTTTCTTTTACTTGTGTGTAGATTAATGTTTAATTAGACAAGATTTAAAAAGTTAGAATAATCTTGTCCTAATATTTTATTTTTCGGCTGAACGTGAGCAATTACTAGACATATGCGAACTACTTGAACAAGGTGAAATGGACAAGTTTACAGCCCTCAACTTATTTAATATACACGCCTCAATATTGCTTAATTTAGGTTGTTTAGTGATCACCTATGCTATGGTTTTTGTAACATTTTGCAAACTTAATGTAACGGAAAATGTGGCAAACCACATTTCTTAAAAAAAATTAACACGTAATAGTAAACACACCTTTCTGTATGGAAAGATTTATATGAGAAGTATGGCTACATGGGCTATAAAATATAAAATAATAAATAAACCTGGGCATATCTACAAGTACTCTCATAATTGTTTATTGCAGGGAGTAATACATAACAAAACGTCTGCTTTGACTCTGAATATAAAGCAATAACCTGACAAGAGTAAAATTAATTAAGCGGTAATTCCGAATAACCTTTATTAATACAGGTAACTTTTGCAAATTGTCTTGATAAGAAAATTACTCAACATAATGTAAACTATTAATTTCTTAATTGATGTATATTTATATTAATTTGATTGGAAAATATTAAAATATATTAATTTGTTTGACAAATATCCAAAAAAAATTAATTACGTTAGAAATTTTTCCAGTATTAACCAGAACTCTAATAAGCAGTACAATAACGTAAGAGACAAAATGCAACTTTTATTTTTGTGGTTGTTTTGTGATATGGATTGAGGAACTCTCATGTCTGAACTCTCATCTCATATCTCATGCCGGTCGTCTGGTCAGTGAGATATGCGCCTTCGCCTATTTGTAAAAGTTTTTTGTGCAAAATGTGCTGTTGTTTCGACTCTGATAGTTCAACTCTCATATTTTTTGTTAGTCGCAGTATTTGTATCTATGGCCAGAGATGTGACTTTCTAAGCATGCATTGATTTCGTCTGCTAGTATTAACTTGGGGATAACTGGAAATGTTTGTCGAAAATCTCCTGAGAGTTGAGCTCCTCCCGTCACTTCCGAGTTTCCTCGAAAGTCTTGTAATGTTCTGTCCATGGCTTCAAGTGATTTTTATGTCCGATTATGCATTCGTCATAGAAGATAATTTTAGCTTATTTTAGAAGTTCACCCTGTCCAGAAGCTCTTGAGATTTTGCATACTGGGAATTGTTCTTCGGCTATATTCAACAATAGTTGTAGGGCGGAATGGGCAGTTCGTCCTCCTTCCATTAGTATGGCGGCAATGCCGGATGATGCCAGTGCAAGTGCGATGTAATGGTTAGCACGTATTTCTGCCAGCAATATATTTATCAGAAACGTTTGACGCACCAGGCGGCACCGGGATGCCGCCTGGTGCGTCCAAGTAAATAATTCCACCAGTGCTATTGTTGATCCGGTCCATGGTAAAGTTGTAAATTTTTTGGTTGTGATTGAGGAGTGTGAGCAATATAGTGAAGTAGACCGTTGATGTTGTAGTTTTTTTCCTTTGTAATTTTGAAGTTTAGCACACTGAAAACTTTTTGTCGTGGTGCTGGCAGTGGTGGTTTATCTTCCAGGTGAATGAGTGTTTTATTGAAGATGTCGTCGTTGAATTCAATGGCAAATTCTGGATGAGCTTGTCGGATTTGATACAGTGTGCCATCACCCATACTCTCGATGTGTTGCATATTGTTAGTATTATAGCGAATGAATCTCTGATTTGTTCAGTTGAGGTTGTGAGTGAGGCTTTTTGTAGTGTTTATTCCAAGTGGTTGTCGGTTTCTAATAGTCCTAAGCTTTGACATGTTTCTCTGTATGTCTAGCATAGGTAACCGTCAACAATTTTGAGATTTTTGAAACTTGTTGGTCCTCGTATTTCGTGTAGCAACATTCGGAGATAGAAACATTCGGCATCATTCGTATGTAGGGTGTATACCTGACCTAGTGTGTTGGTGCATCCTAGAGCGTTTCCATGATTCCTGGATGATCCTCTTCTTGAATTCCTTGTTTTCGTCGTTGAAAGATTTTTCTTGTTATGTTTCAATTATAATAGGTTGGAAAGTTGACATTTAGTAATGTCTTCGCGAATGGATTCGTTTGGCACAGTTGAAAAAAAAAACAGTTAATGTTGTGTTAATTCTTGCAAATTTTCAGGCGATGTCTTTTCTGAAGTAAACTCTCTGTTCATCCTCTAAATGTACTGCTAGATGTTGATGTGTTAGTGTATGGGAAAACCAAAAATCCTCTACGCTGCTTAGTTACTGTTGATGTATCTTCCCATTCGGTATATAAAGATCTCATCTTTTCAGTTTTGTTGTTTGCTACCTTTGGCTATTTTAAATACTGACTTTGTTCACATACTTACAGACATATTTAATGGATTTCACTGAATTGTAGTATTCTACAGTTATGTGTGCTTGGAACATTTTTGAAAGTGGTGGGTAATATGGTACTGTCCATTGATTATCTGTTTCCAGTACGTCTCTGCGTCGTATTGGTATTTTTTTGTAAATCCACCTTTTTTGGATGATTGTCTTCTGTATTTGAAAGAGCCATCACCTCCGGTTTGTGTGTCGTTCAAGTATGGTTTAGGTTATATTTTGTACATTTTTCATCACTTATACATGGCGAATTGGGATTTAATAGCCCGCATGGTCCGTGAATCATGTTTTTCACAACTATTTTGTACATCTCCAGATCTTCTTCTGGATGGGGAAATTCAGCTTGGATGATTTTGTCGATATCCGTGGGATGAATTCTGTTGTGTAGCCATACGAGATTATGTAAGTGAGGCAGTCCTCGTTTTTGCCATTCGATTGTGTACATCCTGCATCTAACGGTTCCAAATATGTATTATTTTGTGACAACTTCAATAAATCTCATTTATTTTTGCCGGAAAACGGGTTGGATTTGTTTCACATTAAAATTATATCCGTCCCCTCCTTGCAGAAATATTAATAGATATTTGAGTGCATCATATAAACGGTGTGCCTCTGCAATATGTTGTAATCCTTCTCTTCTTCATTGTACAACTTTGTCACGGCTTGTGTTTTCATTGCCCATTACGATGGCGACTTCGTCTAACTGGGGTGCATTAAATCGACGTTTATTTCTCCAGGTGGTCTCTTATCTGACCAAACTATAAGTTTATAGTCATCAGAAATAATTCGGTCTACAGCCGTTTTGATAAAATATACTTGCAGAAATTTATAATCTTCGCTGCGTAATGATTCCATTTTGTGACAATTTGTCCTTGGATGGAAAAACATAATCTATTTCATCTTTGTTAGTGCTGATCAAAGTGACATCCAGAGAAGTCATGTGAAAGCAGGTGTTGTACGCTTTTATGTTTTGAAGAGTGTTTTGATTCTGGAGTTGAAATTCCTGCAGAGGTGCTTCCTAATTGAATTTGTTCATTCATGTAACAGACGCCTGATGTTTCTCTACCGAATATTTCGCGCTGCAAAATTGCTAGTTGTTATACATTTTTCCGATTAAGACGTGTTTGTGTTTTCTGTATTCTTTCATAAGGTCGTAGTGGAATACTTCATTTGTTAGCGTGTACTGTTTATTTGTCCTTGTCCGCGCTTCTCGTAGGGTGATATTTTCATGGGTGGCTTGCTTTCGCAGTTTCTTGTCATAAGACTGTGTAGCAATTGTTAATTATTCAATTCGTTTATTTCATTGTTATTCGTTCATTTATTGTTATATCTCACGGTGCTCATTATCGTTCGTTAGGAATGTAAACGTACTATGCGCTTTTCAACTGTTTCTTTTTTTGCTGTTCTTTTTGTTTTCGCTGTTTTGCTTCCGAACTGGCAAGATTTTCTCCTCTTTTATATTTGGGTATTGTATAAAATATAAATGAAATCAATTTTTTATTAAGAAATACATTGAGTGCAATTTAAACACTTTTCACACTTTATTTTCGATTTACATTCAGTCACTGTATCACTTTCATTATTCACACTTCACTGTTGTTTTTATTCACTCACTGTACTGATAAGAAACTAACGTTTGAACCCACGATGGATACTGCTTTATATACCCTACCAATGGGTAGCCCCACCCATTCAACCAAGGCTTCGAATGGTTCACAATGTTCCGGAACATTTCACAACATTCGAGAATGTTCTGGAATGTTCAACAATGATCTGGGATGTTTTCGAACGTTTCAGAGCATTCCCAAATATACCACAATATATGTTCCGGGATATTCTGGAATGTCGTGGAATGCTATCGAATACTATTGAATATCCTGGGCGTCCTAGAAATTTCTAGAGGGCAAAAGTTCCAGCCCTTAAGCAAACCCTTCAGGTAAAAACGGGGACCTTTTCATGAATGGGGGATAGAGGCCACACCATATAACTCCCTCGATCGAACCGGGACTTGTTTCTGAGTTTTAGCGGCACGCACATTTTACACTCTTATTATACATAATGCTTAAATTTAATTTTAATTTATGTTCACAAAATTGCTAAATATACCATTTCAAAAGTAGAATATTGAATTTTATAAATTTTTATTTATAAATTTATATGTATAAATGAACAATGCGGACTTATTTCTACAGGAGAAATCTCTTCCAGTCAACCAAAGCAACGGGTAAAAAGGTATGGTAATGTATAAAAAGGCAAAAAATGGGAATACCATCGAAAAAAGGTTAAAACAATAACAAATAAAATGACAAGTTAACCAAAAAAATGACAACACGTAATCAATAAAAATGTATTGTCAAGAATAGTAGAGGGAGAAGATTTAGTGGGGAGGATCAGGTAGTGGAAAGTGAAGAGTTCCGAAAGGATTTTCTTTTGGAACGACCTTTGAACTCGTGAACTGATGAGGTATTCAATTCAATTTTATTTTACATTTATTCAGAGCGAATTACAAAGCAGGCGCACTTGAGTCAGAGGATCCGGATTTATTATTATATGGGGCGTGAGAACACTTCAATACATTAAGGAAAAGGTAGAGATTATATAGATATCGCCGGCGGTAAATCTCTAACCAGTTAATTAGAAACGTAGTAAAATTTTCTAAGATAGGAAACGTAACCATACACATATTTTCAAGTGGTCCCATTTTACTTACACCATCTTCAGTGAGACCCAGATAGCATAAATCTCCGTAATCAAACTATAATGGTGACTGAAATGAGTATTGTTGGGATAGAGTATTTAAAACGTTTTATAGAATATACTCCGCCAAAAATTTTACAAATTATGTCATTTGTTTAAAGCCACCGACTGAGTTTTCAATTTGTCAGTGGATCTATATTTTGGAGAGAGCGATTGCAATATCGTTCGATAATAACGATGTTAAATTTTATGCAAAAATTTTTTAAAGATGTTTTTCATTACCAATAATAATAGTCTCCAATTTGCAGGAGTTGATTGAGATACCATTTGCGGCTTCTTTGCATACCCATTTTGCGGGCATTTTGTTCGATTAGACGACGATCCGCGTTGATTAAATTAGTATGTGATTATAATATAAATTTGCAAATCATTTTCATACAAGCGATGTTAACAATAAAGTTTACTGATAACAGTACCTGTAAAAATGAAAAAGACAATAGCCACCAAATCATTCCTTTCTGAATAAATATCAAATTTATTAAGGTTTGCATCTAAAATCATTATTTATATTGTCAATTAAATAAGTCGTAATGGCAAAAAATATATTTGTAGAATTTTATTGGCGTAAAATTAAATAAATGAAATTATTTAATAATTTCACTGCATTCTGTATGTCTTCATTTTATGTAAAACGATTCAAAATCAATGTTCGGTAAATGGTGATTTTCTCTGGAAATTTGCTCTCACGTAAAAAAAACGAAAACGAAAGATAGATTTGATACCGTGATATTTATTTTAAATTGTTTGCAAATAATTATATTATTAAACCTGTTGCTTAGTATATCTATTACCGGCATAAAAATGTTATAGAACTCAAAAAAATTACAAAGTTAAGACCATAACTACAGTCAGTAAATTTTTGATAAATTTCTATTAACTTTTTTTTTAAATAATGACTTTTAGAGTTCACGAGAATTTTTAAATTATCTTACATACTATTCTGAAAAAATATTAAATATTTATCTCTTGAGCTTTCAATTTGCATGCGACATATGAAATTAAAAAATTCAAGCACTTTATTTACCCCTACTGATATTTTCATATGAATACTTTTTAGTATTAAACTTTGAGGTATGTGGGTTAATGTGCTTTATGACTATTTTAATTTCTGGTTAGGCGGCTGTAACATAAAAACCTAAAAAAGAATGGATACGTGAATTATGTTTTCAAGTTTGCGCTTTTTTGAGCTTCGGGCGCTAAAAACTACATGTATTCCTAATGTCAAAGTATTCAGGAATATAATCACTATAAAATTTATTATAATAAAATTTATCACTTTAAAATTTATTCATAAGCTACTTATAATAATTGAAATCTAAATTAATATTTAATTTATAAACACTGTCATGTTCAAACCCCACTCGCTTTAGGCATAGCAACGTGATCTATATATATATATATATATATATATATATATATATATATATATATATATTAGTTCATGAATAAATTAATTTTTCATCTTTGATCCAATCAAGTCAATTTAATAAACACATTTACAAAAATGATTGCCGCTTGGTTCGAATAATACTTATGTAGGGGAAGGCGCTGCATTATTGACTGATTTATTTTTTTACGGACCCTAACTTTCACGAAAGA
Source organism: Druceiella hillmani (assembly GCA_039881145.1). Taxonomy (NCBI): domain Eukaryota; kingdom Metazoa; phylum Arthropoda; class Insecta; order Lepidoptera; family Hepialidae; genus Druceiella; species Druceiella hillmani. Next base: position 8,727,639 of record JAYKKI010000095.1, on the reverse strand, counting down.
TATCTATTCCCAAAAGGAAAAAATTATTTTAAATTTCATGTTGTTTTTAATTTTAAATGCAATTAATTAATTCTACTGAGACCGAATCTTTTAGTGGAAATATCAAGATCGTTGGATCCATTAATAGACAATTTATTTCTTATGACAATCGATTTTTGAAAATAATGACAATTAGAACACTTTTTATCAGAAAACGATTTAAAACTAGGAATATACCTGCATAATTTGAAAATTAAAATGGTTTAATGAAAAATACCTATAATTGTTGAGTTGAGTTGAGTTTAAAGGTATATAATTTACTTTAGTTTTTCTTTTTAAAGACATTATATACTGTGGAAGTTATTTGCAAAAATTCTTTTTATGTTGTACTTGCAAATAATATCAGTGTTGCACCTAGCCTCATATCGTTCTGAAAGTTCTGTGCAAACTTCAGAAATCAAAAAAATTGGGACATCTTTTAGATTAAAATTTCAAATGTGGAATTTGGTCTCATTTTTTGCCAATGATGGAAACACTTTTCACATGGAATCAAAACTATAAAATAAATTCCTAATAAATTATATGAAAGTGTTTTAAGTGTGACACTAGGTAAAATTACAACGTAAATGACAAAAAAAAATCCCTATCCTGGTTATTAATTTAATTTCATCTTACATTTTGAAATGCTCGCTACAATGAGCCGAAAGCTCATTAAAAGTATTTAGCCAATCAGAAAACACTTTTTAAGACATGCAATATGAAATGTTAGCAAAATAGATATCATAATGGAGCTTTAAAAAAAATTAGACCACATCGTTTTATTAGAATACATCAACGATATAAGTTTTAATGCATTTGAGAATTACACAAAAAAATATAAAAAATAAGCATCAAGCGATTGATCGTTTCCAGTTTAATTTTCGTAAATTTCCCGTCATCCATTTCAGAAGTTCTATTTATTCCTAGTGATGGTTACGTAGTGAGGATGACCACAATTGAATTTTCTATTACATTTTGTTCTTTTCTATGTTGTCGCGCTCGATAAGGGATCGTGTAATATGACAATGAGATATTTCATTTCGTACGATATTAATTAGGTTATGAAATATGTAGTGGAATGTAATTAAATTATTTTATTGGAACCTACATGGCCATGAAAAAGAATAGCTGTGGGTCGGAAAACAGATTGGTAAATTTTTCTACATCTTTGAGAAAGTTAAGCCGTAATACGTTTTGACGGTTCCGTTGTAAATTGAATATATTTACACTTTTTATTACACCTATACTGAGTTCATTTAAAAATTATGGGGGACCATTTGCTGCTGATAAAAATAGCGTTACTGTCTTTTTAACAATTTTATTACGTTTGGTTGACAAAACACTAATAATATAGTTTTAGGAAGGCAATGTCTAATGTATCTACAGCAAATGCACTAGTAAGGCAGTGCACTAAATAGTAATGAGACGCTTAATCCTAAAATCTATAGTTATAAAATATTTTCAAGGCCCTATCGACAGACTTATTCTGATTAAAACGAATTTTTGTCAATTATACAATACTTACTCGTTTCAAATATATGCTATTTATAAAACTAAATTAATCATTCTGATTACAAAATTTCGTAAGCCCCCTGCTTGACCAATAAAATTGAAGGTAACAATTAATATACATTTCACTCTTGTACAGTAAGGATTTACATTTTACTCCTGTACACTATGTGTGCACTAAAGAGAGTGTTATAACAAATTCACAGCTTCTTTGAAATGCGTGTATCTTAAAAAAGTTTCAGGCGCGCGCGCGCTTGCCTGCGTGTGTGAATGCGTGCATGCGTGCATGCGCGTGCGTGCGTAAGTGCGTATATGCGTGCGTACTAATTTTATAAGGCATAGGAAGAACAATTTTAATCCCATAAAGTTTTTTTTTTCTTTTTGAGGGATGAGAACCTAATAACTCTCATTAAGGTATAATTTCTAATTTTATAAAACATTATCCCAGTTTTTAAACATTATCTCATTTGTTTTGAGATTATTTAACTCAAACTGCCTTAGAGTAATGTTGGTTTCATACAACGTCAATCAATATTATGCGAGCAAAATATTGAATTAGGTATTGCTTACGGCGACAATGTATCCTTTAGGTTTTTCAACGATAATCATGTCAATCATAACACTGTCAGCTACATTAATAATTATACAATAGTCTGTTGTGGACTTTTAAACTCATAGCTATTCACGTATTTTGTTGCATGCACCTTTACACCTGGAAAGTACCTTTGCACTTAATTAATCTAAGTATTATTTTATTAGTTTTATTCACTCATGATATTGCCTGGATACCAAATGCGTGATCTACACGTCCTGCAAGTTATCGATGTAGAATTTTATCATACACTGAGAGTTGTGCCAATAAATACGCTACTATCACATTCCCTTTTTGGCCTAAAAAACATCTCACTACCTGTAGGATCGATCGAACGTTTCTAAGGTCGATCGGAGCAAGCCATTCGTAAATGATTATATACAAAGCTGTCCTCTTCTAAATCGATCCCTAAAGACAAAAATAACTTTAAACGAGATCTGTTTACATTCAAATTAAAGCCTTTACGAGGAACTGTAATCTTTTGAATTCTGATTATATTAATTAAATATAAGGAATTATTTTGATGTTTCAGGTGTTATTGGATTTTTAGTAATTTTGTGCTTAGTAGTCTGAAATACGTGAGGTGATCAGAATTTAATTTTGACGGATTTTTGTGGCTATTTTATACTGAATAACTTATCGATTTTAAAGAATTTGTGATCTTTTTGCGTAAAGTGTTGCCAAATAATAAATTTCGCGATTTTACCCTTGTTACATCCGCTTTCATCGATGTTAGAATAAGAGACCTTTTTGGGAATGAACGTAGAGCAGTTGTAGACCTTCGCAGGCATTCTCGTTAAAGCTTACCCAATCATGAATAATGGAGGAAGCAAACTCGAAAATGGAAATTACTTCACATACAAACACAAAAACTTCAACTGTTTTCCAAAACTAGATGAAACCTATGAAGTTCAATTTTGCAGCCCAGATAATTGAGATGCAACGATTACATAAGATATGATTAAATTGACTAACTTGAGAGTTGACACACGGTGAAGATGCATTTGAAGCTCCCTTGCACGATTTCTTGCAGCATGTCCATTACATCGTTTAGATCTGGACCTAGAAGTCGATACTCAATTTATTAATATGGAGAAGATATTTTAGATACAAAATTAATTAAAATAAAGACACATGAAGGCAACGTGCGGACGTAGTAGGATTTAAATATTTCATTTGCGGCGCTGATAATATAAGGGCTAAAATATATTAATTAATATAAAATTTTTCTTTGCTCCAACTTATGCTCTCTATGAAATATCAACTAGTCAAATATTAAACTATTAATAACAACGAGTTTACTATATCTCTATAGGCTCATTGGGAAGTTCGCGGATAAAAGAAAATAATTCTTAATTAATTCTTAAATAGATATTATATTCTTAGAAAATCTTAACACTTACTCATGTCCGGAATAAGTTTTAGCATGATTATGTTTACTTCCAATTAATGAAATTCCTGAACCAAATTTTAGCAAAATGCACAAACCACTGCCAAAATAATCAGATAAATTGTAATCCATTGTATGAAACTAGCATCCAGCTTTGATAAAATATCTGCAATTTGAGGAAAGCAATAAAATTTGGCAACTGTGTACTTTTAGCGCGAAAATGTCCCCCTGCTTTAAACAAAAGTTAAGATATTTGATGAAAAAAAATGATTGTTTAAGGATAACTTAGAATTTTAAAATGCAAACAAATCTTTACCTATATATATATATATATATATATATATATATATATATATATATATATATATATATATATATACTAGCGTGACCCGTGCGAAGTCTTCGCATTATTTATTCCATTATGAAGCTCAGATGACAGATCAAACAAATATTTTACTAAAATTGACATATAGAGGCGCAAGTACCAAAAGCATTGAGCTAAAGAACCACTTTATTTATACGTGAGTGGATTTGAAATTAAACAAAAATGTTACCGACCGTCAATCGTATTGACGTTGAGCCGTTAGATGGCAGCATTGCTGTTTTGTGTATATAATTTTAATAATTAATTAATTTGCAAAAACAATAGCAATAATAAATTGTTTAGTTGTGGATGCCGGTAGAGCAAGCAATTATCTATAAAATGATATATAATTTATGTGGATTAGTTGTGAGGTTTTTTCTAAAAAGGGAGTGTAACATCTTAACCTTAGCGTATTAATATATGATGATGATGATGATGATGATGATGATGATGATGATGATGATGATGATGATGATGATATATATATATATATATATATATATATATATATATATATATATATATATATATATATATATATTTACCTTCAAGTACCCTAATTAAATCTTATAGCCTAGTTGATGACATGCTTTCAGACTAAGTTACCGACAATTATTTTCCAGATATTTCAAACGTGCCAAATCGTTAGTTATTAAGGAATATGGGTTCCTTCTTCAAAATCGTCAATATTATTTTTTTTCGATTTGTGCCAAGTAAACATAGCTATAATTAAAAACGCAGTTCCATTTCCGGCCTCTCATGTTTTTAACAAATTTTAATCAAGTTGGTTGAGAAGTTTTCAAAGAAATATGTAGGAATTTTAAGAAAATTCGAGACGTTCGAGATAGTGGAGTGTGCATAAAGAGCGAGTTTGCGCGTTCTTCAATTATAGTTTCAAGAAAATATGAATCACCTCAAAATCCATGTGTGTCACTGCTTATTTTACGAATTTTAGTATGGTGGTTCTGCATTAGAAACCAAATGAAGAGTATATATGAGATTTCCTGTAATTCTTTACGATGATTTACGATCATTTTAGTAGCGAATGAACATTAAAGATCCAATTCAGGTTGATATCGACTAGTTACAATCACTAACTGAAAGGAAACCCAGAGTTTAAACACAAGTATTGATTACTTAACTTAAGTGCTCTCACTGTACAGTGGAGAAACATTTACAAGAATTAGGCAAATTCTGCAAAATTAGTGTTTGCAAGGGTGAGCTAGGATCAACATGCAATAGGATGTATCCCGATGACAATCATCGGGATATATGTGTATAATATTTGTCTTTTCGGTGTGCGTTTAACTGATTAAACATATTGGGGACGTACTTTAGAGTACTACAACTATTACATTAATAGTGTATTATGGTCAGCTTCAAAATTTTAGACTTGAACTCCGTCGGAAACCGTAACAATGTGACAAAATGTTCAAAGTGCATGGAAATGTCCGCCTGCATATTACAATTATTACTGGATTAAAATTATTGCAGCTGGAATTGGAATTATTTCCTATTTCTCCTCATACACTACACCTGTTTTTAACATGTCCGTAAGGGTCGTCCTCAGTAAAAACATCAAGACCATTTCGACGCTACTAGCCAATATAGAGCAATGAGCGAGTAACACTATAAAATCAACACTAAATAAATCGGATAGTAATATGTGGTCCGACAAGCTTATTGAAATTACAACGAAGATCACAAAAAAGGTCCCGATCCTGTTCATTGATTTAATTTTACTAATACACCGAATTTTGAAATACTCGCTATAATAAGCCGAAAGACCATCGAAAGTACAAATCCACTCAGAGAATTCATTCTTAAGCCATGCCATGTCGAATGTGACAAGAAAACACATGATTATGAAACTCAGGAAAAAATTAGCACACATCGTTGTATTAGAATACATCAACGATACAAGTCTAGACGTATTTGAGAAATAGACAAAAAATGTGAAAAAAGAAGCACTAAGCTATAAATTCTTTTAAGTTTAGCTCGTTTTTCGTTATTCTTGTTAGAAATTCTATTAATTCCTAATATTGATTGTGCAGTGAGTATGGTTCCAATGGAATTTTCAATAATACTTGCTTTCTTTTCCATTTTGTCGCGCACGATAAGTGATCACTAGTAGACGTGTAATAAGCCAATGAAATAACTGAAGAAAAATCAATTGGGACCCATTAAATGTAATTTATTAATTGACATTTTCACATTCCATTTCCTACATTACTGAATATAATCAATTATATTATAAAGGTTTAACGTAAGGTTCGATCAATATAAAATTAATTAATGTTAATGGAATAATGTATTTCAAAACACAGCACTGAGAGGCAATGACCAACTTTTCTGTCTCTTTCAGATAAAAACATAAACATTTCTTTTAATATGTTTCATTTGAAATACTTTTCGGAAGTTTTTTTGGACATTTTAGAAGATTAAATGCCAAAATGCCCTTTTGGAATTAAGGAAGTTGCATTGGAATGATCTATTTTTAAATAATAATTGCAATAACACGTCTCCTAAATGCTATAATTAATATTTTTAAAGTATTTCAACGAATGTATTGAAAAATCGTTCTGTTTAAAAACCGATTTTTTTTGCTAAAGATCGACATTATTTAGTACGTTAATGTAAAATGCGACGATAGTGGACAGTCAGTGCTGGGAATATGCATTATTTGTCACCGAAATTAATAATATTTCTCTGATTGCGGTATTTCACGAGCCCTTGGTTAGGCTGATGAAATTGAAGGTGGGGTCAAGACTTTGCAAAATTCAAGCACTGATCGCATTCATTACATTGAAACAGGTAAGAATATAAAATTATATTTACATGATAATTAAAAGATATATATATACATATATATATATTCATTCTAAAAATCACATTTAATAAAACTGGCAAAGCTCACAGCCACATTTATTTTTGACCATTAGAAATTATTCATGCATGAAAGAGTTGAACAACTCGAGAGCAACAGACACACTTTAATTAGTATTTTCAAATTTATTAACTGGGAACCCTACGAAAACCAACTAAATAAAGTTACCAATCGTTGTTTCCCCCTATTTCGTAGAAAGGCTTATGTAATAATTAAAGTTATCAATAAAGTTATTATAAATCAAATTATTTTTACTTTTGCTAAATCATCTGTGTAATTTTTCAGAATAGAACATAAGATAGTCATCTAATTTCCTATTTTTTCTGTAGATTTACAAGATGAATGGAATTTAATTTATATAAATTTTAACATTTAGGTCTCCGCCTTAAAATTATATTACTTTATTTTTATTAACATACTTCATTTTTTCTAATATGGCGATTGAATTTTCCACGAAAGCCCAATAAAATAAATTGTATTTTCGAGCTTTCGCATCAAGACGAAGTCATGATGCGAAAGCTCGATTATTCGACGCACAAAAAACGTTTCCGTTTTCTTTTGAAAAAAAGTGATCTGTGTTGTAAGATCCTATATTGTAGTTTAGTTCATAATTGTTTCTATAATCGTTATGTTCACTGACACTTTGAATATTTGAATCATCTTTATTTACAAAATTTTACCTCTCAGTGGAAAGTCTATCTGAGAATAATCTTTAATTTTTTGCCAGTCTGTTATGATCTAGAAATTTTAGTCCTTTTACTTGTAACGCTTTTTTAGAAGTAGTGGGTATAAACTTTTCGGTGACATATTCTGTGTCTAAACACATATTTTGAAATCTAAGTGTAGATTATTATTTTTATTATCGTGTTTATGAAATGTTATCGTTGATTTTAAAATGTTACTCTTATCTACACGAGCAATCAATTCTTCTTATTTCGTCTTTGACAAGTTTAGATAAAAAAGTATTTAAATCTTTGCCAAGGTAGGTCAAGTCGCTTAGTTTTTAATTATATAATATATTATCAAAATTATTTGTTTTCGTATCTGACAGAAAATTTATTTTCTTGCTCTGATTTTTTACTATTTTTTTTTTGTTTTAAAACCTGAAAATTTGATACCAAATCTGATACACCTGGTTTCATCTACAATTTTTTGTTCCTGGTCTTTATTGTCGAATTATGCATGCAATTTTCTTGAACATATTTGAAAAGTGCTCCATGTTTACTATAATGAAATACGGTTTCGTAATATGTTACCTTTCTCATAACTTCATATGAATCGAAAGGATTGACACCTGTGGTTTCATTTTTGATAATTTCTTCTTGGTTCTCAATTAACGCTTCCATTAAATCGTCCGTTAAATACCGAAAATAAACTTATTTATAATACTTTCCTGTGGATTTTTTATTTTACAATAAGTCAAAATATCACGTTTTCTTAATCGTAGTTGAGTGATGAAAATGAAAATTTAACAATATTTTCCTGGCAGAGTTATACCAAGTTGGTGGCTGGACCAATTATTCCAAATGATTTTTTTTAACCAGGCGCGTTCTGAACTTATGGGATTTTTATGGTTTAAAACCAATTATCAATAGCGACTTTTGACCTTGTTATAATAGCAACTCATAAATCCATCCTCATAACATAATTCGACAAATGTTCGGCCTCCTACATGACGCAAGGCGGTAATGTTGAACTATTAGCAAGTACCGCAATATAATTGAAATAAAACTTCTAGACTAATTCATAACTTTTTTTATATTTATTATTATAAAGACATTTCTCCAAATTTTTAAACAATGAGGGATCATAAACTGCCAATCTAAATATTGTAGCGGTGACTAAAATCGCCCGCTGCAATAAGTACGTTGACAATTTGTACTTTCCCTTCTTTTGTTAACTCCAGCTGACAGCCCGCCAACTTCAAATGGGAGCATTTAATTTTATTGTCAATCGTGCGGAATATTAAAGTATTTCGCAGTTTCGATAGATATCTTTTTCCAACTCACTATTGTACTGGTAACGTCCCGCAAATCTTGAGAATAGTTTCTGTACTCCCTTCTGATTGATAAGCGATTGCAAATAATATTGATAATTAATATTCCATTCGTGGAACACCAGCTAAGATTTCACATTTGTTCATCAATTTTGATATGGCTTTCGATTACAGTGACACTCTAAATATAATAAACAAACTTGCCAAATATTTCTTTAAAATTATATAATGTCTTTTAATTACTTGTTTCAATTGCTGTTTTTTTTTAATATAGCATAAATCAATTTATTTCCTTCATAAAATAGGAAATAAATATCTACAGTTGTAGTTACAAAACATTCATTTACATGGTGTTAGTATTGACTACTTTTCTGCAAAAACTTAAAAATAACATAAAATTCCTCGAAACGGAATCGCCAAACTTGATTTTCACAGTAGTAGTACAGTTCGAATTTTTGAATAGAAAGAAAGTAAAGACATCCCCTTCCTTTTCTTTAAAGTAACTGACAGTTTTTTTTTATTTAAATCTTAAAAATATAAATATAAAAATTTATAACTTTCGAAAATTTCATTAAAATGTTAAAATCCAGTTTTTCTGCTAGAAAAGCTAATTATTTTGCTAAAATTGAATGCGATTCACTGAAAGGAAACTGTATGGTCAAGTTTTTGACAAATTATTTTTTTAACACTCTAATAATTTTGTTTGACGGGTTAATTAGAAAAAGTGCAGCTTATATTAAATTTAGGATCAGGTGAATGCCAATCGTTTAAGGATTAATTAGAAGAAGGAAATCAACATTTATTTATGATATTTTTTTTAATGTTAATGAAATAATAATATTAGGCAAATGCGAAGCTAATAGCAATTGGTATATAATAAATATTATATAAAATTAACCGAAACTTATTTTGAAACTAAATTACATGGGTAGGTATAGTTATTACAAAATGAAGCTTTAAAAAATAAATAAATGCAATTAATATGATTAATGGAACACAGCAGACTATAAGATACAGTAAAAGACTGATACCAATAATTTACCTAATAACATCAAATAATTAACGACACATCCATTAGACGATGATTTAATATCATCGCAGAAGAGCCCAATTCACTTTCGATGACACATGTATATCGACGATGTGTCACCGAAAATGAAATCGGTTCTTGTATTTCTCTATGGATCATCAAGCTTGTTTAATATTGAAGATGTACGGAGAGTTTTCATCACGAGTGTTAAGCCACGAATAGAAGTTTCCCGATCGTTTACTTTTCTCACGAATTTATGTCACATGATCCTTTTATGATCTGATTAATAAAATATTTCATTTTATTTTTGGTGTAGTATATCAGTAGTACCCAAAATCAACTTTTATACGATGCTTCCAATATGTTTTATGTGAGTCAATATAAACTACTTATCACGTTAAGCTGTTATTCTTCATCCGATATAAGGATTGGAAAACCCTTACTTTGGCACACGTTCTTATTCTAACATGGTAAAAATACGACGTTCAGTCTTGTTTTGCTCTTCTTCTCTTTCATGATTAGTAATTGTATAACCCTCAGCTTCATATCGTTTTATCGATCCGTTCATATCGTTTTTTGAGTTCTCATGTACGTTTTAATCCTCCTCATACGCTTCCAGTACTTGCTATAGATTTACCCATTATCGGGCTGAAAGAAAAAACAACATAATAACCACTACAATCAGATATAATATATACATATATAGATGTATATATATATATATATATATATATATATATACATATATATATATATATATATATATATATATATATATATATATATATATATATATATATATATATACTCATTTATTCGCCTCATAAATAATTCAGCTGGTCTATATATATTATATAGGAACTGGGGAATGAGAAGTCTTCATCAGAAAATGTTTGTACCTAGCAACAAAATTTTTATTTTATTACTACCTGGCTGTTCATACTACCATCCTTTATTGATGATGTCAATTTCTCCGTAAAATAATTAACACATTTTTATCATTTCTATGTAAATGGTAAAAAATGTGTTAATTATTTTACGGAGAAAATATACAACTCGCTCTTAAAAAAATCGTTTTCTATACTCTGAGTCATTTTTTTTGAAAACTCAATACCTACACACGTCTCAATCTGGTAGCAACTGACAAGCAAGGTAGCAGGTGTAATTAAAAGAGCAATATGGATGCGAAATCTGTAATTGAGTTTTAATCATTAGAGAATATATAAGATGACAGGTGAATAAAATATTGCGCTTGTCCAATTTCTAAGCAGGTATACTCCGGTTCTAATAACACAACAAATTTTTATACTAAACATAGATTTTATTATATATATATATATATATATATATATATATATATATATATATGTATATATATATATATTCCGATTTTATAGCACAAAAACATGAGTGCGTATATGAGCATATGCGTGTGTTTACACTATAATTGTTTAGTTTTTCAATGAATGTCACATTGAGGGAGAAAATTGCATTAAATATATTCAATTTCTTGTTTTTAAAGATATAACGATGTATTATACAACAAAAATAGGATTTCTCCTTATTTATCAATTTAATTTTCATATTCAGCGTCAGGAAGAAATTATGAAGAGCAACACAAGGCTTCCATACTGGAAATAAAACAAATGGAAATTTTATATATAAAAAATAATTTACATTAAAAAATTAAAATTTTCCCGAAAGTGTTTATAAATTCTTTCCATTTATATACCAACACAACTCTAAATACTAACATACTCTTATTCACTAAAAATATTTTTAAACTTTTAGGAAAAAGTCACTGCCTGTGGCTCCCTTTTATGGCTACCCCCACTTTGACTACCAATTCAAAAAATGTGATGAGATATCGCCTAAGTTGATACATATTCATATTTATAATATAATTTATAACCAAGTTTGAATTTATTTTCAATATTTTTATATCAATACGCACACAGTGATATCGTGAACGAGTAAATCAAACAAAGCAAGAGTGAATTCAAAGACACCGCGGGGATTGAAACAGAAGCGCAGGAGAAATATTCAAGTGCAGTGCATTGTGACTCGCACAAGTTATGACAAAATGATCTGGATAATTACAAATCTGTGCAACTGAGGTCCGAATAATCAGTTTTCGTTATACTGCGAGTACTTATTATGAGTTTCGTTTTCGATTATATATACCTAATGAAAATATATCAAAATTGTAAATAATTTAAATATACAATTCTATATTAACTGTAAAAATAATGATGAGGTACAAATTTTGAATGAAATATAACTCCAGAGAATAAATTAGCTATTAACATCTGTACAAAAAGGGGGTAGTACTAAAATTATTAGCTTGAATTTTAAAAATGTTTTCTTATTTTTATTCAAATATATGCAAAGTTGTTTCTTCAGTACATTCAGAAAATTCTAATAAACATTAAATACATAGTACAATGTGTTCGAATCGTAATCATCGAGCTTGGGTTCGAACTTCTCTGTCTGCGTTTTCTATCAAACTTTTGTGAAGAATATATTTATTATTCTAAGTAAAATGAAAAATGTGTAATAATTTAATTTGTGTTGATATTCAAATAAATCAAGTGATTATGGTAACAGAGTCATTCTCTAGTCATATCTGGGACTGGTGAAAAATAATTAATTTTCCATAAGAAATTTTATTGACGTAAAAACACAAATTAAACTGTTACCATATTTTATTATTTATTGAAAGTTAGTAGCTGTAACAAACAACAAGAAAGTATTACTTTCTTAACAAGAAATTACGAGATTAGAGGAAATGTGTGGAAATTTTTTGCTTTGTTCTTTAGACATAAAAATATGGTTAAAGAAGTAGATTAATTTTCTGTTTGATCAATTTATTACCTCATTTACGTTACTGACAAGTTTATATTTTAATGCAAAAACAGTTTTTTTCAAAATATTAATTTCAAATTGTTCAAAAAAATTTTCTAGGCTAGTTATCGTTTCAAATTAAATTAATCCAGAGTTATTGGTCTACATAATTTGACCCGAAATTTAGAAATTTTAAATAATTTGAAAGTGAAGATAGATTAGTTGTCAGATGAAATATATTGAATAAATGAAATTCAGCCTGTGATCTACGATTTGCAAAGTAACAGAACAACTATTTAAACATGCTCTGCCGTGAAATTGTTTTACACTTTCTATAGACAATATAAATTGTTCAGTGTAATGAATATAGATTAACTGTTATTCCGATTATTAGCCCCTTCTCAATGTGTAATCTATATATTTTATATCATTCATCTTCAGAACTCATCATCACACACTAACCTGGTTGCACTTTCCTGGTTGTACATCCTTCATCTTCAGAACTCATCATCACACACTAACCTGGTTGCACTTTCTATAGACAATGTAAATTGTTCAGTGTAATGAATATAGATTAACTGTTATTCCGATTATTAGCCCCTTCTCAATGTGTAATCTATATATTTTATATCATTCATCTTCAGAACTCATCATCACACACTAACCTGGTTGCACTTTCTATAGACAATGTAAATTGTTCAGTGTAATGAATATAGATTAACTGTTATTCCGATTATTAGCCCCTTCTCAATGTGTAATCTATATATTTTATAATAATAATTTCTTAAGAAAGTTGGAGAAAGTGAAACATGACTTATTTTAACGATAATAATATTTTAAATTGCAGAAGAAATCCAAACTTTTTACAAACATTATGCAAGAATTTATTATACATTTTTTATAAATGCAAGTATATATCACTGAACATGGCAATAAATTTCATAAAACTGTTGTTTATCTAAAAGCTCATGAACTCACCTAATAAACATTGTGGCCCACATGCTTCAAATTTCGGAATCATAAGATAATAAAACTAATTTATCAACAGAAAAGAAAAACTTTCAAAAACATTAAACATTGTCTGTCTTATCGAGTAAATGGCCACAACCTGAAAAAAATTAACTTTTTTTGTATAAAAAATGACTCCTTTTTTCATTTGGGCTGAATGATTGTTTATCATTTCAAATGCACAATTAGTTGAAAGAAAAAATCGAAATCGTATGTTAAGTTTTCCAACTTTCAAAATAATCATTTATAATTATTTAAAGTAAATATTACACTGGTTGGGATTAGGTTGGTTATAGAATAGATAATACAAGAAAAATAATAGCATATGTGAATATAAACAGTTCACTATTCTTGAAAATTCTATGAAATTTATAATCACTTTTGGTTATATGTATTTTTGTAGCCAGGTGCAAAATCATCAACAAAATAATAGCAACTTTTAAATAAAGGAAATTATATAATTAAAATTTATTTTTTTGTTTAGTTGGAATTGCAGATTAAAATACTCAAAACAACCTTTTTACATAACGAACAGGGTTTCACCCTATCTAACGAAAACGCGTAGCAGATATTTAAGAAGATTTTGCACTTGGTAAACTTGTTTAAGCTATAAGCTAGTATTAGTACTTATTTGTCTGTATGTATATTAACTTTTGTCTCCCTGTATTAATTTACTCGAATTTTAAATTAGACGTGAAATTGTCCTTTATTAATTTTATACAACATACCATATTTTTTGTAGATTCAAGAAAACTCTGCCAATCTACGTGGAATGAGCCAACAGTCAATCACAAATATTTGTTTCAATGTTGCAATGGTTGTAGCCATTCGACCTAATTCAATCGTAAAAATACCTCGATCAGCGGTATGAACTCAACAGCGGATTTTGATAAATTTATAGCTTTCCATACGTACTTAAGCAATTAATTTCACCTCGTAAAATAATATCTAGTGTGTGTAGTGAACTACACACACTAGATATTAGTTCAACTTTTATAAAAATATTTGTAAAAACATAAGTTCCATTAGTTTAACAAAGGTGAATTTACCAATTTTAATTATTATTAGCTGATATCTTCATTTATTAAATATGAATAAAAAGAAAACATCAGTCGACGTTAGTATTTAGAGTTGTGTTGGAAAAATGGAAAGAATTTATAAACAGTTTCGGGAAAATTTTAATTTGTTAATATATATTATTGTTTATATATATATATATATATATATATATATATATATATATATATATAAAATTTCCATTTGTTTTATTTCCAGTGTGGAAGCCTTGTGTTGCTCTACCATTATTTCTTCCAGTCGCTGCGTGTGACGTTTTTAATGTAACTCTCCTCCTTTAACCGTATTGTAAAACTACAAACACTCTATTTATATTAGGTTACATTTTGAGGAGTGACCATATTTCAAGAAGCAATTGAGAAACAGTAACTAAATCATATAATGAAACAAAATATAATTTTTTCTACTTTTCCTAATATTTCTACTTTAGAAAAACGCGAGAATGTTGGATGTGAAAAAAATTAACTTTTTCTTTTCCTTATATGTATTTAGTTACTGTTTCTTAATTGCTCTTTGAAATTTGCGTACTGGTATAGTAATAATCTCGTTTTATGAATTTGTTCAATTTATTCAGCAACTAATTAGTCTAAGTGACGAGCAATATTTTTTTTATATTCTTGAAAGAGAATAGGGGGAGAGGAAGGAATAATTGGCATGCAAAAAAAACACATCCAATTTATATGCGTATGACTTTGTTCCAAGGATTAGAGAAATTGTATATTTGTTTCAATTGCCGTATTTAGTAGACATTGAACTATTTTATAGGAAATAAATCTATTAAATAAATTAGTAACTGTAAATAAGAGTAAATTGTCTATATAAAACATATAATATTATAAAACGTAATGGCAGTGATTTAAATTACTGTCGTTAATTATAACAAATCATAATGAACAATAGCTGTGCTTATATTGTTTATAGCGTATGATACAAACGTATAATTAAAAATTGTGTTACTCGCATCTTTATGCTTTTTTACCCGACTGCGATGCAGTGAAGGAAGCGTAATGAATTGAACAGTCTATGTATATATCTACATATGTACGCATGTTTGATCACAGCCCAAAAACTTTGATTTTAGCAAATAAGATATAAATATAAACCTATTTAATGTAAGAATGTCATAGGTTAGATTTTTAGAGACAAAAGACATTTTGGCGGACTTGCAATAAAAAATTAAATTCTGTTTTTTTAATTTAAAAAATCACTTATCTTATCGTAAATGATGTCATTCGGTAGGTCTATAAAATAAATACAAGGTTTCTTTATTCATTTTTTCATAAACATGAAAAAATGGCCAAGGTTGGGACAAATAATTAAAATACAGAGTTCTATTTAAACCCGGTTTCGAATTATGAGTATAAAAATAGGCTACCAAAACGGAATAAAAACAAAGCTATACCAGACTATGACAAAAAAATAAAACTAAAACCAGACTGTGACAAAAAACTGAAAAGTAAAAAAACAAGTTAGGTAATAGTAATTTTACTCAAAAGTAATCGTCACTCAATTGTGAGGACGTAGGTGGCGTTCGGTTTTGATATGTTTTCTACTGAAAAAATGTTTACATTTCCAAACGGAACGCCGCCTATGGCTTCACAATTCAGCGCCGATTATCTTTCAGTGATGTTATGATTAAGTAATTCGTTCTTCTACTTTTCAATTTTTTCTGCACGACAAACTTATATTTGTGTGAAGTTTCTGGAAATTCCATGTTCTCTGACATAGGAGAAACTGATCGAATTTCTTGTTCTATAAGTGGGCTCTATAAAAATAACAAAAAATTAGTATATTAATAAATATTACTGTTAAATATATAATGTAAAATAATTTACACGAAAACATAAATGTATATACAAATAGATACCTGTCATTTCCGGTGGACCATCACAGTCATCAAAAAAACGTGCTTAAATTCTTCTACCAGCATTTCTACAATTTTATGCGTTCCTGCCTTCGTTCTACTTTAGTTCCGCCTTTTGTTTGCTTTGAGGCATGATGAGACTTGGATATATTTTTTTCTGGCCTCTGACTTTATAGGAAGTCACTGTTGCTTAAGTTCAATGAGATTTCTTGTCCTATGAAGTGAAGAAATGGAATATGGGTGCATCTGGGTTTAAATATATAAAAAGCTATATATTCATTTGCCATAATTAATAGTCGATACCAACAATCTTTTTTGTTGTTATCCAATATTTGCAAAGTTATGTAACCGACCAATCTAACTAATATTCTGTTTACGTTATGATATATGGATAAGTCAAGAACTGGCTGGAAAGAGATACAAAATACACAAATTCCTTACTGTGCAATAAAAAAAAATTATTGTAATTTTTTTAAGTTGCACTTAGTTAAGAATCACATTAGAAAACTAATGATTTTACGGTAACTAAGTGGCTTTATTGACTTGAAGAAATCGTTATAAGTGAATAAACCCAACAGTGTAGAAATCGATATGCATAACGTTTAAAATTTTAAAATTCTACCTGCACTCAACAGTCTATTATTTCATCCAGAACAACGCGCTAAACGATTGATGATCGTTTAGCGCGTTGTTACTACTACAGTGTTCTCGACATCTTTTGGGAAAAATTTTCACAAATATATAATGAAGATAAAAGAGAGGTAATATATTTCCTGTGTAGTGCACGCTTGTTTACGTCTATTTGCAGTTTTTTATCTATTTATATGGGTGAAACTGAAAATTATCATAATCTATAAAATTCAGAGTTATAAGAAGCAATTCGGCAGATACTTTGCTAACGAGTGATATGATGTTCCAAAAAGATAGGAGACATCAAGAAATATTTGATCATGTTTTCCAAATAGTGTCATGATTTCTAATGAAAATATGATGATCTGGAGATCGTTCGTTTTAGGATATTCTTTTTACGAATATTATGCAACTACAACTTTATTTATTTTTATATTTAACTTTAATGTGAGCCTAGAACACTAAGTGTATAGTGGTGGACTTATTGCTACAAGAGCAAGATCAGAATGATACTTCAGAAGTAGGTAGAGGAAACGAATGGGTTATAATAGAAGGGAATAGGATTTACCGATTATTATAAATAATGTAATTTTAGACTATATTTGAATTCAGATATTAAGTGCACACTTTGTATATTTGTGGACCATTCATTCCAAAATCGACTAGAGTTTACACTGAAGTACTCTCCATAAACTTCAGTTAAGTGTTGAAGGATTAGGAAGGTGTACTTATTTTTCAATCGTTGTTTGAGGTCGTGACATGACAGATATATAAATCCAGATCTATGATGTGAAGGTGTAACGGTATTATTGAGAATATTATTTGCAAAACATTAATGGAAGTTGCGTTGGTTACAAATATTTTATCATATAAGTCATGAACTACGAATGTTCGAAATTGTTTAAGGCCGATAATATACCGAATAAACTGGTTTTGAAATGATTCTAATTAATTGAATAAATTTTCATTTAGATTAGAATAACACATGTTTCCATAATCAATAGGCAGATGTAATTGGATTTTAAATGGAAGAAAATTTAAAGGGGTTTAAGAGAGTATACTTTGAAGAAAATCTTACGGCTAACAACATTTATTTTAAAATGTCATGCGAGGTCAATTGGTAGACCTATATCTGTTGCAGATGAAGTAAAAGGGATAACATAACCCTTAATCAATAGCTGTGGTCAATCAAATGTAGATATTTTCGACAGAAATTTCTGAATACCGATAATGATAGCCTGCAATTTAATTGGGTTAATCAGAAGAATCCTGCTTATTAGCCCACTAAGCGGCCAAATGTAGGTCTGAACAAAATATATATAATGTCATGAAGAAATTTTATGGACACAGCGGTGAATATATTTGTAGATCATCGGCATATAAATGATAGTTGGATACCAGATATTTAACTACGAGATAAATAAAAATAGAAGACAGAAGTAGATAAAAACATCACCTTGAAATAATCCAACAATGAAATTGGTCCACTTTGAATAATTTTTGGAAAATTTTTACGGCCATGAAAGCCGGAATTTTTATTGCTTTTTTAGAGCCTAATAAACACGTATTATTTTACCATAAACGATTTCATCGATTTCAAATGCACAATTTTCTCACTAACAGGTCCAAAGATGAGTATGTAATTAGAAAATTTACTACCAAGTTAATAATTTTGCCATCGGGAGAATGTCTCATACGTTTACATGATTTACTATAATCTAAAAAATAAAATAAATTAAGTAACTTGCATTATAAAATATAAACAAATAACTATAACGGAATCATGGCTATCGCACCATCTATTAAAACAAAGTCGCGATATCAGCCTCGTTACTTGTCAATTAGAGCAAGTACGAATGGGACGCAAAGCGGACATGTTACAAAATGCGTAGAGTGGCAAATTAAATACAAAGCAAGGCGAAATTTTCGACAAAATGAGGCAATACGTTAATTGTACTAATGAAAGTTAGATACGGTCGCAATTTAAAACAAAATCAATCAACCATTCTTGATGTCACACACATGATTGGATAACTTTGCATTTATGATAGTAAATTTATCCAGAATTTAAAACAAAAAACAAAAATGTCTAAGACTTTAAGTATCAAATATAGCGAAGGCAATAACCCTACCAAAACAGTCGTCTTCAGTAATTTTCTAGTGTATGGAAAAAATAAGTATTTGTCTTTCCGGAAATAATTATAACAACGAAAATAGTTTAGTAGCCAATTATAACTAAAGCAATATGATTCATCTATGAACCGCTACATATAGCGTGCAATTAACATATTAATTTCAGGCCTTATGTATTGGTTCACGGAAGATGCATATTAATTCGTTCATTTAATATTGTAAGTACTTTAGAAGTTAACATTTTAAATTGACATTATAAATTAAGTTAAATTTCAAATTTTGTTTAAGTTAGTCGACAGTGCTGGCGCCGACTTGAAAAATAAGTAACTTAGTTCTTTATTGCAAATAAGAAGGTACCATTTTGAGTTAAATATTGTTTACCTTTTTTAAAGTCTTTTTTTTTTATATATTTTATTCTAAATTCCGAAATCTACTTCCGAAATCCAATATCAGATTTAGTAAAGTAATACATATTAAATAACGATCAATTTACTACCATCAGCTAAGGAGGTACATCATTCATCTTCAGAACTCATCATCACACACTGACCTGGTTGCCGGTGCAGTTATTTTGTAATGCAAAAACTACCAGTAAAATGTACACAAAAAAGTTACATCTTTCCATTTCCCAATCTATTTAAGAAAAATTGTTAAGAAAGAAGAACAGCATTATTATAAATCTACCTAAAGTTTATTGGAAAACTATACAGACGATTCTCAATCTGATAGTTTTTCAGAAATTCACGACACTTTTCGACCTGGAAAAGATATATTAGGTATTCACCTGGATCTATCCATCCCGGGTTTACCCAGGCAAAAAGAGGCCATAAACGCAATTGTGTAATAAAAATATTACATACCCTCAATTGTTTATACATATTAAGTGTAAAGTAACTTTTAACTTTCTTTCTTCATTTACGTATTTAGTATTAGGCATACATTTTTTGCAGTTCTTCGCCAATGATCTCATTGTAGTTGTATGTAATTTAATTTTATTAATTTTTTATGGTTAGTAGTTAAATAGACAACCCTTATAATTTCGTAATAGTGGTCAATAATTTCATGTGTTACAGCCTCCGTGTTTCTTGAGATTCAGATCTACGTGAATGAAATTTTGCAAGTATCTGTACGCTCCATGTGGAGATCTCAGTTAATATGTGGCAAAATGTTTAAACAAAATTTAATGCCCATGCCTGAGCATCCATATAAAGTGAAAGATAAAACAATTCTTTATGTGTCACTTAAAGTGGGAGATCGTTGAATATTTCTTCTAAAATTAAGTTATAGTTTCATTTGGAACATTTTATTTTTAGGCTTCCTCAAAATAAAAAAAACGGAACCCTTATAACATCACTTAGTTGACCGTCGATCCATCCATCGGTCATTGCTCTTTTTTTCAGAAACGGCTTGAAATAACAAGATTTTTGGTTCACCCAATGAAAGGGTATGGTCCTCAAATTATATTTTTATACATACTCACTGATCCTCATAACCTATAGAGTACTTCCGGGCGACCTACAATTTTCAAATTTGGGATAATGGGAGGTTTTATGGTACAAGAAAAGGAAAAAATGTGATAGTCAATGATTTCTAATTAGTTTGTATTTACGCCTATGAAAGGTATAGTAGGCAATATATTTAATTTGCGAAAAATATATATTTGTTAACAATTTAATTAGAAATCTTACTTGACCTTAAACGTTTGTGAGTGATTCCAACCTAAGCATCACCTTTTCCCATCTCCCATTAACGATATGGATCTAAACAAACTGAAATAAACCTTAATATTTGCACTTTTGTTACTTATTATGATTTATTTGGTTAATTTTCATCAACAATATCATGAGATATAGACGTGTACGAAACCCAAATTTGGCGTGTCTCGACCCTCATTTAGCCATTGTTTGCATTACTCAGGACACATTTCCATACGTTTGCTGTTTGTGTGATTAAAATTGTTGAGATTAACATTTATTACGTGCAACTGTTGACACTCTCTTGCATATATTTTAATTACTTCGTACTTTTAAAGGAGTTCCAATTATTTTGTAAGCAATATTAGATACCAGACATTGCAACCATTCAATGCCATTTAATTTCTTTATAGATGTACATATAGCCTTCACGCCAGCATAACGCGTCCCTGTCTAACAAGTTTGTCGATCAAAACACTGTACTATACTTTTAGGTCCCCGCAGACTAATAAAAAAACTTTTTAATCGTAAAGGAGTGGTACAGAATTTACGTGGCGGAGTTAGTTATATTAGGGTTACACAAATAAGGTGAAACCACCTCGCGACTCATCATAAGCGTTAAGTTATTAAATAGGTTATAAAATTTCAAAGTGTTATAACGAATGCTAAAATATAAATACATCCGGATACACACTTGCATCGATGGGCGCTGTACGGACGGGGTTTATCTGTTTGTTGTTGACATCAATTAGGTAATATCATTATTTCAATAGACTTATTAGCTTGCACTTATTAGTTGTCAACATTCGACCAATAAGCTGTAAAACGATCTCCTCAGTTCTAAAGAACTAATTGTAACATTTTATGTAACACCGAGTGCTTATAATACGTTAATTTATATAATCATATTAACATGTACCACTTGTAATTGTGCTACCTGTATGAATCTGTTTTACGCTCGCTATCGGTAACTATTTGCTAGCTAAAATGTTAACTGGCCTATTATCAATAAATTTTTTTTTCCTATTATAGGAGTATATAATGATTCATAAATTTCAAATAATTCATTACGTGTTCCAGAATGATATGAGCCCCAGTACACATTTAAATTAACTTAAAAATAGTGAAAATACCATTTAATTTTGAAACCAAATATCTTTTAAAAATATGTAAGTAAGTCATCGATTGACTTAATGAGCGCATACTTGAGTTAGAATTTGATACGGATCCAAGCGTTTCTAACTAATTTAATTATAATTTTAGTCGAAGTTTGCCTATGAGGTGACAAAATACAGAAATGCATTTGGATATATTCACATGCAAATGTGATACCATGGCCACTTGAATGTTGGAATATATAGAATATTCGAATCCAATCCTTCTGTACGTGAGTATAATTCATGAAGTGCCCTATTAATTTTCTAGTTTATTGCTACGTGGTCAAGGCTTAGAAACACGTAGAATTATTTTTTTTCGTAATTATATAATGGGTTTCTCTATCTATAAATGATCTATATATTATGATTAAACAATATTGACCAAATGAGTTAATTCATATTATTCATTTGACGAGTATGCTATAGAATATATTATATAAACACAAGAAGCTTTTACACACTTCATACGTTGAGTTGGTAAGCGGCATTAGATAATTAGCTATAATATGTCAATGAACTATAATATTTGAATGAACGCCAATTACTACAAAGTGAAACTTTGTAATAATTGGTTTTCTCGCTTTGATTGCAAATAACAAATATTATGGGGGTGTTTTTATTCTTGAAATTAACGAGGGCAGATTTTTTTACTTACCTCATCTCTTACCTCTTATGAAAAATCATGTAAAGAAGTAATCGTAGTTTAATTAATAATAGAAGTACTGTCCCTGTGCTTAGATTTTGTAGATCATATTATGTACCTTAAGTAGCTGAAGTGGTACAGGGTTTTGCTCTCTAACGAAGTATATTAAAGCTTTAATTTTATTTACTTACATTTATTCTAAACAAGCGTTTTTGTATGTGGCGAGTCGACGGCACACAACTATTGAATATTACGAGATAAATTCTTAAGCCCCCTTTGCAATGAATCAACGCATAACTTAGGAGGCGCACCGCCTACTTCGTTCTTCCTTCTCCATTAGCGCATGTTAAGGTGTTCTATGATTTTCTTCGTTATCGCGTTTTAATTCATAAAGTTCGGGTCGACGAGAGTCGACCAGAGTAGCTACGATTATTTGGGATTATTCGTTAGCAAAAACTAACATTTATATGTCTCCAATAATATTTCACAAAATCTTTTGTCTAGACATATAATATGAGGTACCATTGGAAACAATGTTTAGAAAAACGGTAATCAGTTAGTTATTGCACATTATATTATGTGCAATAACTAACGTTATCGTTAATTCGTTAATTCGATCCATAAGATCTTTACGAGTTAGGGGTGGGACGTATTTATTATAACTCGTACAAGAATAAAGTATTTATGTGGAACAAGCAAGTTGGCGTGTGACCTTATGTTGATATCTGTTGCAAAATACGCATTTATCTGTTTCTATTTGCAGTGACTCAATTTATATGAATGCAAAATAAACTGAGCGATTCTACATATTAATTAGTTACTATCTACAATTTCGCACTGCTTACTTTTATTTTTGCCCCCAGTAATTAACTAATATAGGAGATAACATTTTCTATGGTAGCTAGTCTCAAGCTTGTACAAAATAAAAAGCTATGTCTATAGCGTAGTTTAATATAGATGGGCACTGCTGGAAATGCCGGCAAGTAACAAATACAAAAATATTGAATATTTTATGACAGGTAGGTATGTGCCGCATACTTCTCAGTATTTTGAGACAGTTATACCTATTATTTTTACGCACTATTAACAGAGTCACTTAGTTACATTGTATGAAAAGATGCTGATATCGCACACCACTATTATGACTGGTTCTTTGAGATTTTTTTACTTTTCTTTACATTACACTTCCTTCAAGAGTTTTCTTCTACAGTTTGCTACCATTTGTTTGAAAATTGTATCAAACAGTAAAAGAGTTTGTGAGGAACTTTGAACATAAACAATATCGCAGATAATGCATGCCACATGAATTTCTTTTAATCTAACCTTGTCCTCCAATATTCATGAATTCTTCCAATTTTCAAGTTTTTTAAATGACACTTTTGGTCACTTTTGGTTTTTTGAATCACACTAATTTTTGAGGGTTTTTCCGGAAAATGGTTAATAAATTGACAGGAAATAAAAAGTAATATATTGTATATTTAATAAGCTTTATCTGGTACTACACACGATGGTAAAACTTTTACCACGCATTTGGTCAGCTCCAGATGTAAAATTCAAAGTATTTTATTTAATGAACATTGCGTAACTATGACATAATTCATAAAAAATATATTGTTATGCACAAATTTCAAGAAGTCAAATATATAAGGCACTATTTTTTACAAAATGTCATTATAACTTAGATTGCATCGAATTTGTTAATGTGCGTTTTTTCAAAGTAATTTAAGGCAAAATAAAACTGTTACAGTAAATAAATGTGAAAAAATCTATCCAGCATGAGTATAACTTACACTACGAGAGTTTCATACTCATTTAGGTACATAAAACTATTTAAGGTTATAAATTTTTCACAACATACATATATTGGCTACTATACTTTGAAGAAGCGCAAAAATAAAGTAATTGTAAGAATGTATAATTCCACCTAGAATTAAAAAACATTCATTGTTAGATCTTTTCCTTTTCTAGTCCTATAAGACTTCCCATAATGTCGACTTTTAGTGAATAAGATTATTATATGAATAAAAAATACGATTCAAAGGGCCACACATTTTGGTTGGCAAACAAATGTTTACATCAATGGAAGAAAAATGTATACAATAAATTTACCTCAAGCCTTTTCTGAGAAAAGGGGCTTTTGCAGACAGATGGACAGACACCAAGTCATCTTATTACGTTTCCTGTTTTATTTTTATTTTGAGAGGTGGAATCATAATAACTATCATTATGGTGAAATTTTTAGTTTAATAAAATATTATCCCAGCTTTGAAACACCGCATAACATTGTTAACATATTTTCTTCCAGATTATTCAGCTCAAACTGCATTAAAATTTCGAATATATCAAAATAAATATTTCCCTCAAATGAATTGTCGAATGCAATATCGACACGGGATATACCATTCAATAATAATTGCTCTCTGACTCGTTTCAGATAGATGTTGAATATTTTTAACATGTCAGTGAGTATTGTCCT
The DNA here is from genome assembly GCA_039881145.1 of Druceiella hillmani. Taxonomy (NCBI): domain Eukaryota; kingdom Metazoa; phylum Arthropoda; class Insecta; order Lepidoptera; family Hepialidae; genus Druceiella; species Druceiella hillmani. The sequence continues at coordinate 8,702,330 of JAYKKI010000095.1, read as the reverse complement.
CAGTAAGCACATTAACACCATTTCGAGGCTATTTGCCATTGTAGAGAAATAACCTAGTAAAACGATTAAATCAACATCCAATAAAATGTTTAGTGATATGCGGTCTACAAAGTTTGCTGAAATTACAATGAAGATCACAAAAAAGGTTCCGATCCTGGACATTAATTTAATTTTACTAATACACCGAGTTTTGAAATGCACGCTAAAATAAGCCGAAAGATCGTCGAAAGCACTAAGCCACTTAGAGAATTCATTCTTAAGCCACGCGATATCGAGTGTGACAAGAAAACACATCACCATAAAATTCAGGATAAAATTAGCACACATCGTTTTGTTAGAATACATTAACAATTCAAATCTCGACGAGTTTGAGAAATAGACAAAAAATATGAAAAAAGAAGCACCAAGCTATAGATCCTTTTAAGTTTAACTCTAAATAATTTTCCGTCATTTATGTTAGAAGTTCTGCTAATTCCTAGCATTGATTGCGCAGTGAGTATGACCCCAATAGAATTTTTAATAATATTTGCCTTCTTTTCCATTTTGCCGTACACGAGTAGACGTGTAAAAAGCCAATGGAACAGTTGACAAAAATATCGATTAAAACACATTAGATATAATTTATTAATTGACATTTTCACATTCCATTTCCTACGATGTTTAATGTGATTAATTGCGTCATAAAGGCTTGACGAAAGATTCGATCGATACAAAATTAATTAAGTTTAATGAATTCATATATTTCAATACACAGAATCGAGAGGCAAGGCCACAATTTCAATCTCTTTCAGATAATTACTTTTCTCCGTTTTTTATAATTGAATAAATACATTCACACGTTTATATCGATCAGAATATCCCATTTGCAAATAAAAAAAATAAAGCCGCTGTCTCTTAAACTGTTTCAATACTTTGGGTTACATAATTTTTTTAAAACTAAATGCCAAACTCTAATACTTTGCCTTTTAGGAAAATGTATCTGAATGATCTATTGTAGTTGACGAAACAACGCCAGTAAGACAGAGCACTCAATAGTAATCAAATCCTAAATTCTTTAAATATTATTTTTAAAGCATTCCCAAGAATGGATGACAAACCAATTTACATCAATTTTAACATTTAGCTCTTCGCTATAAAATTACGTTACTTTCGAGGAAAAATCCTCTATATCGTGTATTCCATCGGGTGTTCCATACAGAAATTTTATAATATCTGAATCTAATATGGTAGTTGAGTCTTAGACGAAAGCCCAATAAAAAATATTATATTTTTGTTCGTCAAAAATGTAGTGACGAAGCTATCATGCAAAACTTTATTATTTGGTGCACAAAATATTTGTCTGTTTTCTTTGAAGAAAAATTTGACTGTGTTGTAAGATTTTTACGTCATAACATTTTCTATAATCATGATGTTCACTGACACTTCCTTTTGTTTCTATTTTTTTCTCATTTCGAATATTTAAATCATCTCTATTTGTAAAACCTTACTATTCATATAAATATCTCAAAGAATATTATTTTGAATGATTACCATTGCTATCAACATTATCTGTTTACTTTTTATTCGCTAGTTTGTTGCAATCCAGACTTTTCAGTACTTTTACTTTTTTCACTTTTTTATGTAGTCGGCATAAAGCCATTGTGGCAACGTGTGGTAACATACCTGGTTTTATTTAAAAGTTTTGGAAGTGAACACTTCTTTTCGCGTGTTGAGCAATTTTTGGCAGGGGAAAATATTATGGATTCGCATCACAGATATGCCAATGTTAACAGCATATCTGTGGCTATAAGTATGGCATGTAGCGCTTTGCTAACAGTGAGTGTATATATATATATACATATATATATATATATATATATATATATATATATATATATATATATATATAACATCTACTGTTCTGGCATCAGAGTGACCTGTGTACACATATATTACCAACACATTGTATTTAACTGATGTGCACGTTGAAAGCTTTTTGGATTCGCGTCATCGACGTATTGTAATGTGAGCACATCTGTAGCTATAATAGTGACGTGTTGAGCAACATTAGTGCTGTGTATATCTATATAAATATAGTTAAATTAACTACGAATTGAAATTTCTAATTTCAGTGTGTGTAAACTGTGCCTCGTTTAAATTGTGTTTTAGTCTGATTATTATTTTAATTGGCTAATTGTAGGACCACTATGCAGTACAACAGTGAGCAGTAAACATGTAAATATTTTGTACAGAAAAATGAATAAAAAAGCATCGCATTTATTTAGAAATATTTCCCATATTAATATTAAAATTAATGCTAAACAATTTTTTGTCATTTGTTTTTTATTTTTTTTTAATATTTGCAGGTGAATATTTATTATATAAATATTGTAATTACATAGATATTGTATTTAACATATTTTTAATGGACAAAAAACTAATAAATCTGCATTTACGCTGACTTTTTAACGGCCTTTCTTTGATTTCTATTTGATATAATTTTAGTTACGCGTATTACTATGATTCTTGCAGTTATGAAGTGGATTAATTTATAATAATAAAAAGATCTGTGACGTGCAAAGTAAAAATAATACTACATCACGTAGTTTCATTTAATTGTGATTTTAAATGACAAATGGCTTAAAAGAAGGAATTTAAAAAATTGGTTATCAAAAAGTTGAAATGGCCGTGGTGATAATTTTGAAAAATAAAAATATTTTAATGCAGAATTCGTAAATCATAAGTTACCAACAGAAGAGTAAGCGAGACTCATTGCGAGGAGGTCAAGATACCAAAAAAAAATAAAATTATTTCATTTTAATATTTAAATGTAAATAAAAGAAGCACACATGGTCCATTGTGATTATTTAAAACTTTCCCACTACTATTGTATTTCTTTATAACGTGAATCGATTTTGTATATTATATATATATATATATACATATATATATATATACATATATATATATATGTGTATATATATATATATATATATATATATATATGTACATATGTACGTATATTTTATTAGGTTCAATCTTGTATATATTTGACCAAAATTCTATAAAATTACCAAATGTTAGACGAAAACGAAAATATTTTTTTTAGAGTCATTATTAGATTTCAGAGACGTGGAAGAAGTCGGCAAGCATAATTCAGAACACAAGTTTCTGAATATAGACGGACGAGGCGAGTTCTGAACACAGAAGATTCTGAATGTGATTTCGATAATAAGGGAATAGAAAAAGTACAGCAGTTCTGATATATTTAACGGAAAAAACATATAAATTTGCAAACAACATCATAATCGCATTTAAGGCTTCGAGCGCGTGATATCATTATATATTTACGTGATGTTGGAGGTTTCGCTCGGGGCCTTTATTTTCAAGGAATATGAAAAATATGATGGTCAAGTTTCTCTGTGAGATTAGAGTTGAGCAAGTGAGCATAAAAATTAAAAAGGAAAAAATCAAAAGCAAGATGGCAAAAAAATCATTATTTAATTTGTACCCAATTTCAAATGAAATTTCTTTCTATAAGATTTTCGATATCGGGATAGATTGTTTCTACCAGTATTTCTAGACTGTGAACAATTTGAGCCAATTCTTTATCCAATAATACTTGGAGGCTATTTGCAATTTGAGATGGTAATTTTCCATCGCCAAGTTTAAGTATTTTTTGTGAAAAATTGCCATCGTGGTTATTACTTAAATGTGCTCTCATATTCGTGCGCAAATTGAGTGTTTCAATAGATAGCCACAAAGGTGACGATTCGAGGAACGCTTTAATAACGTCGGCACGTGTACCTTTTATTATAACCGGTAGTGTTTGCCGAAAGTCTCCAGCTAAATCAAAAGTTACGCCTCCATAACAATGCCAGAGTTTATAATGTCTTTTAATGTGCGGTCCACTGCTTCTTATGAGCTCTATGGCTCATGGTGCACTCATCCCAAATAATCAGTGACGTATCCTGTGAGAGTTTTCCCAATAGACCATATTTGCGGATTGAGCATACGGAATTTTGTTCTTGAGACACAACCAACGGTCATTTAAAGGTAGAGTGAGACGTTTTCCTATCATTTAATAGGGTTGCAGCAATTTCGGAAGACGCCACTGCCAGTATTTTTTTTCCAGATTGTCGTACTTTTGCCAATACTAAATTGGCAAGAAAGGTTTTACCTGTTCCACCAGGCGCGTCCAAAAAAAAGTCGACTACTGTTATTTTCCACACTTTCAATTATAGCATCGAACGCTATTTTCTGATCTGCCACCAACTTAGGTACATTTGACAAATACTGACAACTCGTTAACATCATATGTATTGCACGGTATGGCATCAATTACATTGTGTGAGCGATTCGGAGAAGGTAATCTAGTCTCTTAAATTTTTATGGTTCAATTCCAAAAGTTTGTTTTCAATCTGTAGCAAGCCTTCGTTATATACATCATAACCCTGACCTCGTTATTGGGCTATATCTAATGTCTTGACACAAATCGTCTTTAAAAGTGTCCCATAATTTGAGAGGTTTCGAGGGGAACGCGCCTCTCCGCGCCACGCCCCTCTCCCGCACTTCGGTGGCGACCCCTCCGTGCTATACTGGCGGCGGTGACATTTTAAATTCGTAATATCTTTTGAATGGAATTGTCAATGTGAATAAACTAAAAGGTAGTTTACAGGTATTAAAACAGTCTTGCTTAGAAAATGATTTACTTGCATAAGGATCAATGCAAAGGTATGGATAACCTGATCTGATTTTGGTCGGAATTTCTATTAACTTTTAAAATGTTAAAAAGTAGTTATAGTGACATAATTACAATAGTTAGATATGTGCTATTGCAACATTTTTTGTAGATATTGATATGTTCTTTAATATCGTAGAACATTTTTTTGTTCTATCGTCCATAGTTCTCGCAGCGCATGCGATGAGAGACATTTTAAGGCAATTTTTTATATCTCGGGTTACATTATTGTAGTTTTAGTAAGGATCCTTATTTTTTCCCGTAGAAAATATAGTCTATATTAATCAGTGATAATGTAGCATTCAAATAGTGAAAGAATTTTTGAATTTGGTTCAGTAGTTTTAAGCCAATTCATTACATCCATACATACACACACATAAAAATATAAATCTTTCCTCTTTATAATATTAGTATAGATTAAGATCTTTGTTTCTTGTCAGACGCAAACATAGAATCTGCGGAAGACATTTTATTAATGAACAATTTCCAGCCTAGGAAATTATTATACAGTAATGCTACACCGAGCCAATATTTAGCGGTTTTTGAGGATAATGTCTAAGGTTATTTATGTGATAATACCATAATATCCTTATGCACTCATTTTTTGCTTACACAACTGAATATGTCACATAAACATCAATTACAAATGTATAATTTTGAAATAACACGTCATGAATACGACTTATTATAATTAAAGGAAGACATACATCGCTATAATCATGTCTCCTTCGTGTACGTTTTTGCTTGTTTTCAGATGTTGATGAGTTGCCCACTTTCATTTATGCAATTACCATCTAGTTGATTCGAGAGTACCACCTGGAGACGCCTGATGCTATTCACAATAGTATTTTCGATTTTATTTATTTTTTCTTGAATTGTATTTTCATAGTAATGATATTTAAAATATATTAAATTGTATAGTAATGTTATTTTCATATTTGTCTTATGAAATATTTTTATAATTTTAATAAATTTACGAATTAAAATTACTTTCTTTGATAACGCCATCTGTGAGCAACAGAGAGTAAGAGATTACGCCATCTATGGGCATTAATAATAATTACACAAATCTTTGGTCAGGAAGGGTGAGGCGAGGGTAATGGGGAAATATTTTGACAGCGTTTCGCCATCGTATGAAAAAGTGCAACTCTTTTTTTTATATGGGCTAGTATGGATCGTGTCCGTTCTGTACTGTATCTATATTGTGGTCTATATGTAGTAGAGTGTACGGTATGGCGACGTGTCGCCATGCGCAACCGACTACGCGACCCCCTCCTCACTCAGTTCGACGCTGTTGTTTACTACGGTATACATAACCTGTGCTTTATTATTTTTGTATTAATTGTAAATAAATGTTTACTAAATAAAGTCACCATTTTCTGTAAGAAATTCGTAATAATTTATTTTTTCATTATGCTATATTTAGTTCCTGTAATAATCTTGTCTTTTATGCATATTACTTTTACGAACACGATGTTTCACATCTCCCAGGCGTCCCGTGACGGCTCATTTCTTTCTTTCAATAATTGACGTAATTATTTTTTTGATTAAATCAAATCGCAGCTCGGGTTTTTCTTATTCTCACAATTCATTTCTTGCTCAGTCGCCTACAGCTCTCCAATTGAGAGTGACACCATTTTTTCCCTAATTTTTAATCTTTATATTTCATAATATTCAATAATGCACCCCGATATATTTTCACAACGACAGGTGTAAATTTTATTGAAAAACATTAATATATATCGAGTTGATTTAGCAGTAGAATAAAAATAATTTCTAAACGTAGTTATGAATTTGTTACGTTACATTTTTGTTTACCATTTTGTATGTATATTTATTTATATTTATATTTATTTTGTATTTATTAAATCACGTAGATAAAAAAGGCGGTTGAGAAAATATCGTCAATACAACGCAGTACTAAATTCCAGTTTCGCGATATTTTTGAATTACTTGATATAGAAGTATTTTTCTTTTATTAAATGAACACCATATTTGTAGTAAAGATGAACGCATTCAAAATGTCAGTTGCGTTTTGAGCTATCAGACGCAAGTAAGATGCAGTAAAAAAATACTTTGTTACAAAAATATATAAGATCCAACGCGAACAATAGATGTACTATTTTGAAAATGCCTGGATATTCTTGAAATTTATAAAATGTTGGACTAATTTTAAGGTACTGAATTTGACTTTCGTAATATTTATAAGATTCAATATGACAATACCCGTCATTCCCAATAATTCTTCACTGTATTCGTGTTAAACTAATTTTGGCGCCTTATTTTGAATTTTATAAAGTTTTTTCTGGTATAATTGATTTCATCATTAAAATTGCCCAATGTTTTTGACAATCAAGGTCACTACCTTCGGTCAGTTGCAATAAATCACCTTTCTACCCGTTTTCGACTTATTTTCGGGTACAGAATTTGAATTTAATACTATCTGTGAGATTCAATACGGCAATTTATCTCATTTGCGATAAATCGCCTATATATTCGTTTCCGATTAATTCTAAGATACTGATATCCAAATTTCACAATAGCTCTGTGTGATTCAATTCGACGTTTTTAACTACGCCAGCCACTAAACATAATCAAAAGTTATAGAATTATGTTTAGTGGCTGGCGTAGTTAAAAAAGTCGCGTATTATAATAACAGTGTTATGAAAGAATGAAAGTCGCACAACTTATACTTTGTTATTCTGAATACCTGTATCCCTGTATAACCTGTAAATGTAATCGTGATTTCAGAAGATTCTTCATACTCGTACATGTAATCGAATGTCTTAAGGAAGTGTAGGAAGAAATTGCGTATTGTGTCTACTTGTAACGGGCTAATTAGCAAACCATAATTTTTTTTAACAACTTGAACCATAATTTTTCTACTATATAAATTTGTTCTATTTTTCTATGTAAAATTTGTGTTAATTTATGCCTTATTAAGGTGTAAGTATTAAGTTGGAAATAACGTATCACAGACCGACTATTATAATTTTAGGCACATAATACATATGAAAACATAAATTGATATTTTGCCCAGAGTATGTTCTGGTTTTTATTTCACACCCAAACCTAGTAATAAAGATTATCAATCAAAATATATCAACTAGAAATTTGCCTTCCCGTATGGATATTCACCCCGGTGCTACACTCTCCATATTTTATCAAGTGTTTGTGTTCAACTGCTCTTTAAGTCATGACGCTTTCAGTCGTTTTAGTGGTACAATGAAAAAAAAGAAAAAACATCGTTAAGGGCGCCCTACAATTTGTCAAAATCAATGTCGATTTACTGTGAGAGATAGACAGATACTGTTATCTTCGATCACAAAGATATTCCAAAATTCTAATTCAGCAACCCATATTCAGTAAACATGGAACGAAGCCACGATTTATTTGAAGAGAGACGGGATCTCAAAGACATGATTAAATTGGAATTCACTATCATACATTTAGTCGAAATCAAATAAGTTCCGATTCATTGCTGGATATACAGATGTCGCCATTTGATTGGATAGATTTATTTCAAAAGCGACAGACTCCATATATAATCAAAAGTTGTTATGTTTTTATTCACAAAAATATTATCAAATTCCAATTGAGATACGTTGAAATCATGTAAAGTGACGTCTAGTTGCAAGAGAGAAAAAAATGCGACAGTCCGTGCAAAACGATACTCATAAATATCATTTACACAACATTTTTTAAATTTTGACAAAACGTATCATACAAGAATTGATTTTATAACAGGTAGATAATAATTATATAATTAATTACAATTAAACGAGTCTCGTGGTCGCAACAATTTCATAATGCTTTTAGGAATTTTATTCTTAATCTATGCTTGCCAACAAAATTCATAACAATCCACAAGTATAGGTTATGCAAAATATGTACGTTCTTTTTATTTTGTGATTCTCCCGAGTTAGTAAAGTTGTGTGTTTTCAATAAAAAAAGATTAAGTCTCATGAGTGCATTGGAGGAATTTTGAAAATTCAATTCATATCCAACATAAAAAGATTTGTAAAAAAATTATATAATAAGAAAGTTCATGTCAAGATTCACTATAATGGTATAATGTAAAAATATCTCAATTGATCTTACTCTGCAGAGCGTGTTGTGTAATACACACAACTTGGAGTTAAATAACATTACCGCAACCGGAGGGAAGTATATGTCTTTCTGAAAAACGAAATATTTCACGACGTACATCCGACTCTTAACGTCACTCGTAGGAGAGTCGGCTCTATTTTTTTTTTATTTTGAACGCCATTTTTTATTTGCCTCGACAAAAATCCACATATGTTAACTGATACTAAAATTAAATGATACAATACGGCTTACGTATTATGCAAGATTTCTTTAACTACGAGATGTTCGCTTCACTACCGTTATTATTTTTTTAATATCTTAAAATGAACAGTGTCTCATTATGCAGAAATATTTTTTTATTTAGTACATAGTATCGAGCGAAAGGACCTTCGTCCCAACCAGGTATCCTACGTCGCTCTTTTTCTCTTCTTTTTTATTATTTTCAATTCACTATGTTTTATTTTAGATTTCTTGTACTTCATGGATAAAAATTTGACTCCCCACCAGATGGAAAATCTGTCAGAAGAATGAGAGTCAAACGAAAGTAGAAATAAGGAAGTATTCCCGGAGTTATCGTCATTTCTAGAGTAGTTACTGAATATATGGGTATGCGCACAAGGAGACCTGGGTCCCCCTCCATGGTACTTGTGCAGCTGGAAATAGCGAGTGAGGTTAAGGATCAACATTACAATGGATTCATTCAGCAAACCCGCAAAATAAGCTTTATTTGTAGTTCGCTCCTATGGATTTTATATTTTATAATTAACATAATTTGAAATATAAATAATACTTTCCTGGTAGAGGTACACAATATTAGTGTGAAAGAGGCTGGATTCAATTATCCCCTATTTTTTTTTACCCAGACACGTTCTGAGATCATGAATTTTTTATGATTTCAAACCAGTTCTCAATAGTGTGGGAGTTGCACCACCCACTTTTGGTCTTATTGCAATGACAACCCATATATCCATTCTCACAACAAAATTTCCACAAACGTTTAAACTTCGATACGAATATGCTAAACGTATATGCTAATAGTTCAACATTAATTTTGAACTATTAGCACATACCGCAAACATAAATAGTCCTAAATATTTCATTTTTCAAAGGTACACTTTAAAGCATCAGGTTTATAATGCCTTAAATTGATTTCGTTATCATTTTTTTACATTAGAAGGTGGAACATGTCTATCTTCCCGTAACTTTTAAAAGTAATTAGTTAAATAGTCAGTCGTAACAGAAGCGAATGACCTTTTTATATTATGCATAGATTCAAAAGTTGAGGATGACTTATGGCCCATAAGAAATTGTTAAACCAACATTTTCCAGAAGAATTATTTTTATAAACATATTTCTCTAGTTGTTTTAAACGCCATGAAATCATAAACTGCCAACCTAAATATTTGAACAATGAACCAAATTCACCCGCAGCAATAAGTAAGTTACCAATTTGTGGTTCCTCTTCATTGGTTAGTCGCAGCTGACCATCCAAACACATCAGATGCAAGCCTTTAACTTTGTTTACAGTCGTACGTAACGTGCGTGCAGTCGTGTGTGCCAAATATTTAAATGTCTCGCAGCTTTATTAGGCATGTCTTCCTTTCTCACTATTGTGCTGGCAATGTTCAGTATATTTTGAGAATGGTTTCTGGACTCTTTACTATTTAATAAGCGATAACAAATAATATTTCCAATTAATATTCAATTCGTAGAACGCCGAATAATAACTTACATTTATTTACATTTACATATTTATGTACAATAATTTACACAATATATTTAGCTTCCGGCTTTGGTGACAATCCTAACTATTAAAAATTAGTAAAAAAAACTTGCAAAACATGTTTCTAAAATCAGGTTCTGTTTTTACAATTACTGTTTTTTATATAAAATAGCATAAATAACTTTATTTTCTTCATGAAATAGGTAATGAACCTACATAGTTGCTGCTAGCCAACATTAATTTACCTGGTGTTAGTATTAACCGATTTCTAACAAGATTTTAAAAAGAACACAAAATTTCTCGAAAAGCAACCGCCATACTTGGAGTTTGTATCCAATATCAGATATCCTAAAGTTCGAATATTTGAACAGGAGTGAAGTGGCGATACCTCCCCCCTCCTCAAAAATAATTGACTGTTAATTTTTTTATTTATATCTTAATGAAACTATTTGTTGGTAAAATCAACTTATGTTGGCATAATCCCCAATCTTGACAGCATTGGTAATGTTTGATGATTCGTATTTGATGACTATCTATACAGCCTTTATTTTCAATACACTTTTCGTTTTTTCTACTGCGATACGTAATCTTCTGTCTTCGGCCTTTTATTATTTTTCATCATTTTCTCTTCTTGTTAACAATTATTCTGTCACACATCCCATTTTTAGGGATCTTTACTTCAAAAGGGAAAATTAAATTGTTTAATAGTTTAATAGGAATGTCACATACCATTAAATGTTTAAAAACGCATAAATGTGTACAGAATTTTCAAAGTGCAAGTTACATTCCGTATTGAGGTATTTTTTTCTTAATGTTTCTGTTTATGCCGTTTTGTCTAATATGTACAATATATTTTTACGGATCGGTATTGGGTGAAGTTTTTGACAGTTAAGCGACAGATTAAATAGGAAAAAAGGAAATTTACATTTATTTATAACAATTTAATAATTGTTCACTGTTGTAAAAATTACTGGGTAGGTGTGAAAGTAATAATAATTGGTATATAATCAATTTTACTTGAAATAAACTGAAAATTATTATGAAATTAAATTACATGAGCAGGTAACTTTATTCCAAAAAATTTGAAAATAAATCACTTTGGTTAATGTAATTAAGGGAACAAAGCTATGTAAGGTAGTAATATCTTTTAAAATAGAAAGGACCGATAGCAATGACCTGCCAAATACCATTATATAATTAATGACATATCCATTAGTCGACAATGTTACATCCAATATTATCGAAAATGAGGTGGGCCCTTCTATTTACCTAAGGGTTGTAAAGGTTTTTTAATTTTTAAGATGTACGGAAAGTTTTCATCACGAATATTAAGCCACACAAAGAAGGTTCCCGATTGCTTACTTTTTCACGCGAAATTTATTTTTGATGATGTTGAACACACGTGACTTATATTTCTTCAAGATCTGGCCAATAAAATATTTAAGTTTCCTTTTGTTATAATATTTCATTGGTTCCAAAAATCCACTTTTCCTCGCCGCTTCCAATATAATGTTTTTGTGGGCCGACATATATTACGTCTCACGTTAAGCTGTTGCTCCTCCTCTGGTATAATATTGCAACCTTAACTTGACCTTATTGAACCCTTAATCTGGTTTGGCACATATTCTTCCTGTAACATAATAACAATAAGATGTTTAGCCTCATTTTTCTGTTGTTCTTCCCCATGACTGTAGTTTTATGATCCGAAATTTCTAGGAAATATAATGGGTCCATTGGAATTACCAATTTCTTCAACTTGGTAATTCCAATGGACCCATTATATTTCCATAGAAATTTTTTCATAGAGATTTTTCTACACACCTTTGTTTTCGCAAGATTATTAGAGATTTATTAATTACGTGGATGAAGTAGTGGATTCCTTTGAATAGACATATATCTGTAAGTAATAAAATTTTCTCGGATATCCGAAACAAATATTTTTTCAACTTACTAAATTGATAAAACTAGTCTTCATTTAACGCGTAAATTCATTAAAATAAGTTTCATGATAATAGTGGTGTCACCTTAAAACGCAATGCAGATTTATTGCGGCCATAGGAAAGCAATAAATCTGCATTGCGTTTTAAGGTGACACCACTATTATCAGCATTGGTTTTTTTATGATACATTTGTATGATTTTACAATTACAATTTTCCTCTGTATGATATTTACAATTACAATTCAAACTTCACATGGTTACAACGTAGTTTTAAAATGTTCGGAAGCTTAATAATTAGCTGTCATTATGGCACAATGTTTAAAACAATTATCGAGAATATTTTCAAAATTGTAAGCTAATCCTTTTTTATTAGTCATAATATTTTCCTTTTTTACTACTTTAATGATTTTTCTGCCTCTTTTTATGTAATTTACTTCTTTTGGAAACCGAAGCCTAATAAGAAATGTCAACATAGTTTTATAAAATTCTTAGCGGTTTATTAATTATTTTTATTTTTTCTTAAACTCTACACTTCCTTAGCAAATCCTAAACCTTAAATTGATCGCAGCAAATACATTTTAGTACCTGAGTGGCATTCAACTAACCAATAACAAACAATAACAACCAAAAATAAATAGGTTTCTTTAGGTCTTTTCAATACAGAACATTTACGTCACGAACATATCTTAATTTGCGCCAGTCTGCGCAGCACAAACTTTAGTTGTGTTTTTTTAGTAAATTATTTGTACTAATTAATCTATCAAATGAAGTAACGTTGTTCTTTTTTACAAACACTTTTTGCCGGAAGCCTTTCAATTACTATTTTCGTTTTTTCCTTATTTTTTTCAAGTTAGAACATTTTTTCCAACTTGTTCTTTGCTTGAATATACTTAACAATTTTCTCTTATACTTTTGTTCTTTATATATATATCTATATTTGGACGTACATTCAAATTCATTTTGAGAATATGCCTTTTTAAAATTAAAAGTGCGCTTAAAATGTTTTTTCCATACTATCTTAAATGTGCATTTCCAAGGTAATAAACACAAATCCTTGCATTAAACATAAACCTTGTATGCGAATAAATATATCCATTCAAAAGTTATGCAGAACGTGCAAAAAGTCGGATCGAGCACCGTATTTAATTGAAAATTACTATGAATCAACCAGATAACACAACAGTACAACTAGAACTACGAGAATTCAAATACATTTGGAAACAAATAAAAATTTAGGTTACATGATGTTTCATTTAACCTAATATTCGGTATTTGGCATGTTCGGCGTTTTTCTCTGTGTTCGTATTCTACCGAATATTCGGTTAAATTGCCGAATTATTACCGAACAAAAAAGACTACATTTTAAAATATATACTACTTTGCAAAAAAGTCTTAATGTATCGAGTACTTAACGTGATTAATGAGCTAAGTATGGACGTAAAACTCAATAAAACACACGTAAAACGTAAAATAAAACACAAACATTGGCTATTATTGGCAGAGGCACCTGATAAAATGAAATTTAGAGTAACTTTTGAAATTAAAAAGAAGCGCACCACAAACATAAGATCAACATTATTTTAAAATAATTAGTAGCATATAGTATAGCAAAATAATCAAAGATAATTTTAATTTTAAACCACAAAAAAACGTACAAGATACAAAACATTTAATATTTAAAATTTATGTGAGATAAATTGCGATGAAGGAAAACTAGACTCTCTGCATTCTATGGAAAAAATCTGTTACGTTTCTCTTCACAAACGTTCCCTGCATTGCTGTACAAAGAAGCATCAGAAAAGGATAAAAAAAATTGTTAGCTGAACTGGTCATGTGTACATACATTTCTTTTGTTTGGTCTATTATTTTTCGTTTAAATTTATTTCTTATTCTATTGGAATTAGGCTTTAAGGAATTTCTTCGAATCCTGCTGCCTGTTTGAAGGAATCATCTCTACGTAGCGAGTCCAAAACGTCACAGAAATTACATGTAAATTCGTAAAGTTAGAATTAGAAATAATGGTGTGTCCCCCTCATTATCACTGCTACAGCTTTTCAACAGTATATATATATATATATATATATATATACATACTGCTCGTTTTAACATATTTTTGGGATATCACTTGGATACAATGTATTCTATACAATCACCTTCTCCATATACACTATCTCCATCATCTCCGTACCCACAGTCTCCTTCAACTTCATCTTTATTGCCTTGACTAATCCCATTTTCACATGCACCACCTCCAAGAACTTCCACTCCACAACCTCCACCAACTGCATTTTCCCACCAACGGTACTTACTCCACCAATACAGCAACAACCACATAAAAATTGTCAGGCAAGAAGTTATAAGACCAACCAGCACGACTAACAATTATTTCTCACAAATAAAGAACCAATTGACCGAAGGCTATACCAAAGAATATGACATGGAATGTGCTCAAAAGGATACTTAAAAATATCTTTAGATTATTAATACACTTTCATTTTCAATTTAACTTAACTAACTTTTTGACTTGTAGAATGGGTACATTTGAAATAAACGTTTTCAGGATAATTAATTGATTTCTCACCTCAACCTAACAAAGGGCCTCTCTACTAGTAAAATTACCTTATAAAATGTAGTATCTTCATATAGCAGATAGTGGCCCAGGGCTTGCCATAATTTATCAAAGCTACTGTTCGACATTCTGTAGTATATTTTACATTTTCGAAGATCCGGGACGATTGTGTCAAATAATCTAACCCTAATATTTATACATTTATACACACACAAACACACACACACACACACACACACACACACATATATATATATATATATATATATATATATATATATACATATATATACATATATATATATATATATATATGTATATATATATATATATACATATATATACATATATATACATATATATATATATATATATATATATATATATATACATATATATACATATATATATATATATATATATATATATATATATATATGCATATATTTATATATGCATATATTTATTTATTTATTAAATATTATAATCGCTATAAGTTTTCTTGTAATTTGCTAGTTAAAATTTAACCCCGTTTTGAAATATATCATAGAATATTTCTTTCAAAAATATCGAGGGAGGTTTCATGCGGAAATTAAGCTTCGGTTATCGTGTTATCACGGAATATTAAACTTTGAAGTGGTCATTTTTTGGAATTAATTGTAAATCGAAATATTTGAATATTTAACAAGTGTTTACAATATTGCATAAATAACGAAATTAGAAGACAAATTGTCACAGCTAAGTAGGCTCTACTAGTTTACGAGTAATAGACTAGTTTGTAACATGTAGTTAGGTACGCAAAAAGTTCACAGAGACTCCATATAAGTGGCTTAAGCCGATAACAAAAATAAGACGTTGAAGTTTTATTTATTATTTTTCACTTTTAAATCTCATTTAGGAAGGATGAGTCACTTGTATTTAATGCGCATTGCCACAGATGGTTATATATACGAATATTCGTATCAAAAAGCATGTATCAGTTCCATTCCGCATATGTATGTATGACATGTAGCCACGATTGTGAAAGTAGATGGCAATGTTCCTTATGTAAGCCGATCGTACAGTTGTGTGAATTTTTATTAATGGCATAATTGATCTCCTACACTACTTTAATTACTTTATTAAACTGTCGGAAGGAATCTAATCTTCTAAACATTATGACTTCTTATTTTTTGTGACTTGTATCCCAGGGAAATCATTAGTAACTCTTGCAAGCTTTTCACAAAATTTGGATCCTTTGCGTTACCGTTTTACGCCATCGATATGTTGGTTGACATCCTTCCGACATGTTTTGAGTTGAATATTAAATTAAAATAGTAAAAGAAATTTAATTGTAAAAATTTTTTGGAATTTCTTGCATATTTTCAAACGTCGATATGTAAATATGTGAAATTTCTAGAGATGTCATATAAAAACCATTGAAAACATGTTTTTTATGTTATTAAAATATATAGTAAATAAACTATCCGGCTCAATCAGATGACCGTATCACGGTGTCTAGTTGGGTAGAGAATTGATGAATCACCTATAGGCACAAAAACTGTTTGCCATAAATGTTTACAGCAATGCAAGATTAAAATAAGCATACTCTCCATTTTTGCTTTAGCGTATAAACAATTTGTCTAGATACATGGCAAACTATATCACGCACTAACATCATGTTTTTGTATTCAGTTTAATAATGTCATGAGTACTTATCTTTGAATATCTAATTACCGTAATTACCAAACATTAAGTAAATTAGTTTTAATAAAACGATTGGTTCGTATTTTCTTTCATTAATTATCGAATTTTCATTTGGTTTGCACTTTGGAAATGAAAAGAAGCAAAGAAGATATGTCGTTCAAAAATTGCATACTACCATTTTTCATTTCACAGGCCATCTTTGGCGTGAAAAGGCAATATTTAATGCCACTCTTTAGATACGACATCATTTACAAATGTTACGCTCTGCTTTTAATTGTGACATGTTTCACAATTAACAGTTTTGCACTTCATTTCAATAGTAATTCATCATCAGTGTCAGTAGTGACGTATTATTTAGTGATGATTTGGTTTCTCCTCATATTATTTGTCAGTTTCCTGAACGAACAACAATTTAATAAACTATGCACGACAATAAATCAAATCGATTTCCTACTTGACATTTACCGAAAACCGGAAATTTACAAGCGAATGAAAAGCATGACAATATTTTGGTTTATTTTAATAACAGTTATAATCATGAGTACACTTTTAACTGATATTTATATTTATTCCGCACAGTTTAATATTTTGGATTCCATTTATTTCGCGATAACCGAACAATTGATTATGATTGAAATATTTACCTACATTCAAATCATTAGTGCAATAAATGTTAGGTATTCGCTAGTGTATCGTGAGTTGAAGAGTTTTCATGAGGCTGGAAACTCATCCAATGTAATAGTCACACAAAACGTTCTCCAAGAAATATCAAAACTCAATATTAAGAAGTTAAAAGTTAAAAATGCTCACGAAATTAAAACGATTGACATATACGACGTATGCTACAAGCTGATGCAAGCTTGCGAACTGATGAATTCTATATTTGGTTTTCAGGTAATTACAGACATGTTCATGTTATTACGTGCAATTAACCCTTATTGTTTCAATAGATGTATATTGTCACTTTCACTTTCAGCTCCTGCTATTTATATTTACGACATTTGTCTACTTACTGATATCCATGGAGTATTTGCTGATATACATGTTGGATAAGGTGAGTCTATTTTAAATTTAGTTTAGAAACTTTTCATAAATGATACAAAATTTAAAATACAATTTTTTTTAATTGAGTAGTTTGTAAATTTTAATTTTTCATCACATTCTGTTTTTTTTATTCTACACACGTGTGCATAAAAATAGACGTAACCTGTTTTTATTCAAATAATTAATTTTAAATTAAAAATATTTTATTCCTTAATTTTTAATTTCACCTTCACACAAAAGAAATATAAGCCTCTATTTACACGTGGTACCCCGCGTAGCGACTTACGTTCAGAGGACGGTCTTTTTCAATGATATCTCAATTCACCTAAATTTAATCGTAATAAATATATATAGTGAATACAATTTATGAAATTTAATATTTTAATGTAATATTTTTTTCAGGAAACGATCGAATTAGCGCTTGAAGTCACTACAATTATGTGCCTTTTTGCTTTTCGTGTCTTCTCCATCGTCATCGTGTGCTTTAAATGTGAAATGGTTCAACGTGAAGTAACTAAAATTAGAATGATGGTTAACCGAATTCTAAAATCAAAAAACCAAGGTAATTCAAATTATATTTATTGAATAAAAAGCGCGTTAAATCCATGGAATGACTGGCATATTTTTGAGTAGTTTAACGTTTTTGACAACGCCAGCGCCGGCGGGACTTTATCTTTTTTTACTTATACCTTAATAACTATCGAATTAAGAAGTTTAATAATGAGGAAACACAATTTTCTGTTTCCGTTTCTGTACAAAAATCTAACGTTACACGAGTGTACATTTCTATAATTTGTTCTCAAATTCCATTCCAATGTCAGTTCAAATCTTGTGATTAATTAGTTTTGCAAATAATTTAATTTCACTCTAAGCCAGGCGTTACATACAAAAATGTCTAATAGTGCCACAGTGCTGACACGCCTTGTTACAATCACAGCCTTGAGAAATCTTGGGTAAATCG
Organism: Druceiella hillmani; assembly: GCA_039881145.1. NCBI lineage: Eukaryota > Metazoa > Arthropoda > Insecta > Lepidoptera > Hepialidae > Druceiella > Druceiella hillmani. The sequence continues at coordinate 8,683,598 of JAYKKI010000095.1, read as the reverse complement.
TTACTTTTAAATTAATGCTGGAGGTACGGGAAAACGATAGTGATTAACTGGACAAACGATAGAATCTATGACCTCTATTTACATTCGTTTTACTATAAACGTCTTTTAAAATATGCTGTAAATATGGAACTTACATGTATATGTAAAATTCGTATATACACGTGGATGTATATTAAAATATTTGAATATTAACACGTATATTTCAAGAAATTTTTATGTTACCTTTGTAGACTTTTTTCTCGAAAACAATGATACATACGGGCCTAAAAATAACATAATGTAGAATTGTATAATTTTTATTCGGGACTTTCTAAGATTTTTAAAACTTTTTGACTGTTTCCGAAACACTTGTGTCAGGGTGGTTTCTAATTTCTTTAACCCTCACAAGAAGGGTTAAACAATTTCAGTTCGAAAATAAATTAATTAAAATTTAATTTAACTTCCATGGAAAAAGCAGCTCTTGGAATTTCAATCAATATTTCAGGTATATTTTCAACAGACTATTATGATCAGTCGTAGTAACGATTATGCAGTATTAGTCATATTGCATTTCAGGTAACATCACGTATTTACTTACTGACGTTCGTAAAGCTAATATAAATCATACTGCACCTCAAACAAACCGTTCTAGCTACATGAAGGAATAAAAATTGTAGAAGAAATAAAACATGTATGTGTATATGTATTCGTAAAAATATAGACTGGTTTGTTTACAACTTCTTTTCCTGCGCTGGATTTAATTTTTTTTTTTAATTTATCTTTTAAATTATTATGTGGACAAAATAACTGATATAAATTTGTGGATTATAACCACCATGATTGTATGTAATTCCTTTTATAAATAGCCTGACTTTATCAGAGCTTAAATGCAATTAAAATTAGTTTGCAAAACTAATTATTACCTTGTTTCCACCTTTGTATACTGTCTTAGATAGTTAAGGCTCTTCCATTCGTTCGCTTTGTGTTCCAATATCTAAAAAGTTTAAATGGAATCTACAGTTTTAGTCCTCTAGTGATTTTACCCAAGTTGAAATGTCTAAACGTTTCGATGTTGATATCATTAAAATTTATTTTGATGAGAGTTGACAATATCAATAATAATGTCTGCAACCATCTCGAACTCTAGATCACGATGGAGTTTGCTTTTACGAATGTATCAAGGCGCATTCATAATATTTATTTATTTATTTATCACCCTTTACGCATAGTACATATGGTAGACTTATTGCTACAAGATCGCTGCATCACTCTTCCAGTCAACCATAACAATTGGTGTTGAAATTAAGTCGGTAGACTGTAAAATATTTTACAACGAAAATTCTTTATAGTACGTTAGACAAAAAAATACAAGGGTATAAGTAATACAAATTATTGACATGATTTGGGATGGAAAAGACAAAGAAACAACAAGGGGCACAAAGGAAAACGTTTCAGGATAGGAAGAACTTTTTCACTCGAACTTTGAAAACGTGATTTTCCTGATATCTGGATCCAGGTGATTCCAAATTTTTGCTGATTGAACAGTGCAGGATTTTTCGTAAGTGGTAGAGGTATGTTTAGGAATAATTAGAGTGAGTGAACATTCAGATCGTAGCCCAAGGTCGTGAGTAGACAGATCTTTAAATTTGCCGGTAAGATAATTTGGACGCTGAAAATTGTTTAATACATTAAAAAGAAGTGTAAGTATGTGAAGTTGGCGTTGATCGCGGAACTTCTGCCATTTGAGAAGTGACCTGTATTCAGAAATATGTCCATATTTTCTGAGGCCGAAAATGTACCGTATGCACAAATTTTGAAGACGTTCCAATAAACTTTAGCGTTTTGTTGCGGAAACGTTAAATGGCCTAAATTTATAAAAATACAGCAACCCTATAGTTGGATATCATAACTCCAAACTAAATGGGGAACTTGCTTATACAAGGCCTACAGTCACTATAGTCATAATTTCTGCGCCGTTTAAGGCCTGTCATGACAGCTGTGACGGCGTAAGAGTGTGCTATTAACTCTCGTGAATTTTGCGTTTGTCTGCTTACCTGTTATAATTTTTCCTACATTGATATAATGTAAGTGTATTATATTATACGGTGTTTTTAATAATAGGTTACCTTTTTTTTAACCGATTTAGTTAGTGACTTGACTTTTACGGACTACCTTTTTTATTTTTAATTTAACTATTTTGTATTTTTATTGCGTTTCGTAATTACTTTTTTCTTACGTTTTTTCACCTGAAAGAATATAATTTTTTTTAGATCTATTTAGCTAAATAATTATATATTTATATATATATATATATATATATATATATATATATATATATATATATATATATATATATATTTCCCTCATAACTTTTTATTAGTAGTAGACCAATCTGGAATCTGCATTGCCCCAGGTGATTTCATGCAAATTGGATTGAAAATGATTAACTATAAATACATAATGAGGAACTCCTCAACGGATAAGATAAGAAAACTAAAATATTCTTTGATTATTTCAACATATTTGAACTCATTTATCCTCCTTGTATTAGTACTTTTATGAGAAAGGTGGACTGGTTTAGGGTAGAGAATTTCCAAAAAAACAGAACAAAACAAAATAATACCATTAATTATGGAAAATCCTTCTTCTATTGATGTTATCGAGTAATTACCAACAGGCTTGTATTTGTCTACTTAACTGCAACTTTCTATTTCAAATTCTTATTGAAGTCGGGGTTAAACTACATAAGGCGGGTCAACCTACGCAAATAAATGATTAATTTATAGATAAATTTGTTGTTGTCCATCAATTCGAACTTATCCGATTTTAGCCAAAGGTGGATATCAAAGCAACAACTCTTATAATATATATATATCTTCTAGATAACTAAAGGCTATGATGAAATTGTCCTTTCATTTATGTTGATCTGTACTACTTTGTTAAAATATGTTAATTATGTTATTTTGCATTTTTGTCAAAGATTTATTTGATTTCAGATGAGCCCTTCAGAAATGTGTTACAACAGTTGAGTGTATTGATGGAGACTTCACCGAAGTTCAGCGTTTGTGGTTTCTTTAGATTCGACTTTAAGCTAATTGTTAGTTATATCAATCTTTGTACCACATACATTATTGTTTTAGCTCAGTTTCATAATACAAAAATGACCTAATGTATAATGCATTGTGAGGTATAATATAATTTGTCGGTTGATAATTACATTTAAATAAAAGTAACTTAATAAACGTTTAGGGAAAAAAACGCCAATCTTGCTAAATGTTATGGGGAAGATACACTGAAATTTCTTTATTAATTGACTTTATTCTAAAGGATAAAAAGGCGCAAGTGGAAGCTAAAAAATGGTGCTGTTACTGATGACTATCATAACATCAAAGGAGTTGACGCTGAATACTTAAAAAAATAAATAAGTGAAACTACTAGATACATGAATTGGAATGTGAATTTGGAGTGGAATCTATGGTAAATGAACTTTTTTCTTAATCTTTCAATTAAATCGATTGTTACCAACTCGATTAATAATATTACCAACACGATCAAAATGGCTTAACAATCATATTAAAGGATAACGATCTGTTATGCCCTTGGTCCGCGTAGGAGGTATTAGGTATTATTAGGGTTGTGTAGTTAAAATACAAAAATACGAGTTATTATCAAGGTAATAACCGTTGAAAATTATTAATACTGTTATAGTAACTTATTATGCATGACGAGAATTCTTACGGTGCAACAAAAGTTCTAGCAGTTAAAATCCCTATTTACCATTCAATTTCGTATTCAGTCATTATTCAATTGTTGAGAGTTTACAAATCGCGTGGTGAATAGGTTTTTGATGTCTACTTTCAACCAGTTGAACATCGAGTTGACTATCCTAGCAATCGACAAGTTTAATCACTTGAGTTGCTCTTTTATAAAAGCTGAGTTGCTTTTTAGTACTTTGAACGAATCATGGTACTCTACATGCGTGCTTTCATTGTGAGCTGAGTTAAGTAGCGAGTACAGTGTAGTCAATTTCGACTTCAATAAATTGCATCGACGGATTTAATATGAAATTGAATTATGAGTAAGGAATATTAGTTTGTTCTGTTATATGTGCCCTTACTTATATACTGTGCAGGTAGATGTTGCACCTACTTGCACCCCTTAAGTGCACCCTCTCCCCCGTTTCATCACCTGCCACCCCAAGAGTATAAATTACTGAAGTGTGAAATTATTCATACACCTATATGCCATTATTGCCTATTCCTTTAATTATTTTGCAATCATGAATATCAGACGCCCATACATTAAAAGTTTAAAAATTGTTTTGACGCTATTTTTTGTCAAAGGTAATATCAGAAATCTGTTATTAGTAATAGTTCAAAATAATAAAACATGTGTCGAAATATATGTTGCGCCATTGAATCGCAACAAAAATAAAGGCACTATGTTGAGCTAATAAAAACTGCAAAATAGTATACAAAACAAAAATTAGCCAGTAAAAGCTCCTGGCAGCAACGTGAAACCTGGCATGAGACTTTCGACAGTGTACTGATTACCGTAAAATTTACATGTCCGGTACGTCTTAATTATTCTAATAAGACATTTAAAATTTGTCTGGAATTAACTTTTTAAATGTTAGTCAAATTAAACAAATATTACTGAAATACTTAACAATTCTCTTTTTGACCTTGAATCCAGTTTTATTTAGGTTTACTTTTTAAGGTTTGAGTTTCTTATATTCTTATCTTAATTATTTCTAAAAAATCCTTTGCTTTTGAATATAATGACCGGCCAAGTCGGAGTTTGGCAGTTGTATGAATAATGACATACCTATCCAACACGCAGGGATATAGTCGAGATACGTTTTTTGTAATATGGTATCTCCAATGACATGTTTAAATAAAATATTTTATATTTTTATGTCACTTTTTTATTGCTCTTCGTCATACATTGTCTCATCTACTTGTTCGTCAACGCGTTGTAGGTTATGAGGAATATTACCTTCTTCTCTACTTTCTTCCTGTGCGATATCGTGTTCATAAAAAGAGTCCCTGTATAAGGAAAGTTCTTATTATAATCAAATTTTATTACTTTCAATTGTACCATGCTAAATCAGAGTTAACCCCAATAACACCATGTAATGACTTGCTGTGATGTAGGAGACACTAATTTTTAAGCTAACAGTATCTCATACTATGACCTTGTTTTGTGATTACAAATATAGCGTCTACAAAGACTATCTGATACGGATAATAAAAGAGTTGGAATCGACACTAAAATATTATTTATCAGTTTTTCTCATTTTTGTCAGTAGTTATCATTTTTGAATCCTTTCCAAATGTTTAGATAAAATTTTAATGGAAGCTGTTAGACTCTAATGAAAGTAGCGGGAAGAAAACATTTTTGAGCTTTTATGTTATGTTGTCATTTTAGAAATAATGAAAAAGTTAATAAAAATAAGACTAAAGTAGAAAATAAGTTACCTACTGAAGGAATAAGAAAGAAGACAATCCAAATACTGAAAAATATTATGAATGATGAGATAAGTAAAATAATTAGAAAGGTTATGGAGGAAAAAAACAGCAACATCAAAGATAAAAGGGGAAAATAATCAATTCAAATTGTTTTAGTGGATATTTATCTACAAAACTAAAAACTGATCGCGTGTTTGAATTGGTAATAAATACAATAGAAGAATACAATAAAATTTAAAATTGCATATTGAAATGTAAGACATAAGGAAACCAAGAATCTCGGATTGCACCACTCATTTGAATGGCTACAGTGATGCAGATTATCCAAACGACAATGAAACCAGATCCTTAATACACATTCTTTAAGAATGACGCCGTCATCTGGTCCAGCTAACGCCAACCAAGTGTGGTTCTATCCACCGCCGAAACAGAAAGGGTGCGGGCGTTGGTAACTTCGTTCTAATTTATTTTAAACTAATAAGAACTACAAAAATATGATGCTTAACCCTTGATCCCAGTAAGATATTAATATTATAATATTTAATATATTAATAATAGTATATTACAATAGATTTACTGATTATATTAAAAAGAGTTAGTAAAATTGTAAAAAGAGAGAGCAGAATATATCCCCACATATTGCCACGGTACAAACACTCCAGAGATCATTTATGAATAAAAATCAACAGAAATAATAAAGTCCTAAGCAATTAAAATTTAATTCAAAAAGAGAGCAGAAATATCACAAAAAACCTTCAGGTAAAGAATGTGACAAGTTCTTGTCGGAAAATCACTATTATGTGAAAATAATTTACGAAAGCTAGTGAGGTAGATGTACGTGTAATTAATACAAATAAATAATATCGAAATGTTTTCATATAAATTTCGAATTTTTGGCTTTATAGACTTTTATATTTGTATATGTATTATTAAAATGAATCAAATGTTACAAAAATTGTCTGCCTCTCTCTCTGGTATGTCTGTTTCTTTTCACTTCTAGATGCTCACTAAAAATAACTTTTTACAAATTCAATCAGTGAAGGTGTAAAAATGGGGGTAAAAAAAGCTCTCAAATAAAAATAAGAAAAAACATGTTTCAGCGTTTTTAGAAAATCTTTAATCTTAAATAACAATTACAGGTGATTATAATAAAATGTAGTCAGTGTAATTTTTTGCCCGGGCAAAACCTGTTTGGGCAAATAGTTTTTAATGATTGTCGTTTTTGAAAGGTTTCAAAAAAATATCAAGGATAATATTTTCGTCATTTTAATTTTAATACCAGTTCAATTTGCCCGACAAAGTATCCACTATTATTTATCGTTATTTCAGCAGAAATGCAATACATTTATCATTAATAAGATTATTAATAACTCTGTATTACAACACCCATATACATTGCTGAGAAGAGAAAAGCAAATAATCCATATGGAGTTAATTCACAACAAAGTGCAGCTATCCGCCTAGATTTTATAACTAAAATGTCTTAGGAAAGTTAATTACTTATAGTTAAAATGTAGAATTGAATACAAAGAAAGAGAACCAATCGATATATGATTTATCTGTTGCAGTTTACTTTGTTGTTCCAATTTAAAGTCTGTAAAAACATCTTAATCTTAATTACTACGAACCTTAATTAATTTTACGATCATTAATAGCCAAAATAACATATTGATTGCTAAACCCCTCATCAAGTGAACTTATTTCGATATTAGAAAATGGCTTACTGAGTTATCCCAGAGAACTAATATTTAATTTATGATAAAATATCCTTTCCTAAATATCCTGGATTGCGTCGCTATGTAACATTAAACTGATAAAATACAATTACATAATGAATAGACGGGATATTATCGATTTCAATTATGTTTATGTACGAATAAATTTGATTCGTTTAAAAATATTTGGTACCAGAGATTTGAAAATGAAACATAATTTTATTTTATTGCAAGTTAATTGAAATATTTACTTCGACTGATATCAAATAAAGGCACTATTATAAATCTGAATCACGATCTACCCATATCATGTGAAACGAAAATTTTGACTGGATGTGATTTTATCGTTATGATAATTACACATGTATAAACTATATAATGGGGGTAATTTACCTTCCTGATGATATATCAGTGTGTCATCGAGTGTCAAAATTAACGATTTTTGGAAACAATTATTACTGACAAATACAAGAATCAAAATTGTCTCGAAATGGTTAATGTAAACAGTGCACGCGTGCGGCGAGTTTTGGGAGAACGTGGTCTGCGCATTATTATGCGCTTAAATTATATTTCCTTAAAAATTTATTATTATGCTTTTAATACAGATAAATTGAATAATCATAACTTGATTAATAAATACCTTATCGTTACATCTCAATAATTGAAATAAATTTAAATTCAAGTATTTGGAACTTGCAATTATACCGAACTATGAAACGAATTTTTAAGAATTTTTAAAACCAGAGGAAATGCTTATTAAAATCAAATCTCCCGTTGCTGGCTGGATAATAAACAAAATTTTTATGAGGACTTTGTAGCCAAGCTTCAGATTAAGAATAACAACTACTATGTCAATAATAGAAGACGTATGTAACTCAATTAACGTTTTTATGCCTACAAGAACTATGAGAAAAATCGCAGAAGAATTGAAATCAATAACAAATGAAAGTATGTAAACTACATAGGCGCATTAATTTGAATGTAATGCCATTTTCCAACAATGGTTCTCCATATTTCAATTACAAAAAGCACTTCCTTTGGCTGCACTTGATGATAAATACATACGTAAAGCGGTTGATACGGGCTTTTGTGTGGTGGAATAAGTGGTGGCGGAATTTTTTCATCCATAAAATTACTAAGATCTATGAAAAAATTCAACACAATATTTCAAAAGATAAACCGTTATTAGAGACTGAATAGAATGGAGAATGTTTTTATAAAAGACGTGATGTTTTCTTTGAAACTATTGCAATCCTTTCCGAAGACCCAATAAAAAAAAGAAAAAATTAAGATATTAAAAAAAATATTTTAACCCAAAAATTGTTATAAATCTGATATTACCGATGATTACAATTAATAATATTAAAGAAATTCTAATACAAATTTAAACTACAATGATCAATACAAGACGGTGCAACAGAGCGGCGTAAATCCAGTGGTCATTTCAGCATCAAACATAAAGTTCCGGATATGAAGGTTACAATACATTCATCCACTTTCAATGAAGAAATAGCAAAATTTGACCGCTTGTTAATTATTTACGTTACTACAGGTACACATGAAAACACCAATGCCATATCACATTCCTTATTTTTCGGTGGACGATTAAAACAAGTCATCAAAATGACAGGTTCGTTTTTATTTAACGTCCTTAAAACTAATGATCAAAGTTGTTAATACTAATGACATATTAATATTTACACCACCTTTATTAAGATTCGAGTGTAGAAAATATTAAATGCAAATGAAAAATGTAATACATTTCATATAAAAAAACAACCTCTCAATGTTACCTTGTTACTTTTTGAAGTAAGAAAATTTAGGATGTCCGTAAAATATATTTCGATAAACTAAAAATGATATTTTTAACTTAGTAGTTGGTAATTACTAAAATATATTAAATATATTTATAGTAATTGCTGCAGAGGAAAGAGAAAACAAAATGAAGGTTAAGGTGGATATATTCATATATTTATGCATTAGCGTATCGTTAAAGCCGTAGTAACATTAATTATCGTATTGGTGTGGAATGAACAGGATTTCGTGTTATACATAATATTAAAGGACAGGATGTGTGTTTAACAGTTACTGGAATGTTAAACACAACCCAGTGCCATGTTCTTCAAGAGTATATAAACTCTGTTTCTTTACGACTTTTCGTTCAGTAGTTTCCCAAATTCACCTTTTCACATATATTGGTGATATCTCTGATCCACTTAATAATGTGAAAGTGTTTTTGAGTGTCTGTTTACTATAGCCCTTTTGAACGATTTTGTACAAGATATATACTTATAACAACCAACAAATAAGTTTTGAATACATAATTTTATCCTATAAAAATCCCATATGAATACTTCCGAATGTAAACTACTGCAAAATATGATGTGATGTATAACCTTGTTATAAATTTCAAGTTTTAAGTTAAATCGTTTCTGAGAAATTAAGCCGTGATAGATAGACTGACACGTGAGTGATATTCTGAGGAAGCAGTTTTTCCTTTTAAGGTTTTGAGGTGAGACAACTATGGAACTATTTACGATTAATATTTTTTTATAACCCAAATAGCTTTAGACATGGCGCATACTTAAAAAATAATAAAAACTAGGACATTCGGTAAGCTAGTTTTCCTGCAAACTTTCTGAAAACTTCTAAAAAAAACTTTCTTTCATAACATTAGGTAAAGTACTTTAGGAAGTAGGGAGCGGGGCAGAAGGAGGGTTTGACCCTTCATACATTTACCAATATCACCTCCATCTGCTTCCGAAGTATCTTAGAAAATAACATGTACAAAAAATATGTACGCAGGTATATCAACTCAACGTTTCAAAATAACCCACCACAAAACTAAAGGAGTATTCGGCTTAACCGATGAAGTAAGCAGTAAATCGGTGTGCTTAGCTGGTCTGAAACTACAAAAACTTTTGCCTATCAGCAACGATAGAAGACTCTCGCCTTATGTTCTTCCGTTTGCAATATCTAATAAGCACATGTTCACCATTATTCATAAAACAAATAAAAACATATATGAAAAGGGTTTGCTAAATATTAGGAGACATTTTCTCTATGAAATTAAATAAACATTTATTCAGACTGGACTATATGATAACGCCTGATGGTTACATATTCAGAATGTCAGAAATATAATGGTAATGTCAAATAGTAGGAAAATTATATTACAAATTTGAAAAATTCTCGACACCACATAACATATATATATATATATATATATATATATATATATATATATATATATATAATATATATATATATATATATATATATATATATATATATATATAACATTTCAAGCCACATATTAAATTAAAATTCCAAGAAAAAAAACGATAACTAATAGATATTAAATAACATAAAATGTTGTTAACATGAAAATGAATTTTATTCAGTTTATTTCTAATTTTGCACAAACAGAATCCTTGAAAAGTTTGAAATGACATTAAATTTTATCCGTTTGGAAACGAATTTCGTATCGTTGGTACATTTCTGATTCCCCATAAGCGTAAATTTTTATCATTTTTATACCCTTTAAGATTGTTTCCATGTAAATCGTAAGCGGACTGATGAAAAAAGATTTAATATGTGCTTAAGAGATGAGATTGAATTATTAAAGCAAAACATTTATAAGCAGAAAATTTAAAATAAAAGAATCTAAAAAAATTAAATATCATTTAATTAAAATAAGGTCAATAAACCTAAAAAAATACCAGTTTTGAGGAAAACACAAAAGTATTAGAGATTAGATGTGCTGTAGTCAAAAAGAAATTTTTATGAGTTTTGAACAAAATGAATTTTCATTTAATAACTTTATTTCAAACTTGATTTGAAACTTACTCAAAATTGTATAGACATTTATTAGATATATTTTAAAATGAAATTTATAAATTTGTTTTTATTTTATTAAAATTGTAGTACTCCCAGGTATTATATGCGAGTACAGTTTAACTTCGCCTAAAATAAAACTGTGATTTGTAATTGTCCACACGCAATAAAATTGTTGCTGCGATTTAACCTAATTGCAAGTTTAGTATTAAAAGCTAGTATCTAATATTTCGACAGATTTATCAAACCCATAAATAAATGTTGGAGACGGGGGAAGGTGGATAAGCCTTATACAATGCAAATATATTTCAAGTCAAATATTTCGAAAACGGGATCTCAAAATGAAAAACGCGTAAAAATTAAATTCGATTCATTTTACCTTTCTCTGTTAAATACTCAGTGCAAAGTGCGAGAACAATTGCTATCGTCTATCTATTACGTGTCAAATCAGTTAACTTAAGAAACAATTTTTATTTGATATCTTGAAATGTTGAATATATTTGGCGTTAATTTTGTAGAAATTCATTATTCACACTTAAATGAAACTACGTGATGTAGTATTATTTCTATTTCTTTACCACGACCTAGGTTTCGTTGTATTACAACATCTTCAGGTGCGATATTAGCAAAGATAGGTCGAAACCTAGGTCGTGGTAAAGAAATTAAAGAAAGTAGAAATAATACTACATCAAGTAGTTTCATTTAATTGTGAATAATGAATTTCTACAAATTAAAATTAAATATATTCAATATTTAAAAAAGCGTAGTTTAGTGACAATCAAAGCTAATATTGTTAAATACCGATTTATAGACAGATACGAGTATGTAATCAAGAAAGAGTCCAGCGTAGCAAGCATAGTGTAGTAGCACCTGAAGAGGTATTGTCAAAATATTATTTGTGGTTACTAGGAGGTCAAAATTTATTATATTTTTTGTACTTCGAAATTGAAACGGCCTTGAGATTTATAAAACAACGCAAATGTGAAGGTATTTTTAAATCTATTCTCCTCACAACTTATCTAAGCTCTGCGTCTGTATTAATATTTTCCATTAGAAAATCCTGCAAAAATAACTTTGTATTTTTTTTTATTTATATATTTTTCTTTTTTTTGATAATTGTTATTTTAACTAATCTTTATTAAAATATATACGAAAAATAGTATTTTTTATTTTTATTATTTATGATTAAAAAAATTGAGAAAATAGTTTTGAAACATTTTGTAAAAAAATAATCTACATTTAAGTCCCTAATTTTATTACTTTATAGGAAAAATGGGTTGAAAAAGGCCACATAATGGCACTTTTTAAAATTAATTAATAGGAAGCTCAACTTCAAAATCCGGTAAATGTCAGTAATTTTTCAATCACAGCAGAAGTTGCTACGATATGGTCGTAGACGTGAAACCGTGATGGTAGAAAGACCACCTTGTCGTAGACACAAGTAGATCCACTGTAACGCAAGGAAGTCGTAGTCGTTCTCCATTTATTTCAATATACAACAATACAAATAGGCCGTCACCCCGCTCGCCTATTGCAGTGGCCTCCCAAAAACTATCTCGCCATCACCAACAAAATCTCGTATACGATCGCGGAATAATGAACTTTGACCCGATTAATTGACAGGCAAAGAACAACTGCAGCTACCACAATTGAACCAAGTTCAAAGCGAAGACCTACTAGAGTTCCTGTATATGAAGGAAAACATGAAACTAAATCGCTAGTACATTCTCTTTCGAGACTTAATATAAGAACTAGGCAAGAATATATTCTCATAGATCCCCCCCGGAGTGCAAGATGAAGTTACTAAAAGTTCTTAAAGACCATTGGAATGTTTTAAGTTGTTTATTTCTAAACAAATGTTAGGCGGCATCCTGTTACTCTTCAATATACACATACTTACACATGAGGATAAGCTTTCGAGGGAGCAAAATGCCAAAGAAACTGACTTGACTATGGTATAAATTCTAGTTGATCTTCTTATGGCTGGGTTGAAAAAAATTCCTCACCTAGACATCCATGGAAAGTGCTTTTAGATGATGGACGGCTCTTAATATATTATATGTCGTTTTACCTACGGAGTATTCTTCTTTTATTTGATGTACTACATCAACTCCGGCTTTACTCCCATTGCAATAATTATGATTTCAGCTTTCTCAGCAGCACCGCTAGTTTCATCGATCTCGTTATCATCATGTAAAGTTGACCATTGTAGAATCACTTTTTTGCTCTTTATTAGACATATAGGAAACTAGAATATTTTTCTCACCAAACCCAAGTATTGCACATGGCTTATCCCTATCATTGGTAGCTAGAAAGTAAGGTAGTAGTTCTTTTTTATCATTTCGCAAAATGTCTAATACAGTTTTTTGGCAGTTAGCAACCAGCTGATCAGCAAGAAGAATATATGTAAAGTAAATATTCATCGTTATACTTCGGTCGATATTCAATATATTTTTATAGTCTTCACTTTATTTTTCCGGTGAAAACTCAGTATAGCAATTATTTATAATTGTAACTTTTACAATTTTGAAGAAAGTGGAAAGTATATTTGTTGTCAATATTTTCAATAATATTTTTGGAGCTACATATATTCAACAAAAATAAAAAAATAGTTTTTGAATACCTATAAATATTTTTAATGACAACCTGAAAATTAATTCTTTTTTCAAATGATACAGATGACACACGAAATTAAAATTTATATTTTTGAATAGTTTATTTGCTTACTCAAAAATTATACATATAATTATTTTTAATTCTCAACTACTGAGGTTAATATATTTTGTATCAAACATAAATTTCAAGTTTCCGCGTCAACCGGCTTCATGGACACTTAGGCGGTCACACTGAAGTTCACTTTTTTATTCTTTTCATGCATGGAACCCAAATACTTAATGAGAATGTGGTTAGGGAGGGGGTTTAAAAAGATTTATTTATTTTTTTAATCGCTGAAATTTATAAGAGGTCATATTTAAATTACTTTCTTATTTTATCTGAACTGATTTAAGTAAGTATTTATGATATTTATGTGTAGAGTGTAGTTAATGTACAACGTTTCAAAAAATGTGTAATTTTACCAATTGAACTATAATTTTAATACGAGTTTAATAAAATTAACTCTAATTCATACATCCTGTTAATTGTTCATAATTCTTAAATTAGTACCTTTTCTTCATTATGTTTTAACCATGAGCCTGTGCATGAGTGAGAACACATTTTCTGTACATTAACAAGCGTTCTAATGCCGCTGAAATCTTCCCGACTAGATACGTTTTCTCTATTAAGTCCTTGTATGCGCATACGCGGTAAATTTTCATTACGGTTCATTCTTCGTGCTTCAAGTAAACTTTGTTTATATAGAATATAGATACGCACCATTTTATAATATTCGCGATTACTATATTTTTCACGTCGTATAATCTCGTGAGATGGTATATGCTTCTCCGCATTGAAATTAAAAGCGGAACACATGAACACACGTCAAGGTCGCAACTGAGAGGCGAGCATGATTCGGAGCGTATTAAACTGAAAGGGCGGAAGCGAGAGGGGTTAACAGCATTCGCTAATTAAGTTGAGCATAAACGAAGTGTTTATGTAATTTATTTGCTCATACATTGTTTTAATAAATGATGGGGTAACCAATTTTTTTTGGAATGCAGTTCTTTTACGCCGTTACTACTGTAAGCCGTAGAGCGAACTGGCAGAAATCTTCACGTAAGGAAAAAACGTTATGCCCCTCCAGCCGACCTTTCTCTCCAGCCAATCTCTCTTTCTCTCTATCTCTTTCTCTTTTTATTAGATATGGTTGTATGTGTGTGCGTTCGTGTGAGTATCGACATTCGAGCAACAACCATGGTCAACTGTATAACCTCAATTCTAAACACGTGTAAATATTATTTAAACTTATTTTTTATTCCACTGATTTTCTATTTAAGCCCATCATCTGCTAGACCATTTTCAATTCGGTGTGTGTATTTATTTGCATTATAAATTATAAATTATTGCTCTATCATATAAATATTAAAAATTTATAAATTACAAAAAAAATTCGGGAAATTATTTAATTTTCATTATTACTTTATTAATTCTTAAATATTTAAAGTTGATAAATAAAAGTGAATTGTCAGCATATTCATTTATTTTCATTAATGAATTAAACTTTATTTAGATTGTTTCAGTAAATTTAATAATTCGTTGTATTAAAAAAAAATAATTCAACTGAAAATAAATAAGATTTAATTTTTAATACAACTAAATTTGATTCTAAATGTAATTTCAAATTTGATTAATGTATTAAAAAAATTAAAATAACTATCCTTAAAAAATATAAATAATGAAATTAAAATTTTTAGGATAATTAAATTTAAATTAAAAATTAACTTCAAATTTGATTGATTTAATATTGAAAACTATAAAATAATAAAATTTAATGTTAAAATTGATCTTCAATATAATTTGTTTTTCAATTAATTAAAATAAAAATAATTACGTATAAACTTAAAATTAACTTTAAATTTAATTCAATTTTGAAATAATTAAAAGAAAAATATTTTTATTTTAAAATGCTTAAATTTAGATTTTTAATTGAATTAAATTTGAAATTAATTTTAACATGAAATTTCATTATTCTATTAATTTATTTTTTTTATTTCAACAAACAATCTAAAGAAAGTTTAATCTATATATATATATATATATATATATATATATATATATATATATAAATCAATTGCTGTTCGTTAGTCTCGCGAAAACTCGAGAACGGCTGGACCGATTTGGCTAATTTTGGTTTTGAATTATTTGTGGAAGTCCAGGGAAGGTTTAAAAGGTGAGTAAATATGAAAAAAATGCTAGGAATATAGCAAAACAACAATTTCGTTTTCCTTTAGAAACTATTCCTACCTGTCAAGCGTTTGATGTTCGTCCCGTCTTTCAGAAATCAAATTAAATTGAAAAGAATACAATTTTTTTTTTTGTCATTTGTTTTTGACATTTGGCATAAACAATCAACAATTTCTGATCGCAACCATAATATTTTACGGATTTTGGCGAGAATCTGGGCGTAAAGGACTCGTTGTCTCGGTTGAATTTTATTTTTATGTGCATAATGGGGTTTAATGTATGATGTGATAGTGTATCATGCAGTAAATTAGTGTATTTGTGTGCAACAATTGTAGAATTCACGCGGGAACATCACTGTCCTAAGTTCAGATTGCTCCAAAATTCCACGGCTCTTCTTCGCCGAAGTCCTGCGTAGAGTTAACTAAAGCTTTACGCAGGGCTAGAAGTAGCAACTGTGATATACTGGTGACGATATTTAGGACTCTGACTTAGATTTGACTGACTTAACTACAGAAATATTTACGTCAGACAACGGCAGTATGGACTAGATCCCTTTGCCTTTCCAGTAACCAAAACTTTCCAGTAAGTAAAAACATAATATTTTACAAATGCATTCCTGAGTGCATGCATTCCTTCTTCCTTTTCTTTGTGATAGTGACGTTTACCGTTACATGCGCGAGAACTTTCTTTACTTTGTTGATTCTTTGTGATAGTGACACTATTTATCGCTAAGTTCGCGAGAACTTTCCTCACTTTGATTATCTACAATTTACAATGCCAAGGAGAAGACGACTTGACTTAGATCGTCGAAGTCAATCAAATGTGCGAAGAGATACCTCACGTGCTAACTGCGCTGATGACCGGCGAGAGACAAGTAATTAAAATAGTCGTATTGGTATGTCAGAATTGCGTTTTAGAGTGAGTGAAAGTGAAGTGAATAGGCTTAGAATGCAACGAGTTCGTGCACATCTGACACAATAACAGCGAGCACGACATAATGAAATTAAGTCATTCCGCAGACGCAGTGCTCCTGTGATCCTGGAACGAGCAGCATTCCATTACGATCCGGGAATAGATTGTCGTGCCGAGAAATCAGTAACAATTGGGTAAATGACAATCATTTGTAAATATTGTGAGGTGTTAAAATACAGCGGTGAATATACTGGATTATATTGTGGTGGTGGAATAGTAAAATTGCCACAATTGGTCCCACCACCAGACCCATTACGCTCATTAGTTTCTGAGATAGGAATCTATTCTAAACACTTCTTGGCCAACATTCAAAAATATAACAATTGCTTTTAAATGACGTCATTTGGTGTAACGCATATTGTACAGGACAATTTCATGATATTAGATATTATACCATAGTAGTTTTTGATTATATTCAAATTTGTATTAAAATTTGTATCAGAAATAACATAACAAATCTTAAACAATTACAGATACAAGGACAAATTTATCACTTATTGGGGACGCTGTTACCACTACCAGATGCAGATCCTCAATTCTTACAAATTTATTTTATGGGCAATTCAGATGCGGAAGTTGATATGCGTTGTGCTCACAAACCAATAGTGAAGAGAACCATTGTCCAAGAATTGCAAATGTTTCTTGATCAGAACAACGATTTAGTCAAAATGTTCAAAATAGCATTGGATCGGATGTCATCCGACAACCATAATATTGTCATTAAAGCTGACAATACACCTGTCGGTGAGCACACAAGGAGGTTTAATTCACCGACAATTGACGAAGTGGCTATTGTCATTGTTGGAGAAAATTTGAAATCTAGAGATATCGTGCTTCATCGTCGGAATAATGATTTGAAACGTGTGTCTGAAACGCACAGGATTTATGACGCGTTATAATAGCCATTAATCTTCTGGCAGGGGGAAGACGGATACCACTTTAATATCAAAATGGTTAATCAAGTGACAGATAACTAGATTGAACACGATTAAATAATATTTTTTAATTTAATATATCTAAGTAACAAATTAACAATTTATCGTTTATGACTGCAGATGCTGAAACCAACAAAAAAGTTAGTGCTATGAATTTTTATTCATACAGACTCATGATCCGTGAAGGTGAAGTAAATCACATTTTGATGTGTCGACGGCTTTTCCATCAGTTTGCAGTTGACATGTATTGCAAAATTGAGACTGAACGATTGACATACATCCGTTTGAACCAACAGCAGCTTCGATCAGAAGAATACATTCATCTCCGCGATGCTATTAATGCCGATGGCAACGTAAATAACGTGGGAAGAATTACAATTTTGTCGGCCACTTACATTGGAAGCCCGCGCCATATGCACGAGTACGCGCAAGATGCAATGTCATATGTTAGGCAATATGGCCGCCCAGACTTATTCATTACATTCACTTGTAACCCTCAATGGATCGAAATCAAGAAGGAATTGCTACATAGCCAAACACCAGTTGATAGATATGACATCACTGCCAGAGTTTTTAAACAAAAATTAAAATCTCTTATGAATTTCATAATAAAGCATCGCGTGTATGGCCAAGTCCGTTGTTGGATGTACTCTGTAGAATGGCAAAAACGTGGTCTGCCACATGCGCACATTTTAGTCTGGTTAGTCGACAAAATAAGGCCAGACGGAATTGATTCCATCATTTCAGCTGAAATTCCCGATGAAACAGTTGACTCAAGATTGCATGCAGCGGTAACTAAATACATGATACATGGACCTTGCGGAGTTTTCAACAACAATTCACCCTGTATGGTCAACGGCAAGTGTTCTAAGCGATACCCGAGAGAACTAATTGCTGAAATCATCACCGGAAATGACGTTTACCCGTAGGCGATCAGTTGCGGACAATGAACTATAGGTAGTTGTGAAGGCAAAAGGACAAAAATATTATGTAGACAATCGTTGGATTGTGCCATACTCGCCAATATTGTCGAAAGCTTTTGTGAATCACATCAATGTGGAATATTGTAACTCTGTCAAGTCGATAAAGTACATATGTAAATATCTTAACAAAGGTAGCGATATGGCCATCTTTGCTGTAACAAATGCAAATGACGAAGTATCTCAGTATCAGATGGGTTGCTATGTAAGTAGCAACGAAGCAATTTGGCCCATCTTGTCATGTGCGATCCACGAAAGACACCCTACAGTAGTCCATTTGGCAGTTCGTCTAGAAAATGGACAACGAGTGTATTTCAACCAAGGGAACGCGGCGGACAGAGCGGCACGTCTACCGTCGACCACATTAACAAGTTTCTTCTTAGTTTATCAAACAGATGTTTTCGCTCGCACTTTGCTGTATGCTGATATGCCACGCTATTACACATGGAACGCATCATCAAATATTTCTAAAGGACGTTGTATTAATTCGGCATATTTTTTGTGTCACAAAAAATTATTTCAAATTATAGATTCGTTTTTAAGGGATTTAGCAAATGATGATGGTAAACTTTATTGAGTGGAGATTTTAAACAAATTTTACTGGTTGTTCTACACGAGACACGCTCTACTTTGATTGAAAATTGTGCAGTTAGATAAATCAATTGAATTCATTACATCATGTTTGTTTAACGCAAAATATGAGAGCTACATCAAATAAAATAGAATTTGTACATTTTTTTAAAAAGCTCGGAAATGGTGAATTAAGAAATTATCCCGAGTTAGGTGAAGATATTATAGAATTGCCACCGCAAATTATTGGAAATATTGATAACATGACTCATGAGATTTATGGTAACATTCGTGAAACTTCCGAACAAGTTCTTAAAACATTTATTTTAGCACCAACAAATAATGATTGTAATTTTATTAATGACGATGTTGTTTATCAGATGTTGTAAACCAAAAAGTTTCCTATAACTTTAATAAAATTAGCTCTGGTCAAAATTATTTAAATGTGAACGTTTATCCCATTATTTTTTTTAAATTCATTTAATGTTAGCGATAAATTGAAGTTAAAAGTCAATTACATAGTTATGCTAATTCACAACTTTAATACTGCACAAGGATTAGTTAATGGAAAACGAATGAGAGTGAAACGCTTGCATCGCAATACCATTGACAGCGAAGTATTAACGGGAAATGCAATAAATTGCATTTAGATTAAAAACTCAAATGTATTTTTTAAGGTTTTAATCATTCCATTTTTGAAAGTTTTGGTTGTCATTAAGGATTATTTTCTGAGATATTCCATTGAAGGGTAAAGTTTTGTAAATAAAGATGATTCAAATATTCAAACTGAGAAAGAGATGGAAACAGAAAAAAAGTAAAAGTGTCAGTGAACATAAGGATTATAGAAAAAAATTTTGAACTAAATTTTGATACGAGATCTTCTAACATATATCACTTTTATTCAAAGGAAACGGAAAAGTTTTTTGTGCGTCGAATAATCGAGCTTTCGCATTATGGCTTTGTCGCTACATTTTAAAGACGCAAAAAATATGGTCTCTTTTATTGGGTTCTTTGGAAAATTCAATTGCCATATTATGATCAGATACTGAAAAAGTTCTGTGTAGAAATATCACATCAAGAACATTGAGGATTTTAAACTTAAGAGGCGTTAATTTTGATAAAAATAAAGTTTGAAAATAAAAATAAAATTTCCTAATCAATATTTATGAATTTAATCGATCATCAAAACCTCCGAAAGGTATTCCAAATGAAACATATTACAAGAAATGTTTAAGTTTTTATCTGAAAGAGTGTGAAATTTTGGCCATTGCCTTTCAGTGCTGTATTTTGAAAGATATTATTCCAAATATTGAATATATTTGTCGTTAATTTTGTAGAAATTTATTATTCACAATTAAATGAAACTACGTGATGTAGTATTATTTCTACTTTCTTTAATTTCTTTACCACGACCTAGGTTTCGTTGTATTACAACATCTTCAGGTGGGATATTATCTTTGCTAATATCCCACCTGAAGATGTTGTAATACAACGAAACCTAGGTCATGGTAAAGAAATTAAATATAGTAGAAATAATACTACATCACGTAGTTTCATTTAATTGTGAGATATTATTCCATTAAAATTAATTAATTTTATATTGATCGAACCTTTCGTTAAACCTTTATAATGTATCGTATTCAGTATCGTAGAAACTGGAATGTGAAAATGTCAATTAATAAATTACAGCCAATGGGTGCTAATCGATCTTTTTGTCAGTTATTTCATTGGCTTATTACACGTCTACTTGTGATCACCTATCGTACGCGACAAAATGGAACAGAAAGAAAATTTTATTGAAAATTCCATTGGAACCATACTCACCGCACAATCAGTGCTAGGAATTAATAGAACTTCTAACAAGAATAACGGAAAATTGTTTAGAGCTAAACTTAAGAGAATCTATAGCTTAGTGCTTCTTTTTTCTATATTCCTTGTCTATTTCTCAAACGCGCCTGGACTTATATTTTTAATGTATTTTAATACAACGCTGTGTTCTAATTTTTTCTTGAATTTCGTAATAATGTGTTTTCTTGTCACACTCGACATCGTGTGGCTTAAGAATGAATTCTCTGAATGGCTTAGGACTTTCGAAGATCTTTCGATTTATTATAGCGAGTATTTCAAAACTCGGTGCACTAGTAAAATTAAATTAATGACCAGGATCGGGACATTTTTTGTGATCTTCGTTGTAATTTCAATAAGCTTGGCGGACCACATATTACTGAACGATTTATTTATTGTTGATTTTATAGTTTTACTTGCTTATTGCTCGACATTAGCTAGTAGCCTCGAAATGGTGTTGATGTGTTTATTGAGGACGACCCTCACTGACATGTTAAAAACAATCAATGTCTATTTAAAACGCGCCAGGGAGCAATTGTTACTGACTGGTAAATCTAGTATCGATATACCAATCGACAATTCATTTAACGGAAATATTTATTTTGACATCACAATTAATCCAGAATATATGTCCGTCCTACCAAATCCTATTATAATTCTTTTAAATCTCTGCAGCAAATTAAATAAAATGTTTAATTTCCAGGTATTGGTGCTTTAATATATTTTCACATTTACTTATCTACTTACATTGACTTTAAATACTGTTATGAAATATTTCAGATGATGCATTACATGACCGCTATCTTCTCTTTTTCGATATGCGGTATTCAGAATACAGTAAACATGTACAAACAAGAGGTAAGTACTATATATACATCTATGTTATTATGAAACTATAAGAGAGGAGTGTACATTGAAGACATTGTCGAGTCAAGTATAATATGTCAATTAGGCTTTTGTGAAACCAAAGCGCATTTTTTTAAATTTTACTCTATCGCTTTGTTCGAGTATAACGCTAAAACTATTTGAATAATTTGAATGACAATTTCACTATAATAATTACTAGTGTTCAAACAAAAATTTGTGCTATCATATGTTCCTTTCCAAAATTCGCTTACGGATGTTTTGTTTGTCTGTTTTTTCTTTAATTTTTTGTTTGAGTATCATAAAAAGCTACTACATGATAACGACTAAAACGAATTGAATTCAAGTTGAACTATGATGATACTTGAGGTAGATATTAAAACCTATAATACAACTTTTTGATCGAATATTTATTGAGACACTAAAAATTTAATTATTTGAACTCAAGCAGTATTATTAAGCGCGGTGTATTAAAACGGATAAATAGAAATTGTGGAGAATGTTAGAGTGATTCGATATGGCTTAAAGATCACATTTAATATGAAAATATTATTAATCGTGAAAAACAGCACCACAAAAATAAAAAAATACATGCATATAAATGAAGCCATAGGCAAAGACCAATGTACAATAAATCATAGTGGGCCGTATGGTATGTACAGCAAATGCAATATTACGTAACAAAGTTTCTCTAACTAGAAGCTTTCAACTTTTCTAGTTTTTAACCTAAAGTAGTACTAGCAAGTCCAGAAATCAATGTGAAAGGAATCATAGACAAATAATTTTTTTGCATTAATTCTTATTGCTATTTAATCCCAACCAAGCTTTAATCTACACGTAATGTAGAAGTAAATATTTCAGTTTCGTATCTGATATTTGTAGTAAATATATATCACGTACATTTCAAATGTTTTTTGATGTAGGAACAAGATAGTTTAGTAACAATTTTATAATTAACGCCAACACAAAACCAAGTATTTTTGGTGTTTCTGAAGTGAAAAATTATGGCAATGGTAAAATAAATTTGTCTGTGGCGAATGATATTCGAAAGAAAAGTCAAATTTCAAGACAAATTTTCAACAAAGGATGGATTAAGTTGAATGGAGTATGTAAGATGGGAGGAATAGACAGTGGATATGACAAAATGGGAATAATGAGAGAAAAAAGAGATAGGTGGTCGTGTGGACTAATAATGACATGTACAAAGAAAACGAAATACAAAAAGCAGTTTCACTTGTAACGTAGCTGCAGTTCCAATTCGTTATTCTTCAAATTTGTTAACACATTAATGTGTCATGCAGATGAACACTTTTCAGATATTCCTCAATTTTTTTCACTACCTCTTTCTGGTTCACCCACTATTTTTCTCTCGTTTCTACTTTACATACATTTTCTCACAATTCCTATCTAGTTTTTCCTGACATATTTAATGTGTTCAAACTAGATTATCACCTCCGTGAGTCAAGCTATTTTCAAATTGGTCACACATTTTTTCAAAATATCATCCTTTTTGACTGTATCTCATAATTTTTTTTAATCTTTGTTTTACTGAACTAATTTTTTTGTATATAAAAATAATATTTAGGGAGGCAAGTATGCAAGGAGCGTTTCTTAAAGAAATTGTAACTCTCCTTCCGTTTATTGTAAATAATAATATACATAGCTGCCATTATTATCTTACTACTCATTTATATTTTTTGGCAAAAAAGGGATATCATCAAAACAGACATTTGCAGGTTTTAAACTTAAAATTTCGTCAATAAATTCTTCAAGGTAATTATCCTCGTGAAATTTATTTTCACCCAAAATGTTTTAATGACAGAAATAAATAAATGTCGGGTGGGGCCAGGTATGGTGAATGAGGGGAACAAGGAATTAAATTCAATCCCAGCTACAATAATTTTAATCGAGTAATACTTGTAATATGCAGACGGACATTTCCAGCCACTTTGAAAGTTTTGTCACGTTGTTACGATATCCGACGGAGTTCAGCTCTCAAATTTTGAAGTTGAATACATATATACTATTTCTGTAATATTTGTTGTACTTTAAGGTACGTCCCCAGTTTGTTTATTTAGTTAAACGCATACCGAAAAGATAAATATTATACACACATATCTCGATGAAAATTAAGTCGATCCTAGCTCAACTATGCAAACACTATTTTTGTAGACTTTGCCTAATTCTTGTAAATGTTTCTCCACTGCAGCATTCAAGTTAAGTAATCAATATCTGTATCGAAACTGTGGGTTCCCTTTAAAGTAGTGATTGCAACTTTTCGATATCGAACTGAATTGGATCGTTAATGTTTAATTACTACTAAATGATAGTGGAAATCATCGTAAAAAATTACTGGAAATCTCAAATATGCTCTTCATTTGATGTCTGGTACTGAAATTCGTAAAATAAACAGTGAAACACATCGATTTTGAGGTGATCGACATTTTCTTGTAACTATAAATAAGATTTAAGAACGCGACTCACTCTTTTTACACACTCGACCATCTCGAATGTCTTGAATTTTCTTAAAATTCCTAATATTTCTTTGAAAACGCTGAAAACTTCTTAGCCAGCTTGATTAAAATCTGTTAAAAACGTGAGAGGCTGAAAATGGAACCAGGTTTTTTATTACAAGCATGTTTACTTGGCACAAAACTAAAAAAAATTATATTGACAATTTCAAAGAAGGATATCATTCCTTAATAACTAGCGATTTGGCACGTTTGCAATATCTGGAAAATAATTTTCGATAACTTAGTCTGAAAGCATGTCAACTGGGCTATAAAGGGTAATTAGGGTACTTGAAGGTACATGGTATATATATATATATATATATATATATATATATATATATATATATATATATATATATATATATATATATATATATATATATATAGGGAAAGATTTGTTTGCACTTTACAATTCTAAGTTACGTCCTTAAATAATTATATTGTTTTCCTTAAATATCATATTTTTGGTTTAAAACATGCTAAATTTTATTTCTTTCCTCAAATTGCAGATATTTTATCAAAACTGGATGGCTAGTTTCCTAGAATGGATTACAATTTATCTGATTATTTTGACAGTGGTCTGCGCATTTTGCGAAAATTTGGTTCAGGAATTTCGTGAATTGGAAGTAAACATAATCATGCTAAAACTTATACCGGACATGGGTAAGTGATAAGATTTTTTAAGAATATCGTATCTTTTTCAGAATAACCTAAGAATTGATTTTTTACCCGCTAGCTCCCCAATAAGTTCTATAGAGAAGTAGTAAACGTGCTGCTATTAATAGTTTAACAGTAGACTCGTCGATATTTTATAGCGAACCAAGGGCAAAAATTTTACCTAAGGTAAAATTTTACTTTAAGTTGAAATTATTGACATTATATCATCAGAGCGGCGAATGAAATATTTGAATCCTACTATGTTCGCCCGCTCTTTTTACGTGTCTTTATTTCAATTAATTTAGTATATAAAATATCTTCTCCATATTAATAAATTGTGTCTCAATTTCTAGGTCCGGATCTGAACGATGTAATGGATACACTTCAAGAAGTCGTGCAAAGGAGCGACAAGGGCATCTTCACGGTGTGCTGTCTTTTCGATTTGAGAATGTCATTGCTACCCAAATTTATCAATTTAATCATATCTTATGTAATTATTGCATCGCAATTATCTGGATTGCAGGACTGAATACTATTACAACTTGATTTAAATTCTAAGGTTGTATTAGCTAGTTCGATCGGAGCAAATATTATTTAAATCTGTGCTCAAAACATATCTCAACAATATATATTTTATGACTATAAGCTGATATGGTTGTAATGTAAATTTGCAGTAATTTTAATTCAAGTGTTGTTATATATTCTAATCTACAGGTGTGAATTGTTTGATTACTCATCATGGTATGGAAATTTGTGCTATTAAATATACATTGAATGAAATATTGCCGGCTATGCTGTGATTAAGTTTGTAATTCGCGTTCCTTCATATGTAAATGTGCAGTAAAGTTTTGCTTCTTCCATTATTCGTGATAGGGTATTTTTCAATAAGAATGCTTGCTTGCTCCACCTTCATTCCCAAAAAGATCTCTTATCCTAATATAGATGAAAGTGGATATAAAAAGGTGAAATCGCGAGATTTAATATCTGGCAACACTACACACAAAAAGATTAAGTTATTAAGTATAGAATATCCACAAAAGGGGTCAAAATCAAATTCTGATAACCTGACATATTTTATATCATCAAACTACTAAGGACAATATTACTAACAATCTAATGACACCTGAAACATACAAATATTTCCAGCCATTATGTCCTTATACCTCTCACCTAGACATTTAATTAGCATAAGATTGTAGTTCTCCATCTAGTTATGCTTTAATTTGATTATAAACAAATGTCGTTTAAAGTTATTGATGCCGTTAGGAATTGACTCAGGAGAGTTCAGATTTGTATATAATTATTTACGAATGGCTTGCTCCGATTGATCCTAGAAACGATCGACTGATCCCACAGGTGATAAGATGTTTTTAGGTCAAAAAGGAATGTGTTAGTAACGTATTTATCGGTAAAACTCTCAGTGTATGATCAAATTCTACGTGGATAACTTGCAGGACGTGTAGATCATGCGTTTGGTATCCAGGCAATATCATGAGTGAATGAAACTAATAAAACAAGAATTAACCGTTGGTTACAAAATAATATTGATTTAGATTAATTAAATGTAAAGATACTTTCTAGGTGTAAAGTGTGTTAGTAACCACAAGATACTATTTTACAATTATTAATGTAGCTGACAGTGTTATGATTATCACTGAAAAATGTAAAGGATATACCGTTGCCGTAAGCAATAATTAATTCGGTATTTTGCTCGCATAATATTGGTTGACACTGTATAAATTCAACATTACTCTAAGGCAGTTTGAGCAAAATAATCTCAAAAAAATAAGGTAATGTTTTAAAACTGGGATGATATTTTATAAAACTAGAAATTACGCCCTAATGATAATAATTAGGTTCCTATCCCTCAAAAAGAGAAAAAGAAACTTTATGGGATTAAATTTTTTTTATTTCTCTGCCTAATAAAATTAGTATATACTTGCATTCCTAGTTTTGAAACTCAAGAATGTGCATTCTAGGTCGATCGATTACTTAGCACACGCTCGCAAGCACGCTCGCACATACGCGCACATACACACGCGCATACTCACTCACACACACAGAACACAAACACACACACACACTCACACGCATGCGCACGCGCTCTCGCACGCACTCACGCTCTCATGCTTGAAACACTGTAAGACACACACATTTCAAAGATGTGAATTCATTCCTCCTTAGTGCACACATAGGAGTAAACTGTATATTAATTGTCACCTTCAATTTTATTGGTCGCACCTAGGTCCCTAGGAAATCTTGTAATCAGAGAGAATTATTAATTTAGGTTTATAAATAACACATATTTGAAACGAGTATTGTATAATTAAAAAAATAGGTTTTGGTCAGAATAACTCTATCGATGCAATCTCAAAAATATTCTATAAATATAGATTTTAGTATTAAGCGTTTTATTACTATTAAGTTCCCTGCCTTACTAGTATAATTGCTACAAATTACATTCCTAAAAAAACATTATTAATGTTTTGTCAACTAAACGTGATAAAATTATTAAAAAGGTAGTAACTCTGTTTTTAACAACAGTAAATTGTCCCTCATAATTTGTAAATACATTCAGTATGTATGTAATAAATTATGTAAATATAGTAAGTTTATAATGGAACCGTCAAAAAGCTTCGCGACGTAACTTTTTGAAACAACTCGAATAACTTACCACCCTGTTTTCCGAACCACGGCTCCTCTTTCTCATAGTTATTTAACTTCCATTAAAATTATTGAATTGCATTTGACTGGACATTTCATAAACTTTCATAACCTAATTAATAATATTTAATATCGAACGACATGGAATGTCTCATTGTCGTACTGCATGATCTCTCGCGACAACATAGAAAAGAAAACTAATGTAATCGAAAATTCAGATTTGTGGCCATCCTCACTAAGCAATCATCACTAGGAATAGATAGAATTTCTGAAAGGAATGACAAAATCAAATTTATGAAAATTAAACTGGAAACGACCAATTGCTTGATGCTTATTTGTTGTATAATTCTTAAATGCATTAAAACTTGCATCGTTGATGTATTCTAATACAACGATGTGGTCTATTTTTTGTTTCAAACTTCATAATCATGACTGTTTTGCTAACATTTCATATCGTATGTCTTAAAAATGAGTTCTCTGAGTGACTTAAAATTACTACTTTTAATGAGCTTTCGGCTCATTATAGCGAGCATTTCAAAATGAATTGATAAATTAATCACCAGGATCGGAATCTTTTTGTCATATTCATTATAATTTACCTAGTGTCACACGTAAAACATGTTCATAAAATTTATTAGGTATTGATTTTGTAATTTTGATTCCATCGGCAACTTTGAATCGAAAACAATGGCAATAAATGAGACTAAATTCAACAGTTGAACTTGTTAAACTTTATGATTTGTATTGTGTTAATGAATTGTATTGCGTTCAATACTTACTTTATACAAACGTTCAGATTCGATTTGCAGTTTAGAACTAAATTTGTATTTTTAATAAAAGGTTTTAGTTTGATTTGGCTATGATATTTTCTTACCTAGTTTTTTAAATATACTCATATAATGAGTATTTCCTAGTGGCATAGGTGTTACTTTACTAGCGAAAAAATCTGTTTTACGTCGCTAGTAAGATAACGTCTAAGCCACTATGAAATACTCATTATATGATGTATTGCAGAGCAAATATTCAAAAACTTAAAAATAGAAAATATTAATTATTTAAACGCAAATATTGAAAACATTTTAAAATGAATGCTTTGTTTTTGTTCTTCATATTTCTAATAAAGATATTCATGTTTCTAAATAAAAATGTTAACATATTTATTACTCGCTGTTGTACTACACAATGATTTTGCAATTAAACAATTAAGATAATAATCCAACTAAAATATAATTTAAGCTATTCACTTTCTACGTAGTCTATTTAACTATACTTGTATAGATATACGTAGCACTGATATTGCACAACACGTCACTCTAATACTTATAGATATTGTGCTATTACAACATGTCAGTGACGAAACTCACAAGATTTTACCCATCCAATAAATATCCAACTAGCGCATCATACAGTCGGGTATATATAATGTGTTCCGCTGCATGCGGCCGCTGCGTGTGGCCGCTGCGTGTGCGCCAGTCTGCGACCAGAGCAGTAGATGTTACATACATAGGTATTTATATATATATATATATATATATATATATATATATATATATATGCATATTTAGCCAAGAAGTTTTCATTTCAAAAAAATCGCAAAAAATATAAACAAATTATATAAACATTATTTTTAGTAAAGGTATATACTTTACGAAAAGTGTTTTAATTGTCATTATTTTTAAAAATACACTGTCATAAAAAGTAAATTGTCTGTTAGTGGTTCCAACGATCTTGACCTTAATACTAAAAGATTCGGTCTCAGTAGAATTAATTAATTCCATACAAAATTTAAAAAAAGATGAAATTAAAAAAATAAACGTTTTCTTTTGGGAATATATCCTTGGTGAAAGTTACAGTCTATAACAAAAATAAATCAGTCAATAATGCAGCGCCTGACTAAACTTATGTAGCGCGTTTGACTAATACATATGTAGGGGATATATAAGTATTAGTCAAACCAAGCGGCAATACTTTTAGGATCAAAGAAAAGAAATTAATTTATTCATGAACTAATGTGCCTCAGCGCAGTCTGTCGAACTATAACAGATCACTTTGCTGTGCGTTAACCGAGGGGGTTTTGAACATGATAATGTTTACAAGTTTGATGTTAATTTAGACTTCAGTCACTTTTAGCAGCTTATACACGATCTTTTCATACCAAATTTTATAGTGATATTATTCCTGAATACTTTGACATGAGGCATGAAAACTTATAACCCTTTAATTTCAATAATATTAATTTATTTTATTCAACAGCCATGTAGTTTTAGAGACTGAAGCTCAAAAAAACCCGATCTTTAAAAATAATTCGCATATTCATTCGCCTTTAGGTTTATTTGTTACAGCCGCCTAACATTTAATGCTAAAAAGTGTACATACGAAAATTTCGGGGCGGCACTCGATTCTTTTTTATTGCATATGTCAGGCGCAAATTACAAATATTACATTTTTTTCCGAATGTTATGTAAGATGGTTTTAGAAATGCTCTTGACTATGGCCACAAAAACGCGCTCGCCCGTCTCTAAAAGTCATTATTTAAAAAAAAGTTAATGGAGCTTTATTAAAAATTTACTGACTGTAGCGATGGACTTAAACTTTCTAATTTTTTAGAGTTTCATGGTATTTTTACATCGGTAATAGATATACTAAACAAAAGGTTTATTAAAAATGTATGGTATTTTTACATCGGTAATAGATATACTAAACAAAAGGTTTATTAAGCTTTATTAAACATTTGCTGACTATAGCGGTGGACTTAAACTTTCTAATTTTTTAGAGTTTCATGGTATTTTTACATCGGTAATAGATATACTAAACAAAAGGTTTATTAAGCTTTATTAAAAATTTACGGACTATAGCGGTGGACTTAAACTTTCTAATTTTTTAGAGTTTCATGGTATTTTTACATCGGTAATAGATATACTAAACAAAAGGTTTAAACAGTGTTAAATAAAATAAATATTTGTAAACTGTTTAAAACAAACATCATGGTAACAAGAATCTCTTTGGTTTTCTTTTTTTTTGCGTAAGAACAAATTTGCAAGAAAATCACCATGTACAGAACATTGATTATAAAGTTATTAAATAATCCGATTCATTTGATTTTACGCTCATAAATTACTACAAAAATATTTGTTGTTATTCGACTAATTTTATTAACATAAATAATGATTTAAGGTGCAAAATGTAACAAATATAATATTTATTCAGAAAGGAATGATTTGGTGGCTATTGTCTTTTCCATATTTATAGATACTGTTATCACTAAACTTCATTCTTGGTATCACTTGTATGCAGATGATTTGCAAATTGTATGGATCCCATATACCCACACTTCTCATGTGGATAATTTCATGTAGAATGGCGTATTTAAACACGTACATAATTTTATTTTTCAAAAATATAAATTTACGTCATTTTTCATTACAATGAGTTTACAAATTGTAACAAAACTATATCATAGGTTGACTAAACAAGCGAAATTAAGCAATGTCGAGATGCGTATATTAAATAAGTTGAGCGCTGTAAACTTGTCCATTTCACCTTGTTCAAGTAGTTCGCATACGGCTAGCAATTTCTGACGTTTAGCCGAAAGACAAAATATCAGGACAATATTATTATAACTTTTGAAATGCTGTTTAATTGAACATTAATCTATTCACGAGTAAAAAAATTATGTATCTGCCGACAAACCAAAAGTTATTTATTAAAGTATATAGAGTTTAAAATAAGGAAAAAATGGCACCCCAAGAGTTTTGTATCGTTATAACATTTTAACGTAAACTGCATTAAATATTTACTTCAAAATATTTAAAAAAAAATGAAAACACAAAAATTAATGTTTTCACGTAACAATTCTACATAAAAGTATAATTCACGATTTTCGGTTGAGACCTTACTTTGTATCAAAATTTGTCTAACGGAAAATGCCCTATAGGTTATATGAGGCAGTCCGTAAGCCTGTACCACCATGAGCAATGCTTGAAATATCGCATATTTTACTCCATTTCTTACAGGCTTATGTCATTTATAAACAACTTGTTACCGTTCACTCCCGTGCCGTACCGTTCACTCCAAACCTTTTCGCGACCTTGACCCTACTGCACGTCACGGCCGGATATTGAACCTGGGACCACGCGGTGCGCTGCGCGTCCAAAAGATGTAAGCTTTTGATCAACTCAACGTACCACTGCGGCAACCATGAGGGCTATGATGTCTCTAATTCAATTTAATACCAATAACAATTCCTGAGAAGAGTAATTTTTATAAGGAGACAGACAGACGAAAAACAAAGCTATAGTAATATGGTTTCCGTTTTTTTCTTCCTGAGGTTCAAATCGTTATTTGCATATCGTTAAATATGGTATAAGAATAATATTCCGGTATGAAAGTTTAAATTTAAAATTTAGTTTTACTTTTAGCTATAAGTAGAGTGTTATCATATTTTTTTTTAAATTTTTATTATGAGTTTGTAAAAAAAT
The DNA here is from genome assembly GCA_039881145.1 of Druceiella hillmani. Classification (NCBI taxonomy): domain Eukaryota; kingdom Metazoa; phylum Arthropoda; class Insecta; order Lepidoptera; family Hepialidae; genus Druceiella; species Druceiella hillmani. The sequence continues at coordinate 8,651,276 of JAYKKI010000095.1, read as the reverse complement.
ATCTCTGTACATATTGTTTCGTTTCTTACGTTGATACTATAGTATTCTTCAAATTGTTTCAGCCCAACTATAAATATAAATATATAAAAAAAATAAATAAATTCAACGGGAGATATGTAGAATTAGTAGTATAACCTTGTTCTAACTTTCAGATACTCTTGCTATTGTATGTTACTGAGAATAACATCCATTTCATTTTATCACATACAAGGGAACATTCTCATTGTATAACCTCATAGCATAACATTAATTTAATCTATTACCCTCACTAAAATACTTGTATACCATATAACTCTCGGAAATATAATAAAACCTACACCGCTCCCCTCCAATAAACACAGTAACATAAGCAGTGGGGAAACCCACACAAACCCAGCTGCCGCTATTGTTTTTGAAACATGTTTATGCTGTTGGATGTTCCTAAGAGTTAATCTTTGCTAATAGCCCACCTGAAGATGTTATAATACAACGAAACCTAAGTCGTGGTAAAGAACTTAAAGAAAGTAGAAATAATACTACATCACGTAGTTTCATTTAATTGTCAATAATGAATTTCTACAAAATTAACGCCAAACATATTCAATATTTGTAAATATTAATAATAATGATGAAGTTGTGAGGTTTCAATCTAGCCGGTACATCAGCTGATCTACTCGTAATTCATCTACATGTTCATCTTGAAGATGGGCAAAGGGTGTACTTCAATCCTGATAATGTGACAGAGTGTTTAGTAAAACTAAGACGAACCACCCTGCTTGCATTCTTTCAATGTTGCGAAACAGATGCATTTGGTAAAACACTTTTATACAGCGATGTTCCGTCTTATATACATATTATACATATAATAAACGACAAAGTATTTTAATCGTACAAGACATGGAACAGCTGTAAATGGTAAACCGGGTATTTTGAAAGAACACGTTATTGAAAGAGTTTACACCATAAATCCAGATCACTCAGAATGCTTTTACTTACGCTTAATTTTGCGCTATGTTCGAGGACTTACTTCTTTTGCTGAGCCTTAAAGGGTTGATGATATTGTGTATTCTACTTACCAAGAAGCTTCCCGGGCACGTCACTTACTGGAAGGTGATCAACATTGGGACGACGATCTATTCAAAGCATGTATGAGTGAAAGTCCACATCGATTGCGCCATTTGTTTACGGTTATGCTGGTGTTTTATGCACTTTCAAATCCCGTACAGTTGCGCTTCAAATACCAAGATAAATTAGCTGAAGACTTTTTCAGACACTACAAGCAACTAATGATAACGCAATTAGTATAAGGCTACGTGAAAGTCATTTTAATCGTGGTTACGTCTATCGGAGGTGAACTTAATTGTCAATATTTTATGCCAGAGCCATCATTTTAAGGTGAACTAACAGAGATTATACGACGGAAATAAATTGTGATCCAGTGGACCCAGCCCAAACATTACAAATTGGTGTCTCGAGACTAACTGAATAACAGCGTTTAATATTCGATCCTGTTTGTTGAAGTATAGATAATGCTTTGAAAGTCATTTCAGCAAAGGTTTGTGAAGCCGGTGTTCCGGGAGATAATATATAATATAGTATATCTCGATTAACAGAGTTACCAAGAAGAATCTACTAATTATCCAGTTGAATTTTTAGAATACCTGAGCATTCTTGGACTGTCAGCTCATAACATACATTTAAAAGTCGACGTATCTGTAATGCCCCTTAGAAATTTAAACCCGCTCAAACTATATGAAAGTACCAGGTTAAAACTAACAAATTTACAACGAAATATGATAAAAGCAGAGATTTTAACAGTTTGTAGTTGAATCCTTATTCCAAGTGATAATTAAGAAAGCCCAGGCCCAGATACTGAAGGTTGCGGGTGTAGATCTTAGTAAAAGCTGTTTTTCGCACGGTCAGTTTTATGTGACTCTGTCGCGAGTTAGCAACTCCAGAAAAATCTAAGCTTTAATCCTCGATGGCTCTACATGTAATATCGTATGCTGAGAAGCATTACTGTAACTCATTAACCGTTACACTAATAAAATGGCATACAGTCAAAGTGACGACGTGTGTCACTTCTGCTTTCTATATTCTTATAATATAGAGTACATGTAGATGGACAAGTACGTAACAACTATTCACTATAAGAAAATCTGATAAAACCAAAACTGAAGTCTACGCGAATCAAGTCGCAGGCACCAGCTAGTATTAAATAATACAAAAAAATATCTATAATATCCCATAATTTACATTTTAATTATATATAAATATCTGAATTACACAAATGTATTTAAAAATTTAGATTTTGTATAATTGCCACGCCCGGTTTAAAAATTTATAGCATTGAAAAACTATAATGCCCTTATTTCCTAAATGTATCAGGAAATTGGTTTGTAAAATTATTAAAAGCGTTTGCCAAACCCTCTAAATAATAAAGAAGCGAGTGCCGAATTTGTTTTATTCATAAATACGTATAAGGACGATTTTCTTGCGTAAGTGGTCATCATTCTGAATATCTTAATTTTGACCAAAATGTACTTAGCTCTCTGAACCTCCAATGTTATTTTCTCTCAAGTTACACACATCATGCTAACAATATTCCTAAATACAGGATGCAAATAGTATCAATCAATCGATCAATTGTAGCATAACGCTGAAATTAGAATATTTTTTTAGTGTAACTAATAAGTATTGGAATCTGTAAATTTTTTGAAACTATTCTCTGCTGAGTGCTGATTACTTTTAACTAATATTAGACCTAATACATAAGTACTTATATATATATATATATATATAAAACAAATTAACCCCTACACAAACATTTGTAAAATAAAGTTTAATATTTATTTTAAAAACAAAAATGCGACGTGTTCAATTTTCGTGTTGTTTTTATGTATTTGTTATTATTTATTTATTTAGCTGTCATGTCATTTAATGACGATTAATTTGTTGTAAATAAATGCCAATAGATAGTTTTAAGGAAGAAATTAAATAAAAAATAAATAACTTGAATTTAAATAAAACCATGAAACTACAGGGACTTTCATTTTATTTGATAGTCTTCAATTTTTCATCAATAGCATTCCAAACTGATGCAAAAATTATTGCGAAATATAATATAATCTAAAAAAAAAGCAGGACTTTATAAAATAAAGTCTTAACTGCAGGTAAAGAAATTAACGTAAAGGAATTCAAAAATATTTTCTTGAAAATACTGACCTGCATTCAGGATTCAACATAAGTCGACCATTGTATTATAGAATCTAGACAACTTTTCACGTTAATTCATTCCGAGTGGAACACTTTTCGTCTTTCCATTAAAGATCAATGGCAATGTTTTTTCAACACCACATCTTGTAACTTCTTGTGGCGTTCTTCGCAGTCATTGAGAATGTCAGTTAAATATTTATAAACAATTTTGAGACTCGCCGATACGCTTTCCAATATCAAAGAGCGCCACAGAAATATTTATATACGCGGTATCCAAAAATTCTTCGAAGTCCGTATAATAACAGTCACCATACAGTGTAATATATTATAAATATACTACAAAGTAACTGTAGAATTTTATTTATTTATTATTAATGTTTATTATTAATACTATTAATTTAATGATTTTTTGGTCCAAGATATTATCTAGTTTATTTAAATTCAACATTATGTTCAAATTATTATTCATTAGACACAATAAATCAATTCATTTGAATGAATACGGAGATAAAATAGATGAGAGTGCAGTTTGGCGTAAAATGTTGTAATTGCATTTCTTGTCGTGACCATGCTGTAAATCGAGAATACAGATATAGCTATACTGTATATTCTAATAGGCAAGTTAAAATCATATATTGGTCATTGAAATTTCATCTACTAGTAAGCAGATTTGTATACAATTTCACAACTGTCATATACTTTGAATTTGTAATCGAATGTGCTTTTGTTTCGTTCATGCATAATTCAACCTGATTTATGGTAAAATTAAAAAAAATACTTGCAAAAATAAGACCACTTATTGTGTAAATATACATATATGTACATGCCTATGGTCATGCGATGAATCGAAAAGGTTTATTACTTTAATTAAAAAAAATATTAAGTAAATAATTTTCTTTTTGTGATTTTCGGAATTATTTTCCTCAATTCTTTTCGATCCAACTGCTAGTGACACATGCAAGCACTACATACACGCTCATGCACACGCCACCTACGGACATGTAAACGCACACCCACGCGCACGTGCATACGTGCACGCACACTCACACGCACACGCTCACACACACCACGCACAAGCAATGCACACGACCACGTATATCATACGCACAGGCACATGCACATGCACAGGTACACGGAATAATATTTAAAGCATCAACGAATTTTCTTTTACTTCTAAATTTACATTTTACTTTCTTATAAAACGTTTAAGAAATATAAAAAAATTAAATAATTTTCAAAATCTGCAATACGCGGAACAATTATTCTTAGATACGATATCTAGCAAATGATGTTCACGAAATAATTATTGGAAATTACTATATTCTTATAAATAATAGAAGCCAGATATATAATAGAAGCCAGTTTTTAAATTTTTGTCTGTCTCTCTGTTTGTTTATTTATTCGTCAATCACGCGAAATCTTCCAGACGAACTTTGATTCTGATTGATGAATGGTTATGGTAATAGCTTATACTTCTCTCATTCCCAATTTCACGCTAACAAAATCGTAGGCATAGTCAGTAATTATATAAAGTGGTTGATGTTGAAAGGATTTTTTACATTTTAGAGCTGAATGAATAATATATTATGTTATGGAGCAAATAGATAATTTTACTTTGGGAGTTTATTGCTGACAATTTAAACCTAAGAGAGTATCAATATCGTTATGATACCAGTGGTTAATACCAGCAATTACGTCGGTAAAACTGAGTGCACTTGCGTAATTTCTCACGAGGTAAGGTTGAGGTTGAGGAACAGAAATTGTCGAAACTGTCGCGGTAATTTAACTTAAAGTTTAGGGTACGATATGAGTTACTTTTATCCCGACGATGGATAATTTAGGGAAGCAACCATAAGTTTTGAACCACAGAAAGTATACTTATATATCATTCAATAGGAACATCCAATTTTTGACAGCTTACGGCGTGCTACATTTGCAAAGCAGTATAGGTTATATTTTAGCTGACATACATACCAGCTCCATCTATTATATTTCTCTCCAGGAATTACTTGGTTCTAATAAATAATCACAAAAAGGTACACAATTTTATAACTCGAAGAAATTCTTAATATACTTCAACTTGTAAGTTTCAAAGAACTTTTATATTTCTGGGAGGGGGGGAATGTTCTTTAACCACAAATAATTCATTAATATCGCAAAAAGGTCAATAATGTAAGCAGATAAAATTCAGGTTGCAAGAAATCAAAGAAAATAATATTTAACCTGAAAGGAAATATTTTAAAGTATTGTTGAAGCCAGTTACAAACATATCGATTATTACAAATATTATAAACGTAATATGTTTAGGTAACTACGTTAAAAGTTATATCAACATTTAATGTAATATAATTTTTCCGTTCTTTTGTCTTTTCTGTTGAGAAAGAAAAAACATATAGTTCTTAAAATCTCCATATTAACGCGTTATCGTTTAAGTTTAAAAGAAATGTTTTGTTTTAAAATATAAAAAATGTATAAATTATCTCCAATATTTCTTTCTGCTTAAAAACTGACGTATCCTTGAGGAAAATAAAAAAATTTTCATTGCATGGCGTACTTTTGTTAAATTCAAATTATTAAATAATTAATTTCTACAAAATTAACGCCAAATATATTCGATATATTTTTGCTGATAGACACAGCGAACTCCACTGGTATAAAGCTTCGATTAAAACTTTTGCTATATATGAAGACCGATATCTATGCTTACCTTTTATCTCAATTTGATATTCTCTGAAAAACTTGAAATGTAATAGTTAGCACCCACGCAGTTAGAACTACTTATATAACCGCATACTTAAGAAATGATGAAAGGAAATTGTCGAGGTAATCACACTGATTGAGCGTCAGATTTAGCGTCAAATCAGGTCAGTGATATATGTTGTTTTTATCTAAATATGAGAATCATGACTAGAGAAAAACTTCGTTGCATTCATAAAAAATCTACATAAGGAGATCCTTATATGAAAACACGACACCTATTTTTTTTATTAATACTTCTGTGTACTAGCGGCCAGTAAACAACTTTCTCGGATGATATTGTATTTTCTCTGTGTATAGACAGTTCTAACTATTACCAACTATCTACTTTTTTAATAAATTGTTTGTGCAAGTTATGGACTGGTCCTGGTTTGAGCAAGTTTTTACATGTAAAGTAAACAATTATGGAAGTGAAAAGACAAATAATAAAGAATGATTAAAACAATACAACAACCACGTAACGTAACATTTGTAATTGGACCGTGAAATATTCAAATACTCCACGTATGCTCAACTTAATTCTAAAGCTGCAAATAGACCGAAATGTAACATTGTTCTCAATAATAAGTAATACATGGTGACGCAATATAAAAACTATGTATTCATGTAATATTTTAAATAACAAATAGTTACACATCCGGCTCTACTCGTACCAGATTTATCATTCGAAACATGACCAAAATCAAAACAATTTTAACTATATAGAGATTGTCGGTAAAACAAAAAATACACACTCTGCCTACTTTTTCATGCATAGTGCGAATTTTTCTTAAATGTAAAAAAAAATAAAACCAAAAATTAAAAAAAGTTAAAAAAAGGAAGGAAACAGAGTAATAGAATATGTTCATAAAATGGAGGCCGTGACAGTCACGAAGCACTAAAAAAGCTAGTTTTTAATTAAACTTTTTTATAAAAATGAAAATGGATAAATAAAATGAAATAACATAAAATTAAACTATTTTATAAATTATTTTGACAATTAATAGGCTTCTAACGGGGTTGACTATTGACACTTTCATTTACATACCACGTATGTTTAGCTATATAATTAGTAGAATAAATCATTGTTCAAAATGTAATGTAGCTTGTAGCCCTTATGCTATTCTTAAGTGCAATAAGTACCTTTCTGAAATAAATTTCTGTTGCCATAATTATGTATTTATGAAAATAATTTAAGCAATAATTACATCTTATCACTAGCCATTAATTAGTAGATTTACCTATAATAAAGACTAACGTAAAAGAAAAGTTCTGTATGAATACATGGACCAACTTCAACACAAAGTTAACTAACATAAAATTTCAATCTAGAACTTCCCTGAATTAAGTTAAAAACTCACTTAGTTTAATGAGGATAATGTTGTGTAAAATGGTATTAAAGTCGAATTATTGAAAAGTAAATATCACCAAAAACTCCAGATTAAAAATAAATATTTTTTACTCCAATCCTATGGATTCAGTGTGACCTTAATTATATACGTTATATATATATATATATATATATATATATATATATATATATATGTATATATATATATATATATATATATATATATATATATATATATATATATGTATATATATATATATATACATATATATATATATATATATGTGTGTGTGTGTGTGTGTGTGTGTTTATGTGCATGTGTATTTATTTATACATTATGATTTTTAGTAAGAAAAGTAACAATGTATTTTAAAGAATATCATTCTACTCAATTATATAAATAAACGGTGCAGCGACGGTATTTTGATGTTCACGAAGTCATCGTACGATTCATTCATTAAGAGTTCCATTTCAGTACAAATTATAGTCTGTTATTCCGAATAACAGACTATAATTTGTACTGAAATGGAACTTGTGTCACATTCGCACTAGATCGTTCAAAAGTATTCGAAGATCTTATCACCTCGGAGGGTAGTTTTTAACCGTCAACTATAAAAGAGTTCACAAAAGTATTTTTTTAAATAACGGCGATTTAAATGTTGTATACTTTTCTGAAATATTTGAGAAAAGCAGATTTTTTTAAAATTGTAAAGTAGTTTTTTACTATGGTTAAGAAAATCATTGTAAAAAACGTTTTCACTATCATTGATCAGATTAAATAATAAATAGACGGCATTTAGTATCCTGTGTACATTTAGGAGTGCTTACATTTCAAAAAAAAAAAATTTTCAACATTTCTCGAAAATTCGTTTCAGTTCGACTATTATTTTTTTCCCAATTGTTAATTGTTCTTTCCGCTTAAAATTTTACAGGGGTTCGGTTTCCACATTTTTCGTACAATGTTCATAAACTTTTGTGACTAAATTCTCTAATATATAAAGTAAGACATACAAAGTGTTAAAAAAAATGTGCCTTCTTCTAAACATAAAATATAAATTATTATCCGAAAGTTTTCTTTGGAAAGTGAAATAAATATTCGATTTATAATTTATAATTTTAACATCATAGACTTCAAAACAGCGTCAATAGCGTCCGGGATAGGAAAATACGCTGATTAGAAAATGCGGAAAAACCTTCTCATTAATAGTTAGCATTTAATTATAACTTTCAATTAAGTTAATTTGTATCGACTATTTAAAGGTACATAAAACCATGGTAATTCCCTAGTTTAGTACTCGTTGATACGCACTTGGCCGGCTCTTAATTGCTGTAATTTTTTTGTTAAACGCCTCGTGTTCAATTAGTAGAAACTTAATACATTTTTTGACAGATATTAATTGAAAATATTGATAAAATTATTGAGCTATTTGGATCATTTCGTAGATAAGGCAAACAAAATTCAAAATAAAATAGCGTATAGTTTAGTGGTTGTGTGTTTTAATTTTAAAGTGCGTAAATTTTTTATTTATTTACGTACAGCTATGAACACATTACAACTAATACTATATCTATACATGACAAAAACAATGACAGAACAGTTAATAAATTCAATAACACTAAAAAACACATAGCGATAATATACTTCAATAAGTTTATTCTTAATCATCAATAACAAATCACATTCTGGTACAAACTTGATCAAGTAATTGTCTTGTACAGTGGGAAAGTGAGGAATTTCACTAAAATACGACGTCGGTATAAAAAATGAGAGAGGAGGAGAAAGAAACGCGAGGAAGACAGTTATCATTTAGGAAGATTTAGAGTTTTTCCAATAAATTATGACACAAAATTTGAGCTGTTTGAACTAAAAGATCGACATACATTAAAAAATTCACTTTGTTGAGATTTTAAGAACGTGAATGACACCGACAAGGATGTATGTGTCTTAAGTTTTATATTTTATAAGAATTTTAACTAAAAATCATGTACGTGATATAACACTAGTACTAAGCATGAAATTAAAATGAAATACACTCAGAGCAATCAAATGAACATATCAAATTGCGTTCAAATACACACAATTTATTTCTTAATAAGAGTCGTATTAATAATTTCTTATTACAGATAAGTAGACAATTTTTTTATTATCTAAAACAATATAAAACTTCTCTGGTTAGATGGAATAGCTATTTACGTTAATGTTTCATTTCAATTAAGATAAATTTATGAATTGTATCATCACAATGAAGTACGCAGTTATAAGACTCGGCAAACCGAGAAGCAGAGAAACGCGCAGTTCGAATATCTTGAATATGGTAAACTGACCCATTTTACTGAAAACATAATTCCAGAAATTGTTTACATTGCCCAGAGATTTTTACATCGATGCAACTTACAAATATATTAAATTTATTAAATTTCTTAATATTAAATCAATTGTTTTCTATAAAATTGTGCGCCATGAAAAAATCTATCATGCGCGAGTAGAACCCGCACTTCGAGCGTTTCGACCATATTTCGGCACACATAAACCTTTAATAAGCGTGCACAATATTTCTTCTGAACTATTTACGGATATTAATGTTTCACAAAGTAAATATATTACAACGTATCATGTACTATATCTTTCATAGGCTTAAAAGATGGCGTATATCTGAAAAATTACAACAATATCTAGAATTATCGCTATAGTTTTTATACAATTTTCGCGTGGGTATCTAAAATCACAGAGTTTTTTTGATAATTTTAAGTTGAGTAAATTCAGATATAAGCGGGGAGACGTACCTATGAAAATATAATACTTAAAATGATCAAAGTGATATCCCGAGTTCCTTATAATTATCGTTTCAAATGATTCGCCGCATTATGTATGGAATTGAAAAAATTGATTCGTTACTTTTTCAGTTAGCAACCAAACATAATATTTCCAAAGTAATAAATTGTTTTTCTATTGCAGTATGAGAGCATGAGAATTACTTGGGATGCTTCCAATAAAACTTTACAATTATTCAAAATTTAATATTGCAGGTCGTTGTGGATTATAATTATTGGAGAGATCAAAATTTCCTCCTTTGGGTTTTTATAGCAAATGGCTGGCTAGCGTAGTTTCAAGTACTTCGATTTGCCTCACTCACTTTTCTCCTTAAAGGGAATTAGTTCATTAAGCAGGCGTACTCTAAGGTCTCTGCGTGGAATTTCAATATTTTGTTTGCTCTTTACTCGCCTAAACTCAGTTGCAAACTGAACAGGATATCGAACACCACGCTCTTATATACCTTACCAATATTCAAAAAGAAATTTAATTTTTCAAATCTTCCGTTTTAAATTTAATTTTTTAAAACATTTTATTTAAACCCTCTTTCGTAAATATAATAAAATTAGATTATTGTCCATATCACAAGTTAACAAATTTTATTAAAGTAAAATCTTGAAATTATTCAAGGTGACTTAAAATATGTTAACACATATATAAAATAAATTTATTTACATCATATTTTACATTCAGAAGATATATGCGGAAGTTGACCATAATTCTTACGAAAGCGTCGCTCAAAGAAAGGAAGAACTGAAATCGGAAGCAACAGATAAAGGTGAACTTTAAAAATATTCTTATTTTGAACAAATCGTTAAATAAACCATTTATGTTTCGATAAGTGTTATAATTAGAAAATGTCATGCTGAACATATTATGAGAAGAGATAAAATTGAAACTACGTGGCTTATGGGAGGCACTATCAATGGAAATTCAAATTTTGAATATAGTTGGCGTTCATTTTGTAGAAATTCATTATAATTTAATTTTTAAAAACTAAATAAAACTAAAATTAATTGTATTAATGAAACTATATTAAATTCTTTATTTAAAAATTTCCCACCTGAAGATATTGTAATAAAACAAAACCCAGGTCGTGGTAAAGAATTTAAATAAAGCAGAAATAATACTACAACACGTAGTTTCATTTAGTTGTGAAAAATTGTATTAAAAGAATGGAAATTCAATTAAATTTTTGAATAACTAAATAATATACCAAGAATTAAGCAATTCCCTAAAAAAAGGGTAGGAAATATTATATTATATGAAATTAACAATAAACCTACATTTCTAACACTTTGTCCAAAAAAGTGCAGACTTTCTTAAAACAAAGCAAAAAAGTGGAAAAACTGGTAAAATCTTTTTTTTTTTAGAGGTGTATCGAATTTAAGTATACTTCCGCGCTGAGGACTCCCAAATATATTATCGAATGATAGAGAATCCTTTGTTCTATTCGTTTTAACGAGAAATCCGTTTAGAATTTTAATTAGCTGGTGAATGTTGTAAATCAGTAAACAAAAAAGCGCCACTTCCAAACCGTAAATAAATTCACATGTAAGCACTGTAATTAAATGCCCATAGAATTGGAATCGAACAAATTCAGTGGAATACGCGTATAAACTTGTTGAAACTAGGAAGTATACCACGAGTATATCGCACCAATATTATTGCGTTTTGTATCTTTTTGTTTAATACTTTTCCGGTGAATGAATGCAAAACGATTATCAATATTGTCGTAGAGAAGTGTAAAAGTTATGAAATCTTCTTCGCTCAGTATGTATTTGCACAAAACAAGTATACGAAATATATGTTCACAATAGCTTGGAAGGCATGAAATTGAAATTATTATATTCAGTTTAAAAGATCATTTTCTTTCAAAACTCTAATAGAGCAAATATTAAATGACTGTAAATTATTTCAGCTTTGAAAATAATATTATTATTTATCCTATTTTTTACAGAAATACCGATTGCAGACTACAGGAATAAAATGGGTCGAAGTGTTTCAATAAAAATGGTGCCCTGATCTTCTTTTGTGAGAACTGAAATTTTGTTAGTTGGCATGTTTAAATGTTGTTTATTTGTTTCGATAGTGAACCTCGTAACAAAGCGACTGTACAAATAAAGTGTTCAAGTAAGTGATCGATAAGAAATTCATTAATATTTCATTGATCGTATACGTGGTCTACTTTTGTAACAATCAATCCCGATGACATACTATTAGTATTCAATTAAAAAGATAAAATAAATTAATTAGAGCGCTACTTCAATGCCAAACTATGATATCGCTAAGTGATAATGAGAGCAGGAAGTTCATATTTAAAAAAAATGACTGTAATTTTTCTTTATTAATTGTATTCGATCATCCATTGTTTTATTATCGAATTGGTTGCCTGAGGAAGACCATTACGGGATTAATCGATAGTTCACGATTGATTATTAGTTAGTTTCATGTTGAATTTGCATTAATGTCCGCGTGTATATTTTGGTTTGCTTTATTAGTGATCGGTTATATTAAACTTTAAAACTATTTTAGTTTTGGCGCTTGTGTAATGGCGTTGATAAATTCAACGTGTGAATTGTTTCTTTAATGAAAAAAATCAATTAACATGGCACTTATTTACCCCACTGCAAACGCGCGGCCTGCTAGTAACTTTTTGTTTTTTTAAAAAAATAATTCAGTCAATTGTATTTACTACGGGAAAAACTTTTTGGATTATAATTGGAAACAATTGTTCATTTTAAATCAAACTAATTCTTTCAGTTTTTTTATATGAAGTAAGTTTAAATTGTTGGTAATGATTTCGGCCTCGGAAATGTATTGTTTCATTTGTTCCGTTGAACACTATTGAATAGGAAACTCCGTAGCCAGTCGGGTGCTCTGATCAGATTTTATAAGTGCACATACAAACGTACGTATATACACGTGTATATTTACATACGTATAAACATACCTACATGTCCATTATTTTCTTGGTTCGTGCGTATCCACTAATATATCCTTGGAAACACACTTCTTCCCTTACGTTGACTGGCCCTTTTGGATGTTAACGTAATTGTTACAAGTATACTAACTATAATGTTTTCTAACTTTAACCAATCTATCAAAATGCTGCATAATATTAGAACTCTCTTTGTCCGAAAGAAAGAAAAACTTCAATTAAAATATCGACCTGATTAAATATATATTACAAAATAGCGATAATAAACAGTAAAGGCATATTACTTTGTAATCTAAAAGTCAGGAGTTTCGTATCTGCGCCTGAATATTTACAAATAATTACACCTTTGTGTTAGTTTAATTATCATAACCCCTTTATAGGCATCATAAAAGGCTACCTCTATGCTCGGGATTTCTTTACGAAATTTGACCTGTGATGAGGAGAACTCAGAAGAACTACGGTCGCGGATGTAGCTTTTGGATGAAGATTAACAGACTAATGTAGAAATGGGTAACCCATATAGCACGCTAAACCGACGACCATTGATATGAGGTTCCGGAAAGGCGCAGAGGGGGGTAACACCCTGATAGACGGACAGATGACTTATTAAAAGTCACGGGCAGCTTTTGGATGTGAGCCACGGTATCGATCTTTGTGCGATCTATGAGGAGGATAATTACCAACAGTGCGCGTCCTATAGCTGATGACGGCGAAGACACTTTTATATACAAAAATTATGTATGTGCAAATTTACCTTTTTTGTGAATTTATCTTTTCTGGATAACATAATTTGGTTCTGCTGTGTTTTTCAAAAATAACCACTTGCTGTTTGTGTCCAGTCTCACGCAAGTACACTATCAGTAGTCCTTTTAAAATTGTCTAGTCCATTTTTAAGCATATTGCGCTACCATAATTTGTACTACTTATGATATTTTGAAATAATTTATTTAAGTAAATATTTTATTTCTACTTGTACTGAAATATTGAGGAAGGGATGAAACATATTAGCGTATAATAATGGAGTAAAATAGGAAATCCAATGCAATAAAGTGTGATGTTGTTGAAGTTCTAAAACACACTGAACTGGTTGTTGATGTCTTTTTTAATCTGTTATTTAAATTCAATTCGATGGAGGCTGTAAAAGATATATATTGAAGCACTTATTAACTTATCAAGTAAAACATATATAAATCACGTTTAAAAGATAAGCATCAGATTACAATCTAAAACAAATTACAAATTGCTTAAATATAAAAAGAAACATTATATCAATTAATCATGAAACGGGTTTTCTATTTGCCCAATATACACTCTACGTCCTCTCCCGCTAGACACAGTAAGCAGAGATGATAAAATACATTATTCTACTTATCGATATATTTGTTAGCTTCATTTATTCTCAAATATACTCTCGTACAGACATTTTTAGAGTTCCATTTAAAAGAAAAATTGGATCTATTGTAAGGTCACTAAAGCGGACGCCCATCCGAGGATATAACCCTTTTCTCAGAAACCGTTTAACGGAGAAATTTCAAACTATTTGGCATACCGATTGAATATATTAAAAGGCAGGTGTCATATTAGTTAACAGTAAAGTTATAAATATGAAAATTTATGAGAGGGCAAATAATTACTTGAAATTTTAGTTTCTAAATTTCACATATCTTATGAAATTACATACGAAATAGTGAATTATATTCCCACTTCATTTTTCAGAATAATATTTGAGATGATTCTGACAATGAGGCTAAAAATGTACACAAAAAAGTCACAACTTCCCATTTCCTAGTCTGTGAAAATCAAAATTGTGAAAAAACAGCATTACTATAAATTTACCTAAAGTTTACCGAAAAACCAAGGAGACGATTCTCAACTTAACAGTTTTTGAGAAATTCACGAAACTTTTAGGGGCAGGAAAGTAATAATAGGTAACTACCGTGCCGGGTTTCCCCAGGTAAAAGGGTGCCGTGAACGAAGTTGTTTAATCAAAGTACAAATCAAGTTTTATGCGCGCCTAGGTGTGAAGTCAATTTACATATAAATAGAGATAAAACAATTTTTTCTGTATCACATAGATTAGGACATCATTGGATATATCTTTTGAAATGAAATGAAATTTTAATTTGGAACATTTAATTTTAGGGTTCTGTCCTCAAAATGAAATCAAACGTAACCCTTATTAAATCACTTAGTTGACCGTCTATCCGTCTGTCTGACAAAATCCTTTTTATCAGAAACGACTTGAAATATCAAGGTTGTTGTTATGGAAATCAACAACCAGAACCAAATCATAAATCATGACATGGATATTAAATTAAAGGATATGGACCTTCGAATGTCATCATCGTAATCTATAGAATTTTTCCCGGCGGACTGCAATATCGAAAATAGGGATAGTGGGATGCATTACGGTATAAGTAAAGGGGAAAATCTAGTAGTCAATGATTTCTAATTCTATGTGGAATCATACATTTTTATAGTTAGTTTGCATTTATGCTTATGAAAGATATAGCACGCAGTATATTTGATTTATGAAATATGAATATTTGTTGACATTTTATTTTGATGTTCAAAATAGGTTTAAAGGTTTAAAGTGCCTAAATGTGTGCGGAATCCTCATAGAGCGAGTTTTACTCATGCTTGGTTGGTTATTTTTAAAATCCGTGTGTAAAATATAAAAATTTAAAATAACCTGGCCATCAGCCCCATTCCGTCATTTTTCAACGATATGGATTTAAGAAATCTGAAACAAATCTTAATATCCTCATTTTTGTTATTTATTTTGATTATTTTGGTTATCTTTCATCAACAATATCAGGAGATATAGACGTGTGTAGAACTCCATTTTGGCGCTCCAATACACACTTAGCCGTTTCTCTCATCACTGCGGACTTATTTCCATGCGTAATAGATGGCATTAATTTTTTTACGAGAAACTATTGACACTCTGTTTAGTATATTTTAATTATTCCATACTTACAAAAGAGTTCCGTTTATTTTGTCAGCCACATCAAATACCAGACATTTCAACCGCCAGTGGCGTGTAATTTCTTTATGAATTTTAAATATAGCCTTCACACCAACATACTGCGCCCCTGTCTAACAACTTTCTATGCTTTTTAAAACTTTGTAATAATTGGTTCTCCCGTTTTGATTGTGGATAGCGAACATTATGGTTATAGTTGAATTAAAAATGATAATAGTTTAATTAATAATAGAAGTGCTATCTCTCTGTCTAGATTTTTATGGATGATATTATGTACTTTAAATGACTGAAGTGATGCAGGGTTTTACTCTCTAACTAGGTATAATAAAAGCTTTTATTTTACTTATTTCACTGTCTATATGTCTGATACAAATTTTGCAATCTATATTTCACTTACTTTCCGATGGCCTAGACATACCCCCGACACTCCATACAAGCAAATAGATTTAATTGCCTACATATTACATACGTAGTCACCTATCCGTATCCGTTTGCGTGTGTGCGTAATTTAATGTAGGGCTGCTGCAGCGTGCAGGTAAAGCATATTTACTATTACTATAGGATCGAGGCAATCGCGCCGATCGAGCGAGTTGACGGTATATGTCAGCAACATAGCTGTTTCTCTTTCTAACCAATATCCTCGACCAAATGACTATCTCGATGGCATGCTGGCACAGTAATTGTACTGGCGCGCACGTCTTTATTATTACATAATTCTGTTATTATATAAGTAAATATTTTACACTATATTATACAATTTTGTACATTTCATTTTGTGAAAGTAACAATTATTATCAAATAATATTAAGGTAGAATTTCAAAAAAGGAATTTGTGTTCCAAAAATCCTAAAAACTAGATAACATCTTAAATAAAAATTAATTTTGTTTATTTTTAAATGTGATACACTGAAATATAGTCTTCGTTGTATATTTGACTTGATTAGATTTGCTTCATGTAAAATATCTCTTAATAAACAATATGATAAGTCTATGGCCGATACTGCAAAGATACGTTTTTCAACCATATGGCGTTCAAGCAAAACTATGACTTTTATGAACAGTTTGAAATTTAATACTGCACAGTGACATGTTTGTAGAGATAATATTATAGGTACTAAGCAAATAAGTTGGTGAGACAAAACAAAATTAGTTACAACAAATAAAAAGAGGGAGACAAAACATTCTCTTATCCTTAGTGATTTTATTGCTGTCTAATAACTGGCACACAGCGCAATACCGGACCGTAACATTGAACTATAATGAACAGTTATTAATTAAGACTGAATTACACAAGTTAAACTCAACAAAACATCGCAAAATTGAACCAATACACAAGCACACGCAGCGAGCGGCGATCTAGGAACGCGTACCCTTGATCGTACTCGGCATCTGCGGGTGACGTTAAATTGGCGGGGGAGGTGAGAAACATTTACTATTTTTTGGCCAAGATTAAGTTTGCCGGCGACGGCGGAGGGAAGATAAAAATCACCTTAACAGTGAATAGTTTCGGATTAGAAGACGAATAGAAAACGAATTTAGGCTCGTTTCACTTGTTATAAGTTATTTCCTTTTATTAGATTTAAAATGAAAGCTTTTTTAATATATAATATATTTTTTGCTAAATCTTTTTAAGTTGGTATTAATTTTTCTTCTTTAACAAAGCTTAGAAATAAAATTAGACTTATAAGTGAATATATTATTTTCAGAGCTCGAACTTAAATTATGAATGACAATAATTATGGAAAGACAGAGTATTATATAGTATTTACCTACTTCCGTATTTACTCTCTTACGTCGGCACTTTATGGCAGCTGTACATTGTTTAAACGAATCCGGCTGACGAACGTTGTTTACACTGGAACAACGGTATATTATACAACGGTATTAGTAGGTAATTTACTCCAGCGGCCAAATACGGTGAACTCGGCAGCAATGTGGTTAGAATGTCGGCAATGTCCAGTTCAGTACACAATTGTTACCATGAGTAGTAAATAGTCTTGCATTGTTTTAATTGCCTGTGGCATATAAAATATTTACGAAGTAAACCTATGTAGAAAAAAGAGTACGTTTTTATGCAAAAGTTATTGAAACGGCGTAAGGTATTTGAAGTATGAGTTATATTCTAACGAGCGGATTAGGCAGGGAGCGGTAGGGTTGCTGACTCTCAGTTACCAGTAGCCTTATGCGCAACGCAAACAACTGATTTTGTATGAGATAGGTCGGCGGCGCACAATTTTCGAATATTATAGGAGAAAGTCGGAAATGGAAAAACGAAAAATGGAAAGGGGCCACCCTTTCCATCGAATCAACACAAACCTTAGGAGGAGCGCGCCGCCGACTTCATTATTCCGTCTCGATTAGCACGTGTTCTGTCATAGTCCTATCCTTTTCTCCGTTATTGCGTTTTGACTCATACATATTGGACCGGCGAAAATCGGTTAGAATAGCTACGATTGCTTGAGGGAGCGATTTTTGCGGGACGTGTGGATTAAAATATTAAATATTAGCTGATCTATTTCCTCTGAGTATTATCAAACCGCTAATTTTTGGTCACCTACGTTGCTCGTTATCCGGCCGACAATATGAGAACTAATCGGACATTTAATTTCCGGTAGACCACCTGATAGCGCCTTGCAAGGCTGGAATAGTGTAAATGCGTCCTTAATTTGTTTAAATTTTTTTTGTCATAAAGAATTGTTATTTATCTAAATTATATCTGATATTTGCGCTTGTTTCTAGCTAGTTCAATAAAAATATTTTCTTCGTACTTAATTCGCAAATGACATTAATTATAATAATTCGGCCCTAGTAACGCGGTTCTAAAACATTATGTAAGATGCATAAAATATATTCACTGTATATATCGTGTTTTGATTCATCCACAATAAAATTATATGGTTAATGTATCTTGCAAATTGATTATATCATAACAAGATCCCTTGTTCAATAATATTCAAACGTTGCCAGTAATTATTAAACAAAATAAAATCAATAGTCGATTATTCTCTCTACATTTAGATGACATACACACAAATTGTTCTTATTATATTTCGCGATAACCAACCTGATTGAATCTTCTAGGAATGTAAAACCCAAAAACGAATGTACTTACGACTTTCTTCCAAAATAGCAAAATCCAACATTTTTGTCTCCAATAATTTATGACAATATCTATTGTCCAGGCATATAAGATATAATAGTAATGCGAACAATATATTGAAACATAATAATTAGTTTAATTATTACACTTGTATTATGTGCGTCGATTGGATCCACGAGGTCTTTATGAGTTAGGGGAAGGACGTAAATACACGTACGAGTAGAAATTATTTATGCGGAACGGACATACTGACGTGTGACTTTACGCAGATGTTTGTTACAAAATACGCATTTATCTGTTTTTATTTCCAATAATTCAATGTCTATAAAAGAAGTATAAACAAAGCGATTATATAGGCTATCCCGTTCATCGAATATAAATTGCTTCTTATTAAAGAATGAAACAGAAAACTTTCTACTTAATCGACTCATTTTCATAACATGTCATACTCTTGTATAAGCTATTGCTCCATATACTTTATACTTTCTTCATACTAGGTACTATTTAGTCCATCTGAACGTCATGTGTTTGGACATTTGCTACGTATAATATCTGAAAACACATGACAGAAGGTTTTATAATAATAAAAGAATTACCATTACATTTTGTTTTTGTAATTTTTAATTAGTTTTGATTCAAATATATGAAAGACCCAAATATGTGAATATGCCTGTAGTGATTAAATAGTGATAACAATTTTAATATAAATTGTAGATATTAATTAGTTAGTGTCTACAACTTTGCATGGCTTACTTATATTTTGCTTTCATTAACTAAATAGTACGTGAGATGATATTTCCTCTAATAGGTAGTAATAAGCCTGTGCAAAGTATGAAGGAATGCTTTCAACGTCTTACACAGCACAGTTTTACTCAGACGAACACTGATGGAAATGCTGGCAAGTAGCAAACAAAATAAAAGTGAATATTTTATGACAAGCAAAAGTACGTGCCGCGTACCGCCTAGTATTTTTAAACAGTAAAAACTGTTATTTTTACATATTCTTAACATGGTTGCCTTACATAGTATGGAAATACACTGATGTCGCAAACCTCTGTTTTTTGAGATTTTTTTCTTTTCTTTACATTCCACTTTCTTCTAGAGTTTTCCTCTACAGTTTGTTACCATTTATTTGAAAATGGTATCAAACAGTAAAAAAGAGTTTGTTTCCGAACTTTATTTTTAAATGTAAAAAAATGTCGCAGAAAATGCATTCCACATGAACTTCCTTCAATCTATCCTTGTCTTCCAATATTCATAAATTCTTATAATTTTTAAGTTTTTTGAATGATACTTTCGGAAATGGAACGAGATGATACTAATTTTTGAGCGTTTTCGTTTTCGAAAAACGGCTAAATAATTGGCAGGAAATAACAAATTACATATTGTGGCTTTAACGAGCTTTTTCTGATATTACTCACGATGGTCGAAAATAAATTTTTACTACGCATTTAGTCAATATACAAAAATAAAATTCAAACAACACCACTTAACAAACTACCACTTCCTATAACTACGACATATTTCAATTTTCTACGTTAAATAGTCTCTAATATTATAATAACGACAGTGACCGACGATGAGGAACACCGAAGTGTTTCCATAAATGTGCTGGTTTTCAGAGTTTAGTACGAAACACTGAAAACAGTAAAATAGAATTGACATATAATCTCGACATCGCTATATACATATTCGCAGAATTCTTTCAAAAATTATTTTAAGGCCATATGCGTATCAAACATTTTCGTTTTCTATCTTTATTCGTATTACAACGTTATGCATGAATACGTTGATGCTATTTTTTTCTTTTGAAAAAGAGCTATGGAGACTTCTTTTGTCAACAGTTGATGATGAAAAAATATGAAGGTAATGAGAGATATATTTCATGACTAAAACTATCAATACTGCTATCGATAATGCAAATAGTCTGTCACGTTACAAAACTACCATACAATTTTGGATTAATAAAATATTTCAAAAAAGCACGTGATAAAAGATTACATTTGCCACTCGTCCTTGTATTTATTTAACATTGCTTTATTTTCCACTGTTTTTGTTTATTTTCCACATTCTGGTAAAAATGGATGAGCCACTCTTTCTTGTCGAAGATTAACACTTAGTATTTTGTCGATTTTTATCTTTCTTAATTACATAAATTACTTGACTTTCTTTCACGTGTAATAATTTGGTGATCCGATCTGCCGTATCTGACATTAAATGACACAACAATTTCCTTTACGTCAACTGTTATAGACTTGGGCTTTCTGATCGATCAACATTTAGCGGATAGCCTCAAGTAAATGATGTTAGTCGTCGTATCTTCAGCAGAATGCAATCCCTCAAGTATATTCCAAATTTTTTAGATGCTCAAGCCAAAGCTCACCTCTGTCAAACACTCTTACTATCACTGCTTAACTACGAAGAGGTATAATTTCCATACCTTGTTGAGCATCGCCTCAGAAAATTAGAAGGTCTACAAAATTTGTGCAGTCGCTTTGTTTTTGGTTGCAAAAAATATGATCGTGTATCTCAATTCTGAGCACAACTTAAATGGATGGAAATCTGTAATCGACGAAATCTTCAATTTTTTTTTCTCTCTTTAAAATTTTGAATGATTCTACGTATGTAACTTATCTTAGAAGCAGATTAATTACTTATCTGCACACGGTATAGGTCTACGCTCTGAAAATCAGCTCAGTCTCCTTTTTCCCAAATATACAACCACCTTTTATGAAAAGTCTTTCGCTGTGCAAGCTATAAGACTTTGGAATCTATTAGATCCGGATACCAGGAACTAACCCTCCTTAAATGTATTCAAAGGTTGTCAAAAAAGTCCTTCCTCTCATAATTTCTCCGTCCTCCGTTCCTATTTTTATTTTATTCCCCATTTTCCTTGTTCCCAACCATTTCAAGATTTATAATTAAGCATTTTTTTTGTTTTGTATTATTCACATATAGCTTAGATTTCCTTATTTATATGTTAAGATATTTTTTGTCATTGGTAATGTCCTTTCACTTTTTTATATTAATATCTTTTACAGCCATCCACATGAAAAAATGTTTATATTTAATCAATGTTTTGCACTAAAAGAGATTGATCTTATTGCAATATGTCCACCAGATGTATATATTATATGTACGTTAAAGTATAATTAAATAAAACCAGCGGGAAAAGCATAATCGATGTATTTAAAAGGAATCGACAAATTTATTGTAAAAGTTAAACTTGTGGCAATTAGAAGGGGTGAAGGTTATTCAGATGAGATTTGTTTGAAAAATGCATCAATAATTTCCCTTTCTATTTAAACCAAATTGTATTAAACAATGCAATTAAAGTAAAATCCTTCAAACATTAGTAGAAGTAGCACTACGGGAATTCTGCACATATTTAGATATTTATAAACATTTAATGGTACGTAACATTTCTATTAAATTATAATACTTACAAAATAATAATTTTTACAACACAAATATATACTATTCTACCTTTAACAGGCTGATCTCTGAAAGAAATGCATAACTCCACATAGAATTAGAAATCATTTATTTTTGGATATCTGCTTTTACTTGTGCTATAATACCTCCCAGTATGACGACTACCGAGATTGTAGGTCCAGCAAAAGTACATTTTGATGGGGGTATGAGTACCAAAAAATATGTTTTAAGTATATACTTTTTGTTGCGTGAAACAATAATATTGAAATTATTACATCAATGTTTTTAAAAATTTCCACTTTTCAAAGTTCTGAAGAAAACTAACACATGGAGTAGCACGAAGTAATCGGAGCATAGCCGGCGATATTTCACTCAATTCATATTTAATTGCACAAATCCTCATTTTGAATTGTAATAATACATTCACACCTCTAAATTAGAACATATAATGATATTCAATTAAAAATGATTATAAATTCACGTTATAGTCTTACAGCTTATTGTCATAAAAAATATGATTTTGATACGTGCTTTGAGCACAGATTAAAAAAATATTCTATAAATGAAAAAATAACAACAAACAAACAAATCTATAAATGAAACCCTAGAATTTCAATCCATTTGTAAAAATATTCAGTCCTGCAATCCAGACAATTGCGAGACAATGAATACGTAAGATATGATAAAGTTGACAAACTTGGGTAGCAGGGACATTCTCAAATCAAAAAGACAGCACACGGTGAAAATGCCCTTGTCGCCCCTTTAGACGATTTCTTGAAGCATGTCCATTACATCGTTCAGATCTGAACCCTGAAATGGTGATGCAATTTATTCATGTGAAGAATGTATTTTATATACAAAATTAATTAATATAAAGACACACGAGGGCAACGTGCGGACGTAGTAGAATTCAGGTAGTTCATTCGCCGCGCTCACAATATAATGTCTATAATTTATTGTCTAATATATATTTTTCTTTACCTTAACTTGTGTACCTTATGAAATATCAACGAGTCAGCTGTTAAACTAGTAATAATAGCACATTTACTATGACTCTACAGACTCTTAATAGTTAATTTAAAGATTAAAAACAATGCTTAAGTTCACAATTAAATGAAACTACGTGATGTAGTATTATTTCTACTTTCTTTAACTTCTTTACCACGACCTAGCTTTTGGTTTACTACAATATCTTCAGGTGGGCTATTAGCAAGATTAACTATCAGGAACATTCAACAGCATTTATATATTTCAAAAACAATAGAGGAAGCCGGGTTTGTGTGGGTTTTGTTTTTAAATTAAATTATGAATAATGAATTTCTGAAAAATTAACACCAAATATATTCAATGCTTGAGATATTAATAAATGGACAATATATTAATAAGTATTAAATTATTTGAAAATATTAAATCTCACTCATGTCTGGTATAAATTTCAGCATGATTATGTTTGTTTCTAATTTACGAAATTCCTGAACCAAATTTTCGCAAAATACGCAAGCCATTGTCAAAATAATCAGATAAATTGTAATCTATTGTACAAAACTAGTCATCCAACCTTGATAATACATCTGCAATTTGAGGGAAGCAATGAAAAACATTAACTGGATGTTATCATAGGAAAGATATCACCCAGATTATTACTAAAATTATGACGTTTAAGGAATAACAATATAGTCTAAGTTGCCGAAAATTATTTTTCAGGTATTGTTAACGTGGCAGAATCGCTAGTTCTTAAGGAACATAAGATCTGTCTGTAAAATTTTCTCTTCGATTTTTGTCAAATAAACGTAGCTGTAATTAAAAAAACGATGTTTTGAAAGTTGTTTTCAAAGAAAAATAAAGAATTTTTAAAATACTTCAAAAATATTCTGGACGGTCAAATAGTGTATAAGGAGCGCTGTGCCTTCTTTAATCTCATTTGTAGTTTCGAAAAACATGCATGACCTCAAAATCCTAGTGCTTCTCTGTTTATTTTACGATGTTCAGTACGGTCGTTCTGCGTCAGGAAAAAAACGCAGTATATATGAGAATAACAGTGATTCCTTACGACAATTTCTATTGCTATAGTAGCGATTACACATTGAGAGTTCAATACTGGTTGATATCGACAAATTAAAATCACTTACTGAAAGAGACTACAGAGTTTCAATACGAGTTTTGATTACTTGACTTGAATGCTATCAAGATACAGTGAAGAAATATTAACAAGAATTAAAAAAAATCTATGAATATTGTGTTTGGATAGTTGAGCTAGGATCAACTTAATTTTCATTGAGATGTGTGCGTATAATGTTTATGCTTTTGGTAAGCATTTAACAGATTAAACGAATTAGGGATAAGTGTGTTCTACCGTAAATACCAGTGGTTGTGTCTAAAGAATTTATCGAACCGATATTTACCAATTAATTCCATCACAAGAATATTAAATTAGTTGACATATGGGGTATTAATAAAGTCTTATATTGAAAAATACCTCATAGTGCTGCAACTATTACCATAATATTATAGTCCGCTTCAAAATTTGAGACTTGAACTCCATCGGAAATGTGACGATGTGACAAAATTTTCAGACGCATCATAATGTCTGCCGGCACATTGCAAGTATTACCAGATTACAATTATTGCAGTTGGGTTTGAAAATGAACCTACTTTCCCCTTATTCACCACACTGGCACCGTCCGACTTTTATTAATTTTTATTTATTTCTACAAACATTACACTTTGCGCGAAAATAACTTTCTTGACCAGAATTGTCTTCGAGAATTTATTTACGAAGTTTTCAATTCAAAACATGGAATTGTCTCTTTTGATGATATACAATATTTTATAAATAAATAAATATGGGTAATAATGTTGCATATGTCTATTATTAGCTAAAATAAATTCTCGACAATATCTATTCATCACTTTTAAACTATCGCGTTTAGTTTTACTGCTTGAGTGTTTACAAATAAATTTTAAGTTTCTCAATACATAGTTGATTAAAACGTTGTAGTATAGGTTTTAATATCTACCTCAAGTATTATCTCAGTCCAACTTAAATTCAAATGTTTAGTAGTGTTTTTATAATGCTCGAACAAAAAGACGAAGAAAAAACAGATAAACAAAACGTCCATATTTAAATGTTCGAAAGTGACATCAGGTTGCACAAATTTTAATTAAAACACTATATAATTATTCCAGTGAAATTGTCATCCAAATGGTTCAAATAGTTTTTGTGTTATATTCGAACAAAGAGGCAGACTGCAAGTATAAAAAATGCGTTTTGGTTTCACAAAAATACGAAGTGTTACCTGGAAATTAAACATTTCATTTAATTCGCTGCACAAATTAGAAAAAAATGGTAATAGTATTTGGTAGGGCAGACATACATTTTGGATCAATTTTGAGGTCAAAATAAATATTTCCGTTAAATGAATTGTCGAGTAGTATATCGACATTGGTTACAACATTCAGTAATAATTGCTCTCTGGCGCGTTTTAAATAGACATTGATTATTTTTAACATGTCAGTGAGAATCGTCCTCAGTAAACACATCAACACCATTTCGAGGCTACTTGCCATTGTAGTCAAATTAGCAAGTAAAACTATGAAATCAATATCCAATAGTAATGTGTGATATAACAAGCTTATTAAAGTTACAATGAAGGTCACAGAAAAGGTCCTGATCCTGGTCATTAACTTAATTTTATTAATGCACCTGGCTTTGAAATACTCGCTACAACAGGCTGAAAGATCATCGAAAGTACAAAGCCACTCAAAGAATTCATTCTTAAGCCATGCGATGTCGAATGTGACAAGATAACACATAATTATGAAGCTTAGGAAACAATTAGCACATGTAGTTATATTAGAATACATTAACGATACAAGTCTCGACATATTTGAGAAATAGATAGAAGATATGAAAAAAGAAGTACCAAGCTACAGATCTTTTTAAGTTAGCTTTGAATAACTTTCCGTCATTTCTATTAGAAGTTCTATTAATTCCTAAAATTAATTGGGCGGTGAGTATGGCCTCGATGGAATTTTCAATAACATTTCCTTTCTTTTTCATCTTGTCGTGTACAATAGATGATTACTAGTAGACGGTCAATATGCTAATGAAACAATTCCACAAACAAATCGTTTGGAACCCGTTAGGTATAATTTGTTAGTTGACATTTTCACATTCCATTTCCTACTATATTAAATGTAATTGCGTTATAAAAGTCTGATAAAAGTTTCGATCGACACGAAATTAATTAATTTTAATGGATCCATGTCTTTGCAAATGCATAATCGAGAGACAGTGGCACAATTTTAATATCTTTTAGATAATTCCGCAATACACAATGATATCACACAATCATATCGATTATAGAATATTCCATTTGCAGATGAAAATGAAGCCGCTGTTTTTGAAATATATATATACAATCTATATTGTATTAGATATGAATATATTATCTAAGTTTTTGCAATACATATACAATCTATATTGTATTAGATATGAATATACAATCTAAGTTTTTGCAATATATATTGTATTATATACGAAAATATTCTGAACTTACTTAAGAATTATGCTTGTTGCGTTTGTTTTATGAAACTTTAACAATCCGTTCCATTTATATCCGTTTAAATTAGATATATTCAACTACGCCAAGGGAAGTGGGCGGTATTAATTTCCGATGTAATTATAATTTATATATTATTTATTTTGTGATAGAGTAGTAAAAATATGTTTTAACCAAAAACTGGAAGATATTTTAAGCTTCCGCTGTTAAAATAATTGTGCGTTTGCGGGTGCTTATAATATTTGCAATATTTAAATGATTTCATTTGTTTTGCAAATAAATGTGATAACATTATTCATCATTGCCAATATTTTCACGGTAGCATAAAAACGTGTTTCAGTCATAAAAAAATTGAAAAGAAATGTTTTTTACATACATTCAAAAAAGGCTAATGGCGAACATATTTTAAAAGTCGTAAAATGACATAATTTGATAGAAATAAGAAACATTTCAATATGTGGTCGCTTTCACAATTTTATTAGCAAAAATATAATATATGCGCTCTATATCTTGTTTGTAAGTCGCGTACAAATAAACATAGAACGCTGAGAATTACATTTCGTTTTCTAAACAAAAAGAACGCCTTTATATGTTCTATAGAACAAACGAATGTATTTACAAAGGAGTTCGAAGTTAATTTAATAATATTTATTCTTAAGATTTATTTTGTATATCTTATATCATTATCACCCATGGTTTCACACAGCTGGGCGTCTCTTTGTAAATAACAGGGCTTGATTTGTTATTTATATAAACGGAAGACGGTGTATACACATCTTTTACAAGTTACCGTTACGTTACAAGGCGGTAGAAGTTATTTTTACAAATCGAATAATATTTATTAACAGGAATCATCGTGTGTAGATTATACGGTTTCATACAGCTACGCAAATGTAAATAAACTGCACGCGATTATTTCTTGCATAAACCAACACCGGATGTTTACAACTGGAAGTTATTTTTCCAGGCGATCCTTTTTTAATAATGTTTGTTCGTAAGAATTATTGTATGCTTGTTACATATTCGTCATTGTGAACAAAAATCATTAATATTTATTGAAAATCTATATAAAATAATTTCGTAAATTAAAAAAAGATAGTAAAGATGGGATATTAGGAAAGATATTTTCTAATATCCCACCTGAAGACGTTGTAATACAACGAAACCTAAGTCGTGGTAAAGAAATTAAGAAAGTAGAAATAAGACTACATCACGTAGTTTCATTTAATTGTGAAAATTGATCATATTTTTCATCTCAGAAATATGGCTATGAAGCCAAGACACATAAGCTCGCTTATTCGACCCACAAAATACTTTTCCATTTTCTTTTGAGAAACATTTAATTTTCTTGTGGGATCCTATCGTAGCTTAGTTTTTCATTTTTTCTTTAATCGTGATGTTCGAATTGTTGATTGTGTGATTTTCTTTTTGTTTCTATCTCTTTCTCATTTGGAATATTTGAATTATATTAATTTATAAAACCTTACCGCTCAGTTGAATACCTCAGAGAATCCTAAATTACTACCAAAGCTTTTAAAAATATGTGTTTAATTTGTTTACCAGTCTGTTATTTTCTTCTACAGTGCGGACATCACACCACTCACATTCATTGTTATGTTACGCAACCCATAGGCCATTCTTACAACATAATTTCCACATGTGTTCTGATTTCCATACTATGTATGGAAATTCTATATAGCGTATAGAATTATATATGGTATGTGCTAATAGTTCATCATTATTTCTATGTGTTGTATCGAAATGATGATGAACCATTAGCGCACATCGCAAATTGAAATACAACTTTTGGACTGATTCGTAACTAGTTGTAAATTATTCATTTTTCAAATGTACACTTTAAAGCGTCAGGTTTGTCGTGACTTAAAGTGGTTTCGACGTCATTTAATACATTAGGAGATGGAACATGTCTCAATTACGTAATAAATCGTCACTCCTAAGAGAAGCGCATGACATTTTTATATTATACACGGATTGGATAGTGGAGTATGACTTATAACCCATAATCAATTTTTAATCCATTTTCCAGGAGCTTTATTATTATAAAAACATTTCTCCTGATTTTTAAGTACTCAGAGATCATAAACTGCTAATTTAAATATTATAACGGCAAACCAAAGTCGCCCGCAGCTATAAGTTCGGTAATAATTTGTGGTTTACTTTCTTTTGTTAGACGCAGTTGATTGCCCACACGCTTCAGGTGCAAGTAATAACCCTATTATCAAAAATGGGTGAGAACAATTCCTTAAAATCACGTTACGTCTTTACAATTACTCTTTTTTTGTTTCTTTAATATGGTATAAATAACTTAACTTTCTTTATAAATAGGAAATGGGCATATACAGTTGCTGTTAGCAAACATTCATTTACATGGTGTATGGGCAGAGTAACAGCTGAACTTGGAGTTTGAATCACAGATTAGATATCCTAAAGTTCGAATATTTGAATACGAGGGAAGTGACACCCCCCCCCCACCCCCGCTCCCGCTCCATAAACATAATTTACTGTTCATTTTTTATTTAAATCTTAATGACATTGTCTGTTGGTAAAATCGATTTATGTTGGCGTATTCACAATTGTAACATAGACGTGTTTCATAATTTATATTTTATGCGTATTTATACGATTTTTATTTTCATTTCACCTATTTTCCCTTTTTCCTACTACAATATGCGAACTCCTTTCTTCAGCCTATTATTATTTTTCGTCATTTCTTCTTCCTGTCGCCGATTATTCTGTCCCTCATCCCATTTTTTTCACTAATTTTTCCGTTTATGCCATTCTGTCAAATATTTATATTATATTATTTCGCAAAAAAATAAGATTTTCGAAAATTTCACAATTTGTTCCACAAAAACTGTTTATTTTACTAAAAATGAATATGCTACACTGAAAGGGCCCAGTATTGGATCAAATTTTTGACAGTTAAGCGACAGGTTATTTATAAAAAATGTAGGTTATATTAGATTTGGTATCAGGAGAACGATAACCGCAAAAAATAATTAAAAAAGGAAATTATAATTTGTTCATGAAAATGTAAAAATTGTTTATTATTATTGAAAATTATTAGGTAAATGCCAAAGTGATAATAATTTGTAAATAATAAATTGTATATTAAATGAACCAAATATTATTATGAAATTGAGTGACATGGGCAGGTATTATTATCATTAAAAACTGAAACTTTTGAATTTAAATCACTTTCGTAATATTATTGAACAAAGCAGTCCATGAGGTAGTAACATATTTTAAAGTCTAAAGGACTAATATCGATAACCTACATAATATCGTTGCATGAATAATGACATATTCATAATCCACAATGTAATATCAAATGTTACCGAAAATGAAGTGGTCTCTCCTACTCACATATGGGTCGTTAAGATTTTTTAATATTTAAAATGTACGGAGAGTTTTCTTTACGAATATTAATTTTTCTTTTACATTTAATTTTTCTTCAATCAAACTATTTGACTTTATTTCCTTCAACACAACTCAACGTAAATTGCACCGTGAGCCTTTGGTCATCGCTTCGAAACAATTATGTTATCATTTTATAATATGGTTGAATTCTATTTATACTAATATACATAAAAGAATTCAATTACTTAATTGTAAGTATCCATCTACCCGCATTGCAAATGGACGCGCGCCATCGTGAATATAATATTTTACAGTGATGCAATAGAGATATATCCCTCTTTCGCTTCTTCACACATATACTAATGTAGTGGAAAATGTGGCTGGCAAAGCAATGGAAAACTACTTGAGGAAAGAACACACACATACATATACACACACACACATATATATATATATATATGTATATATATATATATATATATATATATTTCAGTGAAAGAAAGCTTTCTGACAATTCAACATTTGGGGAAATTTGTAACAGCGTAGGAAATAAAGTCCTTTAATAAAGTGGGACTATTTATATTATTTTAGTTTTGTGTCTCTGACTAGGTATTTGAAAAAAAATAAACGATAGTCACGATTTAACAATTCTATGATTCGACCACAGTTAACGAAACATAATATTACAAATTACAATATTATAAGATGATACCCTAACATGTTTTTCTATCTGAACCCCCATTCTTTGCAGTAAGGGATATAAGTTTCAGTCGAACCAATCTATAAACTCAAACACAAAATAATCTATACTAGATGGCTGCTTATTTAGTCTAAGAGAAGAACTACATCTTCTCAACAGAGCTGCCGATTAGCCGCAAATTTTTCATATTTGCCAGTTTTCCATACATTATCCATTAATTATTTATTAAATCGCACGTTTCAGCAATGATTTCCATACGCACAACTGTCATAGAAGAAAATAAATTTTTTATACTTAATAACATTTGGTGATTTGAGCATTTGTCATAATTTGCAATGTGGATTTTTCCAATTTTCAGAAGTAAGTATATTCTAGGATAATATAGATTTTATAATACATTCAAATCTGTTGGATAATTGAAAATCCAGATATCCAAATTCATATATGAAAAACAAATGGCAAGTAAAGTATTCTGAATACATGTTCAGTTAAAAGGAACATTCAATACGATTTCTTATTCAATCAAAATGCATTGTCATCATTGTTAAATATATATATATATATATATATATATATATATATATATATATATATATACATATATATATATGAAATATAACTTGAACCGCGCATATATGACTTTTTGAATTATTTGGTGATTACATTCGACGTAAACATTTGTTTTTCTTAATTCTTTTCTAGCTAGTGAGGTTTAACCTTTAACTACTGACGTGATATTTTTTACATAAGTTCTGACGTGGGGGCTTGAGCAGCTCGTACCTTTAATCTTTGATGTAAACGATAAATGAAGATTTTAAGGTTCAAATAATTACTGACTATCTAAAATAAGTATATTTAAATAAAACAAGTGTATTTTTAAAATTAATTTTTATTTTTAAGTGACATATTTATATTAAATTAAAAATTAAGTAAAATTTTTTGGCAAAATTTACTTGAGATCAGAAAACAGTCTGTATTTCTTAAAAAACTTAACAAAGTTAATAACATTATTTGTACTTTTAATCTTCAATAATATTTCTAATAAACTATATATAATCAACCGTAGCTATTACATAAAAACAGTGAATTTTCTAGGCATAAAATCTTCCAAACTAGGCACAATCTGTGCAAACTTTCTTAGCGCACTGAAGGCATACGTGTTTTTTACACAAATAACATGTATGTGTGGACTTTCTTTGAAGCTTCAGTGGACATGTGTGACACCTTTTTCTTATCTTAAATCCTTCTTCTTCAACTTCTGGAAGTTCTGGATGTCCAGAAGAAGGCATTTCAGGCCCCAACACTCGTGTCAAACTCAAGCGTAGTTCACGAGGCAGTTCTTCATTATGTACTCTGCGTTTTAAGTGTGGCAACATCAAATGACGGGCCAACTCTTTTATGAAAATACCTCTTTCTGTCATTTTTTCTTGGTGTATATCATACAAGATATGGCTATTGACAGAGCTGCAATCTGAAATACGATAAAATATTACCATCGGCCAACGTCGTGTCCTGCGGCTACATGTATATATAGTACACTTTTTATCTATTTCGTCCACTCCTCCTTTGGTTGTATTATAGAAGTGGATTATTTCAGGCTTTCCAGTAGATTAATCAGTACTTTCAGCATGGTGCATAGATCATAAAAGAATGACTGCCTTATTTTTTTTGGGGCATGCGAAACAAGTGTATTTTGACCGGCAAAACCATAAAGTGTAGAATTGAAGAATTGACTTCTCTTTTTTTTGACGGTAGGAATTCTTTCGGTATCTCACGTTTGTTTTTTTTCAACATGCCAACACATGTTAAACATTTTTTCTTCAAATCATCGACAAGTTCAAGTGAATTGAACCAGTTATCACAAGTAATATTTCTGTTACTCCCGTATAATGGCTTTGCGAGACGAATAACTGATTGCGTTGGTACCAGGAACTTTTTTTCATCATCTGTCAAACCTGCACCATCTGATCCACGTCCTGTATATATATAACAGTTATACAAATAACCATTTTTTGCGTCACATAAGCACATTAGCTTCAACCCGTATTTTGCTGGTTTCATTGGCATGTAACTCATTAGGTGTGTACGTCCGCGAAAAGGGACTAACATTTCGTCAACTATGGCATACATTTTTGAAATTGCTGCTATTTTGTCAGTCTTCCGTCGTTTTTCGCGATCAACAGGGTTGTCAAATCGAATGCAGTGCAAGATATTGAAGAATCTAATTTTTGACATAACGCACCTGAATATCTCTCGACCCGTACCGTCTGTGGTGAATATGTAATCCACGTTTTCGTGATTTGATTTGAATACGGCCGTGTAAAAGAGTAGACCAATAAATGCATGAAGTTCAATGATATCTAAATTTTTTAATTCTGGGCGATCGCCTTTTGAAAATTTGGCTCTATATTGATTTATCTTTTCATTAGTCCACTTGAGTATCTCTTGTAACATGTCATTGTCCATAAACTTATTCCATATTGAATAGGGGTCTTTTGAATCATTTGCTGTTAGGTTTGAAGAGTTGGTCCGTCTTATAATGTTGTGTTGAGGCATCTTGACTGCTCTTGATGGAGGTTGCCGTGACCATTTGTATCGGTTTTTGCCGTAGTAACACCGTAATGACGATAGTGGAAGTTCGTCTTCGGAAAAATTTTTTTCCGATTCCTCTTCAGGCTCTGAGTCACTCTGAGAATCTTCATTATGCCCTTGTTGCTCTGGAACAAATGTATCACCGAGGTCTTCTGTCTCTGTACCGCTAGACTCTTCATAATTCACCCAAGATAAGAGAACTGATTCAAAATCCGTGTGTCTGGTCGCAACCGACTTCCTAATTCTAGAATGACGGGTATTATCTTCGTCATTAATAGTCCGTTTTCGCATCGATGATGTACTTGGTTCCATTTTATATTACCTGTCCAACTATTGAAAGAAAAAGTTAATATTAGTAACATAAGTGATTTAAAAAAAAGTTACGTAAATACTGACGATGGGTCACAGATGCCCGAAAAAAACTTTGAAATGAATTTACTTACCAAAATTGCGAGCACCGACACGTAAACTACCACTCACAGCCGCGGCGTTACTAAACTCGAAGCTACAGGAAGCCGCGTGTGCGCCGGGTGCGGGGGAGGGGAGTTATTTGATATTATTACTGTTGCTAGGCCGGAGCCGCCCCCACGTCACTAGTTAAAGGTTAAAAGTTTTTCTACGGCACATTTACAAAGGAAGTAGCACAAATTGCAAACTTGATCGCAGCGTGGACGGCAATATTTCACTCAATGCATGTTTAATTACACAAATTACTATATCGATGAGTAATCAAACAATTCGCACCTGTAGATTAGAATATATTATAACACTTGAATTAAAATTACTGCAAATTTACATCACGACCATATCAGCTTATAGTCATAAAATATATATTGTTGACATATATTTTGAGCACTTATGTAAATAATATTTGCTAGGAACGAATTAGCCAATAGAACCTTAGAATTTAAATCAAGTTGTAAGCGTATTCAGTTCTGCAATCCAGATAATTGCGATGCAATAATTACATAAGATATGATAAGATTGATAAATTTCAGTAGCAATGACATTCTCAAATCGAAAAGACAGCACACGGTGAAGATGCCCTTGTCGCTCCTTTGCACGACTTCTTGAAGTGTATCCATTACATCGTTCAGATCCGGACCTAGAAATCGAGACTCAATTTATTAATATGGAGAAGATATTTTATATACTAAATTAATTGAAATAAAGACACACGAAAAGAGCGGGCGGACGTAGTAGGATTCAAATATTTCATTCGCTGCTCTAATAATATAATGTCAATAATTTCAACTTAAAGTGAAATTTTACCTTAGGTAAAATTGTTTTCTTTTGCCCTTTGTTCATTATAAAATATCGACGAGTCAACTGTTAAACTATTAATAGCAGCACGTTTACTACTTCTCTATAGAATCTTATTGGAGAGCTAGCGGGTAAAAAACCAATTATTAAGTTATTCTGAAAAAGATATTATATTCTTAAAAAATCTTATCACTTACCCATGTCCGGTATAAGTTTTAGCATGATTATGTTTACTTCCAATTCACGAAATTCCTGAACCAAATTTTCGCAATATGCGCAAACCACTGTCAAAATAATCAGATAAATTGTAATCCATTGTATGAAACTAGCCATCCAGTTTTGATAAAATATCTGTAATTTGAGAAAAATGATAAAATTTAGCAACTGAATACTTTTAGAGAAAATATTCCCGCCCTTTAAACCAAAATTATGATATTTAAGGATGTAACTTAGAATTGCAAAATGCAAACAAATCTTTCCCTATATATATATATACATATATATATATATATATATATATATATATATATATATATATACCATGTACCTTCAAGTACCCTAATTACCCCTTATAGCCTACTTGATGACATGCTTTCAGACTAAGTTATCGAAAATTATTTTCCATATATTGCAAACGTGGCAAATCGCTAATTAAGGAATATGAGATCCTTCTTTGAAATTGTCAATATATTTTTTTTTGTTTTGCAAAAAGCTGTAATTAAAAACGCGGTTCCATTTTTAGCCTCTCACGTTTTTAACAGATTTTAATCAAGCTGGCTAAGAAGTTTTCAGCGTTTTCAAAGAAATATTAGGAATTTTAAGAAAATTCGAGACATTCGAGATGGTCGAGTGTGTAAAAAGAGCAAGTCGCTTCCTTCAATCTCATTTATAGTTACAAGAAAATGTGGATCACCTCAAAATTGATGTTTTTCACTGTTTATTTTACGAATTTCAGTATGGTAGTTCTGCATCAGATATCAAATGAAGAGTACATATGAGATTTCCAGTGATTTTTTTCGATGATTTCCGCTATCATTTAGTAGCGATTAAACATTAAGGATCCAATTCAGGTCGATATCGAAAAGTTACAATCACTACTTTAAAGGTAACCCAGAATTTCGATACAGGTATTGATTACTTCACTTGAATGCTTTCAGTACAGTGGAGAAACATTTACAAGAATTAGGCAAAGTCTACAAAATTAGTGTTTGCATAGTTGAGCTAGGATCGACTTAATTTTCATCGAGATATGTGTGTATAATATTTATCTTTTCGGTCTACGTTTAACTAAATAGACATACTTGGGACGTACCTTAAATTACTACAAATATTACAGAAATAGTATACTGTATTCAACTTTAAAATTTGAGACCTGAACTCCGTCGGAAATCGTAACAATGTGACAAAATTTTCAAAGTGCGTGGAAATATCCGCCTGCATATTACAAGTATTACTCGATTAAAATTATTGTAGCTGGGATTGAATTTAATTCCTTGTTCCCCTCATTCACCACACCTGGCCCCACCCGACATTTATTTATTTCTGTCATTAAAACATTTTGGGTGAAAATAAATTTCACGAGGATAATTATCTTGAAGAATTTATTGACGAAATTTTAAGTTTAAAACCTGCAAATGTCTGTTTTGATGATGTCCCTTTTTTGCCAAAAAAATATAAATGAGTAGTAGATAATAATGGTGTGGCTACGTATATTATTATTTACAATAAACGGAAGGATAGTTACAATTTCTTTAAGACACGCTCGTTCCATACTTGCCTCCCTAAATATTATTTTTATATACGAAAAAATTAGTTCAGTAAAATAAATATTTAAAAAAATTATGTGATAGAGTCAAAAAATGTGTGACCGAAAAAATGTGTGACCAATTTGAAAATAGTTTGACTCACGGAATGTTTTTTTAAAAAATGTGTGATCAATTTGAAAATAGTTTGACTCACGGAGATGATAATCTAGTTAGAACACATTAAATATGCCAGGAAAAAATAGATAGGAATTGTGAGAAAATGTATATAAAGAAGAAACGGAAGAAAAATAGTGGGTGAACCGGAAAGAGGTAGTGAAAAAAATTAAGGAATATCTGAAAAGTGTTCATCTGCATGACAAATTAATATTTTAACAAATTGGAAGAATAACGAATTGGAACTGCAGCTACGTTACAAGTGAAACTGCTTTTTGTATTTCGTTTTCTTTGTATATGTCATTATTAGCCCACACGACCACCTAACTCTTTTTTCTCTCATTATTCCCATTTTGTCACATCCAGCATCTATTTCCCCCATACTACATACTCCATTCAACTTTATCCATCCTTTATTGAAAATTTGTCTTGAAATTTGACTTTTCTTTCGAATGTCATTCGCCACAGACAAATTTATTTTACCATTGCCTTAATTTTTTCAGTCACACCAAAAATACTTGGTTTTATGTTGGCGTTAATTTTAAAATTGTTACTAAACTATCTTGTTCCTACATGAAAGAAACATTTGAAATGTACTTGATATATATTTACTACAAATATCAGATACGAAACTGAAATATTTACTTCTACATTACATGTAGATTAAAGCTTGGTTGGGATTAAATAGCAATAAGAATGAAATTATTTGTCTATGATTCCTTTCACATTGATTTCTGGACTTGCTAGTACTACTTTAGATTAAAAACTAGAAAAGTTGAAAGCTTCTAGTTAGAGAAAATTCGTTACGTAATATTGCATTTGCTGTACATACCATACAGCCCACTATGATTTGTTGTATGTTAGTTTTTGCCTATGGCTTCGTTTATATGCATGTATTTTTTTATATTTGTGGTGCAGTTTTTCTCGATTAATAATATTTTCATATTAAAAGTGATCTTCAATGAACAAAAAAATCATTTATATCTCAGCTTGATCTTTAAGCCATATCGAATCGCTCTAACATTCTCGACAATTTCTATTTATCCGTTTTAATACACCGCGCTTAATAATACTGCTTGAGTTCAAATAATTAAATTTTTAGTGTCTCAATAAATATTCGATCAAAAAGTTGTATTATAGGTTTTAATATCTACTTCAAGTATCATCATAGTTCAACTTGAATTCAATTTGTTTTAGTCGTTATCATGTAGTAGCTTTTTATGATACTCAAACAAAAAATTAAAGAAAAAACAGACAAACAAAACATCCGTAAGCGAATTTTGGAAAGGAACATATGATAGCACAAATTTTTGTTTGAACACTAGTAATTATTATAGTGAAATTGTCATTCAAATTATTCAAAAAGTTTAAGCGTTATACTCGAACAAAGACATAGAGTGAAATTAAAAAAAATGGGCTTTGGTTTCACAAAAGCCTAATTGACATATTTTAATTGACTCGAAAATGTCTTCAATGTACACTCCTCTCTTATAGTTTTATAATAGCATAGATGTGTATATAGTACTTACCCCTTGTTTGTATATGTTTACGGTATTCTGAATGCCATATATCGAAAAAAAGAAGATAGCGGTCATGTAATGCATCATCTGAAATATTTAATATTGGTATTTAAAGTCAACGTAAGTAGATAAGTAAATGTGAAAATATATTAAAGCACCAATACCTGGAAATTAAACATTTTATTTAATTTGCTGCATAGATTTGAAAGAATTATAATAGCATTTGGTAGGACGGACATATATTCTGGATTAATTGTGAGGTCAAAATAAACATTTCCGTCAAATGAATTGTCGATTGGTATATCGACACTAGATTTACCAATCAGTAACAATTGCTCCCTGGTGCGTTTTAAATAGACATTAATTGTTTTTAACATGTCAGTGAGAGTCGTCCTCAATAAACACATCAACACCATTTCGAGACTACTAGCCAATGTAGAGCAATGAGCAAGTAAAACTATAAAATCAACACTAAATAAATCGGATAGTAATATGTGGTCCGCCAAGCTTATTGAAATTACAACGAAGATCACAAAAAATGTCCCGATTCTGGTCATTAACTTAATTTTACTAGTGCACCGAGTTTTGAAAAACTCGCTATAATAAGTCGAAAGATCTTCGAAAGTCCTAAGCCATTCAGAGAATTCATTCTTAAGCCACACGATGTCGAGTGTGACAAGAAAACACATTATTACGAAATTCAGGAAAAAATTAGAACACAGCGTTGTATTAAAATACATTAAAAATATAAGCCCAGGCGCGTTTGAGTAATAGACAAGGAATATGGAAAAAAGAAGCACTAAGCTGTAGATTCTCTTAAGTTTAGCTCTAAACAATTTTCCGTTATTCTTGTTAGAAGTTCTAATAATTCCTAGCATTGATTGTGCGGTGAGTATGGTTCCAATGGAATTTTCAATAAAATTTTCTTTCTTTTCCATTTTGTCGCGCACGATAGGTGATCACAAGTAGACGTGTAATAAGCCAATGAAATAACTGACAAAAAGATCGATTAGCACCCATTGGCTGTAATTTATTAATTGAAATTTTCACACTCCATTTTCTACGATACTGAATATTATCAATTACGTTATAAAGGTTTAACGAAAAGTTCGATCAATATAAAATTAATTAATTTTAATGAATTAATGTCTTTCAAAATACAGCACTGAAAGGCAATGGCCATAATTTCAGTCTCTTTCAGATAAAAACTTAAACATTTCTTGTAATATGTTTCACTTGGAATACTTTTCGGAGGTTTTGATGATCGACTAAATTCATTCATATTGATTAGGCAATATTATTTTTATTTTCAAACTTTATTTTTATCAAAATTAACGCGTTTTAAGATTAAAATCCCCAATGTTCTTTATGTGATATTTCTACACAGAACTTTTTCAGTATCTGATCATGATTTGCGTTTTTAAAATTAAGCGACAAAGCCATGATGCCATCGATTATTCGATGCACAAAAAACTTTTCTATTTCCTTTGAATAAAAGTCGTATGTGTTATAAGATGGCGTCTCAAAATTTAGTTCATAATTTTTTCTATAATCCTTATGTTCACTGACACTTACTTTTTTCTGTTTCCATCTCTTTCTCAATTTGAATATTTGAATCATCTTTATTTACAAAACTTTACCCTTCAGTGGAATATCTCGGAGAATAATCCTTAAACTTTCAAAAATGGAATGATTAAAACCTTAAAAAATATGTCTGAGTTTTTAATCTAAATGCAATTTATTGCATATTATTGGTGTAGCTCTATTTTGCGTTAAACAAACATGATGAAATGAATTAAATTGATTTATCTAACTGCACAATTTTCAATCAAAGTAGAGAGTGTCCCCTGTGGAACAACCAGTAAAATTTATTTCAAATTTCTACTCAATAAAATGGCTTTACCACCTAATGGTTTACTTTTTTTGAATTGGGTCATCTGCTAAATCCCATAAAAACGAATCTATAATTTTAAATACATTTTTTGGACACATAGATATATACTAAATTAAAATAAAGTCCTTTAGAACTATTTGGCGTAATATTTGGAACTGAATTCTCTAATGCTGGAATTGGCAATTTGAATGCATTATGTATTGTTCTACCACCAATTAATAGTGTTGCATCAATACCACTGAAAGCAATGTCAATACAACGAAGGTTCAACGAATTTAATTTAGGTATGATAGCAGTTTGGACAAATGTTTTTCCGCAACCCGCATGCGCAGTTAAACAGAAAATATTCGACCCTGTATCATAATATTGCACTTCACGTATAACACGGTCAATAAAAATGTTTTATCTAACATTTGCACTCGTATAAAACTGTTGAAACAATCTTTATTCAAGTATCAAATTCTATAGGATGAAGGACTTAATTAATTAATAATTTAATTTATTACCCTCACTAAAATACTTGTAAATCGTATAATTCTCAGAAGTATAATAAAACCTAAATCGCTTCCTTACAATAAACTCACTAATATCAGCAGTGGGAAAACCCACACAAACCCAACTTCCGCTATTTTTTTAAAACATATAAATGCTGTTGGATGCTCCTAAGAGTTAATCTTTGCTAACAGCCCACCTAAAGATGTTGTAATACAACGAAACCTAGGTTGTGGTAAAGAACTTAAAGAAAGTAGAGATAATACTACATCACGTAGTTTCATTTAATTGTGAATAATGAATTTCTACAAAATTAACGAAAAATGTATTCAATATTTTATGCTTTTAAGAATAGTACAAATTTTAACGTTAATGAGACAGTTCAATTGTGTAAGAAGATACGGATTATAAGGAACAACATATTTATTGTTAAGAGTTTCACCTCTACCATCTACGGTTCGACCATTATTACGTCTCATGTAAAACAGATAAACGTTTACTGCTTCAAGTGCTATCTCAAAAAATTCTTTAGGAAAATCCTTTGAATATTTTTCATCTCTCATACAAACCAAATTTGTGTTTAACGACCTACATGGACCAAAGATAACATGATTTTTAACGTATTCACATAACAGAAGTAGATCAAGACAGAACGGTGACAAGACAGTTTATTTTACCGAACGACGCGTGTCACTTTTGTCGTCAGCCCCGCCCTTAGTTATGTCACGCTGTTATAATTAGTGAGGGACACAGGTAATTTAGTTAGAAATTATTATCGACAATATTGATATTGCGGTAAAATAAATGAAATAATAATTAATCACAAATTGATCAAACAATAATTTATCAGCTAAAAAGTTTACAATTAACTTTATTTTATTTTACAAGATTTTAATTTTTTTGGGTAAATTATAAGTTTACTTAGTGTTCAGAACTAAAATAAAACAACACTAAACTTATGGGAGTAATCCACTAATGATATCTACGATCACGGTAGCCGAATCAAACTTCGGCTGCTGGAAGCTCTGAGTTCGATTCTCGATTGAAAGAAAATCTATGTGGTATTAAATAACCATTTTGGCCCCAAAATATCAAATATGGTACTTACTTTCCTGTACTTATATACATTAATAAAATTACTGATGGAATGTAAGAGAATCAAATACATGGTGTCCTACAAAATATGTTAGTATTTTATTTAAAATCATTGGTTTTCTACGCTGCGGTTTCAAATCAAAATTGTGAGATTTGTTTGCAATATGCTTTATTAATGTTTCAGTAATTTTACATATTTTTATGAAAAATTACTGAAGATGTATATTTCCCTTCTGACGGGTACATTAATCCGCCTTTATCTTTAAACGTTATTAAACTTAATCGTTTTTTTACGCATTCATTTTTGTCTACTAAAACGCCTACGCACGTTACGCACAATTTTTTTCAAGAGAAAACTAACGACATATCCATATATGTACACGACCACCTGGTACGAAAATTGTAAGAAGTCGATTGAAGAGATGAAAACTGAATCAAACTCATCTGATTCAATATTTTCTACTTCTAAGTGGGTTTCTGCAGATATGTTCCGACTGGTAGTGTCGTTGATAATATACCTTGCCGAAGAACCGTTTAAAATTTCTATTTTTTCCAAATCAACACAGTTACCACCTTCTGAGTTTTTTATAATAAGATTTGAATTGTCGGCACGTGGGGTTATTATTAAATCCGCCATGTGAACATACATTGAAGAAAAAAAGTTCCAAATGGTCTTACGAAAATTTATATAATGACAAATTTGACCTGTCCCTTGAGAGAAAAACCCTTGGAGGAAAAAGTAAAAAAAATACACAAAACAAAAAAATGTACAACAGGAAGTATCATTAGAAGAAAATGAGTGTTTCTGTCTTGTTTATATGTCACCATATTCAGAGAGCAGATCCGAAGAAAAACTGTGTAAATTGTGGGCTCACGAAAAATGCACAAAAGGTAGTCTTAGCTATGTTTATCATAATTGCGACTCAGATTGATCTTTATATTTAACTAATAACTGACTAATGAAAGTCAAGGAGAGTTTTCATTTTGTTTATTTTCAAATGATTCTTGTTTAGTTTATTATGTTTAAAAAACGAACAGTTGGTTTTTGTTTCATTGTTTGTTAATTTAGGTAATTTATATATCAATGTCAATTCATCTATAGCTACAGATGGTTGATAATATACATAGATTTTAACTTGCCACATCTAAAAACGTTAAAGGCTGACAAAATATCGTTAGAAGTATGTAAAACATTAAAGACTAATTAATATTTTCAAATAGCCTTAATTTTTCTTAGAGTTAAAATAAACAATTAATAAAACATGTTATAATATTATATTTTGTATTATTCGCAAGTGTTTAAACTGACCCCAATCACTGTTTCAACCGCCCCTTTTATGGGGACGGTTGAAACAAATCGGATTTTTTTTTAATTTGATCTACTATTAAAAATAACACACCTGGAACTAAAATCACATTGCCAA
The DNA here is from genome assembly GCA_039881145.1 of Druceiella hillmani. Lineage (NCBI taxonomy): Eukaryota > Metazoa > Arthropoda > Insecta > Lepidoptera > Hepialidae > Druceiella > Druceiella hillmani. Next base: position 8,607,878 of record JAYKKI010000095.1, on the reverse strand, counting down.
TTGGTAGATAGAAACATGCTCTTTTATTTGACCTTCTTCGTGGCTCTGATTATAAAAAGCAAAACTATGGACGAAAGTGAAATTGTTTCAACCGTACTCAGTCTCCCCTAATAATTTAAGGTCAGAGCAAAACTTCTGAGTGCTGTTAAAAGTTTGCCTTAGTAATTGATGTTCTATTTTTTATTTGTCGAGAATGTAGCTCTATTGTCGTTAAGTTCATATTCTGTAAAACTTTTGCATCTTCTTCATTTAATAATGAGTTTTCTTTGAGATTGTGGAGCATTGTTTAGACAGTGCAATTTTTTTTTATTTTGCCGGCGGTTTTTTCTCGTAGACTCTTTACTTTTAGCTTTTGTTTATCCAATATAAGTTATAAACGAACACGCTGTCTTTTCAATTAATTTTCCTAGGCGTATCAATATTATTAATAGAAGTAAAAATAGATGCGTAGCTCAAAATAAATCTGTAAAAAAGTGACGATTTCGACGTCAAGCAAGCACACAGTAAACATAATTATGGCGCTAAATTCAAAATTTTCTCGAAACTGTAGAGAATTATCATCGAAAATGAAAACGTTTACTGAGACCAGGCTGGTTATTCCTCATAACTTGTTTGGATTGAGTGAGACATAACTCAATAATTTAATTATGGAACTGTTCGCTGGTGGTTTCGCGGTAAAGTGACCGTCAAGATGAAAGCGTGTTGCTAGCGAAACGCGCACCATTATAACTGACCTCTATAGATGCCGGGGTGACAAATGTCGACAAATATATTATTTATCTGTGTCTCAATCGTTTTTTGTATAATTGTCCAATTGTAATAATATTGAAATTCTTAGAAATTTTAATGTGTATCGTGCGTCTTAATCAGTCCTGAACTGTTTCAATTATTTCATGTTCTAATGTCACTTGCGAAAGTACGATATGAGGGTTAATTGTAGAGGAAGGAAATTCGATTTTGTTCTATGCTCATTTTGTGATATCGATGCATAGATAGGTGTACTACCAGCGTCGGAGAGTGGGATACATCCAAATCTATATCACCCTTCACTCGATGCATGTATAAATACATCAACTTGTGAAGGGATACTGAAGTATCAGGCGAATCGAGTAGGACTTCCGTACGGTTGATTTTTTTATTAGGTTGGCATCTTATAAGCCCGCCATCTCTTTTCACACATTTTCAACTTTTTATATGTAGTCAATAAAATGAATCGTATATGACTTTAGTCTTTTAATTTTCTGTCACGTAAATTATTAGACAGAGAACGAAACAGATGTTAATTAGACGGGGAAAGGTCTGGAAAGTACGGTGGGTGACGTAGCATACTCCATTCAATTGAAAGTAGTTTTTCACGCGTTACTTTTTCTACGTGGGGTTGAGCATTGTTATGTAAAAAAATAAATTTGCTTTGAATGGAAGGAAGTTTAGCGGTGACTGCTCGATTGTTCGCAATAACTCTTAGCTGTAATTGTACTGTTAGCTTGAAAAAGTTTTCGATGAACAACTTCATTTATATTTCACCATGCACATAAAAGTATCTTTTGTCCAATATTATATTTTGGTCAAGGTACATCTCTTTCTTCAGCTCCTAACCAATGCCGTTTACGCCAAAAATTAACATAAGCCACCTACTTTTCCTCTCATGTAACCAGATACTTTAGCCTCTCGTTAGTATGATGAGAACTCAGAAGATCTAAATATACATTAGCCCTTTTCAGAAGTTGAAAGGGTGTTAGCTCATGTGGCAGCCAAACGGAATATTTCCACTTCTTTCTCAAAGCATGAAGTCGTTTTACCATTGCAGCATAAGAATATGAAGTTTTTTGCTAAGGGAGTAAGTTTCTGCTAAGGGAGTAAATATTTTCAAAATTTATTTTGGGAATAAATATTAGACGAACCTAAAATTTACTTAACTTTCTAAAAGAAATAATATAACATATATTTTAGAAGTTTTTTGAAATCAGCTTATAACTCAATGGAATGTGTTCAAAATTTCTAATGGGCTAAAATTATCAGACGGTTAAATGCTTCCTGAAATTTCATTCTCACATCAAAAGTTTTCAGAAAATTAATATTTCAGTTTACGAAAAATAGCCGAGAATTTGATAATAGGTAATATAAAATAATAACAAAAACTTAATTGTATTTTAGTTATATCTTAATTTATCGATATTGAATATATTGTCGCCAAATGTTTTATATTTGTCGACATTTGTCGCACTACTGTTTACATTACCGATATCTAATTATAGCTATAATAATTTTAAATACTTATTTCTGTTTTGATTGATTTTTCTGTTTATTAACTTCGTTTGTTTTACGATATCAGATATTTGATTTTGCATTTTGATTTCGGAAATGTTAATTTATTTTAATTTAGCTTACGACATTGAACTACCTTTCTAGGGACTCTTTCTTTTTTTCACTAGAGTTCCCCCAAGGCGACTTTTCTTGTGTTCGCCGAGAACCCCAGGTAGTTCCTCATCCTGCGAATCCTTAAGGCTACTTCTCCAAACCGCCTTATTATGGTTCGAGAAAAACTTTCAATTTCTACGGTCCTTACTTTCAATAAAGATTTTATGACCGAGTTAAAGTTGTGATAAAATGGAGCATAATCGTTCTAGTAATAATTTTGGTATTTTCTATTCTTCTTGATAGTCAATTTTATCATACTTCCAAAGACCGTATTTTTCAAGCAATAATTGCATAACTTGCTTTGTTATTTTATCTCGAAATGTTATTAACGTTTACTCTCAGCTATGTTAACATATTGATAACAGAAGCTTTTAATTGTTGTTTCAAATGCGTCAGTAAAATTTGATTATTTAAGAAATGCCATTATAATGAAGGCATTTAATTGCCTACAGTGAGTGAAACCAACACCTAAGAGCATTTTTTTTATTTGTTTTGATAAATTTGCTTTACAAAATAATCTAATTGCAATGTTGAATACGAGCATTATATTGAATAAAATGTTTGATCTGTATGAAATGTTTTCAAAGCTATGTGCTTTATAGGTATGTGCTCAGCTAAGATATTGATTGATTTGAAAAAGAAAAAAAAATTAAACCAAACAATTTGTTTTTATTATTATTTTAGGTGTTATTTTTATTACAATCATTTAAAAGCTGATTTCGTGAACCCGCCACCGACAGTGTTCGACTTATAGGTAAAAACATGTTCGGGTGCGGTTTCTTTGAGACTCTGTATGCGTTTGGTGCCGGTGGCGGGCGTCCGTTACGCATCGCACGCGTCGGCTCGATATTGTTTTGTAGAATAGCGAGTGTGCAGAGACACGCGCGGCGTGCTATTTTAAAAATGGCTTTACTAAAGGAAGTCGTGAAATTTTTATTGAATTAGCTCTACGCACCATCGTTTTGCATGATGTATCAGATAAAAATTATAAAAATATTGTCTTAAAGCTCAGAGTAATAGGGAATATGAGTGAATATTAAACAATTCCATGTTTGTATTTATAGTTTTGTAAACTAAATAAAATTGCATGTTCGAATATTTCTGCAGAATTATATAACTTTATATTGCGAAAACCAGCATTTTTCACAGAATGACAAATGCAAAATTGAAATACTAGTTAGTAATCATAAATTTTTTTGGTCTTCGCAGGTCAAAAATGAGTCAAAATTCTAACTAAAAAGAAATCATTTTCATTTGGAAAAATATGCTGGAAATGTTTATATCACTACGTGAAGAAAAAAGCTGACCCAGACTCGGAACCTCAGAACCTACAACACGTTGATATGTAGACGAATTAAGGGATGACAAAGAGCAATAAAAAAGAAAGGGTATTTAAGTAAACACGCCGGGGACATCATTTTCCAAAAAAAAAAGCATTTTGGCTATATCCCTGCGGGTTGGAAAAGTATGTCAACATTAATTTAACTGCCAAAATCCGGCCGGTCATTTTATTAAAAAGCAAAATTTGTTTTAAATGTATTTTTTAACAAATTATAAGGACTGTATTTTAACTTATTTAATTTTATTTATCGATGTACAATCATGAAACAATTTATACCTGACAGTTTCTGGCAATCTGAAAAGTCACACCTTAAAGAGTTATCCTAAATGAAAACTGGAATCAGGATCAAAACGGATATTCTTAGTTATTTCAGTAATTTTTGTCTAGTTGGACTAATACTTAAAAAAACTAATTCTAGACAAAAATTTGCAATACCTTGATAGAAAAATTACGACGTATCTGATACATAAATATTACGGCATTTGTTTACATGGATAAAGTATGCTATGTGGTGTCCGGTTTTATGAACTTGCAGAGGATTACACCGACACAGAACCACTAAGCCCTAAATTTACTTATAAGAATTCGATGAATTATTTAAACCAAATATTTGTCTTGCATAAAGTTCCTGAGTCCTTTTTAAGATTAACTTTTCGCCACATGTTATAAAGTGATGATTTGTGGAAGAACAAGTTTCTCCGCCTTCGTTTAATATCTTCATCAGTAGACTGCCGAAACTGTCATGCCAGGTTCCACGTTGCCATGAGCTCTTACTGGTTAATTTTTATTTCGTATTTTGATTTTTTCATTAGTTTGATATATAGTTCCTTTATTTTTATTCTGATCCAGTGGCGCAACATATATTTCGACACGTAATTTTAAATTTTCTTATTGAAATTGTCTTTGAACTATATTTATAACGAATTTCTGATATTACTTTTGAAAAAAAATTGTGGTAAAACAATTTTAAAACTATAAAAAGATCGACGGCTAACATTTTTCATTATAAAGTAATAAAAGAAATTGGAAAATAGAATCCGAAAACTATATAATGTACTTGATCAGAAAACAACAGTAAGACGTAAAAATATGTATTTTTTATGAAAAATCACTGCATAGTGTAACAATACAAGATAAATAACGAAATATAGGAATATGAATAAATAATATTCCACGAAGCTTCACACTTCGGCAATTTGCTAACAGTACAAGATGCCTAAAAGTGTATTCACACTTTTGAGTGACTCGTGGCGCGTGATGAAGCAAGGGAGTGGGTGCACAAAAACAACGTCTACCCTCACAGCATGTAAGCGAGGGCACATTTAGCAGATGGACACTGCATTATAACATTACAACATTTACACTAGGAAATAATAACGCTCAACTGCTCAAATAGAAAAACGGAGAATCATCAGGTGGAAAGATCACCGTATTTAAAAGTCTTATTTTAAAATAGTCATACTTGTCGTATTAAATAAATATTTGTCCGCGAACTGCAAAGTGTGAAGCAATACTTATCGTAGTGAGCAAAGCGAGTATACGTGTATGTTTAACATACTCGCATTACGTACTTCAAAAGTATTGCGACTTAAGAGTACTTCATTTACGTTTTAAATATGAAAGAGTGAGAAACCCTGAATACGATATGCGTTAGTGAAACAGCTACAGCTAACTAAACAACCTTTTCATTCATATTCATCAACGTATATTTAAAACGCGCCGGATAACAATTATTGTTAAAAGAGGAACGAGCATAAACATACCATTTGACAACTTATCTAACAGAAATGTTTATTTTCATCTTGCAAATGATCCAAAATATATTTCTGTCTTACCAAACACGATCTCGTTTACGAACTGTGTTCTTAGTATCGGATGATTATATATGTTTTTTACTACGAGAGAAACTTTGCTTAGTTTGTTTCGATAAATATAGTATCTAATATCTATAAAGCACACATATTTCATTGCTTTTAAAATTTTTTAGAAATTATCTTTGAACTTGGAATTCGAAAAAAGTAAATTGATACGGAAATGCCACGAAAGCTAAAAGTAGAGTTAAAATCATTTGTGGTTTATGAGAAACCTTTTTTGCTAAAAATGGTCATCATTAACCATAGCAGTTAAAAATATTGTGAGGAAATAGGGGCTAAACAAAAACAGTAATGTTTTAAAAAGGACGTTACGAGGCATTAATATTATTAAGTGGACTAAGCCGGCAGGTATAAAAAACATAATTTTTTTGGAGGATTAAGTGTCATAATTGACGAAAATAAATTTAAATTTCTTGCAAAATATAACAAACACTAAAAGAAATTAAATGTTTCCTTAAATGTATTTAAGTAAACTGGCGTAATTGTTTCTCAACCACTTTGACTATGTTCACTTCATACATCATGTCATATTAATTCTTTTACTTATCAAGATTTGCGAATTGATTTTGGATACTTTCTTTATATTTTCAACTTTTAGACATTTAAACTACATGTCATTCGAAACTAAGAAGACGAGACACAGAATACGTGACTGGACTACATATATTTCGGGTATAATATCCATTACTAATGTTTAGATTGAATAAGGATATAAACAAAATACACCTTTGCTTAATACTGTCGGTGACGATGATTTTATTGGCAAATATCTATCGAGACAAACACAGGTTTTAGTATGTTACAGTAAGCGTCTTTGTCTTTTTGAGTTGTTTATAATACCACCTGAATGTAAATATCTAATTATTGTATTTCTCTCCCTGCTCTCTCATTTACTTCCTCGACTGTAAATTGAGAGGAAAATTTATTAAAATATTTTGAAATCTTAAACCTCTTTCGAAATTTGATAGACAAGGTGTATCCGGTGTATATTGAATTCATACATCCTGTTTGTAAATGAGAGCATCTATTTGTATAAATTCCGACGTCGGTTAAACGGTGAATAACTTTAGTTGTAATTGGATGGAAGCCAGACAAAACTGTGTATATAAATTTACTTCCATAATTACCTATTGCAAAACCAATTAAATATGCGTTGTCGACCTTAATTATGAAAGTTGTATTCTTTTTGTATATTGCTATTTCTTCCCCTTTGTAATATGAGAAAAATCCTTTTCGGCAATTCGAGCCGATTATATAATTAAAAGAATTATATTTTTGGGTGCCAGGTTCTAATCGATAATACAATCAAGCAACTACACAAAATTTGAAAGTATACAAAAATTTCGACGTAAAGGTTTTGTGTTTACTTACAAATTTTAAGAGCGATTTTCATTCTAGAGAATCATTATTCAAGAAGTACGATCCCTTATTTTGAAATATAGGATGAAATTGTTTTAAGTTATAATAGAATGGCTATTTATCCCATTGTCGAAAAGTTAACGTATTTTAAATATTTATTTCGCATTGCAGATATTTGTACAGATCTGGATGTTAAATGTCTTACAATGGACCGTAATTTATTTGCTTATTCTCGTAGTAGTCTGCGCATATTGCGAACAATTGGTTCTCGAATATTCGTGAATTGGAAAGAAACATCATATTGTTGAAATTTACACCAGACATGAGCGAGTATAAGAATTTTCTATAAACTAAACATAAAATTAGACAACTAAACATAATATTTACTTTTACAAAATGTTTCAAAATTATTTTCGCAATTTTTTTATTCATAAATAATAAAAATAAAAATTACCATTTTTCGTATATATTTTTATACGGTTTAATTAAAATAGAAGTTATGAAAAAAAAGAAAAATATATAATATAAAATAAATATATGAAAAAAAAACAAAAAATACAAAATTATTTTTGCAGGATTTTCTAATCGAAAATATTAAAACAGACGCAGAACTTAGATAAATGTGAGGAAAATAGGTTTAAAAATACCTTCACATTTTCATTGTTTTATAAATCTCAAGGTGTTTCAATTTTGAAATACAAAAACTGTATTAAATTTTCACGTTCTAGTAACCACAAATAATATTTTGACAATACGTCTTCTGGGGGTATTACACTATGCTTGCTACGCTGGACGCTTTCTTGATTACATAAGCATACATAAATCGGTATTTATCAATATTAATTTTGATTATCGCTAAACCAAGCTTTTTAGATGCATAAAAATTTAAAATTGAACGCCACTTAATTTTATGGTTTTCATTTGTAAAATGTTGTATCAATAGATGAACTTTAGTGTAATATATTTGTAATTATTAACATATTGTAATGTCCATAAACGGGTGGAAAATTTAATGTTGGCAATATGACTGCGTGTAATCAAAAAACATAAGCATTACATTCTCAGCTTATTGAACACAAGGCCTGAATCCATACCATGCCTGCACGCGTATTGTATTTATATGCTTTTATTGTACTCGTGCAATATATTCCCCACATTAATAACTTGTATGTCGATTTCAGGATGCGGATCTAAACGACGCAGTAGAATCACTTCAAGAAATCGTCCAAAGGGGTGACAAGGGCGTTTTCACCGTGTGGCGCCTTTTCGACTTGAGGATGTCGTTGTTTCTTAAATTTGTCAGTTTGGTCATATCATATATAATCGTTGTGTCTCAATTATCTGGATTTCATGACTAATTTTTTTTGCAGAAAAATGTTTATATTGAAATATTTTTATGCTAAATTTACTGATATTTTGAAAAGAATCTTTTTCGAGTGCTTACAATATATGTTTAGATTATTTCCTTTATAAATCTTAAGATTGAATTTCCATACACCTTATATACTCATGGAGTCGTATAATCCCGACTGTATTGGGCATTATATGCCATTATTAATGTCGTTAATTTCTTTAAAATTTTGAATTATATGTTTCAAATTCCTTACTTTTTTATTTTATAAGACTTTTGTATTAATTTTTAAGATCCTATGTATAGTGTCACGCAACGTGAAATTTTAAAGGTTGTATCTTTTCATTGCTTTGAGATAGGCATTTCAATCGTTTACGAACCAAGAGAGAACTAGACCTTAGCATTATAAGAATACATGAATTATACGTATATTTCAATTGGATATATCTAGCCGTTGATGAAAAGTATGTTTTGGTACCCAGATTATCCATTCAACGTATTATTAAATTAAAATATATTATTCAAAATAATACCTAGAAGAGATATGAATTAACAACGTATGAAATTAAAATATTATTTTATAAATAAAATATTTTTTTTATAAAAGGCATGTAAGCGAAGCAAATTTACTCGTATGAAATTCCGATTTTTTTACTGCAAATCAATGCAGTTCTAATTTTACTATAATTTTAGTGCAAAAATGATATATATGCTGATACAATACAGAAATTCATTTATGAATAGTCAAATCATAAGCTGATGGAATATTAACATCATAAGGTTGATCTACAAAAAAAATAAAAAAGAAATGTAATAATACTTTTTGTTATTACTCTAAACAGAATCTCCTATTTTGAAAAAGAGAAGAGCTTCTAAATCGGACTGTATTTTTAAGTATGTTACATCATATCTCATAATTTATCGACCAATTTATATGATTATTTATTTAATTGGAACTGTATACCTTCAGTTTGTCTCTCTGAAAATTAGATTAGATTTTGACTATGAAAGCTAAAGGTGAACAACACAGGTACCGTGATCGAATAAGTCCAATGATAATGATCGAATGGACTTATTCGATCAGGTACCGTGATCGAATAAGTCCCTAATAATAAAGTGTTCACAGTTTTAAGACGACTAAATGTGACATATAAATATTCTTTAAAATTATCAGGGTATTGAATATATTTGGCGTTAATTTCGTAGAAATTCATTATTCACAATTAAATGAAACTACGTGATGTAGTATTATTTCTACTTTCTTTAATTTCTTTACCACGACCTAGGTGGTATATTAGCATAGATAATATTTGCTAATATCCCACCTGAAGATGTTGTAATACAACGAAACCTAGGTCGTGGTAAAGAAATTAAAGAAAGTAGAAATAATACTACATCACGTAGTTTCATTTACAAACTAGTACATATAAAGACATACAGCAGCTAAGTTATTAACAAGTAGACACATATGAGGACAAGTACAAGATGACTTTAGGAAAGCATAAACCGTGTATATATATATATATATATATATATATATATATATATATATATATATATTTATGGAACGAAATTTTTACGTTAGACTTGTGTTGACAGAATAAAAGTACATGCACTATATGCATTTGAATAGTTTGTTTACGGGAGATAGGAAGATAAACCAAAATAAGCAACAAAGAATGATGTAGTAAGTTATATTAAAAAAAATTTAAAACAGAAGATAGAGGTCATGTAATGCATCATCTGAAATATTAATTAGAATGTTTAAAGTCCATTTAAAAAACAAATTTACGCGAGAAATTCGGAAATTACCACGTATTACCTGGAAGATAAACATTTTGTTCAATTTTTTACACAGATTTGAAAGAATTGTTATCGTGTTTGGTAAGACAGAAATATATTCTGGATCATTTGCAAGGTCGAAATAAACATTTCTGTTAGATATGTTGTCGGGTGGTATGTCGATGCTCGATTCCTCTTTTAACAATAATTGTTGTCCGGCGCGTTTTAAATATACGTTGATGGATTTTAACATCTCAATGAGAACGTTTATAAATATACATTTCGAGGCTATTTTCTATCATAGAAAGTTGTCTAATCAAAACTAAATAATCAAATTTGGTTTCCTATAAAAATATATAATATCTTAAAATCGGTGAAACTGTAATGAATATCAATGAAAAGGTTCCTATCATTGTTGATGAAAGTTCAAGATGAAAGTTCATCGAACGTATTAAGTCATTCTTATGCCACGAAATATCGAATGTAAGAAGAAATCTAAAACTTGTATCTTTAATGTATACTAACTCCGGTGTGTTAGTATACATTAAAGATACAAGTTTATACGCGTTTGAGTAGTAAAATATATACATGAAAACGAGAAGCGCCAAGCTGTAAATCTGTTTAAGTTTAGTTTTCACGTATTTTCCATCATTTCTATTGGATGTTTTACTAATGCTTAAAGTTAATTGCGTAGTAAGTAAGACCGAAATTGACTTTTCAAAAATATTTGGTTTCTTTTCAATATCGTCGCGCTTAGTAGGTGAACACCAGTAGACATATGTGACAATGAAACAGTGGATAAGGATATCGATTAGGACCCAACATAGTTTATTAGTTGATATTTTTACGTTTCGTTTCATTTAATATTAAATATTCATTAACTATTGTACGAAAGGGTAAGACCCGATCGCGACCATGTCAATTGATTCTAATGGAATACAGGCGGTTGTCACGGTTACTACGACTACAATAAATGATTGTCAAAGCTTTTAAAATAGATAACGCTAAATTAAATTAACATTATAATAATTTCTTTGAGCACTTTCAATAACTTTTTTCCATTCACTACAATACATCTCATCTACAGCATACTTTCGACATTTCTGTCCATAATAATATTCCATTTGCCGCTTACGAAAATTAAGCTACTGCTTTTTGAATAGTTTTTATATTGCATACATTTGTAAAATATTAATATTTAAGTACGACAAAACACTTGATAATAATCAAACCCTTGATTCTAAAGTTCACATTTTTCCATAATTTCTAGGTGCGCATTACAATGGTTATTTCGTTAAAATCACCATTTTCTTAGCAATGATGCAAATATATATAAAAGATGAGGATAGAAGACGGAATTGATAAATCACAATTTACTAAATCAAATTAAATTTTGTGCGTAATGCGTCACGTATTGAATAAGTTTGGCTTGTGATTGATTCTAATATAAATGAACGCACGTTGTCATTATTCTCGTTTACGGCATTATATTACTTCATTTTATTTATGTTTTCATAACCAATTTTACTTTCTATTTTAACAAAAAAAAAGGAATTTCCTTTTTTTGTTACACACAATTTCATTGTTTTTATAGACATTAATTATTTCTAAAATTTTATTCGAAAATAAAAATTACAAGTGGTTCGTAATAAGTAGAATTTAATTTTTTTTTGGGATGGTGCGGTCGTGTTCTCGATGTAATTTAATTTCTTTTTAATCGTGTTGCGCCTCTTACATACGGAAAATTTACGTCTATTTGTGGCCTGTTATTCACTTAGAAGATATGGCATGTGATAATATATTATGTTTACATTTATTATTAATGAATATTTATAGTAAGACAGCAATTTTTCTTCATAACTCTTTCATTGAAGGAATTATGAGAAAAAGTTGCTGAATAATGAGAATATTTGTATTTTCATTCCGATTTCATATTATTTTTAATCTTTTTTAACTCAAATATTGTAATAATTGTAGATGTTTTTTACTAATCGTCTTTGGTTTAATCCTTTAAGTCAAACTCTCTGACAAAGTTCCACGTAATTTTTATATATAGAATTTATAGAAAACACATTCGCAGTTTATATGCAGGAAGCATATAAACTGCGAAATTCTTCCATAGACTCCATATAAAGATAAACAAATTTCTCTCGATCATTTGAAGGACATAATAAATTAAAATTTTGGGAGAGGGTACACAAGGGGCATAGAATATCAAAGTGGATTACTTCTCCATTTAAAATAAGACCTAGGAATTTGTTGATACAACTGAGCTCAACCAATTAGACAAGTATTGATTATTCCATTGAATGTGTTATAATAAGCTTGTTATGTAAGAACTAAACTCAATGCAAGAGTTCCGTAGACTCTGAGGTATATATGGACATTTAAGGGTAGTTTATTTGTTTCCTCAAAAATTATCTATATCAATATTTTTAATTCTCAACTATCGAAGTTAAATGCTTTGTATCAATCATAAATTTCAAGTTTCCGCGACAGACGGTTTCTGAGAAAAATATCTGTGCCAGATGCACGGACACTTGGACGATCTTGTTGGAGTTCACTTTTTTTTAATATTTTCATGCATGGAACCCAAGTATTTAATAATAATGTGGGGTTGCGTTAAAAAGATTTATTTATTTTTTTATCGTTTTAATTTATAAGAGGTCATGTCCAAATTACTTTTTTATTTTATCTGAACTAATTTAAATATTTTTGATATTTATATGTAGTGTTGAGTGAGTTCAAAAATATAAAATTTGTCCAAATTGAACAACAATTTTAATACGAGTTCGGACAAAATTAACTCCAATTGTCACATTCTATTAAATGTTCATAATCTTAAATTAGTACCTTTTCTTCATTATTTTTTTTTAATAATGAGCTTGTGCAAGAGTGAGAACACGACATTTTCCGTACACTAATAAGCGTCGTGATGCCGCTGAAAGCTTCCCGCCTAGATACATTTTCTGTATTAATTCCTTGTCTGTCTAGACGTAGTAAATTTTCATTACGGTTCATTCTTCGTGCTTCAAATAAACTTTGTTTATACAGAATGTAGACACGCACCATTTTATAATATTCGCGATTAGTATATTTTTCATGTCGTTATTTCGTATGTGCTTTTCCGCATTGAAATAAAAAGAGGCACACACGAACACAGGTCAAGGTCGCCAACTGAGAGGCGAGTATGGTGCAGAGCGTATTAAAGTGAAAGGGCGAAAGCGAAAGGGGTGGGGATTGCATGCGGCGTTATAATGATGTGTTTATGTAATTCAGGTGCTCATATAATATTTAAACAGATGGTCGGACAATAAATTTTTTTTTTACAAAATTATTAATTTCTTTTAAATAATATGATAATATAAGTAGTTCTATGTCATCCTACAAAATATTGCAGGTGACTAAAAATAACTCTCTACAAAACCGTTCTTCATGATATAGCAAGTGTGTTTGAAATTATTAACACGTATATTTACGAATTTAAAATTATGATAATTTTTAAAATACCTGCAATTAACATATCGACATTTACAAATGAATATTACAAGTCTCGTTACTAATCTGTAATATTAATGTTAGGGTGGAAAAGAGATATATAAATTAGCATAGAAAAGCCAGGGTTATTTCGTAAACAGAAATCGGGGTCGTTTTAATTACGACATATTAAATTTGTTTTACATATTTTCGTTACTATTTCGTTCAAATTTCGTACTAATATTGACAAAACAGAATACTTCTGAAATAACTTCGGCGTCCGTCTGTCCCTCCGTTCATGGCAAATATTTTACTAAAATACTCGCGTGTGAATTTGGTTACGATTTGGAAGTAGCATTTTTTGTTTACTAAATTGCAGCATTCATCAGGGAATTAAAATCATAAACAAATTTCACAAGATCTTCCGCAATTTGCAGCGCGTCCCAGTATTTCACTCGACATACTTCTTGGGAAACATGGTGTGGAGACTTATTCTAATTCTCCCTTTGTTTAATATATATTTTGAATAAAGTGTTTAAAAAGCACACTTGTTAATATAACATAGTATAATATTATCATAGTTTTTTCCCAATTATATTATCATTCGTTTCAAATGATTTTATTTTTTTTGAACATTGCTCAACGTTTCTTTCCTAGGTGCACTTTGTGAGCCACTTCATTACAGTTTAAACTTTATCTCTTCTTTTCGTAAGATATATAGCGATACGACATCATCATGTTGTATCACCTGATTTGACATGCAATTTCCCTCTATCACATTTCTTGAAATCTGTATTTCCCATGTAGTGAGTGCTGCAATTTTTTTGGAAATCTGTTTTTTACATTATAAACAATTACAATCACGTTTTTTAAATAAACATGTACAATTGTAATCGCACCTTTTTTAAAGAACTATTTAAAATATTGTTAATTACATGTAATACCAGTTTATTTCTTTTCTAAAAATGTATTTTTAATGTATATATATGGCAAACTATTTAAAAACACGCAATTAAATTTACATTAAAACAATTTCTATGATTGATATGCCAGTCAAAATTATATTTTTTTAGATCATATCAATACAAACGGTCATTTTACGATTTCTTGTATTATATCTTATCCGCATGAATATCCCTGTGCTCTATAAATGTCTGTACCTACAAGTAAAGAAATGAAAACGATATTTGACGTCGATATATGATGATAACAAAATTCATGAAATGTCATGAATTTTGTTATCATCATATATCAATTATTCGTTAAATACTCATTAAATTACTTACTTTTTTTCACTCGACTCAACACCAAATTCAATTCATTAAATAATTTTAATCTACTGTTAAGTAATAAAATTTAGGTGTATAAGCATATATGTAGAAATGTTTTATTCGTAAATTTATCTAAGGAAAGTAAAATTTTAGGTAATCGTAATAGCAAAAAACCGCAGCAAGTTTTTTTGCTCACCAAGGTTTCTTTACTTGAGGGACTCACACGGCTTAAATAAAATTATTATTATAAAAACAATATTGAATGAATAAGATGCAACTGCCATCTATTGGTTTTCTTATGGCAACAAATAAGTTAATAAAACGCTATTGTTTTTGTATAATCTTTACCTTATCTCATATAATTTCAAATTTTGTTAGACATGTTGAACTCTCTTTCAAACACACATTTTTGGTAGCTAATATATTAGTAACTAATAAATGCGTCACCTTTCTCCAACGATTTCTGGATATCACAGAAACTTCTCGACGAGTAAAAAGTATGTGAAATATGAAAATGTCACGAAGAGAATTCAGAATACTCGCATTTTGTGAGTTCCGTTAAGAATGAAAGGCAAGCAAAAAAGACTAATAAGCTAACAATTAGCGAAGTATTGCTCTCCTATGATACAGTCTAGCTTCAATTTAAATGATTCGAGGAAAAACAGTTGATTCGTCCCATAAAGATACGGATCACATTCTAAATAAAATAAAAGGAAAATATTAAAAAGCGTTATTAAAGCAGTTCCTGAGAAAAGTTTGCTTCAGCTAAAACATTTAAATAAGTGTAACGCTAAAACAGTTACATAAGAGGCTCTCATAAGAACTAAAAATATTATGTTTGGTTTTAAATTGAGAAGTATATTAGTTACCAACCTAACAGTATTTTGAAATTTTTTCAAAATTATATTTAGTAACCATACACCTGTTATTCAGTTTTAGAGCAAGCTTGTTATTCTAATCTCGAGTTCCAATAATATTTCCATTTGGCGCTTTATCGTGCTTTTATTCTTTGTTAAATATTGGGATTACACAGAACGATTCGAAAGTCGTGACTTGGTGGTAAACTGAAAAACAATGAAGTTTTACGGTTTACAGCTACAAACTTTTTTAGACCCAGTTTGACGATAATGTTAATCATAAATTTAAAAGTTTGTGCTTTCATAAATTTCCGAGAGCATTTGCGAGGCCAATATTCGTATCTAAACAACAATGTCGATGTTTCGATCACAGCATATTTGGTGAGGAAACATTAATTTTATCGAAGCTGCGCATTTTGAAGGAAATTGTAGTTAAAGGAATGTTTATTAGAATCAAACAAAATGGGGCCCGTTTATGATAATCAAGATATTCGAACTTCTTGTTTATTCACTTTTCGGCTTACCGAATCATATTACCGTGTATATTAATGCGATGATACAATTAAACAAATTAACTTAAGTTAGCAGATATTTAGAAAAAAATATCTATTTACCTAGCCTGAAGAATGATTTCGAAAACGTTTTCAAATCATAAATTAAATTGTTCATTTAGTTGGATTTTAACTACCTTCATATTTTCTTTTACTTGATTTTTCTTGTTACAATGCAATACACATTCTAGAAGTAAGCTTTTAGTAGATTCCAATCTTTAGTACTGAATTAAAATCTTTTTATTTAGAAAGAAGGGAACCTGTTTTACATTGCTCTCAATAAAGCGAATAAATACAAAGCGCAAGTACATAATTAATATAAAGAGGATAATTAAACATTAAATATCAAGTCGATTCAAAATAAAATTTTCATACCAGGACTTCAGAAATTACATTGTGGTAACAAAATTATTTTTAATGCTCTACTTCAAAAGCCTCACAAGTCTCTTTTCCGTAGAAATAAAAGAGTCGCTACCACAAGAGTTGTAAATAGTGTAAATCAATTGCATATTATTCCATGAATATTAAAAAAATAGTCACATCTTTTATCCAACTTCATGAAAAGGTAATGTTATTATGTTTTCAATTACATTGTAAATATTCCCTCTAATATCTGTTGCTTTCCCAGCACCTACTCTTGTTAAAATAGTAAAAAAAATTTAAAGAATTATATTTAGTTTTGAGGTAAAATTGTCGACAGCACGAAGAGAGGAATCGGATGAAGTAAGATTTTTTCATTTGAATTTAAAACTTTTGTAAATGACGTATGCATATTCGTACGTACATCCAAATATATTTTGAGAATATGCGTTTTTAATAATTAAAAGTGCGTTTAAAATATTTTTTCCATCTTTTCTCAAATGTGTATTTCCAAGATAATAAACACAAATCCTTGCATTAAACAAAATCTAAAAAAAGACTATTTTTGAATTTTATACTACTTTGCGATAAAGTCTTAATATAGCAAGTACTTAACGTGATTAATGAGCTAAGTATGAACGTAAAACTCAAACATTAATATAGCAATAAAATAACAATAAAACACCACCATTAGCTATTATTGGCAGTGGCACTTAATAGTATGAAATTTAGACTAACATCGATGAGAACAATATAACAAACTTGAAATTAACAAGGAGCTTACCACAAACATAAGATCGACATTATTTTAAAATAATTAGCAGCATATAGTATGGGAACATAAACAAGGACAATTGTAATGTTAAACCACAAAAAATTTACAAACCTGCTGTGTACGTAATACTTTAAAGAGTGACGGCATTCAGCATAACTTAATCTTTTTTATCTCTTCAAAGGGTTGTGATAAGTTTGTAATTCCTTTCACTTTCACTATACCACTGAACTATCTGTAGATGCTTACTTAAGTTATGGAGATTCGTTGTGCTACAGTTTTCGGAAATATATAAAGACAAGGCTCTTTTTCAGTCTTGTAATCACGTGCAAAACGTACTTTTCCATTTAGTATTCATATCTCATATAAGTTTATGTTTTAGCAAATTGAGCTCATTCTGAATTTGAATTAATTTTCTTGAGTCTGAGTTGAAAATAAATAACAACTCTTTTTGCCCATGTCAAGCCTCACTGACGTTTTCATGGTCTTTCAACCAATTATTTATAGCCAGTTTTAATGTATGAATGGAACACTCTTTTCCAATGTACGAGCTTTTGTTGTTTTTACTCTGTGGGTTCATTATTTCTAAGTATAATATGAATTACCGAATCAATTTTCTACATATTTATCACATTTTCCAGTTGAATTCGAATTTTGGCTACTGTGTGCTGTCCAGAAAAATGTTTCCTTTGAAGAACACTGTATCGAACGGATAATTCGTAGCTAAGCTGGTAAACAGTAAAGCTCAAAAAGTTTATTACATCGTTCATACAAGTCCATATGTTAATGGTTCATACAAGTCCATCTTTTCTTGATAAATGCATCCTCTATGGCTTGCTGTACACCTGATGTTGGTCAACGGATAGTCCAAGACGTATTGCTAGGTAGGGCTCAAAAGACATTCTACCCATTTAGGATATCGATCCCGTATTATCAATGATCATTGAAATAATTTATATAACGTTTATTGTGTTAAAATATAACTTTTCAAAAGTATATATATATATATATATATATATATATATATATATATATATATATATATATGTATATATATATATATATACACATATATAAATATATATATATATATATATATATATATAAATATATATATATATACAGGTGTCCAGTGGCAGATTTCAATGTTTGAAAAATTGTAAAAAAAACTACACCTCTAATACAAAGTAGGTTTATTTTAACTTTATAAGAACAGATGCAGATTTCATTTTTTAAAAACCACGTTTTCCAAATGGCGGCCATCGAGTCTGACACACTCTTCGAGTCTAGCACGCATGTTTTCAAAAACGCGTTTGCAGAGCGACTGGGGTATCCTACTGACTTCGGCTTGAATATTTTCTTTAAGTTGTGTCACAATGCTTGGATTTGTTTTGTAAACAACGGATTTTAAGTATCCCCATAAGAACAAGTCACATGGGCTTAAATCGGGTGACCTAGGTGGCCACGGTACGGTACCGTTTCGAGATATGTTTTTTTCTGGGAATAACTGCCGCGCTGCATTCATGGACACATTAGCAGTGTGAGCTGTGGCCCCGTCCTGCTGGAACCATGTATTTTGGTTGAAGGATGGACTATTCTGTAGTTCTACTCTGAAAAAGTCATTTAACATCTGGGCATATCTCTCCAAATTCACAGTTACAGTTTGGCCACGTTGATTTTCAAAGAAATAAGGCCCTATGATTGCAGATGCAGACATGGCACACCAGACTGTTACTTTAGGCTTATGTAAAGGCTCTTGATGCATTTGTCTTGGATTGTGGACATCCCGGTAACGAAAATTCTGCTTATTCACATATCCTCCAATGTGAAAGTGAGCTTCGTCACTAAAGAATATGTTGCCCATCCGGGTAGGAGTACGAAATCTCAATAAAATCACCTCCGCGTAAGTTTGTCTTAACTGAAAGTCAGAATCGTGTAAATCTTGAACAATTTGAATTTTATATGGATGGAACTTGAGCTTTTTTTTGCATTATTATCTGTAAAGTTGATTTCGGAATTCCCAATAACGATGAACGTGTACACAGTGATAAACGGAGATTTTCAACGACAGAAACCATAACACGCTCGACATTTTCATCCGTGGCTACCAATGGTGTAGGTCCTGGCCTGGACCTATTTAATGTTGATCGTGTAGCTCTGAACCTTGCTACCCACGACTGAATGAGGTATCGACGAATACTGTAACGATTATTAAATCGACGGCGTGCTACAGACAGCGAAAATCCACTCGAAATGTATGTCTCGACGGCAAAAGCGTGGTGCTCTCCACTCAACTGTTCCATGGCTACTAAAACATCCGCACCGCTTGCGCTTGTAACAACGCCCCCCCGCGACCCTCTTATGTGTTGCGTTCAGAAACTATGTTGTTTGTTCAAACTTTGAAATCTGCCACTGGACATATGTACCTGTATATATATACCATACATATATATATATATATATATATATATATATATATATATATATATATATGTGTGTGTGTGTGTGTGTGTGTGTGTGTGTGTGTATGTGTGTGTGTGCATGCGTATACATTATACATATATAAACTAAAGAATACCCAACCACAAAGAATATTTCATTATTCGCATATAGTTCCTCCACAATCTACATCTATGGATACAACGTATTCTATCTAATCATCCTCTTCATACATATATATATATATATATATATATATATATATATATCATAATAGCCTCCTTTAACTTCATCTCCATTGCCTTGACTAATTCCATTTTCAAATGCACCGCTTTCAACAACTTCTACTTCACAGCTTCCACCAACTGCATTTTCCCATGCACTTACCCCACCAGTACAGCAACTACCACATAAAGATTTGCACTTTATCAGGCAAGAAATTGTAATACCAACCAGTAAGACTACCAATTATTTCTCATAAAGGATCGGTTTACCGAAGGCTGGGCTATGGCGAAGAATTTGACGTGGAATGTGCTTAAAATGATACTTAAAAATATCCTTAGATTATTAACATTCGTTCATTTTCAATTTAACTTGTATAATGGGTACATTTGAAATAAACGTTATCAGGAAAATTAAAATTAATTTCTCACCTTAATGTAACAAGAGGCTTCTCTTCTGGTGGAATTGCCTTACAAAATCAAGTAACTTCATATAATAGATAGTAGTCCAGAGCTTACAATAATTTATCAAAGCTACTGATCGACATTGTAGTATATTTACCATTTCAAAGATCCGGGACGATGTATCAAATGATTTAACCCTACATACACATATTCACATATATATATATATATATATATATATATATGCATATATATATATATATATAAATATGTATATATATATATATATATATATATGTATATATATATATATATATATATATATATATTTATATATACATATATATATATATATATACATGTATATATACATGTACAAATATATTATATATATTGATTATTATAACCGCTATAAGTTTTCTTGTATTTTGCTAGTCAGCCAATTACAAGAAAACCTATAGCGGTTAAAATATTTAATATTTAACGTATTTAAAATAATTTAAAATTATAAAAATACATTTTTGTACTTCCCAAAACAAGCCCTTTAAAAATATCCCGTACTCTATATTTTAAAAACTTTTGTTTCCAGTAATTAGCTTGCCCCCCCCCCCTCTAAAATACCCAAATGAACATTTTAGACATATAGCCTATAGCCCCAAAGTCTGTTTAGAAAATGTTTAACTTTGTCTAACTCTTCCCGTCAGATAGTATAGAAATATTTTTCTAACCTTCTAAGGTTTTGTTAGATAATACTATTGTTAACTTGTTAACATCTGTTCCCTGACGTTTGTACGTTAATTTTGGATTCAGTTCTCCATGATCTGGACTCCTACTAATTCTATAAGACTGATTTCTCAACATTTCCGAATTGGACCAAATAAAATATTCTTAATATTAGTAGTGGTTTCGCAGATAAACTAGGAAACATTATAGTTTCGTCATGCCCTTCTGTAAGTCTCAGCCATTTTACTTGCAGACCATTAGTGCAATAATGTTGACATTTACACGTTGTACATATTTATAACGCCACGTTCTACATATTTATAACCCCACGTTAACATCACATTGTACATATTTATAACGCCTACAAAGTTATGAAATAAATTTATTCAAAAAACTTATTAGGTTACCTTCCCCAGATGTAGAATGGGCGGGTGATTTTTTCGCATACCCCGTTTAGCAGGACATCATTGAATATTTTTTTCAAAAATATTGAGGGGGGAGGGGCTTCATGAACACTTTTTCGATACAGGGATCTCTTTACAGAGTATTAAGCTTTAAAGTGTTCATTTTCGAAGTTACTTGTTCCACCCCTTGCCGACTAAATCGAATATAAAGAATAGTTAATTAGTATTCATATTAGTGCACACTAATTTACAAGTAATAGACTAATTTATAACACGTAGTTAGGTATACGCCGATATAAGCCGATTAAGCCGATAGCAAAAATAACCTTGTATTTTAAAATAAACACATATTATGTCTGTGAAAGATGTAGTAGGCAATACATTCATACATTTAAATGGTATAAAATAATATTTCAATATATACCGTGTTTTATGCTGTGAAATATATGGTAGGTGATATATTGATATTGTGAAGAATTAATTTTTATAAATATTTTTTAATAGAAATATTATGCACCCTAAAATATTTATTTTACACGTAATTCAATGTGTATAGAGCCCTCGTAGTGCGAGTTCTACCGTTCTATCTAAGGTATCGCACCGCAACAACTGAATTTTCTGTCGTTAAAAAGGCGAAAGAATGCAGACCTCATTATTTTTCGTAAATTTACATTTCATATTCAACATTCGTGAATTTTTTAGATTTTTTTTGAGTAATACTTTCGGTCATAGGGTGGCATACTGATTTTTTTATACTATCAAATTATATATTTTTAAATGTATGCTTCATTTGATATAATGACGTTATTTGAATAAAAATAGTTGTTTCTTAAATATTAAACTATTTTATAAAGTACTAAATGTGTACTTACTTTATGAAACGTGTACTTGGTGACAGATGGACTGACCATTACATTTATGCTCATTTTGTAAAAATTTTATTGCAATTGTGCAAATTCATACTATTTCGATTTTATTTATATATTTATATAAATATATATATATATATATATATATATACATATATATATATATATATGACATGTAGCCACGATTATGAAAATTTATGGCAATATTCGATATGAAAGCAGAAGGTTCAGTTGTTTGAATTTTTATTAATGACATAATTAATCTCATATACTAGTTTATATTCTCTATTAAATTACCGGAATGAATCAAATTTTCTAAACATTGTAACTTCTTGTTTTTTGTGATTTGCATCACAGGGAAATTATTAGCAACTAAAAGCTAAAGGTATTTTCAAAGTTTGGATCCTTTGCGTTACCGTTTTACACCATCGGGATGTCGGTTGATATCTTTCGAGCATGTTTTGAATTTAGTATTAAATTAAAACAGTAAAAGAAATTCAACTGCAAACATTTATAAAATTTCTTGTCCATATTCAAACGTCGATTTATGAACCTGTTATGTAAAAACCTTTAGAAACATGTTCTTCATGCTATTAAAATAGTACGTATTATGACTTAGATAGCAAATAAACTATCCGGTTCAAGCCAGCCCAGGTGATACCGGACCACGATATTTAGTTGGGCGAAGAGTTGATGAATTATATATCGGCTCGAAAACTATTTGCCATAAATTTTTGTATCACCGCATAATCTGAAATAAAAATATAAAATAAGCATACTCTCTATTATTGCTTTACCATGTAAACACTTTGCGTAGATACATGGCAAAATATCACACGCTAACATCATGTTTTTGCTTTCAGTTTATTAATTTCATATGTACTTACTTTTGAAGAGCCTATTACCGTAATTACCAAACATTAAGTCAATTAGTTTTAATAAAACGGTTAGTTCGAATTTCCTTTCACTTATTATCGGAGGCTCTTTTTGTTTGCGGTTTGAAAATGAATAGAAACAACGACGATGTATCGTTCAAAAATTGCTTACGACCATTTTCCGTTTCACAGGCCATCTTTGGCGTAAAAAGGCAATATTTAATGCCACTCTTTAGATATGACATCATTTACAAATGTTACGCTCTGCTTTTAATTTTAATATGTTTCACAATCAACACTTTTGCAGTTCATTTCAATAATAATTCATCATCAGTATCGCTAGTGACTTATTATTTAGTAATAATTTGGCTTCTCTTTATATTATTTGTCAGTTTCCTTAACGAACAACAATTTAATAAACTATGCACGACAATAAATCAAATCGATTTCCCATTAGACACTTACCGAAAACGGGAAATTTACAAACGAATGAAAAACATGATGTTACTTTGGTTTACTTTAATAACAGTTATAATCATGAGTACACTTTTAACTGATATTTATATTTATTCCACAGAGTATAATATTTTGGTTTCCATTTATTTCACGTTAACAGAACAACTGATTATGATTGAAATATTTACCTACATTCAAATTATTAGTGCAATAAAAGTAAGGTATTCGCTAGTGTATAGTGAGTTGAAGAGTTTTAATGAGGCTGGAAAGTCATCCAATGTAATATTCACACAAAACGTTCTCCAAGACATATCAAAACTCAATATTAAGAAGTTAAAAGTTTAAAAAGCTCACGAAATTAAAACGATTGACATATACAATGTGTGCTACAAGCTGATGCAAGCTTGCGAACTGATGAATTTGGTTTTCAGGTAATTACAGATATGTTTATGTTATTACGTGCAATTAACCCGTATTGTTCCAATAGATTTATATTGTCACTTTCACTTTCAGCTTCTACTATTTATGTTTACGACGTTTTTCTACTTATCGATATCCATGGAGTACTTGCTGATATACATGTTGGATAAGGTGAGTCTATTTTAAATGAAATGTAAAAATATTCCGTAAATAACACATATATTCGAATGCATTTTTATAATTAAGTAGTTTAAAAATTTAGTTTTTTATTACATTCCAATTTTTTTTATTCCATAAAGGTGTGCATGAAAATAAATGTCATCTATATGTTTTCAGATAAATCATTTTAAATTAAAAATCATTCCCTAATTTCAAATTTTCTCTACACATTATAGAAATATAAGCTTCTATTCACACATGGTAGCCCGCGTAGCGGCTTACATTCAGAAGACGGGTTTTTCGAAGACGAACATTTTTCAATAAAATCTTAATTTACCTGAATTTAATCGCAGTAACTATGTGATAATTATTGCAATTTATGTAATTTAATATTTTAATGCAATATTTTTCTCCAGGAAACGGCCGAATTGGCGCTGGAAATCACTTCAATTGTATGCCTTTTTGCTTTTCGTGTCTTCTCCATCGTCACCGTGTGTTTTCTATGTGAAATGGTTCAACGTGGAGTGACCAAAATTAGAATGACCGTTAATCGAGTTCTAAAATCAGAACACCAAGGTAATTCAAATTATATTTTTTGTTGAAAGTAAATTAAATCCATGGAATGACAAAATCATTCGATATGATCAGAACATTTCAATTTCCGTGTTTTGATATAATTGGAGCCCTTGGTAATTTCCCTGTTAGAATTTTCTTCGTACGTAAACTCAGTCTATCCAAGGAGGTGTTTTTATTTGGGTAATACAGTCAGGCTTTGTTTTTCAGGTATGGATAAGGTTTGTAATGGATGACAAGAATTCGATGAGATTAACTTTCAGGAATTCATGAATAACAACTACGGTAGGATAGAATCTACAAGCTTTAATACATAAAGCTTTGTTCATACTTCTGCAATCTACAGGTTTTAATATAGAAAGCTTTGTTCATTGTCTTGTCTATAATCAGTTCATATATTAGTTTAAAGGTTTGAGTTTGATGAATACTTTTAATTTCTTGGAGTAAATTTTTCAACGTATTTATGCTCGGGTTTAAGATATTTATTTGTGCGAACGTAACTGCGTTTTATTATAACATTGATATTGCAACAAATATAATTAGCAAGTTTTTGTATATTTGTATATAAACAAATAAAAAATGCATCTATTTTTTCAGAATATTAACTCTACACTTATTTGTGTCGAGTTATTTTGTTACATCCGTAGCAATTCCAATACTTTATTTTATTGAAGACATATCTAGTTAGTTTGTTTTTGTAAGTGTATTATCATGTTTCGAAGTACGTGCGTCCTCTATATATACATTTCCTGTTATTGCCCTTATAATATATAGCCTAATCCATTTACTAGTCTTCTCCTCTACCTTAGTTTTTCCAAAACTAACAAATGTATTTCCTAGTATGGATTAGAGTTGCCGTTTTTTGTATATTTTTCGTATCGTCTTCAAATGTTTCTCTGTTAGCGGTAACGATAAACGGCGTATATATTTGTGAGTATGTTCCATAAGTAGTATTAAACGTACATATAATATTCCATATACCTGTCTCTTAAAAAGCTCTTGCTTATTTGCAGGGGATAACTTCAGCGGTTTATTTATAACTAGGGCTATTGCGAGAATTAAGTCAGTTCCGCACGTGCTGTACTTGCATCAATTGGTTGTCGGCGTAAGAGTTTTTTATTAACTCTTATAAATTTTGCCTTTGTGTGCTTACTTATTGTTGCTACTATGATATAAGTTTATATTATATAGACCTTTCAATACTGAAGTATCTCTTTCTTTTCGCTGATTTAATTACTTATTTACGGACTAACTTTCTAACTTTTAAGTCAATTATTTTGTATTTTTATTACATTTCGTAATTATTTATTCCATATATTTTCCCACCTAAAGGAATATTAATTATGATATATGTTTCGATTGGGCTTTATGTTTAAGTACGTAGTCTTGAATAAATCTTGAATTGTTGCTAATAGAGGTCAGGAATTCCTGTGTCCTAATAGTAAATTATGTGGCGGCCTATAGCTGAACGTATTATGCAAAAATCAATCAACACTCTTATTCCATCCTGATTATGGCATAAATTTTGATGAGTTAGCATGTACCCAAGAAAGGAGGTGACAAAGGAATTTTGTTTTCTCTGACTGCATTTTGAAATTATGGTGAAAATTATGCTGCGTAAAACTTAATGGGATAGTCAATATAATAAGAGTTTATTTTTCGTATTATGTTTCTGCAGAGACGTCGGGTAAATTATAATTATATTGCCGAGATGCACAAGACACGTGTCATCTTGTAGACCTAAAGCAGATTAAAGTGGTGCCTACATGTGTTTAGATCCTCTTAGGTTATTAAGTACTCTTAATAAGATTATTAAGTATTCTTTTTAATTTCAAATATCATGTCTCCGTGAAATTTTCTCGTTGTCAGTTTCGTCCATATAGATCTGAAGACAATCGGAAGCTTTAAGTTTTAATTTTTGCCTCAAATCTTTTTAAACAAGTTCAATTA
Organism: Druceiella hillmani; assembly: GCA_039881145.1. Taxonomy (NCBI): domain Eukaryota; kingdom Metazoa; phylum Arthropoda; class Insecta; order Lepidoptera; family Hepialidae; genus Druceiella; species Druceiella hillmani. The sequence goes on along the minus strand of JAYKKI010000095.1, from coordinate 8,580,970 downwards.
ATATTTTTAGGGTCGTTATTTTTGTTAAGATTGACTTAGAGAGCTAGATCCATTTTTTATATTTCCTATATCTGATGGCAAATATAAATCTTTCTTCTATTGAAAAATATTTTAATTATAGTTTCGATTGGAGCGATTCATTTTCAGTGTCACTATTTTTTAAATCTCAGATATGTTTTTATATTTCGAATTGGATGATCATTTTAATTAACTTTTATATCGTGGTATTCTTGAAACGAATGTAGTGTATCTTACCCCTCTTGAAAAAGCATGGTGGGTTTTATACCACAAAATGAACATCTGTTTATATCTCTCGGTTTTTATAATGTCGGATGTAAATCCAGTCAACTCCGACGGGAATTGCTTTTTATCATTAATTTTTTTAAATAACCAAATCATTATGTTGTGACTCAATGAATCGAATTTAAGTTTTAATAGCGCTTTACACTCCTGGCTTCTATATGAGTGGATATGTCATAATTTATTTCATCTGCACGATTATCATGATCATGATTATCATTATCATGATGAGCGTGCACGATTATCCTACAGCGTTCACCTGCCTCTTTGGACTCACATTATTCAAGGCAGTATGGCAAGTTGCTCCCAGTTCGGATATTCTTTGTTCCATTTACGGCGTGATGAACTCTTCATAATTGCACTGAAAATCATAATATTGATCGTAATCCGGATCGTTAGTGTCCACGTTAATATACGGCCGCGTGTCTCTATATGGCCTTTTGTCCGTATAAAGAATTCCTCCGAAACCCAATTTGATTTCTCTGGTCTCTCAGTCATGCGCATCGATATATCAGACAATTTTGGGACTTTTCACCGTTGTACATTTCTGCCCATTTTAACAAAAAAAATTTCAGGACTATTTAGTTTTACCCACTGTTTTTTTGACCTTTAAGATATTTACTTTTCTGTTAAAATTGTTCTAAAAATTTCGGTTAATCAATGTGTTAATTTGTGTCTGTTATGAGTCTTAAATAATGTCCCATTAGTTATATTATAATTATGATTTTTTCGTAATTTTAATCTCTCCAATATTAGCTTATGGTTATTTCAGCACCGCAGGTATCTCTACAAATGATCGTGGTTATGAAGTAAGCATATATTACTATATAGGTGTATTTGTTTTGTGTGCGTCGGCATAAGGTTTTGTATTTAAGTAAACATGCGTTACACAAGCATGTTCTATGCCCATTTATATCTATATAACATGACTGTCTTAACTAGCTTTCGTGTACTGAAATACATTTACGAACGATCCTGAAAGTGTCAAGAATAAATGCTTGTTAAGTTAAATTGTGGTTATGTGGCGGTAGATCTAAGTTTTTAATGTTGGCATGGAGTGTTTGAAGGATATGTCCATAGTAGAAATAACTATGGGTATTATAACTTGTTAGCTTTTAGCTCTTGTCCGGGAACTCGCATTCTTATCGCAATGAATCTCAAGGATTTTCTAAGGTAGGTATTGTCCAAGTTGCATATATTTGCACAGTAAGGGCGATGCTGCCCGAATTACTTCGCTGCTGCATGTCAGAGTTGAACCAGCATGTTACTCGTACCGTGTTGCGAAATCTTCCCGATTGCGCGGCGTTCGTTACACGTGAAGCGAATATATATATATATATATATATATATATATATATATATATATATATATGTGTGTGTGTGTGTGTGTGTGTGTGTGTATATATATATATATATATATATATATATATATATATATATATATATATATATACACACACACATTACATACATATAATAATTAATGATGCCTATACAAATTCCACGAGGGCGGCTGGTAGTCGTTTGGTTTCTTGCTCAGCTATAATAATATATCTATATTGCAAAATATACGTTACAAAATCCTGTTAGATTTGCAGACGGATATGGTTTGGTTTAAGTTAGATCAGTTAGCTTTCAGAATTAGGCAGATATCAAATAGGGAGTATAGACTATCATATGGATATAATTTTGGTAAGTCCACATTTTGACTTCACACGTTGTTCATTTTAAATTGCATTCATAGAAAATTGAAACGTTAATTTTTTTCTTCATCTTGATAACTACACGCTATCACAAAACTTGTACTTCCATATATATTAATCCATACTAACTTTTTGAAACACATTATACTGTTATTTTGTGTTCTTTTAAGAGATGTATTTGTTTTCAGACGTATCCTTCAGAATTGTGTTGCAATAGTTGAGTGTCTTCATGGAAACTTCACCGAAGTTCAGCGTTTGCGGTTTCTTTAAATTTGACTTTAAGCTTATTGTTAGTTATATCAATCTTTGTACTACATACATTATTGTTTCTACCTTCTTCCTGTGCTATATCGTGTTCATAAAAAGAGTCCCTGCATAAAGAAAGTCCTTATTAGAATAAATTGTATTGCTTTCAATTTTTTCTAGTACCACGCTAAATCAGAATTAACCTCAAGCTTGTAATGACTAGCTGTGATGTAGAAGACACTAATCTTTATGCAAACAGTATTTCATACTCTGACCTTGTTTTACAATTAATAATGGAGCGTCTAGAAAACTATCTGATACAGATAGTAAAAGAGTTGGGATCGGCACTAAAATATTATCAATTTATCAGTTTTTCTCATTTTTTTCAGTATTTACCATTTTTGAATCCTTTCCGTATGTCCAGATAAAATTTTAATAAAAGCTTTAGACTCTAATGAAACTAATAGGAAGACACAACAAATTTTTGAGCTTTTATGTTATGTTGTCATTTTAGAAATAGTGAAAAGGTTAACAAAAATAAGACTGAAGTAGGTTACCTATTGAAGGAATAAGAAAGAAGAAAATCCAAATACCGGAAAATATTATGGATGATGGGGTAAGTAAAATAATTAGAAAGGTTATGGAGGAAAAAGAACAGCAATATCAAAGATCTGGGGGAAAGTAATCAATTAAAGTTATTTTAGTGAGTATTTATCTACAAAACTAAAAACTAATCGCGTGTCTGGATTGGTTATATTTTTTCCAACTATTTTTACTTTTATTTTCTGATAAACATGCATGAAGAAAGTAGTTTTTCGATTAAATATTTCTTATTAATGTATCATTTGTTAATTTGTTAAATTTGTATTAATATTATGTTTTAATAAGCAAAGGAAAATATTTATATTTTAATTTCGCTAACAGGAAATTTTGATTCCTTATTGAGTAAAATTCTTTATCCATTTTTTAAATAAAATTAAATTCATTAATTTTTATTACTCTGCTCCTTATATTATATGTTTATATCAAACTTATACCGAACAAATAAGAAAACAGAATTTCTTAGTCTGTACCACAACATAAGTTTAAAAAGGAAAAGAAGTTTTGTTCACGTTAAACTTTTCACTCGTTTTTGTTATTTACGTTGTTTATTATCCTCACTTTTCAAAAAAATCCTATGCCTGTGTTATTTTTTTACCCCTAATGTTGAGTGAAATGTATTTTATTACATATTTTCATTAATAAATAGCTACGTATCCATATATCGCGTGCACCTAGAGCATTACATACGAACAATAAGAGAACGAGTTTACAAAAAATGGTATTTCTAATTTCTCAAACATTAATTGATTTTATTTATTCTTAATGCAACGTTTTAATTTTTTCCAGTTTTCCTGTTCATACTTAGTAATTGATTTATATGACATAATTATTTTCAATAACCCTGCCTTTTTTAATTTTACTCTACTATCTATGACAAAATTTCTCTCAGAAACAAACTTTTTTTTGACAAAGATAGATATTATAAATTTCAATATTGGAAAATAAGTTGTAATAATAAGAAAACTGTTGAGTTGAATTAACTACTTTTGTGAGAAATTAATGATTTACATTCAAAAATGTTGTTTATACTATCATCTATTAAGTTTCACTTTCGTAATATTATGTTATATTTTTAGACAAAAATTAAAAAAGAAAACATAAAAATCGTGTTCAATGAATTCCAATATTGACTGATTTAGGACTTTGTTCACCAATATTTTTTTTTTATTTTCCATTTAAAAAGAAGTAAAAAAATCATTTCATTACTCGGTGGTAATAGTTTTTACACAGAATTAATTTTTGTATTTTACTTTTCAATACAAAATATTTTTTTATGATAAGTATGAGTATTAAGCTAGTTTTTAGCGAGCAATGCAACTTTAAAAGACGATGTAAAGTTGTGGTAATTCTTGTTTATATTAGATTGATAAAATTAACAACGTTATTGTGATAGTGAAGTGAAATAGCAAAACTGCTACACATGAAATGTTCCTTTATAAATCATTATCTAGGAAATTCTGCGTTGAACAATAAATTCACAACATTCAAATTTACTACATAATTATGAACAAACAAATAATGTTGTTAAATACATATATATATATATATATATATATATATATATATATATATATATATATGTATATATATATATATATATATATATGTACATATATACATATATATATATATATATATATATATATATATATATATATATGTATATATATGGATGCACCAGCCCTAACAGTGTATCAGATTACATCCGATAACTACATTAAAATTTAAAATTGCATATTGAAATGTAAGTCATAAGGAAACCAAGGATCTCAGATTGCACCACTCATTTGCATTTTGTCACTCATGGCTACAGTGATGCAGATTATGCAAACGACAATGAAAACAGACCCTCAATACATATTACATATTCTTTAAGAATGACGCCGTACAAAAACTCGAGAGATCATTTATGAATAAAAATTGCTGCAAAATTTAAACAAAGGTTTATATTTAACAGAAATATTAAAGTCCTAAAGGAATTAAACTTTAATTAAGCTTTAAAAAGAGAGCATAAATATCACAAAAAACCTTCAGGTAAAGAATGTGACAAGTCCTCGGTGGAAAATGCAACTATTATGTGAAAATAATTTACGAAAGCTAGTAATTTAGATGCACGTGTAATTAAAACAAATAAATAATATCGAAATGTTTTCACATAATTTTCGAATTTTTAGCTTTATAGACTTTTATGTTTGTGTATGTATTATTAAAATGAATCAAATGTTACAAAAATTGTCTGCCTCTCTCTCTGGTATGTCTGTTTCTTTTCACTTCTGGATGCTCACTAAAAATAACTTTTTACAAATTCAATCACTAAAGGTGTAAAAATGGGGATAAAAAAAGCTCTCAAATAAAAATAAGAAAAAACATGTTTCAACGTTTTTAGAAAATGTTAATATTAAATGGCAATTACAGGTGATTAAAATAAAATGTAGTAAGTGTAATTTTTTGCCACGGGCAAAACCTGAATGGGCAAATAGTTTTTAATGATTGTCGTTTTTGAAACGTTTTAAAAAATATCAAGGATAATATTTTCGTCATTTTAATTTTAATACTAGTTCAATTTACTCAACAACGTACCCACTACTATTTATCATAATTTCAGCAGAAATGCAATATATTTATTTTTAATAAGATTATTATTAACTGTATTACAACACCCTTATAAATTAATGAGAAGAGAAAATCAAATAATCCATATGGTGTTAATTCATCACAAAGTGCAGCTATCCGCCTAGATTTTATAACTAAAATATCTTAGGAAAATTAATTACTTATAGTTAACATGTAGAATTGAATATAAAGAAAGAGAAGCAATGAATGCATGACTTATCTGATGCAATTTACTTTTTTGTTACAATTTAAAGTCTGTAAAAACATCTTACGCTTAATTACTACGAACCTTAATTAATTTTACGATCATTAATAGCCAAAATAACATATTGATTGTTAAACCCCTTATCAAGTGAACTTATTTCGATATTAGAAAATGGCTTACTGAGTTAGCCGAGAGAACTAATATTTAATTTATGATAAAATGTCCTTTTCTAAATTTCCTGAATTGCGTCGCTATGCAACATTAAACTGATAAAAAAAATTATATGATGAACAGACGGGATATTATCGATTTCAATTATGTTTATGTACGAATAAATTTGATTCGTTTCAAAACATTTGGTATCAGAGATTTCAAAATGAAACATAATTTTGTTTTATTGGAAGTTAATTGAAATATTTACTTCGACTGATGTCAAATAAAGGCACTATTACAAATCTGGATCACGATCTACCCATATTATGTGAAACGAAAATTTTGTGAAATGAAATAAACTATATAATGGAGGTAATTGATCTTCCTGATGATATATCAGTGTGTCAGCGAGTGTCAAATTCAACGATTTTTGAAAACAAATATTACTCATAAATACAAGAAGTGAAAAATGTCTCGAAATGGTTAGTGTAAACAGTGCATGCGTGCGGCGAGTTTTGGGAGAATATGGCCTGCGCATTATTGTGCGCTTAAATTATATTTCCTTAAAAAGTTATCATACTTTTAATACAGATAATTAAAATAATCATAACTTGATTAATAAATGTCGTAACATCTCGATAATTGAAATAAATTTAAATTCAAGTATTTGGAACTTGCAATTATACCGAACTACGAAACGAATTTTTAAGAATTTTGAAAACCAGAGGAAATGCCTATTAAAATAAAATATCCAGTTGCTGGCCAGATAATAAACACAATTTTTATTAGGACTTTGTAGCCAAGCTTCAAATTAGGAATAACAACTACTATGTCAATAATACAAGACGTATGTAACTCAATTAACATTTTTATGCCTACAACAACTACGAGAAAAATCACAGATGAATTCAATAACAAATGAAAATATGTCAGCTACATAGGCGCATTAATGTGAATGTAATGCCATTTTCCGATGATGGTTCTCTATATTTTAATTACAAAAAGCACTTCTTTGACTGTGCTTCATGATAAATGTGAAGCGGTTGATACGGGCGTTTGTGTGGTAGAATAAGTGGTGGCGCAATTTATTCATCCTTACAATTACTAAGATCTGAAAAATTCAACAAAACGTTTTAAAGGATAAACCGTTATTTGAGACTGAATAGAATGGATAATGTTTTTATAGAAGACGTGGAGTTTTCTTTGAAACTATTAAAATCCTTTCCGAAGACCAAAATAAAAAAAAATAAAAAATTAAGATATTCAAAAAATATATTTTTAACCCAAAAATGTTATCAATCTGATATTACCGATGCACACAATTCATAATATTAAAGAAATTCTAATACAAATTTAAACTACAATGATCAATACAAGACGGTGCAACAGAGCGCCGTAAATCCAGTGGTCATTTCAGCATCAAACATAAAGTTCCGGATAATACATTCATCCACTTTCAATGAAGAAATAGCAAAATTTGACCACTCGTTAATTGTTTACGTTACTACAGGTACACATGAAAACACCAATGCCGTGTCACATTCCTTATGTTTGCGTCGACGATTAAAATAAGTCATCAAAATGATAGATTCGTTTTTATTCAACGTCCTTAAAACTAATGATCAAAGTTGTTAATACTGATGACATATTAATATTTACACCACCTTTATGAAGATTCGAGTGCACAAAATATTAAATATAAATGAAAAATGTAATATGTTTCATTTAAAAAAAACAACCTCTGAATGTTATCTTGTTACTCTTTGAAGTAAGAAAATTTAGGATGTCCGTAAAATATATTTCGATAAACTAAAAATGAAATTTTTACCTTAGTGGTTTGTAATTACTAAAATATATTAAATATGTTTATAGTAATTGCTGCAGAGGAAAGAGAAAATAAAATGAAGGGTAGCGATATATTCATATGTTCATGCATTAGTGTAGCGGTAAAGCCGTACTAACATTATTTATCGTATTGGTGTGGAATGAACAGGATTTCGCGTTATACATAATATGAAAGAACAGGATGTGTGTATAATAGTTGCTATTCTCACTAAGTTAACCCAGTGCTATGTTCTTCAAGAGTATATAAACTCTGTTTCTTTACGATTTTTCGTTCAGTAGTTTCCCAAAATCACCTTTTCACACATATTGGTGATATCCTTGATCCATCCATCCAAAATGTGAAAGTGTTTTTGAGTTTTTCTTTATTATAGCCCTTTCAAACGATTTGGTACAAGATAAGTACATACAACAACAAAAAAATAAGTTTTAAGCTATAAAAATGCCATATGAATAATTCAGAATGCTACTGCAAAATATGATGTGATCTATTAATGTATTACAAATTTCAAGTTTTTAAGTCAAATGGTTTCTGAGAAATTAAGCTGTGATAGATATACAGACACGTGAGTGATTTACTGAGGAAAACGTTTTTCCTTTTGAGGTTTGGATGTAAGCCAACTATGGAACTATTCACGATTAATATTTTTTTGCAAGGCAAATGGCTTTAGACATGGCGCATATTTAAAAAATATAACAACTAGGCCATTTGATAAGCTAGTTTTTCTACAAACTTTCTGAAAACTTCTAAAAAACCCTTTCTTTCATAACATAGAGTACGTTAGGTTTGACCCTTTAGACATTCACCAATGTCACCTCCATCTGCTTCCAAAGTATCTTAACTACAGAAAATAACATGTCGAAAAAATATATACGCAGGTATATCAACTCAACATTTCAAAATAACCCACCACAAAACTAAAGGAGTATTCGGCTTAACCAATGAAGTAAGCAGTAAATCGGTGCGCTTAGCTGATCCGAACCTAAAAAAACAGTGCCTAATTAGAGAGAATTGTACGGAAATTTTACCTATGAGCAACGATAGGAGATGCTTGCCTTATGTATACTCATCCGTTTGTAATATCTAATAAGCACATGTCTACCATTATTCATAAAACAAATGAAAACATATAAAAAGTGTTTGCAAAATATTAGGACATATTTTCTCCATGAAATAAACATTTATTCAGACTGGACTGTATGATAACGCCTGATGGTTACATATTCATGTATGTCAGGAATATAATGGTAATGACAAATGGTAGGAAAGTAATTATATTAAAATTTGGAAAAATTCTCGATACGACTTAACACAAACATAACTTTTTGAGGGACATATTAAATGAAAAATACTAAAATATATTAAATATCATAAAATGTTATTAATTTAAAAATAATTTTTATTCAGTTTATTTCTAATTTCGCACAAAGGGAATCCTTGAAAAGTTTGAAATGACGTTAAATTTTATCCGTCTGAAAACGAATTTTGTATCATTGGTACATTTCTGATTCCCCATAGGTGCAAATTTTTATCATTTATATCCACATTTTTATACCCTTTCAAATTATTTCCGTATACGTGTAAATGGTAAGTGGACTGATGAAAAAGGTTTAATATGTATTATAAGAGATAAGATTGAATTATTAAAGCACAACATTTCTAAGCAGATAATTCAAAATAAAAGAATCTAAAAAAAGTTAAATATCATTTCATTAAAATAAAATTTAAAAAACCTGAAAAATACCAATTTTGAACAAATCAGAAAATATTAGAGATTAACATTTAATCTTTCGCGGTAGCCAAAAAAGAAGAAATATCTTTTTGAGTTTTGAATAAAATGAATTTTAGCTGATAATTTTATTTCAAACTTTATTTGAAACTTGCTGAAAATTGTATAGACGTTTATTAGACATATTTTAAAATAAAATTTAAAGAAAATTTCTTACTTTATTAAAATTCTAGTACACCCAGGATTGCATGGGAGTAAAATTGTTCTGCAAGTTAACCTAATAACTTTAATTGCAAGTTTAGTATCAAAAGCTAGTATCTAATATTTCGACAGATTTATGAAACCCGTAATTAAATGATGGAAATGGGGAAAGGTGGATGAGTCCATACAATCTAAATATTTTTTAAGCCAAATATTTCGAAGACGGGATCTCAAAATGAAAAACGAGTAAAAATTAAACTCAATTCATTTTACATTACTCTGTTAAATACTCAGTGCAAAGTGCCAGAACAATTGCTTTCGTCTACCTATTACGTGTGAAATCAAACGTAACTTAGGAAAAATAATTTATTTGATGTCTTGACATATTTTAATTAAGATCATATGAAACAAATACTTGTAAATTTTTATATGTTGTAATATACGATCAGACAAACATGACGATGTTATAACAATCCCTTATTTAACTACGGATCACCAAAAACTAATAGAATGTTACTAAGCCGTTTGTATGTGTCACTAATTTTACTAAATTCGATGTCAATAATTATGCTAAATACTTTTAATTTGTTCATTGCAACTAAACAACAGGGATATTTTTTTTTGCCGAATATTTTAGTAGAATGTTGGATTTGTTTCATCTGAATGTATTCATTTATTTTAATATAATTTCAATAACTTACTTTGTACATTTATATGGAATCGGATATGGTTAACTTAATTAAATTTAATTTTAGTGTACCGTTCCCCTTGATTTACCTCTACTTCTTTTCATATTATAGCTGAAAATCATTATACGTTCAAGGTCTTTGCGGGTGCTCAAAATGTTCAACATTTTTTTCACATGACAATAAAAGACGGGAACATGACCACCGTATTTTAAGATATTTTGTTGAAATTATGTGCTTGTCCAGCACTGCATTGTGCTGTATAAGCACAATTTCGTAAAATTTTAGATTTTGTGTACACTTGTGACTTCCTGCTTTCATTATTTTTATACCATTAATAATTAAGAGAATTTTTTAACTTCTGTTTAAATTCATCTCCGCGATTTGTGTATATACATATAATATAAAATTCTAAGTTCTAGATTTAGTATTTGTAGTAGTAAATAAACCCAAACTTATATTTTTGCGAACATGAAAAGCTGGGTTGACTTTTTACGTGATAACTTGAACTTCAATTTATTTTTTATAATCATGATTGCAGGATCTTTGACAAAAATTACAAATTTCACCGTGCGTAAATATATATTATAACACCAAGGTTGATATCCAGTTTAGATTTATTATTTACCCTAGTTTTATTATTATACTATCTTAGTTGTATTCTATTTAGTTATGAATTTATGAATATGATTTGCGTAGCCCAGAGTATGTTTATTTTTATTTAAAATTTAAATTCAAACAGGAATTTAAAAATATTTCCAGACTAAGTGTTTTCATATGGACCTAAGAAAAGAGGACAACATAAATGCCGCAGGTCATAGAGAGAAGGTAGTGAAAGACGGTGATTCGATAAATCTGGACGCATGACTTGTGACTTAGAAAGGACGAGTGGTTCAATCAATTTTATTTAGAGTTCAACCTGACTTGATAATAGATCGATCATATGCTACAAGAAAAATAATGTTTACTCTCTGCATAATCCAGCCAATAATATCTTCGTTACACAATTAAAAAGCAGATATGATATTGACTTAGAATGCTATCAAAGATGGGGCGAATGAAATGGATCGAATGGTGATGTCGCACAATGTGAAAAGCAGAATGCAATTTTGGCTTCTTGGTTATTATTAAATATCATTGACATGAGTGTGATGATTTTTTTCATTATTTGAAAGAGGGTGGATCAGAGAAGCAAAAAAGAATCGAGAAGTGAAAAAAGGTCGCTCATTATTAGGCAAAAAATTAGCTGGCTTCAACATAGTAGTATCCATTATGAAAAAACTAGCTGGCTTCAACATAATAGTGTCCTGGAAAATTGTTATGACATCATTTAACAAAAAAAGAAAATGATATTGTAATCGACGACGAAAAAGAGAGAAGAATAAACATTAAATCCTGTGAATGTATTATATATTTGTGTTTTAAACATTGGTTTTAAATATTTTATGGATTTATAGAAAATTGTGACATCTGTCATTTTCTACATATTGTAACAATTTTTTTCTAATAAAATCTTGAACACTGCCATGCTACTCGATAGTTCAAATTTACTCAGAATCATACTGTATGTAAACCTTTAATTAGTCGCACGAATTTTCTTATCGACAAGCAAAAAAAGAGTTTCACATTTGCGTATTTGAACACAATGTTCACCTTTACAAAAGGTCTATAGTCAAAGACTCATATTGTAGGTAAATATTGTGAGCTTACATTATATGCTTTGACGTGTATCAAATTTAGCATAGAATCTTAAAAAAATAAATTCATACCATATATTAAGAAATTCAGTCTTGGAACCCAGATAACTAAGATACAACAATTATGTAGGATATGAACAAACTGACGAATGTCGGCAACAATCACATTCCGAAGTCGAAAAGATGGCAAACGGTGAAGGTGTCCTTGTCGCCTCTTTGAACGATCTATTAAAGTGAATCAATTGCGTCGTTTAGATCAGGACCTTAAAATCGAAAGATGATTTAATAATGTGGAGAAGATATCTTACGAATAAAATAAACAAAAGTGAATAAACCTGTAAGCAGCGTTTATGCGCAGTAAATTAATCCAAGCATTATACGTTAAACACGGTGACTGTCTAATATGTAAAATACCATGAAACTTTCTATAAATATTTGTGATATTATACCCATGTTATTTATAAAAAAACAACCAATGGAACGTTAAACCTTAACAACTACACGTTTACTACGTGTGTACATGTATTAAGAAGGCCGCGTAAAAAAAAATATAATTTGTTAATTGAATTTTGAATTTTCAATATTTGTTTTCTTTTCCATATCTTCGTACTTAAAAGATAATTGAAAGTATACATTTAATAAAGCAATGAAGCAGCAGACGAAAATATCGATTAGAACCCGTTATAATTCATTCGTTTATATTATCACCTTTCATTTCAATTGATATTAAATATTAATACATAATGAAGTAACCAATTAATTGCCAGTAAACCTTATCGAAACTATATGATATGCGTTGGAAAAAATGGTGCTAAATTTTCGGTGTTTTGTGAGAACATACTCAAATTTTTTAAGACCTTTAAATAGAAGTTTCTCGCGGTTTCCACGGTTTCAGTATATGCATAATACCATCTGCATTGAGCTACGCCCGATTTAATTATACATTGTGCGCAGAAAGCACCATTCTTTGTCTAAATGTTTTTGCTGCAAATTTTAATTATTTCCACATAGGTACTGTGTCTTGGCGTTCAAACTGTGAGCGGATTTTGGTTTGATTATTTACTTTCATAACCGTTTTTCTAAGTTCTACATTATTAAATTATTAACTGTTCTCCTTATTACATATTAATTATTTCGTTTAGTAAATAAGAGCGAGGGATTGAAACAACGAAGACATGATGTCTCCCGACACAAGAGTATAAGGATGTGGCGATAAAAAAAAACAACGACGCTTGTCGAAATAAAACCTCAGATTCATTAAATTACGCCGAAATGTATTAAGAATCTACATCGAAATGTGATGCAGCGTAGATTTTCGATGTTTGCTAAAAACAGAAAATGTGAGTAAGATGTTTGTCCGTTCATGTTTACAGTTACTGTACACAGGCAATTTATTATTACTGTATACTAGGCTTTACATAAATTCAACTTGATCTTGAGGTTGATCGATGGTCCATCACGTAATCGACGAATACTGTAACGATTATTAAATCGACGGCGTGCTACAGACAGCGAAAATCCACTCGAAATATACGCCTCCACGGCAAAAGCGCGGTGCTCTACACTCCACTGTTCCATGGCTACTAAAACATCCGCACCGCTTGCGCTTCTAACGACGCCCCCCGCTTACGTGTTGCGTTCAGAAACTATGTTTGTTCAAACTTTGAAATCTGCCACTGGACACACTGTATTTCCAGAATAAGTGAATACTTTATTGACGCAATTTTATTTTGTGTACATGAAACATTTGCCTGCTTTGCAATAGTTTTGCATTTGCCGGCTTTGAAATCTAATTAAATGAACCTTTTCAAATCTTCACCTGGTAATTTTTATTGATACCTACTTACGACATGTTTACGCTCATTACTTCTCTGTTTTCCTTTCTCTTTTTATTATGCACAGATAATCGATATTTTATTATTTTTCTGATCTCTTTAATTGAAAATACTTTATTAATTAGAAATTTTTGTTATTTTTCATAATTTACTCTTTCTCGCCATTTATATTATCGCTCGTCCTATATTTGGTGTTATCGGTTGTTTTATTAGGTGTACTTAATATTTGTATGACAGATATGAAATATTAGATTCTTAAAAGTAAGTTTTTGCTATTTAGTTTATTTGACATCTTATCGATCGGGACATCTTTAAGTTTGACACTACACAATCTGGTTTCCATGGGTTTACTTTGACAGTTTTCGCTAGTTTTTCTACCTTTATCTTTCTTATGAGTAATTGCAATAATTTCTTGTTTTTTATCGGTTCTTATTACCATTTTTTACTACTTTTGTTTTCAATGTATAACGTTTTCCTTTTTTTCAAAAATTCTTGTTATGTTCTTATTGTTTGAGCTAAGTAGCTTCTAAGAAGCCAATAAAATATATTTTCCTATTTAAAATTTTGTGCTTTTATGTCAAAAGTAAACTGCTATAAAAGTTGTCTCTATAGCGCATATTCACTTCTTCCGTCGATCTTCCTAGTAATTCGACACTGACTGGACGGGCTCTACCAACTTTATTGCTGTTAATTATTTATTTCATTATATATGTGTATATATATATATATATATATATATATATATATATATATATATACTTTTACTCTATATAATGTATCTATAAGAAAATATGTTGAAGAAAATTCACCAAGTGTTACGCTGTACTACTATGCTTGTTTTAATGCCTAAATCTTTATAAAGTTGGTTCTCTCTGCAAACTTTTTTATCACATTCAATACATATTGAACTATGTAAGACTGCCCACTGCTTAATTTAACGTTATCTGAAATATATCAAAATTTATGAAATGTCTGTTTCGGTTGAATATTATTTACAACTGAGCTTTCACAAACTGAGCTTATTATTATTATGTTTATAAATTAAGCTTATAAATTGAAATTTTGAACGAAACCTTAATTTTATTTTTAAAGACCCACACAATAATATACCATTCAATGAGCGAAACAAAATTGGTCCTAATTTAACATGTTTGACGGGGTACCATAATTTTTATATATTTCGTTATATTTTAATTGAGATCTCAGTATGAAGCGTAACTCATAAAATTGCATTCATGTAGCTGTAGAACTTTAAAAACCGTAAAGTTATGACAGACATACGAATAGACCGACAACTAACGGGACGAAATTAAATCTGCTTCTCCTATAACATTTATATCCACGTGGTTAATTTTAGGTTAAAACTATTACTATGTTGGTATTCTAACATCAAAAAACTGTAATTGAAAATTTGTAAATTAGAAATGAGATATCGACCCATTTTAGGTACCAGTGTGATTTTTATTTCAAAATATTTTTTATTCATATTTAAGAATCATAAATTTACTTACATTCAACACATTTTTGCATATAATAAAAATAAAAATTTTATACATATTTTTCAGACTAACTTCTAAAAATTCATTTGAATAAATATATTAGTTTTAATACAAATAATTAGCACCAATATTTTCAATAATCAAATTTTATTAATCAAATATTGTCCAAATTTCTAGTTTTTCCTTTCCGTTAACCCGGTATTGTAGGAAATAAATAATTTTTGCACCGGGTCTCCTAAACCGCTTTAATGGTTTTGAATCAAAACCGTGTAATTTCTATACATCAAACCAATAAAATTGAAATTTGTCTGGTACAAGTCTAAATAATTTTTTTCGAGGTTTTGAAAGATTAGATTTAAATTTTAAAAGAGAATATATTGATAACGGGGTACGATTTTACGAATTCGGATATAAGTCATGAAGCGGGTCCGGTACCCATAATCAATTTAAGAAAAGTTTGAAATTTTTTCATTTTTGCTCTCAAAGGTTTATATGCGTAAAAAAGGTTTAAACAAATATTTACGGACGATTATACAAATAATATAATTTAATTATTAGAAAGAAATATAATTTCAATAAAATTCTATGTCAAGGTTTTGTACTGTGGAAGCAAATATATGTAATAAAATATTAACAATTGCTTTTTGTCACTTTGAACTTTTCCAAAAATTTTTGTTTTCTGATTAAAGTTATGCACGTACAAATTCTAATTCGTTTTGATACTATTTATAATATAAAAATACTTTTCTACGGTTACGTGGACACGTACTCTGTTTCGTTTACTTACATAGGCGACAAAATAAATAAATAGGTACACAAACAACAAGGATTAAAAAAATATTATTTATTATTTATGTTGTGTTAAGGAGAGATTGGTACCTTATATAAAAAAGAAAAGAATATATGTAGTGTTTCCAATAATTTGAGAAATATCTTCAGCCTCCGCACTGGCTTCAGAGTTTTAGATTCTGGTGAAAAATCTCAATAAACTTGTTTTTTACACTTATTCTAAATTAAGGGTAAAAAGGTATTGAATGATGTACCATATGTGTTTCAGATATGGCAAAATACACTTTAATTCAAAATAAAAAATTAAGTTATCATAAACTAATAACAAAAATATTTTCAATTTTCTCGCAAATGACATTTTTTCTCAAATTTAGGCTTTTTTTCGTGTTTCCATTTCGATTTTTGTGGCCTTTAATCGTGATTTGTTTGTGTATTGAGAAGTAGCAGTCTCCGTTGTGATCTTGATATCCCGTTTTCCAGCTTGAGTATGCCACGGAACTCGTAAGAAAAACTGATAATCTTCATTACCAGAGTGGACAATTTTTTCTTATTTCTCCATTTGTTACGTTTATTAGAATCGGTGATTTAGTGAATTTACTGCGTCTATGTAGTTTGTTGCATTAACATTCACAACTAGTATTTTGAAACGCCTCGATTTCGAAATTTTAGCCATGCTGCGTATTTTAAAATGAACCGGGCTACCAGTTCACGAATGTGTTTCCTTTTATCAGTAATCTTAGCTAGTAAGACTCTTCAGGATGTGCAAAGTATGCGTTTTATTATTATTTAGAATTGTATCGAGTTTAGTTATTTTATTACCTTCACCATAATAATCCTGTCTTTTACCCTTATGTGGCCGTCATCGTTTGGTAAGTGTGAGTACAGCTACAAGTGTAAAAGTGGATCTAAGCAAAAAATAAAGTATTTCAATAATTATATAGTAGCCTTATGCTTAATATTATTATTGTTCCATACATTAAGGATACGCTACTGCATTACTATGGGTACGTGCTCTATTATTGACTAGCACACCAGTTCCCAGTTTTGAGGATAAAAATAATAACAACTAGGGTAATTTTACAACAACTTTTTGAAAAGAGTGTACCTAAACATAAAAATGGTATCACATTTTAATTTCTAAATTTTTTTTATGATCTAAATCTGTCTTATAAACTTGACACGCATGTTCTTTCATCGATATATAGATAGATATATGTACATGACGTATATACATACGTATGAGGACAGACTACGGATTTGAATTCTTAACCAATTTGGTGATTTATGTTACAGTGGTTTACTTTTTATGAAAATTTTTCACAAAACTCCCTTTTTTGTGCTCGCGAATATTCTCCACTTTCATTTTGTACGAAAGTCATAATATTCTTGCCATTTCTCTTTGGTTCCTGCTATTTTTACATATAATTTTTTTTAGATTTTTACTGGTATTTTTTATTAAATATATGAACAAAGGAGTGACTGATAATATGTTAACCATCAATGTTTGATTCTTTACTAGTTACGATTAATCAATATGAACTTATCATTCTACTTATGTATATAAACAGGGAAATGTTTTAATACGATATTGTTGCCAAAAATACACACAAACTTATTAACTACGATACATAACATTATTCTTAACTATAAACTAAGTATATACATGTATGTAAAGTTTTAATTAGAATACAGTTTATGAAATAAATTAAACAAGGTCAACTGGGAAAGGCGTCGTTTAGCGTTGGATGTGTCGACTGGCCTCTGTCGCGCATTTTGGTCGAAAAATGACATAAAAGACTTTTGCAGGCTTCCATTTACAAATTTTTCCTATAACACAATAACGCGATTATGACTAAGTCAAAATATGGCCATAAGTGCTTCATTCAATGCTTAATCCTGAGACTTCTCACATCAACGAATAATAATTTGTTTTATATTTGTACATGTCAAAGTATTATGACACAAAAATTGAAGTAGCTCTAAGGAAATGGAACCACGTTTATGCTACATCATCATCTTAAGATTATAAAGCAAACACTCTAAACATATATTGTAAGCACTCGAAAAAAATATTTTCAACATATCAGTAAACTTAGCATAAAAATATTTTAAAGTAGAAATTTCTTTGCAAAGAAATTCAATCATGTAATCCAGACAATTGAGATACAACGATTATATAAGATATGGGCAAACTGACAAATTTAGGAAACAACGACATCCTCAAGTCAAAAAGGCGCCACACGGTGAAGACGCCCTTGTCGCCCCTTTGGACGATTTCTTGAAGTGATTGTACTGCGTCGTTTAGATCCGCACCTTGAAATCAATATGCAAATTATTAATGTGGAAAACTTATTACACGAATAAAATAAATTCAAATAAACAGAAGTACGGACAAATACAGATATTGTACGAATAAAATATATGCATATAAATACAATACGCGTACAGGCATGATGTGAATTCAGGCCTTGTATTCAATAAGCTAAGAATTGAGACAAAACGATTGCTATGATTAAATCTATGGCTTACACGAAATTATATTGCTAACATTAAAATGTTCCACCCGTTTAAGGCCATTATGATATGTTAATAATTACAAATATATTACAATAAAGTTTATCTATTGATGCAACATTTTTTCAATGAAAAACATAAAATTAAATTGAGTTCAAATTGAAATTTTCCTGCATCTAAAAAAACGTGGTTTAATGACAATCAAAGCTAATAAATACATGGTATGAATTCAGGTCTTGTATTCAATAAGCTGAGAATTGAGACACAACGATTAAATGCTTAAATCTATTAATTACACTAAGTTATATTGCTAATATTAAAATTTTCCAAACATTTAAGGACATTATAATATGTTAATAATTACAAATATATTATACTAAAGTTCATCTATTGACGCAATATTTTATCAATGAAAAACATGAAATTAAATTACGTTCAATTTGAAATTTTCATGCATCTAAAAAGCGTGGTTTATAATATGTATGTAATATAAATAAATATCGATCTATAGATATATATGTAATCAAGAAACCGTCCAGCGTTGGAAGTATTGTGTAATAGCCCCTGAAGGGGTATTTTCAAAATATTATTTGTGGTTAGTAGAGCATGAAAATTTAATACAGTTTTTGTAATTCAAAATTGAAACAGCCTTGAGATATAAAAAGCAATGCAAATGTGAAGGTAGTTATAAACTTATTTTTCTTTCAAGCTTTGTAAGCTCTCCGACTGAATTAATATTTACCATTAGAAAATTCTGCAAAAATAATTTTGTATTTTTTGTTTTTCTAATTTTTTTTCATGTATATATACATTTTCTTTTTTTTATAATTGTTATTTTAACGGTATCCAGTAAAAAAAATTATGAAAAATAGTAATTTCCATTTTTATTATTCATGATTAAAAAAATTGGAGAAAATATTTTTAAAACATTTTGTAAAAGAAAATATTATGTTTAGGTTCCGAATTTCATTAGTCCATAAGAAAAATTAATCTAAAATGGCTACATAATGGCACTTTTTAAAATTAATTAAAGGGCGGCTCAATTTCGAGGCGCAAAAGCTTTTCGTAATATATCTTTGGGAGATGGGGGGAGGGGGTTATTTCACTACATCCATCACGTTAGACCATTTGTATTTAATTTTTTGAAAAACTTTACACTCACTCATGTCTGGTATAAATTTCAACATGATGATGTTTATTTCCAATTCACGAAATTCCAGAACCAACTTTTCGCAATATGCGCAGACTACTGCGAGAATAATCAAATAAATTATGGTCCATTGTAAGACATTTAACATCCAGAACTGAAAAAATATCTGCAATACGAAATAAATATTTAAAATAAGTTAATTCTTCGACAATGGAGGAAATAGCCATTCTATTATAACTTAAAACAATTATAACTTAAAACTTATAGTCCAAAATATGACAGCATACTTCTGGAATAATGATACTCTAGAATAAACTAAATTTTTAAAATCGTCCTTAAAATTTGAAAGTACACAGAAAAACTTTACGTCGAAATTTTTGTGCACTTTAAAATTTTATGTAGTTACTATGATTGTATTATCGATTAGAACTTGACACCCGAAAATGTAATTCCTATAATTATGTATTCGGCTCGAATTGTCGAAAAGGTTTTTCTGATATTGCAAAGGTAAAGAAATAGCAGCATGAAAAAGAATACAACTTCCATAATTAAGGTCGACAAGGCATATTTAATTGTGTTTGCAATATGTAATTATGGAAGTAACTTTAAATACACAGTTTTGTCTTTGGCTTCCATCTAATTACAACTAAAGTTATTCTACGCAAAATTATTCCTGCGTAGATATTTATAAACATTTTTAGGACTACACGCCACAAACTATTTCTAGATGCAAACTTCCTGTAAATTTTAGAATTATTTCTGTATTTAATTTTCTCAGTAAAAATAAACAAATCACAAAAATCTCGGATCCAGAGTACATACGATTATGAACTATTACATACGATTATGAAATATTACAGGGAGCTTTACTGTGCACTAGAGCAACCGACGTCTGAATTTATACAAATATGTATATACTCTCATTTGCAAATAGGACGAATGAATTTACGAACGGATACGTCTTATGTAACTAATTTCGAAACAAATTTAAAATTTGAAAATATTTTAATAAATTTTCCTTTACATTTATAGTCGAGAGAGTAAATAAGAGAGCAAGGAGAGAAATACATGAAATAGATATTTACTTTCAGATGGGCATTATAAACAACTCAAGAAGAAAAAGAAGCTTACTGTAACATACTAAACCTATATTGGTCTCCATGGATATTTGCCAATAAAATCATCATGACCGACAGTATTAAGCAAAGGTGTATTTTGTTTCCATCCTTATTCAATCTAAACATCAGTAATGGATATTATACCCGAAACATATGTAGTCCATTCACGTGTTCAGTGCCTCGTCTTCGTAGTTTCGGATGACACATAGTTTAAATGTCAAAAAGTTTAAAATGTCAAGAAAGTATCCAAAATCAATTCGCAAATCTTGATAAGTAAAAGATTTAATGCGACATGATGTATGAAGTGAACATAGTCAAGGTGGTTGAGAAACAATTACGTCAGTTTACTTAAATACATTTAAGGAAACATTTAATTTCTTGTGGTGTTTGTTATATTTTGCAAGAAATTTAAATTTTATTTTCGTCAATTATGAGACCTAATCGTCAAAAAAATGCATTTATACCTGCCAGCTTAGTCCTCTCAATAATATTAATGTTTTGAAAACAAAACCGTTTTTGTTTAGCCCCTATTTCCTCAGAGTATTTCTAACTGAAGTGTTGAAAGAGAATTATGAAAGAGCATCACCCTTTTGTAGACCATTTTTAGCAAGAAAGGATTCTCATAAATAATAAATGATTTTAACTCTACTTTCAATTTTTGTGCCATTCCTGTGTCGATCAACTTCTTTTGAATTTCAAGATGAAAGATAATTTCTAAAAATTTTTGAAAGCAATAAAGCTGTTTAGACATATTTTAGGAAACCAACTAAGTAAATTTTCTCTCGTAGCAAAAAAACATTTAAAATCACCCGATACTAAGAAAACAGAATCATCTCAACCGATAAGCTTCAAAACTGGATTATTAATTTATTTCAGACTTTGTTTACGTCTTAGTAATCACAGAATGTTCACACCATGAGCCTTTTACCACCCGTTGCAAAAAATGCGAGTTATTTCGTATATGGTGCATTTGTCAATGTTTTGAGGTAAAAATCATAAAAATAAGCACATTTAGTTTATTTTGTTTAATTATTGGTTGTTTTTATTTGATTTTTGTTTTGGCTGAGATTAAATTATACTTTTTAAGTGAGGGACACGCACGGTATACAATGAATAAACAAGACACACAAATAGCTTCGTGGTTAGAAGAACAGTCTGATTTTGAAGAACAAGTGGGTCACAAATTTAAGAGAAAATGTATCTCAAAGTATCAGAGAATATGGACAGAGTGATCATAATACTAACGCAGAACCGTCAGCGGAAGAACCTAATAAGGATATGCCCCAAATTCTCGAGTGTCTCGGTAAATATCAATAATTTTACAGTCACAGCAGAAGTTGCTTCGACATTAAAGCATGATGGTAGAAAGACCACTTTGTCGTTACACGTGTAGATCTACTCTAACGCAAAGAAGTCGTAGTCATTCTCCATTTCATTCAATGTACAACAATATAAAGAAGCCGTCACCCCGCTCTCCCATTGCAGTTGCCTCCCAAAACCCATCTCGTCATTGCCGACGTTCATCAACAAGATCTCTTACACGATCGCCGATTAATAGACAGGTGAAGAATAACTGCAGCTGTCACAATTGAATCAAGTTCAAAGCGATGACGTACTAGAGTTCCTGTGTATGAAGGAAAACATGAAACTAAATCGCTAGTATATTCTCCAGCAAGACTAATATACGAACTAGGCAAGAAAATATTCTCATAAATCCCCCCCTCCCCGGAGTGCAAGATGAAGGTACTAAAAGTTCTTAAACATTAGAATGTTTTAATTTGTTTATTTCTAAACAAATGCTGGACGGCATCTTGTTACTCACCAATATACACATACTTACACATAAGGACAAGTTTTCGAGTGAGTAAAATACCAAAGAAACTGACTTGACTGAGATATCAATTCTAGTTGACCTTCTGCTTATGGTTGGGCTGAAAAAAATTCATCACCTAAACATCCATGGAAAGTAAGTTTAGATGATGGAGGGCTCCTAATATAGAATATATTGTCATTTTACCTACGGAGTATTCTTCTTTTATTTGATGTACTACATCAACTCCGTCTTTATTCCCATTGAAATAAATTATGATATCAGCTTTCTCAGGAGCACCGCTAGTTTCAGCGATCTCGTTATCATCATGTAAAGTTGACCATAGTAGAATCAATTTTTTTGCTCGTTATTAGGCATCTAGTAAAGTAGAACCTATTCTCACCAAATGCAAACATTACATATAGCTTAGCCATACTATTGGTAGCTAGAAAGTTTTATTATTTCGCAAAATGTCTCCTACAGTTTTTTGGCAGTTAGCAACCAGCTGATCAACAAGAAAAATATACGTAAAGTAAATATCCATCGTTATATTTCGGTCGGTATTCAATATATTTTTATCCATTCTTATTACCAAAGCACTTGGACTGTTATCAGCGCTGGACTCATACAATTCCAAGATGCTGGTATAAAATAGATTAGAGTCAACAAGAGCATATATTTTTATGGAACATTTTTAACGGATTTACTAGCCACGTAAACACGTAACTTGCAAAGTACTCTAACGACTCTAACATCTTTTTAATTCTACCGTTTACTCCTATCTGATAACACGTCTAAAAATTTGTGCCCAAATTTAAAAAAAAAATCCTTATTGCTGCCATATTATTAGTTTTCGCGTATTCTGCTCTAAATTTCACATCATCAAAACGAACATTCTTTTGGCAGAAAAAAGAATCTTGGCTTTTACATGACATATACATATATATATATATATATATATATATATATATATATATATATATATGTGTGTGTATATATATATATATATATACATATATATATATATATATATATATATAAATATAATTAATAACACTTACCCCTTGTTTCCATATGTTTATAATACTCTGAATGCTGAATATCGAAAAACAGAAGATAGAGGTCACGTAATGCATCATCTGAAATATGAATTAGAATATTTAAAGTCCATTTAATAAACAAATTTACGCGAGAAATTCAGAGAATACCACATATTACCTGGAAGTTAAACATTTTGTTCAATTTGTTACACAGGTTTGAAAATGTTATTATCGTGTTTGGTAAAACAGAAACATATTTTGTATCATTTTCAAGGTCAAAATAAACATTTCTGTTAGATAAGTTGTCCAGTGGTATGTTTATGCTCGATTCCTCTTTTAACGATAATTGTTGTCCGGCGCGTCTTAAATATACGTTGATGGTTTTTAACATCTCAATGAGAACGTTCTTAAGTATACACATCAATATCATTTCAAGGCTATTTGCGATCATAGATAGTTGTCTAATCAAAACTAAATAATCAAGTTTGGTTTCCGATAAAAATATATGATATCCTAAAATCGATAAGACTGTAATGAATATGAATGAAAAGGTTCCTATCATTGTTGATAGTTCAACTTTATTCATACACTTATTTTTGTAGTGATCACTATAATAAGATGAAAGTTCATCGATCGTTTTAAGCCACTCAGAGAATGCATTATTACGCCACGAAATATCAAACGTAAGAAGAAATGATACGATTACGAAACTTAAAATATAATTAGCACACTTCGGTGTGTTAGTATACAATAAAGATACCAGTCTATACGCGTTTGAGCAGTAAACTATATACACGAAAACGAGAAGCGCCATGCTATAAATCTGTTTAAGTTTCGTTTTCACGTATTTTCCATCATTTCTATTGGATATTCTATTAACGCCTAGAATTAATTGCGCAGTAAGTAAAATCGAAATTGAATTTTGAAAAATATTTCCTTTCGTTTCCATATCGTCGCGCTTGGTACATGAACACCAGGAGACGTGTAATGTGAAAATGAAACATTGGATAAGGATATCGATTAGGACCCATTATAGTTTATGAGTTGATATTTTTATATTTAATTTCTTGTATGAAAGGGTAAGATCCGATCGCGACCATGTCAATTGATTCTAATGGAACATAGGCGGTTGCCATGGTTCCTACGACTACGACAAATGATTGTCAAAGCTTTTAAAATAGAGAACCTTAAATTAAATTAAATTAACATTATAATAATTTCTTTGAGTACTTTCAACAATTTTCGTTCATTCATTAAAATACATCTCAGCTACAGCATACTTTCGACATTTCTGTCCATAATAATATCCTATTCGCAGCTGACAAAAATGAAGCTACTGCTTTTTGAATAATTTTGGTACTGCATAAATTTGTAAAATATGAAGAGCCAATTAGGGCAAAACACGTTATAATAATCAAATCCTTGATTCTAAAGTTCACATTTTTACAGAATTTCTAGGTGCGTATTGCAATGGTTATTTCGTTAAATTCATTATTTTCTTAGCAATCATACAAGTGTATATACAAGACGAGGATAGACGACGGTTACGTAAATTCTTCCGTATATTCCATACACAACAAATATATACTAATCATTTGAAGGATATAATGCATTAAAATTTTGGGAAAGGGTACCAAAGGGGCATAGAATGTCAAAATGGATTATTTTTCGATTTGAAATGAGACCTAAAAAATTGTTGATACAACTGAGCTCAACTAATTAGACAAGTGTTGATTAGCTCTTTGAATGTGTTATGATAAGCCTGTTAAGTACGAACTAAACTGTTAAGTACGAACTCACAAGAAACGTAATACAAGGTTTCCGTAGACTGTAAGGTATATCTGGATATTTAGGAGTGCATATTATTTCTGTTTAACCATTTATAAATATTTATTCAATTTAAAAAAAATGTAAATAAATTGCTTAATATATTTTTCTCAGACGCATTTTTCCGGTAAAAACTCAGTATAGCTATTATTCATAATTTTGACTTTTGCAATTTTGAAGAAAGGGGAAAGTACATTTTTTGGCAACATTTTCAGTAATATTTTTAGAGCTACATATATTCCATAAAAATAAAAAAAAATACGTTTTGAATACCCATAAATCTTTTTAATGACAACCTGAAAATTAATCCTTTTTTCAAATGATACAGACGACACACGAAATAAAATTTATATTTTTGAATAGTTTATTTGCTTACTCAATTATCCATATAATTATTTTTAATTCTCAACTACTGAGGTTAATATGCTTTGTATCAATGATAAATTTCAGGTTTCCGCGTCAAAGGGCTTCTGAGAAAAATAGCTGTGTTGCTGTGACAGATGCGTGAATGCTTGGGTGATCTTATTGAAGTTCACTTTTTTTATGCTGTTCGTGCATGGAACCCAAATATTTAAATAGCAAATATTTAAAAAAATAGATTTATTTTTTTAATCGTTGAAATTTATTAGAGGTCATATTCGAATTACGTTTTTATTTTGTCTGAACTAATTTAAGTATTTATGATATTTATGTGTAGAGTGTAGTTAATGTACAACGATTCAAAAAATATGTAATATTTCCAATTGAACTATAATTTTAATACGAGTTCTAACAAAATTAACTCTAATTGTTACATCATATTAATTGTTCATAATTTTTAAATTAGTACCTTTTCTTCATTATTTTTTTAACCATGAGCCTGTGCATGAGTGAGAACACAGTTTCTGTACATTAATTAGCGTTGTAATGCCGCCATAAGCTTCCCGACTAGATACATTTTCTCTATTAATTCTTTATCTGCGTAGATGCGGTAAATTTTGATTACGGTTCATTCTTCGTGCTTCAAGTAAACTTTGTTTATATAGAATATAGATAATCACCATTTTATAATAATCGCGATTAGTACCGGATGGTCCAAAATTCCGTTAAGATTTTAATCGGCAGCTGCATCCAGCAGCGTGGGAGAGGTGGAGCGGGCGAGATACGGAATGTTGCCGATGGGAATTTAATGCCAAGGCGTCATTCAAGGAGAAACAACGCGCGTTCTGCGTACGCAAGTATTATCGAAACAACGATTTTTTGACGCTAGCGCAACGAAAATTTGGGCGCATTACATTATACGGCATAAACATAAAACTTCATCGATTCATCGATTAAAAAATGGGTCCAGAACTTTGAAGAAACTGGTTCAACAATAGATAAACCACGATCTGGTCGACCTAGAACATAACGGGTTTCCAAAAACATAGAGCATGTTAGAGCGTCTGTTCATGAACAACGTGGTCTCTCTATTCGAAAGCGGTCTAGCGTCTTAAGCGTATCTAGAACATCTTTAAACCGCATTCTACACAAGGATTTATATTTGCATCCGTACAAAATCCAAATCGCTCAGCAGTTAAAGCCTCAAGATTATGCTCACAGACTGCAGTTTGCTAACGAAATGCTAGAGAGGTTCGCCAGCTTTAACAACTTTTTTTTTCAGACGAAGCTCACTTTCACCTAAATGAAAATGTAAACAGACCAAACTGCTGACATTGGAGTGACACTAATCCAAAATTAAACATCAAAAACCCTTGCATACACCCAAGGTTACTGTATGGGCAGCTTTATCAGCAAAATGCATTATCGGTCCATATTTTTATGAAGATCAAAGAGGAAACGCTGTTACAGTAAATACAGAGATATTGCCATGCTACAGAACTTTTTTGCTCCAGCGCTTCAGGATTTTGATGGTTTCAATCAACGATCATGGTTTCAGCAAGACGTGGCAACATACCACATTTCCAATGACTCTTTAAGTGCAGTTCGCGAAATTTTCGGTCAATAAGTTATATCCAAAACAGGTGACATTATCTGGCCACCTCGTAGCCCGGACTTATCCCCAATGAATTTTTTCTTTTGTGGATACCTTAAAAGTAAAGTCTTTAACAGCAATCCAGCGACTCTTGAGGAATTAAAGGCTCATATTCTCGAGGATGCAAAACATTTCCCGAAACACTTGTCAGTTGGTCATTGAAAAATTCCGTTCCAGGTTGCAGCAGTGTCAAAAAAATGAAGGATTGTATATGGACGATGTGATTTTTAAGAAATAAAATCCCAAATTGTGTACTTTCAGAATAAATAAACATTTTTTCTTTCATATAACTAGTTTTTTTATCATCGTATGAAATGTTAACGGACTTTTGAACCAGTGAGATCGTATATGCTTCTCCACATTGAAATAAAAAGAAGCACACACGAACACAGTTCAAGGACGCAACTGAGAGGCAAGGAAGGTGCAGAGTGTATTAAAATGAAAGGGCGGAAGCGAGAGAGATGGGGATTGCATGCGGCCTTAACAGCGTCCCCTAATTAAGTGCAGCATAAACGATGCGTTTATGTAATTTAGTTGCTCATGCAATGTTTTAATAAATGATGGGATAACCAATTGTTTTTTTGGAACGAAGTTCTTTTACGCGGCTTACAGTAGAGCGAACTGGAAGCAATCTTCACGTAAGGAAAAAGCGTTATTCCCCCTCCAGGCGACCTTTCCCTGTCTTTCTCTCTGTCTCTTTCACTTCACGGTAAGACCGTCGTAAGACCGCTGTCAGACCGTTTAACAATGAAAACTTTAAAATAATGAAATTTGATGTTAAAATTTATTTTAAATTTAATAATTTTTGAATTAATTAAAATAAAAATAATTACGTATAAATTTAAAATTTAATTTTGAAATGCTTAAATTTTAATTGAATTAAATTTAAAATTTATTTTAACATGAAATTCTATTATTCTAATAATTTTTTTTTTATTTCATCAAATAATCTAAAGAAAGTGTAATCGACAATGAAAATAAATGACTATGCTGGCAATTTGTTGTAATATATTAATTTTAAGTATTTTGTTATTTTTTTCTTATTTATAATTTTTTAAATATGTAATTGAATATGTAATTTATAATTCACTATTTTATATTTAATTTTTTTTTAATAAATTACTATTTTTCCTAAATTATTAAATTAAATTTTTGAAAAAATGATAAAAAATAACATAAAATATACAAATTAGGGAGAGAGAGAGAGACGGTTGAATAAAAGAGGGCTGCGCTATTTGGTGTGACAAAAATGCACTAATATTATCAATAGAAATCTACATATTAAATCACGTTTAGAGTTGAAAAAATAATGCAACTTGAAAGAAATGAGTTGAAAAAATAATGAACTTCTTTCTTGGCAGGGGTCCCCCATCGCAGTTTTTTTAAAAAGTTTTTTGTTTCTATTAACTAATATGATAGTATAAGTGATTCTGTATCATCCTACAAAATATTGCAGGATGATACAGAATCACTTATACTATTGCTATAATATATATATATATATATATATATATATATATGTGTGTGTGTGTGTATATATATATATATATATATATATATATGTATATATATATATATATGTCTGTGTGTGTGTGTACGATTAAAACTATGATGATTTTTAAAAAACGTGCAATTTACATATCGACATTTACAAATGAATATTGTAAGTCACGTTACTAATTTGTAATATTAATATTAGGATGGAAGAGAGATATATAAAATAAATTAGAAAAGCCAGGGTTATTTCATAAACAGAAATTGGGGTCGTTTTAATGACGACATATTCAATTTAGTTTTCATATTTCAGTTACTATTTTATTAACATTTCGTGCTTAATATTAACGAAACAGAATACTTCTGAAATAACTTCGACGTCCGTCCGTCTCTCCGTTCATCGCAAATATTTTACTGAGAGACCATTTGACGTAGAACGTCAGACGTTAGACGTCATTGGAAACTAATCACATCGTAATACTCAGTTATTTATAATGAATTCTATATTTTCATTAAGTATAGCGTTATGACGAAACTTTAATTTATATTTGGTAGCTTTTTATATATAAAGGTATAAAACTTCATGAAGAGTTATCGTAAAAAAAGGTTTAATAAAATTATAAATAATATTGCAATGATTTATTTTATTTCTTTAATTTATCACGCTATCACTATTGGAAGTAGACAACATATATGAATATACGAATTTAAATAAAACTTCACAAAATTTGGTACTTACTTCTATTTGAAAAAGATGTTTTAAGTTGATGATGTTTTTAAGTTTGTTCATAAAAAAAATTACGAAAAAGATCAAACGGAACAACGTTGTTACGCGTTTACTTTTATTGGTGTTATATTTCATAGTTTCAGAAAGTTTGTATGTGTATTCCACGGTAGCTGTGGGGTTAATGTTCTATGGACATTTGATTACAATACTCGTGTGAGGATTTGGTTACGATCTGGGGTAGCGTTTTTTAGCCTATCTTTTCACAAGATCTTCGGGAGTTTCCAGCGCGTCCTAGTATTTTACTCGACATACTTCTTGGCAAAACATGGTACAGCGACTTGTTCAAATTCCTCCCTTGGTTTCACGTATATTTTGAACAAATTATTTAAAAAGCACGCTTGTTGTTAATATAACATAATATAATATTTTCATAGTTTTTTCCCAATAATTTTATAATGCATTTTAAATTGTTTTACTTTTTTTAAACATTATTCAATGTTTCTTTCCTAGGCGCACCACTTCATTTACAGTTTAAACTTTATCTCCTCTTTTCATAAGATATTTAGCAATACGACATCATCGTCATGTTGTATCACCTGATTTGACTTGCAATTTCCCTCTATCACATTTCTTGAAGTCCATATTTTCCATTAAGTGCTGCAAATTGTTTGGAAACCTATTTTTTACATTATAAACAATTAGTTTTTGAAATAAACAAGTACAATTGTAATCACAACTTTTTTATCGAAATATTTAAAATATTATTACTTATTCATAATATCAGTTTATTTCTTGTCTAAAAATGAACTTTTAATGTATATTCAAAGCAAATAATTTAAAAAACTTGTAATGAAATTTATGTTAAAAAAAATTCTACTATTGACATGCCATTCAAAATTATAATTTCTTTTAAGTCGTATCAATTCAAAAGACTTTTACGATTTCGTGTATTATATCTTATCCGTATGAATATTCTTGAACTCTATAAATGCAACTCGAGAAATGATAACGATATTTGACGTCGATATATGATGGTAAGAAAATTTACGAAATGTACTCAATCAAGTATTCGTTAAATATTCCTAAATTATATGCCTTTTTGGACTCGATTCAACACCAAATTCAATTCATTAAATAATTGTTTCTACTCTTAGCTAATAAAAGTATACATATATGAAAAAAATGTTTTATTTGTAAATTTATCATCATAACAAGTTAAATGTTAGGTAATCGTAACCGTAAAAAAAAGCTGCAAGTTTTTTGGTCACCAAGGTTTTTTTACTTGAGGGACTTACACGGCTTAAATTAAATTATTATTTTAAAAAAATATTGAATAAATAAGATGCAACTGGCGTCTGTTGGTTTTCTCGTGGCAACAAATAAGTCAATAAAATGATATTGTTTTGTATAATCTTTACCTTAGCTCGTATAATTTAAAATCTTGTCCGACATGTTGAACTCTCTTTCAAACACGCATTTTTTAAATATATCGGTAGCTAATAAATGAGTCACTTTTCTTCAATGATTTCTGGAATGTCACAGAAACTTTTCGAATACTTTAGTGAGGTGTATGAAAATCGTGGCATTCGGTCTATTGTTCAGTTAGCATCTGGGTTTCGAGGAGTAAAGAGATGTGAAATATGAAAATGTCACGAATAGAATTTAGAATACTCGCATTTTGTAAGTTCTATTAAGAGTGAAAAGCAGGCGAAAAAAGACGAATAAGCTAACAATCAGTAAAGTAATGCTCTCCTATGATATAGTCTAGCTTCAATTTAAATGATTCGAAGAAAAATAATTGATTCCTCCCGTAAAGATACGGATGACTTTCTAAATTAAATAAAAGGAAAATATTAATAAGCTTTATTAGAATGGATCCAGAGTGAAGTTTGATTTAGCTGAAAGAATTACTCTTATGGTCTCAAAAGGACTAAAAATATCAAGTTACGGCATGAGCTAATAGTAATAAACCGACATGTCGTATATATTGGTTACCAACCTAACAGTATTTTGAAGTTTTTTCAAAGTTATATTTAGTAACTATACACCTATTATTCAATACCGAAGCAAGCTTGTGATAGATTCTAATCTCGAAGCCCAATAAATTTTTTATTTGGCGCTTTATGGTGCTTTTATTACAAAGAACGATTCAAAAGTCGTGACCTAGTGGTAAATTGAGGAACAAAGGAATAAAACTTTTCTTTTCCAGCGAAACAAGTTTTATGGATAAACTTATTTAGACTCACTTCGATGATTACATTAATCACAATTTTAAGAGTTTGCGCTATCATTATTTAATTATCTATGCCATCATTATCATTAGTTAATACACTGAGATTGCGTTATCATTATTTTTCGTTTAAATTTATTTCCAATTCCATTGGAATCGAGATTTAAGGGATTTCTTCGAAAACTGCTGTCTGTATAAACGACCCATCTCTATGTAGCGGGTCCAAAACGTCACAGAAATTACATGTAAATTCGTTAAGTTTGAATTGGAAATAATAGTCTGTCCCCATCACTGCTACAGCTTCCCAACGCCTAGCTCCTTTTGATTGAATCTTCCAACAATTATATTTTTTTAAATTCAGTTTTTTTCAGGACAGCAAAGTCCAATCGAAATCTCTGGTCTAATAATGTTATAAGTGCATAATATTTATCATTATCTATGTTTTTAAATTTGTGTCTAGTTCTGTCTCCTAATACGTCAGATTTTGGCTATATTAGGGCAAACCTGCTGGGTACGTAATACTTTAAAAGAGTGGTAACATGCACTGTAACACAACCTTTTTTAACTCTTCAAAGGCTTGTAATAATTGTTCAATCCCTTTCACTAATCTATACTATTACCTATAGAGGCTTACTTAAATATGGAGATTCGTTGTGCTACAGTTTTTGAAAATATATAACGACAGGGCTCTTTTTTAGTTTTGTAATCACGTGTAAGACGTACTTTTCCATTTAGTATTCATATCTCGTTTAAGTGTATGTTTTGGTAAATTGAGCTCATTTTAATCAATTTCCTTGAGTCTGAGTTGGGTGCCTAAAATAAATAACGACTCTTTTTGCCAACGTCAAAGCCTCTTCGACATTTTCATATTCTTTCAACGAATAATTTATAGCCAGTTTTAATGTATGAATAGAACACTCTTTTCCAATGTATGGTATCTCGTTAATTGTTTTTATTCTGTTGAATTCATTATCCTCAAATAAAACATGAATTACCTCATCAATTTTCCACAGATTAATCATATTTTCCAGGTGAATTCAAATGTTGGTTGCTGTGTGCTCTCCAGTAAAATGTTTCATTTAAGGAACACTGTATTGCAACTTGAACATTTTACTTTTTGACAAAATTGCAGCATAATTATTAACTTCGTGTATTTTCTTTGGGACATTTGGTATTTTGGTCTAAATAAATTAGTCAGTCTATTAAACTCAGTGTCGTCTTATGAATAGAGGCTGATTATCTGATACGTTCATTTCAGCTATAGCATAATGAATTTAGAATGATTTTGAGTCATAAATTTCTTCCATTCCTTGATAAATGCATGCTCTATGCTTTGCTGTATACTTGATGTGCCAGGCAGCGAAAATCCAAAAGACAGTTCTACACATTTAGAATGTCGATCGAATATTAAAATTATATATATATATATATATATATATATAGGTATTTTTTGTCCGCTATTTTACATTTGTATTGCTCATTTTAACTTATTTTTGGGATATTACTACAAAATACTACAGAGTACTCAGCCACAAAAGACATTTCGATATTGGCAGATAGTTACTCCATTATCTCCATCTATGGATACAATGTATTCTAGCCAATCATCGTCTTCATATACGTTACCTCCATCAACTCCATACTCACAGTCTCCTTAAACTTCATCTTTATTGCTTTGACTAATTCCATTTTTACATGCCCGCCTCCAACAATTTCTACACCACAGCTTCCACCAAATGCATTTTCCCAGGCACTTACTCCATCGATGCAGCAACTACCACATAAAGTGGAAATTATAAGACCAACCAGTACGACTACCTATTATTTCTCAGAATTGAAGGATCAGTTGACGGAAGGCCTCGACAAATGCCGAAGATTATGACGTGGAATGTGCTCAAAAGGTTACTTAATAATATCCTTATAAATCTGGATTATTAACATACGTTCATTTTCAATTTAACTTGTAGAACATTTGAATTAAATGTTTTAAAGATAATTAAAATTGATTTCTCACCTCAACGTAAAAAAGAGCCTTTCTTCTAGTAAAATTGCCTTACAAAATGGAGTATTTTCATGTAGCAGATAGTGGCCCAGAGCTTCCAATAATTAATCAAAGCTACTGATCGACTTCCGAAGTATATTTTATATTTCAAAAATTTGGGACAATTATATCAAATAATCTAACCCAATTTTACCCTACGTATGCATTTTTTGGAGTTACTTGTACCACCTGCTACTAGCTAGACTACAATATTCGAATATTTAATAAGTATTCCCAATATTGCATAAATAATGAAATTAGAAGAAAAATTGTCAGAGCTAAGTAGGCTCTACTACTTTACGAGTAATAGACTAACTTATAACATGTAGTTAGGTATGAAAAAGTTCACAGAGACTTCACACAAGAAACTTAAGCCGATAGCAAAAATAACCCTGTAATTTAAAATAAACTTATTTTGTCTGTGAAAGATATATTGGGCAATGCATTTATATATTTAGATAGCGTAAAATAATAATATTTGAATTTGCACCATATTTTACGCTGTGAAATATATTGCAGATAATAGATTTATATTGTGAAAAATTAATATATAAAAACATGTTAATAGAAATATTACCCTAAAATATTTATTTTACACGTAATTCAATGTGTGCAGAGTCCTCGTAGTGCGAGTTCTACCGAGACTTGGCAGATTATTTTCCATAATTGATCGACAATCTAAATGTGGCACTATCGCTTGATACTATTTGTGCGAAGAATGCACCGCAACAACTGAATTGTCTGTCATAAAAAAGACGAAAGTAATGCAGACATCATAATGTTTACTAAATTTACATTTTATATTTAATATACGTGCATTTGTTTAGATTTTTTTGAGTGATACTTTCGTTACATGTTTTTTTTATACTATTAAAGTTCAGATTTGTATATGTGAGCTTCATTTAATAAAATGACATAATATTTGAATAAAAAGAGTTGTTTTTTTTAAGTATTAAACAACGAGCATAATTTGAACAATTGTACTTTCGTCTTGTTTAGTAAATTTTGTCATGTCGTCTTCAATTATTTTGTATTGACATTTTCCTATATTTTATAAATTTGCCACTTTATCAAACATGTGCTTGGTGACAGATGGACCGACCATTACATTTAGGCTTATTTTGTAAAAAAATTAGTGCAATTGTGCAAATTGGTAATATTTCGACAATATCCGTATTAGGACAGTATCCCTTATAGTTTTGTTGAGTCTGTCTGTCTGTCATACCTTAAAGTGTCTATAGATTTAAGCAGATTATTTGTATGGAATAGCAATGCAAGCAGATTCTTCGTATGGAGATTCTGGTTAATTAGAGTTTTAAAAGAAAATATACCTTAAATGAAAATATTTTTTATTTTCAAATACCGTATATGATATATGGGGGATATGCAAAGCGGGGTTTTTTTTCGCAATTCCCATTGAGTGGGATGCTAAAGATAGGTCTGTTACAATAAAATTGAAATTCTATTTAACCTTTTTTAAATTTTAAATTTAATTTAGGAAGGATGAGTCATTTGTATTTAATGCGCTTTGCCTCAGATGGTTTTATACATTCGTATCAAAAAGCATGTATCAGTTCCAATCCGCATATGTATGCATGACATGTAGTCACGATTGTGAAAGTAGATGGCAATGTTCCATATGAAAGTCGAACGTACAGTTGTGTGAATTTTTATTAATGACATGATTAATATCCTATACTAGTTTAGTTCCTTTATGAAACTGTCGGAAGGAATCAAATCTATTAAACATTGTGACTCCTTGTTTTTTTATGATTCTGATTATGCATCACAGGGAAATCATTTGTAACTCTCGCAAGCTTTTTACAAAGTTTTTTCCCAAAGTTCGGACTATTTGCGTTACAGTTTTACACCATCGGAATATCGGTTAATACCTTTCCGACATATTTTGAGTTTAATATTAAATAAAAATAGTAAAACAAATTTAATTGTAAAAATATTTAGAATTTCTTTCACAAATTCAAACGTCGGTATATGAATATGTGAATAACCCTCAAAGAAATTTCTAGACATGTCATGTAAAAACCTTTGAAAACATGTTCTTCATGCTATTAAAATGCTGCGTATTATGACTAATATAATAAATAAACTATTCGGCTCAACCAACTCGGGTGAGGCCGGATCACGACGTCTAGTTGAGTAAAGAGTTGGTGGATTAGCTATCAGCTGGAAATCTGTTTGCCATAAATTTTTTAGTAACGCATAATTTAAAATAAAAACATAAAATAAACATACTCTTCATTTCTGGCTTAGCATGTAAACACTTTGCTTCGATACATGGCAAACTATATCATGCACTAACATCATGTTTTTGTATTCAGCTTAATAATTTCACCTTTGAATAGCCACCGTACGGTAATTATCAAACATTAAGTAAATTAGTTTTATTAAAAGGGTTAGTTTGGATTTTCTTTCATTAATTATTGGACGCTCATTCGGTTTGCACTTTGAAAATATAAAGAAGTAAAGAAGATATGTCGTTTAAAAATTGCTTACCACCATTTTCCATTTCACAGGCCATCTTTGGCCTGAAAAGTCCATATTTAATGTCACTTTTTAGATACGACATCATTTACAAATGTTACGCTCTGCTTTTAATTGTAACATGTTTCATAATTAACACTTTTGTAGTTCATTTCAATAATAATTCATCATCAGGGTCACTAATGACGTATTATTTAATGATGATTTAATTTGGTTTCTCCTTATATTATTTAGTGATGATTTGGTTTCTCCTAATATTAGTTCTGAATGAACAACAATTTAATAAACTATGCAAGACAATAAATCAAATCGGTTTCCTGCTGGACATTTACCGAAAACTGGGAATTTACAAGCATATGAAAAACACGACAATATTTTGGTTTATCTTAATAATAGTTGTAACCATGAGTACAGTTTCAACTGATATTTATATTTATTCCACACAGTTTAATATTTTGGTTTCCATTTATTTCACGATAACCGAACAATTGATTATGATTGAAATATTTACCTACATTCAAATTGTTAGTGCAATAAAAGTAAGGTATTCGCTAGTGTATCGTGAGTTAAAGAGTTCTAATGAGGCTGGAAAGTCATCCAATGTAATAGTCTCACAAAACTTTCTCCAAGACATATCAAAACTCAATATTAAGAAGTTAAAAGTTAAAAAAGCTCACGAAATTAAAACGATTGATATATACGATGTGTGCTACAAGCTGAGGCAAGCTTGCGAACTGATGAATTATATATTTGGTTTCCAGGTAATTACAAATGTTTATGTTATTACGTGCAATTAACCCGTATTGTTTCAATAGATTTATATTGTCACTTTCAATTTCAGCTCCTACTATTTATATTTACGACATTCGTCTACTTACTGATCTCCATAGAGTACTTGCTGATATACATGTTACATAAGGTGAGTCTATTTTAAATATAATTTAGAAACTTTTGAGAAATGATACAAAATTTAAAATGCGATTTTTTTAATTGAGTAGTTTGTAAATTTAAATTTTTCATCACATTCTCAATTTTTTTTATTCTACACACGTGTGCATAAAAATAGACGTAACCTGTTTGTATCCAAATAATTTATTTTAAATTAAAAATATTTTATTCCTTAATTTTAAATTTCATCTTCACACAAGAGAAATATAAGCCTCTATTTACACGTGGTATCCCGCGTAGCGACTTACGTTCAGAGGACGGTCTTTTTCGATGATATCTTAATTCACCTGGATTTAATCGTAGTAAATATATATATAATTACTACAATTTATGAAATGTAATATTTTAATTTAATATTTTCTTCAGGAAACGATCGAATTAGCGCTTGAAGTCACTATTATTATATGCCTTTTTGTTTTTCGTGTCTTCTCCATTGTTATCATTTGTTTTAAATGTGAAATGGTTCAACGTGGGGTGCTCAAAAGTAGAATGATCGTTAACCGAATTCTAAAATTAGAACACCAAGGTAATTTAAATTATATTTATTGAATATAAAGTACGTTAAATGCATGGAATGATTGACATATTTTTGAGCCGTTTAATGTTTTTGACAATTCAGGCGCCGATGGAACTTTATATTTTTTACTTATACTTTAATAGCTATCGAATTGAGGTGTTTAATAAGGAGGAAATGTAATTTTCTGTTTGCGTCTCGGTACAGGAATCTGACGTCACGCGAGTATACATTGCTATAATTTGTTCTGAGATTCCATTCCGATGTCGGTTCTAATCTTG
Source organism: Druceiella hillmani (assembly GCA_039881145.1). NCBI lineage: Eukaryota > Metazoa > Arthropoda > Insecta > Lepidoptera > Hepialidae > Druceiella > Druceiella hillmani. The sequence goes on along the minus strand of JAYKKI010000095.1, from coordinate 8,542,658 downwards.
TGATTAATTAGTTTTGCAAATAATTTCATTATCGTAAGCCCGCCTGGCTTACACAAGCTGGCCAGCCCTGGCTTACCTGGCTTACGTACAAATATGTCTAACAAGGGCGATAATTTAATCAATGCACAGTGCTGACACGCCTTGTTCCAATCACAGCCTTGAGAAATCTTGGGTAAATTGTTACTTTCAAATTAATGCTGGAGGTACGGGAATACGATAATAATTAACTGCACACGCGATGGAATCTATGACTGCTACTGACATTTGTTTTAATATAAACGTCTTTTAAAATATGTTGTTTACGTGGAATTTAAATGTATATGTAAAATTTATACCTATACGTGGATGTATATTAAAATATTTGAATATTAACGCGTATATTTCAAGAAATGTTTATGTTACCTTTTTGGACTTTTTTCTAGAAAACAATGATACATACGGGCCTAAAAATAACATAATGTAGAATTGTACAATTTTTATTCGAGATTTTCTAAAATTTTTATCACTTTTTGACTGTTTCCGAAACACTTGTGTCAGGGTGGTTTCCAATTAATCCTCACAAGAAGGGTTAAACAAATTCAGTTCGGTAATATACTCATTAAAATTTAATATAACTTCCATGGAAAAAGCAGCTCTTGGAATTTCAGTCAATATTTCAGGTATATTTTCAATAGACTATTATGATCAGTCGTAGTAACGATTCTGCAGTGTCAGACATATCGCATTTCAGGTAACATTACGTACTCGGTGACTCGTGAAGTTAACATACATCAGACTGCCTCTCAAAAATAAAAGAAACCGCCAAAATGTTCCAGTTATATGAAGAACTAAAAATCATAGAAGAAATAAAACATGTATGTGTACATGTATTCGTAAAAATATTATTTTCCTGCAGCTGGATTTTTAATTTTTTAAATTCTGTCTTTTTAATTATTATGTGGACAAAATAACTGATATAAATTTGTGGATTATAACCACCATGATTGTATGTATTTCTTTTTATAAATAGCCTGACTTTTTCGCAGCTTAAATGCAATTAAAATTAGTTTGCAAAACAAATTATTACCTTGTTTCCACCTTTATATAGGTACTGTCCTAGATAGTTAAGGTTCTTTCATTCGTCGCTTTGTGTTCTAATATCTAAATAGTTTAAATGGATTCTACAGTTTTAGTCCTCTAGTGATTTTATGCAAGTTGAATTGTCTAAACGGTTCGATGTTGGTATCATTGAAATTTCTTTTGATGAGAGTTGACAATATCAGTAATAATGTCTGCAACCATCTCGAACTCAAGATCACGACGGAGTTAGCTTTTACGAATGTATCAAGGCGCATTCATAATATTTATTTATTTATTTATCACCCTTTATGCATAGTGCATATGGCAGACTTATTGCTACATGATCGCTGCATCACTCTCCCAGTTAACCATAACAATTGGTGTTGAAATTAAGTCGGTAGACTGTAAAAGATTTTACAACGAAAATTCTTTGTAGCACATTAGACAAAAAAATATAAGATTATAAGTAATACAAATTATTGTCATGATTTGGGATGGGAAAGACAGGGAAGGATAAGGGCACAAAGGAAAAGGTTTCAGGAGAGGAAGGTTTCCCTCGATCTTTGGAAATGTGATTTTCCTAATATCCGGATCCAATAAGTGATTCCAAATTTTTGCTGATTGGACAGTGAAGAATTTCTCGTAAGTGGTAGAAGTATGTTTAGGAATAAATAGAGTGGGTGAATCAGTCAGATCGTATCCCAAGGTCGTTGAGTAGACAAATCTTTAAATTTGCCAGTAAGATAATTTGGGCGCTGAGGATTTTTTAATATTTTAAAAATAAGTGTAACTATGTGAAGTTGGCGTTTATTACGGATCTTCAGCCATTTGAGAAGTGATTTGTATTCAGAAATATGATGGAGGATTTTCTGAGGCCGAAGATGTACTGGATGCATAAATTTTGAAGACGTTCCAATACACTTTAGCGTTTTGTTCTGGAAACGTTAAATGGCCTAAATTTTATAGCAATCCAATAGTTGGATATCATAACTCCAAAGTAAAGGTAAAACTTGCTTAAACAAGGCCTACAGTCGCCATAGTCATAATTTCTGTGCCGTTTAAGGCCTGTCATGACAGCTGTGTTGGCGTAAGAGTTTATTATTAATTCTCGTGAATGTTGCGTTTGTCTGCCTACCTGATATAATTTTTGCTATATTGATATAATGCAAGTGTATTATTTTATACGGACCTTTTAATAATAAAAATGGTAACCCTTTTTTCTGTCGCCGATTTAGTTACTTGTTTACGGACTACCTCTTTTATTTTTAAGTTAACTGTTTTGCATTTTTATTGTATTTCGTAATTATTTTTTTCTTACGTTTTTTCACCTGAAAGAATATTATTTATTTTATATCTATTTTGCTGAATAATTACGTATACATATTTCCTCCTAACTTGTTATTGGGTGTACCAGGAAAGGTGTATCTGGAAATTATTTTAAATATAGGACATTTCCCCAGGTGAGTTCTTGCAAATTGGATTGAAAATGATTAACTCTAAATATATAACGAGGAACTCCTCAACGGATAACATAAGAAAACTTAAACATTTTTTTTATTATTTAAACATATTTCAACTCACTTATCCTCCATGTATTAGTACTTTAGTCTGAAAGGTGGACTGGTTTAGGATAAAAGAATTGAAGACAGAATTGATCAATCGCAAGGAATAAATTAACTAACTTTGGTTATAAATGATAGCCAGGGTCTGACGCTGGTGAGAGAAACCTCTTAATAGGCTCGTATTTGTCCACTTAACTGCAACTTTCTATTTCAAATTCTTATTGAAGTCGGGGTCAAACTACTACAAACATCAATAGTTAATTTATAGATAACTTTGTTTATTTGCGCTGTTGTCCATTAATTCGAACTTATCCGATTTTTAGCCAAAACAATAAGAGTTGAATGCAGGGAAATCTCGAATGAACAAATGTATCAGCGCTTGCTGGAGAACTCGCATTCTTATCGTAATAAATTTCGAGGACTCTTCAAGGTCGATAGTGTCCAAGTTGCAGGTTTTGCACATCAGGGGCGATGCTGTCCGGACTATTTTGATGGATGTTAGACTTGAACCAGCATGTTACCGTGTTACGTGATCGTCCGGATTTTGTCACTCTCGTAACACACGTAGCAAATATATATATATATATATATATATATATATATATATACACACACACACATATATATATATATATATATATATACACACACACACATATATATATATATATATATATATATATATCTTCTTCTAGATAACTAAAGGCTATGATGAAATTGTCTTTTCATTTATGTTGATCTATCCTACTTTGTTAAAATACGTTGAACCGTTATGTTGTATTTTTGTCAAAGATTTATTTCATTTCAGATGAGCCCTTCACAAATATGTTACAACAGTTGAGTGTGTTGATGGAAACTTCACCGAAGTTCAGAGTTTGCGGTTTCTTTGGATTCGACTTTAAGCTAATTGTTAGTTACATCAATCTTTGTACTACATATATTATTGTTTTAGCTCAGTTTCATAATACAAAAATGACCTAATGTATAATGCATTGTGAAATATCATTTGTTGGTTGATAATTATATTTAAATAAAAGTAAATTAATAAACGTTTAGAGAAATAAAACGGCAATCTTGCATAATGTGATGGGGAAGAAACACTGAAATTGCTTTATTAATTGAGTTTATTATGAAGGATAAAAAGGCGGGAGTAGAAGTAAAAAAAGTGCTGTGACTGCTGACTATCATAACATCAAAGAAGTTGATGCTGAATACGTAAAAAAATAAATAGTGAAACTATTAGATACATGAATTGGAACGTGGAATCGAAAATAAGAATATTAAATTAGAGTGGAATCTATGGTAAATGAACTTTTCTCTTAATATTGAAGTTAAATCGATTGATACCAACTCGATTAATATTATTACCAATATGATCAAAATCCCTTAATAATCATATTAAAGGATAACAATCTGTAACGCTCTTGGTCCGCATAGGAGGCATTTGATATCATTAGAGTTATGGAGTTAAAATAATATTTTATTTAACTAGTATTTTTGAGTTATTATGAAGGTAATAACTGTTAACAATTGTTAATACCCTTATAGTAACTTATTACACACGACGAAAATTCTTATGGTGCGACTAAAGTTCTAGAAGTTACAGCCCCTGTTCACCATTCAATTTCATATTCAACCTGATCTGATTCAAATTGTTGAGAATTTACAAATTGCGCGGTGAACAAGTTTGTTGATGTCTACTTTCAACAAGTTGAACGTCGAGTTGACCGTCCTAACAATCGTCAAGTTGAATTGCTTGAGCGAATCATGGTACTTCAGACGAATGCTTGCATTTCAGCTAAGGGTATCCAAATAAAACTGTGAGCAGAGTTAAGTAGTGAGTAGAGTATAGTCAATTTCGACTTCAATAAATTGAATTAACATGCAACCCCTAAAGTGTAAATTTACTCTAATGGCTTGTGCTATTAGCTCATTTCTGAAGTGTGAAAATTGATAGAATATCATTTATTCATACTCCTATATGTCGTTATTTATTTAATAGAGTTACATTTTGCAAAAATTCAAATGTTCAAGTTTTACTTTTGTTTGTAATCAAGTACATTATATATTTTTGTATTGTATTTGCCTATTCGTTTAATTATTTTATAATAATGAATATAAGGCGCCTATATTTTTAAAGTTTTAAAATTGTTTTACCACTATTTTTTGTTAAAGGTAAGATCAGAAATTTGTCATTAGTAATAGTTCAAAGATTATATCAAAAAGATAACATAAATATATGTGTCGAAATATATGTTTCGCCACCGTATCGGAACAAAAATAAAGGCGCTATGTACCGAGCTAATAAAAACTGCAAAATAGTACACAATACAAAAATTAGCCAGTAAAAGCTCCTGACAGCAACGTGAAACCTGGTATGAGAATTTCGGCATGGTTCTGATTGCCGTAAAATTTGGATGTCCAGTACATCTTAAATATTATATTAAGAAATTTCAAATTTTGTCTATAATTAACGTTTTAAATATTAGTCAAAATAAATAAAAAGTTAATGAAATAACTAACAATTCTCGTTTTGAATCCAGTTTAGGTTTACTTTTTAAGGTGTGATTTCCTTATATTCTTATCTTAATTATTTCGAAAAAATTGTTTGCTTTTGAATAAAAACTGGTTGGTCAACCAGGTCAGAGTTTGGCAATTGTATGAATAATGACATACTTTTCCAACATGCAGGGATTGAGTCGAGATGCGTTTTTTGTAATATGGCATCCTTAGGCATGTTTAAATAAAATATGTTATATTTTTGTGTCACTTTTTTTATTGCTCTTCATCATTCATTATATTATCTACTTCTTCACAAACGTGTTGTAGGTTCTGATGAATGTTACTTTCTTCATTATGTTCTTCCTATGCAATATCGTGTTCCAAAGAGAATCCCTCTATAAGGAAATTTCATATTAAAATCAATATTATTGCTTTCAATTCTTTCTTTCTTTCAGTACTACGCCAGATAATAAAAGAGTTGGGATCGACACTAAAATATTATTAATTTATCAGTATTCAACCCTTTTCGCGTATTCAGACGAAATCTTAGTAAAAGCCATTTGACTAATGAAACTAGCGGGGAGACAAAACAAATATTTGTGCTTTTATGCTATGTTATGATTTTAGAAGTAGTAAAAAAGTTAATAAAAATAAGATAAGTAGGAAATAGGTTACCTACTGAAGGAATAAAAAAGGAGAAAATCCAAAGACCGGAAAAATATTAGAAATGATGGGATAAGTAAAATAAATAGAAATGTAATGGAGAAAAAAAGAGCGACATCAAAAATCAAGGGGGGAAAGTAATCAATTTAATTTGTTTTAGAGAATATTTATCCACAAAACTGAAAACTAATCGCGTATCTAGATTAATTATATTTTATTCAATTATATTTTACTTTGATTTTCTGTTAAAAATGCATGAGGAAAATAGTTTTTCGTTAAAATATTTCTTATTAATGTATAACTTGTTAATTTGTTAAACTTGTATTAAATATTACGTTTTAATAAGCAAAGGAAAAATGTTTCTCGATGTTGACTCGTCCCTTATTAAACTTTTTAATGATATTGAAGAAGGGGACAACTTTTATTTAATTAAACAAATTTTACTAGGAAGGAGTAGGACTAAAAAGTCTCTAAAGAAGAAAGTCTAGGAAGTTCTAGAGGTTTAAAAAAATTCTATATATTTTTGTAAACACTCATTTCTTATCATATTTTTAAGGTATAAATTATTACTATGTCACTTCAATAAACGTAGATATATAAAATAACTTGAAAGGGTGGCGAAATTACACAAAATACAAATATTGGTTGAAATTATTCGATTTTTTTAAGCTTCCGATACACACAGAGGGACAGGCACATGCACACGCACACGCTTGTTCACACATTACCTAATTTTATTTATTCCTAATGTCACGTTTCACTTTTTACATTTTTCGTGTGTATATTTAGTAATTTATTTATATCACATAATTATTGTCAATTACCCTGTCTTTTTTTAATTTTACTTTACTATCATATGACAAAATTCCTCTCAGAAACAAACTTTTTTTGACAGGGATAGATATTATAAATTTAATTTTACAGATATATAAGTTGTATTGTTAAGAAAACTGTTGAGTCGCATTCCATACTTTTTTGAGAAATTAATGATTTACGTTCAAATGTTGTTTATTTTACACTTTCATTTATTTGGTTATACTTTTCTTAATTTCCTTTAAAAGGGAGTTAACACAATGATTTATTTACTTAGTGATAATAGTTTTTGTACAGAAAGAATTTTTTAATTTTACTTTTCAAGATAACATTTTAGGATAAGTATGATTATGAAGCTAGTTTTTAGCAAGCAATGCAATTTTAAAAGACGATGTAAACTTTTGGTTATTTTTGGTTATGTTAGATTGATAACATTAACAACATTATTGTGGGAGTGAGAACAATAGCAGGTCTACTACACATAATATGTACTTTTATAAATTATTATGAATAAAAGTATGCACCGAGCAATGAATTTCTAAATAAAACTACTACATCCTAGTTTCTGATTTTGATGTTTCTGATAGAAACACAGGGTCTCTGATTGTACCACTTTGGTTGGCTACTGTGAAGCAGATTATGCAAACGACCAAGAAACTAGACACTTAATATACATTCTTTAAGAATGACGTTGACGAATGTCCAGCTAACGCCAACCAAGTATGGCCCAGTCCACCGCCAAAGCAGAAATTGTACGGCGTTGATAACTTCTTTCTAATTTATTTTAAACCAATTGAACTACAGAAATATGATGTGTAACCTTTAATCCCAGTAAGTTTATTTAGTATTAATAAAACAATATTTAAAATAGTAATAGCAATAGTATACTACTAAAGATTTACTGACTATGTTCAGTAACATTTTAATCTAAAAAGAGTTAGAAAAGTTGTAAAGAGCGAGAGCGGACTATACGCCCACATATTGCCACGGTATAAGCACCTCAGAGATCATTGGTTTTTTCTTATCTTATTAAAATTGTAAAATGGGTGTACACCCAGATATTACATGGAAGTAGTTTTAACTTCGCCTAATATAAAACCGATCGAGGTATGCACTGAAACGCAAGTCAACTGAGATTTGTAATTGTGCACACGCAATAAAATTATTGCTGCAAGTTAATCTAATAACTTTAATTGCAAATTATAACCAAAAGCTAGTTCTAACATTTCGACAGATTTATCAAACCCGTAATTAAATGTTGGAAATGGGGGAAGGTGGATGAGTCTATACAATGCTAATAATTTCAAGTAAAATATTTCGAAAACAGGATCGAAAAATGAAAAACACGTAAAAAAAAAACTCAATTCGTTTTACATTCCTCAAATAACGTTAAATACTCAGTAAAAATTGCAAGAACAAACGTTTTCGTCTACCTATTACTTGTAAAATCAGGTAACTTAAGAAAGAAATTGTTTTTGGTGTCTTGAAAGGTATTAAGATTTTCATATGAAACAATTACTTATAAATTTTCACATCATTCTCTTTAAAAATAGGGCTAAAACAGTAGAAACTGCAAGGTTGTAATATACGGACAGACAAACATGATGATATTATAACAATTCCTTATTTAAGTACGATACACCAAAAACTAACAGAATTTTACTACGCCATTTGTATGGATAACATAAATTTTACTGTCAATGATTATACTAAATTCTTTTAATTTGTTCATTACAACTAACAAGTGATAATTTTTCTTACAATTTGCCATTTGTATGGATAACATAAATTTTACTGTCAATGATTATACTAAATTCTTTTAATTTTCTTTACAACTAACAAGTGATTAATCTTTGTATACAAAGCTAATTTTTTTGATCAGCTAAATCATTTATGAAATTGAGTTAAATTGAATAAAATGTTTGATTTCCGTGTCGTTCGGCAGTTGGAGCGTAACTTAAATTAAAAAAGTTTCAACCGAATATATTCATTTATATATAATATAAAACATTTCACTTCAATAACTTTCTTTGTACATTTATATGGTATAGAATATTTGTATATTTATTTATATGGTATAGAATATTTATATTAAGTTAACCACTTAATTAAATTTAATTTTAGTGTACCATTCCCCTTGATTTCATTCTACTTTTTTAAATATCATAGCTGAAAATAATTTTAGGTTTAAGGTCTTCACGCGTGCTTAAAATTTTCATCATTCTTTTCACATAACAATAAGAGACAAGAATATAACCACCGTGTTTTTAAATATTTTATTGGAATATTGTGCTTGTCCAGCACTGCATTGTGCTGGATAAGCACAATTTTGTAAAATTGTAGATTTTCTGTACACTTGTCATTTCCTGCTTTCATTATTTTTACACCATTAATGGTAAAGAAAATGTTTTAAACTCTATTTAAATTCATTTCTGCGATTTGTGTACACACATACAATGTAAAATTCTATATTCTAGATTTAGTATTTGTAGCAGTAAATAAATACAAGTTTATATTATTGCGAACATGGAAAGTTGCGTTCACTTGTTACTTGATAACTTGAACTGCAATTTATTTTTTTTAATCATGATTGTAGGATCTTTGGCAAAAAATATAAATTTCACCGTGTGTAAATATATATTATAAGGATAAGGTTGATATCCAGTTTAGATTAGTATTTACTCTATATTCACATAATCCTTTAACATTACAGGTATGAATATATGAATATGATTTGCGTAGCCCAGAGTATTTTTATATTTACTTAAAATTTCAATTCAGAAAAGAATTTAAAAGTATTTCCAGTCTAAGTGTTTTCATATGGACCTAAAAAAAGACGACAACATAAAAGCCGTAGGTCTTAGAGAGAAGGTAGTGAAACACTAAGTGTTTCGATAAATCTGGATGCATGACGTACATATTTGAGTCAATTCGATACACAAGTAAATTTTTTAATAGCTTTAGGTCTAGCTTGTAGCTTGTTGCTTTAAGATCTAACAACAATTGATACGATTGAGCAAAATAGAGACGCGTTTCTTTTTGAGTTTGTGACTGAAAAGACGATAAGTTAAATCAATTTTATTTAAAATCCAACGTGACTTGATAATAGCTCGATCATATGCTACAAGAAAAATAACGTTTTCACTCTTATGACCTCTCCGCATAATCAGCCAATAATATCTTCGTTACACAATTTAAAAGCAGATACGATATTGACTTAGAATGCTATTAAAGATGGAGCGAATGAAATGGATCAAACGGTGATGTCGCACAATGTGAAAAGAAGAGTACCAGAGAAGCAAAAAAGGATCGAGAAGTGAAAAAAGGTCGCTCATGATTAGGCAAAAACTAGCTGGCTTCAACATAGTAGTATCCATTATACAATACCTGGACCTTTGCTTATATGTGAGTTTTATGACATCATCTAACAAAAAAAATGGTATAGTAAAAAGAGAGACAAGGAAAAATGAAATCCTGTGAATGTATTATATATTTGTGTTTTAAACATTGGTTTTAAATATTTTATGGATTTTAGAAAATTATAACACTTGTCGTTTTTCACATATTATAATAATTTTTTTCTAATGAAATCTAGAACACTGCCATGCTACTCTACAATTCAAATTTACTCAGAAATATACTAGTATACTGTACATAAACCTTTTGTTAGTCGCGCGACTTTTCTTATCGACAAGAAAAAAAAGAGTTTTGCATTTGCGTATTTGAACACAATGTTCACATTACATCACAGATTATAGTCAAAGCCTCATATTGTAGGTAAATATTGCGAGCTTACATTAAATCATTTCAATGTGGATCAAATTTAGCAGACTCTTAAAAAATTAAATTCATAACTTATATTAAGAAATTCAGTCTTGGAGCCCAGATAACTGAGATACAACAATTATATAGGATATGAGCAAACTGACGAATGTCGGCAACAATGACATTCTCAAGTCGAAAAGATGGCAAACGGTGAAGGTGTCCTTGTCGCCTCTTTGAACGATCTATTGAAGTGAATCAATTGCGTCGTTTTGATCAAGATCTTGAAATCAAAAAATAATTTAATAATGTGGAGAAGATATCTTACGAATGCAATAAACAAAAGTGAATAAACCTGTAAGCAGCGTTTATGCGCAGTAAATGAATCCCAGTGTTATACGTTGAGCACGGCGACTGTCTAATTTGTAAAATACAATGAAACTTCCTGAAAATATTTTTGTTATTATACTTATGTTATTTATAAAAAACCAACAAATGGATCCTTGAACATTAACAACTCACGTATACTACGTGTGTAAATGTATTAAGAATTCCGCGTAAGAAAAAATACAATTTTTTTTTCTCAATGCAAAAATTATGATGTTGGTATGCTGATAAACTGATATAACGGAATTTGATATCGTTACATTTAATCGATACTTTGTCTCAAACGTTTTAAAAGATATCTTGTATTATTAATGCAATAATTTACTTTTCATAATTCACTTAAAACATGCAATTTCAAATTACTATCACTTGAAGTTAGTATGAAAAGAGTACACACTAAAACATTTCCTTAAGTGTAAAGTTATGTTATACAATAACGCAAATGCGTTTATTGCATATTGCCTAATTTACTGTTATTATTGGCGTTAACCAATTTGAATAGTATATATATGTATATATATACATATATATATATATATATATATATATATATATACACACACATGTATAAGTATATACATAACATAAGTGTAGATAATTTTTATACTCGCTCATATCCGGCTTAAGTTTCAGCATGATAATGTTTATTTTCAATTTCCCTATAGGTTTTGATTTATCGTGTCAAAATATGCCGCATAAATGGCAGTATTTTTAACGTTTCTTTGACTGCGTTGACTCACGACAGAGAAGATTGATTTTATAACAGCTCCAAGGAACTACAGGCTTAAGTATTTGATATTAATTTCAACTTGATATCTCCACGCGTTCCTGAGGAAAAGGGTCTCGACAAACTGACAGAAAGACAACGAAGTGAACTTATAAGGGGATTTTTATCCCTTTTGAGGCCACAGGCTAACAGCGAGTATTTTCAGCGGAAGTATAGTGTATGCCTCTTTTTTCAATCTATTGACTGAAGATCAAAATAAGGTAAATCCAAATGACAGGACAATGAATGATCTTGCTGCATTCAAAATTAACATATTTTTTCTAATTATTATATTATTTAAATTTATTTCATCGTAAGAGAGACAACGTTACGTATTCAAATCACATCATAAAAACTAAGAAAAGTTACTATTGCGACCTCCAATCCAATGAAAATTTGGAAATTAAGTAACAAATCATCAGCTAAAACTTATTGTATCACCAACTATAACATTTTATTTGTCTTTTGGAATCAAAAGGAACACATTATAACCGCACTTTATACACATTGACAGTCGTGTCCTCAAATTTATACACTTGATTCACGCACGCGCCATAGGAATTTAAAAAATCGTTTTTTTTAGTTATAGACGAATGAGTTAATGAAAATATACGGAAACGAATAATCAAAAAATTTTAATTTTTAGGTTCCCGAATAACCTCTATTAGAATAGAAACATATTTCATCATCTGATTAAGGTCAACTAAACAAAGGCTTAAGGAAGAGTTTGTCTTTCGTTGCTTACTTTTAACGTCAACGAACATGTAAATAAACTGGCTGTTGATGAATACCATACCCGAAAAGTAAGTAGTTTAGCCTCGTATCAGGCTCATACAGGGGATTTTCTCTTTTTAACTTCATGTGACCTACATTTCAAATAGAAACATGCTTGGAAAAGTATTTACTTCTAAAAATTTAACATGAAATGGAATATAAAATGAAAATAGTGATTTTGATTAAGTAAGGAATTTATTTATCCGTATGTAAAGTAATTATAAGACATGAAATTTTAGCAAGAGAATAACGTAAAATATCAAATGTGTTTAAGGGAATGCATTCTCTTAATAAATTAATTAACGAAGGTATAATTAAATATTTGAGAGTAATGGTAAATAATTACATACTAATGTAAACAATTACGTATCGAAGTAAACCTTGACTAAATGGAAAAAAGGAATTAAATTTGATGAAGATAGTTATTTATTTTAGATTTTAATTTAAACTTGTGTCTTAATAAATAATCACCACTTTATATTAACAATTTGTGTTAAACGTTTTAATAATATTAATTCGTTATTTTGTACATCGTTATTCGTACAGATTGTATTCACTGCGTAAACAATCCGCTGTGAATTTATAATATGTACAGATAACACTTACCCTTCCTTTAGTAAGTTTATTGCATTCTGAATTCCAAATATCGAAAGAGAGAAGATGGTAGCCACATATTGCACAACTTGAAAATTTCATTACAATATTTTCGCTTTATTATTATAAAATTACATGCGAGGGATTTAAAGAAATCAGATTTTACCTGAAAACTAAACATTTTATTCAACTTGCTGCACAGATTTGCAAGGATGGTAATCAAATTTGGCAGGATAGATATAAATGTTGCATCAGTAGTGAGACCAAAATAAATATTTTCGTTAAAAGAATTGTAAGGTGGTGATACATCGATGCTTGATATGTCATTCAGTAATAATTGTTGCCTGGCATTATATATATATATATATATATATATATATATATATATATATATAGTATACGGCATAGTCGTTAATTGTTTTATAAGCTGTAGTCGTCAATATAATTTCTAAGTTGTTTGCAATTGTAGATAGTGCGGCAAGTAGAAATATAAAATTAATGTTTTTGCCCATTAAAAATATAAGATCTATTATACGTATTACACAAATAACGAAGGTGAAAGAAAATGTCGAAACCCTTGTTATTATTTTAAATTTGTCAATGCTCGATGTCTCGTAAATGTCAATGTCTCGCTATAATAGGCCGAAAATTCGTTGAAAATACTAAGCCAATCAACGAATACGTTCTTAAGCCAGACGATGTCGAATGTAATTAGAAATACCGTGGTAACGAAATTTAAAATAAATAAAGCACATAGTTGTTCCAGAGTAAATTACAGATGCATGTGTAGACTCCTTTGCGAAGTAAGAGATTAACACGGAAAAAAGAAGCCCCAGGGCGTAGGTCTTTTTAGCTCTCACGAATTTTGCGTCATTTCTTTTACAAGTTTTATTCACTTCCAAAACTTATTCTGTAGTAAGATTTCAATTGAATTTTCAATAATATTTCTTTTCTTTGCCGTGTATTTGCTCTTAAAAGATAATTGAAAGTATACATTTAAGAAGGCAATGAAGTAGCAGACGAAAATATCGATTAGAACCCATTACAATTTATTCATTTATATTTTAACCCTTCATTTCATTCGATATTAAATATTAATACGTAATGAAGCATCCAATCGAAATGATATCAATTAATCGAAATGATATGAACCAATTTTTTTAATACTTTCAAACAGAAATTTTTCGCGGTTTCAGTCGGCATGTCGGTAATACCATCTATATTGAGCTACGATCGATTTAACTATACATGGTGTGAAGAAAGCGCCATTCCGAGTTTGAATATGTTCGCTGCAAATTTTAATTATTTCTAATTCATAAATTTTGGTGCCGTGTCTTGACACTCAAACTGTGTGCGGAATTTTGGTTCTATTGTTTACTTTCATAACCGTTGTTTTAAGATCTACATTATCAAATTGTTTATTATTCTCCTTATTACATATTAATTATTTCGTTTAGTAAATAAGGGTCCGGGATTTACACAACGAAGATATGATTTCTCTCGAGACAAGAGTATAAGGATATGGCATTTATACATCAAAAAACACGGCGCTCGTCGAAATAAAACCTCAGATTCATTAAATTATATAGAAATTTATCAAGAATCTACATCGAAATGTGATGCAGCGTAGATTTTCGATGTTTGCTAAAAGCTGAAAATTTGATTAAAATGTTTGTCCTTTCATATTTACTATTACTGTACACCAGGCAATTTATTATTACTGTACACAGGATTTATTTAAGTTCAACTTCTAATCGATCAGCATATCCTGTGAAACTGCTTAAAAATTATTTCTCTTGGTTTTAAAACTGTCGGTATTGCTGCAATTCATGTCTTAAATAACTTTGTTTTTAATAAATCGCAAAGCGTTAAACCGACTGATATTTAGAACGAACAAAAGTAGTTTATTTTATATAAAATTGCATTTTATATTTCCAGAATGATTGAATACTTTATTGACACAATTTTTATTTTGTAAGATAATAGAATAATATTTTCATAGAAAAAAAAAGGCACAATGTGTTTTATTTTCTGAAGAAAATATAGTAACAGAGTTATGAGGTGTTCCATAAATTCTCAAAAATTAGAAACTACTCCAATATGGCAGTTTTTTTATTACAAAATTAATTTTGCGATACCTTTTAGAAAGATTCTTTGTGTGCTTTATGAAAAAGCGAGCGTTTGAACGGACGGACTGATTTACTTGCATTTCCTGCATTCAGTTTTTTGCATATTTCATGTGCGAGTAGAATTTTTTTCGTATTCGGGGGAAATACAGTCACTATACGCGATAAACACACTGCGCCGATGAAGCGGCGCGATGCTTTCTGCTGCGTGAGATCGAGCAATTAACATAGTTTCAAATGAATCAATTTATTTACTATAATAGCCAGACTTACATCAATTAGGATGAGTAGTGGCATTAGGTTGGCATATGTTTCAAAAAATAAACAAATAATTTTCCTTTCGATTTAAACCATTGTTTTATTAAAACAGTTAAAACATTCACACAGGGAAATATTTTAAATACGATACTATTGCCAAAATTACATACAAAATTATTAACTACAATACATAGAATAATACTTAACTATAAACTAAGTATATACGTATATGTAAAGTTATAATTAGAATACAATTTTGATCGAAAAATGACATCAAACAGTTTTCCAGGTTCCCATTTAAAAACTTTTCCTATAACACATTAGCGCGAACTGCGAACTAAGTCACAAGACCATAAGTGTTTCATTCAACGCTTAATCGTGCGACTTCTCATATCGGTGGATAATAATTTGTTTTATATTTGTACAAAGTATTATAACACACAAATTAAAGTAACTCTAAGGAAATGGAACCGTGTTCATGCTACATCATCATCTTAAAACTATAAAGCAAATACTCTAGACATATATTGTAAGCACTCGAAAAAAATATTTTCATATCAGTAAATTTTAATATCAGTACATTTAGCATAAAAATATTATTCGATATATAAATTTCGCTGCAAAGAAATTCAATCATGTAATCCAGATAATTGAGACACAACGATTATATAAGATATGAGCAAACTGACAAATTTAGGAAACAACGACATCCTCAAGTCGAAAAGGCACCACACGGTGAAAACGCCCCTATCGCCCCTTTGAACGATTTCTTGAAGCGATTCTACTGCATCGTTTAGATCCGGACCTTGAAATCGACATACAAGTTATTAATATGAGGAATATATTGCATGAATGAAATAAATGCAAACAATAAGAAATACAGACATTGCACGAATAAAATAAAAGCATATAAATACAATACGCGTGCAGGCATGGTATGAATTCAGGCCTTATGTTCAATACGCTAAGCATGTAATGCTTTTATCTATTAATTACACGCAGTTATATTGCCAACATTAAATTTTCCACCCGTTTAAGGACATTACAATATGTTAATAATTACAAATACATTGTACTAAAGTTCATCTATTGATGTAACATTTTACAAATGAAAACCATAAAATTAAATTGCGTTCAATTTTATATTTCCGTGCATCTAAAAAAGCGTGGTTTAGTGACAATCAAAGTTAATATTGTTAAATACCGATTTATACACAGATACGAGTATGTAATCAAGAAAGCGTCCAGCGTAGCAAGCATAGTGTAGTAGCACCTGAGGAGGTTTTGTCAAAATATTATTTGCGGTTACTAGGACGTAAACATTTAATATAGTTTTTGTACTTCAAAATTGAAACAGCCTTGAGATTTATAGGACAATGCAAATGTGAAGGTATTTTTAAATCTATTTTCCTCAGGAGCTATCTAAGCTCTGCGTCTCTATTAATATTTTCCATTAGAAAATCCTGCAAAAATCGCTTAGTTTTTTTTTTCACATGTATATATTTCTTTTTTGATAATTTTTATTTTAATGAAATTTTATTAAAATATATATACGAAAAATAGTAATTTTTATTTTTATTATTTATGATTAAAAAAATTGAGATAATATTTTTGAAACATTTTGTAAAAGAAAATACTATATTTAAGTCCCTAATTTTATTAGTCTATAAGAACTAAGGATTTAAAAAGGCCACATAATAGCACTTTTTAAAATTAAGTAAAGGCGATTCCACTCCGAGGCCCTATAGCTTTTTGTACTTCATCTTGAAAATGTGCCCCGTAACTGCAAATAAGTATTTTACAATTACCTTTTGGGAGTCATTTCACTACGCCTAACATGTTAGACCCTTTCTATATAGTTTATAGAAAATATTTGTACTCACTCATGTCTGGTGTCAATTTCAACATTATGATCTTAATTTCCAATTCACGAAATTCGAGAACCAATTTCTCGCAATATGCGCAGACTACTGCCAGGATAATCAAATACGCTATGATCGATTGTAAGACATTTAATATCCACATCTGTAAAAATATCTGCAATGCGAAAAAAGTATTCAAAATAAGTTAAGTTTTTGACAATGGAAGAAGAAGCCATTCTATTATAACTTAAAACAATTTAGTCATATAGTCCAAAGTACGGGAGCATGCTTCTGAAATAATGATTTTATAGAATGAACTCAATTTCAATTATACGGAAAACATCAAGGTCGAAATTTTTGTGTACTTTAAAATTTTGTGTAGTTGCTATGATTACGGCTATGAACCTAGTTCACGAAAAACAAATATTTGCTCTCATTTGCAAACAGAAGGTATGCATTCACGCACAAATATAGATTCTTTATCTAATTTCAAAACAGGTTTAAGATTTCAAAGTTTAGGAAAATACGCGAATTAGATATTTACTTTCAGGTGGGCATTATAAACAACCCAAGAAGAAAAAGAAGCTTAGAAAAACTTGTATTTGTCTCGACGGATATTTACCAATCAAATCATCATCACTGACAGTCTTAAGCAAAGGTGTATTAGGTTTCCAGTCTTATTCAATCAGAACATCAATAATGGATATTATATTCGAAATATAAGTAGTCCAGTCACGTGATTAGTGTCTCGTCTTCCTAGTTTCGGTTGCTATATTGTGTAAATGTCTAAAAGTTGATGTGTGAAGTGAGCATAGTCAAGTTAGTTGAAAAATAAGTACATCAGTCAATTTAAATACGTTTAAGTAAACAATTAATTTCTTTTATTACATATTACGAGAAACTTAATTTTTTTTCCGTAATTGTGAGACAAATATCCCTGATAGTATTCTCAAAAAAAACGAGTGCATGTGCAATTGCTAGCTCAGTCGTCTCAATAATATCAAAATCTCGCAATGATCTCTTGAAAACAGAACCGAAATGTTCAGCCTCTATTTCCTCACAGCATTTTTAAGTACTGTGTTGAAAGAGAATAATGAAATAGCATCACCCTGCTGTAGAGAATTTTCGAAAAAAAAAGGTTTCTCATAAATCACACATGCTTTTTAACTTTCGTGTCATTTCCGCGAGATCAACCAAATTTTCGCGGATTCCAAATTCAAAGATAATTTCTAAAAATTTTTTAAAACCAATGTCTGCTGTATATATATATATATACATATTTATCGAAAAAAACTATGCAAAGTTTTGCCTGCAACGAAAAACATTTAAAATTACCCGATACTAAAAAACAGTTATCTGCATAAACAATCTGCCAAACTGGACTGTTATTTTGACATCAATGCACAACAACATAAAGAAGCCGCCGCCGTTCTCCCGCTGTAGTCGTCTGCAAAGACTATCGCGCCGTCGTCAACGCAACAAGATGTCAAATACGATCATCAAATGATGAAACTCTGGCTTGATCAATTGACAGGCGAAGAACAACTACAGCTGCGGTAACTGAACCAAGTTCGGAGCGATGACCTACTAGATTTCCTATGTACGAAGGAAATGATGAAATTATGTCCCCAGTATATCCTCCTTCAAGACCTAATAAACGAACTAGGCAAGAAAATATTTTCATAAATCCCTCCGAGTGCAAGGTGAAGATGCTAAAATTTCTAAAACGCTATCGGTACGTTTTAATTTGTTTATTACTAAACAAATGCTAGACGACATCGCATTAATCACCAATATACACATACTTGCGCATAAGGATAAGTGTTTGAGGGAGCGAGACACCAATAAATTGACTTGACTGAGATACAAGTTTTGATTGGCTTCCTGCTTATGGCTGGGCTGTAAAAACGCATCAATGAAAAATGTATCCATGCAATTTGGGTTGATGATGAACGACTCCTAATATATCCTATATCATTCCACCTACGGAGTATTCTTCTTTTATTTGATATACCACGTTAACTCAGCCTTTAGTTCCATTGTAATAAGCTACGACTTTTGGTTTCTCAGCAGCACCGGTAGTTTCACCGATCATGTAAAATCTTTTCTTATCATCATCGTGTAAAGTTGGCAATACTAAAACCTTCTTTACATCAAATCCAAATATTGTACTTGGCTTAGTTCTATCATTGGAAACTAGAAAGCAAGATAGTATTTCTTTTTTATCCTGTCGCAAAGCTTTTATAGTTTTTCGGCAGTTAACTGACCAGCAAGAGGAATATACGTAAAGTAATTATGCATTGTTATATTTTAGCCGGTATTCAAAATATTTTGTTTATTCTTTACACGAAAACGCTTGAACTTTTATCAGAGGTGAATTGTTCTTTTGGTTGTTTACAGGGGTACACTTTCAAGTTGCTGGTAAAATAATTTAGAATCAAGAACATACATTTTTAAGGCGAATTATACGGGTTTATTAGCCATGTAAACATGGAACTTGCAACGTACTATAACGACTACACACATCTATCTCATCAATTGAACCATTTTTCCCTATCTGTTAATGGGTATGACAATTTGTGACCAAAGTCTCAAAAATATTCATCTTTGCTGCCATATTGTCAGTTTTATCGTGTTCCGCTCCGGTTTTTACAAAAACGAACATTTCTTAGCAGAAAAAAGAATCTTGTCTTAGACATAATATAAATCATATATATATATATATATATATATATATATATATATGTATATATATATATATATATATGTGTGTGTGTGTGTGTGTGTGTGTGTGTTTTATATGTATATATTATTATTAATAGCACTTACCCCTTGTTTATATAAGTTTATCATACTCTGAATGGCGAATATCGAAAGGGAGAAGATAGCGGCCATGTAATGCATCATCTAAAATATAATAGAATATTTAACATTACCTTAACAAAAAAAATTACGCGAGAAATTCAAAAAATACCTCGTATTACCTGGAAGTTAAACATTTTGTTCAATTTGTTACACAGATTTGAAAGAATTATTATCGTGTTTGGTAAGACAGAAACATATTTTGGATCATTTGCAAGGTCAAAATAAACATTTCTGTTTGATAAGTTTTCGGGTGGTATATCTATGCTCGATTCCTCTTTTAACAATAATTGTTGTCCGGTGCGTTTTAGATATATGTTGATGGTTTTTAGCATCTCAATGAGAACGTTCCTAAGTATACACATCAATATCATTTCGAGGCTATTTGCCACCATAGACAATTGTGTAATCAAAACTAAATAATCAACTTTGGTTTCCGAGAAAAATAACTGATATCCTAAAATTCCTAAAATTTTAACGAATATGACTGAACAGGTTCCAATCATTGTTGATAATTTTACTTTATCATTGCACCTACTTCTATAGTGAAGACTATAATAAGATGAAACTTCGTCTAACGTATTAAGCCACTCAGAGAATGCATTTTTATGCCACAGAATATCGAAAGTAAGAAGAAAGAACATGATTATCAAACTTAAAACATAATTAGTACACTCTGGTGGGTCAGTATACATTAAAGATACAATACTATACGCGTTTGTGGAGTAAAATATACATATGGAAACGAGAAGTACCAAGCTGTAAATCTGCTTAAGTTTAGTTTTCAAGAATTTTCCATCATTTCTGTTGGAAGTTCGATTAACGCCTAGAATTGATTGCGCAATAAGTAAGAAAGAAATCGAATTTTCAAAAATATTTGCTTTCTTTTCCATATTGTCGAGCTTGATAGGTGGGCACCGGTAGACGTATAAAGTGACAATGAAACAGTGGATACGGATATCGATTAGGTCTTAACATAGTTTATGAGTTGATATTTTTACATTCCATTCCATTGGATATTAAATATTTATAACTAACCTATGAAAGTGTAAGATTCGATCGAAACCATGTTAATTAATTCTAATGGAACAGAGGCGGTTGCCATGGTTTCTACGACTACGGTCAATGATTGTCAACACTTTTAAAATATAGAATCGTTAATTTGATTAACATTATAATAATTCCTTTAATTACTTTCAACAATTTTCTTCCTTTCACTAAAATACGTCTCAGCTTATATACTTTCGACATTTTTGTCCATAATAATATTCTATTTGGAGCTGACGAAAATTAACCCACTGCTCTTTAAGTAATTTTGGTACTGTATAAATTTGTAAAATATTATAAGTCAAGTACTGCAAAACACGCTATAAGAATCAAAGCCTCGATTCTAAAATATACGTTTTTACAGGACTGTTCGTAACAATAGTTATTGTGTTATTCTGGCCGCACGTGGTGAGGCTGATGAATTAGGGTAAAAATAAATAGATAAATGGGATGTCGGTACTACATGAAATGATTAAATCTCGTCCGCAATGCGTCACGTATTGATTAAGTTTGATTTGTGATCGATTCTAATATAATTGAATGCACGTTGTCATTATTCTCGTTTATTTCATTGCATTATTCAGATTTATTTATGTTTTTATGACCATTCCACTTTCCATTTTAACAAAAATGAATTTCGTTTATTGGTCTTTTGGTTACATACACAATTTAATTGTTTTTGTAGACATTAATTATTTCTAAAATTTTATTTGAAAACAAGAATTATAAGCGGTTTCTATTAGGCAGAACTTCATTTTTGCTTTCCGGTATGGTACAATCATGTTCTAGATTTAACTATATTTCTTTTTAATCGTGTTGCACTTCTTACATATAGAAAATTAGTACCTAATTGGCATGTTATATATATATATATATATATATATATATATATATATATATATATATATACTTAGGAGATTTTAGTCAGCTGTCAATGATGTGTACATATATATATATATATATATATATATATATGTATATATGTTATAATTTTGTAGTAACGCGATAGCAAGATACAGCTCTCTCAACTTCTCGTATGTAATCATCAAGTGGAATATATTTTCACCGAAACGGGCATTAAGACTGCCAGTTAAAGTGAGTTAGCTAAAATTTTTACTAAGAAAACTCCCAGGCTGAAATGTAAAATTAATATCCTAAAACTTACATCTATCACTTAGAACTTGGTATACAAAAAAATTGTATAACGCCGTACCAAAACAATGACCTAGACATCTAACTGAACAAGGTGAGAATCTTTGGCACGGCGCTCTTAAAATCAATTTGCGCAATGACCCACCGAACTTTGTTCAGCTGTTCACGACTGCAGCAGAGTCATCACGGTGGAACGTGCCTGCGAATGCACATTAATTTATTTAATTTGACCAGAGCAGACTTTTTGCTTCCCGCCGTGACAAATTTAAACCTTGTTGCAGACTTTAATTCAAATTGAGTTGCATCTGTCTGGCGATCACTGTGCTTTTATTTACATTTTAATTACTACTTCTTGTTCAGTAGAACCGAAATTTTGCGAGTACTTGTATGTTCAGATCCGATGAGATTAAAATTTAAGGTATCAAAAAGTCAATGATGTAGCCAACATATTTTCGTTTTCAAGCGAACGTAGGTCTATTGAGTTTGAGCTGGTAATATTCGCCTTGACAAATACATGGGTAATTTATGGTAATCAGTCGAATTAAGGAGCCGGAAAATGAACGTGGTGTTTTTGTATAACATTAATTCCATCAAGCACATGTGGAACTTGCACTACGATGGTTCCGTACAAATTTAGATATTTGTAAAAGTTTAAAGGTACACAGTATTTCTATTTATTTATACTGTTTGCAAAAATATTTTTTTCCAAACGGTAATATATTGCCTATTGTTTCTTTTAGAGATGTAAACCCAAACAAGTTATAAAATTCTATAATTCCACATAGAATTAGAATCATTTCATAAATCAATAGTAATTGATTTATGAGTTTTTCCCTTTAATTATTTTGTAAGATCTCTCATTATGCCGACTTTCAAGATTGTTGGTCAAACGGACGTGCTCTGTGGGTTTTGATAGTCAGTGAAGAAGATTACGGTATAAATAAAAAACATGTTTTAAAGAGCCATAACTTTTTGTTGGGAGCCTCATAACTTAATATCTACGCCATTTTTCACAAAAAGGGCTTTGATAAACAGACGGATGGACAGATGTATGGATAACTAATTAATTCTATAAAGTTTTTTTCATTTTGAAGGATGGAACCCTAAAAAGGAGGTTTGGCAATCTTCTAACCCATGTTAGATCAACTTTGTGTGTTAAATCTAAGTTACTATAATTAAGCTCATATTTTATCATTACCTAAGATAGGTTATTAAGTAGTAAGTCAGTGACCTGACTAATGTAGTAGTAAATAGAAAAATTGTTCAGCAAGTAACCAACTACCCAGGCTAAGATTTGATATTGTGCAGATAAGCTTGTCAGTTGAGGGTAGATATATATATATATATATATATATATATATATATATATATATATATATATATATATATATATATATATATATAGATATATATATATATATATATATAGATATATATATATATATATATATATATATATATATATATATATGGTAAGTCTATGTCTGGATACTTACTCATAACTACTTTTCTATTTCAAGCTTATCGGGCGGTTTCAAGCTTATGAAGGTAAGGGAAAACTTTCTAACAAGAAAAATGTGAAAAAGGCACAGAAAAAAGTAGAAATTGGCAGATGAAACAATTCAAAAATAGATGTTGAGACGCCTAAAGAACGTGAGGTGCGTCTAGAATGAGACCTATAAAATTTTCACAGCAAAGTTGAGTCCAGCGCCGCAGGAGTGCAACAGTCTAGAGCAAAAACGTGTACAAATTTTACAAACTAGGCTGGGTGAAATTCTTGAAAAATTAAAGAATAGCTAAAGATAAAACTGTTGGCAAACTAGATTGACACCTTCCGTAAAAAAATTAACGAAGTATGCACTACGGACTATCGACCCATTCAAGGGGCCAAATGATGGTGATAGTACGTATTTACTCATTAACCTGCAGACAAAGTTACCACTTTTGTATTCGGTTGCTGCAAGACGCACGCCAACTGTAATGAGACCATATTTTCACCGAAAGCGTACTGGAACTGTGTAAACTTTGAACGTTTATTAAAAGATTCCGTTTATTAAAAGATTTATATAAGTTAGATAAACCAAAATTATGGAAAAAAATTCTAGATTTGGTATCAAAGAATCTAGTTTCGTATGTAATTTGTGCACGTAGATTGTTAGGGATATGTAACTTGTTCCTATTGAAACGTAGTGTCTGTCTATGCAAACAGTAATTTGTTATTGAATCTCCGAAACAATATCGAATTAACAATGAACGATGCCCTCATATGGTTATTCAGTAATTATACTTGTGGCATATTATTTGAATCTAGCAAGTTTTTAGTATTGTAAAATATGTAAAAGTACAACTTATTTAATAATCATCCCTATAAACCCAAGATTGCACCCTTGACCAACGCTTATAATGAGAATATTAAAACAAGCATAGTTGAGTGCGATGCGCTCCATGAACTCTTTCATTTCAGCAAAAGAATTAGAAAACCTCGAAGCGAGCAATATGCTATCAAGCATATCGATATTTTTTCTGAAAATGAAACGAAGCATCAAGAGTAACTAAAACACAGCTTCTCACGTGACCTACCTGAACGTGATCTGAGGGCCTAAAAGATGCGCTGTGACAACAAACAGAACATGATCTTATCACGGATATCCTCGTACCTGAAGTACTTGAAGTATGAAGCAACCTTGATCAAATAATACGCAAAACATCGGATAGCTTAGTTAACGAAACCCGTGATACATAAGTAGCAGAGATTGACTGATTTTACTGTTTTCCTTATAGAGTTAAAAATTTCAAGGAAGAAACAAGAACAGTAAAGATCACTCTGTTCGACCCTTATCAATTAGAGACGTTGGGTATCCCCGAAATGGGTACGTGTTATAAATTCTTTCGATGTCTTAATACTGCAGAACCAAATACAACACAACTGTTTGTGGAACTGTGTGTGCTTTAAATGCACTCAAGTTTATCTTAGCAAGTTTCCCAGCAAGGTGAATCGAAGGATCTTTTGGTATGCTTTACAGAAATACTTTGTCCTTTCAATACAAGGATATTGTTTTCCAAAATGTTAGTAAATAGTTTATCTAACTGCTAAATTTTCCCCTAAAACGGCTAGTTGCTTTTTTAGCAAAGAAATCAAAATATTTATTAAGTTTTATCAAAATCTTAAACTAAGGTTTATATATTTTATTACATGAACTGCTCGCTTTTTTAATTGCTAATGTCGACTACATAAATTGTTGTAATGTACAAAGTTGTCATTTATGTTAATTTAATTATTAAAAAATTGGAAATTTTTATGTTGAAAAATTGTATCAAAATAAATAGATTTTTAAGTATTATTTGCTTACTATGTAATAATATTAATTTTTACCATAGTTTTATTATAACGAGAAAAAGTAACGATTAAATAATTACAAGAAAGAAACTAAAGTTTTCTTAAATTACATAATTAATATTAGTACATAACGCAAACTTTGGTAAGTAGTTTCTATAAGTGATTTGATAGAAGTAAGAGTGATTATTTTCCGGACGCATTTTTTTTAGAGAAACACTAAATATTTAGACTTATTTCAATACAAATATGTCCGGCATATCTAATTCTCATTTATTAACTGACAAATAGAAATAAAAAAAAAATTTTTATCATTTTTCCGATTGGATATTTTCTTAAAAAAATTTTGCATTACAATCTCAAAAAATATGAGAAGGCGAAATCCGAATCTCACCGTGTCTGTGGGATTCAAGTTGTCACATTATTATGTTTTGTCGAATGAATCGTTAAAAGCGTCACATATTGTAATGACAGTCTTATGAAGGAATGAAAGCCAGACCGTTTATAATTTTTACAGTGAAAACCGGAATTTCAAAATCATAAGTTTTTCAAAATCAGAATTTTCATACATGTAAACCGATATCGAATGACGAGCGGGAAGAAGTTGCGTATTTTCTCTATTTATAAATAGCTGACTATCAATATCCACAACTTTTTTGCTACTTGAAGATAAGAATATGTGTAGTTACAAAAGGTTTTTGACAACTTCATATTAAAAACAAAATTTATCAAATTAATTGTTTTTGAACGTTAAATTTGCTTTAATTCTCCATACCAAATAAATGTTTACCTCGTTACAGTTTACAAATTGATTTGGAAATACCGTGTTGTACATGAGCTATTATAATTTGAAATCTTGGTAATTCCATTCCTAACTTCCAGTAAAGAATATCAAGCAAAATATTTGCCTTGAAACTTTGCCATTCTTTACAACATATCATTCCGGTGTTACATACTCTATAATTTATAAGTTAGACAATTTCTAATAACTTATGAATGTTCTTAAATATTTCAGCTTGTACATAATTATAATGTCAAATTGTTACTTAATTTGAACTTAGCACCCTACCGTTTGCCGGAATCCATTATAGTTACGATTTGTTGCGAGAGAGACAGATGCTGATTACTTCGATTACAGATATTCTATAATTAGAATTCAGCACCTAATGTTATAGGAATCGAATAAAGTTTCGATTTGTTTTAATGGGATATAAATAAAATACATAATAAAATACATCACCATTTTAATTCTCAAAAAACATTATAAAATCTGAATGTATGATAAATTTGGTCAAAATTAAATGTAGCAGCAATTCTTTTGCGAGACATTCTATAATTTTAGATCTCAAAAACATTACGAAATTTGAATTCAACGCTCTAAAATTTGTAAAAAGTCACCGTGAGTGAGTTTATTGTGATAAAAACACAAACCACCATCTTAGTTCCCAAAATGTTGTGAAAATTGAATTCACCATCATATATTTGGCCAAAATCAAATAAGATGAAATTCGAATTCAGCAACATAATGTCTCCAACAATTGTGCGAATTCAACATCTTACAATAGTCTAAATTGAATATAGAGATTATTTAGTAATAGATAAATACTACCATCTAGCGTCATAAAAACATTATGAAATTTGAAGGCAACACGTTAAGGTTAGCTGCAAATAAATGTAGTGAAGGGTGTATTTCCAAAGCAACAGATGCCACCGTCTTGATTATCAAAAACATTAAGAATTTCCAATTCAACAACCTGAGATTAGTCAAAATCAATTATAGTGACGATTAATTTCCAGAGAAACAAATTCGAGAGAGCGAGCAAAATTACGCTGACATATATAATTTACATAACATTTTAAATATTTTTTTACAAAACGTAACCATAGTTTATTTTATTGATAAATACATTATAATTATGTTATTAATAAAGACCAGATTTGGCTTTTTATCGCGACAATTGTACTATTTTTATTCCTAACCGTGTCTTAGTCTGTGCTTGTCACACGAATTTAAAAACACATGAATAAATATGTGTATATATATATATATATATATATATATATATATATATATATATATATATATGTACATACAAAATTTCCAAAAAAAGTATGTACGTATAATTTTTATTTTGTGATTCACCAAAGTTAAAAGTGTTACGCATTTTTCACTAAAAAGCAACCTA
This sequence comes from Druceiella hillmani, assembly GCA_039881145.1. Taxonomy (NCBI): domain Eukaryota; kingdom Metazoa; phylum Arthropoda; class Insecta; order Lepidoptera; family Hepialidae; genus Druceiella; species Druceiella hillmani. The sequence goes on along the minus strand of JAYKKI010000095.1, from coordinate 8,514,949 downwards.
AGTTATTGCGAAAGTCTGTATCGAAGTATGAATCCAAAATTGAAAATTGTAACCAAAAATTCATGGGTGCCGGATTGTTGTCTATGGATCTAAGTACCCCACGAATGTAGATATATATCTAGAACCATGTAGACGAATGTGGAACTAAGCAATATTTTTTATTAGTTTTATATTTGTTTTCGTTTTTTTTTATTTATGGCATTCCATGGATTAAAGTCTAACTCCCCAGCAGAAAAAGTCAGACGAAAGCAAAAATGAGGAGGTTTGTCTGGAGTCAGTATCATTTCCAGAGCCACTATTTAAAACTTGGGTATGCATGCAAGAGGACCTAGGTTGCTCACGAGGTTGCTTATGTAGGCTAGAAATAGCGAGTGACGCTAAGGTAATCTGCATTGTAATCATCTGTCGAAAAAGATTTAAGTCGCATTCGTATAATTTAACAACTCGGGAAACAAGTCTTGGAAATATTTTCACGAGCTATTATTTTTTCTCTAACTTTTAAAAACTGACTATATAGAATATACAATTTATTTGTTGTAAAAAATCTGCAAATAATAAAAAAATATTTAGTCTTAGCAGCTCATGATTTTGTTTTTTCTCTAGAGTAGATATGTATGCGTTTAATTTACGAGAGAGTGAACTGTACTTCATAATTTTGATGCTGAATAGCTCATAAAACCGACGAAGTTTCATAGTATTAGTTTATCTAGAAAAATTGTTGATTTATTCGAGAGATATTACGAAAAGTCTAGTGAAATTTTTATAATATTTTAAAAATATGTCCAAAATTTCCTGGTTTAAAAATTATATATATATATATAATTTTTAAACCAGGAAATTTTTTAAAATATATATATATACATATATATATATATGTATATATACATATATATATATATATATATATATATATATATATTTCTTTTTTTTTCATTGAGGACGTACGCAATGTTGCTTTTAATTTTTTTTTCACTTTTCGCATCGAAACAGATTTAATTCCTTTCAACACCATCCTTCGGCTTAGCTAGAGGGAGTAGCAGCTCAATTAATAATATGGAGTAAAAACGTTTAATTTTTGTTGCGGATCGATTAATGGAGGTAAAACGGGAAGTTAATATTTTTTCTGTATCCTAAGGGTGCATGAAGATTATATCAAGTAAAACTTAAAAAAATATAATTTATTATTTCTGAGATTTCTTGGAACCGTTTTCCGTAAATAATCATTAAAAATAATTGACCGCTACCCTACCTCCGAAAGTGTCGCTCGAAACATCTGAAAATATTCACGAATATTTAAGATAAAATGTACATTGAAACGAAATTATTGAGCTTGCTTTCCCTTCCATAATTTTTGTGTTCAAGAAAAGTCGGCAACAAAATTTGTTTTGCATTTAATCACCATTTTCATACAAAATGGTGACGACACTAGGCACATAGTTACCGCAATAAATATACAGGATATAAAAATAAAAATTTAAAGAATAAAAATTTGTTGTAATGAAACAGTTGCATCTTTATCAAAAAAGTCTACAAAACGAAAGCAAATATGTGTTACACTAGATTTCGTACCTCCTATGGAAGAAGGAAAACTAATTAATTTATATAATAAACTAGCTGACCCGGCGAACGTCGTACCGCCTCAGAGTCAATAAATGTTTTAACTTATTAGCTGACTTAAATTCAGTTTTTTATTAAGTTAAAATAAATATTCAAAATGAATTAAGTTCAATAAATATACAAATCAAAATGAAAACTATTTTTATTAAATTAAAATAACATTAAAATCACTACTTTGTAGTCATCACTTAGCTTAACGCAGTTATGAACAACCGAACCAATATATGATATTCATGAAGTAGTTGCTGCAAATCTTGAAGAACTCTTTTTATTGCCGATTTGATATTTTGACACCGATCAAGTTGTTTCTCCATTCTGCCCATGAAGTAAATTTAAATGAATTTATGCTGTGAATCTTCAAGCGGCTGCAATAAACCAATTCGATTGTGAATTTTACCATGGATCTATAAAGTTGAAGACGAAGTTAGATTTATTAAATTATGATCACTCTAGCAGAAATTACCTTGAATGTCAGATTGAATCCGCGTTCTTCGATAATGTCTGCTCCAAATGAAGTCATATAGAAACAACCCTTATATCTTTGAAAGTTCGATAGAAAATGTCGTGATTCTGGTATTTCAGTACGAAGTAATGAATGCAATAACGCAGGTGGCAGATGCAAGAATTGCAATTTCGTCTTGCCACTGAGAGAGCACAATCCAGGCGTTTCTCCAGCGAACTAATTCAATGCACCGCAATGGTCGCACATAATATCCATTGGGCCAATTCGAACGAAACGATGCGAGCTGTAGTCAATTATGCAATCGTATTGAAATGCTACTCGATTCAAATCAACGCTTGAAGCATTTCTTCTTGCGCGTAGAATATTATTACGTTGTTGATCTGTGCGATAAGCTTGACGATTTTTCGTTGCCAACAGCTCACTGTTTGTCTTGTCCATGAGTCAGGCCATACTTATGCGGCGCTCTTTCCGTGCAATTTCTTGTTCATCTGCAGTGGATTGATCCACAATATTCCTAAGTCGAATTGCATTACGGTATCGTTGTGAAAGATTAGACTCTCAGCATTATAAATAACACTTTGAAATCAATCACTTAAATTACATAATGAAGCAATTATCGATGCCCGCACAATCACAAATATCATAACCTCACAAAGTGAACATCTTCATAAAACTTAATTTAAGAAAAAAATGCTTAAAGAGAATTAATTTAATCAAGTCCAAATGAAATAAAGGTCGAAAACTGAATAAGAATTATTAAAAATCAATTATCATTTTCGTTCGGGTCTGTCATTTATGACTTACTTTTTTCTTTTTTTCTGTCATTTATCACATAATACGTTTTATACACTATTAAATTATTTGTGATTTTTTTACTTTTCCAATGCGCGAGGAAACTTCTCGAGGCCGAGATAAAAAAATAATCAATAAATATATAATAATCATATAAATTTTCAATGAAAAAAAAATATCAGTCAATCCGTTCTCGATATATCATCAACAAAGCCGTTCCATAGAAAATGTATGGGAAAATGAATTTCTTAATAAATTTTTTTTTTCGTAAATTTTTCCAATATTTTAATACTTATTATCCTATTCCCGACGAAGACAAATCCAAAACCACAAAAATCCAAAAAATTGGTCCAACCATTCTTCAGTTATAAACGAACATGATTGTACTCTTTATATGCATTTAATAACTTATCGAAATCCGATGAAATGTCCAATATCTTCGGATTTATTTTATTTCATAACGATTGAGGATACGCGCATAACGGTATCTCTTAACATTATGAAAACTGCTATTATTTTTTGGTTAAACTTGGAATGGTCGTACAATATATTGTTATAAGTCAGTTCACATTCATAAAATTATAACCGCCACAATCACAGGAAAAGTAGAATTTAACATAGTCGCTTTGCTGTAGTTGCTACGTTTACATTATTTGACAATTTAGATTGAGTATTTAATTTTAATTGTGTGAATATTACTGCGAGACTTGTTCCCTGTATTTAGCTGTTGATGGGAATTTAGCCACTAAAGGGGAAGGGGAAGGGGAAGGGGAAGGGGAAGGGGAAGGGGAAGGGGAAGGGGAAGGGGAAGGGGAAGGGGAAGGGGAAGGGGAAGGGGAAGGGGAAGGGGAAGGGGAAGGGGAAGGGGAAGGGGAAGGGGAAGGGGAAGGGGAAGGGGAAGGGGAAGGGGAAGGGGAAGGGGAAGGGAAGGGGAAGGGGAAGGGGAAGGGGAAGGGGAAGGGGAAGGGGAAGGGGAAGGGGAAGGGGAAGGGGAAGGGGAAGGGAAGGGGAAGGGGAAGGGGAAGGGGAAGGGGAAGGGGAAGGGGAAGGGGAAGGGGAAGGGGAAGGGGAAGGGGAAGGGGAAGGGGAAGGGGAAGGGGAAGGGGAAGGGGAAGGGGAAGGGGAAGGGGAAGGGGAAGGGGAAGGGAAGGGAAGGGGAAGGGGAAGGGGAAGGGGAAGGGGAAGGGAAGGGGAAGGGGAAGGGGAAGGGGAAGGGGAAGGGGAAGGGGAAGGGGAAGGGGAAGGGGAAGGGGAAGGGGAAGGGGAAGGGGAAGGGGAAGGGGAAGGGGGAAGGGGGAGGGGAAGGGGAAGGGGAAGGGGAAGGGGAAGGGGAAGGGGAAGGGGAAGGGGGAGGGGAAGGGGAAGGGGAAGGGGAAGGGGAAGGGGAAGGGGAAGGGGAAGGGGAAGGGGAAGGGGAAGGGGAAGGGGAAGGGGAAGGGGAAGGGGAAGGGGGAGGGGAAGGGGAAGGGGAAGGGGAAGGGGAAGGGGAAGGGGAAGGGGAAGGGGAAGGGGAAGGGGAAGGGGAAGGGGAAGGGGAAGGGGAAGGGGAAGGGGAAGGGGAAGGGGAAGGGGAAGGGGAAGGGAAGGGGAAGGGGAAGGGGAAGGGGAAGGGGAAGGGGAAGGGCAGTTAAATCCCGAGGAAACAAATATTTTAGAGAAATTGGTTCCATTAATATGCGTCCCTCTACGCATATTATAATATGCGTCCCTCTACCATTAATATGCGTCCCTCTACGCATACCAAGATATTTCTCTAGCACGTTACGCGTAGAACGGATAGGATTTTTGTTGTGGTGTTTAAAGATTCGATTTTAACAATGACACTAATAACAATGTTGACAATGGTGCTAGTAATTTAGTCATAGATTTTATTAACTTATACATATGATCCTCAATAATTATGATCTTTAATTTCTGAAAATGTTCACAAAATCATGCTCTCCCCGTCACTAAAACGGGTAAATTCGAAATTATGAAAAAACAGCGTTAACACGTATTTATGTAAAATTTATTGCACAACTGTAGCAACGATTGTAAATCTGACAGTTTCCGATGAATTGACAATGGTTCTATATTTGTTATAGGTATACTAGGAAATATGGGTACGAAGTGAAAAATAATATGCATTTTTCTAAATAGTTTAAAAGAAATATTATGTACCCTCAAATATCAGTACGTACCAAAGTGTGCACAAAATCGCCGCAGTGCAATTTTAAATTGAACTTTACAGGATTTGTCTAGTTTTGGTATATAGTTGAAGTTATCATGTTTTTTGTGTGATGTAACTTTTTTTGCTCAATACAATTCTCATGGTTATCATCTATCATTTGTGATAAGGTAGGCTTCGATGATAATGCCTGCGAAGGTCTCTCACTGCTAGTAATTACTAATTAATTAGAAAGAGAATTTAAAAAGCCAAAAAATTCACAAACTGGAGCTTTATAGGCTCAGTTTGCTTTTTACAATGCAGCTTGGTTTTATTTTGTAATTTTTTCTAGTCATAACCGTTAGCATTAATTTTGGTCTATACACAAAATATAGCTCACTGTATAGTGACACAGTATAGTATCACACACACACACACATACAAACACACACACACGCACACGCACGCGCCCAAGTGCATGCGCAGGCACACACGCACACACACACATATATAGAGATAGTTCATTTCTAAAAAAATCACTTTCAGCTAATCCTAATGTTGATGAAAGCGGATGTGACAAAGGCGGAAATTTCAAAATTTATTATTTTGTAACACTTCACACAAAAAGGCCGCAAATCTTTTTAAAATCAATTAATTATTTAGTATAATGTAGCCACCAGAATTCACCAAATACAAATTCTAGTAACGTGATATATTTTATATCACGTGCAAGAAACTACGAAGAATTCAATACAACTGAAACATCAAAATCATTGATGCCGTTATGTCCTTATATGTCTCACCTTGATATTAGTATTAGCATAACCATATTTTAAGTTAGACTGAAGTTCCTCTTATAGGTAAGCTAAATTAATTTTAAGTCAAAACTAATCTAATAAGTGAACTAGTCTTGCGTAAAGTTATTGATGTCATCAGGGATTGACTTAGAAGAGAACAGTTTGTATATAATTAATCACGAATGGCTTGCACCAATATATCCTAGCAACGATCGAACGACACCACAAACGGCGAGAAGCTTTTTAGGCCGAAAAGTGGTGTGTTTTTGGTAAATGTCTTAATGTATGATTATAGTTCACCTGGATAAAGTGTAGGACAAATAGGTCATGTATTTGGTATCGCGAGTGAATAAAAGTAATAAAATAAGAACGAATAATTAGTCATAAAATGATGATGGTTTCGATTAATTAATTTAAGAGCAAAGGTGCTTGCAACAAAATCCGCGAATAGCATAGAGTTTAAAAGTGTATCCACTTCAGACTATTGTATAATTGTTAATGTAGCTGACGGTTTTATCACTGACACGATTATCGCTGAAAAACGTAAAGCATACACCCTCATTATGGGCAATAATTTGATTTTATACTCGCATTGTATTGATTGACGTTGTATGAAATCAACATTAATTTAATAAAATTTGAGCTGAATAACACGGAAGAAAATATGGTAATAGTGTTATACAGTCTTCCAGAACAGAGATTATGTTTTATAAAAATAGAAGTTATACCATAATGATAGCTTTCAAGCTTTCCCACTCCTCAAAATAACGAACGAAAACAATTAAACTTTATAGGATCACTTCTTGGCTGCCCGTCCGTTTGCCGCAGTCTTTTTGTCAGAAACGGCTGTTGTTCATCAAGTTGAAATTTATTGTATATTAATTGTATATTGATGTATACATTTTTCAATGGAAAGATGTGATATTTTGAAGCACATTTTATTTATTCATACAATAGTCTCTTATTCACTGAGTATCACAACTTATAGGGTACTTTCGGTCGACATACAATCTTGAAAGTCAGCATACGATGGATCTTATAGGACCAGTAGAGGGATAGATCTAAAAGTTAACTATTTCTAATTCTACGTGGCATTATATATTGATATAATTAGTATATTTTTACCCCTTTAAAAGGTATAGTAGGCAATATATTTTAAGTTGTGAAAAATTAATATATGTAAATAGCTTAATTAGAAACGCTATGTACCCTCAAATGTTTATAAACATCTGAACGTGTACGGAATCCTCGTAATGCGAATTATACTCGTGCTTGACAGGTTTCGTTTTGTTTTCTAATGAAATAACGTTTCTTACTGCAACCCATTTATTTTGCAAATATTTTGTAAGTGCCTAAATTTGTACGGAACTTTCGTAGTGCCAGTTCTCGAGTAATTTTCGCGTTTTATAAGCAATTACACGCTGAAGGATTAGTCGTTTATTGTCTTGAATAAACTACTAATCCTTCATTAGAACAAGCTACTCTAAATTGCAATCACCTTTTTTCTTGTTTCCTCATTGATTTTGTGAAATTATCAGAATAAGTATTGAAAAGTTGGGTCTCATTTTAAAATTTGAATCGATCGACTATTTTTCTTTCGAACGAATTCAATCTTTCATTTTTAAAATTTGATTAACAACATTTTCAACTTTACTTTTAGGAAAGAACAGGTGTCAGTAAGATAGATTAAATTAAAAATTTGTCTATAGTTTTCCTTTTACATATCATTTGATCTGTGGATTTTAGTAAAAATTTTTAAATTAAAATAGTAATATGCATTCCTTTTTTTTATTATATTGATGGAGAATGAAATGTATTATTATGTTTGAATAGTGTAAATAAAACGGTGTCTGTATTATATACAGCAATCGTCGACCTTCTATTTACGTATGTATCACTGAAGCAGATCCATGAAACATGATACGATGGACTGTGAAGAAGAATAGAAAATACTAAAATTATTTATACAACGATTGTGTCCCATTTTATCACAATTTTAGTTTGGTCATAAAATCTTTTTTTGGAGATAAGGACAGTAGAAATCGAAACTTTGTTGAAATCTTTCGGAAACAAAGCTGTTTATGCGGGGGAAAATATATCAAATCTTACCTACTAAAACCACAAGTGCAATGATTCTACAGTAAATTTTTCTCAAATTACTATTAAAGACGATCAATTCTTTTCTAATCCGCGGCAAATCCGACAACTCGAAGCTAGAAAGAGTAGTAAATAAAACAAGCAAACACGATTAAATAAAATTATTACTTGTGAAAAAAACCATTTCTCATAAAAATTTATATCAGGTAACTTATTTCTTCGATTTACCAATTGATGTCTATCGTATTACTCAATTTGTTCTAGTAATTAATCAAGAAAATACTTAGCGATTGGTTTTATGCAATCGTTATATAACCATGTCCTAAAGTGTTTCCTAGCTCCAATATCCCATTAATGATGACGTTATTAAAAAGATGTAATTTATTGTTAGTTTTTACTTATTCGATGCTTTAAGATGTTAGCTTGAATACGAGAAAAAGTAATATGCATTTTTCTTGTATTCCAAATAGCATACAAGAAAATGGTATGTTACCTGAGTCAGAAAATATCTGGCCAGCATTTTTAAGTGCTTTTTATATTTTAATGTTGCCTTATTTTGCATTTAATTTGCTACTTTGGATATAGTGTAACATGTTCGCTTTGTATCCTGTTCGTACTTGCTATAATTGAGAAGTAACGAGGCTGATATTGCGACTTTGCTTTAATAGATGGTGCGATAGCCATGATCTTATTGTAATTATTTTTTATACTTTATACTACATATGAGTAAGTTACTTAATATGTTTAATAAAATGAAAAATCATTAATTGTGCATAGCTAAGATATATAGAAAATTGTGACCTCAAGTTTCAAAATAAAAAAAAATGTATGGACAAAGGTAATAAAACGGCCAGAATTAAAAAAAGTCGTTGAAACTAAAGATATTAGCTGAATATAATTTTGATAATTAAGACCGCAGGACTGTAAAATCCATTAAAAATGAGTTCATTTATTACCTTGAGCTATGTTGTCATAAAGTTATACCACCTTTTTATATCGTAATTATCAAAAACTTGTTTATATCTAAGATGTCATGCATATGCGTAACATACATGTATAAAATCGCTATCTTTTTTACCTTTTCTTTACTCTAGTTACTATATTTTGTAGTAACTAGAGTAAAGAAAAGGTAAGAAAGAAAAAAGAAAAGGTAAGAAATATTATTAAAAATAAATTTAAACAAATATTTGTTTTCACCAGTCTTTGGTTTATCTTTCATTTGTTAAATTATCTAAATAGGAAATAAAATTTTAACTCGTTTCAATACTCGTAGAATAAATTTCTAATGCATTTACATAATACATGAACTGAATTATTGGAAGTTAATTTGATGAAAGGAATGATCGCACCATAAAAATTTTAATCAACGTGTTTTAGTGTAATATTAGAAATGTAGTTCAAGAAAACCATTATCGTCGAAATAATAATACCTAACAATAATTGAAATAGTTTTGGTACAAATTATGTTGGAAAACAGAGACGTGTTGGTTATATCGGTTGCTAAACGACCAAATATAAAAAACAGTTTTCAATATGGCGCAGCAAGAAGAATTACATGTCCGAAATATTGAAGAAAGTTTGCAGCCTCTGATTGCGTTCCAATCTATCTTAGGATTGTGCAGATTCAGTACTGGAACTAACAGATCTTCATTTGTAACTCGAATTCGACAATTTTACAGCTTAGCTACAGCCGTGTATACTGTAATTGTAATTTGCTTTTACAACGGGGAGTTGAGCGGTTTTGAAGAAAACTATACTTACATTTTTCTTCATCGCCTTTATACTATTAGTTTTGCAATAAATTTGTGTTACATCGTTTTGATCGACATATTATGGTGTAAAAATATTCACTCGGAATTAATAATCTTGTTTAACCAAATTGACCAACGTTTGGATTCTGATAGCAAAAAACATATATTAAATAAATCCAGATTCATCACCTCAAGTTTTATATTATTTGTTGTTGTGATGCAAGTAATTAATTTGATTGTTGATGGACTTTCCTTTGAAGTATCTGTTATGATAAAATATTTTCCTATTTATTCATCATGTTTAATGATTCTTTTAGAAATGTTTTATTTCTATTCGTTATTATATAATATCTATAAAAGACTGCAAAGTGTAAACCTTCATTTATCAAATGTTTTAACTCAATGTAAACAGCGACCGAGTGAATATCGTATAATGTTTTTACGTGGGTCTGATGATGTACGAGTTACATCGGGATCTGGTGGAGAAGGTACATTTCAACTCAGCGTTTTCTACCTTAAAATGTCACATTTATGCTTGCTCGTAAATCGATTATTCGGTTATCAGGTAAGATTAAAACTACTGCATGATATGATTATTAAAAAAAATTAAAATATCAAACATATTTTGAAATTATAGGGAATTGCCTTTTTAGATAAATACTTGCACAGAAACATTCATTGGCATAGTATTTCTTGCTTTACTCATTAAATATTTCACATTTCATAGAAATATTTGTCTTTCGTTTATAATTTACAGATACTTCTGGCATTTTTAAGCTGCTTTCTAACTACTTTCACATCGATAGCTGGTGCGATATACATATTTATCGAAAAAGTAAGTGGTAAAGTTTTTTTTATTACAAATTTAAAATCAATGTGGGGTTACAGTTTATTTCAAAAAAGTCATTTAAATTTGAAACAGTTTTATATTGCTATTCCTCAATAGTAGTTAGACACTTTTGTAAAAAAATTTCTTTTGATTTTTTTAGAAACTCTGAATAAAAACTAAGGAAACTTTTAATTTTAAATTAGAAAACTTTTCAAATAAATAATTTCAAACATTTTACAAAATATATTTATTTTATAGATTGCACAATCAGAACATTATAATTGTGGGATATGTATATCTGAGTTTTTACTTGCTTCGACAATTTCATTAAATATATTACAGACCTACATGTACTTATGTCCATCCTAGTGGTGTCTTCTGTACCTCCCTGATTAATGGTTTCAGAATAAGTTAAAAATTGAACTGAATGGATTATCAAAACTCCACAGAAGTGTTGTACGAAAAGTATATTTCTTCTAAGCATCGTTTTTTTTGTTATTTAATATTAGGGATAACAGTAAAACTACGTGAAGGATAACATAGAACTCAATTATTCTAAATTATTTCAGGCTGAATACAGCACATGGTTTATATTTGTGATATTATGGTCGCTACATTCACTTTGTCCTCTCATATTGGTCTGCAGATTTATTGACAGACTAAATCTTGAAATGGAAACTTCTAAACTCACTCTAATAAAAATTAGAACGTTGGCGCGTAAAGGTATGTTGGTCTACGAATAAATTTTGGTAATTAGTTGAAAAAAATATATTAATTAACAGAAATCTCCTTCAGAAAATATGAAGATAACGCTCTCGTGAATTATTTAATTTAATTAAGCAAAAATTTTACATAATTTTTGAGGAAAGTATATTTCTTGGAGTTAATGTCGTTTATGAACACGGCCTGGTAAGTGCAAATTTATTAAAACAGCAATAGATAAAATTGTCCAATCCATTTATATAACCTTGCAGTTAAATAATAACAGCAAGATTAATACATGGAAAGCAAGCACTTTATTTTCACGAAGCCTCCGATTTGCGTATTTAGTATTTTTGTAAGGTTGAGATATTATATTATAAACTACTTGTCTGATTTCAGATCAACGTCAGGAGATAACGGATTTATATAAATTTATTCTAAGAAGTGAAATTGGTGAATTTACAATTTGTAATATTATGAAACTGAGAGCTTCGTTGATACTTAGTTTGCTGGGTTTAATTACGACGTACGTAATTATTCTCAGGCAGTTTTCCAGTTTAACAGGAATGTAGCCATTTTAAAATGTATCTTCTGCAAAATGCCCCAGTTTTCGTTCGTAGTTACATTGTGTTTAGATCATTGATATCTTGCTGTAATTATGAAATAAAATGTAAAAAAATATAAATTATGTAATTTGATATAATTCTTACAGGGAAACAAACGGTAATTGCATAAAACCCACTTTGTGTAAAATGACTTCATTGCCCCAAATTCAATATACATTATTATTAAAAAAACAGGAAGATTATTATTAAAAATTATATTTACATTATTTAAAAAATGTATTTTATTTTTTTTAAATTTTGGTTAAGGTTGAGTTCGTTTCTTACTAAAGCGATTGAAAAAGAATTAAACTACAACAGTCGCATGCTTTATCATGTAAATGAAGAATTCAGCATGTGTTCATGGACAGAAGACGTGTTATACATAACAATTTGTTTTATAGTACACATTATAGTATAGTATTAATAAAAACAGTGTAAAATAAAACTAACTGCTTAAGATTAATTTGGTATATGCATAGATTTACCTAAGACTTATTTGAATAAAAATTGAACTCTATGCAATATTTGACATATTTTTCATTCAAGAAAGCAAATTTGTGAATTTGTAAGTCTAGCACGTTGTGTGTATATGTTGCACTGTAATTATATATCTAGCCTAAGAAATATGATGTATGTTAATATGAATGCAGCCGATTTTGTCAGTTACTTGTAATAATGATTAATTAATAAGAAGGAATTTTATTCCTTCCTATTAAACGAAAAATATTTTCAATGGAAAAATATTTATACCATTTACGAATAAGATTTTAGATGATTTTTGAATTATAATAATAATATTTTTATATACTTGTATGCTAGGATAAGTCATTAAAAAGTTTTATTTATAAATATTAAAAATTTTGATTTGTTTATAAAATTTAGCATTTACACTCAAATTTCCAAACCATTACACTTCCTAAAGTAAAGAAGGATACCGAATATATACGCGAACATTAACAAATAAATCGTAAAAAAAGAGTATCTCCTCTTCAATGAGAAGACGTGAACATGTCAGGGTTTGTAAAGAATAGAGGAATTTATTCGTCAGGGAATTCCATATATTTATTGAAATATTAACATTTAGAAAAGAGATGGTAGGAAAATGTGAAAGAATATATGGAGAGGAAATATCAAAAACTAAGAAAATTGCAAAGCTAGACTATTTATAAAAGGTGTGGAACCATTCACAAATGTTCTAGAATTTTGCAGCAAATATGTAACTTCAGAATCAAGATCAGTACAAAGAAAATTCCTGAATAAAGAAAATTTCTTGTATTAGAATTGAGAAATTCTTTTTTGAAAATTCCCTCAAGTTGAAATAGAAAAATGAACATATAAATACAAAAAGTATTAAAATAAACATGTTGCTCTAAATTTTTTCATCGCTTCATATTTAATTTCAATCGCGGTCTCTAAGCTGTAAAATATAATTTATCTTCCACCTGATTGATGTTTTACCTTGTAAGTGAAATGTTACAGAAAACGCTGTATTTTCATTCTAAGCTATGTATTATTAAAAACATATGTATTATTAAACTATGTATTATTAAACCAAGTGAAGCGTATACTTCATTTATTTGTTATTAATGGGAACGAAGTTTAGTGAGTGGGCGAAACTTCGTCAACAATTGTACACGTTAGAAAAATATATTTATGAACTATCTAAAATATATAATTCTATCTAAAATAATAATTTGTTTTAAATATACTTGGAGTATAGAAATAAATGCCACATTTGCATAGCCGGGATAAAGTTTCTTCATAACCTTTGTTTAATATTTCATTAATTATGTACGATTTTGTAAATACCAGTAAGTATAGCGATAATATTTCTAGGAAAGTGAAAGTAACACAAAGTCTTCCATATGAATACGGACACAGATATATATATATATATATATATATATATATATATATATATGTGTGTGTGTGTGTGTGTGTGTGTGTAAAGTCCCTCATATTTATTTCATTATTATGATTATTAAAAGAAAAAGTTCAAAACAAAAACATGAGATATTAAAAAAATCTAACAAATTCATTTTTTATATTACGTTCAGAATAATGAGAGAAATTCAACCCTTAAAGCACATATTTGTTTAATTTTTCATGTAAAATAAATACATAAAATCTTTAATAATGTTAGCAACATCGTTATATATCACATGTAGAATCTGGGAATTTAATGAAAACTTATATTAATTCAACTTTGAAAAGATCTGTGACTTTAAATTGTTTTGTTATCTAAACGATTAGAAACGCCCGCGGTCTCGCCGTGCCTGCGCCCTCAACCGCACTCGAACCGCGCAATTTTACTGTTTTCAACTTTGCTATCTTTCCCCGAGTGTATGGTTCATATATATATATTATTTATAGTAAATTATAAATTATATTTCAGGAAAAGTAGACAGCCTAAACATTTTTATACTTACCGATATAAATCATGTAGACCGATAAGACATTTTCCCGATGGCAAAATTATTAAACTGGTAGTAAATTTTCTAAATACGTACTCGTCTGTTAGTGAGACAATTATGCATTTGAAATCAATGAAATCGTTTATGGTAAAATGATACGTATTTATTAGGCTCTAAAGAAGCAATAAAAATTCCTGCTTTCATGGCCGTAAATAGGCAATACAATTTTCCAAAAATTATTCAAACTGGACCAATTTCATTGCTGGGGTATATCAAGCTGATGTTTATTATCCACTGCTGTTTTCTAGTTTTATTGTTAAACATCTGCCTTCCAACTATCATTTATATGCCGATGATCTTCAAATATATTCACTGCAGTGTCGATGAAATGTCTTCATGCCACTATATATTATATTCAGACTTACATTTGGTCGGTTAGTGGGGTAGGTAGGTAGGGTCTTCTGATTAACCCAATTAAATTGCAGGCTGTCATTATTGATATTCAGAAATTTATGTCGAAAATATTTACACTTGAACATACCACAGCTATTGATTAACGGTTATGTTATCCCTTTTACTTCAAATGCGACAGATATTTGTAACTAAAGTACATATTTGTCAAACTTTACATCTGCCTATTGATTATGGAAACGTGTGTTATTCTAATCTAAATGAAAATTTACTCAATTAATTAGGATCATTTCAAAATCTGTTTATTCGGTATATTTTCGGCCTTAAAAAATTTCGTACATATCGGAATATCGTTCATGACTTATATGATTAAATATTTGTGACCAACGCTACCCCCATCGATGTTTTGCAAATAATATCCTCAATAATCCCGTTACACCTTCATATTTTCTTAATATAGATTCAAATACCTGTCATGTCACGACCTCGAACAATGAGCCAAAAACAAGTACAACTTCCTAATCCTTTAACAAGGAACTGAAATTTATGAAAAGTTATTTACTGAAAATTCTACTCGATTGTGCAATGAATTGACTACAAATATACAAAATGTGCACTTAATATCTGAATTAAAATGTAGTCTGAAATTATTCATAATCGGCAAATCCTATTCCCTTCTATTATAACCCATCCTTTGCTTCTACCTACTCCTGAAGTATCATTCTAATCTTGCCCTTTTAGAAATAAGTCCACCACTATACACTTAGTGTTCTAAACTCACAGTAAACTTAAATAAAAAATAAATAAAGTTGTAGCTGCATAATATTAGTAAAAAGAATATCCTAAAACGAACGATCTTCAGATCATCATATTTTCATTAGAAAACATGACGCTATTGCCCTGTTACATGTTTTGTTAATTTTAAGTGGTTACATTACATTTCATTATTTATTAGCGCCTTATTCTATTTTATTAGATGAACGGTGGATATGCTCAATGGACCAAATATTTGTTGATGTTTCCAATCTATTTGGAACATAGTATCACTCATGAGCAGAGTATCTGCCGAATTGCCTCTTATAGTTTTCGATTTTATAGATCGTGAAACTTTCAGTTTCACGTATATAAATAGATAACAAAATAGCATATAGACGTAAGCATAGGTGCACTATAAGAAACATATTGCTAATATTTTGTCTTCATTATATATTTACGAAAATTTTTCCCAATAGATGTCGAAACCATTCTAGTTGGATAATCGTTTAGCACGTTGTTTTAGATGAAATAGTAGACTGTTGAGTGCAGGCAGAATTTTAAAATTTTAAACGTTGTGCATATCGATTTCTACACTGTTGGGTTTATTCAGTCATAACGATATCTTCACGTCAATAAAGCGACTTACTTACTGTAAAACCATTAATTTTTATTGTAAAACCATTAGTTGCGATTTTTAACCAAGTGCAACTTTTAAACAAATACAATAATTTTTTTTATTTCATGGTAAATAATTTGTGTATTTGCAAATCTATGCAGCCGATCGTTTACTTATCGGTAAGTCATAACGTAAACAAAATGTTAGTTGGATTGGTAGATTGCATAACTTCGCAAATATTGGATAACAACAAAAACATATTGTTAATAACGACTATTAACTATGGCAAGTGAATACATATAGATAGCTTTTTATATATTTAAATTCAGATGCACCCATATTCTATTTCTTCTCTCTGAGGCCAGAAAAAATATATCCGGTTCTCATCACGCCTTAAAGCAGACGGAAGGCGGAACCAAAGCAGGATGCCCGTTTTACCGTCTTTTCCACAATTTTCTGCAGAAACGCAGAAAATTGTGGAAAAGACGGTAAAAGAATTTAAGCACATTTTTTTATGACAGTGGTAGTCCACCGGAAACGGTAGATATCTATTTATGCATACATTAATGTTTTCATATAAATCATTTTAAATTATATATTTACCAGTAATATTTATGAAAATACTAAATTTGTGTTATTTTTATAAAGCCAAAAATAGAGCAAGAAAGACGATCAGCTTCTGCTATGTCAGCAAACATAAAAGTTACAGAAAATTCATATAAATATGTTTTCCGTGCAAAAAAACTGAAAATTAGGAAAACTGATTACTTAATCATAACATTACTGAAAGATAATCGGTGCTGAAATGTGAAGCCGTAGGCGGCGTTCAGTTTCGAAATGTAAATATTTTTTTCCAGTGGAAAATATATCAAAACCGAACGCCACCTACGTCCTCACAATAACTTTACCTTTGAGTAAAATTACGTTTACATAACTTGTTTTTTTACTTTTCAGTTTTTTTCTCATAGTCTGGTTTTAGTTTTTTATAGCTTTGTTTTTATTTTACCCTTTTTGGTAGCTTATTTTTATACTCATAATTCGAAACCGGGTGCACATAGAAGTTGTATTTTTATAATTTGTTCTAAAACGGGGCTATTTTTTCACGTTTATGAAAAAATTATTAAAGAAACCTCGCAGTTATTTTTAAAACCTATCGAATGACATCGTTTTCGATAAGATATGTGATTATTTTTAATACTCTTTTTTTATTGCAAGTCCACCAAAATGTCTTTTGTTTCTAAAAATCTAGCCTGTGATATTCTTATATTAAACAGGTATATATTTATACCTTATTTGCTAAAATCAATACGGAAGTTTTTGGGCTATGATCAAACATCCATATATATGTAGATACGTACATACATACATAGACCGCTTCCTTTCCTGCTTCGTAGTTGGGTAAAAAAAGGATAAAGATGCGAAAAAAAAATTTTTTAATTATAATTTTGTATTATACATACAATATAAGCGCTGCTATTATTCAATATGATTTGTTGAAATTAACAGCACCAATTTAAATAACTGCCATTAGAATCTGTAATATTGCAGGTTTTATATAGACAATTTACTTTTATTTACAGTTACTAATATATTTAATGGATTCCTTTCCTATAATATAGCTCAATTTCCACTGAATATGGCAATTGAAACAAATACACAATTCCTCTAATTATCAATAATCCTTGGAACAAAGTCATAGGCGTGTAAATTGGATTTGTTTTTTTAACGCATGTCAATTATTATGCCCTTCCAAGAGTATAAACAAATATTGCTTATCACTTAGTCTAATTAGTCGCTGAATACATTCAACAACGAGATTGTTGCTATACGAGTATGCTGGGTTACATTTGGATGAGTGACCAAATTTCAAAGAGCAATTGAGAAACAGTAAATAAATCATACAATAAAAAGAAAAACTCAATTTTCTTAACTATTTCTAACATTCCCGCGTTTTATTAAAGTAGGAATATTAGAAAAAGTAAAAAAATCATGTTTTTTTCATAATATGATTTAGTTACTGTTTCCCAATTGCTTCTTGAAATATGGTCACTCATTATAATGGAACTTAATATAAAAAGAGTGTTTATAGTTTTGTAGTAAATAACCACTCCTATCCTTGAGTGTTTTCTTCTATTTTACTGCAACCTGTTTTCCAAATATATTTAGACGAACGATACAAACTTTTTATAACGCAGTTAATAGAGGAGAGTGACATTAAAAACGTCATGTGCAGCGACAGGAAGAAATTATGGAAGAGCAACACAAGGCTTATATACTAGAAATAAAAATAAATGGAAATTTTTGTATATAAAAAATAACATATTGAAAAATAAAATTTTTCCGTAAACTGTTTATAAATTCTTACCATTTATATACCAACACAACTCTAAACACTAATGTCGACTGATGTTTGCTTCTTATTCATTTATGACAAATGAAGATATCAGAAAAAATAATTAAAATTAGTAAATCCACCTTTATTAAACTTATGGAACTTATGTTTTTATAAATATTTATTTATAAAATTTGATAGAAATGCTAGACACTACGCACACTACATATTATTTTACGAGTTGAAATGAATTGCTTTAAATACATATGGAAAGCCATATATTTATCTATATCCTCTGTTAAGTTCATACCGCTAATCGAAGTATTTTTATAATTTAATTAGGTCGAATGGCTACAACCATTGTAACATTGCAACAAATATTTGTGATTGACTATTGGTTCTTCCATGCATATTGACAGAGTCGTCTTGAATCTACAAAAAATATTATGTCTTGTACAAAATGAATAAAAGACAATTTCACGTTTACTTAATATACCATTTTTATTTTTACGTTCAACTAATTATGAAGGATTTTTTTAAAATGATAAATATTCAGTTTTCATTAATTTTGTAGGAGATATATTTTCAGCCCAAATGAAAAAAGCAGTCATTCTTTGTACAAGAAAAGTAATTTTTTTTCTGGTTGTTGCCATTTATTCGATAAGACAGACAATGTTTAATGTTTTTGAAAGTTTTTTTCTTTTCTGTTGAAAAATTAGTTTTATTATCCTATGATTCCGAGATTTGAAGAATGTGGGCCTTAATGTTTGTGATTGACTGCTGCATTTATAAAGAATATATAATAAATACTTGTATAAAGTTTGTGAAAAGTTCAGATTTCTATTACATCTTATATTTTATTTATGTACCATTTTTTCTGAAATTTAAAATCTTAAAACTTTGTCAGGTTTCACTTTCTCTACCTGTCTTAAGAAATTATTATTATGTGTAGGTATTGAGTTTTGGAAAAAATTTACTCAGGGTACAGAAGCCGATTTTTTTAAGAGCGAGTTGTAAATAATTAACACATTTTCCGTCTCCGTAAAATAATTAACACATTTTTTACCATTTACGTAGAAATTTAACAGGATGGTATTATGAGCAGCCAGGTACTGAAAAAATATATATTTCATTGCTAGGTATAAACATTTGCCTATGAAGACTTCTTATTTCCCAGTTGCTATGTACCCTGCAAGAAATATACCAGCTGAATAAATGAGACTTGTTTATTTATCCGATGGTTGTGGTTATAATGTTGTTTTTTTTCTTTCAGCTCGATCATGGGTAAATCTAAAGTAGGTACTGGAAGCGTACGGGGAGGATTAAAACATAAACGAGGACTCAAAAACGATATGAACGGATTGAAAGTGATTCTCTATGATATGCTCTTCAAAGCAGATAAAAGAAGGAAGAAAGAGGCAAAAGGTGCTACAGAAAAGTTGGAAAGAGAAAGTAGGTAACTAGAAAGTATAATACAAATCTACTTACTACGTAGACATGATTCTCCATCAACATCAAAGAGTCATAAAGAAAATATTTCACACAACTTGAGAATTTCGAAAACAACTACGAATTCAGATTTTACATTTAAATTTTCTCAGAATTATCCTCAGTCACTTATATATATAATACAATCAATTCTCCTCAATAATATATGCAAAAGTTAATACATAAAAAATGTAGCTATATTAGTGCTCAGACGACTATTGGAAGAAGTTAAGATCAATCCCGTCAGAAATCAATTGATCACAGCGGGAAAGGAAAGAAATACGCAAAACATGAAATAGGTCTTAAAGCAATGTTAGGATCTTAAATTTAATGAAGTTGAATACAATTTATCAAATAGTCTTCAAAGGTATGTAAAAATTACAGTAAAAAAATCTGGAAAAAAGTCATTAAATAAATTCAGAAGAAATGAAAAAAGATTCTGACTTGAAAAAAAAACAAGGGACAGGTGAAGATATTAATCGAGGGTGAAGAAAATAGTACTATGTTTACTGGCAAAAATAGTTCGTAAAAAAGAACGAAGTAACTAATCAAAGACGTTATTTCATAAACACATGCACACACACACACACACATACGCACATTACATAATTTGTATAAACAATTTCTTAAAAAACCACAACTATCAATTATGCTACGCAAACTTTTGCGGATGGGGCTATTCTGGAAACTTTCCGTATTAGAAAGATCTAAAGGAGCTCGTTTATGTGTAATTCGTCAAAAATTTTAATTATTGGTTGATTGGATGTCACTAACGTACTAAAAGATATTTGCTGTGCTGTGATTATTTTAACGTTCAGTATTTGTTTAGGAAGCGTACGGAGTGTAAGAAAAAATTAATAAACAACTAAGAATTTTAAACTTGTATGTGGTATTTCTTATTGGGCTTGGGTATAAAAGAGCAAGTACACGAAAATAAGTTACAAATTTAGTAGAGTATTAAAAAGGAAAATGTTATAATTAAGCGGAAAAAAGCTGCTTACACTTTTGAAAATTTTCTCGATAATCGTTTTAAATATTGCGCAAAAATAACAACTAAGTATCAATCTTCCAAAATTTGAAATCTCAGTTGCAACCAATAAAGCATTGATTTATATTGATTTTTCGAAAAATTATGATAGTATTGCTAAAAAAGTATACGCTAAAAAAATCGATTAACACAATTTGGAGGAAGTTCGATGCAAATTATATTATATATTAATGTTTTATTTTTCTTTGACAGACGCAATGTTGGTAAAACACAATACTTTGCTGAAATAAGGCAGAATTTCAGATGTAATGCTGCAGCAGTTTGTGCTCACGTCGTTCTAATAATAAAATTTATAAAAATAAGAGTCAACCCAAGTTACAACAATTCACTATGTATCCGTTCTAGCCACTTGCCAATAGAGAAATTATTAAATATTTTTTTATATAATGGCTGATTTGAAGTCAAATTACCACAATTCTAGCATTCTGACATGGAATTATGTGAAGTCAGATCATGAAAACGTGCTGCAGACGGTGTGGGTGTAATATTAAAAGGCACTGCAGACATACTGGTTTCTTATGGACTCGATGTTTATGATTTTAATGCATTTACGCAATATTGAAGTTCGATATTGTCAATGTAAGAGTTGAAACAATAGTTGATTCGGATATCAGGGAAATTATATTACTTGCAATCGTTGCAACTCGTTGCGTTCCTTTAATGGACATATCCATTAAAGGAACGCAACGAGTTCATCCAATGGTCTGGAATATAAGTAGTACATTTCTAATAGTATAGCAAAACTAAAGCTCCGTACAAAAGTCTCGTGTAAATGAAAAATTCTTTTTGTCGTGTTAAAAATCCCTGTACTCATGTCATTCATAAATTTAAGATTTTTATTGCAGATCATGAACATTTTAATCCACTTGAGTGTGAAAATCTAATTGACATTTTGCATGCATGCATCAATAGTTGGATATCTCCGAAAATTTTACGTATTTTATGTCACGATAGAAAATAATATTCCAGGGGATTGAATGTCCATCGATAAGAAATAATATGTTGTTGGAGACAGATACTAAATTTGGAAGTAATGAAGTTTTAAGTTGTGAGACAACATAATGATCGAAAATCAAGAGGATAAATTAATAATTCCATTGGACAATTTATATTTCCCAGAGGCTGAGGATTATACAATTACCAATCATGGAAAAGAACGACAGCAAAATGAGGCTGAACGTCGTATTGTTACCATGTTAGAAGAAGAACGTGTGCCAAACCAGACTAAGGGTTTTCAATCCTTATATCAGAAGAAGAATAACATTTTAACGTAATAAGTAGTTTATGTAGACCCACAGACATATTGAAAGCATCTCCTAAGAGTGGATTTCGGGTATTACCGATATACTACACCAAAAGGAAAATTTAATATTTTATTGAGCAGATCATAAAAATATATACGTGACATAAATTCGCGTGAAACAGTAAGCGATCGGAAAACTTCTCTTCGTGGCTTAACATTCGTGATAAAAATTCTCCGTACGTCTTCAATATTAAACAATCTTAACGACCCAGAGATAAATAAAAGAGTCCACTTCATTTTCTATGACACATCGCCGATATACATGGTCCATCGAAAAGCAATTGGGTTCTTCTACGATGATATTAAATCGTTGTCTAATGGATGTGTAATGAATTATTTAATGTTATTAGGTAGATTATTGGTATTAGTCTCTCAGATTTTGAAATATATTACTACCTTGTAGTCTGCTGTGTTCTATTAATCATATTAATTACATTTATTTATTTTTAAAACTTTCATTTTGTGATAACTATACCTACTCATGTAATTTAGTTTCAAAATAATTTTCGGTTCATTTTATATAATATTTATTATATACCAATTGTTATTAGCTTTGCACTTGCCTAATATTATTATTTCATTAACATTAAACAAAATGTCATAAATAAATGTTGATTTCTTTCTTATAATTAATCCTTAAATGATTGGCATTCACCTGATCCCAAATTTAATATAAGCTGCACTTTTTCTAATTAACCCGTCAAACAAAATTATTAGAGTATTAAAAAAATAATTTGTCAAAAACTGGACCATACAGTTTCCTTTCAGTGAATCGCATTCAATTTTAGCAAAATAATTAGCTTTTCTAGCACAAAACTGATTGATAACATTGTAATGAAATTTTCAAAAGTTATAAATTTTTATATTTGTATTTTTAAGGTTTAAATAAAAAAAAACTGTCAGTTACTTTAAAGAAAAAGGAAGGGGATGTCTTTACTTTCTTTCTATTCAAAAATTCGAACTGTAGGCTATCTGATATGTGATTCAAATTCAAGTTTGGCGATTCCGTTTCGAGGAATTTTATGTTATTTTTAAGTTCTTGCAGAAAAGTAGTCAATACTAACACCATGTAAATGAATGTTTTGTTACTGAAACTGTATATATTTATTTCCTATTTTATGAATAAAGTAAATTTATTTATGCTATATTAAAAAAACAGCAATTGAAACGAGTAATTAAAAGACATAATATAATTTTAAAGAAATATTTGGCAAGTTTGTTGCCCATTTATTATAATTAGATTGTCACCGTAATCGAAAGCCATATCAAAATTGATGAACAAATGTGAAATCTTAGCTGGTGTTCCATGAATGGAATATTAATTATGAATATTATCTGCAATCGCTTATCAATTAGAAGGGAGTACAGAAACTATTCTCAAGATTTGCGGGAGGTTACCAGTAAAGTAGTGAGTTGGAAAAAGATATCTATCGAAACTGCGAAATACTTTAATATTCCTCTACGCACGATTGACAATAAAGTTAAATGCTTGCATTTGAAGTAGGTGGGCTGTCAGCTGGAGAGAGAAGAGAAAGTACAAATTGTCAACGTACTTATTGCAGCGGGCGATTTTAGTCACCGCTACAATATTTAGATTGGCAGTTTATGACCCCTCATTGTTTAAAAATTTGGAGAAATGTCTTTATAATAATAAATCTATAAAAAGTTATGAATTAGTCTAGAAGTTTTATTTCAATTATATTGCGGTATGTGCTAATAGTTCAACATTACCGCCTTGCGTCATGTAGGAGGCCGACCATTTTCGAATTATGTTATGAGGATGGATTTATGAGTTGCTATTCTAACAAGGTCAAAAGTGGCTGGTAAGGCTCCCTCGCTATTGATAACTGGTTTTAAACCCCAAAAATCCTATAAGTTCAGAACGTGCCTGGTTAAAAAAAATAATTTGGAATAATTGGTCCAGCCACCAACTTGGTATAACTCTTCCAGGAAAATATTGTTAAATTTTCATTTTCATCACTCAACTACGATTAAGAAAACGTGATATTTTGACTTATTGTAAAATAGAAAATCCACAGGAGAGTATTATAAATAAGTTTATTCTCCGTGTTTAACGAATGATTTAATGGAAGCGTTAATGGAGAACCAAGAAGAAATTATCAAAAAGGAAACCACAGGTGTCAATCCTTTCGATTCATATGAAGTTATGAGAAAGGTGACATATTACGAAACCGTATTTTATTATAGTAAACATGAAGCACTTTTCAAATATGTTCAAGAAAATTGCATGCATAATTCGACAATAAAGACCAGGAACAAAAAATTGCAGATGAAACCAGGTGTATCAGTTTTGGTATCAAATTTTCAAGTTTTAAAACAAAAAAAATAGTAAAAAATCAGGACAAGAAAATAAATTTTCTGTCAGATACAAAAACAAATAATTTTGATAATATATTAAATAATTAAAAACTAAAAAACTTTTTTTCTTAAATACTTTTTTATCTAAACTCGTCAAAGACGAAGTAAGAAGAATTAATTGGTCGTGTAGACAAGAGTAACATTTTAAAATCAACGATAACATTTCATAAACACGATAATAAAAATAATAATATGCACTTAGATTTCAAAATATGTGTTTAGACACAGAATGTGCCACCGAAAAGTTTATACCCACTATTTCTAAAAAAGCGAAACAAGTAAAAGGACTAAAATTTCTAGATCATAACAGACTGGCAAAAAATTAAAGATTATTCTCAGATAGACTTTCCACTGAAGGGTAAAATTTTGTAAATAAAAATGATGCAAATATTCAAACTGAGAAAAAGATGGAAACAGAAAAAAAGGAAAAGTGTCAGTGAACATAACGATTATAGAAAAAATTATGAACTAAACTACAATATAGGACCTTACAACACAGACCACTTTTTTCAAAAGAAAACGGAAAAGTTTTTTGTGCGTCGAATAATCGAGCTTTCGCATCACGGCATTCGTCTTTTCTGAAACGCAAAAATACAATTTATTTTATTGGGCTTTCGTGGAAAACTCAATCGCCATGTTAGAAAAAATACAGTATTTTGATAAAAATAAAGTAATGTGATTTTAGGCGGAAACCTAAATGTTAAAATTTATATAAATTAAATTCCATTCATTTTGTAAATCTATAGAAAAACTAGGAAATTAGATAACTAGCGAAAGTAAAAATAATTTGATTTATAATAACTTTACTGACAACTTTAATTCTTACATAAGCATTTCTACGAAATAGTGGGAAAAAATGATTGGTAACTTTATTTAGTTGGTTTTCGTAGGGTTCCCAGCTAATAAATTTGAAAATACTAATTAAAGTGTGTATGTTGCTCTCGAGTTGTTCAACTCTTTCACGCATGAGTAATTTCTAATGGTCAAAAATAAATGTGGCTGTCAGCTTTGCCAGTTTTGATTAATTTCGGTGACAAATAATGCATGTTCCCAGCACTGACTGTCCACTATCGTCGCATTTTACATTAACGTACTAAATAATGTCGTATCGTTAGCAAAAAAAAGTAGAAACCAGAAGTATGGCATAATGATATAGTAATCGTTCATTTCGAAAGTATTAATATGAAAATTTTAGTTGGAGTACGTTTCAATTGAAAGCGCGAATAATAATCATTCCGAAAATTGTTTGAAAACCAAAATAACACACCTCCTCGCTAGAACGGCTAAATTTAAAATTATGAAATGAAAACGCTAAAAGAAATTTATGAAAGCGATGAGTTCATATCTCATTGTCTCCGAAAAAATTAAGATGTGTTTATGTTTTTGTGATGGATATACAAAGCATATGGTTACAAAGTGAAAAATAACAATAATATTGTAAACATTTTAAAGGTTATTTTATGTACCATTAAATATTTATATGTACTTAATTGTGTACATAGCCCTCGAAGTGCAATTTTGAATCGAACTTCAGAGGTTTCTTCTAGTTAAGGAATAAAGTTGAAGTTGTTGTGTTTGTATATGAAGTAATTTCCATTTTCAAGTTTGCTTCTTCCATTATTCATAATAGGGTAAGCTACAAAGAGAATGCCTGCGAAGGTCTAAGACTGCTCTAGGTTCATTCCCAAAAAGGTCTCTTTTGCTAATGTTGATGAAAGCGGATATAACAAGGGTAAAATCGCGAAATTTATTATTTGGCAACACTTCACGCAAAAAGAACACAAATTCTTTAAAATTTATAAGTTATTCAATATAAAATAGCCACCTAAAATCACCAAAAATCTGTATTTTATGTCATCAGACTACTAAGCATAAAATTACTAAAAATCCAATAACACCTGAAACATCAAAATAATTCCAGCCGTAATATCCTTATATGTAATTAATATAATCAGAATTCAAAATAGTACAGTTCCTCGTGTAGGTATTCTTTAGTTTTACTACAAACAAACCTCGTTTAAAGTTATTTTTGTCATTAGGGATCGATTTAGAAGAGGTGAGCTTTGTATATAATCATTTACGAATGGCTTGCTCCGATCGACTTTAGAAACGATCGACCGATCCTACAGATAGTGAGATATTTTAGGCCGTTAGTAGCGTATTTATTGGCAAAACGCTCAGTGTATGATCAATTTCTACGTGGATAACTTGCAGGACATGTAGATCACGCATTTGGTATCCAGGCAATATCATGAGTGATTAAAACTAATAAAATAAGATTTAGATTAATTAAGTGCAAAGGTACATTCCCGGTGTAAAGGTGCATGCAACAAAATACGTGAATAGCTATGAGTTTAAAAGTGTATCCACAACAGACTATTGTATAATTATTAATGTAGCTGACAGTATTATGATTGACATGATTATCCTTGAAAAATCTAAAGGATACACTGTCGCCGTAAGCAATACCTAATTCCATATTTTACTCGCATAATATTGATTGACGTATGAAATCAACATTACTCTAAGCCAGATAATGTTTAAAAACTGGGATAATATTTTATAAAACTAGAAATAATACCTTAATGATAGTCATTACGTTCCCATCCCTCAAAAAGAAAAAAAGAAACTTTATGGGATTACAATTTTATATTTCACTGCCTAATAAAATTAGTTCACACGCATGCACGCACGCGCATGCATGCATGTACGCATTCACGCACGCACGCACGCACGCGGTTACCCGCGCGCGCGTGAAACTTTTTTAAGATATACGCATTTCAAAGATGCTGTGAATTCCTTATAACACTCTCCTTAGTGCACACATAGTGTACGGGAGTAAAATATATATCCTTAGTGTACAGGAGTGAAATGTATATTAATTGTTACCTTCAATTTTATTGGTCAATCAGGGGGCCTACGAAATTTTGTAATCAGAGTATAATTTAGGTTTATGAGTAACATATATTTTAAACGAGGATGTATTGTATAATTGACGAAAAATTGGTTTTAATCAGAATAACTATCTCAATAAGGCCTTAAAAATATTCTTTAAATATAGATTTTAGGGTTAAGCGTTTCATTACTATTAAGTGCACTGCCTTACTAGTGTAGTTGCTGCAGATACATTAGACATTGCGTTCCTAAAACTATATTATTAGTTTTTTGTCAACCAAACGCAATAAAATTGTTAAAAAGGTAGTAACTCTATTTTTATCAGCAGCAAATGGTCCCCCATGATTTGTAAATAAACTCAGTATATGTGTAATAAATCGTGTAAATATATTCAGTTTACAATGGAACCGTCAAAACGTATTACGGCTTAACTTTCTGAAAGATGTAGAAAAATTTACAATCTGTTTTCCGACCCACAGCTCTTCTTTTTCATACCCGTGTAGGTTCCACTAAAATGATTTAATTACATTCGACTGCATATTTCAAAACCTAATTAATATCGAACGAAATTAAATATCCTATTGTCATATTACACGATCTTTTATCGAGCGCGACAACGTGGAAAAGAACAAAATGTAATCGAAAATTCAATTGTGGTCATCCTCACTAAGCAATCATCACTAGGAATAAATAGAACTTCTGAAAGGAATGACGGGAAATTTACGAAAATGAAACTGGAAACGATCAATCGCTTGATGCTTATTTTTTATATTTTTTATGTAATTCTCAAATGCATTAAAACTTGTATCGTTGATGTATTCTAATACAACCATGTGGTCTAATTTTTTTTGAAGATCCATTATGATATCTGTTTTGCGAACATTTCGTATCGCATGTCTTAAAAATATGTTGTTTGAGTATCTAAATACTTTTAATGAGCTTTCGGCTCATTATAGCGAGCATTTCAAAATGTAAGAAGAAATTAAATTAATAACCAGGATAGGGATCTTTTTTTGTCATTTACGTTGTAATTTTATCTGGTGTCACACTTAAAACATTTTCATATAATTTATTAGGAATTTATTTTATAGTTTTGATTCCATGTGAACAGTGTTTCCATCATTGAATCGAAAACAGTGGCAAAAAAGGAGACCAAATTCAGCATTTGAAACTTTAAACTTTGTTAATGAATGGTATTGTGTTCAATACTTACTTTATACAAACGTGAAAATTCGATTTGCAGTTTAGTACTAAATTGCGTATTGTAATCGTCGTAAATAAAATGTGGAAGTCACTATGAAATACTCATTACATGATGTATTGCAGGGAGCGAATATTTTAAAAAATATCCAATTTTTAAACGCAAATATTGATACAAATATATGAAATACTTTAAAATAAATATTTTGTTTTGTTACTCATTTTGTTACTCATATTTAGTACTCGCTGTTGTATTGTACAGTAATCCTACAATCAAACAATTAAAATAAGAATCAAACTAAAACACAATGTAAACAATTCATTTTCCACGTAGTCAATTTAAATATACTTATATAGATATACCCAGCACTAATGCTGCACAACACGTCACCCTTATAGCCAACCATCCTATAGCCCTTATAGAAACTCGCAATATTTTATCTAACCAAAAAGCATCCAACGCGCACATCATACAGTCGGGTATATATAATATTTTACTGTGTATACGTGTACACAGGCCGCCAGTTTGATGCCAGGGCAGTAGATGTCATATATATATATATATATATATATATATATATATATATATATATATATATATATATATATGTATGTATGTATGTGTATATATATATATATATATATATATATATGTATATATATGCTAATAAGTTTTCATCTCAAAAAAATCGCAAAACATATAAACCAAAAGAGTGCCAGTCAATCTCAGTTAAGAACCAGAATCAGTGCGCATCGCCTTTATTAGAAAGTAAAGGATATTTGTATCTAGAATTGTTTATTTTGAAAACAGTTGAAAATGACATGTATTTAAATAAGAAAGTGGCTTAATGACTTCGATCTGACTTGATCGGAAAGTTCAGTTATCGAAATTTTTAAAAACTTTTATGACATGGCACACTATTTTTAGTTTTGATAATTCAAATAATAGTTTTGGTAGAAAAATATTTCTTTAATTATCTACATGTTTTTTTATCACCGACTATTGCAAATAATAGATTTCATAGCTCTTTTCACAAAAAACAGAAGAATATGTAGCATATTCACGTCAATTTGAAACGATACAACGCAAATAAAGTTGTAAAGATGTCCCAATTTTTTTTATTTCTGAAGTTTGCACAGAACTTTCAGAACGATATGAGACTAGGTGCAACACTGATATTATTCGAATACTGATTTTATACAATATTTAACGTCTTTAAAAAGAAAAACTAAAATAAATTATATACCTTTAAACTCACAATTATGGGTATTTTTCATTAAACTATTTTAATTTTCAAATTATGCATGTACATTGCTAGTTTTAAATCGATTTCTGATAAAAAATGTTCTAATTGTCATTATTTTTAAAAATCGATTGTCATAATAAATAAATTGTCTATTAATGGATCCAACGATCTTGATCTTACCACTAAAATATTCAGTCTCGGTAGAATTAATTAATTACATTTAAAATTAAAAACAACATGAAATTTAAAATAATCTTCTCCTTTTGGGAATCGGAATCGGTAATCTTTCGTGAAAGTTACGGTCTATAAAAAAAATAAATCAGTCAATAAGGCAGCGCCAATAGTATTATTCAAACCAAGCGGCAATCATTTTTTAAATGTGTTTATTAAATTGACTTGATTGGGTCAAAGATGAAAAATTAATTTATTCATGAACTAATATATATATATATAGATCACGTTGCTATGCGTAAAGCGAGTGGGGTTTGAACATGACAATGTTTACAAATTAAATATTAATTTAGATTTCAATTATTATAAGTAGCTTATGAATAAATGTTATAGTGATTATATTCTGTAATACTTTGACATTAGGAATACATGTAGTTTTTAGCGCCCGAAGCTCAAAAAAGCGCAAATTTTAAAACATAATTCACATATCCATTCTTTTTAAGGTTTGTATGTTACAGCCGCCTAACCAGAAATTTAAATAGTAATAAAGCACATTAACCCGCATACCTTAAAGTTTAATACTAAAGAATATTCATATGAAAATATCAGTGGGGGTAAATAAAGTGCTTGAATTTTTTAATTTTATATGTTGCATGCAAATTGAAAGCTCAAGTGATAAATATTTAATTTTTTTTCAGAATAGTGTGTAAGATAATTTAAAAATACAGTAGTGATGTCTTAAATGTAGTAGTGATGATCCTAAACTTTGTATTTTTTCGAGTTCTATGACATTTTCACGCCGGTAATAGATATACTAAGCAACAGGTTTAATAATATAAATATTTGCAAATCATTTAAAATATATATCATGGTAACAAGCTATCTTTCTTTTTCGTTTTTTTACGTAAGAGCAAATTTGCAGAGAAAATCACCATGTACCGAACATTGATTTTGAATCGTTTTACATAAAGTGAAGACATACATAGTGCAGGGAAATTATTAAATCATTTCATTTATTTAATTTTACGCCAATAAAATGCTACAAATATATTTTTACCATTACGACTAATTTAATTGATATAAATAATGATTTTAGATGCAAACCTTAATAAATATGATATTTATTCAGGTTGGAATGATTCCGTGGCTATTGTCTTTTTTATTTTTATAGATACTGTTATCAGTAAACTTTATTCGTTTGCAAATTTATATATTTGCCAATTATTTTTATATTGTGATACTAACTTGATCAATGCGGATCGTCGTCTAATCGAACAAAGTGCCGCAAAATGGGCACGCAAAGGACCCGCAAATGGTTTCTCAATCAACTCCTACAAATTGGAGACTATTATTATTGGTAATGAAAGGCATCTTTCAAAAAAAATTACATAAAATTTAACAGCGTGTTATTGAACAATATTGCAATCGCTCTCTCCAAAATATAGGTCCACTGATAAATTGAAACCTCAGTCGATGACTTTAAATTAATCACATCATTTGTAAAATTTTTGGTGGAGTATATTCTATAAAATGCCTTAAATACTTTGTCCCAACAATACTAAAATTCACTCATATCAATCACCATTACAGCTTGATTATAGAGATTTATGCTATCTGGGTCCAATCCAACTTAACAACCAAGCCCTCATGGATCAACACGACATGATATTTTCCTACAAAAACAAATGAGATTTATTGAAGTCATCACAAAATACCAGATCTTTGGAACCGTTAGGTGCAGGATGTACACAATCGAATGGTAAAAACGAGGACTGCCAAACTCACACAATCTCATATGGCTATATAAATAAATAATATAATTCATCTCACGGACATCGACAAAATCATCCAAGCTGAATTTCCCAATCCACAAGAAGATCCGAAGCTGTACAACATAGTTGTGAAATACATGATTAACGGACCATGTGGGCTATTAAACCCCAATTATTCATGTATGAGTAATGGAAAATGTACAAAATATAACCAAAACCATACTTGAACGACACACAAACCACAGATGATAACTATCCCAAATACAGAAGACAATCGTCCAAAAAAGGTGGCTTCACATCAAAAATACAAATACGAGGCAGCGACGTACTGGAAATAGATAATCAACGGGCAGTACCATATAACTCACTATTTTCCAAAATGTTCCAAGCACACATAAACGATGAATACTGCAATTCAGTGAAATCCATTAAATATGTCTGTAAGTATGTGAACAAAGTCAGTAAGATGTCAGTATTTAAAATAGCCAAAGGTAGCGAACAACAAAACAGAAACGACGAGACCTTCATGTACCAAATTGGAAGATACGTCAACAGCAACGAAGTAGCGTGGCAGATTTTTGGTTTTCCCATACACGAACACGTACCAACTGTACAACATCTAGCTGTACATTTAGAGAATGAACAAAGAGTTTACTTCAGAAAAGACACCGCTAAAAAATTTGCAAGCGAATCTCTTATGAACACAACATTAACTGTTTTTTTTTCAACTGTGCCAAACGGATCCATTCGCGAAGACATTACTACATGTCGACTTCCGGACCTATTATAAGTGGAAAGTAACAAGAATAATCTTTCAACGACGAAAACAAGGAATTCCAGTAGAGGATCATCCAGGAATCATGGAAACTAATGCACTAGGCCGAGTATGCACCATACATCCGAACAAAGCTGAATGTTTATATCTCCGGATATTGCTACACGAAATACGGAGACAAACAAGTTTCACAGATCTCAAAACTATGCCAGACGTATAGAGAAGCATATCAAAACTTTGGACTCCTAGAAACCGACAACCACTGGGAATTAACATTACAAAAAGTCACACTCATAGCCTCGACTGAACAAATAAGGGATTTATTCGCTATAATACTAACAACATGCAACCCATAGAATTCAAAACAGCTGTGGTACTCCTTCAAAAACAAATCTTTCAGTGTAAAAAACGTTGAAATTACAAAAGAAAAAGGTTACAACATCAACGAACCACTTCACTATATTGCTCACAACAAACCACTCCTCTATGACAACCAAAAAAATTTACTACTTCACCATGGACCGTATCAACAACAACACTGGCGGAATTATTTACTTGGACGCACCAGGCGGCACCGGGAAAACGTTTCTAATAAATCTATTGCTGGCAGAAATACGTCCTAAACGGTATATCGCACTTACATTGGCATCATCTGACATTGCCGTCATACTTATGGAAGAAGGACGAACTGCCCATTCCACCCTACAACTACGGTTGAATATAACCGAAGCACAATTCCCACTATATAAAATCTCAAGAGCATTTGGACGGGGTGAACTTCTAAAACAAGTTAGAATAATCTTCTGTGATGAATGTAGAACATTACAAGACTTTCGAGGAAACTCTGAAGAGATGGGAGGATCTATTCATACTCTAAGGAAATGTTCGACAACTGTTTGTCGAACGTTCCAGTTATCACCAAGTTAATACCAGCAGACGAAATCAATGCATGCTTAAAAAGTCATATCTCTGGCCTACGTACAAATACTGCGACTAACAAAACATATGAGAGTTGAACTATCAAAAGACGAAACAACAGCACATTTTGCACATTTTCTACCGACTAGATTTCTGCAACATAGCCACTACTGAGAACAAACTTATCGACCAAATATGTCCAAACCTTGTGCACAACTGTACAAATCCGGAGTGGCTATTTCAACTTTTCTACAGAATTTTTAAACTCGTTTGAAGTACCAGGAAGGCCTTTATACTGCTTTCGACTGAAAAGTGGATATCCGATCATACTACTCAGAAATTTCAATTCACCAAAACTATGTATTGGAACAGGAATGATCGTCAAATAGCTATCGAATAACATAATTGAAGCCGAATTTATTACTGGAAAGGACAAATGACACACAGTATTTATCCCCAGAATACCACTAATCTCCACTGAACTGCTATTCCAATTTAAAAATACAAGGACATACTTTAAAACATTGCGGCATCAACCTCAAAGAATCCTACTTTTCTGACGGTACTATATACAGTTTGCTCTCGAGTAGAAAATTTGAAAAATTTATACATACATACCCCGGATAACAAAATTAAAAATGTGGTTTATGAACTAGTATTGTATATAGTTAGAATATGTTTTCAATAAAAAATGTTTACCTCCTATGTTTTAAAGTTTATCCTTTTATTCCAAGTACCACACAATCTCATATCAACTCCCTGAGCGAAGACGGGTACCCCAGCTTTACTAGCTGGGATACCCGTCTTCATATTTCTTTATTTATTGTCAATAATAGTTTTTATATTTAATACTTTTTGACTTTTATTTAATCTTAATATTAACCAAATAAGACAAGAGAGTTCCTTAATCGGTAGCACAAAACTACCACAAAAATAAAAAGTTGTATGGGTCGCATTGAACGTACTATTACATTTTGTCCCGTGCGTTAATGTAATGCTTATTAGAGTTCTGGTTAATACTGGAAAAATTTCTAACGTAATTAATTTTTTTTGGATATTTGTCAAACAAATTAATATATTTTAATATTTTCCAACCAAATTACTTTTAAATATACATCAATTAAGAAATTAATAGTGAACATAGTGTTAAGTATTTTCCTTATCAAGGCAATTTGCCAAAGTGACCTGTATTAATAAAGGTTATTCGGAATTACCGCTTAATTAATTTTGCTCTTGTCGTTGCTTTATGTTCAGAGTCAAGGCAGACCTTTTGTTATGTATTAATTCCTGCAATAAACAATTATGATAGTACTTGTAGATATGCTCATGTTTATTTATTATTTTATAGCCCATGTAGCCATATTTCTCGTGTAAATCTTTCCATACAGAAAGGCGTGTTTACACATAATTACAATTTTTTTTAAGAAATGTGGTTTGCCACATTTTCCTTTACATTAAGTTTGCAAAATGTTACAAAAACCATAACAAAGATGATCACTAAACAACCTAAATTAAGTAATGTTGAGGCGTGTATATTAAATAAGTTGAGGGCTGCAAACTTGTCCATTTCACCTTGTTCAAGTAGTTCGCATATGTCTAGCAATTGCTCACGTTCAGCCAAAAAATAAAATATTAGGACAAGATTATTCTAACTTTTTAAATCTTGTCTAATTAGACATTAATCTACACACGAGTAAAAGAAAATTACATATCTGGCGACAAACAAAAAGATATTTATTAAAATATGTGGTGTTTAAAATGTAAAAAAACAATGGCACCCTGAGAGTTTTGTACCGGTATACCATTTTAAACCGTATTAAATTGTTACTTAAAATATGAAAAAATAATTAAAACCAAAAAAAATAATTTTGTTACGTACCAATTTCACATAAAAGTATAAATTCATGATTTTCGTTTATTTTTCTTTATTTGTGCTGAGACCTTCCTTCGTTTGAAAATTTCAAGATTTGGACCAACGAAAAGCATCATATTGTTTTGATGAGTGTGTCAGTGTGTCAAAATTACCATAAGCAATGCTTGAAATATCACAAATTTTACAGGCTTGTGAGGGTTACAATCAACCAGTTTCCATCCACTGCCGGATACGGACCTCTCTCCACACGCATATTATTGAAGATAATTCCCTTAATCGCCACGCCGAGTAGTCGGTTTGATGATAGCAGTTCATAGCTTTGAGCAACCTTGACCACACTGCCCGTCACTAGTTGATGGCATTTTAACTACATGATTATTAACATCGCTCCGCTCGATGAACGGCCTGATATCGTACCCGGAACACCGCGGTTCACCGCGCGATCAAAGGCGATAAGCTTGTAATCAACCCGACGTACCACTGCGGCAACCATGACGTCTCTATTTCAATTTAATACTAATAAGCATCTTGGTAGACAGACATATAGACACAAAACAAAGTGATCCTAATAAGGTTCCGTTTTTTCTTCCTGAGGTTCAAAAATGATCATATAAATATCATCATATTTTCCCGTTTCAAAAATCATGTACTGAATATTTGAAAATGAATAATTACCCATTCTTTTAAAAGAAAATTGTTTTCTTGTCTTACAATTTCCACTATACATACGATTCATCATTGGATGAAGTACCTGCTATCTACCAAAATTATTATCTTGTGGCCAGAAGACAAATTGAAGAACAATATAAAATGTTCATTTCGTAACAATATCATATGATATAAAAAAATATCTATCATATTCCGTTATTTACATGTTAATTATATATACATATATATATATATATATATATATATATATATATATATATATATATATATATATAATAAGAGACGTATTAAAATTTGATATTTTGTATAACAGGCTCGGATTAAAAAGTTATCGAATTGAAAAAATTAAATCCCCTCACTTCTTGAATCTTTCTGAAAATCTTTATTTTGGCTAATACATACTTAGCTCTCTGAACCTCGAATATTATTTTCTCACTACTAACACGCATCCCTGTTAGCAAGATTCCGAAATGTAGGATCAAAATTGTGTCGAACTATCGATTTGTTATAGTATCGAACTGAAAGCAGATTCCTTATGTGTAAAAAATAAGTATTGGAATCTATAAAAGTTTGGAATCTATTATATTTTCTGCTAAGTGCTGATAAAATTTAATTAATATTTGTCCTAATACATAAGTACATATTCAAGTAACACAAATTAATCCCTACACACAAATTAATCCCTTACATTTTCAAATGATTTTTGAATGAATACAAACAAATCAATAAATAGATGAGAGTGCAGTTACACGCAATACGTTGTACTTGCATTTTTTGTAGTTAGCATACTGTGAACCGAGAATACAAACTGTACTGTATTTATACATTCTCTGACACAATACACGCAAAGCTATGATGTACATTCTCTGACATCAGATGCATAATGCAGGTGAGTGTTGGTCTTTTCGTCCCCGTTTACATAAACCAAAAATTATTTCAACAACATTAAAACATTTCAGAGCGCTGACCTGGTTTTCAGTTTGGGCCTGACCATATTTAGTTGCTGTAAATAAAATCACATAATAATGAAGAATGTCTTAAAAATAAAAGTGATGCTATTTAACGTATATATTTTTCACACTAAAAATGATTTGTGTGGATTTTTGTCCGCAACAATATTATTAATTATAATAAGCAAGATAAATTCATATATCGGTTATTAAAAGTTCACCTACTAGTAAGCAGAATGGTATAAAATTTCACGACTGTTATCTCCTTTGAATTTCTAACTGAATGTGTTTTTTTCGTTTATGCATCTATTACTCAATAATTCGATCATATTTATGGTATAATTTAAAAAAAAATGGTTGTGAGAATGAGACTGAGATAAAAAATTTAAACAATTTTGAAAACCTGCAACAAACGGAACAATTTCTCTTAAATACCATATCTAGCATATTATGGTCATGACGTAATTATTTGTAATTATTTTATGAATTTTTCTGTGAAATTTCGTCTTTAAAATGAATTTAAACCCAATAAAGAAAAATGTTTTTTTTTCGTAAAGGTCTATGTTATTTTTTACTAATTAATATCAAGGCAAATTTTATGACCATGTTTTTTGTTATATTAGGATTTTACCTTTAAAAATGTCTATCTTCACATTACGCTTTCATCTACTTAATTTTTTGAAAATTCTTCAGAATTTTTTTTTTCATAATCAAATTTAAAACGAAAATCTTGAAAATAAATATGCAGTCAAATATGTATTTAATAAAAACTTAACTAATTGAGGATTTCTTAAACGTTTTCGAATAATTTTGAAATTAACAAAGTACACGTTTTTATTTTATTCAAGAATACGTAAATTTTTAGGTAGAAAGAAAGCTATGCGATAATTTTATGTATTTTTTGTATTTAATTTATCAAAGTAAAATATTTCTTTAATACTGCAACGATAACGTGTTAATAAGGAGATTTTAAGGTCTGTAATTTTTTTTGAGTACACAATTTCATTTAGTTAAGTCCAGTCGCACTATGTTGTATACACATTATGCTCAATACACTAACATAACACATCCATATACTTAAATATATTTTTCTCATCATCAAGGTATAACACAAGACGCAGAAAAATGATATTACATTAAATATTGATGATACTTTTAACGTAGTTATCCAATGATATTATGCTAATAACATTTGTACCATTCGATACGTTTGTAACTGGCTCCTACGATATTTTTAAATATTTCCTTTGCGTTAAATTTTATTTTCTTTGATTTCTTGCTACTTGAATTTTATCCACTTGCCGTATTAACCTTTTTGCGTTATTAATAAATTATTATTGAGAAAAGAACATTCCACCAGAAAAATAATTATAATGAAAAGAACCAAATTCGGTACCAATAACAAGTGGGTTTTTTTGGTTTCGACAATACAAGAATTTAGATCTAAATGGATGTTAACATTTATTAAAGTTCTTTCAAACTGAAATATATTTTATTACAAGTTGAAATATATTAAAAATGTATTCAAGTTCTGAAATTGTGTACCTTTTTATGGTTATTTATTAGAACTAAATAAATCCTCGGATAAAATATAATAGGTATAGCTGGCAACTATGCCAGCTAAAATATAACATTTATAGCTATGCAAATATAGTACGCCATAAACTGAGAAAAATAGGACTTTCATATAGAAAGACATGTAAATATTCTTTCTGTGGTTTACAAGTTGTGGTTGCATCTGAAAAGTGTCCATCGCCGGTATAAAAGTAACTTACATCACATCTCTCGTCATCTAAAATTAAATTACCGCGACAGTTTCGAAAATTCAGTTCCTTAACCTCAACCTCACCTCGCATGAAATTATACAAGTGCACTCAGTTTTTCAGCGCTAATTCAGTCAGCGCCAATTCATACATAGTTTCTGGTATTAACTACTCGAACCATAACGATATTGATAATTTATTGGATATATTTTAATTCTACTGCACCTTGAGAGAAGTTCCATTTATATTGTCAGCCATATTTATTTGTCATTTCACATAATTTTCTATGATGTAACCTGTCTCGGCAAGAAACTCCCTAAGAAACTCCCTATGAACTCATATACGTGCTTCGTAACTAACACACTTATCTATGTTATGCATTCAGCTTTAAAATAAAAAAAATCCTTTCAACTTTCATAACTTTCCACATAAACAATAATGTCTACGTCTTCGTATAATACTAGTAATAAGAAAAGTATGAACTATTACCATACCAATTTTCATCAAAATCCTTCCAGTAGATTTTGCGTGATTGACGAACAAATAAACATGCAGACAGACAAAAATTCAAAAACTGGCTTCTATTTTCATTCGTTTTGCTTAATATTTTAAAATATTTTCCATGTACAAAACTCACTGTTACAATTTTACTATTTGTATAGTTATAAGAGACGTTCCCATGGAAACATATTGTTGAAATATATGAACTGCTGCTAATAAAACAACATCATATATCAGACACGTCTGTTTTCTTATCGATGTGTAGCTTGCACACCAACCTAATGCAGCTCTTCTAACACCATTTGTGGGTCATTAAAATTCCCTTATAGCAGTAAACAAGCATTTCCAGGTGTAAGGAGATATTATTCTGTAAATTTTCTACGCTTATCAAGTTTTTGAAAAGAAATGTAAACAAAATTAAAGTTTAAGTTCTATGTTCTATACTATGAGTTATCACGTCTAGAAATTTAAACTGTTGTAGTTGAACGAGTAAATGAGAGGGTAAAGAATGATTAATTATACACGAATTAGATACTCACTTTTAGATCCGCGTTGAAAACAATCCAAGAAAGATGGAAGTATACAAATGTAGAAGTATATATGCATAAGTTTTATCATATTCAATCTATGTTCCTCTTAGATGGTCCTATTTCAGATCCATAAAAATTTTATCTATTTCATGTCTAAAGCAATTATATAAAATTAAATAATATTAAAAGTTTAGAAGTGCCAAAAGTCTAGAAACATTCAATATAGCGCGCTCTTGGAATACGTAAATTAAATTAATTTGTACATCAACATACAACATCAAAGTGACAAGGCCAGAAAATGTAACATAAAAGTGACAAGGCCAGAAAATGATTACATAACAGACTATAAACATCCAGGGATATATAAATATATAAATAAGAATTAACAGAACTCTTTGCTAGAGCAAAGATGAAACAAAATGTAGACTGCACCCTATTGTGCCCTCCATACATAGATGAAACATATTAATCCGTGATACTCGTAGACTCGAATAGGGTTGTGGAAAAAACCACATAAAATTCGAAAATAATGAAAAATTAATTCGTCTTGGTACAAATAATGAACGTCAATGTCAGTTAACAGTTCACTTTTAATTAACTTACGATTACTTTTTGCAATCAATTTTAAAACTTCTTATGTTTTCATTAGATTTTCTTATTTTACAGTACGTTTACATATTTTTAGTTTTGTGCTTTTTTCTAATTGTCAATCCCTGAATTGATCCTTTTTTAAACTTTAAAGATAAGATTTTACTTATATGGAGCTAGACACATTTTAGCCTCTGTTTTTGGAAAACTTTGTATCAGGTACAAAACTTGGAATCGAGAAAATGGTTTCATCATTTGGTTAAAGCAATACGCAAAGATTAATTGACCAGCTGATCAAGTTTATTTTAAAATTTAGACCACCTTCGGCAATCATGAAATATTCCTGAGGAACTTTTGTTTTCATATCTATCTCCGACAAAAGAATGAGTTGATTTTCAATTTTCTATGAACAAGAAAAAATCTGAGTGTGACGCTGACCAATCAAGACAGCCATATACTTCGTATGGTTTACTAGTGTTTAAGGATGTCGTGAAATGAAAGACACTTGTTGTAGCCAAATCAAAAATGTTTCCTTTGAAAACGTGTTTGACTATTGACACCTTCAGTTACATACTTTATATTATCGGCTGTTTAATTAAGACAATAAATCATTGTAGAATATATCTTGTAGCTATTACTCTATTCTTATATGAAATATATACCTTTCTGAAATTAATTGCAATTGTCATGATTATCTATTTCTGAAAATTATTTAAGCAGCTAGTACATTTATCACAAGCCAATAATAAGGAGATTTACTTATAATTAAGATTAACGTGAAAGAAAGTTATCTAAGAATACTTGGTCCACCGTCAATATAAACGTTAAATAACATAAATTTAGATGGAAAACTTCCCTGCTGTACAGACTGATTACAAGATTGAAACTGGAACAAGCTGAAATAGGGTAAGCTAATAAGGGTAATGCTATAAAAACCGATTT
Organism: Druceiella hillmani; assembly: GCA_039881145.1. Lineage (NCBI taxonomy): Eukaryota > Metazoa > Arthropoda > Insecta > Lepidoptera > Hepialidae > Druceiella > Druceiella hillmani. Next base: position 8,473,609 of record JAYKKI010000095.1, on the reverse strand, counting down.
ATTGAAAAAAAAAATAAACAAATATCACCAAAAACTAAGATTAAAATCATTTGGTTTAGATCCTTAACTTAAAGATAAACAATAAATATTTTTTATTACAAGCCTATAGATTCAGTATGACCCTAATTATGTATTTATATACGTATATATATATATATATATATATATATATATATATATACACACTTTCTCCGGAGGCTTCGTTGGCGTGATCCGGAAATAAAAAGCACCCTTTTATCCCCGTACAAATCATTGTAATATATATTTTACAATGATTAAGTAGTTTGTCTATAATGGTTAAGAAAATCATTGTGAAAAAATGTTTTCATCGTAAATCATCAGATTAAATACTAAATTCCAAAACTCACTAGACCGCATTGAGTATCTTCTGTATATTTAGGAGTATTTAAGTTCTTAAAAAATATTTTTCAACATTTATCGAACATTGTCTCATTTACAGTTCCGCTGTTATTTTTTCCGCAATTTTTATGGGTTCTTTCGTTTTATTTGGAAGTAGGCGAGTAACATAAAAATAAAAATTAGTAGTTTCCAATTCGTTAAAAAATATCGATCGTTAAAATCGTCGATCGAATTTTCCTGTAAATATGAAATGTGAAAGATTTTTTTTGCGCACATTACCAAGTATTATTGAAAAGGTGTTTTTGGAAAATTAAATAATTATTCAATTTATAATTTATCATTTTAAAACAATAGACTTCAAAATAGGGTCAAAAGCTTCCAGGATTTCTTTTAAAATATAATGTTTTTTGCACTACTATGACAGTGTTGTAGGAAATAGGTAATCCCTATATCTTATAATACTAAGTGCCAAAAAGAATATATTTTTAAAATATTATTTTATTACATGATTTAATAAGTAATCGAATAAGTACTTACGAATTTGCTTATCGGGTTACATCTTAGTCTGTGTGTGTCTAGTGATTAAATCTGTTAATATAACATGAATTGTTTTCCACTAAATTGTGCGCCATGGTTTTTTCATATCAAGCGAGGGTAGAACTCGCACTTCTAGCGATCCGAACATATTTCGGCACACATGAACATTCATTAAGCGCACACGATATTTATTCTGAACTATTTACATATATGTGTACTATACCTTTCGTATAGTACACATATATGTACTATACCTTTCATAGGCGTAAAAATACGGCGAATGTTTAAAAAATTATAACATCTAGAATTATCGCCACAGTTTTCCTACAACTTTCGCGTGGGCTTCTAAAATCCCATAGTTTTTCTTAATAATTCTAATTCGAGTAGTTTCAGATATAAGCGGGGGGACGTATCTCTGAAGATATAATACCTATAATAATGAAAGTGATATTCTGAGATCTTTATAAACAACCTTTCAAACGATTCACTGTATCGTGTACGGAATTGAAAAAAAAATTGATTGTTTGATTTTTTCAGGAGGTAGCCAAATATAATATTTCCAATTCTTCCCCAAAGCATTAAATTATTTTTCTATTGCACTATGAGCTTATGTGAATCACTCGGGATGCTACCAATGAGACTATACAATTTTTAAAAATTTGATTTTGGAGATCGTTCTTGATTATAATTATCGGAGATGTCAAAATTTCCGTATTTAATTTTTTCGAACGAATCAGTTACGTAAACAAAAAATTATGGCATAAGAGAGTGCGGTTTCAAGTATTTCGTGTTACGCCGCTCACTTTGCTTCTTCAAAGGAATTCATTAAGCGAGTGTACTCTAAAGTCTCTGGGTGGAATTTCAATATTTTGTATGCTCTTTGATCACCTAAATTAAGTTGCCAACTGAACAGAATGTCGAACACCGCGCTCTTATATACCTTACCAACGATATTCGAGAAGTTTCTATAGCATAGCCAGGAAAAAAGATATTAACTGTCAACTTAATTTTTAAAATCTTCCAATTTAAGTGTAAATATTTTAAAGATTTTATTTAAACCCTCTTTAGTAAATAACATAAAATTAGATTATTATGCGTATCACAGGTTAACACAATTTATTCAATAATAAACCTTGAAATTATTCAAGACGACTTTTAAAATATTTTAACACATATATAACATTAATTTACTTACATCAATATTTGACATTCAAAAGATATATGCGAAAGTTAATCATAATTCTCACAAAAGGAAGACTCAAAGAAAGGAAGGGCTACAATTGAAAGCAACAGATAAAGGTTAATTAAATATATCCTGATTTTGGACAAATCGTTAAATAAACAATTTATGTTCCGAGAAGTGTCTTAAGCAGAAAATGTCATGCTGAACATACTATGATAAGAGATAAACTTGAAACTGAGTGGTTCGTGGACGGTACTATCAACGGAAATTCAAATTTTGAATATATTTAGCGTTAATTTTGTAGAAATTCGTTATAATTTAGTTTTTCACTTCTGAATAAAACTACGTGATTTAGTATTAATTCTACTTTATTTCAAGTCTTTCTTTACAAATAGCCCACCTGAAGATGTTGTCATACAACGAAACATAGGTCGTCGTAAAGAATTTAAATAAAGTAGAAATAATACTACATCACGTTGTGTCATTAAGTTATGAAATAATAAATTAAAAAATAATAGAAATTGATTTAATTTTTTGAGTAATTAACTAATATACCATGAATAAGGCAATCACCCTAAAAGAAGTTACGAAATATCATATTATGTAAAATTAACAATAAACCTGCATTTCAAATACTTTGTCTAAAAATGTGCAGACTCCCATAAAACAAATCAAAAAAGTGGACAAGCTGGTATAATCTTATAAACTCATATAATATATAATCTATCATAATGTATCTCATATAATCAACGCGGAATTACACTTTACTTGTGTATCGAAGTAAAGTGTTCCGCGTCGGGCACTCCAAATATATTATCGGCTGATAGAAAATCCTTTTTTCTGTTGGTTTTGTCGAGAAATCCGTTTAGAATTTTGATTCGCTGGTGAATGCTGCAGGTAAAGGTAAACAAAAAGTGCCACTTCCAAATCGTAGATAAATCCACATGTAAACACTGAAATTAAATGCCCATAGAACTGGAATCTCACAGATTCAGTGGAAATCGCAATAACATTATTGCGTTTGGTATCTTTTTGTGTAAACTTTTCTTTGTAAATGAATTCAAAACTATTATCAATATTGTCGGAGAGAAGTGTCAAATTTATGGATCTTTTTCGCCCCCTATGTATTTGCACAAACCAAGTATACGACATACATATTCACAATAGCTTGGAAGGTGTGAGAAATAGGTAAGATTATTATACTCAGTTTAGAAATGAGATTATTATACTCAGTTTAAAAGATCATTATCTGACAAAATTCAAATAGAGCAAATATTAAATGACTGTAAATTATTTCAGCTTTGAAAACAATATTATTATTTATCTTATTTTTTTCCAGAAATACCGATTGCAGATTGCAGAATAAAATGGGCCGAAGAGTTTCAATAAAAGTGGTGCCCTGATCATCTTTTGTCAGAAGGGAAAATTTTGTTAGTTAGGGCATGTTTGAATATTGCTTAGTTGTTTCGAAGTGTTCAAAGTAAGTGATCGATAAGAAATTCATTAATAATTCACCGTTCGTATACGTGACCTATTTTTATAATAATCAATCCTGATGACATTCTATTAGTATTCAATTAAAAAGGTAAAATAAATTGCTTGGAGAACTGTTTCGATGCCAAACTATGATATCGCTAAGTGATAATGAGAGCAGGAAGTTTTCATTCAAATGAAATTATTTTCTACCATTTTCCTTTCTCAATCGCTTTCGAATATCCATTGTTTTATTATCATATTGGATGCTTTAGGAAGGCCATTACGTGGCTACTTGACAGCTCACGAATGGTTATTAGTATCATATTTAATTTACATCAATATGCGTGTGTATATTTTGTTTTGCTTTATTAATGATTGTTTATATTCAACTTTAAAATTATTTTAATTTTAACGTTTGCGCATATGCAAACCTTTAAATGAACATGTAAATTCAACGTGTGAATTTATTATTTAATAAAGAAATAATTTATTTAATCAATTAACATGGCAGTAATTTTTCCCACTGCAAACGTGCGACCTGCTAGTAACTTCCACACACCATGGAAAAAATAATTGAGTTAATTGTATTTACTACTGAAAAAACTTTTCGGATTATAACTGGGAACAATTGCTTGCTTTAAATCAAAGTAATTCTTTCAGTTTTTGTGTGAAGTAGGTTTAAATTGTTGGTAGCAAAACTTAAGGATAGCAGGGAATTTATTGTTTCATTTGTTCCGTTGAGTACTATCGAATAGGAAAGTCCGTAGCCAATCGGGTGCTCTAATAAGATTTTATAACGCTTTGAAAGTTCTCATACAAACGTACCTACGTATATACATACGTACGTATATGTCTATAGTTTTCGTGGTTTGTGCGTATTTCCTAACAGTTTCTTGGAAACACATTTCTTCCCTTACTTCGATTGGCCCCTTCTGGATGCTAACGTAATTGTTACAAGTGTACTAACTATAATGTTTTCTAACTTTAACCAATGTATCAAAATGCTACATAATATTAGCACTCTCTTTGTCCGAAAGAAATAAAAACTTGAATTAAAATATCGACCTGATTAAATATGTATTACAAAATAGCGATAACAAATAGGAAAGGCATATTACTCCGTAAACTAAATAGAAGTTATTTACACAAATTGATAATTTGCTCACTACCTTGGTTTTTGTGTTTTATCTGTTTCGTATCTGTGCCTAAATATTTACAAATAATTAGATTTTTTTGTGGTTTTCATTAGCGCCCTTGTAGGCTACCTGTATGCTCGAGGATTCTTTACGAAATATGACCTGTGATAAGGAGAATTCGGAAGAACTAAGGTCACGGATGTAGCTCGTAGGATTGACAGACTGATGTGGAAATAGGCAACCCATACAGCACGTGAGAATAGGTGTTCCGGAAAGGTGTCCATGTATCAAACCACACAAAGCGGGTCAAACCCCTGCTAGGACAGATGACCTATTAAAAATCGCGGGCAGCTTTTGGATGCGAGCCACGGTATCGATCCTTGTGCGATCTCTATAGGGCGGATAATTTTCATCAGTGCACGTCCTATGGCTGATGATGATGAAGAAAACACTTTATATACAAACATTATGTATGTACAAATTTTTCTTTTTTCATGATTTTATCTTTTCTAGAAAACATAATTCGGTTCTGTTGTGTTTTTCAAAAATAACCACTTGTTATTTATGTTCAGTCTCACGCTATCAATAGCCCTTTTAAAATGATGTAGTCTATTATTAAGCATATTGCGCTACCATTATTTCTACTATTTATGATATTTTGAAATAATTAATTTAAGTAAACATTTTATTTCTATTTGTACTGAAATATTGAGGAAGGGATGAAAAACATATACGTTTAATAATGGGGTAAAATAGGAAATCCAATCCAATAAAGTGTGATATTGTTGAAGAACTGGTTTACGGTCGTGTGAAGAAATAACATTTATAAATTTGTTAGTCTTTTTTAATCTGTTATTTAAATTCAATTGGATGAAAGCTGTAAAACCAAATATACCTATCTACTTTTGTAACATTTATTAACTTACAAAGGAAAATATCTACAGATACAAATCACGTTTAGGAGATAAGCAACTGATTATGAAATAACCTAAAACAAATTACTAATTGCTTAGGAATAAAAAGAAACATTACATCAGTTAATCATGAAACGGGTTTTCTATTTACCCTATCTACACAATACCTCCTATTCCACCAGGCACAGTAAAAAGAGATGATAACACACATTATTCTACTCATCTCGATATACTCGTTAGCTTCATTCATTCTCAAACATACTTTCGTACAAACTGTTTTATTTTTAGAGTTCCATTCAAAAGAAAAATTGGAACTATTGTAAAACTATTTTAATTTTGGCGCTTACGCATATGCAATCCTGTAAGCGGACGCACATCTGAGGGTCATAACCTTTTTCTCAGGAAACGTTTAACGGAGAAACTTCAAACTGTTTGTCATACCGATTGAATACATTAAACGGCAGGTGTCATATTATTTAACAAAGTTATTATTACGAAAATTTTTGAGAAGACAAATAATTACTTGAAATTTTAGTTTTTTAATTTCACATATCGTGTGAAATTACATTCGAAAGTGTGAATTATGAAGTTTCCATTTTATTTTTCTGAATAATATTTAAGATGATTTTGAAAATGTGGCTATAAATGTATACAAAAAAGTCACATCTCCCCATTTCCTAGTCTGTGAAAACTGATAGTTTGTGAGAAGTTCACAAAACTTTTAGGGCCAGCAAAGTAATATTAGGTAACTGTGTATCTATAAATATAAAAAAGGGCCGTGGACGAAATTGTTTAATAAAAATACTACGTGCCCTTAAATTTTATAGGGGCCTAAGTTTGAAGTTAACCTCTATATTGCTTTATAAAATTTAGTTATTTAGTTTTAGGCATAAAACTTTCGAGGATTTTCCACTGTGATCTCATTGTAATTGTATATAATTTATTTTATTCATTTTTTAGGCTTAGTAGTGAAACAAGCAGCCCTTATATGATTCGTGATAGCCGTCCGTAATTTTGTCTGTTACAACCTCAGTGTTTCTAGGGATTCAGAGCTGCGTGAATGAAAATTTTTAAGTATCTCTAGCGTTCCATGTGGACATTTCAATTAATATGTGGCAAAATTTTTAAACAAAATTTAATGTACATGCCTACGTATCCACCTAGAAAGAAGGATAGAACATTTTTTCTGTATCACACAGATTGGGACATGATACGTCGATATTTCTTTTAAAATTGAATTAAATATTAATTTGGAACATTTAATTTTAGGGTTATGTCCTCAAAATGAAAAAAAACGGAACCCTTATGGAATCACTTAGTTGACCGTCCGTCTGCCCGTCTGTCAAAACTTTTTTCACAGAAACGGCTGCGATATCAAGGTTGTTGATTCACCAAATGAAAGGATATGGACCTTCAAATGTCATCATCATAACCTAAAGAGTTTTCCCGGTGGACTACAATATTGAAAGTCGAGATGATGAGAGGTATTACGGTACAAGTAAAGGAAAAAATCTAATAGTCAATGATTTCTAATTCTATGTGGAATTATACATTTTTATAGTTAGTTTGCATTTATGCCTATGAAAGGTATAGTACGCAGTATATTTAATTTACGAAAAGTTAATATTTGTTAACATTTTACTGTGAAGTACAATATAGTCTTAAACTTTTATAAGTGCCTAAATGTGTACGGAATCCTCACAGAGCGTGTTATGTTTTTTTAGTCTGTGTGTAAAATGTAAAAATTTAAAATAACCTGGCCATCAGCCCCTCCTTCCCCTCTTTCCAACGATATGAATGTAAGAATGCCGAAACGAATTTTAATATTCTCATGTTTGTTTTTTTTATTTTGGTTATCTTTTATCAACGATATCAGGAAATATAGACGTGTGCAAAATTTTACTTTGGCGCTCCGATACGCACATAGCCGTTTATTCGTATCACTTAGGACTCACATCCACGCTTAATAGGCGGCATTAAAATTATTTATGAAGAACTATTGACACTTTACTTAATATATTTTAATTATTCCCTACTTACAAAGGAGTTTTATTTATTTTGTCAGCTACATCAAATGCCAGACATTTCAACCGCCAGTGTCATGTAATTTCTTCATGGATTTAAATACAGCCTTTACACCAACATAATGCGCCCCTGTCTAACAACTTTTATGATTGTAATATTTTACTGCACTTTTAGTTCCCCGCAGACTCTAATAAAAAACTTTTTAATCGTAAACGAATTTTCGAAAGTCTCAGTTCATTATGAGCCAAGTACACGTATAAATTAATTTCAAAAATATGAAAGTATTATTTCAACTTTAAATCTTTTAAAAATATACGTAATCAATTCATCATTTGCCTTAAAAAGGACGTCTTTGAATTGGGATTTACTACGAATGTAAGTGCTTCTAACTAATACAAAGACATATGAGATGACAAACACACAGAAATGCATTTGAATATATTCATAGACAAAGGTGATTCCAAGATTACTTGGGTTTTGGAATATATAGAATAATCAAACCCAAACCAATACGCGAGTATAATTCATAAAGTCCACTATTAATTTGCTTAATTGTATATTTCTGCCGTTTATTGTCACGTAGTCAAGAATCTCTAGAAACACATAGAATTATTTTTTTTCGCAATTAAGTAATGGCTTTCTTTTATTACCTGTACGTGGAATAATCCATTATTACAATTAAAATAATATTGTATTTACTTTACGTCATTCATTTGGTGAGGACGCTAGCAATCAATATACACACTATATTGAGCGCAAGGTGCTTTTACAAACTTCATATATTGAGTTGATAAGTGGCTTCAGACAATTCACATGTCAATGAACTATAAAATGTCAATGAACGCCAATTATTACAAAATCAAACATTATAATTGAATTTCTAATTTGATTGCCATTAGCAAACATTATGAGGGTGTTTTTATTTTTTAAATTAACGGGGGTGGGTTATTTTCTTCCATCTTCTCATGAAATATAATGTGGAGAAAGAGTCTTAGTTTAGTTAATACTAGAAACACTGTCTCTCCGTCTAGATTTTTATGGATGATATTATGTACTTTAAATGAATGAAGTGGTACAGGGTTTTACTCTCTAACTAAGTATATTAGCTTTTATTTTACTTACTTTATTATCTGTCTGTCTGCTACAAATTTTGCAATCTATATTTCACCTACTTCCCGATGTCCAAGTCATGAAAATTGTTACATTTACTTTTTGCCGGCGACAGCGGGTAAGGGTAAAGAATCAGCTTAACAGTCAATAGTTTCGGATTAGGAGATGATTAGAAAACGAATTTAGGTTCGTTCTGTTAGTCGTTATAAGTTATTTCCTTTTAGTAGATTTAAAATGAAACCTTTTTGATACAAATATTTTTTTGCTAAATCTATTTAAGTTAGTATTAATTATTCTTCTTTAATATTACAAAGCTGACAATTATTAAAAATAAAATTAGAGTTATAAATAAATATATTATTTTCAGAGCTCGAAATAAAACTATGAAAGACTATAATTATGGAAAGACAGAGTATTATATGGTCGTTACCTACTTCCGTATTTACTTTCTTACATTGGCTCTTTATGGCAGCTGCGTGTTTAACAATGTGTTTAAACGAATCCGGCCCACGAACATTGTTCACGCTTATAAAAAAGGGTATTAGTAGGTGAAGTGATCCGGCGGCTAAATCCACTGTGAACACGGCAGCAATGACTGTCGGCAATGTTCAGTTTCGTATAAAATTATTGCCATGAGTAGTGAATACTTTCTCCCTTAACTTTCTCCCATAACATTTTTGAAATGCAAGACGCGTTTCAAGAATGTTATGGAAGAAAGTCGGTGGCCTCTTTTCTAACGAATCAACACAAACCTTAGGAGGAGCGCGTCGCCGACTTCATCCTTTCGTCTCGATTAACGCGTGCTCTGTCATAGTTCTATCCTTTTCTCCGTTATAACGTTTTGACTCATAAACTTTGGACCGACGAGAGTCGGTTAGAATAGCTACGATTGCTTGAGAGAGCGATTTTTGTGGGTCGTGTGCATTGAAGTATTAAATATTGGCTGATCTGTTTACTCTGAACATTAGAAAACCGCTAATTGTTGAGTGTCTTACATTGCTCGTTATCCCGCCGACAGTATGAGAACTAATCGGACATTTAATTTCCGGTAGACTACACATGATAGCTGCTTAACAAGGCTGGAACATTATAAATGAGTCCTTAATTTGTTTTATTTTCTTTACCCTAATGAGAATCGTTATTTATTTAAAACATATCTGATATTTGCGCTGATTTTTAGCTAATTCAATAAAATATTTTCTTTATACTTAATTCGTAAATGACATTAATTACAATAATTCAACACTAGTAACGCGATTCTGAAACATTACGTAAGATAGATATAATATATTCACTGTATACATCGTGTTTTATACATCCACAATAAAATTAGATGATTAATGCATCTTTCATATCGATTACATCATAACAAGAGACATAATATTCGACACTATTCAAATGTTGACAGTAATTATTATATAAACTAAAATGAAAAATAGATTATTCCTTCTACATTTAGACGACATTCACACAAATCGTTCTTATTATATTTCGCAATAATCAACATTAATGAATCTTCTAGGAATATAAATCACTAGAAACGAATGTAAGTAAAACTTTCTTCATTAGAAAAAACTAATATTTATATGTCTCCGATAATGTATGATAATGTCTTTTTGCTAGGCATGCAATATGATATTCTAATGCGAACAATATTTTGAAGAATAATAAATAGATTAATTATTACACATGTATTATATGCGTCGATTGGATCCGTGAGATCTTTATGAGTTAGGGGCAAGACGTAAATACTCGTACGAGTAGAAATTATTTATGCGGAATGGACATATTAACGTGTGACGTTCCAATATTGTACGTGATCAATATTGTAGACCGATCAAAAGTATATTTTTATGGGGGTATCAGTACCAAAAAATATGTTTTAAGTAAAATATCTATCAAAAAATATATTTATGTTGCGTAAAACAATAATTTTGAAATGTTTACGGCAACGTAATGCAGCAGTATTGAATACAATTCGTAAACTAAATTTAACAAAGTCAACTGTTGAACCTGGTCTCGTATTTATGTCACTATGGCGATTAAAAATTGGAAACATTTTAAAAAATCCCACATTTCTAGGTTTTCTTGAGGAAAACTAACATATGGAGTAGCGCGAATTAATCAGGGCATAGCCAGCGATATTTCACTCAATTCATATTTAATCGCACAAATACTCATATGGAAGACTAATAATAAAGTTATGTCTGTAGATTAGAATATATAATGATATTTAATTAAAAATGATTATAAATCCACGTTACAATCTTATAGCTTATAGTCATAAAAATATATATTTTTGATACGCGCTTTGAGCACAGATTAAAATAATATTCGCTACTAATAAATCTATCAATGAAACTTTAGAATTTAAATCCATTTGCAAACGTATTCATTCCTGCAATCCAGATAATTGAGATGCAACTATTACATAAGATATGATTATATTAACAAAATTTCGGTAGCAATGACATCCTTAAATCAAAAAGACGGCACACGGTGAAGATTCCCTTGTCGCCCCTTTATACGATTTCTTGAAGCGTGTCCATTACATCGTTCAGATCTGGACCCTGAAATGGTGATACAATTTATTCATGTGAAGAATGTATTTTATGTACAAAATTACTTAAAATAAAGACATATGAAGGCTACGTGCGGACGTAGTAGAATTCAGGTAGTTCATTCGCCGCGCTAACAATGTAATGTCGAAGATTTATTGAACAATAAATGAATTTTTTTAGTATGAACTTTTCTTTGCCTCAACTTGTGTACCTTATGAAATATCGACGAGTCAGCTGTTAAACTAATAATAACAACACGTTTACTATGTCTCTACAGACTCTTGTTGGTTATCTTAAGGATAAAAAACAATGCTTAAGTTATTAACAAATAGATAATAGATTAATAAGTATTAAATTCTTTGAAAATATTAATACTCACTCATGTCTGGTATAAGTTTCAGCATGATTACTTTTGTTTCTAATTCACGAAATTCCTGAACCAAATTTTCGCAAAATACGCAAACCATTGTCAAAATTATCAGATACATTGTAATCCATTGTACAAAACTAGTCATTCAACCTTGATAGTATATCTGCAATTTGAGGGAAGCAATGAAATATATTAATTGGAAGTTATCATCGGAAAGACATCCCTCTGATTATTACCAAAATTATGGTATTTAAAGAAAAACAATATATTCAGAATCGCTAGTTCTTAAGGAACATAAGATACGTCCGTAAAATTTTGTCTTCGATTTGTGTCAAATAAACGTAGCTGTAATTAAAAACACGATGTTTTGAAAGTTGTTTTCAAAGAAAAACAAAGAATTTTTAAAAAACTTCAAAAATATTCGGGACGGTCAAATAGTATATAAGGAGCATTTTGCCTTCTTTAATCCTATTTGAAGTTTCAAAAATATGCATGACCTCAAAATCCATGTGCTTCACTGTTTATTTTACAAATTTCAGTACGGTTGTTCTGCGTCAGGAACCAAACGCAGTATATTTGACAATAACAGTGATTCCTTACGACAATTTCAGCTATAGTAGCGATTACACATTGAGAGTTCAATCCAGGTTGATATCAACAAATTAAAATCACTTACTAAAAGAGACTCCAGAGTTTCAATGCGGGTTTTGTTTACTTGTCTTGAATGCTATCAAGGTACAGTTGAGAAATATTAACAAGAATTACACAAAATCTATAAATATTTTGTTTGGATAGTTGTACCAGGATCAACTTAATTTTCATTCAGATGTGTGCGTACAATATTTGTGCTTTCAGTATGCATTTAACAGATTAAACTAATTAGGGATAAGTGTATCACACCCTAAACGTCAGTGGTTATGACTAAAGAATTTATCGAACCGATATTTACCAAACAATCCCATCACAAAAATAATTAGTTAATTGACATATGGGGTATTAATACAGTCTTATGTTGAAAAATACGTCATAGTGCCACAACTATTACCGTAATATTATAGTCTACTTCAAAATTTGCGACTTGAACTCCGTCGAAATGTTCACAATGTGACAAAATTTGTTGGATAATTGAAAATTCAGATATCCAAATTCATATATGAAAAACCAATGGCAAGTAAAGTATTATGAATACATGTTCAGTTAAAAGGGAACTGACATAAAAACAAAAGTTATATTCGATACGATTTCTTATTCAATGAAAATTCATTGTCATCATTGTTAAATACATATATTTACTTTTACATGTAATAAGCCTGAACCGTGCATATATATATTTTTGAATTATTTGGTAATTACATTCGACATAAACATTTTTTTTTAAATTCTTTTCTAGCTGGTGAAGTTAAATTCGTTTTAGCTGTGTTAAACTTAGTTTCTCACCTTTTCTTTCCCCGTCACTTAGAAAAAAGCCTAAAGTCCAAGTACTTGCTTCCAAGTTTTTCCAAAATATTTCTTCCAATCAAATTCCATGTCATGTAGCCAGAGGCATTTAACGACACTCTTTTCATATTTTTATATAATCGTAATCAAAAAGAAAAGTGAAGGTAAAAGTCTTTTAAAAACTAATTGGTTTTATTTTATTAGTTTTATTATAAATATATATATATATATATATATATATATATATATATATATATATATATATATTCCGGTGAAAATTGTATTAAATATATTCCATTTCTTTCTTCTATCCAATGTGCGATGATGTATTATACAATAAAAATAGGACTTTTCCTTGTTTATTAATTTCAATTTTGAATTATTTGCATCATGAATATACATTTTATCATACCAATCAATAAATGCACCTATATTCATTCGAGCGCTTTTATAATTTCTTATTTTATATATGTGTTCATATAAACAACGCTCCAATTATAATAAATTTCAAGAGAATACGCCAAAAATAATTATATTCATAGCCTGTACGAAGATAACAGAACACTTTTGGTGCCCTCATTCAAATGCTGCTCATACTCGCATCTTAATGAAATATGCGGCGAAAGTTTGACGCATGAAGAAGGCCGCATGCACAGTGTCATCTATAAATACGGTAAAGGTAATTGTGGAATGACCAAAATTAGGAAATAAAGCATGAAAACATTACTTTAATTCAAAAAATAGTTCGCACAGCTCGTCACAAGTAATATGTATATATCATAATCAATTTTATCTGGTGTACGAAAAATAACAAGTATAGAAAAGAAAATAATTCAAAAGAAGTTACAAATAATGAAAATTTTTATAAAATGTATTCTTTGTTTAAATTTATAAACTGATTTTTCTTTTTGCATAAACACGTTTGTAATGATATATTTATACGCTTTTCATGATTTGAATTCAAATTGATCCTTTTTTTCATTTTTGTTCCATTATTATTATTATTACAAAAGTAAATTGTTACGACCATTGTTCTTAAAAATGCGAGTCATGTTGGAATAAATTCAACAGATCCTGAAATATATTTCCTAGATAGTTTCTTTATACTTATATCATAATTGAATTGTGCAAATATTTGAATTAAAAATGATTTTATTTTAAATTTTTTTTATTATATAATATTTTCATTATATATTTCTGTAAATATAAAATTATTATATGATATAAGGATTTTTATGATATATTTTTCCTTACGACGTACTTAACAGGGCTGGTTCCTCGCATCGTTCTGGACGTAGAAAAACAGAAATGTTTCCTATATAAGGGTCTTCAAATTTCGAAATGTTAAAAGTTTAAATTTATATCCCGCTATCGAAGAGCAATGTATTTGTCAAATCTCACTACTGCCGAGTAAATAAATCTTTATTTAACTACATTTTAAATCCAATGAGATCAGCTCCAAAATGTATATAAAGAATGAAAAAATATTTATCTGGTAAGTGCAAGTATTTAAAAATTATTATAAACTGTTGTTTTTCCACGGTGCGCAAAGAAAAAAGAAATGTCCTGGAGACTATTTATATAAAACCGTATTTTTTTAATTTACGAAATTATTTATTTGTGGACAAACGCGCCAGAGAGCAATTGTTACTGAATGTTGTAACCGATGACGGAAGACGCCAGGTGTTGTGAATAAGGGGAAAGTAGGATCATTTTCAAATCCAACTACTAATAATTTTAATCGAGTAATACTTGCAATGTGCCGGCAGACATTAATTATCATGCGTCTAAAAATTTTGTCACATCATGAACATTTCCGACGGAGTTCATGTCTCACATGTTGAAGCCGACTATAATATTACGGTAATAGTTGTAGCACTATGAAGTATTTTTCAACATAACACTTTATTAATACTCCATATGTCAACTCCATTAATACCCCATATGTCAACTTATTATTTTTGTGATGGGATTAATTAGTTGATATGGGTTCGATAAATTCTTTAGATACAACCACTGGCGTTCACGGCGTGATACACTTATCTCTAATTCGTTTAATCTGTTAAATGCATACCGAAAGCACAAATATTATACGCACACATCTGAATGAAAATTAAGTTGATCCTGGCTCAACTATCCAAACACAATATTTATAGATTTTGTTTAATTATTGTTAATATTTCTCCACTGTACCTTGATAGCATTCAAGTCAAGTAAACAAAACTCGCATTGAAACTCTGGAGTCTCTTTCAGTAAGTGATTTCAATTTGTCGATATCAACCTGGTTGAACTCTCAATGTGTAATCGCTACTATAGCTGAAATTGTCGTAAGGAATCATTGTTATTGTCATATATACTGCGTTTGGTTCCTGACTCAGAACGACCGTACTGAAATTCGTAAATTAAAGAGTGAAACACATGGAATTTGAGGTCATGCATATTTTACGGAACTACAAATTAGATCAAAGAACTTATGTACACTTTGATCATTTAGCGCTCCTTATATACACTTTGATCGTCCCGGATATTTTGAAGTTTTAAGAATTCTTTATTTTTCTTTGAAAACAACTTTCAAAATCTTTGTTCTTTGTTTATAATTACAGCCACGTTTATTTGACACAAATCGAAGAGAAAATTTTACGGACGGATCTTATGTTCCTTAAGAACTAGCGAATCTGCCACGTTACCAATACCTGAAAAATAATTTTCGGTAATTTAGTCAGAATATATTGTTTTTCCTTAAACGTCGTAATTTTAGTAATAATCAGGGGGATATCTTTCAGATTATAACTTCCAGTTACTGAATTTCATTGCTTTCCTCAAATTACAGATATATTATCAAGATTGGATGACTAATTTTGTACAATGGATTACAATTTGTCTGATTATTTTGACAATGGTTTGCGTATTTTGCGAAAATTTGGTTCAGGAATTTCGTGAATTAGAAACAAACATAATCATGCTGAAACTTGTACCAGACATGAGTGACTATTAATATTTTCAATGAATTTAATACTTATTAATATATTGTCTATCTGTTAATAACTTAAGCATTGTTTTTTTATCCTTAAGATAACCAACAAGAGTCTGTAGAGACATAGTAAACGTGCTGTTATTACTAGTTTAACAGCTGACTGGTCCATATTTCATAAGGTACACAAGTTGAGGCAAAGAAAAATTTATATTAGACAATAAATTTTAGACATTATATTGCACACGAACTATCTGAATTCTACTACGTCCGCACGTTGGCTTCATGTGGCTTTATTTTAATTAATTTTGTACATAAAATACATTCTTCACATGAATAAATTGTATCACCATTTCAAGGTCTAGATCTGAACGATGTAATGGACACGCTTCAGGAAATCGTACAAAGGGGCGACAAGGGCATCTTCACCGTGTGCCGTCTTTTTGATTTAAGGATGTCACTGCTACCGAAATTTGTCAATATAATCATATCTTATGTAATCGTTGCATCTCAATTATCTGCATTGCGGGACTGAATACGTTTACAAATGGATTTAAATTCTAAGGTTTCATTGATAGATTTGTTTGCAGCGAATATTATTTTAATCTGTTCTCAAAGCACTTATCAACAACATATTTTTTATGACTATAAGCTGTAAGACTGTAATGCGGATTTGTAATAATTTTTCTAATCTACAGGTGTGAATTTATTATTAGTCTTCCATATGAGTATTTGTGCGATTAAATATGTATTGAGTGAAATATCGCCGGCTATGCTCTGATTAATTTGCTATTCGCGCTACTGCATATGTTAGTTTTCCTCAGGAAAACTTTGAAAATTGGGAATTTTCAAAAACGTTTCCAATTTTCAATCACCAACAGTGGCAAAAATACGAGACCAGGTTCAACAGTTGACCTTGTTAAATTTAGTTTACGAATTGTATTTTATTCAATACTGCTGCATTACGTTTGCTGTAAACATTTAAAAATTTTTGTTCCACGCAACAAAAAATTTATACTCAAAACATATTTTTTTGGTACTCATACCTCCATCAAAATATACTTTTTATCGTCCTATAATCTTGGTAGTCGTCACACTGGGAGGTATTACAGCACAAATAAAGGCAAATATCCAAAATTAAACGATTTCTAATCCTAAGTGGAGTTATGAATTTCTTTCAGAGATCAGCCTGTTAAAAAAAGTATTTTGTAAATTTAAATTTTATTCGTATTTGTGTTGTAAAAATTATTATTTTGTAAATATTATAATTTCATAGAAATGTTACGTACCATTAAATGTTTAGAAATACATAAATATGTACAGAACTCCCGTAGTGCGAGTTCTACTCATGTTTGACGGGTTTTGCTTTAATTGCATTGTTTAATAAAATTTGGTTTAAATAGAAATGGAAATTATTGACGCATTTTTCAAACAAATCCCGGCCGAATAACCTTCACCCCTTCTAATTGCCACAAGCTAAACTTTTACAATAAATTTGTCGATTCCTTTTAAATACATCGATTATGGGTTTCCTGCTGGTTTTATTTCTTTATAGTTTAACGTACATATAATACATAAATCTTGCGCACTTATTGCTATATTTGCCCCCAAAACTATCTCTTCTAGTGTCTCTACTAGTCTACATTGATTAAATATAAACATTTTTTCATGCGGATGGCTGTAAAAGATATTAATATAAAAAAGTGAAACTTAAGACATTACCAATGACAAAAAATATCATGACGTATAAATAAGGAAAACTAAGCTATATATGAATATACAAAACAAAAAAAATGGTTAATTATAAATCTTGACATGGTTGGGGATAATAAAACGAGGAACAAAATGGAATTAGGATCGGTAGGACAGAGAGATTATGAGAGGAAGGACTTTTTCGACGACCTTTGAATACATTTGAATAGTTTTAATTACAATCAAATCAAAACAAAAATATAAAACAGCCAAGTGTAAATCGTACTTGCCTAATTAGCGCTACACACGATCAGTTGTTTTTGATTAAAAATGTCTTAGTACATAGTGAAATATCCAATATGTGTTAATCTAAAGTCTATTAAAAAAATTAAAAAACGTAGCTTGTGCTTTCAACATCTTCATTTTTGTCTTAGACTTCTTTATAAAAAGATAGAGATGGCAGTATTTTTCTAATATTAAATTAAAAAACGTAGCTTGTGCTTTCAACATCTTCATTTTTGTCTTAGACTTCTTTATAAAAAGATAGAGATGGCAGTATTTTTCTAATATTTTCTTCGTCAATAAAATTGTTAACGAGTTAACGTACATACACGTCCTATAACAATTCCAACGTCAACTTTTGGTTCCAGAGAGCTACATTTCAGAAATGTTCTTTATACCAGACGAGTTCCTAATATTTTTATAAGTCTGAGTGTAATTACCTGGCAAAAATTAAATAAGTTGCTCTGAATCCCACATCTATAATATTAGAGATGTTTATTTTGATAGTCGACTGAAAATACAAAATATATTTATAATTGTAAATAGATTTTGTATTATTTATTTTTATAGCGAGATAATTCTCTACATAAAAATATAATAATGAATGATAATACATGAATAAAAGTTCCTCTTCGTTGTCTTCATAACTTTGAATGATAAAGTTTTCCACGCTCGTCCGCATTACTTTATAATTGCTCCACATGTTATGAGGCAGCATTTACAAACTCATCTCTTCCGGTTGAAGCTCAACCTGTTGCTATTTTCAATGGAGCTTTTAAGCGTATCTTTTATGTCTTTGTCGCGATGTAAATTTTTCAAATTCTTCATCAATAATAAAAATTTTTTTAAATTTTGGCAGTTATTATACAAATTAATTAGCTTTCCTTATTTCATAAGAGTTATAACATCTAGTATAAAACATATTTGCTTTCGTTTTGTACACTTTTTGTATTTTTATTTTTATTTCCTGTATATATGTTGCAATAACTATGTGCCATAGTGTCATCACCATTTTGTATGAAAATGGTGACTAAACGCAAAACAAATTTTGTTCTCGACTTTTCTTGAATACAAAAATTATGTGAGGGAATGCAAGCTCAATAATTTCGTTCCAATGTGCACTTTATCTTAAATATTCGAGAATATTTTCAGATGTTTTGAGCGAAGCTTTCGTAGGTAGAGTAGCAGTCAATTATTTTTAACTATTATTTACAGAAAACGGTTCCAAGAATTCTCAGAAATAATAAATTGTATATTTTTAAAGTTTTACTTGATATAATCTTCATTCACCCTTAGAATACAAAAAAAAATATTAACTTCCCGTTTTACCTTCATTAATCGACCCGAAACAAAATTTAAATGTTTTTACTCCACATTATTAATTGAGCTGCTTCTCCCTCTAGCTAAGTCGAAAGATGATGTTGAAAGGAATTAAAGCTGTGTAGATGTGAAAAGTAAAAAAAAAATTAAAAGCAACATTGCGTACATCCTCAGGTAAAAAAAATATGTATAAATGATTTAACCCGGAAATTTTAGGAACATTTTCAATATATCTTAAAAAGTTCACTAGACTTTTCGTAATTTCTCTCGAATAAATCAACAATTTTTCTAGATAAACTAATACTATGAAACTTCGTTAGTTTTATGAGCTACTCAGCATCATAATTATGAAGTACAGTTCACTCTCTCGTAAATTAAACGCATACATATCTACTCTCGAGAGAAAACAAAATCACGAGCTGCTCAGACTAAATATTTTTTTATTATTTGAAGATTTTTTACAACAAATAAATTGTTTATTGTATATAGTCAGTTTTTAAAAGTTAGAGAGAAAATAATATGTGAAAATATACGAAGATATAATAAGAGTTATTTCCCGAGTTGTTAAATTATACGAATGTGACTTAATATCTTTTTCGACAGATGATTATAATGCAGATGATTAACTAAGCGTCACTCGCTATTTCCAACTTACATAAGCAACCTTGTGAGAAACCTAGGTCCCCTTGCATTCATACCTATGTTTTAAGTAGTGACTTTGGAAATGATACAAACTCCAGACAAACCTTCTCATTTTTGCTTTCATCTGACTTTGCCTGCTGGGGAGTTAGATTTGAATCCATGGAATGCCACAAATAAAAAAAACGCAAACAAATATAAAACTAATAAAAAATATTACTTAGTTCTACATTCGTCTACATGGTTCTAGATATGTATCTACATTCGCGGGGTACTTAGGTCCCACAGCAACTTGTACTTATGAACTATAGGCAACATTCCCGCACCCATGAATTTTCGGTTACAATTTCTTTTTAAATCTTTGACATGAAATGTGGATTCATACTTCGATACAGACTTTTGCAATAACTTAGGTTGCTCTTTCACAAAATAAAAATTATACATATATACTTTTTTGTATGTACACACACACACACACACATATACATATATATATATATATATAAATTCGTGTGACAAGCACAGACTAAGATACGGTTAGGAATAAAATTCCTCAAAAAATAGTACAATTGTTGCGATAAAAAGCCACATCTAGTTTTTATCAATAACATAATTAAACTATGATTGCTACTACATTTCATTTTGACTAAATTTGTCATAAATTCAGATTCTATAATGTTTTTGATAATTAAAATAGTGATGTATTTTATTACGTATTTTATTTATATTTGATTAAAACAAATCGAAACATTATTCGATTCCTATAACTTTAGGTGCTGAATTCTGTAGAATATCTGTAATCGAAGATATCAGCATCTGTCTCTCTCGCAACAAATCGTAACTATAATGGATTCCATCAAACGGTAGGGTGCTAAGTTCAAATTAAGTAACAATTTGTCATTGTAATCATGCAGAAATTGAAACATTAAGAACATTTATAAGTTAGTAGAAATAGTCTAACTTATAAATTATAGAGTCTGTAACACCGGAATGACATGTTGTAAAGAATGGCAAAGTTTCAAGGCAAATATTTTGCTTGATATTCTTTACTAGAAGTTAGGAATGGAATTACCAAGATTTCAAATTATAATAGCTCATGTACAATACGGTATTTCCAAATCAATCTGTAAACTTTAATGAGGTAAACATTTATTTAGTGTCGAGAATTAAAACAAATTTAACGTTCAAAAACAATTAATTTGATAATTTTTGCTTTCAATATGAAGTTGTCAAAAACCTTTTGTAACTACACATATTCTTATCTTCAAGCAGCAGAGAAAGTTGTGGATATTGATAGTCAGCTATTTATAAATAGAGGAAATATGCAACTTCTTCCCGCTCGTCATTCGATATCGGTTTACATGCATGAAAATTCTTCTGAAATTATGATTTTAAAATTCCGGTTTTCACCGTAAAAATTATAAATGGACTGGCTTTCATTCCTTCATAAGACTGTCATTACAATATGTGACGCTTTTAATGATTCTTTTGACAAAACATAATAATGTGATAACTTGAATCCCACAGACACGGTGAAATTCGAATTTCGCCTTCTCATATTTATTGAGATTGCAATGCAAAATCTTTCTAAGAAAATATCTAATCGGGAAAGTGATAAAAAACTTACAATCCTATCTTGATTATTCATTATCTTTTTTAAATTCTATTTGTCAATTATTAAATGAGAATTAGATATGCCGGACATATTTCTATTGAAATAGATCTAAATATTCAATGTTTCTCTAAAAAAATGCGTGCCGAAAATAATCACTCTTACTTCTATCAAATCACTTATAGAAACTACATACCAAAGTTTGCATTATGTACTAATATTAATTATTTAATTTAAGAAAACCTTAGTTTCTTTTTCGTTATTATTTAATGGTTACTTTTGCTCGTTATAATAAAACTACGGTAAACATTAATATTATTACATAGTAAGCAAATAATATTTAAAAATCTATTTATTATGATACAATTTTTTGACCTTCAAAATTGTCAATTTTTTAATAATTAAATTAACGTAAATGGCAACTTTGTACATTACAAAAATTTAAGTAATCGACATTATCAATTAAAAAAGCAAGCAGTCATGTAATAAAATATATAAACCTTACTTTACGATTTTGATAAAACGTAATGATTATTTCGATTTCTTTGCTAAAAAAGCAACTGGTCGTTTTGGGGGCAAATTTGGCACCTAGATAAACTGTTTACTAACATTTTGGAAAACAAAATCCTTGTACTGAAAGGTCAAAGTATTTCTGTAATGCATAGCAAAAGATCCTTTGATTCGCCTTGTTGGGAAACTTGCTAAGGTATACTTGAGTACACTTAAAGCACATGCAGTTGTGGTAGATTTGGTTCAGTAGTATTAAGACATTGAAAGCATTTATAACACGTAGCCGTTTCGGGGAAATTTCGTGTTAATACCCAACATGTCTAAATGATAAGGGTCGAAGAGAGTGATCTTTACTGTTCTTGTTTCTTCCTTGAACCTTTTAACTCTATAAGCAACAGTAAAATCAGTCAATCTCTGCTGCTTATATATCATAGGTTTCGTTAACTAAGCTATCCGATATTTTGCGTATTATTTGACTAAGGTTGCTTGATACTTCAAGTTCATTACAACCAATTTAAAACAAAAGATATTTTTACGAGGATATCAGTGATAATATCATGTTCTGTTTATTGTCACAGCGCATCTTTTAGGCTCTCAGATCACGTTCAGGTAGGTCACGTGATAAGCTGTGTTTTAGTTACCAAGAGTAACTAATGCTTCATTTCTATTTCAGGAAAAATATCGATATGGTTGAGATTTTGTAATTCTTTTGCTGAATTGAAGGAGTTCATGGAGCGCATCGCACTCAACTTTGCTTATTTTAATATTCCCATTGTAAGCGTTGGTCAACGGTGCAATCTTGGGTTTATAGGGATGATTATTAATTAAGGTGTACTTTTACATATTTCACAAAACTAAAAACTTGCTAGATATAAATAATATGCCGCAAGTATAATTACTGAATAATCATATGGGGGCATCGTTCATTGTTAATTCGATATTGTTTCGGATTTTGTTAACTATGACAAATTTCCATGTTATTATAATATTCAATAACAAATTACTGATTGAATAGACAGATACTGCGTTTCAATAGGTCCAAGTAACATATCCCTAACAATCTACGTGCACAAATTCCACACGAAGCTAGATTCTTTGATACCAAATCTAGAATTCTTTTCCATAATTTTGTTTACCTAACTTATATAAATCTTTCAATAAACGCAGGTACATTTTCAAAGTTAACAGTGTTCCAGTACGCTTTCGGTGAAAATATGGTCTTATTAGAGTAGGCGTGCATCTTGCAGCAACAGAATGCAAAACTGCTAAATTTGTCTGCAGGTTAATAAGTCAATAGGTAGTATCATCATTTGGCCCCTTGAATGGGGCTGCAATGCTTAGTGCATACTTCAATATTTTTACAAAAAGTGTCAATCTAGTTTGCCACCAGTTTTATCTTTAGCTATTCTTTTATTTTTCAAGAGTTTTACCTAGGCTAGTTTGTAAAATTTTCATACGTCTATACTCTGGACGAATGTTGCACTCCTCCGGCGCTGGACTCTACTTTGCCTGTGAAAATTTTATAGGTCTCACTCTAGACGCACCTCACGTTCTTTAGGCGTCTCAACATCTATTTCTGAATTTTTTTGCCAGTCAATTTCTATTTTTTCTGTGCCTTTTTCATAGCTTCTTAAAAAGGTTTCCCTTACCTTCATTAGCTTGAAACCGCCCGTGAAAGTAGCAATGAGTAAGTATCCAGACATATACTTATATATATCTACTACTAACTGACAAGCTTATCGACACAATATCAAACCTTAGCTTGGGTAGTTGGCTAATTGCTGAACAATTTTTCTAATTACTACTACGTCAGTCAGGTCACTGATCTACTACTTAATAACCTGTCTAACGTAATGATAAAACAAGACCTTCGTTATAGTAACTTAGATTTTAACTCACAAAGTTGATCTAACATGGGTTAGAAGATTGTCAAACTTCGCTTTTAGGGTTCTATCCTCCAAAACGAAAAAAATTAAAACTTTATAGAATTAATTAGTCATCCATATATCTGTCCATCTGTCTGTTTATACAAGCCCATTTTAGAGATATTAAGTTGAAATTAAAATAAAGTTATGAGGTCCCCCATAACAAAAAATTATGGCTCTTTAAAACGTGTTTTTTATTTATACCGTAATCTCCTTCACTAACTTTCAAAACCTATAGAGCACGTCCAGTCGACCAACAATCTTGAAAGTCGGCATAACGAGAGATCTTAGAACAAAATTAAAGGAAAAAACTCATAAATCAATAGTATCTAATTCCATGTGGAATTATAGTATTGTATAATTTGTTTGGGTTTACATCTCTTAAAGAAACCATAGGCAATGTATTACCGTTTTGAATAAATTATATTTTGTCAAAAGTATAAATAAATAGAAATACTGCGTAACTTTAAACTTTTACAAATATCTAAATTTGTACGGAACCATCGTAGTGCAAGTTCCACACGTGCTCGACGGATTTATTGTTATGCAAAAACACCACGTTCATTTTCCGGCTCCTCAATCAGACTGATTACCATCAATTACTACTACTTTTATTTATTACTTCTTTTATCTAGATATTCCTCATTAAAAAAAAACCTCACATGGTGAATATTAGGAAATTGGTATTGATAACGCCATATATTAACGTTTTTAGTAAAATTCACGTTTGCAAAAAGAAATAAAAAATAAAAAACCAGAATAGTTTTAATGATAATAATTATATTCATAATCATTTCGACAGTTCAGTTGGACGTAGAAAACCTGAGTATAATTCCTACCGGTCGATCGACTTTTTCTTTGTGTACTTTAAGATATTGATAACAACACTGATGCTATTTTCAAATATTAAACTTTTGTTAAGCTTAGAGTTTACGGAGCCTTTATAGTGCGTTTCTTGTAGTGAGTTTAATTCGTACTTAATGGGATTATCATAACACATTCAAAGAAATAAATCAATACTTGTCTAATTAGTTGAGCTCAGTTGTATCGACAATTTTCTACGTCTTATTTAAAATGGAAAATACGGTTACACTTTAACATTTCATGCCCCGTTAGAGATACTCTCCAAAAATTTAAATTGTTTCTTTCTTTCTAAACGTTAAGAGACATTCGTTGATCTTTAATGTATATGATGTCTATGGAAGAATTTTCGTAACCGGCCTACTATCAGGAAGTATACGCACTGTGAATGTGGTTTTTATAAATTGTATACATAAAATTTACGTAGAACTTTATCACAGAGATTGACATAGATGGAAATATTGAAGAAAAGAAAATAGGGTGAACAGCAGATATGGAACAGACAAGAATATAAATAAAGAACTTCTTTACAACAATTGATTTAAAAAGGGGTTAAAATAATATAAAATCTAAAATACAATACAAATATTCTGATTCTTCATAAGAAGAATGGAGGAATAATGAGAAAAAATTGCTGTTTTACTATAAATAGTCAATAAACACAAAAATATTAAATATAAATAATAGCTGACTAAAATCTCCTAAGTGTATATATATATATATATATATATATATATATAAATATAACATGCCAATTAGGTACTAATTTTCCATATGTAAGAAATGTAACACGATTAAAAAGAAATAAAGTTAAATCTAGAACATGATTGTACCATACTGGAAAGCAAAAATGAAGTTCTGCCTAATAGGAAACGCTTATAATTCTTGTTTTCAAATAAAATTTTAGAAATAATTAATGTCTACAAAAACAATTAAATTGTGTACGTAACCAAAAGACCAATAAACGAAATTCATTTTTGTTAAAATGGAAAGTGGAATGGTCATAAAAACATAAATAAATCTGAATAATACAATGAAATAAACGAGAATAAAGACAACGTGCATTCATTTATATTAGAATCGATCACAAATCGAACTTATTCAATACGTGACACATTGTGGACGAGATTTAATAATTTCATGTAGTACCGACCTCCCATTTATCTATTTATTTTTACCCTAATTCATCAGCCTCACCACGTGCGGCCAGAATAACACAATAACTATTGTTACGTACACCTAGAAGTCCTGTAAAAACGTATATTTTAGAATCAAGGCTTTGATAATTATAGCGTGTTTTGCAGTACTTGACTTATAATATTTTACAAATTTATACAGTACCAAAATTACTTAAAAAGCAGTGGGTTAATTTTCGTCAACTGCAAATAGAATATTATTATGGACAAAAATGTCGAAAGTATATAAGCTGAGACGTATTTTAGTGAAAGGAAGAAAATTGTTGAAAGTAATTAAAGGAATTATTATAATGTTAATTAAATTAACGATTCTATATTTTAAAAATGTTGACAATCATTGACCCTAGTCGTAGAAACTATGGCAACCGCCTTTGTTCCATTAGAATTAATTAACATGGTTTCGATCGAATCTTACACTTTCATAGGTTAGTTATAAATATTTAATATCAAATGAAATGGAATGTAAAAATATCAACTAATAAACTATGTTAGGACCTAATCGATATCGGTATCCACTGTTTCATTGTCACATTATACGTCTACTGGTGTCCACCTATCAAGCTCGACAATATGGAAAAGAAAGCAAATATTTTTGAAAATTCGATTTCTTTCTTACTTATTGCGCAATCAATTCTAGGCGTTAATCGAACTTCCAACAGAAATGATGGAAAATTCGTGAAAACTAAACTTAAGCAGATTTACAGCTTGGTACTTCTCGTTTCCATATGTATATTTTACTCCACAAACGCGTATAGTATTGTATCTTTAATGTATACTGACACACCAAAGTGTACTAATTATGTTTTAAGTTTGATAATCATGTTCTTTCTTCTTACATTCGATATTCTGTGGCATAAAAATGCATTCTCTGAGTGGCTTAATACGTTAGACGAAGTTTCATCTTATTATAGTCTTCACTATAGAAGTAGGTGCAATGAGAAAGTAAAATTATCAACAATGATTGGAACCTGTTCAGTCATATTCGTTAAAATTTTAGGAATTTTAGGATATCAGTTATTTTTCTCGGAAACCAAAGTTGATTATTTAGTTTTGATTACACAATTGTCTATGGTGGCAAACAGCCTCGAAATGATATTGATGTGTATACTTAGGAACGTTCTCATTGAGATGTTAAAAACCATCAACGTATATCTAAAACGCACCGGACAACAATTATTGTTAAAAGAGGAATCGAGCATAGATATACCACCCGAAAACTTATCAAACAGAAATGTTTATTTCGACCTTGCAAATGATCCAAAATATATTTCTGTCTTACCAAACACAATAATAATTCTTTCAAATCTGTGTAACAAATTGAACAAAATGTTTAACTTCCAGGTAATACGTGGTATTTTTTGAATTTCTCCCGTAATTTTTTTTGTTAAGTTAATTTTAAATATTCTATTATATTTTAGATGATGCATTACATGGCCGCTATCTTCTCTCTTTCGATATTCGCCATTCAGAATATGATAAACTTATATAAACAAGGGGTAAGTGCTATTAATAATAATACATACATATAACACACACACACACACCCACACACACACACATATATATATATATATATATATATATTTATGATTTATATTATGTCTAAGACAATATTCTTTTTTCTGCTAAGAAATGTTCGTTTTTGTGAAAACCGGAGCAGAACACGTTAAAACTGATTGTCAGTGAATGGCAGCAAAGATGAATATTTTTGAGACTTTGGTCACAAATTGTCATACCCATTAACAGATAGGGAAAAATGGTTCAATTGATGAGATAGACTTGCAACGTACTCTACGTTGCAAGTTCCGTGTTTACATGGCTAATCAACCCGTATAATTCGCCTTAAAAATATATATTCTTGATTCTAAATTATTTTACCAGCAACTTAGGAGTGTACACCTATAAACAACCAAAAGAACAATTCAGCGCTGATAAAAGTTCAAGCGTTTACGTGTAAAGAATAAATAAAATATTTTGAATACCGGCTAAAATATAACAATGCATAATTACTTTACGTATATTCCTCTTGCTGGTCAGCTAACTGCCGAAAAACTATAAAAGCTTTGCGACAGGATAAAAAAGAAATACTACCTTGCTTTCTAGTTTCCAATGATAGAACTAAGCCAAGTTCAATATTTGGATTTGATGAAAAGAAGGTTTTACCATTGCCAACTTTACACAATGATGATAAGACAAGACTTTACTTGATCGGTGAAACTACCGGTGCTGCCGTAGCTTATTACAATGGAACTAAAGGCTGAGTTAACGTGGTATATAAAATAAAAGAAGAATACTCCGTAGGTAGAATGATATAGAATATATTAGGAGTCATTCATCATCAACCCAAATTGCATGGATACATTTTTCATTGATGCGTTTTTACAGCCCAGCCATTAGCAGAAAGCCAACCAAAACTTCTATCTCAGTCAAGTCAATTTCATTGCTATCTCGCTCCCTCAAACACTTATCCTTATGCGCATATATTGGTGAATAAAGCGATGTCGTCTAGCATTTGTTTAGTAATAAACAAATTAAAACGTACCGATAGTGTTTTAGAAATTTTAGCATTTTCACCTTGCACTCGGGGGGACTTATGAAAATATTTTATTGCCTAGTTCGTATATTAGGTCTTAAAGGATACTAGCGACATAATTTCATCATTTCCTTCATACATAGGAAATCTAGTAGGTCATCGCTCCGAATTTGGTTCAGTTACCGTAGATGTAGTTGTTCTTCGCCTGTCAATTGATCAAGCCAAAGTTTCATCATTTCATGATCGTATTTGACATCTTGTTGCGTTGACGACGGCGCGATAGTCTTTGCAGACGACTGCAGCGGGAGAACGGCGGCGGCTTCTTTATGATGTTGTGCATTGATGTCGCAATAACAGTCCAGTTGGGCAGATTGTATATGCAGATAACTATGTTTTTTAGTATCGGGTAATTTTAAATGTTTTCTATCTATACAGCAGACATTTGTTTTAAAAAATTTTTAGAAATTATCTTTGAATTTGGAATCCGCGAAAATTTGGTTGATCTCGCGGAAATGACACGAAAGTTAAAAAGCATGTGTGATTTATGAGAAACCTTTTTTTTCGAAAATTCTCTACAGCAGGGTGATGCTATTTCATTATTCTCTTTCAACACAGTACTTAAAAATGCTCTGAGGAAATAGAGGCTGAACATTTCGGTTCTGTTTTCAAGAGATCATTGCGAGATTTTGATATTATTGAGATGACTGAGCTAGCAATTGCACATGCATTCGTTTTTTTTTTGAGAATACTGTCAGGGATATTTGTCTCACAATTGCGGAAAAAAAATTAAGTTTCTCGTAATATATAAGAAATACCAAAAGAAATTAATTTTTTACTTAAACGTATTTAAATTAACTGATGTACTTATTTTTCAACTAACTTGACTATGCTCACTTCATATATCATATGGCCAGAAAATCTTTATTTTGGATATTTTCTCGATATTTTCAACTTTTAGACATTTAAACAATATATCAACCGAAACTAGGAAGACGAGACACTAATCACGTGACTGGACTACTTATATTTCGGATATAATATCCATTATTGATGTTCAGATTGAATAAGACTGGAAACCTAATACACCTTTGCTTAAGACTGTCAGTGATGATGATTTGATTGGTAAATATCCGTCGAGACAAACACAAGTTTTTCTAAGCTTCATTTTCTTCTTGGGTTGTTTATAATGCCCACCTGAAAGTAAATATCTAATTCGCGTATTTTCCTAAAGTTTGAAATCTTAAACCTGTTTCGAAATTAGATAAAGAATCTATATTTGTGCGTGAATGCATACCTTCTGTTTGCAAATGAAAGCGAATATTTGCATAAACTCAGATGTCGGTTGCTCCAGAGCACAGTAAAGAACCCCATAAGAGTTTATACTTGTACATAAGGTTACTGTACATCGGAGGTTGTGGTGATTTGTTTATTTTTACTGGAAAAATTAAATTGAGAAATTATTCTGAAAGTAACAGAAAGATTGCGTCTAGAAATAGTTTGTGACGTATAGTCCTAAAAAGTAATAGCTTTAGCTGTAATTGCATGGAAGTCAAACACAAAACTACGTTTTTACATTTACTTCCAGGCTTACCCATTGCAAACCCAATTGAATATATTTTGTCGAACTTAACTATCGAAATTGTATTCTTTCCGTGTGTAGTTATTTCGTCACTTTCGCAATATCAGAAAAATAATTTTCAGAAGTTAGAGCCGAAAATATAATTATAAGAATTATGTTTTCGTGAACTAGGTTTATAGCCGTAATCATAGCAACTACACAAAATTTTAAAGTACACAAAAATTTCGACCTTGATGTTTTCCGTATAATTGAAATTGAGCTCATTCTATGAAATCATTATTCCAGAAGCATGCTCCCGTACTTTCGACTATATGACTAAATTGTTTTAAGTTATAATAGAAGAATAGAAGATAATAGAAGATTCTTCCATTGTCAAAAACTTAACTTATTTTGAATAATTTTTTCGCATTACAGATATTTTCACAGATGTGGATATTAAATGTCTTACAATCGATCGTAGCGTATTTGATTATCCTGGCAGTAGTCTGCGCATATTGCGAGAAATTGGTTCTCGAATTTCGTGAATTGGAAATTAACATCATAATATTGAAATTGACACCAGACATGAGTGAGTACAAATATTTTCCATAAACTATATAGAAAGGGTCTAACATGTTAGACGTAGTGAAATGACTCCCAAAAGGTAATTGTAAAATACTTATTTGCAGTTACGGGACACATTTTCAAGATGAAGTACAAAAAGCTATTGGGCCTCGAAGTTGAATCGCCTTTACTTAATTTTAAAAAGTGCCGTTATGTGGCCTTTTTAAATCCATAGTTCTTATAGACTAATAAAATTAGGGACTTAAATATAGTTTTTTCTTTTACAAAATGTTTCAAAAATATTATCTCAATTTTTTTAATCATAAATAATAAAAATAAAAATTACTATTTTTCGTATATATATTTTAATAAAGTTTAATTAAAATAAAAATTATCAAAAAAGAAATATATAAATGTGAAAAAAAAACTAAGAGATTTTTGCAGGATTTTCTAATGGAAAATATTAATAGAGACGCAGAGCTTAGATAGCTCCTGAGGAAAATAGATTTAAAAATACCTTCACATTTGCATTGTTCTATAAATCTCAAGGCTGTTTCAATTTTTTAGTACAAAAACTATATTAAATGTTCACGTCCTAGTAACCGCAAATAATATTTTGACAATACCTCCTCAGGTGCTACTATACTATGCTTGCTACGCTGGACGCTTTCTTGATTACATACTCGTATCTGTGTATAAATCGGTATTTAACAATATTAACTTTGATTGTCACTAAACCACGCTTTTTTAGATGCACGGAAATATAAAATTGAACGCAATTTAATTTTATGGTTTTCATTTGTAAAATGTTGCATCAATAGATGAACTTAGTATAATGTATTTGTAATTATTAACATATTGTAATGTCCTAAAACGGGTGGAAAATTTAATGTTGGCAATATAACTGCGTGTAATTATTAGATTTAAGCATTACATTCTTAGCTTATTGAACACAAGGCCTGAATTCATACCATGCCTGCACGCGTATTGTATTTATATGCTTTTATTTTATTCGTGCAATATCTGTATTTCTTATTGTTTGCATTTATTTCATTCATGCAATATATTCCTCATATTAATAACTTGTATGTCGATTTCAAGGTCCGGATCTAAACGATGCAGTAGAATCGCTTCAAGAAATCGTTCAAAGGGGCGATAGGGGCGTTTTCACCGTGTGGCGCCTTTTCGATTTGAGGATGTCGTTGTTTCCTAAATTTGTCAGTTTGCTCATATCTTATATAATCGTTGTGTCTCAATTATCTGGATTACATGATTGAATTTCTTTGCAGCGAAATTTATATATCGAATAATATTTTTATGCTAAATTTACTGATATGAAAATATTTTTTTCGAGTGCTCACAATATATGTTTGAGTATTTGCTTTATAGTTTTAAGATGATGATGTAGCATGAACACGGTTCCATTTCCTTAGAGTTACTTCAATTTGTGTGTTATAATACTTTGTACAAATATAAAACAAATTATTTTCCACCGATATGAGAAGTCGCACGATTAAGCGTTGAATGAAGCACTTATTGTCTTGTTGTGACTTAGTTTGCAGTTCGCGCTAATGTGTTATAGGAAAAGTTTTTAAATGGGAACCTGGAAAACTGTTTGATGCCATTTTTTGATCAAAATTGTATTCTAATTATAACTTTACATATACGTATATACTTAGTTTATAGTTAAGTATTATTCTATGTATCGTAGTTATGTGTGTAATTTTGGCAATAGTATCGTATTTAAAATATTTCCCTGGGTGAATGTTTTAACTGTTTTAATAAAACAATGGTTTAAGTCGAAAGGCAAATTATTTGTTTATTTTTTGAAACATATGCCAATCTAATGCCACTACTCATCCTAATTAATGTAAGTCTGGCTATTATAGTAAATAAATTGATTCATTTGAAACAATGTTAATTGCTCGTTGATCTCACGCTGCAGAAAGCACTATTATAAAATTAATGAAAAGAAATTTATTTTATTAACTTTTTTATTTAGCGGATTTATGCCAATACTTGAAATTTCCCACAAAACATTCAGTTTTATGCTTTACTTCGGATCAAAGTTTTGAAATTGCATAGCATGAAAAAATATCAAAAAATCTAATTTTCCTAAAAAAACCACCGCTGTATGCAGCATCGCGCCGCTTCATCGGCGCAGTGTGTTTATCGCGTATAGTGACTGTATTTCCCCCGAATACGAAAAAAATTCTACTCGCAAATGAAATATGCAAAAAACTGAATGCAGGAAATGCAAGTAAATCAGTCCGTCCGTTCAAGCGCTCGCTTTTTCATAAAGCACACAAAAAATCTTTATAAAAGGTATCGCAAAATTAATTTTGTAATAAAAGAACTGCCATATTGGAGTAGTTTCTAATTTTTGAGAATTTCTGGAACATCACATAACTCTGTTACTATATTTTCTTCAAAAAATAAAGCACATTGTGCGTTTTTTTTTCTAAGATAATATTAATCTCAGAAGAAAAAAAAACATTTTGTTATGTTTAATACCTAATTAGAATGATAAGTTTATATTGGTTAATCGTAACTAATAAGTAGTCAAACATTGAAGGTTAACATATTATCAGCCATTCCTTTGTTCATATATTTAATAAAAAAATAACTGTAAAGACTTAAAAAAATTACAGTTAAAATTAGTAGGGACCAAAGAGAAATGACAAAATATAATGACTTTTGTAAAAAATGCAGACCGAAAACAGTTGCGAGCACAAAAAAGGGAGTTTTATGAAAAAATTGTTCATAAAAAGTAAACCATTGTGAAAATAAATCATCAAAATTGGTTAAGAATCTACATCCGTAGCCTGTCGTCATACTTGTGTATCAATGAAAGAATACGCGTGTCGAGTTTTTAAGACTGATTTAGATCATAAAAAAAATTTAGAAATTAAAATAAGATACCATTTTTATGTTAAGATCCCCTTTTCAAAACGCTGTTATAAGTTGTTATTATTTTTATCATCAGAACTAGTAACTGAAAATAGCGTATCCTTGATGTATGGAACAATTATAATATTAAATATGAATCTACTACATAATTATTGAAATAAAATATTTCTTGCTTATATCCACTTTTAAACTTGTGGCTGTACTTACCAACGATGATGGCCACATAACTGTAAAAAACAGGATTCTTACGATGAAATAAACTAGAGACAATTCTAAATAATAATAAAACGCATACTTTGCACATCCTGAAAGGAATTTACTCGCTAAGATGATTGATGAGAGGAAACACATTCGTGAACTGGTAGCCCAGTGTATTTGAAAATACGCAGTATCGCTAAAATTTCCAAATTCAGATATTTCGACATACTAGATATGAATTGTAATGCATCTAACTATATAAACTCACTAAATTCACTAAACCACCGATGCTAATAAACGTATCCAATGGCTATAAAAAATCCACTCTGGTGATGAAGATCATCTGTTTTTCTTACAAGTTCCATGGCATACCTAAGCTAAAAAACGGGATATCAAGATCACACAGGAACTGCTACTTCAAATCACAAACAAATCACGATTAGAGGCCATAAAAACCAAATTGAAATCACGAAACAAAATACCTAAATTGGAGGTAAAATGTCACTTGCGAGCAAATTAAAAATATTTTTTTTATTAGTTTATGATAACTCAATTTTTTATTATGAATTAAAGTATATTTTGTCATATTTGAGATACACATTACGTATCATTCAATGCCCTTTTACCCTTAATTTTGAATAAGTGTAAAAACACAAGTTTATTCAGATTTGTCACCAGAATCTAAAATTTTGAAGCCAGTGCGGAGGCTGAAGATATTTCTCAAATTATTTGAAAAACAATATATATTCTTATTTTTATATAAGGTACCAATATTTTCCTTAAACAAAATATAAATAATATCCTCAGTAAATATTTTGTTTAAAACTTTTTCACGCCAATGAACCTTTGACAGCGAGAATGAAAAAAAATTCAAACTTTTCTCAAATTGGTCACGGTATCGCACCCGCACGATGACATTTTTCTGAATTCGTAAAATCGTACCCCGTTATCAATATATTCCCTTTTAAAACTTAAATCTAATCTTTGAAAACCTGGAAAAAAATTAATCGGACTTGAATCAGACAAATTTCAATTTTATTGTTTTGATATACAGGAATTATCTGCTTTTGATTCGAAACCATTACTGATTTTGATTCAAAACCTTTAAAACGGTTTTGAAGAACTAGTACAAAAATGATTTATTTCCGTACAATGCCTAGAGTTAACGAAATGGAAAAACTTTAAAATTTGGTCAATATTTTGTAACATTAAGGTTTTTAATTTTTCTAGCGGGACAGTACTAAAAAATTTGTGTTAATAGTTGTATTAAAACTTAAATATTTATTCGAATTAATTTTTATAACTTAGTCTGAAAAATGTATATTTATTTTATTTTTTTAAACTATTCAAAAAAGTGTTGAAGGTAAGTAAATTTATGATTCATAAATACGAATGCAAAAATATTTTGAAATAAAAATCACAATAGTAAATAAAATGAGTCAATATATCATTTCTAATCTACAAAGTTTAAATTATATATTGATGATTCAGGGAAATCAACAAAGTAATAATTTTAACCTAAAATTGGCAACATTTACATCCATACTGAAACGACAAGCAGATTTAATAGCTCAGCTTGTAAAGCTCAGTGTTAAAAAAATATTCAACTGAAACAGATATTTCATCAATTTTGATATTTTCAAGATAACATAAAATTTGGTAGTAGGCAGTCTTACAGAGTTTCTTATGTATTGAATACGATGAAAAAAAGTATGCAGAGAGAACCAACTTGTCAAAGATTTAGGCATTCAAACAAGCAGAGTAACATAGCGTAACGCTTGGCGATTTTTTTTTCAATATATTTTCTTATAGATAGGTTATATAGAGTAAAATATGTCCTATTAGTTATATGAGTAAATTTGTATTTTGATGATAATGAAAAAAACATATAGGGGCGATAAAGTTGGTAATGCCTGTCGAGTCAGTATCGAATTACTAGGAGGGCTGACGGAAGATATAGATATGAGCTATGGAGACAACTTTTATAGCAATTTACCCTTGACATAAAAGCACAAAATCTTCCATAAGGGAAGATATTTTATTGTGGTATACTTAGCTCAAACCGTAAGAATATATCAAGAATTCTTTGAAGAAAAAGCAAAACCGCAGAAAGTTATAAGTTCAAAACGAAAGAGCCGATAAAAGACAAGAAATGGTTACAAATACTCATAAGAAAGATAAAGGCAGAAAAACTAGTGGAAACTGTCAAAGTAAACCCATGGAAACCAGATTGTGTGATGTCAAATTTAAAGATGCCCGGATTGACAAGATGGTAAGTAAGCTAAATAGCAAAAATTTGCTTTTAAGAATCAAAATGTTAAGTAAACCATTATTGGAAGGATTTGGATAAATGAAAGCAATAATATCAAATTTAGGACGACCGATAACGTCAATGGCGAGAAAGAGTAATTGATGAAAAATAACAAACATTTTTAATTAATAAAATATTTTCAATTCAAGAGATCATAAAAATAATAAAATATCGAATATCTCTGCAAAATAAAAAGAGAAAGGAAAAAAGAGAAGTAATGAGCGTAAAGATGCCGTACATAGGTATCAATAAAAATTACCAGGTGAAGATTTGAAAAGGTTCTTTTAATTAGATGAAATGGCTATTTCTACGGCAAAGCAAGCAAACATTTTATGTATACAAAATAAAAATTGCGTCAATAAAGTATTCAATCATTCTGGAAATATAAAATGCAATTTTATTTAAAATAAACTACTTTTGTTCGTTGTAAATATCAGTCAGTTTAACGCTTTCGTTTTATTAAAAACAAAGTTATTTAAGACATGAATTGCAGCAATACCGACAGTTTTAATACCAAGAGAAATAATCTTTAAGCAGTTTCACAGGATATGCTGATCGATTAGAAGTTGAACTTAAATAAATCCTGTGTACAGTAATAATAAATTACCTGGTGTATAGTAAATATGAAAGGACAAACATTTTAATCAAATTTTCAACTTTTAGCAAACATCGAAAATCTACGCTGCATCACATTTCGATGTAGATTCTTGATCAATTTCTATATAATGTAATGGATCTGAGGTTTTATTTCGACGAGCGCCGTGTCTTTTGATGTTTAAATGCCATATCCTTATACTCTTGTCTCGAGAGAAATCACATCTTCGTTGTGTCAATCTCGCACTCTTATTTACTAAACGAAATAATTATTATGTAATAAGGAGAATAATGAACAATTTAATAATGTAAATCTTAGAACAACGGTTATGAAAGTAAACAATAGAACCAAAACTCCGCACACAGTTTGAGCGTCAAGACACGGCACCAAAATTTATGTCGAAATAATTTAAATTTGCAGCGAAAATATTCAAACTCGGAATGGTGCTTTCTACACACCATGTATAGTTAAATCGATCGTAGCTCAATATAGATGGTATTACCGACATGCCGACTGAAACCGCGAAAAAGTTCTATTTGAAAGTATTAAAAAAATCTGAGGCTATTCCAACAAAAAACCGAAAATTTGGCACCATTTTTTACAACGCATATAATACATCATATAGTTCCGACATTTTGAAGGTTCAATTGATATTATTTTGATTGGTCCATATCATTTCGATTAATTGATATCATTTCGAATGGATGCTTCATTACGTATTAATATTTAATATCGAATGAAATGAAGGGTGAAAATATAAATGAATAAATTGTAATGGGGTCTAATCGATATTTTCGTCTGCTACTTCATTACCTTCTTAAATGTATACTTTCATTTATCTTTTAAGAGCAAATACACGGCAAAGAACGCGGTCAAAGAAACGTTAAAAACACTGCCATTTATGCGGCATATTTTGACACTCACGATAAATCAAAACCTATAGGGAAATTGAAAATAAACATTATCATGCTGAAACTTAAGCCGGATATGAGCGAGTATAAAAATTATCTGCACTTATGTTATGTATATACTTGTACATGTGTATGTATATATATATATATATATATATATATATATATACTATTCAAATTGGTTAACAATATATACTATTCAAGTTGGTAAATTAGGCAATATGCAATAACCGCATTTGCGTTATTGTATAACATAACTTTACACTTAGGAAATGTTTTAGTGTGTACTCCTTTCATACTAACTTCAAGTGATAGTAATTTGAAATTGCATGTTTTAAGTGAATTATGAAAAGTAAATTATTGCATTAATAATACAAGATATCTTTTGAAACGTTTGAGACAATGTATCGATTAAATGTAACGATATCAAATTCCGTTATATCAGTTTATCAGCATACCAACATTAAAATTTTTGCATTGAGAAAAAAAATTGTATTTTTTCTTACGTGGAATTCTTAATACATTTAGCCACGTAGTATACGTGAGTTGTTAATGTTCAAGAATCCATTTGTTGGTTTTTATAAATAACATAAGTATAATAACAAAAATATTTTCAGAAAGTTTCATTGTATTTTACAAATTAGACAGTCGCCGTGCTCAACGTATAACACTTGGATTCATTTACTGCGCATAAACGCTGCTTACAGGTTTATTCACTTTTGTTTATTGCATTCGTAAGATATCTTCTCCACATTATTAAATTATTTTTCGATTTCAAGATCTTGATTTAAACGACGCAATTGATTCACTTCAATAGACCATTCAAAGAGGCGACAAGGACACCTTCACCGTTTGCCATCTTTTCGACTTGAGAATGTCATTGTTGCCGACATTCGTCAGTTTGCTCATATCCTATATAATTGTTGTATCTCAGTTATCTGGGTTCCAAGACTGAATTTCTTAATATATGGTATGAATTTAATTTTTTAAGAATCTGCTAAATTTTATCCATATTGAAATGATTTAATGTAAGCTCGCAATATTTACCTACAATATGAGGCTTTGACTATAATCTGTAATGTAATGTGAACATTGTGTTCAAATACGCAAATGCAAAACTCTTTTTTTTCTTGTCGATAAGAGAAGTCGCGCGACTAACAAAAGGTTTATGTACAGTATACTAGTATATTTCTGAGTAAATTTGAATTGTCGAGTAGCATGGCAGTGTTATAGATTTTATTAGAAAAAAATTATTATAATATGTGAAATGACAAGTGTCATAATTTTCGAAAAATCCATAAAATATTTAAAACCAATGTTTAAAACACAAATATATAATACATCCACAGGATTTCATTTTTCTTTGTCTCTCTTTTTACTATACCATTTTTTTGTTAGATGATGTCATAAAACTTGTATATCAGCAAAAGTTCAGGTATTGTATAATGGATACTACTATGTTGAAGCCAGCTAGTTTTTGCCTAATCATGAGCGACCTTTTTTCACTTCTCGATTCTTTTTTGCTTCTCCGTTACACCCTCTTTCAAATAATGAAAGAATTCATCACATTTATATCAATCGTATTTAATTATACAATAAGAGGCCAAATTGTATTCTTCTTTTCATATTGTGCGACATCACCGTTTGATCCATTGCATTCGCTCCATCTTTGATAGCATTCTAAGTCAATATCGTATCTGCTTTTAAATTGTGTAACGAAGATATTATTAGCTGATTATGCATAGAGGTCATAAGAGTGAAAACATTATTTTTCTTGTAGCATATGATCGAGCTATTATCAAGTCACGTCGGACTCTAAATAAAATTGATTTAACTACTCGTCTTTTCAGTCACAAACTCAAAAGGGATTTTGCTCAATCGTATCAATTGTTGTTAGATCTTAAAGCAACGAGCTACAAGCTAGACCTAAAGCTATTAAAAAATTTACTCATGTATCGAATTGACTCATATATGTACGTCATGCGTCCAGATTTATCGAATCACTTAGTGTTTCACTACCTTCTCTCTAAGACCTACGGCCTTTATGTTGTCGTCTTTTTTTAGGTCATATGAAAACACTTAGTCTGGAAATACTTTTAAATTATTTTCTGAATTGAAATTTTAAGTAAAAATGAAAATGCTCTGGGCTACGCAAATCATATTCATATATTCATAACTGTAATGTTAAAGGATTATGTGAATATAGAGTAAATACTAATCTAAACTGGATATCAACCTTATCCTTATAATATATATTTACACACGGTGAAATTTATATTTTTTGCCAAAGATCCTACAATCATGATTAAAAGAAATAAATTGCAGTTCAAGTTGTCAAGTAACAAGTGAATGCAACTTTCCATGTTCGCAATAATATAAACTTGTATTTATTTACTGCTACAAATACTAAATCTAGAATATAGAAATTTACATTGTATGTGTGTACACAAATCGCAGAAATGAATTTAAATAGAGTTTAAAACATTTTCTTTACCATTAATGGTGTAAAAATAATGAAAGCAGGAAATCACAAGTGTACAGAAAATCTACAATTTTACAAAATTGGGCTTATCCAGCACAATGTAGTGCTGGACAAGCACAATATTCCAATAAAATATTTAAAAACGCGGTGGTTATATTCTTGTCTCTTATTGTCATGTGAAAAGTATGGTGAAAATTTTATGCACGCTTGAAGACCTTAAACGTAAAATTATTTTCAGCTATGATATTAAAAAAAAATAGAATGAAATCAAGGGGAATGGTACACTAAAATTAAATTTAATTAAGTGGTTAACTTAATATAAATATTCTATACCATATAAATAAATATATAAATATTCTATACCATATAAATGTACAAAGAACGTTATTGAAGTGAAATGTTTTATATTATATATAAATGAATATATTCGGATGAAACTTTTTAATTTAAGTTACGCTTCAACTGCCGAACGACATGGAAATCAAACATTTTATTCAATTTAACTCAAATTCATAAATGATTTAGCTAATCAAAGAAATTAGCTTAGTATACAAAGTAGGCAACTCTTGTTAGTTGTAATGAACAAATTAAAAGAATTTAGTATAATCATTGACAGTAAAATTTATGTTATCCATACAAATGGCGTAGTAAAATTCTGTTAGTTTTTGGTGTTCCGAACTTAAATAAGGAATTGTTATAATATCGTCATGTTTGTCTGTCCGTATATTACAACCTTGCAGTATCTACTGTTTTAGCTCTATTTTTAAAGAGAATAATGTGAAAATTTATAAGTAATTGCTTCATATGAAAATCTTAATACATTTCAAAACACCAAAAAAATGTGTTTCTTAAGTTACCTGATTTTACACGTAATAGGTAGACGAAAACGTTTGTTCTCGCAAACAATATGTGAGTATTTAACATTATGTAAGTAATGTAAAACGAATTGAGTTTATTTTTCACGTGTTTTTAATTTTTCGATCCCGTTTTCGAAATATTTTACTTGAAACGTATTAACATTGTATAGACTCATCCACCTTCCCCCATTTCCAACATTTAATTACGGGTTTGATAAAGCTTTTGATTCTAATTTGCAATTAAAGTTATTAGGTTAACTTGCAGCAATAATTTTATTGCGTGTGCACAATTACAAATCTCAGTTTACTTGTGTTTCAGTGCATACCTCGATCGGTTTTATATTAGGCGAAGTTAAAACTATTTCCAAGTAATATCTGGGTGTACACCCATTTTACAATAAGATAAGAAAAAAAAATTATTAATTTAAAGAAAATTCATATTATTCAAAACTCAAAAAGATTGTTTCTTCTTTGTTTTCCTCAAAATTGGTATTTTTCAGGTTTTTTGATTTTATTTCAATTAAATGATATTTAATTTTTTTAGATTCTTTTATTTTCAATTATCTGCTTATAAATTTTTTGCTTTAATAATTCAATCTCATCTCTAAAGTATATATTAAATATTTTTTCATCAGTCCGCTTACAATTTACATGTTTACGGAAACAATTTCAAAGAGTATAAAATTTATACCCAATAAATAATAAAAAATTAGGCCTGTGGGGAATCAGAAATGAGCCAATGATACGAAATTCGTTTTCAAACGGATAAAATTTAATGCCATTTCAAACGTTCTAAGGATTCCCTTCGTGCGGAATCAGAAATAAACTGAATAAAATAAACTGTTATGTTGTTGTATCGAGAATTTTTCAAATTTGTAGTAAAATTACATGTCTGCCATTTGGTATTACCATTATACACCTGACATACTGAATATGTAACCATCAGGCGTTATCATATAGTCCAGTCTGAACAAACGCTTATTTAATTTCATACAGTAAATATCTCCTAATATTTAACAAACACTTTTTATATGTTTTTATTTGTTTTACGAATAATGGTAGACATGTGCTTATTACATATTACAAACGGATGAGCATACGCAAGGCGAGCGTCTCCCATCGTTGCAGATAGGTAAAAGTTCCGCAAAATTCTCTCTAATTAGGCACTGTTTGGTTCCGTATTACCGTTTTTGTAGGCCCAGATCAGCTAAGTGCACCGATTCACTGCTCACTTCAATGGTTACGCCGAATACTCCTTTAGTTTTGTGGTGGGTTATTTTGGGTTGTTATACCTGCGTACATATTTTTTCAACATTTTATTTCGTATAGTTAAGATATATATTCCTGAATATATGAATGTATCGCCACCCTTCAGTTTATTTTCGCTTTTTTCTGCATCAATTACTATAAATATATTTAATATATTTTAGTAATTACTAACCACTCAGGTGAGAATATTATTTTTAGTTTATCGATATTATCCGTTCTTTCCTTGTTTATAAAATGTAATAACTTTATATTGTAGGGACTTCCTAAATTTTCTTACTTCAAAGAGTACCAATGTAATATTTAGAGTTGTTTTTTTTATATGAAATATATTATATTTTTCATTTATATTTAATATTTTCTATACTCGAATCTTAATAAAGGTGGTGTGAATATTAATATGTCATCAGTATTAACAACTTTGATCATTAGTTTTAAGGACGTTGAATAAAAACGAACCTGTCATTTTGATGACTTATTTTAATCGTCCACGCAAAAGTAAGGAATGTGATACGGCATTGGTGTTTTCATGTGTACCTGTAGTAACGTATATAATTAACGAGCGGTCAAATTTTGCTGTTTCTTCATTGAAAGTGGATGAATGTATGATATGTGGATGAATGCTTTTATGTCCGGAATCTTTATATTTGATGATGAAATAACGAGTGGATATACTGTTCTCCTGTCGCCCTGTATTGTGTTATCATTGTAATTTAATTTTGTATTATAATTTCTTTATTATTATTTATTATACATATCGATAATACCAGAGTTATGAGATTTTTGGATTAAAAATATTTTTTTTTTATGTCTTAATTTTTTAAAATTTTATTTGGGTCTCCGGATAGGATTATAATAGTTACAAAGATCACGTCTCTTATAAAAACATTCTGCATTCTTTACAGTCTCAAATAACGGTTAACCCTTTGAAACATTATATGTAATTTCTCCATAACTTTTAGTGATTTTGTGGATGAAAAAATTCCGCCACCACTTATGCCACCACTTATATATCAACCCCTTTAGGTATGTATTTATCATCAAGTACAGCCATAAGAAGTGCTTTTTGTAATTGAAATATAGAGAACCATTGTTATGAACACATTAATATGAATGTAACGCCATTTTCCAATGGCGTTACATTCATATTAATGTGCCTATGTAGCTTACATATTTTCATTTGTTATTGAATTCATCTGTGATTTTTCTCAAAAGTTGTTGCAGACATGATAACTTTCATTGTTTTATTTATAACTGAGTTACACATGTCTTGTATAATTGACATGGTAGTTGTTAATCTTAATCTGAAGCTTGGCTACAAAGTCTTAATAAAAATTCTATTTATTATCTAGCCAGCAACGGGTGATCTGATTTTAATAGGCTTTTCCTCAGGTTTGTAAAGTTCTTAAAAATTCATTTTATCTTTCTGGACGATCCTTCAGCAAAATCTGTGTACATCGACAAGATACTGCAGATAAATAAAAATTGAATTTCATAAAAAGTGTAGTGAAGTTTCGATATCAGAAAAATCATGTATTGACAATCAGTTTAATTCATCAACAACCTACCGTGATTGATCTGGAAAATGTTAGGTAAATCACCGATCAACGGAAATTTTTGCCATAAATTAGCAGGTAAAAAACATATAAAAATTCAAAAATATACTGATTTCAAATATATTTAAACTTAAATATGATTTATTTTCCGTTATTTCAGTAACTCGACGCATATATGTCCAAAAAATATTTTACCTCGCTTTATATAGTTCGGAGTTATACAAATATCCCTTAAAAGTATTTTCTAATAATTTCAATAACTTCATATAATTTTCATAGCTCTTATTATTTAAGCCTTGAACCAATAACCTATGTAGAAAAATAAGAAAGTGATTCAAATTATCAACAAAGCTATACTTTTACAGGAATATTTTGTTTTC
Organism: Druceiella hillmani; assembly: GCA_039881145.1. NCBI lineage: Eukaryota > Metazoa > Arthropoda > Insecta > Lepidoptera > Hepialidae > Druceiella > Druceiella hillmani. The sequence continues at coordinate 8,429,371 of JAYKKI010000095.1, read as the reverse complement.
AAGTAAATGCTTGCCCAAACGGAATATTAATATTCTATATTTTTAGCTTCGTGATATTAAACTTGAAATGCCAAAATTCCACGAAAAGATTCTCGTTGAAATTCTAAATAATTATAAATGAAAAAAAAATTAATAGTTAATTTTTAAATCTGGTGATAAATGGTGTGCCAAAAACATTCTTGGAAGTTCACATTTTTTTTTAATACGGTCCAAAAATGTATTTATTCTTTTTGCAATCTACTATGTGACGAGTGTACTTTTGAAACAAGTCCAAGTTTTAAATTTGAAATTTACATTGCGTAACGTAAGATCGGAAAACAGTTTACTACGGGGGAAGTTGACGACGTTTTGTAAATCTTTCATGAAAGCCAAGAAATTTACTCCTTTCGTACTAAAATATAAATATTTTTTGAAGATAGAAATGAACCTGGCTTACACCAATTTGAACTCAGATCATGTAAGATTTTAATAGTCAAACAGAAATTTATAATAGTTCATTCAATGCCTTTATTTGATATCAGTCGAAGTAAATATTTCAATTAAATTCCAACAAAATAAAACTATGCTTCGGTTTTAAATCTCTGGTATCAAATATTCATAAACGAATCAAATCTATTAGAACATTGATTAAAAATGCTCAATTCTGCTTATTATTTACTGCGTATCGAAGAGAGCCATCTGTTGATGATGACATCTTTACTAATAAAATATAGAGACACATTCGTATTTATTTATAAACGAAGAAGATCACGTAAATCATGCTGGCTATATATTTACATATATACATAATTATAATTTACCTACATATATAGAAATATAAATAATTCAAATCGATAATATGTCATCTATTCATTAGGTAATTGTATTTTATCAGTTTAATGTTATATAGCAACGTAATCAAGGATTTTTTTAAAATTAAATAATGGTTCTCGTGATTAACTTAGTAAGCCATTTTTATATATCGAAATTAATTCACTTGATGAGAGGCTTAGCAATCAATATGTTAATTTGGCCATTAATTATCGTAAAATTAATTACAATTGGTAGTAATTAAGCGAAAGATATTGTTTAAATTGTAACAATAAAATAAACTGCATCAGATAAATCATGTGTCCATTGGTTCCCTATCTTTGTATTGCTTAAGACATTTTAGTTATCAAATTTAGGAGGATAGCTGCAAAATGTGATGAATTAACACCATTTGGATTTTTTACTTTTCTCTTTTCAGTAATGTATATAGGTATTGTTACACAGAGTTAATAATAACCTTATTAATATAAATGTATTGCATGTCTGCTGAAATTATAATAAATATTGGTGGGTACATTGTTGAGTAAATTGAACGAGTACTTAAATTAAAATGACGAAAATATCTTCTTTAATATTTTTTCGAACGTTTCCAATACGTAAATCATTAAAAACTATTTGCCGACGCAAAAAATTACACTGAATACAGTTTCTTTTATTCGCCTATAATTATTATTTGAGACTAAAGATTTTCTAAAAATGCTGAAACACGTGTTTCTTTATTTTTATTTGAGTTCTATTTTTCACCCCCAGTTTTACACTTTTACTGATTGAAATTATAAAAAGTTATTAATAAAGTAAAAAGATAAAAGTTATGAATAAAAGTAATTAATAAGTATCTAGAAGTCAAGAAAAACAAAACTTCCTGAGATAGAGAGAGAGAGAGACAGAAATTTTTTTAACATTTGAATCATTATAATAATACATATACAAACAAAAAATATGTAAAATAAAAAATTAGAAAATTGTGTGAAAACATTTCGATTTTAATTATATGTACCAATTGCACGTGCATTTACCTTACTAGCTTTCGTAAATTATTTTCACATAATAATTGCATTTACCGACAAGAACTTGTCACATTCTTTACCTGAAGGTTTTATGTGATATTTGTGCTCTCTTTTTAAAGGTGAATTAAAGGGTAATTTCTTTAGAACTTTATTATTTTTGTTGAAGATAAACCTTTGTTTAAATTTTGCAGCAAATTTTGTTAACCAATGATCTCTGAGGTGTTTACACCGTGGCAATATGGCATATAGTCCGCTCTCGCTCTTTACAACTTTTCTAACTCTTTTTAGATTAAAATGTTACTGAACATAATCAGTAAATCTTTAGTAGTATACTATTGCTATTACTATTTTAAATATTGTTTTATTAATACTAAATAAACTTACTGGGATTAAAGGTTACACATCATATTTCTGTAGTTCCAATTGGTTTAAAATAAATTAGAAAGAAGTTATCAACGCCGTACAATTTCTGCTTTGGCGGTGGACTGGGCCATACTTGGTTGGCGTTAGTTGGACATTCGTTAACGTCATTCTTAAATAATGTATATTAAGCGTCTAGTTTCTTTGTCGTTTGCATAATCTGCTTCACAGTAGCCAATCAAAGTGGTACAATCCGAGACCCTTTGTTTCCTTTAAAATTTAATTGTATTTTTCAGATATGATCTGATACACTGTTAGCGCTGGTTCATCCATGTATATATATATATATATGTATATATATATATATATATATATATATATATATATATGAAACAAAATTATTTCTTTCTTCATAATTATATAGTTTTCATTGCTCAGTGCAGCAATTCATTGCTCAGTGCATACTTTTATTCATAATAATTTATAAAAGTACATATTATGTGTAGTAGACCTGCTATTGTTCTCACTTCCACAATAATGTTGTTAATGTTATCAATCTAACGTAACCAAAAATAACCACAAGTTTACATCGTCTTTTAAAATTGCATTGCTTGCTAAAACTAGTTTCATAATCATACTTATCCTAAAATGTTAACTTGAAAAGTAAAATTAAAAAATTATTTCTCTATAAAAACTATTATCACTGAGTAAATAAATCATTGTGTCAACCAATCAACTCCCTTTTAAAGGAAAAATTTTAAAAAATATTGGTGAAAATATTTTTTCTATACTGGAATTCATTGAACACGATTTTTATAATTTTTTTTTAAATTTTTGTTTAAAAATGTAATATAGAATTAAGAAAAGTATAACTAAATAAATGAAAGTGTAAAATAAACAACATTTGAACGTAAACTATTAGTTTCTCAAAAAAGTATGGAATGCGACTCAACAGTTTTCTTAACAATACAACTTATCTATCTGTAAAATTAAATTTATAATATCTATCCCTGTCAAAAAAAGTTTGTTTCGGAGAGGAATTTTGTCATAGATAGTAAAGTAAAATTAAAAAAAGACAGGGTAATTGACAATAATTATGTGACATAAATAAATGACTAAATATACACACGAAAAATGTAAAAAGTGAATCGTGACGTTAAGAATAAATAAAATTAGTTAATGTGTGAAAAATTTGAAATACCAACATTTTTGAACGCGCGTGTGCGTGTGCATGTGCCTGTCCCTCTGTGCGTATCGGAAGCCTAAAAAAATCGAATAATTTCAACCAATATTTGCATTTCGTGTAATTTCTTCACGCGTTCAAGTTACTTTATATATCTACGTTTATTGAAGTGACGTAGTAATAATTTATACCTTAAAAATATAATAAGAAATGAGTGTTCACAGAAATATAAAGAATTTTTTTAAACCTCGAGAACTTCCTAGAGTCGAGTAAAGAGAGAGATCGAGTGGTCCCGTTCTTCAATATCATTAAAAAGTTTAATTAGGGACGAGTCAATATCGAGAAACATTTTTCCTTTGCTTATTAAAACGTAATATTTAATACAAGTTTAACAAATTAACAAGTTATACATTGATAAGAAATATTTTATCGAAAAACTATTTTCCTCATGCATTTTTAACAGAAAATCAAGGTAAAAAATAATTGAATAAAATATAATTAATCTAGATACGCGATTAGTTTTCAGTTTTGTGGATAAATATTCTCTAAAACAAATTAAATTGATTACTTTCCCCCTCTTGATTTTTGATGTCGCTGTTCTTTTTTCTCATAACATTTCTATTTATTTTACTTATCCCATCATTTCTAATATTTTTCCGGTCTTTGGATTTTCCCCTTTTTTATTCCTTCAGTAGGTAACCTATTTCCTACTTATCTTATTTTTATTAACTTTTTCACTACTTCTAAAATCATAACATAACATAAAAGCACAAATATTTGTTTTGTCTCCCCGCTAGTTTCATTAGTCTAATGGCTTTTATTAAGATTTCATCTGAATACGCGAAAAGTGTTGAATACTGATAAATTAATAATATTTTAGTGTCGATCCCAACTCTTTTATTATCTGGCGTAGTACTGAAAGAAAGAAAGAATTTAAAGCAATAATATTGATTCTAATATGAAATTTCCTTATGGAGGGATTCTCTTTGGAACATGATATTGCATAGGAAGAAGATAAAGTAACATTCATCAGAACCTACAACACGTTTGTGAAGAAGTAGATAATATAATGAATGATGAAGAGCAATAAAAAAGTGACACAAAAATATAACATATTTTATTTAAACATGCCTAAGGATGCCATATTACAAAAAACGCATCTCGACTCAATCCCTGCATGTTGGAAAAGTATGTCATTATTCAAACAATTGCCAAACTCTGACCTGGTTGACCAACCAGTTTTTATTCAAAAGCAAACAATTTTTTCGAAATATTTAAGATAAGAATATAAGGAAAACACATCTTAAAAAGTTAACCTAAACTGGATTCAAAACAAGAATTGTTAGTTATGTCAGTAACTTTGTTTCTATTTTGACTAATATTTAAAACGTTATTTCTAGACAAAATTTGAAATTTCTTAATATAATATTTAAGATATACTGGACATGCAAATTTTACGGCAATCAGTACCCTGCCGAAACTCTCATGCCAGGATTCACGTTGCTGCCAGGAGCTTTTACTGGCTAATTTTTGTATTGTGTACTATTTTGCAGTTTTTATTAGCTCGGTACATAGCGCCTTTATTTTTGTTCCTATACGATGGCGAAACATATATTTCGACACATATATTTATCTTATCTTTTTGATATAATCTTTGAACTATTACTAATGACAAATTTCTGATCTTACCTTTAACAAAAAATAGTGGTAAAACAATTTTAAAACTTTAAAAATACAGGCGTCTGATATTCATTATAATAAAATAATTAAAGGAATAGGCAAATATAATACAAATATATATAATGTACTTGATTACAAACAAAAGTAAAACTTGAACATTTAAATTTTTGGAAAATGTAACACTATTAAATAAATAACGACATATAGGAGTATGAATAAATGATATTCTATGAATTTTCACACTTTAGCAATGAGCTAATAGCACTAGCCATTAAAGTACATTTACACTCTTGGGGTTGCACGTTATGAAACGGGGGAGAGGGTGCACTTAGTGGTGCAAGTGGGTGCAACACCTACTCGCACAGTATATAAGTGAGGTCACACATAGCAGACATCTGCGCTCACAATTAAATTTCATATTAAGTCTGTTGATGCAATTTATTGAAGTCGAAATTGACTGTAATCACTACTTAACTCTGCTCACAATTTCATTTGGATACCCTTAGCTAAAATGCAAGCATTCGTCTAGAATACCTTGATTCATTCAATGTACCAAAAAGCAACTCAACTTTTACCAAAGAGCAACTCAAGCGATTGGGTGTTAGACTAAATTTTTTTTATTTCATCATTCACAATTTCATGGTACAAGCTTATGAAGAGTGAAATTTTTTTTTAATAATCTGACAAATTCACCGAGTTATAAAAGTTTAAAGTTAACCTTTAGACAAGGACGGCAATTCTGTGTTGTGACTTCATTTTTAATATTGCACATTATATTCTGCAAGAGGAAAAGAGACAGGGATATACCCAACTCTATCCGTATGTTCAAATTTAGAAGCCTATAACTGGCTTATTTTTCAACCAATTTTTGAATGTTTTTCAAGACTGGTTTTTAATTAACTTATATTTCACAATCTTGTACGAAAAATATCAAAATTTAGAATGAGTTAACTACCGTATTAAACTTGGCGATTGTTAGGACGATCAACTCAACGTTCAACTTGATGAAAGTAGACAGCAACAAGCTTATTCACCGCGCGATTCGCAAATTCTCAATAATTTTAATCATCAGGTTTAGTACGAAATTGAATGGTGAATAGGGGCTTTAACTGCCAGAACTTTTGTCACACCATAAGAATTTTCGTCGTGTGTAATAAGTTACTATAAGGGTATTAACAATTTTTAACAGTTATTACCTTCCTAATAACTCGTATTTTTCTATTTTAACTCCATAACTCTAGTGATATCAAATACCTTCTGCGCTGACCAAAAACATAACAGATTGTTATCTTTTAATATGATTATTAAGCAATTTTGATCATATTGGTAATAATATTAATCGAGTTGGTATCAATTGATTTAACTTCAATATTAATAAAAAAGTTCATTTACCATAGATTTCACTCTAATATTCTTATTTTCGATTTCACATTCCATTTCATGTATCCAGTAGTTTCACTATTTATTTTTTTACGTATTCAACGTCAACTTCTTTGATGTTATGATAGTCATCAGTAACAGCAATTTTTTTACTTCTACTCCCGCCTTTTTATCATTCATAATAAACTCAATTAATAAAGAAATTTCAGTGTATCTTCTCCACCACATTATGCAAGATTGGCGTTTTATTTCTCTAAACGTTTATTAATTTTATTTTATTTAAATATAATTATCAACCAACAAATGATATTTCACAATGCATTATACGTTAAGTTATTTTTGTATTATGAAACTGAGCTGAAATAATAATGTATCTAGTACAAAGATTGGTACAACTAACAATTAGCTTAAAGTCGTATCCAAAGAACCCACAAACGCTGAAGTTTCCATCAACACACTCAACTGTTGTAACACATTTCTGAAGGGCTAATCTGAAATCAAATAAGTCTTTGACAAAAATACAAAATAACGGTTCAACGTATTTTAACAAAATTATATGGATCAACATAAATGAAAGAACAATTTCATCATACCCTTTGGTTATCTAGAAGAAGATAAAAGTAACGTCTAAATTTTCAATCAATACAATTTAAAATGAACAATGTATAAAATCAAAATATGCATGTGTATGCATACATATATGTGTGTGTATATATATATATATATATATATATATATATATATATATATATTTGCTACGCATGTTACGACAGTGACGAAATCCGGAGGATCTCGTAACACGGTAACATGCTAGTTCAAGTCTGACATCCAGCAAAGCAGTCCGGACAGCAGCGCTCCTGACGTGCAAAACCTGCAACTTGGATACTATCGACCTTGGAGAGCCCTCGAAATTTATTGCGATAAGAATGCGAGTTCTCCAGCAAGCGCTGATACTTTTGTTCATTCGAGATTTCCCTGCATTCAACTCTTATTGTTTTGACTAAAAATTGGATAAGTTCGAATTAATGGACAACAGCGCTAGTAAACAAAGTTATTCTATAAATTAACCATTGATGTTTGTAGTTTGACCCGCCTTATGTAGTTTGACCCCGACTTCAATAAGAATTCGAAATAGAAAGTTGCAGTTAATTAGACAAATACGAGCCTATTGATAATTTTACTTTAAACTGTCAATAGAAGAAGGTGTTTCCATAACTAATGGTATAATTTTGTTTTGTTCTGTTTTCTTCTTGGAAGTCATTCCCTTTGTAAAAAAAGTTATTTTATTTTATACTTTTCAGTGCCCTTCGATTCCAGTGTCTATTTGAATTTAAATAACTGGGTTAGCTGTATATTAAAAAGTTTTATTTTATTTGTCCATTTTTGGTGCTTATAATATTGAATATTACGGATAATCCTAGGAAATCGTAATGAATTTAATAATGTCTCATTAATTATTTCATTGATCAAAATAAGCATTTGCTACGTCCAATGAACATGTTTACATTAATATATATCCCCATAAATACATCCTTCCCACTTCCCATTTTTACTTTCACAGTCGTCTAAGCTTCATGCGTTTTTATATACCTGTGCATACTTATCCAATTTTCATGTTTACATCAAGAAAAATCGAATGAGTTTAAATTTGATAGATATACTCCTCACCATTAAGAGGTTTCTCTCACCAACGTCAGACCCTGGCTATCATTTATAACCAAAGTCAGTTAATTTATTCCTCGCAATTGAGGAATTCTGTCTTTAATTCTTTTACCCTAAACCAGTCCACCTTTCTGACTAAAGTACTAATACATGGAGGATAAGTGAGTTGAAATATGTTTAAATAATCAAAAAATGTTTAAGTTTTCTTATGTTATCCGTTGAGGAGTTCCTCATTATATATCCAGAGTTAATCATTTTCAATCCAATTTGCAAGAACCCACCTGGGAAAATGCCCTATATTTAAAAGAATTTCCAGATTGGTACACCCAATAAAAAGTTAGGAGGAAATATATATACGTAATTATTCAGCAAAATAGATCTAAAATAAATAATATTCTTTCAGGTGAAAAAACGTAAGAAAAAAACAATTACGAAACACAATAAAAATGCAAAACAGTTAACTTAAAAATAAAAGAGGTAGTCCGTAAACAAGTAACTAAATCGGCGAAAGAAAAAAGGGTTACCTTTTTTATTATTAAAAGGTCCGTATAAAATAATACACTTGCATTCTATCAATATAGCAAAAATTATATCAGGTAGGCAGACAAACGCAAAATTCACGAGAATTAATAATAAACTCTTACCCCAACACAGCTGTCATGACAGGCCTTAAACGGCACAGAAATTATGACTATAGTGACTGTAGGCCTTCTTTAAGCAAGTTTTACCTTTACTTTGGAGTTATGATATCTAACTATGGGGTTAATGCTATAAAATTTAGGCCATTTAACGTTTCCAGAACAAAACCCTAAGTGTATTGGAACGTCTTCAAAATTTATGCATCCAGTACATCTTCAGCCTCAGAAAATCCTTCATCATATTTCTGAATACAGATCACTTCTCAAATGGCTGAAGATCCGTGATCAACGCCAACTTTATATAGTTACACTTATTTTGAATATATTAGAAAATCCTCAGCGCCCAAATTATCTTACTGGCAAATTTAAAGATTTGTCTACTCAACGACCTTGGGCTCCGATCTGACTGATTCACTCACTCTATTTATTCCTAAACATACTTCTACTACTTACGAGAAATTCTTCATTGTCCAATCAGCAAAAATTTGGATTCACTTGGATCCGGATATCAGGAAAATCACATTACCAAAGATCGAGGGAAACCTTCCTCTCCTGAAACCTTTTCCTTTGTGCCCATATCCTTTCCTGTCTTTCCCATCCCAAATCATGACAATAATTTATATTACTTATACTATTGTATTTTTTTGTCTGATGTGCTACAAAGAATTTTCGTTGTAAAATCTTTTACAGTCTACCGACTTAATTTCAACACCAATTGTTATGGTTGACTGGAAGAGTGATGCAGCGATCTTGTAGCAATAAGTCTGCCATATGTACTATGCATAAAGGGTGATAAATAAATAAATAAATATTATGAATGCGCCTTGATACATTCGTAAAAGCTAACTCCGTCGTGATCTTGAGTTCGAGATGGTTGCAGTCATTATTACTGATATTGTCAACTCTCATCAAAAGGAATTTTAATGATATCAACATCGAACCGTTTCGACATTTCAACTTGGGTAAAATCACTAGAGGACTAAAACTGTAGAATCCATTTAAACTATTTAGATATTAGAACACAAAGCGACGAATGATAGAGCCTTAACTATCTAAGACAGTACCTATATAAAGGTGGAAACAAGGTAATAATTAGTTTTGCAAACTAATTTTAATTGCATTTAAGCTGTGATAAAGTCATGCTATTTATAAAAAGAAATACATACAATCATGGTAGTTATAATCCACAAATTTATATCAGTTATTTTGTCCATATAATAATTTAAAAGATAAAATTTAAAAAAAATTAAAAATCCAGCTGCAGGAAGAGAATATTTTTACGAATACATGTACACATACATGTTTTATTTCTTCTATGATTTTTAGTTCTTCATGTAACTGGAACATTTTGGCGGTTTTTTTTAATTTTTGAGAGGCAGTCTGATTTATGTTAACTTCACGAGTGTCACCGAGTAGGTAATGTTACCTGAAATGCGATATGTCTGACACTACAGAATTGTTACTACGATTGATCATAATAGTCTATTGAAAATATACCTGAAATATTGACTGAAATTCCAAGAGCTGCTTTTTCGATGGAAGTTATATTAAATTTTAATTAACATATTACCGAACTGAAATTGTTTAACCCTTCTTGTGAGGATTAATTAGAAACCACCCTGACACAAGTGTTTCGGAAACAGTCAAAAAGTTTTAAAAATTTTAGAAAGTCTCGAATAAAAATTATACAATTCTACATTATGTTATTTTTAGGCCCGTACGTATCATTGTTTTCGAGAAAAAAGTCTAAAAAGGTAACATAAACATTTCTTGAAATATACGCGTTAATATTCAAATATTTTAATATACATCCACGTATAGGTATAAATTTTACATATACATTTAAATTCCACGTAAACAACATATTTTAAAAGACGTTTGTATTAAAACGAATGTCAGTAGCGGTCATAGATTCCATCGTGTGTGCAGTTAATTATTATCGTATTCCCGTACCTCCAGCATTAATTTAAAAATAACGATTTACCAAAGATTTCTCAAGGCTGTGATAGCAACAAGGCGTGTCAGCACTGTGCATTTGATTAAATTATCGCCCTTGTTAGACATATTTGTACGTAAGCCAGGTAAGCCAGGGATGGTCAGCTTATGTAAGCCAGGCGGGCTTACAATAATGAAATTATTTGTAAAACTAATTAATCACAAGATTAGAACCGACATCGGAATGGAATCTCAGAACAAATTATAGCAATGTATACTCGCGTGACGTCAGATTCCTGTAGAGACGCAAACAGAAAATTATATTTACTCATTATTAAACACCTCAATTCGATAGCTATTAAAGCATAAGTAAAAAAGATAAAGTTCCACCGGCGCCTGAATTGTCAAAAATATTAAACGGCTCAAAAAAATGCCAATCATTCCATGCATTTAACGTACTTTATATTCAATAAATATAATTTAAATTACCTTGGTTTTCTGATTTTAGAATTCGGTTAACGATCATTCTAATTTTGATCACCCCACGTTGAACCATTTCACATTTAAAACACACGATGACAATGGAGAAGACACGAAAAGCAAAAAGGCATATAATAATAGTGACTTCAAGCGCTAATTCGATCGTTTCCTGAAAAAAATATTAAATTAAAATATTAAATTTCATAAATTGTAATAATTATATATATATATATATATATATATATATATACATATATATATATATATATATATATATATATATATATATATATATATATATATATATATTTACTACGATTAAATCCAGGTGAATTAAGATATCATCGAAAACGACCGTCCTCTGAACGTAAGTCGCTACGCGGTGTACCACGTGTAAATAGAGGCTTATATTTCTTTTATGTGAAGGTGAAATTTAAAATTAAGGAATAAAATATTTTTAATTTAAAATAAATTATTTGAATACAAACAGGTTACGTCTATTTTTATGCACACGTGTGTAGAATAAAAAAAATAGAGAATGTGATGAAAAATTTAAATTTACAAACTACTCAATTAAAAAAATCGCATTTTAAATTTTGTATCATTTCCGAAAAGTTTCTAAATTATATTTAAAATAGACTCACCTTATGTAACATGTATATCAGCAAGTACTCCATGGATATCAGTAAGTAGACGAATGTCGTAAATATAAATAGTAGGAGCTGAAATTGAAAGTGACAATATAAATCTATTGAAACAATACGGGTTAATTGCACGTAATAACATAAACATGTCTGTAATTACCTGAAAACCAAATATAGAATTCATCAGTTCGCAAGCTTGCATCAGCTTGTAGCACACATCGTATATATCAATCGTTTTAATTTCGTGAGCTTTTTTAACTTTTAACTTCTTAATATTGAATTTTGATATGTCTTGGAGAAAGTTTTGTGAGACTATTACATTGGATGACTTTCCAGCCTCAGTAAAACTCTTTAACTCACAATACACTAGCGAATACCTTACATTTATTGCACTAATAATTTGAATGAAGTTAAATATTTCAATCATAATCAATTGTTCGGTTATCGTGAAATAAATGATAACCAAAATATTAAACTGTGTGGAATAAATATAAATATCAGTTAAAACTGTACTCATGATTACAACTATTATTAAGATAAACCAAAATATTGTCATGCTTTTCATTCGCTTATAAATTCCCAGTTTTTGGTAAATGTCCAGCAGGAAATCGATATGATTTATTGTCGTGCATAGTTTATTAAATTGTTGTTCGTTAAGGAAACTGACAAATAATATAAGGAGAAACCAAATCATCACTAAATAATACGTCACTACTGATACTGATGATGAATTATTATTGAAATGAACTGCAAAAGTGTTAATTGTGAAACATGTTACAATTAAAAGCAGAGCGTAACATATGTAAATGATGTCGTATCTAAAGAGTGACAGTAAATATTGCCTTTTCACGCCAAAGATGGCCTGTGAAATGGAAAATGGTAGTAAGCAATTTTTGAACCACATATCTTCTTTACTTATTTATATTTTCATAGTGCAAACCGAATGAGCGTCCAATAAATAATGAAATAAAATCCAAACTAACCGTTTTAATAAAACTAATTTACTTAATGTTTGATAATTACCGTACGGTGGCTATTCAAAGGTGAAATTATTAGGCTGAATACAAAAACATGATGTTAGTGCATGATATAGTTTGCCATGTATCTAAGCAAAATGTTTATATGCTAAGCCAGAAATGGAGAGTATGCTTATTTTATGTCTTTATTTTTAATTATGCGTTACTATAAAAATGTATGGCAAACAGTTTTCCAGCTGATAGCTAATCCACCAACTCTTTACTCAACTAGACATCGTGATCCGGCCTCACCCGAGTTGGTTGAGCCGAATAGTTTATTTATTATATTAGTCATAATACGCAGCATTTTAATAGAATGAAGAACATGTTTTCAAAGGTTTTTACATGACATGTCTAGAAATTTCTTTGAGGGTTATTCCCATATTCATATACCGACGTTTGAATTTGTGAAAGAAATTCTAAATATTTTTACAATTAAATTTGTTTTACTATTTTTATTTAATATTAAACTCAAAATATGTCGGAAAGATATTAACCGACATCCCGATGGTGTAAAACGGTAACGCAAATAGTCCGAACTTTGGGAAAAAACTTTGTAAAAAGCTTGCGAGAGTTACAAATGATTTCCCTGTGATGCATAATCAGAATCATAAAAAACAAGGAGTCACAATGTTTAATAGATTCAATTCCTTCCGACAGTTTCATAAAGGAACTACACTAGTACAGGAGATTAATTATGTCATAAATAAAAATTCACACAACCGTACGTTCGACTTTCATATGGAACATTGCCATCTACTTTCACAATCGTGACTACATGTCATGCATACATATGCGGATTGGAACTGATACATACTTTTTGATACGAATGTATATAATCATCTGAGGCAAAGTGCATTAAATATAAATGACTCATCCTTCCTAAATTAAATTTAATATTTAAAAATGATAAATGGAACTACAATATCATTGTAATCATTTGTATCTTTAGCATCCCACTCGATGGGAAGCGCGAAAAAAATTAGCCCCCGCTTTGCATATCCCCCGTATATCATATACGGTATTTGAAAATAAAAAATATTTTCATTTAAGGTATATTTTCTTTTAAAATTCTAATTAATCAGAATTTCCATACGAATAATCTGCTTGCATTGCTATTCCACACAAATAATCTGCTTAAATCTATAGACACTTTAAGGTATGACAGACAGACAGACTCAACAAAACTATAAGGGATACTGTTCTAATACGAATATTGTCGAAATAGTATCAATTCGCACAATTGCACTAATTTTTTTACAAAATAAGCCTGAATGTAATTGTCGGTCCATCTGTCACCAAGCATATGTTTGATAAAGTGGAAAATTTATAAAATATAGGAAAATGTCAAAACAAAATATTTGAAGACGACATGACAAAATTTACTAAACAAGACGAAAGTACAATTGTTCAAATTGTGCTCGTTGTTTAATACTTAAAAGAACAACTCTTTTTATTCAAATATTATGTCATTTCATTAAATGAAGCTCACATTTAAAAATATGAACTTTAATAGTATAAAAAAACATGTATGCCACCCTATGACCGAAAGTATCACTCAAAAAAAATCTAAACAAATGCACGTATATTGAATATAAAATGTAAATTTAATAAACATTATGAGGTCTGCATTATTTTCGTCTTTTTTAACGACAGAAAATTCAGTTGTTGCGGTGCCTTCTTCGCACAAATAGTATCAAGCGATAGTGCCACATTTAGATTGTCGATCAATTATGGAAAATATTCTGCCAAGTCTCGGTAGAACTCGCACTACGAGGACTCTGCACACATTGAATTACGTGTAAAATAAATATTTTAGGGTGCATAATATTTCTATTAACATATTTTTTTATATTAATTTTTCACATTATAAATCTATTATCTTCAATATATTTCACAGCGTAAAATATGGCGCAAATTCAAATATTATTATTTTACGCCATCTAAATATACAAATGCATTGCCCAATACATTTTTCATAGACATAATAAGTTTATTTTAAATTACAGGTTTATTTTCGCTATCGGCTTAAGTTACTTATATGAAGTCTCTGTGAACATTTTCATACCTAACTACGTGTTATAAGTTAGTCAATTACTCGTAAAGTAGTAGAGCCTACTTAGCTCTGACAATTTTTCTTCTAATTTCATTATTTATGCAATATTGGGAATACTTATTAAATCTTCGAATATTGCAGTCTAGCTGGTAGCGGGTGGTACAATTAACCCCAAAAAATGCATACGTAGGGTAAAATTGGGTTAGATTATTTGATATAATTGTCCCAAATTTTTGAAATATAAAATATATTACGGAATGTCGATCAGTAGCTTTGATTAATTATTGGAAGCTCTGGGCCACTATCTACTATATGAAAATACTCCATTTTGTAAGGAAATTTTACTAGAAGAGAGGCCCTTTGTTACGTTGAGGTGAGAAATCAATTTTAATTATCTTTAAAACATTTAATTCAAGTGTTCTACAAGTTAAATTGAAAATGAACGTGTGTTAATAATCCAGATTTATAAGGATATTTTTAAGTATCCTTTTGAGCACATTCCACGTCATAGTCTTCGGCATTAGTCGAGGACTTCCGTCAACTCATCCGTCAATTATGAGAAATAATATGTTGGTCTTATAATTTCCACATTATGTGGCAGTTGCTGCATTTATGGAGTAAGTGCCTGGGAAAATGCATTTGGTGGAAGCTGTGGTGTAGAAATTGTTGGAGGCGGCGCATGCAAAAATGGAATTGGTCAAGGCAATAAAGATGAAGTTTAAGGAGACTGTGAGTATGGAGTTGATGGAGGTAATGTATATGAAGACGATGATTGGCTAGAATACATTGTATCCATAGATGGAGATTATGGAGTAACTACCTGCCAATATCGAAATGTCCTTTGTGGCTGAGTACTCTGTAGTATTTTGTAGTAATATCCCAAAAATAAGTTAAAATGAGCAATACAAATGTAAAATGGCGGACAATAAATACCTATATATATATATATATATATATATATATATATATATATATATATATATATATATATATATATATACATATATCCATTTTAATACGCAATCAACGTTCTAAATGTGTAGAACTGTCTTTTGGATTTTCGCTGCCTGGCAATACGTCAACATCAAGTGTACAGCAAAGCACAGAGCATGCATTTATAAAGGAATGGGAGAGATTTATGACTCAAAATCATATGCTATAGCTGAAATGAACGTATCAGATAATCAGCCTCTATTCATAAGACGACACTGAGTTTAATAGACTGACTAATTTATTTAGACCAAAACACCAAATGTCCCAAAGAAAATACACGAAGTTAATAATTATGCTGCAATTTTGTCAAAAAGTAAAATGTTCAAGTTGCAATACAGTGTTCCTTAAATGAAGCATTTTACTGGAGAGCACACAGCAACCAACATTTGAATTCACCTGGAAAATATGATTAATATGTAGAAAATTTATGAGATAATTCATGTTTTATTTGAAGATAATGAACTCAACAGAATAAAAACAATTAACGAGATACCATACATTGGGAAAGAGTGTTCTATTCATACATTAAAACTGGCTATAAATTATTCGTTGAAAGAATATGAAAATGTCGAAAAGGTTTTGACGTTAGCAAAAAGAGTCGTTATTTATTTTAGGCACCCAACTCAGACTCAAGGAAATTGATTGAAATGAGCTCAATTTGCCAAAATATACACTTAAACGAGATATGAATACTAAATGGAAAAGTACGTTTTACACGTGATCACAAGACTAAAAAAGAGCCCTGTCGTTATATATTTTCAAAAACTGTAGCACAACGAATCTCCATATTTAAGTAAGCCTCTATAGGTAATAGTATAGTTTAGTGAAAGGGATTGTACAATTATTACAAGCCTTTGAAGAGTTAAAAAAGGTTGTGTTATATGTTGTGCATGTTACCAACCATTATATGGTTGTGCATGTTACCGCTCTTTTAAAGTATTACGTACACAGTAGGTTTGTCCTAATATAGCCAAAATCTGACGTATTAAGAGACAGAACTAGACACAAATTTAAAATGCATACATTTATTATGCACTTGTAACATTATTAGACCAGAGATTTCGATTGGACTTTTCTGTCCTGAAAAAAACTGAATTAAAAAAAATATAATTGTTGGAAGATCAAATCAAAAGGAGCTAGGCGTTGGGAAGCTGTAGCAGTGACAATGATGGGGACAGACTATTATTTCTAATTCAAACTTTACGAATTTACATGTAATTTCTGTGACATTTTGGACTCGCTACATAGAGATGGGTCCTTTATATTAGTATGCGAAGAAATCCCTTAAATCTCGATCCCAGTAGAATTGGAAATAAATTTAAACGAAAAATAATGGTAACGCAATCTCAGTCTATTAAATAATGATATATAATTAAATAATGATAGCGCAAACTCTTAAAATTGTGATTAATATAATCATCAAAGTGAGTCTAAATAAGTTTATCCATAAAACTTGTTTCGCTGGAAAAAAAAAGTTTTATTCCTTTGTTCCTCAATTTACCACTAGGTTACGACTTTCGAATCGTTCTTTGTAATCCTAATATTTAATGAAGAATAAAAGCACGATAAAGCGCCAAATAAAAAATGTATTGGGCTTCGAGATTAGAATCTATCACAAGCTTGCTTCGGTATTGAATAATAGGTGTATAGTTACTAAATATAACTTTGAAAAGAGTTCAAAATACTGTTAGGTTGGTAACCAATATATGCGACATGTCAGTTTATTACTATTAGCTCATGTCGTAACTTGATATTTTTAGTTCTTTCGAGACCATAAGAGTAATTCTTTCAGCTAAATCAAACTTCACTCTGGATCCATTCTAATAAAGCTTATTAATATTTTCCTTTTATTTAATTTAGAAAGTCATCCGTATCTTTACGGGAGGAATCAATTATTTTTCCTCGAATCATTTAAATTGAAGCTAGACTGTATCATAGGAGAGCATTACTTTACTGATTGTTAGCTTAGTCGTCGTTTTTCGCCTGCTTTTCACTCTTAATAGAACTCACAAAATGCGAGTATTCTAAATTCTATTCGTGACATTTTCATATTTCACATCTCTTTACTCCTCGAAACCCAGTTTCTAACTGAACAAAAGACCGAATGCCACGATTTTCATACACCTCACTAAAGTATTGAAGAAAAGTGACACATTTATTAGCTACCGATATATTTAAAAAATGCATGTTTGAAAGAGAGTTCAACATGTCGGACAAGATTTTAAATTATACGAGCTAAGGTAATATATTATAATATAATTAATAGATTATACAAAACAATATCATTTTATTGACTTATTTGTTGCCACGAGAAAACCAATAGACGCCAGTTGCATCTTATTTATTCAATATTTTTTTAAAATAATAATTTAATTTAAGCCGTGTAAGTCCCTCAAGTAAAAAAAACTTGGTGACCAAAAAACTTGCAGCGTGTTTTTACTGTTACGATTACCCAACATTTAACTTGTTATGATGATAAATTTACAAATAAAACATTTTTTCATATATGTTAACTTTTATTAGCTAAGAGTAGAAACAATTATTTAATGAATTGAATTTGGTGTTGAATCGAGTCCAAAAAGGCATGTAATTTACGAATATTTAACGAATACTTGATTGAGTACATTTCGTAAATTTTCTCACCATCATATATCGACGTCAAATATCGTTTTCATTTCTTGAGTTGCATTTATAGATTTCAAGAATATTCATACGGATAAGATATAATACACGAAATCGTAAAAGTCTTTTGAATTGATACGACTTAAAAGAAATTGTAATTTTGAATGGCATGTCAAGAGTATAATTTTTTTTAATATCAATTTCATTACAAGTTTTTAAATTATTTGCTTTGAATATACATTAAAAGTTCATTTTTAGACAAGAAATAAATTTACGTTACAAATAATTAATAATATTTTAAATATTTCGATAAAAAACTTGTGATTACAATTGTACTTGTTTATTTAAAAACCTAAATTATTATTTGATTTATCATTTTTATCATTTACTTAATGGAAAATATGGACTTCAAGAAATGTGATAGAGGGAAATTGCATGTCAAATCAGGTGATACAACATGACGATGATGTCGTATTGCTAAATATCTTATGAAAAGAAGAGATAAAGTTTAAACTGTAAATGAAGTGGCTCGTAAGGTGCGCCTAGGAAAGAAACATTGAATAATGTTTAAAAAAAAGTAAAACAATTTAAAATGCATGATAAAATTATTGGGAAAAAACTATGAAAATATTATATTATGTTATATTAACAACAAGCGTGCTTTTTAAATAATTTGTTCAAAATATACGTGAAACCAAGGAAGGAATTTTAACAAGTCGCTGTACCATGTTTTCCCAAGAAGTATGTCGAGTAAAATACTAGGACGCGCTGGAAACTACCGAAGATCTTGTGAAAAGATAGGCTAAAAAACGCTACCCCAGATCGTAACCAAATCCTAACGCAAGTATTGTAATCAAATGTCCATAGAACAATAACCCCATAGCTATCGTGGAATACACATACAAACTTTCTGAAACTATGAAATATAACACCAATAAAAGTAAACGCGTAACAACGTTGTTCCGTTTGATATCTTTTTCGTAATTTTTTTTATGAACAAACTTAAAAACATCATCAACTTAAAACATCTTTTTCAAATAGAAGTAAGTACCAAATTTTGTGAAGTTTGTGTATGTGGTCTACTTCCAATAGTGATAGCGTGATAAGTAATAAATTAAAAAATAAAATAAATCATTGAAATATTATTTATACTTTTATTCAAAACTTTTTTTACGATAACTCTTCATGAAGTTTTATACCTTTATATATAAAAAGCTACCAAATATAAATTAAAGTTTCGTCATAACGCTATAATTAATTCAAATATAGAATTCATTATAAATAACTGAGTATTACGATGTGATTAGTTTCCAATGACGTCTAACGTCTGACGTTCTACGTCAAATGGTCTCTCAGTAAAATATTTGCGATGAACGGAGGGTCGGACGGACGTCGAAGTTATTTCAGAAGTATTCTGTTTCGTTAATATTAAGCACGAAATGTTAATAAAATAGTAACTGAAATATGAAAACTAAATTGAATATGTCGTCATTAAAACGACCCAAATTTCTGTTTATGAAATAACCCTGGCTTTTCTAATTTATTTTATATATCTCTCTTCCATCCTAATATTAATATTACAAATTAGTAACGTGACTTAGAATATTCATTTGTAAATGTCGATATGTAAATTGTACGTTTTTTAAAAATTATCATAGTTTTAATCGTACACACACACACACACACATATATATATATATATATATATATATATATAAATATATAAATATATATATATATATATATTTATATATAAATACATATATATATATATATATATATATATACATTTATGTATTAATAATTTAAAACATACTATATCATGACGAACCGTTTTATGAACAATTATTTTTAGTCACCTGCAATATTTTGTAGGATGATACAGAATCACTTATACTATCATATTAGTTAATAGAAACTAATAACTTTTTTAAAAAAACTGCGATGGGGACCCATGCCAAGAAAGAAGTTTATTATTTTTTCAACTCATTTTTTTCAAGTTGCATTATTTTTTCAACTCTAAACGTGATTTAATATGATTTCTATTGATAATATTAGTGCATTTTTGTCACACCATATAGCGCAGCCCTCTTTTATTCAACCCTCTCTCTCTCTCTCCCTAATTTGTATATTTTGTGTTATTTTTTATCATTTTATCATTTTTTCAAAGCAAAAATGTAAAATAAGAATTTAAATTAATAAATTTCATTTAATAATTTAGGAAAAATAGTAATTTATTAAAAAAAACTAAATATAAAATAGTGAATTATAAATTACATATTCAATTACATATTTAAAAAATTATAAATAAGAAAAAAATAACAAAATACTTCAAATTAATATATTACAACAAATTGCCAGCATAGTCATTTATTTTCATTGTTGATTACACTTTCTTTAGATTCTTTGATGAAATAAAAAAAAATTAATTATTAGAATTAAAATTAATTTTAAATTTAATTCAATTAAAAATTAAGCATTTTAAAATTAAAATATTTTTATTTTAATTACTTCAAAATGGAATTAAATTTTAAGTTTTTACGTAATTATTTTTGCTTTTATTATTTATTATTTATTTAGCATTGGCTTACAATAGAGAGCCAGTGGAATAAAAAAAATAATTTTATATAATATTTACACTTGTTTAGAATTGAGGTTATACAGTAGACCGCGCACAATGCTTCTCTGCTCGAAATGTAGATTCTCGCACGAGCATCACATACAACCATATATAATAAAAAGTGAAAGAGACAGAGAGAAAGACAGGGAAAGGTCGCCTGGAGGGGGAATAACGCTTTTTCCTTACGTGAAGATTTCTTCCAGTTCACTCTACTGTAAGCCGCGTAAAAGAACTTCGTTCCAAAAAAACAATTGGTTATCCTATCATTTATTAAAACATTGCATGAGCAACTCAATTACATAAACACATCGTTTATGCTGCACTTAATTAGCGGACGCTGTTAAGTCCGCATGCAATCCCCATCTCTCTCTCTCTTCCACCCTTTCATTTTAATACGCTCTGTACCTTTCTTGCCTCTCAGTTGCGTCCTTGAACTGTGTTCGTGTGTGCATCTTTTTATTTCAATGCGGAGAAGCATATACGATCTCACTGGTCCAAAAATCAGTTAACATTTCATACGATGATAAAAAAAACTAGTTATATGAAAGAAAAAATGTTTATTTATTCTAAAAGTACACAATTTGGTATTTTATTTTTTTAAAAATCACATCGTCCGTATACGATCCTTCATTTTTTTGACACTGCTGCAACCTGGAGCGGAATTTTTCAATGACCAACTGACAAGTGTTTCGGGAAATGTTTTGTATTTCCTCGAGAATATGAGCCTTTAATTCCTCAAGAATCGCTGGATTTCTGTTAAAGACTTTACTTTTAAGGTATCCCCAAAAGAAAAAATTCATTGGCGATAAGTCCGGGCTACGAGGTGGCCAGTTAATGTCACCTGTTTTGGATATAACTTTTTGACCGAAAATTTTGCGAACTGCACTTAAAAAGTCTTTGGAAGTGTGGTATGTTGCCACGTCTTGCTAAAACCATGATCGTTGATTGAAACCATCAAAATCCTGAAGCGCTGGAGCAGAAAAGTTCTGTGGCATGGCAATATAACGCTCTGTATTCACTGTAACAGCATTTCCTCTTTGATCTTCATAAAAATATGGACCGATAATGCATCTTGCTGATAAAGCTGCCCATACAGTAACCTTGGGTGTATGCAAGGGTTTTTGATGTTCAATTTTGGATTAGTGTCACTCCAATGTCTGCAGTTTGGTCGGTTTACATGTCCATTTAGGTGAAAGTGAGCTTCGTCTGAAAAAAAAAGTTGTTAAAGCTGGCGAACCTCTCCAGCATTTCATTAGCAAACTGCAGTGTGTTGGCATAATCTTGAGGCTTTAACTGCTGAGCGATTTGGATTTTGTACGGATGCAAATATGAATCCTTGTGTAGAATGAGGCTTAAAGATGTTTTAGATACGCTTAAGACGCTAGACCCCTTTCGAATAGAGAGTCCAGGTTGTTCATGAACAGACGATCTAACATGCTCTATGTTTTTGGAAACCCGTGATGTTCTAGGTCGATCAGATCGTGGTTTATCTATTGTTGAACCAGTTTCTTCAAAGTTCTGGATCCATTTTTTAATCGATGAAGTTTTATTTTTATGCCTTATATTGTAATGAGCCCAAATTTTCGTTGCGCTAGCGTCGAAAAATCGTTGTTTTGATAATACTCGCCCACGCTGCTCGACGCAGCTGCCGATTCAAATGTTAACGGACTTTTGGACCATCCGGTACTAATCGCGAATATTATAAAATGGTGAATGTCTATATTTTATATAAACAAAGTTACTTGAAGCACGAAGAATGAACCGTAATGAAAATTTACCGCATCTACACAGATAAAGAATTAATAGAGAAAATGTATCTAGTCGGGAAGCTTATTAGCGGCTATCTTCTTAGCGGCATTACAACGCTGATTAATGTACAGAAACTGTGTTCTCACTCATGCAATGGTTAAAAAAATAAAGAAGAAAAGGTACTAATTTAAGAATTATGAACAATTAATATATGAACAATTAGAGTTAATTTTGTTACAACTCGTATTAAAATTACAGTTCAATTGGAAAAATTACATATTTTTTGAAACGTTGTACATTAACTACACTCTACACATAACTATCATAAATTCTTACTTAAATTAGTTCAGACAAAATAAAAAAGTAATTCTAATAAATTTCAACGATTAAAAAAATAAATATATTTTTTAAAATATTTGCTATTTAAATATTTGGGTTCCATGCACGAACAAAATAAAAAAGTAAACTTCAATAAGACCACCCAAGCATTCACGCATCTGTCACAGCAACACAGCTATTTTTCTCAGAAGCCGTTTGACGCGGAAACTTGAAATTTATCATTGATACAAAGCATATTAACCTCAGTAGTTGAGAATTAAAAATAATTATATGGATAATTTTTGAGGAAGTAAATAAACTATTCAAAAATATAAACTTTATTTCGTGTGTCGTTTGTATCATTTGAAAAAAGGATTAATTTTCAGGTTGTCATTAAAAAGATTTATGGGGATTCAAAACGTATTTTTTTTATTTTTATGGAATATATGTAGCTCTAAAAATATTACTGAAAATGTTGCCAAAAAATATACTTTCACCTTTCTTCATAATTGTAAAAGTCAAAATTATGAATAATAGCCATACTGAGTTTTTACCGGAAAAATAAAATGATGACTCCTAATATCCATGCGTCTGAGAAAAACATATTAAGCAATTTATTTACATTTTTTTTAAATTGAATAAATATTCATAAATAGTTAAACAGAAATAATATGTACTCCTAAATATCTAGATATACCTTACAGTCTACGGAACCCTTGTAGTATGTTTCTTTTGAGTTCGTGCTTAACAGTTTAGTTCGTACTTAACAGGCTTATCATAACACATTCAAAGAGCTAATCAACACTTGTCTAATTAGTTGAGCTCAGTTGTATCAAACAATTTTTTAGGTCTCATTTCAAATCGAAAAATAATCCATTTTGACATTCTATGCCCCTTTGGTACCCTTTCCCAAAATTTTAATGCATTATATCCTTCAAATGATTAGTATATATTTGTTGTGTATGGAATCTACGGAAGAATTTACGTAACCGACCGACTATCAGGAAGCATACAAACTACGAATGTGTTTCCCATCAATTTTATATATAAAAATTATGTAGAACTACATCAGAGAGTATGACATGAAGGAACAAAAAATTGTGATATTATCATTAAAATCATGATCAATGATCTCATCTTTTAAATGCATTTGTATAATTGCTAAGAAAATAGTGATTTTAACGAAATAACCATTGCAATACGAACCTAGATATTCTGTAAAAATGTGAACTTTAGAATCAAGGGTTTGATTATTATAACGTGTTTTGCCGTAATTGGCTCTTCATATTTTACAAATTTATGCAGTACCAAAATTATTCAAAAAGCAGTAGCTTCATTTTTGTTAGCTGCGAATAGGATATTATTATGGACAGAAATGTCGAAAGTATGCTGTAGCTAAGATGTATTTTAATGAATGAATGAATTGTTGGAAGTTTAAGGTTCTCTATTTTAAAAGCTTTGACAATCATTTGTCGTAGTCGTAGGAACCATGGCAACCGCCCATGTTCCATTAGAATCAATTGACATGGTCGCGATCGGATCTTACCCTTTCATACGGTAGTTAATAAATATTTAATATTAAATGAAATTAAATATAAAAATATCAACTAATAAACTATAATGGGTCCTAATCGATATCCTTAACCACTGTTTCATTTTCACATTACACGTCTCCTGGTATTCACCTACCAAGCGCGACGATATGGAAACGAAAGGAAATATTTTTCAAAATTCAATTTCGGTTTTACTTACTGTGCAATCAATTCTAGGCATTAATAGAATATCCAATAGAAATGATGGAAAATACGTAGAAACGAAACTTAAACAGATTTATAGCTTGGCGCTTCTCGTTTTCGTGTATATACTTTACTGCTCAAACGCGTATAGACTTGTATCTTTAATGTATAATAATACACCGGAGTGTACTAATTATATTTTAAGTTTCATAATCGTGTCATTTCTTCTTACGTTTGATATTTCGTGGCGTAAGAATGCATTCTCTGAGTGGCTTAAAACGATCGATGAACTTTCATCTTATTATAGTGATCACTACAAAAATAAGTGTATGAATCAAGTTAAACTATCAACAATGATAGGAACCTTTTCATTCATATTCATTACAGTCTTAGCGATTTTAGGATATCATATATTTTTATCGGAAACCAAACCTGATTATTTAGTTTTGATTAGACAACTATCTATGATCGCAAATAGCCTTGAAATGATATTGATGTGTATACTTAAGAACGTTCTCATTGAGATGTTAAAAACCATCAACGTATATTTAAAACGCGCCGGACAACAATTATCGTTAAAAGAGGAATCGAGCATAAACATACCACTCGACAACTTATCTAACAGAAATGTTTATTTCGATCTTGAAAATGATACAAAATATATTTCTGTCTTACCAAACACGATAATAATTCTTTCAAACCTGTGTAACAAATTGAACAAAATGTTTAACTTCCAGGTAATATGTGGTATTCTCTGAATTTTTCGCGTAAATATGTTTATTAAATGGACTTTAAACATTCTAATTCATATTTCAGATGATGCATTATATGACCTCTATCTTCTGTTTTTCGATATTCAGCATTCATTTTATTATAAACATATGGAAACAAGGGGTAAGTGTTATTAATTATATATATATATATATATATATATATATATATATATATATATATATATTTATATATCATGTAAATGCCAAGATTCTTTTTTCCGCTAAAGAATGTTCGTTTTGATGATATGAAATTTAGAGCAGAATACGCGAAAACTAATAATATGGCAGCAATGAGAATTTTTTTTTAAAATTTGGCCACAAATTTTTAGATGTGTTATCAGATAGGAGTAAACGGTACAATTAAAAAGATGTTAGAGTCGTTAGAGTACTTTGCAAGTTACGTGTTTACGTGGCTAGTAAATCCGCAAAATTTTCCATAAAAAGATATGCTCTTGTTGACTCTAATCTATTTTATACCAGCAACTTGGAATTGTATGAGTCCAGCGCTGATAACAGTCCAAGTACTTTGGTAATAAGAATGGATAAAAATATATTGAATACCGACCGAAATATAACGATGGATATTTACTTTACGTATATTCTTCTTGCTGATCAGCTGGTTGCTAACTGCCAAAAAACTGAAGGAGACATTTTGCGAAATGATAAAACTTTCTAGCTACCAATAGTAGGGCTAAGCCATATGTAATGTTTGGATTTGGTGAGAATAGGTTCTAGTTTACTATATGCCTAATAACGAGCAAAAAATTGATTCTACTATGGTCAACTTTACATGATGATAACGAGATCGCTGAAACTAGCGGTGCTCCTGAGAAAGCTGATATCATAATTTATTTCAATGGGAATAAAGACGGAGTTAATGTAGTACATCAAATAAAAGAAGAATACTCCGTAGGTAAAATGACAATATATTCTATATTAGGAGCCCTCAATCATCTAAACTTACTTTCCATGGATGTTTAGGTGATGAATTTTTTTCAGCCCAGCCGTAAGCAGAAGGTCAACTAGAATTGATATCTCAGTCAATTCAGTTTCTTTGGTATTTTACTCACTCGAAAACTTGTCCTTATGTGCAAGTATGTGTATATTGGTGAGTAACAAGATGCCGTCCAGCAATTGTTTAGAAATAAACAAATTAAAACATTCTAATGTTTAAGAACTTTTAGTACCTTCATCTTGCACTCCGGGGTGGGGGGGGGATTTATGAGAATATTTTCTTGCCTAGTTCGTATATTAGTCTTGATGGAGAATATACTAGGAATTTAGTTTCATGTTTTCCTTCATACACAGGAACTCTAGTACGTCATCGCTTTGAACTTGATTCAATTGTGACAGCTGCAGTTATTCTTCACCTGTCTGTTAATCGACGATCATGTACGAGATCTGATTGATGTACGTTGGCAATGACGAGATGGTTTTTGGGAGGCAACTGCAATGGGAGAGCGGGGTGACGGCTTCTTTATATTGTTGTACATTGAATGAAATGGAGAATGACTACGACTTCCTTGCGTTAGAGTAGATCTACACGTGTAACGGCAAAGTGGTCTTTCTACCATCATGCTTTAATGTCGAAGCAACTTCTGCTGTGACTGAAAAATTATTGATATTTACCGAGACACTCGAGAATTTGGGGCATATCCTTATTAGGTTCTTCTGCTGACGGTTCTGCGTTAGTATTATGATCACTCTGTTCATATTCTCTGATACTTTGAGATACATTTTCTCTTAAATTTGTGACCCACCTTCTTCAAAATCAGACTGCTCTTCTAACCACAAAGATATTTGTGTGTCTTGTTTATTCATTTTGTATACCGCGCGTGTGCCTCACTTAAAAAAGTATAATTTAATCTCAGCAAAACAAAAATAAAAAAAACAACCAATAATTAAACAAAATAAACTAAATGTGCATATTATTATGATTTTTACCTCAAAACATTGACAAATGCACCATGTACGAAATAACTCGCATTTTTGCCACGGGTGGCAAAATGCTCATGGTGTGAACATTTTGTGGTGACTAAGACGTAAACAAAGTCTGAAATAAATTAATAATCCAGTTTTGAAGCTTATCGGTTGAGATGATTCTGTTTTCTTAGTATCGGGTGATTTTAAATGTTTTTTTGCTACGAGAGAATATTTACTTAGTTGGTTTCCTTAAATATTACTACTTTCTTGCTTTCAAAAATTTTTAGAAATTATCTTTGATCTTGAAATTCAAAAGAAATTGATCGACACAGGAATGGCACGAAAATTAAAAGTAGAGTTAAAATCATTTATTATTTATGAGAATCTTTTTTTGCTAAAAATGGTCTACAAAAGGGTGATGCTCTTTCATAATTCTCTTTCAACACATCAGTTCGAAATACTGAGGAAATAAGGGCTAAACAAAAACGGTTTTGTTTTCAAAAAGACGTTGCGAGACGTTAATATTATTGAGAGGACTAAGCTGGCAGGTATAAATGCATTTTTTTGACGATTAGGTTTCATAATTGACGAAAATAAATTTAAATTTCTTGCAAAATGTAACAAACACCACAAGAAATTAAATGTTTCCTTAAATGTATTTAAGTAAACTGACGTAATTGTTTCTCAACCACCTTGACTATGTTCACCTCATACATCATGTCGCATTAAATCTTTTACTTATCAAGATTTGCGAATTGATTTTGGATACTTTCTTGATATTTTCAACTTCTTGACATTTAAACTATTTGTCATCCGAAACTAGGGAGACGAGACACTGAACACGTGACTCGACTACATATGTTTCGGGTATAATATCCATTACTGATGTTTAGATTGAATATGGATGGAAACAAAATACACCTTTGCTTAATACTGTCGGTCATGATGATTTTATTGGCAAATATCCATGGAGACAAATATAGGTTTAGTATGTTACAGTAAGCTTCTTTTTCTTCTTGAGTTGTTTATAATGCCCATCTGAAAGTTAATATCTATTTCATATATTTCTCTCCTTGCTCTCTTATTTACTCTCTCGACTATAAATGTAACGGAAAATTTATTAAAATATTTTCAAATTTTAAATTTGTTTCCAAATTAGTTACATAAGACGTATCCATTCGTAAATTCATTCGTCCTATTTGCAAATGAGAGTATATATTTGTATAAATTCAGACGTCGGTTGCTCTAGTGCACAGTAAAGTTCCCTGTAATATTTCATAATCGTATGTAATAGTTCATAATCGTATGTACTCTGGATCCGAAATTTTTGTGATTTGTTTATTTTTACTGAGAAAATTAAATTCAGAAATAATTCTAAAATTTACAGGAAGTTTGCATCTAGAAATAGTTTGTGGCGTGTAGCCGTAAAAATGTTTATAAATATCTACGCAGGTGTAATTTTGCGTAGAATAACTTTAGTTGTAATTAGATGGAAGCCAAAGACAAAACTGTGTATTTAAATTTACTTCCATAATTACCTATTGCAAACACAATTAAATATGCCTTGTCGACCTTAATTATGGAAGTTGTATTCTTTTTCATGTTGCTATTTCTTTACCTTTGCAATATCAGAAAACCTTTTCGACAATTCGAGCCGAATACATAATTATAGGAATTACATTTTCGGGTGTCAAGTTCTAATCGATAATACAATCATAGTAACTACATAAAATTTTAAAGTGCACAAAAATTTCGACGTAAAGTTTTTCTGTGTACTTTCAAATTTTAAGGACGATTTTAAAAATTTAGTTTATTCTAGAGTATCATTATTCCAGAAGTATGCTGTCATATTTTGGACTATAAGATGAAATTGTTTTAAGTTATAATAGAATGGCTATTTCCTCCATTGTCGAAAAATTAACTTATTTTAAATATTTATTTCGTATTGCAGATATTTTTTCAGATCTGGATGTTAAATCTCTTACAATGGACCCTAATTTATTTGATTATTCTCGCAGTAGTCTGCGCGTATTGCGAACAATTGGTTCTGGAATTTCGTGAATTGGAAATAAACATCATCATGTTGAAATTTATACCAGAGATGAGTGAGTGTAAAGTTTTTCTATAAATTAAATATAAATGGTCTGACGTGATGGATGTAGTGAAATGACCCCCCCCCCCCCCTATCTCCGAAATATATATTAAGTTGAGCCGCTCTTTAATTAATTTTAGAAAGTGGCATTATGTAGCCATTTTAGATTAATTTTTCTTATGGGCTAATGTAATTCGGAACCTAAACATAATATTTTCTTGTACAAAATGTTTTAAAAATATTTTCTCCAATTTTTTTAATCATGAATAATAAAAATGGAAATTAATATTTTTCATAAATTTTTTTACAGGATACCGTTAAAATAACAATTATAAAAAAAAGAAAATGTATATGTACATGAAAAAAAATTCTGCTCTACTAACTCTATTAACCACAAATAATATTTTGAAAATACCCCTTCCGGGGCTATTACACAATACTTCCAACGCTGGACGGTTTCTTGATTACATATATATATATATAGATCGATATTTATTTATATTACATACATATTATAAACCACGCTTTTTAGATGCATGAAAATTTCAAATTGAACGTAATTTAATTTTATGTTTTTCATTGATAAAATATTGCGTCAATAGATGAACTTTAGTACAATATATTTGTAATTATTAACATATTATAATGTCCTTAAATGTTTGGAAAATTTTAATATTAGCAATATAACTTAGGGTAATTAATAGATTTAAGCATTTAATCGTTGTGTCTCAATTCTCAGCTTATTGAATACAAGACCTGAATTCATACCATGTATTTATTAGCTTTGATTGTCATTAAACCACGTTTTTTTAGATGCAGGAAAATTTCAATTTGAACTCAATTTAATTTTATGTTTTTCATTGATAAAATGTTGCATCAATAGATAAACTTTATTGTAATATATTTGTAATTACTAACATATCATAATGTCCTTAAACGGGTGGAACATTTTAATGTTAGCAATATAATTTCGTGTAAGCCATATATTTAATCATAGCAATCGTTTTGTCTCAATTCTTAGCTTATTGAATACAAGGCCTGAATTCACATCATGCCTGTACGCGTATTGTATTTATATGCATATATTTTATTCGTGCAATGTCTGTATTTGTCCGTACTTCTGTTTATTTGAATTTATTTTATTCGTGTAATATGTTTTCCACATTAATAATTTGCATATTGATTTCAAGGTGCGGATCTAAACGACGCAGTAGAATCACTTCAAGAAATCGTCCAAAGGGGCGATAGGGGCGTCTTCACCGTGTGCCACCTTTTCGACTTGAGGATGTCGTTGTTTCCAAAATTTGTCAGTTTGCTCATATCTTATATAATCGTTGTGTCTCAGTTATCTGGATTGCATGATTGAATTTCTTTGCAGAGAAATTTCTACTTTCAAATATTTTTATGCTAAGTTTACTGATATGTTGAAAATATTTTTTTCTAGTGCTTACAATATATGTTTAGAGTGTTTGCTTTATAATCTTAAGATGATGATGTAGCATAAACGTGGTTCCATTTCCTTAGAGCTACTTCAATTTTTGTGTCATAATACTTTGACATGTACAAATATAAAACAAATTATTATTCGTTGATGTGAGAAGTCTCAGGATTAAGCATTGAATGAAGCACTTATGGCCATATTTTGACTTAGTTTTGCATAATCGCGTTACTGTATTATAGGAAAAGTTTGTAAATGGAAGCCTGCAAAAGTCTTTTATATCATTTTTCGACCAAAATGCGCGACAGAGGCCAGTCGACACATTCAACGCTAAACGACACCTTTCCCAGTTGACCTTGTTTAATTTATTTCATAAATTGTATTCTAATTAAAACTTTACATAGACGTATATACTTAGTTTATAGTTAAGAATAATGTTATGTTTCGTAGTTAATAAGTTTGTGTGTATTTTTGGCAACAATATCGTATTAAATAATTTCCCTGAGTTAATTTTTTAACTGTATTAATAAAAGTAAGATTATTTGTTTATTTCTTTCAAATATATGCTGATATAATGCCACTAATTATTCTAATTGATGTAAGTCTGGCTATAGCAGTAAATAAATTGATTCATTTTAAACAATGTCAATTGCGCGTTGATCTCACGCAGGTTGTATGTAGAATTATTGAAAAGAAATTTATTTTATTATCTTTTTCGTTTAGTGGATTTATGTCAATGCTTGAAATTTTCTAAAAACCATTCAATTTTATACTTTATATCGAATCGAAAATTTTGAAATTGCCTAACATGAAAATATATCGAAAAATCAAAATTTTCTTAAAAAAGCCACTGGGGTTTACAATATCGCGCCGCTCCACCGGCGCCGTGCGTTTGCCGTAATTACTCTCAGTGATCAAGTACGGTATGAGAACATTTGTTATGCCACGTGTACTGTGCTTTCCCCCGAATACGAAGGAAATTGTATTTGCAAAAGACAATATGCGAAAAACTGAATGCGGGAAAAGCAAGAAAATCAGGTCATCCCTTCAAGCGCTCGCCTTTTTATGAAACAAACAAAAAATATTTCTAAAAGGTGTCGTAAAATTACTTTTGTAACAAGAAACGACCATATTGCTGTAACTTCTAATTTTTGACAATTTCTGGTACACCTCATAACTCTGTTACTATATTTCCTTGAGAAAATACGTTCTTTTTTTTCTTTGATAGTATTATTCTCAGAAGAAAAAAAACACTTTTTTCTCTTGTTTATATACATAAGTAGAATGATAAGTTCATATTGATTTATCGTCAAACATTGATGGTTAACATATTATCAGTCACTCCTTTGTTCATATATTTAATAAAAAAATATCAGTAAAAATCTAAAAAAAATTATATGTAAAAATAACAGGGACCAAAGAGAAATGGCAAGAACATTATGACTTTCATGCAAAATGGAAGCGGAGAATATTCGCGAGCACAAAAAAGGGAGTTTTGTTAAAAATTTTCATAAAAAGTAAACCACTGTAACATAAATCACCAAATTGGTTAAGAAACCAAATCTGTAGTCTGTCATACGTATGTATATACGTCAAGTACATATATCTATCTATATATCGATGAAAGAAGATGCGTGTCAAGTTTATAAGACAGATTTAGATCATAAAAAAAATTTAGAAATTAAAATGTGATACCATTTTTATGTTTAGATACACTCTTTTCAAAAAGTAGTTGTAAAATTACTTTAATTGTTATTATTTTTATCCTTAGAACTGAAAACTGGTGTGCTAGTCAATAATAGAGCACGTACCCATAGTAATGCAGTAGCGTATCCTTAATGTATGGAACAATAATAATATTAAGCATAAGGCTACTATATAATTATTGAAATACTTTATTTTTTGCTTAGATCCATTTTTACACTTGCAGCTGTACTCACACTTACCAAACGATGACGGCCACATAAGGGTAAAAGACAGGATTATTAGGGTGAAGGCAATAAAATAACTAAACTCGAGACAATTCTAAATAATAATAAAACGCATACTTTGCACATCCTGAAAGGGTCTTACTAGCTAAGATTACTGATAAAAGGAAACACATTCGTGAACTGGTAGCCCGGTTCATTTTAAAATACGCAGCATGGCTAAAATTTCGAAATCGAGGCGTTTCAAAGTACTAGTTGTGAATGTTAATGCAAGAAACTACATAGACGCAATAAATTCACAAAATCACCGATTCTAATAAACGTAACAAATGGAGAAATAAGAAAAAATTGTCCACTCTGGTGATGAAGATTATCAGTTTTTCTTACGAGTTCCGTGGCATACTCAAGCTGAAAAATGGGATACCAAGATCACAACGGAGACTGCTACTTCTCAATACACAAACAAATCACGATTAAAGGCCACAAAAATCGAATTGGAAACACGAAAAAAAGCCTAAATTTGAGATAAAATATCATTTGCGAGAAAATGGAAAATATTTTTGTTATTAGTTTATGATAACTTAATTTTTTATTTTGAATTAAAGTGTATTTTGTCATATCTGAAACACACATGGCACATCATTCAATACCTTTTTACCCTTAATTTAGAATAAGTGTAAAAAACAAGTTTATTGAGATTTTTCACCAGAATCTAAAACTCTGAAGCCAGTGCGGAGGCTGAAGATATTTCTCAAATTATTGGAAACACTACATATGTTCTTTTCTTTTTTATAAAAGGTACCAATCTCTCCTTAATATAACATAAATAATAAATAATATTTTTTTAATCCTTGTTGTTTGTGTACCTATTTATTTATTTTGTCGCCTATGTAAGTAAACGAAACAGAGTACGTGTCCACGTAACCGTACAAAAGTATTTTTATATTATAAATATACAAAACACATTAAAATTTGTACGTGCATAACTTTAATCAGAAAACAAAAATTTTTGGAAAAGTTCAAAGTGACAAAAAGCAATTGTTAATATTTTATTACATATATTTGCTTCCACAGTACAAAACTTAAAAAAATTATTTAGACTTGAACCAGACAAATTTCAATTTTATTGGTTTGATGTACAGAAATTACACGGTTTTGATTCAAAACCATTAAAGCGGTTTAGGAGTCCCGGTGCAAAAATTATTTATTTCCTACAATACCGGGTTAACGGAAAAGAAAAACAAGATATTTGGTCAATATTTGATTATTAAAATTTGATTATTGAAAATATTGGTGCTAATTATTGGTATTAAAACTAATATATTTATTCAAATGAATTTTTAGAAGTTAGTCTGAAAAATGTGTATAAAATTTTGATTTTTATTATATTTAAAAATGTGTTGAATGTAAGTAAATTTATGATTCTTAAATATGAATAAAAAATATTTTGAAATAAAAATCACACTGGTACCTAAAACGGGTCGATATCTCATTTCTAATTTACAAATTTTCAATTACAGTTTTTTGATGTTAGAATATCAACATAGTAATAGTTTTAACCTAAAATTAACCACGTGGATATAAATGTTATAGGAGAAGCAGATTTAATTTCGTCCCGTTAGTTGTCGGTCTATTCGTATGTCTGTCATAACTTTACGGTTTTTAAAGTTCTACAGCTACGTGAATGCAATTTTATGAGTTACGCTTCATACTGAGATCTCAATTAAAATATAACGAAATATATAAAAATTATGGTACTCCGTCAAACATGTTAAATTAGGACCAATTTTTTTTCACTCATTGAATGGTATATTATTGTGTGGGTCTTTAAAAATAAAATTAAGGTTTCGTTCAAAATTTCAATTTATAAGCTTAATTTATAAACATAATAATAATAAGCTCAGTTTGTGAAGGCTCAGTTGTAAATAATATTCAACCGAAACAGACATTTCATAAATTTTGATATATTTCAGATAACGTTAAATTAAGCAGTGGGCAGACTTACATAGTTCAATATGTATTGAATGTGATAAAAAAAGTTTGCAGAGAGAACCAACTTTATAAAGATTTAGGCATTAAAACAAGCATAGTGGTACAGCGTAACACTTGGTGAATTTTCTTCAATATATTTTCTTATAGATACATTATATAGAGTAAAAGTATATATATATATATAATGAAATAAATAATTAGCAGCATTAAAGTTGGTAGAGCCTGTCGAGTCAGTGTCGAATTACTAGGAAGATCGATGGAAGAAGTGAATATGCGCTATAGAGACAACTTTTATAGCAGTTTACTTTTGACATAAAAGCACAAAATTTTCAATAGGAAAATATATTTTATTGGCTTCTTACAAGCTACTTAGCTCAAACAGTAAGAACATAACAAGAATTTTTGAAGAAAAAGGAAAACGTTATACATTGAAAACAAAAGTAGTAAAAAATGGTAATAAGAACCGATAAAAGACAAGAAATTATTGCAATTACTCATAAGAAAGATAAAGGTAGAAAAACTTGCGAAAACTGACAAAGTAAACCCATGGAAACCAGATTGTGTGATGTCAAACTTAAAGATGTCCCGATCGATAAGATGTCAAGTAAACTAAATAGCAAAAACTTACTTTTAAGAATCTAATAGTTCATATCTGTCATACAAATATTAAGTACTCCTAATAAAACAACCGATAATACCAAATATAGGACGACCGATAATATAAATGGCGAGAAAGAGTAAATTATGAAAAATAACAAAAATTTCTAATTAATAAAGTATTTTCAATTAAAGAGATCAGAAAAATAATAAAATGTCGAATATCTGTGCAGAATAAAAAGAGAAAGGAAAAAAGAGAAGTAATGAGCGTAAAGATGCCGTACATAGGTATCGATAAAAATTACCAAGTGAAAAGATTTGAAAAGGTTCATTTAATTAGATTTCAAAGCCGGCAAATGCAAAACTATTGCAAAGCAGGCAAATGTTTCATGTACACAAAATGAAATTGCGTCAATAAAGTATTCACTTATTCTGGAAATACAGGTGGCAGATTTCAAAGTTTGAACAAACATAGTTTCTGCAACACATAAGCGGGGCGCGGGGGGCGTCGTTAGAAGCGCAAGCGGTGCGGATGTTTTAGTAGCCATGGAACAGTGGAGTGTAGAGCACCGCGCTTTTGCCGTCGAGGCCTATATTTCGAGTGGATTTTCGCTGTCTGTAGCACGCCGTCGATTTACTAATCGTTACAGTATTCGTCGATTACGTGATGGACCATCGATCAACCAAAAAAATCAAATGTTTTTTTTGTTTAAATGCCACATCCTTATACTCTTGTCTCGAAAGAAATCATGTCTTCGTTGTATCAATCCCTCACTCTTATTTACTAAACGAAATAATTAATGTGTAATAGGGTGAATAATGAATAATTTAATAATGTAGAACTTAGAACAACGGTTATGAAAGTAAACAATCGAACCAAAATCCGCTCACAGTTTGAACGCCAAGACACAGTAATTATGTGGAAATAATTAAAATTTGCAGCAAAAACATTTAGACAAAGAATGGTGCTTTCTACACACAATGTATAGTTAAATCGGGCGTAGCTCAATGTAGACGGTATTATGCATATACTGAAACCGTGGAAACCGCGATCATATAAAATTTAAAAAAAAAAATTTGAGTATATTCTCGCAAAACACCGAAAATTTAGCACTATTTTTTCCAACGCATATCATATAGTTTCGATAAGGTTTACTGACAATTAATTGGTTACTTCATTATGTATTAATATTTAATATCAATTGAAATGAAAGGTGATAATATAAACGAATGAATTATAACGGGTTCTAATCGGTATTTTTGTCTGCTGCTTCATTGCTTTATTAAATGTACACTTTCAATTATCTTTTAAGTGCGAAGATATGGAAAAGAAAACAAATATTATTGAAAATTCAAAATTCAATTAAAAAATTATATTTTTTTTACGCGGACTTCTTAATACATGTACACACGTAGTAAACGTGTAGTTGTTAAGGTTTAACGATCCATTGGTTGTTTTTTCATAAATAACATGGGTATAATATCACAAATATTTATAGAAAGTTTCATGGTATTTTACAAATTAGACAGTCACCGTGTTCAACGTATAATGCTTGGATTCATTTACTGCGCCTAAAAGCTGCTTACAGGTTTATTCACTTTTATTTATTTCATTCGTAAGATATCTTCTCCACATTATTAAATCATCTTTCGATTTTAAGGTCCTGATCTAAACGACGCAATTGATTCACTTCAATAGATCACTTCAAAGAGGCGACAAGGACACCTTCACCGTTTGCCATCTTTTCAACTTCGGAATGTGATTGTTGCCGACATTCGTCAGTTTGCTCATATCCTATATAATTGTTGTATCTTAGTTATCTGGGTTTCAAGACTGAATTTCTTAATATATGGTATGAATTTATTTTTTTAAGATTCTATGCTAAATTTGATACACGTCAAAGCATATAATGTTAGCTCACAATATTTACCTACAATATGAGTCTTTGACTATAGACCATTTGTAAAGGTGAACATTGTGTTCAAATACGCAAATGTGCAACTATTTTTTTGCTTGTCGATTAGAAAATTCGTGCGACTAATTAAAGGTTTACATACAGTATGCTTCTGAGTAAATTTGAACTGTCTAGTAGCATGGTAGTGTTCAAGATTTTATTAGAAAAAAATTGTTACAATTTGTGGAAAATGAGAGATGTCACAATTTTCTATAAATCCATAAAATATTTAAAACCAATGTTTAAAACACAAATATATAATACATTCACAGGATTTAATTTTTCTTCTTCTCTCTTTTCCGTCGTCGGATACAATATCATTTTCTTTTTTTGTTAAATGATGTCATAAAAATTTTCCAGGATACTATTATGTTGAAGCCAGCTAGTTTTTTCATAATGGATACTACTATGTTGAAGGCAGCTAATTTTTTGCCTAATAATGAGCGACCTTTTTTCACTTCTCGATTCTTTTTTGCTTCTCTGATCCACCCTCTTTCAAATAATGAAAAAAATCATCACACTCATGTCAATGATATTTAATAATAAACCAAGAAGCCAAAATTGCATTCTTCTTTTCACATTGTGCGACATCACCATTCGATCCATTTCATTCGCCCCATCTTTGATAGCATTCTAAGTCAATATCATATCTGCTTTTTAATTGTGTAACGAAGATATTATTGGCTGATTCTGCAGAGAGTAAACATTATTTTTCTTGTAGCATATGATCGATCTATTATCAAGTCAGATTGAACTGTAAATAAAATTGATTGAACCACTCGTCCTTTCAAAGTCACAAGTCATGCGTCCAGATTTATCGAATCACCGTCTTTCACTACCTTCTCTCTATGACCTGCGGCATTTATGTTGTCCTCTTTTCTTAGGTTCATATGAAAACACTTAGTCTGGAAATATTTTTAAATTCCTGTTTGAATTGAAATTTTAAATAAAAATAAGCATACTCTGGGCTACGCAAAAATTCATAACTGTAACCTTAAAGGATTATGTGAAAATAAAGTAAATAATAAATCTAAACTGGATATCAACCTTGGTGTTATAATATATATTTACGCACGGTGAAATTTGTCAAAGATCCTGCAATCATGATTATAAAAAATAAATTGAAGTTCAAGTTATCACGTAAAAAGTCAACCCAGCTTTTCATGTTCGCAATAATATAAGTTTGGGTTTATTTACTACTACAAATACTAAATCTAGAACATAGAATTTTATATTATATGTATATACACAAATCGCGGAGATGAATTTAAACAGAAGTTAAAAAATTCTCTTAATTATTAATGGTATAAAAATAATGAAAGCAGGAAGTCACAAGTGTACACGAAATCTAAAATTTTACGAAATTGTGCTTATCCAGCACAATGCAGTGCTGGACAAGCACATAATTTCAACAAAATATCTTAAAACACGGTGGTCATGTTTCCGTCTTTTATTGTCATTTGAAAAAAATGGTGAACATTTTGAGCACCCGCAAAGACCTTGAACGTATAATGATTTTCAGCTATAATATGAAAAGAAGTAGAGGTAAATCAAGGTTAATGATACACTAAAATTAAATTTAATTAAGTTAACCATATCCGATTCCATATAAATGTACAAAGTAAGGTATTGAAATTATATTAAACTAAATGAATATATTCAGATGAAACCAATCCAACATTCCACTTAAAATAATCGGCAAAACAAAAATATCCCTCTTGTTTAGTTGTAATGAACAAATTAAAAGAATTTAGCATAATTATTGACATAGAATTTAGTAAAATTAGTTACACATACAAACGGCTTAGTAACATTCTGTTAGTTTTTGGTGATCCGTAGTTAAATAAGGGATTGTTATAATATCGTCATGTTTGTCTGATTTTTTTTTCCTAAGTTACGTTTGATTTGACACGTAATAGGTAGACGAAAGCAATTGTTCTGGCACTTTGCACTGAGTATTTAACAGAGTAATGTAAAATGAATTGAGTTTAATTTTTACTCGTTTTTCATTTTGAGATCCCGTTTTCGAAATATTTGCCTTGAAAAATATTTACATTGTATGGACTCATCCACCTTTCCCCATTTCCATAATTTAATTATGGGTTTCATAAATCTGTCGAAGTATTAGATACTAGCTTTTGATACTAAACTTGCAATTAAAGTTATTAGGTTAACTTGCAGCAACAATTTTACTCCCATGCAATCCTGGGTGTACTAGAATTTTAATAAAGTAAGAAATTTTTTTAAAATTTTATTTTAAAATATGTCTAATAAATGTCTATACAATTTTCAGCAAGTTTCAAATAAAGTTTGAAATAAAATTATCAGCTAAAATTCATTTTATTCAAAACTCAAAAAGATATTTTTTTCTTTTTTGGCTACAGCGAAATATTAAATGTTAATCTCTAATATTTTCTGATTTGTTCAAAATTGGTATTTTTCAGGTTTTTTAAATTTTATTTTAATGAAATGATATTTAACTTTTTTTAGATTCTTTTATTTTGAATTATCTTATTAGAAATGTTGTTAATAATTCAATCTTATCTCTTATTAAATACATATTAAACCTTTTTCATCAGTCCACTTACCATTTACACGTATACGGGAATAATTTGAAAGGGTATAAAAATGTTGATATAAATGATAAAAATTTGCACCTATGGGGAATCATAAATGTACCAATGATACAAAATTCGTTTTCAGACGGATAAAATTTAACGTCATTTCAAACTTTTCAAAGATTCCCTTTGTGCGAAATTAGAAATAAACTGAATTAAATTTATTTTTAAATTAATAACATTTTATGATATTTAATATCTTTTAGTATTTTTCATTTAATATGTCGCTCAAAGAGTTATGTTTGTGTTAAGTCGTATCGAGAATTTTTCAAAATTTTAATAAAATTACTTTCCTACCATTTGTCATTACCATTATATTCCTGATATACTGAATATGTAACCATCAGGCGTTATCATACAGTCCAGTCTGAATAAATGTTTATTTCATGGAGAAAATATGTCCTAATATTTTGCAAACACTTTTTATATGTTTTAATTTGTTTTATGAATAATGGTAGACATGTGCTTATTAGATATTACAAACGGATGAGTATACATAAGGCAAGCATCTCCTATCGTTGCTCATAGATAAAATTTCCGTACAATTGTCTCTAATTAGGCACTATGTGGTTCCCTAGTACTGTTTTTGTAGGTTCGGATCAGCTAAGCGCACCGATTTACTGCTTACTTCATTGGTTAAGCCGAATACTCCTTTAGTTTTGTGGTGGGTTATTTTGGAATGTTGAGTTGATATACCTGCGTATATATTTTTTCGACATGTTATTTTCTGTAGTTAAGATACTTCGGAAGCAGATGGTGACATTAGTAAATGCCTAAAGGGTCAAACCTAAAGTACTCTACCTAATGTTATGAAAGAAAGGGTTTTTTTAGAAGTTTTCAGAAAGTTTGTAGAAAAACTAGCTTATCAAATGGCCTAGTTCTTATATTTTTTAAATATGCGCCATATCAAAGCCATTTGCCTTGCAAAAAATATTAATCGTAAATAGTTCCATAGTTGGCTTACCTCAAAACCTCAAAAGGAATTATATATATATATATATATATATATATATATATATATATATATATATATATATATATCAATTAATGTTTGAGAAATTAGAAATACCATTTTTTGTAAACTCGTTCTCTTATTGTTCGTATGTAATGCTCTAGGTGCACGCGATATATGGATACGTAGCTATTTATTCCAGGAAATATTTAATAAAATACATTTCACGCAACATTAGGGGTAAAAAAATAACACAGACATAGGATTTTTTTGAAAAGTGAGGATAATAAACAACATAAATAACAAAAACGAGTGAAAAGTTTAACGTGAACAAAACTTCTTTTCCTTTTTAAACTTATATTAGGGTACGGACTAAGAAATTCTGTTTTCTTATTTGTTCGGTGTAAGATTATCAGAATTGTTCGGTATATTGTATTTAAAAAAAATATTGATAATGAGCAGAGTAATAAAAATTAATGAATTTAATTTTATTTGAAAAATTGATAAAGAATTTTACTCAATAAGGAATCATATTTCCTGTTAGCGAAATTAAAAGACAAACATTTTCCTTTGCTTATTAAAACGTAATATGTAATACGAATTTAACAAACTAACAAATGATACTTTAATAAGAAATATTTCATCGAAAAACTACTTTATTCGTGTATATTTATCAGAAAATCAAAGTAATAAATAGTTGGAAAAAGTATAACCAATCCAGACACGCGATTAGTTTTTAGTTTTGTAGATAAATACTCACTAAAATAATTTTAATTGATTACTTCCTCCCTGATCTTTGATATTGCTGTTCTTTTCCCTCCATAACCTTTTTAATTATTTTACTTATCCCATCATTCATAATATTTTCCGGTATTTGGATTTTCTTCTTTCTTATTGCTTCAATAGGAAAGAAGAAAATAAACTAACCTAACTAACATAACCTAACCTAACCTAACCTAAACTAACATAACCTAACCTAACCTAACCTAACCTAACCTAACCTAACCTAACCTACTTTAATCTTATTTTAATAACCTTTTCACTATTTCTAAAATGACAACATAATATAAAAGCTCAAAATTTTGTTTTATCTTCCTATTTTTTCTTTATAGTTTCATTAGAGTCTAAAAGCTTTTATTACAATTTTATCTGGACATACGGAAAGGATTCGAAAATGGTGAATACTGAAAAAAAATAAGAAAAACTTATAAATTAATAATATTTTATTGTCGATCCCAACTCTTCTAGACGCTATACGCTATATTTGTGATTGCAAAACAAGGTCATAGTATGAAATACTGTTTGCATTAAGATTAGTATCTCCTACATCACAGCAAGTCATTACAAACTTGAGGTTAATTCTGATTTAGCGTGGTACTAGAAAAAATTTAAAGCAATAAAATTTATTCTAGTAAGGACTTTCCCTTTACAGGGACTCTTTTTATGAACACGATATTGCACAGGAAGAAGGTAGAGAAGAAAGTAATATTCCTCGGAACCGCCAACACGTTGGTGAAGAAGTAGATGAGAGAATGTATGACGAAGAGCAATAAAAAAAGTGACACAAAAATAAAAACGAATGTGTCTTTGTATTGTGTTAATACATATATCATCGTAAACAAATGGCTCTATTTGATACGCAGTAAATAACAAGCAGAATTGAGCATTTTTAATCAATGTACGAGTGGACTTGACTCGCTTATAACTATTTGTTACCAGAGTTTCAAAACGAAGCATAATTTTATTTTATCATGGTAAACAAAAATATGATTCTATAGAATAATTTTATTGAATAGAAAAAATTTTTTTAGAAATGGTTAAGATACTATTTTTTAGCATATTTAAAGCGCTATAGTTTAAATTTCCATTATTTTCAACTATTTTCATCGTCAAGAAATTTAGACTTAGGAGTGTCTGGCGAACAAAAAATTCACACATTAAAGGGTAAACCTTAATAAAACTATATTCAGGATCAAAACGCGAATTTTTTAATTATTTCAGTAATTTTATGTCTAGTTGGACTGATATTAAAAAAGTTAATTTTAGACAAAAATTTGCAATTTCTTAATTAACAACAAACAAAAGGAAAACTCATAAAATATGATTTTTTTACAGAATATTAGTGTAAAGTGTAATATTACTTGATAAATAACGAAACATAGGGGTATTAATAAATAATATTCTACAAAGTTTCATACTTCAGCA
Source organism: Druceiella hillmani (assembly GCA_039881145.1). NCBI lineage: Eukaryota > Metazoa > Arthropoda > Insecta > Lepidoptera > Hepialidae > Druceiella > Druceiella hillmani. The sequence continues at coordinate 8,386,009 of JAYKKI010000095.1, read as the reverse complement.
ATGTGCTAACAGCACAAGAGCCCTAAATGTAGATTCACATTCCTGTACCGGCGCGTGATTAAGCGGGGGAGTGGGCACATAAAAGCAGCGCCTACCAGCACAGCATGTAAGCGAGGGCACTTATAGCAAACGGATACTGCGCTATTGTTCTCTACTCACCATTCAACTTCATGTTCAATTTATAAAAGACGAAATTGACCATACCCTACTCACTACCAACCCAGCTCACAATTTCATTTCGATACATATAACTACAACGCAAGCACGCATCTAGAGTACCATGATTCGTTCAAAGTACCAAAAAGCAAATCAATTTTTACGAAAAAACAACTCAAGCGATTTAATTTGTTGAAAGTAGGCACCAACATGGCTATTCACTGCGCAATTTATTAATTCCCAACAAATTGAATCAACGAAATTAAATGGTTAGTACAGGCTTTAACCGCTAGAACTTTTGTCACGCCATAAGAATTCTCTTCTTGCATAATAAGTTACTGTAACGATATAAACAATTTACAGCAGTTAATACCTTGATAGTAACTCATTTTTTGTATGTTAACTACGTAACTCTAATAATACTAAATACTGCCTACGGGGATCAAGATCATAACCGATATCATACATCCTATAATATGATTATTAATCGATTTTGATCGTGTCGGTAACAATATTAATCGAGTTGGTATTGACCGATCTAAGTTCAGGGTTAAAAAAAAAAGTGTAATTGCCATAGATTCAACTTATCCGTATTTTTTTATTTCACATTTCAATTCACGTATCTGGTGATTTCACTTAGTTATTTTTTTAAATATTTGGCGTCATCTCCTCTGATATTATGGAAATCATAATTAACAGTTTTTTGATTCGACTTCCGCCTTTTTATACCTTCAAAATAAATTCCATTAATGAAGTAATTGTTCACTGTATCTTTCTCATCATATTATAGAACTTCATGCAAGATTAGCATTTTTTTCTCTAAAGTTTATTAATTTACTTTTACTTAAATTTTGTTAGCAACCAACCGGCTATATCATATTTCAAAATATATTAAATATTAAGTTGTTTTTGTATTATGAAACTGAGCTAAAACAATAATGTATGTAGTACAAAGATAGATATAACTAACAATAAGCTTAAAGTCAAATTTAAAGAAACCGCAAACGCTGAACTTCAGTTAAGTTTCCATGAAGACACTCAACTGTTGCAGCACAGTTCTGAAGGGTACGTCTGAAAACAAATAAATCTCTTAAAAGAATGCAAAATAACAGTATAAGGTGTTTTAAAAAGTAAGTATGGATTAATATAAATGGAAGGACAAGTTTTATCATCGCATGTAGTTATCTGGATCAAGAAAAAAAGAACGTATACATTTTCTATGAATGCAATTTAAAATGAACAATGTGTGAAGTCAAAATGCAGACTTAACGAAATTACATCCATATGATAGTCTATACTCCCTATTTGATATCTGCCTAATTCTGAAAGCTAACTGATCTAACTTAAACCAAAACACATTCATCTGCAAATCTACCAGGATTTTGTAACGTATATTTTGCAATATATTTATAGCTAAGCAAGAAACCAAACGACTATGAAATCAGTCTACCATCCGCCCCCTGGACTTTGTACAGGCATCATTAATTATTATATGTATGTAATGTGTGTGTGTATATATATATATATATATACACACAAGCATATATATATATATATATATATATATATATATATATATATATATATATATATATATATATATATATATTCGCAACACGGTACGAGTAACATGCTGGTTCAACTCTGACATGCAGCAGCGAAGTAATTCGGGCAGCATCGCCCTTACGGTGCAAATATATGCAACTTGGACAATACCTACCTTAGAAAACCCTTGAGATTCATGGCGATAAGAATGCGAGTTCTCGCGCAAGAGCTAAATCTTTCGTTCATTCGAGTTTTTCTTGTATCTAACTCCTGTTGTTTTGATTTACGCTTTGGCTAAACAATGGAGAAGTCCGAATTAATAGGATGGCTCAGCCCAATTCGAGCGCACAAGTTTAAATAAACAAACTTATTTATAAAGTAGTGATTGATTTATCCCTACATACGTTTTGAAGTTGTCACCTTCTCGCCTCATGTAGTTTGGCTTCGACTTCGATAAGAATTTTAAATAGAAAATGGCAATTAAGTAGACAAATATTATTTTTAGTATTATTTTGTCTTTTCTGTTTTCTTTGGAAGTTAGGTTTTTTGTAGAAAAGGTATTTTATTTTATACTTTTTCTTATTACTCTTCATATTCATTGTTTATTTAAATTTAAATAAATGGGTTAGCTATTCGTTAAAAAGTTTTATTTAATTTTTCCATTTTTGGGATTTACAATATCGAATATTAGCGAAAGTGTTAGAAAATTATAACGAATTGAACAATCTCTCATTAATTGCCTCATTAATCAAAATAAGCATTTGCTATGTTCAATAAATATGAATATATTTATATATATATATCTACATAAATAGCTTCAATATTTAATACATATATATATATATATATATATATATATATATATATATATATATATAAATAAATAAAAAGCTTCATGATTTTTTATGTACCTGTACATAATAATCTAATTTGTAACTTTCTTGCTTACGTCCTTACTGTGAAGGAGTTTCTGTCACCAAAATCAGTCCCTGGCCGCTATTTATAACCAAGGTTGGTTAATCTACTCCTCACAATTGAAGAATTCTGTCTTCATCTTTCTTTACCCTGGACCTGGCCACCTCTCTTACTAAAGTATTTATAAAGAGAGGAGAGTGATGACTTATGGAAGTGAATTCAAACATGTTCAAATTATCCAAAAATATATTAATTTCTTATCTTATCCGTCGAGGAGTTACTCATCATATCTTTAGAATTTATCATCACTTCTTATCCAATTTGCATGAAACCACCTGGGTAGTATATCCCACTATTTAAAAGAAATTCAAAATTGACCTGCTCAGTAACAAGTTATAAGAGAACTTTTATAAATAAAAAGGTATATATGAGTAGAATAGTGGACATCCTCTTGTTTTTTGTGAAGTCGGTGAAAAAATGTCCAATGATAGACCCATTTGCTCGTTATAGAGAAGTTAGAATTAAACGACCAGAAATATTAGAAAAAGCGATAGACAATATATTAAAGACGATAAGATATAAATTTTTCATAATCTTTGGCATACCACAGCTAAAAAAATGCCAAATTACACGGATCTTAAGAAAGAAATATACCAAATGTGGAATTTAAAACAAGTTATAATACCCATAGTCATTTCTACTGTAGACACATCCTTCAAACACTCCATGCCAACATTAAAAAACTTAGATCTACCGCCTCATAACCACAATTTAACTTAAAAAGCATCTATTCTTGATATTATCAGGATCGTTCGTAAATTTATTTCAGTAAATGAAAGCTAGTTAAGACAGTCATGGTATATAGATATAAATGGGCATAGAACATGCTTGTGTATCCCATCTTTACTCAAATACAAAACCTTATGCCGACTCACAAAACAAATACACCTATATAGTAATATTTACTTACTTCATAACCACGATCATTTGTATAGATACCTGCGGTGCTGAAATAACCATAAGCTAATATTGGAGAGATTAAAATTACGAAAAAATCATAATTATAATATTAACTAACGGGACATTCTTTAAGACTCATAACAGACACAAATTAACACATTGATTGACCGAAATTGTTAGAACAATTTGAACAGAAAAGTAAGTTTTTCAAGGTCAAAAAACAGTTGGTAAAACTAAATTGTACTGAACATTTTTTTTTTTAAAATGGACGGAAATATACAGCGGTAAAACGTCCCAAAATTTGTTGATATGTCGATGCGCATGACCGAGAGACAAGAGAAATCAAATTGGGTTTGAAAGGAATTCTTTATACGGACAAAACGACATATAGAGACACGCGGCCGTATATTGACGTGAACACTAACCATCCGGATTACGATCAATATTATGATTTTCAGGGCAAATGTGAAGAGTTCATCACGCCGTAAATGGAGCAAAGAATATCCGAACTGGGAGCAACTTGCAATACTGCCTTGAATAATGTGAGTGCAAAGAGGCAGGTAAACGCTGTAGGATAATCGTGCACGCTCTAGGCAGATGAAATAAATTATGACATATCCATTCTTATAGAAGCCAGGAGTGTAAAGCGCTATTAAAACTTAAAATCGATTGATTGAGTCACAACATAATGATTTAACCAAATTTTATTTAAACCAATTAATGATAAAAAGCAATTCCCGTCGGAGTTGACTGGATTTACATCTGACATTATGAAAACTGAAAGATATAAACAGATGTTCATTTTGTGGTACAAAACCCACCATGCTTTTTCAAGAGGGGTAAGATACACTACATTCGTTTCAAGAATATCACGATATAAAAGTTAATTAAAATGATCACCCAATTCGAAATATAAAAACATATCTGAGATTTAAAAAATAGTGACACTGAAATTGAATCGCTCCAATCGAAACTATAATTAAAATATTTTTCAATGGAAGCAAGATTTATATTTGCCATCAGATATAGGAAATATAAAAAATGGATCTACCTCTCTAACTCTATCTTAACAAAAATAACGACCCTAAAAATATTAATTGAACTTGTTTAAAAAGATTTAAGGCAAAAATTAAAACTTAAAGCTTCCGATTGTCTTCAGATCGATATGGACGAAACTGACAACGAGAAAATTTCACGGAGACATGATATTTGAAATTAAAAAGAATACTTAATAATCTTATTAAGAATACTTAATAACCTAACACGATCTAAACACATCTAGGCACCACTTTAATCTGCTTTAGGTCTACAAGATGACACGTGTCTTGTGTATCTCGGCAATATAATAATAAACCCGACGTCTCTGCAGAAACATAATACGAAACATAAACTCTTATTATATTGACTATCCCATTAAGTTTTACGCAGCATCATTTTCACCATAATTTCAAAATGCAGTCAGAGAAAACAAAATTCCTTTGTCACCTCCTCTCTTGGGTACATGCTAACTCATCAAAGTTTAGGCCATAATCAGGATGGAATAAGAATGTTGATTGATTTTTGCATAATACGTTCAGCTATAGGCCACCACATAATTTACTATTAGGACACAGGCATTCCTGACCTCTATTAGCAACAATTCAAGATTTATTCAAGACTACGTACTTAAACATAAAGCCCTATCGAAACATATATCATAATTAATATTCCTTTAGGTGGGAAAATATATGGAATAAATAATTACGAAACGCAATAAAAATACAAAATAATTGACTTAAAAGTTAGAAAGTTAGTCCGTAAATAAGTAATTACATCAGCGAAAAGAAGGAGATAATTCAGTATTGAAAGGTCTATATAATATAAACTTATATTATAGTAGCAATGATAAGTAAGCACACAAAGGCAAAATTTATAAGAGTTAATAAAAAACTCTTACTCCGACAACCAATTGATACAAGTACAGCACGTGCGGAACTGACTTAATTCTCGCAATAGCCATAGTTATAAATAAACCGCTGAAGTTATCCTCTTCAAATAAGCAAGAGCTTTTTAAGAGACAGGTACATGGAATATTATATGTACGTTTAATACTACTTATGGAACATACTCACAAATATATACGCCGTTTATCGTTACCGCTAACAGAGAAACATTTGAAGACGATACGAAAAATATACAAAAAACGGCAACTCTAATCCATACTTGGAAATACATTTGTTAGCTTTGAAAAAACTAAGGTAGAGGAGAAGACTAGTAAATGGATTAGGCTATATATTATAAGGGCAATAACAGGAAATGTCTATATAGAGGACGCACGTACTTCGAAACATGATAATACACTTACAAAAACAAACTAATTAGATATGTCTTCAATAAAATAAAGGATTGGAATTGCTACGGATGTAACAAAATAACTCGACACAAATAAGTGTAGAGTTAATATTCTGAAAAAATAGATGCATTTTTTATTTGTTTGTATACAAATATACAAAAACTTGCTAATTATATTTGTCGCAATATCAATGTTATAATAAAACGCAGTTACGTTCGCACAAATAAATATCTTAAACCCGAGCATAAATACGCTGAAAAATTTAGTCCAAGAAATTAAAAGTATTCAACAAACTCATACCGTTAAACTAATATATGAACTGATTATAGACAAAACAATGAACAAAGCTTTATATATTAAAACCTGTAGATTGCAGAAGTATGAACAAAGCTTTATGTATTAAAACTTGTAGATTCTATCCTACCGTAGTTGTCATTCATAAAATCCTGAAAGTTAATCTCATCGAATTCTTGTCATCCATTACAAACCTTATCCATACCTGAAAAACAAAGCCTGACTGTATTGCCCAAATGAAAACACCTCCTTCTTGGATAGACTGAGTTTACGTACGAAGAAAATTCTTACAGGGAAATTACCAAGGGCTCCAATTATATCAAAATACGGAAATTGAAATGTTCTGATCATATCGAATGATTTTGTCATTCCATGGATTTAATTTACTTTCAACAAAAAATATAATTTGAATTACCTTGGTGTTCTGATTTTAGAACTCGATTAACGATCATTCTAATTTTGGTCACTCCACGTTGAACCATTTCACATAGAAAACACACGATGACAATGGAGAAGACACGAAAAGCAAAAAGGCATACAATTGAAGTGATTTCCAGCACCAATTCGAACGTTTCCTGGAGAAAAATATTACATTAAAATATTAAATTACATAAATTGCAATAATTGTCACTTATATTTACTGCGATTAAATTCAGATAAATTAAGATTTTATTGAAAAATGTTCGTCTTCGAAAAACCCGTCTTCTGAATGTAAGCCGCTACGCGGGCTACCATGTGTGAATAGAAGCTTATATTTCTATAATGTGTAGAGAAAATTTGAAATTAGGGAATGATTTTTTATTTAAAATGATTTATCTGAAAACACATAGATTACATTTATTTTCATGCACACCTTTATGGAATAAAAAAAATTGGAATGTAATAAAAAACTAAATTTTTAAACTATTTAATTATAAAAATGCATTCGAATATATGTGTTATTTACGGAATATTTTTACATTTCATTTAAAATAGACTCACCTTATCCAACATGTATATCAGCAAGTACTCCATGGATATCAATAAGTACAAAAACGTCGTAAACATAAATAGTAGAAGCTGAAATTGAAAGTGACAATATACGTCTATTGAAATAGTCCGGGTTAATTGCACTTAATAACATAAACATATTTGTAATTACCTGAAAACCAAATATAGAATTCATCAGTTCGCAAGCTTGCATCAGCTTGCAGCACACATTGTAAATGTCAATCGTTTTAATTTCGTGAGCATTTTTAAACTTTTAGCTTCTTAATATTGAGTTTTGATATGTCTTGGAGAACGTTTTGTGTGACTATTACATTGGATGACTTTCCAGCCTCATTAAAACTCTTTAACTCACGATACACTAGCGAATACCTTACTTTTATTGCACTAACAATTTGAATTTAGGTAAATATTTCAGTCATAATCAGTTGTTCAGTTATCGTGAAATAAATGGAAACCAAAATGTTATACTCTGTGGAATAAATATAAATATCAGTTAAAAGTGCACTCGTGATAATAGATGTTATTAAAGTAAACCAAAGTAACGTCATGTTTTTCATTCGTTTGTAAATTTCCGGTTTTCGGTAAGTGTTTAATAGGAAATCGATTTGATTTATTGTCGTGCATAGTTTATTAAATTGTTGTTCGTTAAGGAAACTGACAAATAATATAAGGAGAAGCCAAATTATTACTAAATAATAAGTCACTAGTGAAACTGATAATAAATTATTATTGAAATGAACTGCAAAAGTGTTGATTGTGAAACATATTAAAATTAAAAGCAGAGCGTAACATTTGTAAATGATGTCATATCTAAAGAGTGGCATTAAATATTGCCTTTTTACGCCAAAGATGGCCTGTGAAATGGAAAATGTTCGTAAGCAATTTTTGAACGATACATCGTCGTTGTTTCTATTCATTTTCAAACCGCAAACAAAAAGAGCCTCCGATAATAAGTGAAAGAAAATTCGAACTAACCGTTTTAATAAAACTAATTGACTTAATGTTTGGTAATTACGGTAATAGGCTATTCAAAGGTAAGTACATATGAAATTAATAAACTGAAAGCAAAAACATGATGTTAGCGTGTGCTATATTATTGCTTTAGCATGCAAAGTGTTTACATGCTAAAGCAATAATATTATGCTTATTTTATATTTTTATTTTAGATTATGCGGTGATACAAAAATGTATGGCAAATAGTTTTCGAGCCGATAGGTAATTCATCATCTCTTCACCCAACTAAACATCGTGGTATCACCTGGGTTGGCTTGAACCGGATAGTTTATTTGCTATATAAGTCATAAGACGTAGTATTTGAATACCACGAAGAACATGTTTTCAAAGGTTTTTACATAACAGTTTCATAAATCGACGTTTGAATATGGGCAAGAAATTCTAAAAATATTTGCATTTGAATTTCTTTTAATGTTTTAATTTAATACTAAATTCAAAACATGATCGAAAGATATCAATCGACATCCCGATGGTGCAAAACGGTAACGCAAAGGATCCAAACTTTGAAAATACCTTTAGCTAGCGAGAGTTGCTAATAATTTCCTATAATATAATAACAATAGAACAAATCACAAAAAACAAGAGGCTACAGTGTTCAGAAGATTTGATTCATTCTGGCAATTTAATAGAGAATATAAACTAGTATATGAGATTAATTATGTCATTAATAAAAATTCAAACAACTGAACATTCTGCTTTCATATCGAATATTGCCATCAATTTTCATAATCGAGGTTACATGTCGTATATACATATACAGATAGAAATGATACCGGTTTTTCCTAATTTCCTTAAAGTTTCACCAAGTGGCCTTGAAATGGTATACACACTGTACACCATTTTTCCCACTGTAATGCCCTTAATATAACTTTAGTATAAAGAACTCACAACTGCCAAAACTACGATTATTCGTATATATAACCATCTGAGGCAGTGCGCATTAAATACAAGTGATCCATCCTTCATAAATTAAATTTTAAACTTACAAATAATAAATAAACTTCAATATCGTTATAAAAGACCTATCCTTTGGCACCCTACTCGATTGGAAGTGCGAAAAAAATTAGCCCCCGCTTTACATATGCGGAGGGGGGTATATCATATACGCTAGTAGGAGATAAAAAATATTTTCGTATGAGATATATTTTCTTTTAAAATTGTAATTAACCCAAATCTCCGTATAAATAACATGCTTGCCAATGTCATGACGTAGATTTAAATCTATAGACACTTTAAGTTATGACAGACAGACAGACTTGTCGAAACTGTAAGGGATACTATCCTAAACATAGATATTGTCTAAATAGTGTGAATTTGCACAATTGCAATAACATTTTTACAAAATGAGCATAAATGTAATGGTCAGTCCATCTGTCACCAAGTACACGTTTAATAAAGTAACAACTTTATAAAACAGTTTAATAATTAAGAAAGAAGTATTTTTATTCAAATAACGTCATTATATCAAATGAAGCATACATTTAAAAATATATAATTTGATAGTATAAAAAAATCAGTATGTCACCCTATGACCGAAAGTATTACTCAAGAAAAATCTAAAAAATTCACGAATGTTGAATATGAAGTGTAAATTTAGGAAAAATAATGAGGTCTGCATTACTTTCGCCTTTTTAACGACAGAAAATGCATTTGTTGCGGTGCGATACCTTAGATAGAACGGTAGAACTCGCACTGCGAGGGCTCTATACACATTGAATTACGTGTAAAATAAATATTTTAGGGTGCATAATATTTCTATTAAAAAATATTCATAAAAATTAATTCTTCACAATATAAATATATCACCTACCATATATTTCACAGCATAAAACACGGTATATATTGAAATATTATTTTATACCATTTAAATTTATGAATGTGTTGCCTAATACATCTTTCACAGACATAATATGTGTTTATTTTACAATACAAGGTTATTTTTGCTATCGGCTTAAATCACTTATAAGGAGTCTCTGTGAACTTTTTGTGTACCTAACTACATGTTATAAGTTAGTCTATTACTTGTAAATTAGTGTGCACTAATATGAATACTAATTAACTATTCAAATATTGCGATTTAGCTGGCAAGGGGTGGAACAAGTAACTTCGAAATGAACACTTTAAAGCTTAATACTCTGTAAAGGGATCCCTGTATCGAAAAAGTGTTCATGAAGCCCCTCCCCCCTTAATATTTTTGAAAAAAATATTCAATGATGTGCTGCTAAACGGGGTATGCGAAAAAATCACCCGCCCATTCTACATCTGGTAAAGGTAACCTAATAAGTTTTTTTGAATAAATTTATTTCATAACTTTGTAGGCGTTATAAATATGTACAACGTGATGTTAACGTGGGGTTATAAATATGTAGAACGTGGCGTTATAAATATGTACAACGTGTAAATGTCAACATTATTACACTAATGGTCTGCAAGTAAAACGGCTGAGACTTACAGAAGGGCATGACGAAACTATAATGTTTCCTAGTTTATCTGCGAAACCACTACTAATATTAAGAATATTTTATTTGGTCCAATTCGGAGATGTTGAGAAATTAGTCTTATAGAATTAGTAGGAGTCCACATCATGGAGAACTGAATCCAAAATTAAGGTACAAACGTCGGGGAACAGATGTTAACAAGTTAACAATTATGTTATCGAATAAAACCTTAGAAGGTTACAAAAATATTTCTATACTATCTGACGGGAAGAGTTAGACAAAGTTGAACATTTTCTAAACAGACTTTGGGGCTATAGGCTATATGTCTAAAATATTCATTTGGGTATTTTAGGGGGGGGGGCAAGCTAATTACTGGAAACAAAAGTTTTCTAAACAGACTTTGGGGCTATAGGCTATATGTCTAAAATATTCATTTGGGTATTTTAGGGGGGGGGGGGCAAGCTAATTACTGGAAACAAAAGTTTTTAACATATAGAGTACGGGATATTTTTAAAGGGCTTGTTTTGGGAAGTACAAAAATGTATTTTTATAATTTTAAATTATTTTAAATACGTTAAATATTAAATATTTTAACCGCTATAGGTTTTTTTCTTGTAATTTGCTAGACAGCCAATTACAAGAAAACTTATAGCGGTTATAATATTCAATATATATAATATATTTGTACATGTATATACACATGTATATACATATATATACGTGTATATATATATATATATATATATATACATATATATATATGTATATACATATATATATATATATATGTATATATATATATATGTATATACATATATATATATATACATATATATATATATATATATATATATATATATATATGTATGTGTGAATATGTGTATGTAGGGTTAAATCATTTGATACAATCAATCATTTGATACATCGTCCCGGATCTTTGAAATGGTATATATACTACAATGTCGATCAGTAGCTTTGATAAATTAGTGTAAGCTCTGGGCTACTATCTATTATGTGAAGTTACTTAATTTTGTAAGGCAATGCCACCAGAAGAGAAGCCTCTTGTTACATTGACGTGAGAAATTAATTTTAATTTTCCTGATAACGTTTATTTCAAATGTACCCATTATACAAGTTAAATTTAAAATGAACGAATGTTAATAATCTAAGGATATTTTTAAGTATAATTTTAAGCACATTCCACGTCATATTCTTCGGCATAGCCCAAGCCTTCGGTAAACCGATCCTTTATGAGAAATAATTGGTAGTCTTACTGGTTGGTATTAAAATTTTTTGCCTGATAAAGTGCAAATATTTATATGGTAGTTGCTGTACTGGTGGGGTAAGTGCCTGGGAAAATGCAGAAAATGCAGGTGGAAGCTGTGGAGTAGAAGTTGTTGAAAGCGGTGCATGTGAAAATGGATTTAGTCAAGGCAATGGAGATGAAGTTAAAGGAGGCTATTGGTATGAAGAGGATGATTAGATAGAATACGTTGTATCCATAGATGGGGATTGTAAAGGAACTATATGCGAATATTGAAATATTCTTTGTGGTTGGGTATTCTTTAGTGTAAATATGTATAATATATACACACGCACACACACACACTCACACACACACACACTCACACACTTATATATATATATATATATATATATATATATATATATATATATATATATATATATATATATATATATATATATATGTATGGTATATATATATATATACAGTTATATATGTCCAGTGGCAGATTTCAAAGTTTGAACGTTTCTTTGATATTGATAGTTTCTGAACGCAACACATAAGAGGGTCGCGGGGGGCGTCGTTAGAAGCGCAAGCGGTGCGGATGATTTAGTAGCCATGGAACAGTGGAGTGGAGAGCACCGCGCTTTTGCCGTCGAGACGTACATTTCGAGTGGATTTTCGCTGTCTGTAGCACGCCGTCGATTTAATAATCGTTACAGTATTCGTCGATTACGTGATGGACCATCGATCAACCTCATTCAGTCGTGGGTAGCAAGGTTCAGAGCTACAGGATCAACATTAAATAGGTCCAGGCCAGGACCTACACCATTGGTAGCCACGGATGAAAATGTCGAGCGTGTTATGGTTTCTGTCGTTGAAAATCTCCGTTTATCACTGCGTACACGTTCATCGATATTGGGAATTCCGAAATCTACTTTACAGGTAATAATGCAAGAAAAGCTCTAGTTCCATCCATATAAAATTCAAATTGTTCAAGATTTACACGATTCTGACTTTGAATTAAGAAAAACTTACGCGGAGGTGATGTTGTTGAGATTTCGTACTCCTACCCGGATGGGCAACATATTCTTTAGTGACGAAGCTCACTTTCACATTGAAGGATATGTGAATAATCAGAACTTTCGTTACTGGGATGTCCACAATCCAAGACAAATGCATCAAGAGCCTTTACATAAGCCTAAAGTAACAGTCTGGTGTGCCATGTCTGCATCTGCAATCATAGGGCCTTATTTCTTTGAAAATCTACGTGGCCAAACTGTAACTGTGAATTCGGAGAGATATGCCCAGATGTTAAATGACTTTTTCAGAGTAAAACTACAGAATAGTCCATCCTTCCAAAACACATGGTTCCAGCAGAACGGGGCCACAGCTCACACTGCTAATGTGTCCATGAATGCAGTGCGGCAGTTATTGCCAGAAAAAAACATATCCCGAAACGGTACCGTACCGTGGCCACCTAGGTCACCCGATTTAAGCCCATGTGACTTTTTCTTATGGGGACACTTAAAATCCGTTGTTTACAAAACAAATCTGAGCACTGTGACACAACTTAAAGAAAATATTCAAGCCGAAGTCAGTAGGATACCCCAGTGGCTCTGCAAACGCGTTTTTGAAAACATGCGTGCTAGACTCGAAGAGTGTGTCAGACTCGACGGCCGACATTTGGAAAACGTGGTTTTTAAAAAACTAAATCTGCATCTGTTGTTATAAAGTTAAAATAAATCTACTTTGTATTAGAGGTGTAGTTTTTTTTTTACAATTTTTCAAACATTGAAATCTGCCACTGGACACCTGTATATATATATATATATATATACATATACATATATATATATATATATACATATACATATATATATATATATATATATATATATATATATATATATATATATATATATATATATATATATATATGTATATATATATACATACGTACTTTTGAAAAGTTATATTTTTAACACAATAAACGTTATATAAATTAATTCAATGATCATTGATAATACGGGATCGATATCCTAAATGGGTAGAATGTCTTTTGAGCCCTACCTAGCAACACGTCTTGCACTATCCGTTGACCAACATCAGGTGTACAGCAAGCCATAGAGGATGCATTTATCAAGAAAAGATGGACTTGTATAAACCATTAACATATGGACTTGTATGAACGATTTAATAAACTTTTTAAGCTTTACTGTTTACCAGCTTAGCTACGAATTATCCGTTCGATACAGTGTTCTTCAAAGGAAACATTTTTCTGGACAGCACGCAGTAGCCAAAATTCGAATTCAACTGGAAAATGTGATAAATATGTAGAAAATTGATTCAGTAATTCATATTATACTTAGAAATAATGAACCCACAGAGTAAAAACAACAAGAGCTTGTACATTGGAAAAGAGTGTTCCATTCATACATTAAAACTGGCTATAAATAATTCGTTGAAAGACCATGAAAACGTCAGTGAGGCTTGACATGGGCAAAAAGAGTTGTTATTTATATCAGCCACTAAACTCAGACTCAAGAAAATTGATTCAAATTCAGAATGAGTTCAATTTTCTAAAACATAAATTTATTCGGGATTTCAATACTAGATGGAAAAGTTTTCATGTCATTTTACAGTGATTAAAAGAATGAAAAAGACCCTTGTCAATATATACTTCCGAAAACTGTGGCACAACCAATCTCCATAACTTAACTAAGCATCTACAGATAATTCAGTGGTATAGTTTAGTGAAAGGGATTGTAAACTTATTCCAACCCTTTGAAGAGATAAGAAAGATTAAGTTATGCTGAATGTTATCACTCTTTTAAAGTATTACATACACAGCAGATTTGCCCTGATATAGCTAAAAAGTGACATATTTCGAGACAGAACTAGACACCGATTTAAAAGCATAGATGACAAATACTATGCACTGGCAACATTATTAGACCAACGATGTCGATTGAATTTTTCTATCCAGAAAAATTTGAGATAAAAAAATATAATTTTTGGGAGAACAGATCAAAATTAACTAGGTGTTGAAAAGCTGTAGCAGTGATAATGAGGGGGACAGACCATTATTTCTAATTCTAACATTACGAATTTACATGTAATTTCTGTGACGTTTTGGACTCGCTACGTAGAGATGATTTCCTTTAAACAGGAAGCAGGATTCGAAGAAATTCCTTAAAGCCTAATTCCAATAGAATTAGAAATAAATTTAAACGAAAAATAATGATAACGCTATCTTAGTCTATTTGTATGGTAGACCAAACAAAAGAAATGTATGTACATATGACCAGTTCAGCTAACAATTTTTTTTATCCTTTTCTTATGTTTCTCTGTACAGCAATGCAGGGAACGTTTGTCAAGATAAACGTAACAGACTTTTTCCATAGAATGCAGAGTCTAGTTTTCCTTCATCGCAATTTATCTCGCATAAATTTTAAATATTAAATGTTTTGTATCTTGTACATTTTTTTGTGGTTTAAAATTAAAATTATCTTTGATTATTTTGCTATACTATATGCTACTAATTATTTTAAAATAATGTTGATCTTATGTTTGTGGTGCGCTTCTTTTTAATTTCAAGTTTTATATTTTGTTCTCATTGAAGTTATTTTAAATTTCATTTTATCAGGTGCCTCTGCCAGTAATAGCCAATGTTTGTGTTTTATTTTACGTTGTACGTGTGTTTTATTGAGTTTTACGTCCATACTTAGCTCATTAATCACGTTAAGTACTCGCTACATTAAGACTTTATTGCAAGTAGTAAATAATTAAAAATGTAGTTTTTTTTTGTTCGGTAATAATTCGGCAATTTAACCGAATATTCGGCAGAATACGAACACAGAGAAAAACACCGAACATGCTAAATACCGAATATCAGTTTAAATGAAACATCATGTAACCTAAATTTTTATTTGTTTCCAAATGTATTTGAATTCTTGTAGTTCTAGTTGTACTGTTGTGTTATCTGGTTGATTCATAGTAATTTTCAATTAAATACGGTGCTCGATCCGACTTTTTGCACGTTCTGCATAACTTTTGAATGGATATATTTATTCGCATACAAGGTTTATGTTTAATGCAAGGATTTGTGTTTATTACCTTGGAAATGCACATTTAAGATAGGATGGAAAAAACATTTTAAGCGCACTTTTAATTTTAAAAAGGCATATTCTCAAAATACATTTGGATGTACGTCCAAATATAGATGTGTCATTAACAAAAGTTTTAAATTCAAGTAAAAAAATCTTACTTCACCCGATCCCTCTCTTCGTGCTGTCGTCAATTTCACCTCAAAACTAAATATAATTCTTTTAATTCTTCATGACGTTTTTAACAAGAGTAGGTGCGAGGAAAGCGACAGATAGCGGAGGAAAGATTTACAATGTAATTGAAAACATAATTACATTACCTTTTCATGAAGTTGGATAAACGATGTGACGACTCTTTTAATATTCATGGAATATTGTACTTATAATTCATTTATACGAGAGACTTCAAAATTATCGGTGGCGACTCTTATTTCTACGGAAAAGAAACTTGTGAGGCTTTTGAAGTAGAGCATTAAAAATTATTTTGTTGCCACAATGTAATTTCTGAAGTCCTGATATAAAAATTTTATTTTGAATCGACTTGATATTTAATGTTTAATTATCCTCTTTATATTCATTATGTACTTGCGCTTTGTATTTATTCGCTTTATTGAGAGCAATGTAAAACAGGTTCCTTTCTTTCTAAATAACAAGATTTTAATGCAGTACTAAAGATTGGAATCTATTAAAAGCTTGCTTCCAAAACGTGTATTGCATTGTAACAAGAAAAATCAAGTAAAAGAAAATATGAAGGTAGTTATGATTTGAAAACGTTTTGGAAATAATTCTTCTGGCTAGGTAAATAGATATTTTTTTCTAAATATCTGCTAACTTAAGTTAATTTGTTTAATTGTATCATCGCATTAATATACACGATAATATGATTCGGTAAGCCGAAAAGTGAATAAACAAGAAGTTCGAATATCTTGATTATCATAAAGGGGCCCCATTTTCTTTGATTCTAATAAACATTCCTTTAACTACAATTTCCTTCGAAATGCGCAGCCTCAATAAAATTAATGTTTCTTCACCAAATGTGCTGTGATCGAAACATCGACATTATTGTTTATATACGAATATTGGCTTCACAAATGCTCTCGGAAATTTATGAAAGCACAAACTTTTAAATTTATGATTAACATTATCGTCAAACTGGGTCTAAGAAAGTTTGTAGCTGTAAACCGTAAAACTTCATTGTTTTTCAGTTTACCACCAAGTCACGACTTTGGAATCGTTCTGTGTAATTCCAATATTTAAGGAAGAATAAAAGCACGATAAAGCGCCAAACGGAAATATTATTGGAATACGAGATTGGAATATATTACAAGCTTGCTCTAAAACTGAATAACAGGCGTATAGTTACTAAATATAATTTTGAAAAAAAGTTCAAAATACTGTTAGGTAGGTAACTAATATACCCTACTTTTCAATTTAAAACCAAACATAATATTTTTAGTTCTTATGAGAGCCTCTTATGTAACTGTTTTAGCGTTACACTTATTTAAATGTTTTAGCTAAAGCAAACTTTTCTCTGGAACTGCTTTAATAAGTTTTTTTAATATTTTCCTTTTATTTTATTTAGAAGGTGACCCGTATCTTTATGGGACGAATCAACTGTTTTTCCTCGAATCATTTAAATTGAAGCTAGACTGTATCATAGGAGAGCAATACTTCACTAATTGTTAGCTTATTCGTCTTTTTTCGCTTGCCTTTCATTCTTAATGGAACTCACAAAATGGGAGTATTCTAAATTCTCTTCGTGACATTTTCATATTTCACATACTTTTTACTCGTCCAGAAGTTTCTGTGACATCCAGAAATCGTTGGAGAAAGGTGAAGCATTTATTAGTTACTAATATATTAGCTACCAAAATATTAGCCACCAAAAATGTGTGTTTGAAAGAGAGTTCAACATGTCTGACAAAATCTGAAATTATATGAGATAAGGTAAAGATTATACAAAAACAATAGCGTTTTATTAACTTATTTGTTGCCACAAGAAAACCAATAGACGGCAGTTGCATCTTATTCATTCAATATTGTTTTTATAATAATAATTTTATTTAAGCCGTGTGAGTCCCTCAAGTAAAGAAACCTTGGTGAGCAAAAAAACTTTTCGGTTTTTTGCTATTACGATTACCTAAAATTTCACTTTCCTTAGATAAATTTACGAATAAAACATTTCTACATATATGCTTATACATCTAAATTTAAATTGTATTACTTAACAGTAGATTAAAATTATTTAATGAATTGAATTTGGTGTTGAGTCGAGTGCAAAAAAACAAGTAATTTAATGAGTATTTAACGAATAATTGATTGAGTACATTTCATGAATTTTGTTATCATCATATATCGACGTCAAATATCGTTTTCATTTCTCCACTTGCAGGTATAGGCAATTATAGAGTACAGGGATATTCATGCGGATAAGATATAATACAAGAAATCGTAAAATGACCGTTTGCATTGATATGACTTAAAAAAAAATAATGTTGACTGGCATATCAATCATAGAAATTGTTTTAATATAAATTTTATTGCGTGTTTTTAAATAGTTTGCCATAAATATACATTAAAAGTTCATTTTTAGAAAAGAAATAAACTTATATTACGAATAAGTAATAATATTTTAAATATTTCGTTACTAAAGTTGTGATTACAATTGTACTTGTTTATTTAAAAAACTAATTGTTTATAATGTAAAAAACAGATTTCCAAACAAATTGCAGCACTCACTAAATGGAAAATACAGATTTCAAGAAATGTAATAGAGGGAAATTGCATGTCAAATCAGGTGATATAACATGACGATGATGTCGTATTGCTAAATATCTTATGAAAAGAAGAGATAAAGTTTAAACTGCAAATGAAGTGGCTCGTAAAGCACCTAGGAAAGAAACGTTGAGCAATGTTCAAAAAAAATAAAATCATTTGAAACGAATGATAATATTATTGGGAAAAAACTATGATAATATTATACTATGTTATATTAACAAGTGTGCTTTTTAAACAATTTATTCAAAATATATATTAAACAAAGGGAGAATTAGAATAAGTCTCTACACCATGTTTCCCAAGAAGTATGTCGAGTGATATACTAGGACGCGCTGGAAATTGCGGAAGATCTTGTGAAAGGATAGGCAATCATTTCTTTCCTGCATATTCTCTAGAAATTTGTTTATGATTTCAATTCCCTGATGAATGCTGCAATTTAGTAAACAAAAAATGCTACTTCCAAATCGTAACCAAATTCACACGCGAGTATTTTAATCAAATGGCCATAGAACTTTAACACCACAGCCGCTGTGGAATATACATATAAACTTTTCGAAATTACGAAATGTAACACCAACAAAGACGTCTAACATCTGACGTTCTACGTCAGATGTTAGAAGTCTTTGTTGGTGTTACAATGACGTCTAACATCTGACCAATGACGTCTAAGATCCAATGACGTCTAACATCTGACGTTCTACGTCAAATGGTCCCTCAGTAAAATATTTGCCATGAACAGAGGGACAGACGAACGTTATTTCAGAAGTATTCTGTTTTGTCAATATTAGTACGAAATTTTAAAGAAATAGTAACGAAAATATGTAAAACAAATTTAATATGTCGTAATTAAAACGACCCCCATTTCTGTTTACGAAATAACACTAACCTATGCTAATTTATATATCTCTCTTCCACCCTAACATTAACATTACAGATTAGTAACGAGACTTATAATATTCATTTGTAAATGTCGATATGTTAATTGCAGGTATTTTAAAAATTATCATAATTTTAAATTCGTTAATAATTTCAAACACACTTGCTATATCATGAAGAACGGTTTTGTAGAGCGTTATTTTTAGTCACCTGCAATATTTTGTAGGATGACACGGAATTACTTATATTATCATATTATTTAAAAGAAATTAACAATTTTGTAAAAAAAAATTTATTGTCCGACCATCTGTTTAAACATTATATGAGCACCTGAATTACATAAACACATCGTTTATGATCAACTTAATTAGCGGACGCTGATAACGCCGCATGCAATCCCCACCCCTCTCGCTTCGCCCTTGCACTTTAATACGCTCTGCATCATGCTCGCCTCTCAGTTGGCGACCTTGACCTGTGTTCGTGTGTGCCTCTTTTTATTTCAATGCGGAAAAGCACATACGAAATGGCGACATGAAAAATATACTAATCGCATATTATAAAATGGTGCGTATCTACATTCTGTATAAACAAAGTTTATTTGAAGCACGAAGAATGAACCGTAATGAAACTTTACCGCATCTAGGCAGTCAAGGAATTAAAACAGAAAATGTATCTCTTGCACAAGCTCATTATTAAAAAAAATAATGAAGAAAAGGTACTAATTATGTACTAACGGAAAATGTGGTGTTCTCACTCTTGCACAAGCTCATTATTAAAAAAAATAATGAAGAAAAGGTACTAATTTAAGATTAAGAACATTTAACAGAATGGAACAATTGGAGTTCATTTTGTCCGAACTCGTATTAAAATTGTTGTTCAGTTGGACAAATTTTATACTTTTTGAACTCACTCAACACTCTACATGTAAATATCAAAAATATTTAAATTAGTTCAGATAAAATAAAAAAGTAATTTGGACATGACCTCTTATAAATTAAAACGATAAAAAAATAAATAAATCTTTTTAACCCAACCCCACATTATTATTAAATACTTGGGTTCCGTGCCTGAAAAGATTAAAAAAAAGTGAACTCCAACAAGATCGTCCAAGTGTCCATGCATCTGGTACAGATATTTTTCTCAGAAACCGTCTGTAGCGGAAACTTGAAATTTATGATTGATACAAAGCATATTAACCTCAATAGTTGAGAATTAAAAATAATTATATGGATAATTGTTGAGGAAACAAATAAATTATTCAAAAACATAAATTTCGTATATCGTCTGTATCATTTAAAAAAAGAATTAATTTTCAGGATTTATAGGGATTTAAAAACTATATTTTTATTTTTGTTGAATATATGTAGCTCTAAAAATATTGCTGAAAGTCTTGACAAAGAATACGTTTCCCCCTTTCTTCAAAATTGTAAAAGTCAAAATTATAAAAAAATAGCTATACGGAATTTTTACCCGTAAAATGAAGTGATGACTCTTAATCTTCATACGCTTGTGAAAAACATACTAAGCAATTTATTTACTTTTGTTTAAATTGAATAATAAAATAAATATTTGTAAACAGTTAAATAGAAATACTACGTACCCTTAAATGCCCATATATACCTCAGAGTCTACGGAACTCTTGCATTGAGTTTAGTTCTTACTTAACAAGCTTATTATAACACATTCAACGGAATAATCAATACTTGTCTAATTGGTTGAGCTCAGTTGTATCAACAAATTCCTAGGTCTTATTTTAAATGGAGAAGTAATCCACTTTGATATTCTATGCCCCTTGTGTACCCTCTCCCGAAATTTTAATTTATTATGTCCTTCAAATGATTGAGAGAAATTTGTTGATCTTTATATGGAGTCTATGGAAGAATTTAGTAACCGACCGACTATCAGGAAGCATACAAACTGCGAATGTGTTTTCTATAAATTCTATATATAAAAATTACGTGGAACTTTATCAGAGAGTTTGACTTAAAGGATTAAAACAAGACGATTAGTAAAAAACATCTACAATTATTACAATATTTGAGTTAAAAAAGATTCGGAATGAAAATACAAATATTCTCATTATTCAGCAACTTCTTCTCATAATCCCTTCAATGAAAGAGTTATGAAGAAAAATTGCTGTCTTACTATAAATATTCATTAATAATAAATGTAAACATAACATATTATCACAAGCCATATCTTCTAAGTGAATAACAGGCCACAAATAGACATAAATGTTCCGTATGTAAGAGGTGCAACACGATTAAAAAGAAATTAAATTACATAGAGAACACGATCGCGACATCCCAAAAAAAAATTAAATTCTACTTATTACGAACCACTTGTAATTTTTATTTTCGAATAAAATTTTAGAAATAATTAATGTCTACAAAAACAATGAAACTGTGTATAACAAAAAGAATAATAAAGGAAATTTCTTTTTTTTTGTTAAAATAGAAAGTAAAATTGGTTATGAAAACATAAATAAAATGGAGTAATATAATGCCGTAAACGAGAATAATGACAACGTGCGTTCATTTATATTAGAATCGATCACAAGCCAAACTTATTCAATACGTGACGCATTACGCACAAAATTTAATTTGATTTAGTAAATTGTGATTTATCAATTCCGTCTTCTATTCTCATCTTTTATATACATTTGCATCATTGCTAAGAAAATAGTGATTTTAACGAAATAACCATTGTAATACGCACCTAGAAATTATGTAAAAACGTGAACTTTAGAATCAAGGGTTTGATTATTATCAAGTGTTTTGTCGTACTTAAATATTAATATTTTACAAATGTATGCAATATAAAAATTATTCAAAAAGCAGTAGCTTAATTTTCGTAAGCGGCAAATGGAATATTATTATGGACAGAAATGTCAAAAATATACTGTAGATGAGATGTATTTTAGTGAATGGAAGAAAGTTATTGAAAGTGCTCAAAGAAATTATTATGTTAATTTAATTTAGGGTTATCTATTTTAAAAACTTTGACAATCATTTATCGTAGTCGTAGTAACCGTGACAACCGCCTGTATTCCATTAGAATCAATTGACATGGTCGCGTCATAGTTAATGAATATTTAATATTAAATGAAACGAAACGTAAAAATATCAACTAATAAACTATGTTGGGTCCTAATCGATATCCTTATCCACTATTTCATTGTCACATACGTCTACTGGTGTTCACCTACTAAGCGCGACGATATTGAAAAGAAAGCAAATATTTTTGAAAATTCAATTTCGGTCTTACTACGCAATTAACTTTAGGCATTAGTCCAATATAAATGATGGAAAATACGTGAAAACTAAACTTAAACAGATTTACAGCTTGGCGCTTCTCGTTTTCATGTATATATTTTACTACTCAAACGCGTATAAACTTGTATCTTTAATGTATACTAACACACCGGAGTTAGTATACATTAAAGATACAAGTTTTAGATTTCTTCTCACATTCGATATTTCGTGGCATAAGAATGCATTCTCTGAGTGGCTTAATACGTTCGATGAACTTTCATCTTGAACTTTCATCAACAATGATAGGAACCTTTTCATTGATATTCATTACAGTTTTACCGATTTTAGGATATCATATATTTTTATAGAAAACCAAATTTGATTATTTAGTTTTGATTAGACAAATTTCTATGATAGAAAATAGCCTCGAAATGTATACTTATAAACGTTCTCATTGAGATGTTAAAATCCATCAACGTATATCTAAAATGCACCGGACAACAATTATTGTTAAAAGAGGAATCGAGCATAGATATACCACCCGAAAACTTATCTAACAGAAATTTTTATTTCGACCTTGCAAATGATTCAGAATATATTTCTGTCTTACCAAACACGATAATAATTCTTTCAAATCTGTGTAAAAAATTGAACAAAATGTTTAACTTCCAGGTAATACGTGGTACTTTCCGAATTTCTCGCGTAAATTTGTTTATTAAATAGACTTTAAACATTCTAATTAATATTTATCTTCTGTTTTAATTTTTTTTTAATATTACTTACTACATCATTCTTTGTTGCTTATTTTGGTTTATCTTCCTATCTCCCGTAAACAAACTATTCAAATGCATATAGTGCATGTACTTTTATTATGTCAACACAAGTCTAACGTAAAAATTTCGTTCCATATATATATATATATATATATATATATATATATATATATATATATATATATATATATACATACACGGTTTATGCTTTCCTAAAGTCATCTTGTACTTGTCCTCATATGTGTCTACTTGTAAATATCTTAGCTGCTGTATGTCTTTATATGTACTAGTTTATACTTATCTGCCTGTTTACTTTATTACTTACTTGTTTATGTCAATACAAGTCAATCGAGTTGAAACTCGAAAAGTTTACTTCGCGTCAATGAAGAGTTCCTGTCACCAATTTGTACCCTGATATTCACAATTAAATGAAACTACGTGACATAGTATTATTTCTACTTTCTTTAATTTCTTTACAACGACCTAGGTTTCGTTGTATTACAACATCTTCAGGTGGGATATTAGCAAAGATTATCTTTGCTAATATCCCACCTAGGTCGTGGTAAAGAAAGTAGAAATAATACTACATCACGTAGTTTCATTTAATTGTGAATAATGAATTTCTACAAAATTAACGCCAAATATATTCAATACCCTGATAATTTTAAAGAATATTTATATGTCACATTTAGTCGTCTTAAAACTGTGAACACTTTATTATTATATTATCATTGGACTTATTCGATCACGGTACCTGTGTTGTTCACCTTTAGCTTTCATAGTCAAAATCTAATCTAATTTTCAGAGAGACAAACTGAAGGTATGCCGTTCCAATTAAACAAATAATCATATAAATTGGTAGATAAATTATGAGATATGATGTAACATACTTAAAAATACAGTCCGATTTAGAAGCTCTTCCTTTTTTCAAAATAGGAGATTCTGTTTTGAGTAACAACAAAAAGTATTATTACATTTCGGGGAAAAAACCAATCCATTACTTTCACGCGTTTTTAAAGGTATTTGAATACGTTGCTACATAGAGATAAATTGAAGAGATGCAAAATTATGCAAAAGAACAGACAGTATTTTGTAGATCAACCTTATGATGTTAATATTCCATCAACTTATGATGTGACTATTCATAAATTAATTTCTGTATTGTATCAGCATATATATCATTTTTGCACTAAAATTATAGTAAAATTAGAACTGCATTGATTTGCAGTAAAAAAATCAGAATTTCATGCGAGTAAATTTCATACGAGTAAATTTGCTTCGCTTACATGCCTTTTATAAAAAAAATATTTTATTTATAAAATAATATTTTAATTATATAAAATAATATTTTAATAATATTTAAATTAATTTTATTATTTATAAAATAATATATTAATTTCATACGATGTTAATTCATATCTCTTCTAGGAATTATTTTGAATAATATATTTTAATTTAATAATACGTTGAATGGATAATCTGGGTATCAAAACATACTTTTCATTAACGGCTAGATATATCCAATTGAAATATACGTATAATTCATGTATTTAATGCTAAGGTCTAGGTCACTATTACAATGCTAAGGTCTAGGTCTCTATTGGTTCGTAAACGATTGAAATGCCTATCTCAAAGCAATAAAAAGATACAACCTTTAAAATTTCACGTTGCGTGACACTATACCTAGGATCTTAAAAATTAATACAAAAGTCTTATAAAATAAAAAAGTAAGGAATTTGAAACACATAATTCATTTTAAACAAATTAACGACATTGATAATGGCATAGAATGCCCAATACAGTCGGGATTATACGACTCCATGAGTATATAAGGTGTATGGAAATTCAATCTTAAGATTATAAAGCAAATAATCTAAACATATATTGTAAGCACTCGAAAAAGATTATTTTCAAAATATCAGTAAATTTAGCATAAAAATATTTCAATGTATACATTTGTCTGCAAAAAGATTTAGTCATGAAATCCATATAATTGAGACACAACGAGTATATAAGATATGAGCAAACTGACAAATTTTGGAAATCCAACGCCATCCTCAAGTCGAAAAGGCGGCACACGGTGAAGACGCCCCAATCGCCCCTTTGGACGATTTCTTGAAGTGATTCTACTGCGTCGTTTAGTTCCGCATCTTGAAATCGACATACAAGTTATTAATGTGGAGAATATATTGCACGAGTACAATAAAAGCATATAAATACAATACGCGTGCAGGCATGGTATGAATTCAGGCCTTGTGTTCAATAAGCTAAGAATGTAATGCTTATGTCTAATAATTACACCCAGTTATATTGCCAACATTAAATTTTCCACTCGATTAAGGACATTTTAATATGTTAATAATTACAAATATATTAATTACACTAAAGTTCATATTTTGTTGCAACATTTTACAAATGAAAACCATAAAATTAAGTGGCGTTCAATTTTAAATTTTTATGCATCTAAAAAAGCTTGGTTTAGCGATAATCAAAATTAATATTGATAAATACCGACTTATGTATGCTTATGTAATCAAGAAAGCGTCCAGCGTAGCAAGCATAGTGTAATACCTCCAGAAGACGTATTGTCAAAATATTATTTGTGGTTACTAGAACGTGAAAAATTAATACAGTTTTTGTATTTGAAAATTGAAACAGCCTTGAGATTTATAAAACAATACAAATGTGAAGGAATTTTTGAACCTATTTTCCTCACGATGTATCTAAATTCTGCTTCTGTTTTAATATTTTCCATTAGCAAATCCTGCAAAAATCATTTTGTATTTTTTGTTTATTTCATATACACATTTATTTTATATTAATATTTTTCTTTTTTTTCATAACTGTTATTTTAATTAAACTTTATAAAAATATATACGAAAAATGGTAATTTTAATTTTTCTTATTTATAAATAAAAAAAATTGCGTAAATATTTTTGAAACATTTTGTAAAAGTAAATATTATGTTTAGTTGTCTAATTTTATTACTCTATAAGCAAAATGGGTTTAAAAAGGCCGCGTTATGGCACTTTTTAAAATTAAGTAAAGGGAGGCTCAACTTCAAGACGCAATGGCTTGTTGTACTTTATCCTGAAATCACGCTCGTAACTGAAAAAAAGTATTTTACAAACGCCTTTTGGGAGTCACTTCACTACGACTAACACGTTAGACCCTTTATATTTAGTTTATAAAATTTTTTTGTACTCGCTCATGTCTGGTGTAAATTAAAAATTTAAAATGAAAAATGAAATATAAAATGTCAAAAAACATTATGATGTTTATTTCCAATTCGCGAAATTCGAAAACCAATTGTTCGCAATATGCGCAGACTACTGCGAGAATAATCAAAGAAATTATGGTCCATTGTAAAACATTTAACATCCAGATCTGAAAAAACATCTGCAATACGAAATAAATATTTAAAATACGTTAACTTGTCGACAATGGGAGAAATAGCCATTCTATTATAATTTAAAACAATTTCATCCTATATTTCAAAATACGGGATCATACTCCTTGAATAATGATTCTCTAGAATGAAAATCGCTCTTACAATTTGAAAGTAAACACAAAACCTTTACGTCGAAATTTTTGTACACTTTGAAATTTTGTGTAGTTGCTTGATTGTATTATCGATTAGAACCTGGCACCCGAAAATATAATTCTTTTAATTATATAATCGGCTCGAATTGCTGAAAAGGATTTTTCTGATATTACAAACGGGAAGAAATAGCAACATACAAAAAGAAGAAAACTTTCATAATTAGGGTCGACAAGGCATATTTAATTGGTTTTGCAATAGGTAATTATGGAAATAAATTTATATACACAGTTTTGTCTGGCTTCCAACTAATTACAACTAAAGTTATTCACCGTTTAACCGACGTCTGAATTTATACAAATAGATTCTCTCATTTGCAAACAGGATGTATGAATTCACTAACGGATACACCTTCTGTAACAAATTTCGAAAGAGATATAGAAAGAGTCAAGGTGATTGAAAAACAATTACGTCAGTTTACTTAAATACATTTAAGGAAACATTTAATTTCTTGTGGTGTTTGTTATATTTTGCAAGAAATTTAAATTTATTTTCGTCAATAATGACACTTAATCCTCAAAAAAAATTATGTTTTTTATACCTGCCGGCTTAGTCCACTTAATAATATTAACGCCTCGTAACGTCCTTTTTAAAACATTACCGTTTTTGTTTAGCCCCTATTTCCTCACAGTATTTTTAACTACTGTGGTTAATGATGACCATTTTTAGCAAAAAAGGTTTCTCATAAACCACAAATGATTTTAACTCTACTTTTAGCTTTCGTGCCATTTCCATATCAATTTACTTTTTTCGAATTCCAAGTTCAAAGATAATTTCTAAAAAATTTTAAAAGCAATAAAATATGTGTGCTTTATAGATATTAGATACTATATTTATCGAAACAAACTGAGCAAAATTTCTCTCGTAGTAAAAACATATAAAATCATTCGATACTAAGAACATAGTTTGTAATCGAGATCGTGTTTGGTAAGACAGAAATATATTTTGGATCATTTGCAATATCAAAATAAACATTTCTCTTAGATAAGTTGTCGAATGGTATGTTTATGCTCGTTCCTCTTTTAACAATAATTGTTATCCGGCGCTTTTTAAATATACGTTGATGGTTTTTAACATCGTTCCTAACTATGAACACCAATATCATTTCAAGGTTATTTGCCATCATAGATAAATATCTAATCAAAATTAAGTCATCAAGTTTGGTTTCCGATAAAAATATATGATATACTAAAATCGCTAAAATTGTAGTGAATATGAATGAAAAGGTTGTTTAGTTAGCTGTAGCTATTTCACTAACGCATATCGTATTCAGGGTTTCTCGCTCTTTCATATTTAAAACGTAAATGAAGTACTCTTAAGTCGCAATACTTTTGAAGTATGTAATACGAGTATGTTAAACACACACGTATACTCGCTTTACTCACTACGATAAGTATTGCTTCACACTTTGCAGTTCGCGGACAAATATTTATTTAATACGACAAGTATGACTATTTTAAAATAAGAGTTTTAAATACGGTGATCTTTCCATCTGATGATTCTCCGTTTTTCTATTGGAGTAGTTGAGCGTTATTATTTCCTAGTGTAAATGTTATAAATAAATAGAGTATGTAATAACTAGCTAAATTCTAACTTCAGCCAGCTTCAGCTTCTTCGCCATTATGTCCACAACAAATTGCAATGTTGAATGGGTATTTTACAGACTTGAGTGATTATTTTGCTTCTTGCAATATTTACAAAACTAAACTGTCATTCAAAACAGCTACACCTAATTTAAGGAAACATTTGAAAAGAAAACATCCAACTGCAACAGTATTAATACGGAACAAGGTGTTTATTCTTTGGAATAAACACTTTTTTTACATTTTTGCCATCTTTATTTTAGCTTAATTGTTTTTTATATAATGTAATAAGATGTTTGCATCTTTTTACATTATATCAAAGACAATTAAGCTAAAATAAAGATGGCAAAAATGTAAAAAAAGAATTTTTTTTTAAACTCGATATCCAGTTTTCAAATTAAAGGTAATTATCGTTAATAAGGTGATTAGTTTTTTTTAAATTCGCTGTTTAAATGATTATACCAAATGAATCATTTAGTTACCAGTGCTAAGCCTCGAGCCATAAATATTTATGGCGGTATGAAGGAAAAATTAATCACTGTATTTTATTAAAAATATCTCCTTTAGAAATTATAGAAATTGCTGCCAATTTTAACTATAAGAAATAAAGTATATGAGCATTGAATAATAAGTAGCAATTAAGATTTATTGCACGTCTTCTGCGACCGTAAATCTATAACGATTGGTGATATAGTCCTCTCACAACGGAATTACGCCGCCCATACTCGTCGAGTATTTTGTCGCCGATATCTGTCACCAATATTTTATAATACTCGTCCACGTCGTACTCAGTATCGCAAAATACACGTATTGCCCAAGTCTAGCGAGTATGATGCAGAGCATATTAAAGTAAAAGAAAGGAAGCGAGAGGGGTAAGGATTGAATGCGGCGTTAACAGCGTCCGCCAATTGAGTTGAGCATAAACGATGTGTTTATGTAATGTAGGTGCTCATGCAGTGTTTTAATAAATGATGGGATAACAAACCATAACTTTTTTACAAAATTTTTAGTTTCTTTTATATAACATAATAGTATAAATGATTCTGTGTCATCCTACAAAATATTGCAGGTGACTAAAAATAACTCTTCATAAAACATTGTACATTTGTGTAAATTTTTTCACGAAATATTTAAAATAAAATTAGTTACTCGTAATATCAGTTTATTTTTTTTTTTTCAAAAAATAACTTTTTAATGTGTATTTATGACAAACAATTTGAAAACTCGCAATGAAATTTATTTTGAAATAATTTTTAGATTTATATGCAAAAATTATAATTTTTTTTAAGTCGTATCAATTTCAGTAATTTCGTTTGGTCGTTTTACGATTTCTTGTATTTTATCTTTTCCGCGTGAATACTCCTGTATTCTATAAATGTCTGTACCTGCAAGTGGAGAAATTAAAACGATATTTAATGTCAATATATGATGATAACAAAATTCATGAAATGTATTCAGTCAAGTATTCGTTAAATACTCATTAAATTACCTGCTTTTTTGGACTCGATTCAATACCAAATTCAATTCATTAAATAATTTTATTTTGCTGTTAGCTAATAAAACTTAAATTTAGACGTACATGCATATATGTAAAAATGTTTTATTTGTAAATTTATGATCATATCCATTTAAATTGTAAGTAATCTTAATAGAAAAAACCGCAGCAAGTTTATTTTGCTTACCAAGGTTTTTTTTACTTGAGGAACTCACAGGGCTTAAACTAAATTATTATTATAAAAAATATTGAATAAATAAGACGCAACTGCCGTCTATTGGTTTTCCCATGGCAATAAATAAGTCAATAAAACGCTATTGCTTTTGAATATCTTTACCTTATCTCATGTAATTTAAAGTTTTGTCAGACATGTTGAACTCTCTTTCAAACACCCATTTTTGAAATACATTGGTAGCTAATAAATGTGTCACTTTTCTCCAACGATTTCTAGAATGTCACAGAAACGTCTCGAACATCTTTATTGATGTATATGAAGACAGTGGCATTCAGTATTTTGTCCAGTTGGGAACTGGGTTTCGACGAATAAAGAGTATGTGTAATATGGAAATGTCAAAATGAGAATTTAGAATACTCCCATTTTATGAGTTCTGTTAAGAATGAAAAGCAAGCGAATAAGCTAACAATCAAAAAAGTAAAGCTCTCTTATGACACAGTCCAGCTCAATGAATAATCAATTAAAATTATTTGAAGAAAAACAACTGATTCCTCCCATATGGACTTCACTTTCTAAATTAAATAAAAGGAAAATATTTTAAAGCTTTGTTAAAACAGATCCAAAGTAAAATTTGTTTTAGCTAAAAGAGTAACTCATATGCTCTCATAAGAACTACAAATATTACGTTTGGTTCCACACGAGCTAATAGTAATAAACGGAGATGTCGGATATATTAGTTACCATCCTAACAGTATTTTAAACTTTGTTCAAAATTATATTTAGTAAATATACACCTATTATTCAATTTTGAAGCAATATAAATATATTCTAATCTCGAGTTCCAATACTTTTTCCACTTGACACTTTATCGTGCTTTTATTCTTCGTTAAATATTGGGATCACAAAGAATGATTCGAAATTCTTGACCTAGTGGTAAACTGAGAAAAGAACGAAAAAAAACTTTTTTTTCTCTAGCGAAACAAGTTTTACGGTTTGCAGCTACAAACTTTTATATAATCACTTTGAAGATAATGTTAATCAAATACACAATTAAATGAAACTACGTGATTTAGTATTATTTCTACTTTCTTTAAGTTCTTTACCACGACCTAAGTTTCGTTGTATTACAACATCTTCAAGCGGGATATTAGCAAAGATCAAGATCGTGATCTTAAAATAATTATATTTATATTTGGTTTTGAGGTGAAATTGATGATAGCACGAAGAAAGGAATCGGGTGAAGTAAGATTTTTTCAGTTGAATTTAAAACTTTTGTAAATGACGTACATGCAAATGTATTTTGAGAATATACCTTTTTAAAATTAAAAGTGCACTTCAAATATTTTTTCCATCCTTTCTTAAATGTACATTTCCAAGGTAATAAACATTAATCCTTACATTAAATATAAATCTTGTATACGAATAAATATATCCATTCAAAAGTTATGCAG
Organism: Druceiella hillmani; assembly: GCA_039881145.1. Lineage (NCBI taxonomy): Eukaryota > Metazoa > Arthropoda > Insecta > Lepidoptera > Hepialidae > Druceiella > Druceiella hillmani. Next base: position 8,354,024 of record JAYKKI010000095.1, on the reverse strand, counting down.
AAAGTGCGAAATATTGGATTTATTAAATTGAAAAAATCCGTATTAAATTGAAAATTACTATGAGTTCCTATACTTTTAGAAACAATTAAAAAATGTAGGTTACATGATATTTCATTTGAACTAGAGATTGGCCGAATGTTCGGTAAATATTCGATATTTGGCACATTCGACATTTTTATCTGTGTTCGTATTCGGCTGAATATTCGGTTAAATTGCCGAATTATTACCGACTAAAAAATACTACTTTTTGAATTATATGTCACTTTGCAATAAAGTCTTAATATAGCAAGTACTTAATAGGATTAATAAGTTAAGTATGAACGTAAAACTCGAACATTATTGTAGCAATAAGAGAACAATAAAACACCAACATTGGGTATTACTGGCGGAGGCACTTAATAATATTAAATTTAGAATAATTTAAATGAGAATAAAATAATAAACTTGAAATTAACAAGAAGCTTACCATAAATTTAAGATCAACGTTATATTGAAATAATTAATAGCATATAGTATAGCAAAATAATCAAATTTTAATCTTTAACCACAAAAAATGTACCCGATACAAAACATTTACTATTTAAAATTTATATGAGATAAATTGCGATGAAGGAAAACTAGACTGCATTCTCTGGAAAAAGTCTCTTACGTTTTTCTTCATAAACCTTCCCTACAACGAAGAGCAGACGTTCGCTGTACACAGAAGAAGCATAAAAGAATAAAAATGTATTACCTTAACTGCTCATGTGTGCATACTTTTATTTGTGTTTTGTCCACTCCAACAAATCACACTCCACTCACAACACTCTACTCCAACAATTTTCACGACATCGAAGCTCTCTTTACTTTATGTAACTTTTATATCGGCATATTCTTGAAACGAATGCAGTCATCTTGTCTCACTATGAAGCTAATTATATCCTCATACTGGGAAAAGTATTTAAAAGGTCAATGGGAAACCAGAACAAGGTTATACGACCAATTCTACATATCTCCCGTTTTATTTACTCATTTATTTATTTATTTTTCTTTTTTTGATATTATATTTTTTATTTTTTATTTATTTATATAATAAGATTAATTTAATTTATTACCCTCACTAAAATACTTGTAAATCGTATAACTCTCGTAAGTATAATAAAACCTAAATCACTTCCTTACAATAAACTCAAAAATATAAGCAATGGGAAAACCCACACAAACCCGGCTTCCGCTATTGTTTTGAAACATATAAATGCTGTTGGATGTTCCTAAGAGTTAATATTTGCTAAAAGCCCACCTGAAGATATTGTAACACAACGAAACCTAGGTCGTGGTAAAGAACTTAAATAAAGTAGAAATAATACTACATCACGTAGTTTTATTTAATTGTGAATAATGAATTTTTAAAAAATTAATTCCAAATATATTCAATTTTGAAAAACAGCCGGTTTGGCTACATTGGAGACATTGTACCGTCGACTCCGAATTAAATTTCGGAAGACGATACAAAGTATTTAGTTCAACAAAACGTACATAAAGTGTAATCTTACACCAAGTCACATGAACATCAAGACTAGTGGAGCAACCCGAGCAGCCCACAAAGCAACAGCAAAAGCCGTCACCACCTGGCTGAAGGAAGAAATTCGGGAAGCAATCATCAAGCGAGACAACATAAACCTCAGCCTAAAGGTAATACACTCTTCTTTAACATATCTCCTTCATCCTATAGAATTTGATAGTTTAGACTATAAAATTAGAAATTATGTCAGTGCCATAATGAAATACATAACACAAAAAAATTAAACAAAATTAAAAAAACTAAAAGCCAAACCCCAGAAACTAAAAGTCATAGCCAAACAAACGTTTTATCCTAGAACAGTAAACCTTTCAAAATCAACATTTAATAATAAAGAACTAGAACTTTTAAATAGAGGATTTAAATATAATACTCCTACCGCACCCTCACTAAAAAAAAATAGAATAACTAGTAGCAGATACCCCGATTGCAGTCAGTAACCGAACGCACTTACGAAATATAAAGATGCTAATATAATATGTAAAGAATACTCTAAAGCCATAACATACATTAATGATGAAATTTTGACACAACGTAATTTACAAATTAAATTTAATCAAGATAAACTAATCTTATCTAAAGCAGATAAAGGCAACACTGTAGTTATTCTAGACCAATGTGAATATAAAAATAAAGTGTAGGATTTCCTTAAACCCGAATACTTCATAAATCTACAAAGGGACATTTGCAGATAACGTAAAACAAATAATTAAAACCTGTAATATAATATTTCCTAACGAATTTGCTAAACGTAAAGTTACAGAAATTAATTCTAAACCCCCAATACTCTATGGACAACCTAAAATTCTTAAACCAAATATACCCATAATAAAATTCATAAACCAAATATACCATACGACCTGTAGTCTTATGCATGAACGCATCCTCAAAAAAATTAGATTTTCACCTAAATAAGATCTTTCGAAATAAAACCGTTTTTGCCCCTAAATATACCATTAAAAACTCCCTTGATCTCGGTAATAAAATTCAAAATATACACCTAACACCCAAATGTAAATTAGTATCACTCGACGTAGTAAACTTATTTTCTAATATACCATTCAAAGTTTGCCTAAATATAATTTCAGATATCTTAGAAAAGAAACGATTAAACCCCATTGAAGCATCGGAAATTAGAGACCTGTGTAAATTATGCATGGACCAAAATTACTTCTTATTCGATAAACAAATTTGCAACAAGTCAATGACCTTGCTTATTATACATGTTATTTATGAATAATCTGGAAACCAATCTCTTAAACAGTAAATTAGCGACCAATATAGTATACTATCATAGATATGTTGACGACATCGTTATTTGCTGGAAAGGTACACAGCGACAGCAACAGTTTGTTAACTTTGCTAACTCCCTACACAATTATATCAAATTGACTTTAGAAGTAGAATCCGATAATAAACTAAACTTTTTAGATATAAGAATAGAACGTAAAAATAATAAACATAAATTTAGTACATTTAGAAAAGACACATTCGCAGACTCCATAATTAAGAGTCACCCACAACCCCTTGGTCCCATAAGTTAGCAGCTTTCCATCCGATGACTCACAGAGCGTTAACTATCCCTATAGAAAAATCTAATTTGCGTAAAGAAATAAAAACTATAAAACAACGAAACCTAGGCCGTGGTAAAGAACTTAAAGAAAGTAGAAATAATACTACATTACGTAGCTTCATTTAATTGTGAAGCATAAAATACATATATACTCGTAAGTATGTCTATAAAGGATATGATAATACAAGCATTGCATTGAATGACGCTAATGATACGAATGCAAATGTTTCAATTAATAAAGTTAGGCATTTTGTAAGTGAACGTTATGTAGGATCTACCGAGGCTGTATAGTGTATGTGAAATGCGCTATCAGTTTCATACGATTTATAGGTCAGATATATATTTGCCAAATAGACAAAACGTTATATTTAGACCAGGACAAGAACAAAATGCAGTTAATAACATTAGAAATACTAAGTTATTAACATTTTTGAACTAAATAAAGTAGATACAAACGCTCATCAATATCTTTATAGTGAAATTCCTATTCATTACGTATTGCATGAAAGGAAAAAAAAGGAAAATACGATCACGCGGTGGAGGTAAAATAATTTCGCACGAGTATGCAGTATCTCCTAAAGATATATAACTATTTCATTCAAGAATTTTGTCACTAACTGTTTACTGTCCAAAGTGCTTTGAAGAACTTAGAACGTATAATGACATTATTTATAATACATTTGTTGAAGCATGCAATGCAAAAGGTATAACTTCCGACGGCAACAAATGGAATCAGTGTTTAAATGAAGCCATAATCTTTCAATCGCCAAACAAATGAGACAATTATTCTCAATAATATGCGCATTAAATATGCCAACTAACGTATTATTATTATGAAATGAATTTAAAGCATATTTTAGTGAATTTATTGCAATGAATTATGACATAAATACTGCATTTAATCGTGTTGTTTTAGAAATTGAAGATATTTTAATTGTTCACAATTTAAATTTTGAATAATTTGGTCTACCAGTTCCGGCTGTATTGTCAGTGAATAATACATATAATGCGATTGACATAGCAGGAGAAGAAATATTGTTTCAACAGTTTTATACGAGTGTAAATGTTAGACAAAAAATGTTTATTGACAGTGTTATACGTGAAGTGCAATATTATGATACAGGTCGAATATTTTCTGTTTAACTACGCATGCGGGTTGCCGAAAAACATTTGTCGAAACTACTATCATACCTGAATTAAATTCGTTGAACCTTCGTTGTATTGTCATTGCTTTCAGCGGTATTGCTGCAACACTATTCATTGGTGGTAGAACAATACATAATGCGTTCAAACCTAGCATTAGAAAATTCAGTTCCAAATATTACGCCAAATAGTTCTAAAGGACGTTATATTAATTCTGTATATATATATATATATATATATATATATATATATATATATATATATATATGTCCAAAAAATGTATTTAAAATTATAGATTCGTTTTTAAGGGATTTAGTAAATGATCCAATTCAAAAAAATAATCCATTTGGTGGTATAACCATTTCAAATTTTAAACAAATTTTGCTGGTTGTTCCACAGGGGACACGCTTTACGTTGATTGAAAATTGTGCAGTTAGATAAATCAATTTAATTCATTTCATCATGTTTGTTTAACGCAAAATATGAGTGCTACACCAATAATATGCAATAAATTGCATTTAGATTAAAAACTCAAATGTATTTTTTAAGGTTTTAATCATTCCATTTTTGAAAGTTTAAGGATTATTCTTTGAGATATTCTACTGAAGGGTAAAGTTTTATAAATAAAGATGATTCAAATATTCAAATTGAGAAAGAGATGGAAACAGAAAAAAAAATAAAAGTGTCAGTGAACATAAAGATTATAGAAAAAATTATGAACTAAATTTTGAGACGCCATCTTATAACACATACGACTTTTATTCAAAGGAAATAGAAAAGTTTTTGTGCATCGAATAATCGAGCTTTCGCATCATGGCTTTGTCGGTACATTTTAAAAACGCAAATCATGATCAGATACTGAAAAAGTTCTGTGTAGAAATATCACATAAAGAACATTCAGGATTTTAATCTTAAAACGAGGTAATTTTAATAAAAATAAAGTTTGAAAATAAAAATAAAATTTCCTAATCAATATGAATGAATTTAGTCGATCATCAAAACCTCCGAAAAGTATTCCAAATGAAACATATTACAAGAAATGTTTAAGTTTTTATCTGAAAGAGACTGAAATTATGGCCATTGCCTTTCAGTGCTGTGTTTTGAAAGACATTAATTCATTAAAATTAATTAATTTTATATTGATCGAAAATTTCGTTACACCTTTATAACGTAATTGATAATATTCAGTATCGTAGAAAATGGAGCGTGAAAATGTCAATTAATAAATTACAGCCAATGGGTTCTAATCGATATTTTTGTCAGTTATTTCATTGGCTTATTACACGTCTACTTGTGATCACCTATCGTGCGCGACAAAATGGAAAAGAAAGGAAATTTTATTGAAAATTCCATTGGAACCATACTCACCGCACAATCAATGCTAGGAATTAACAGAACTTCTAATAAGAATAACGGAAAATTGTTTAGAGCTAAACTTAAGAGAATCTATAGCTTAGTGTTTCTTTTTTCTATATTCCTTGTATATTACTCAAACCCGTCTAGACTTATATTTTGTATATATTTTAATACAACGCTGTGTTCTAATTTTTTCCTGAATTTCGTAATAATGTGTTTTCTTGTCACATTCGACATCGTGTGGCTTAAGAATGAATTCTCTGAATGGCTTAGGACTTTCGAAGATCTTTCATTTTATTATAGCGAGTATTTCAAAACGCGGTGTACTAGTAAAATTAAATTAATGACCAGGATCGGGACATTTTTTGTGATCTTCGTTGTAATTTCAATAAGCTTAGCGGACCACATATTACTGAACGATTTATTTAGTGTTGATTTTATAGTTTTACTTGCTCATTGCTCTATATTGGCTAGTAGTCTAGAAATGGTGTTGATGTGTTTATTGAGGACGACCCTCACTGACATGTTAAAAACAATCAATGTCTATTTAAAACGCGCCAGGGAGCAATTGTTACTGATTGGTAAATCTAGTGTTGATATACCAATCGGCAATTCATTTAACGGAAATATTTATTTTGACCTCACAATTAATCCAGAATATATGTCCGTCCTACCAAATGCTATTATAATTCTTTCAAATCTCTGCAGCAAATTAAATAAAATGTTTAATTTCCAGGTATTGGTGCTTTAATATATTTTCACATTTACTTATCTACTTACATTGACTTTAAGTACTGTTGTTAAATATTTCAGATGATGCATTACATGACCGCTATCTTCTCTTTTTCGATATACGGTATTCAGAATACCGTAAACTTATACAAACAAGGGGTAAGTACTATATATACATCTATGCTATTATGAAACTATAAGAGAGGAGTGTACATTGAAGACATTTTCGAGTCAATTAAAATATGTCAATTAGGCTTTTGTGAAACCAAAGCCCATTTTTTTTAATTTCACTCTATCTCTTTGTTCGAGTACAACGCTTAAACTTTTTGAATAATTTGAATGACAATTTCACTATAATAATTACTAGTGTTCAAACAAAAATTTGTGCTATCATATGTTCCTTTCAAAAATTCGCTTACGGATATTTTGTTTGTCTGTTTTTTCTTTACCTTTTGTTCTAGTATCATAAAAAGCTACTAAATGATAACGACTAAAACGAATTGAATTCAAGTTGAACTATGATGATACTTGAAGTAGATATTAAAACCTATAATACAACTTCTTGATCGAATACTTATTGAACAACTAAAAATTTAATTATTTGAACTCAAGCAGTATTATTAAGCGTGGTGTATTAAAACGGATAAATAGAAATTGTCGAGAATGTTAGAGTGATTCGATACGGCTTAAAGATCACATTTAATATGAAAATATTATTAATCGAGAAAAATTGCACTACAAAAATAAAGAAAATACATGCATATAAACGAAACCATAGGCAAAAACCAAGGTACAACAAATGATAACGGGCTGTATGGTATGTACAGCAAATGCAATATTACGTAATGAATTTTCCCTAACTAGAAGCTTTCCACTTTTCTAGTTTATAATCTAAAGTCACTACTTTAGTTCCATACTAGCAAGTCCAGAAATCAATGAAAGGAATCATAGGCAAATAATTATTTTCCATTAATTCTTATTGCTATTTACATAATTTTTTAAAATATTTGTTTTACTGAACTAATTTTTTCATCATACTGGCTAGTATATCTATATATCCCTAAATATTATAAAAATAATATTTAGGGATATATAGATATACTAGCCAGTATGATGAAAAAATCAAAAATCAAAAATCAAAATGTTTTAATGACAGAAATAAATAAATGTCGGGTGGGGCCAGTTGTGGTGAATGAGGGGAACAAGGAATTAAATTCAATTCTAGCTACAATAATTTTAATCGAGTAATACTTGTAATATGCAGGCTGACATTTCCACGCACTTTGAAAATTTTGTCACATTGTTACGATTTCCGACGGAGTTCAGGTCTCAAATTTTAAAGTTGAATACAGTATACTATTTCCGTAATATAAATATTATACACACATATCTCGATGAAAATTAAGTCGATCCTAGCTCAACTATGCAAACACTATTTTTGTAGACTGTGCCTAATTCTTGTAAATGTTTATTCACTGTACAGTAAAAGCATTCAAGTGAAGTAATCAATACCTGTATCGAAACTCTGGGTTACCTTTAAAGTAGTGATTGTAACTTTTCGATATCGACCTGAATTGGATCCTTAATGTTTAATCGCTACTAAATGATAGCGGAAATCATCGAAAAAAATCACTGGAAATCTCATATATACTCTTCATTTGATATCTGATGCAGAACTACCATACTGAAATTCGTAAAATAAACAGTGAAACACATCGATTTTGAGGTGATCCACATTTTCTTGTAACTATAAATGAGATTGAAGAATGCGACTCGCTCTTTTTACACACTCGACCATCTCGAATGTCTCAAATTTTCTTAAAATTCCTAATATTTCTTTGAAAACGCTGAAAACTTCTTAGCCAGCTTGATTAAAATCTATTAAAAACGTGAGAGGCTGAAAATGGAATCGCGTTTTTAATTACAGCTATGTTTACTTGGCGCAAAACAAGAAAAAATTATATTGACAATTTCAAAGAAGGATGTCATATTCCTTAATTAGCGATTTGGCACGTTTGCAATATATGGAAAATAAATTTCGATAACTTAGTCTGAAAGCATGTCATCAAGTAGGCCGTAAAGGAGTAATTAGGGTATTTGAAAGTACATGGTATATATATATATATATATATATATATATATATATATATATATATATAAATATATGGAAAGATTTGTTTGCATTTTTAAAGGGCGGGGATATTTTTTCGCTAAAAGTATTCAGTTGCTAAATTTTATTACTTTTCTCAAATTGCAGATATTTTATCAAAACTGGATGGTTAGTTTCCTAGAATGGATTACAATTTATCTGATTATTTTAGCAGTGGTTTGCGCATTTTGCGAAAATTTAGTTCAGGAATTTCGTGAATTGGAAGTAAACATAATCATGCTAAAACTTATACCGAACATGGGTAAGTGATAAGATTTTTTAAGAATATAATATCTTTTTCAGAATAACTTAATAATTGGTTTTTTATCCGCTAGCTCTCCAATAAGATTCTATAGAGAAGTAGTAAACGTGATGTTATTAATAGTTTAACAGTTGACTCGTCGATATTTTATAACGAACAAAGGGCAAAGGGCAAAAATTTTACCTAAGGTAAAATTTCACTTTAAGTTAAAATTATTGACATTATATTATCAGAGCAGCGAATGGAATATTTGAATCCTACTACGTCCGCCCGCTCTTTGTTTGTGTCTTTAATTCAATTAATTTAGTTTATAAAATATCTTCTCCATATTAATAAATTGAGTCTCGATTTCTAGGTCCGGATCTGAACGATGTAATGGATACACTTCAAGAAGTCGTGCAAAGGAGCGATAAGGGCATCTTCACAGTGTGCTGTCTTTTCGATTTGAGAATGTCATTGTTCCTCAAATTTATCAATCTTATCATATCTTATGTAATTATTGCATCGCAATTATCTGGATTGCAGAACTGAATACGCTTACAACTTGATTTAAATACTAAGATTCTATTGGCTAGTTCGATCGTAGCAAATATTATGTAATGTAAATTTTCAGTAGTTTCAATTCAAGTGTTATAATATATTCTAATCTACAGGTGCGAATTGTTTGATTACTCATCGATATGGTAATTTGTGTAATTAAACATGCATTGAGTGAAATATTGTCGTCCACGCTGCGATCAAGTTTGCAATTCGTGCTACTTTGTTTGTAAATGTGCCGTAGAAAAACTTTTAAAAATGAAAATGTTTAAAAAGAGTTTCCAACTTTTAATCGGCGGCAGTAGCAAAAATCCGAGACCAGATTTAATAGTGTACCTTCTTAAACCTAGTTTATGAATTGTATTCTATTCAATATTGCTGCATTTCAAAGTAGCTGTTTATAGCAATGTATTAAAATTTCAAAATTTTCAGTTCACGAATCAAAAATATATGGCTTTTTAAAGCATATTTTTGGTTCTCATTGAATTTGGTTTGAACAGAAAGGAAAATTATTGATACATTTTTTGAACATATCCTGACCGAATAACCTTCACACTTTCTAATTTTTATAAGTTAAACTTTTACAATAAATCTGTCAATTCCTTTTAAAAAAATCAGTTACGAGTTTCCGACTGGTTCTGTTTACCTGTGAATAAAAGTCAAATAATTAATAATTAAGAAAGATAAAAATCGACAAACTGCCAGGTACAATCTCTGACAAGATATAAGGGCGCATCATTTTTACTAGAATTTGAAGGTCTTTATTTTGAAATTTGTACTTTAAAAGTTAAGTTAGTGGAATATAAATAAATACAAGGACAAGTGGCAAGTGTAACCTTTATAGATTTTATTATTCCAACATTTTATAACAGTTTTATAGCGCGGCAGACTACTTGCATTGTAGATATCAGGAAAGATAGTTTTCGTCAAGAAATATTTTTCTTCTTTACTACATATTTTTTCAACGTCGGTTGCTTCCAAAAGTTTTTTTCACAGCTCTTTGCGCAAAACAAGTTACTGACATAAGTGTATTTATGTATAGCAATATAATGCAAATTAAGATATTACGAACTTTTACATTTTTAAAAATGTCACGTGACTTTCAAAACGACATGATATTAGATACTATGCAAGGAAATAAAATCAATTTGCAGATACAAACAGTAGTGAATCCCATGCAAGTGTTTTCCACAATATGTAAAGTCTTTTATTTTGACAAGAAATAGACATTTGTAATTGACAAGAATAGAATACTGGTACACGACCAGTGAATACGTAACTCTAGGTATTTGACTTTAAATCTTCTAAGCTTCAGAATATGCGGGTATGTGCCTCACACGTTTTAAATATTTTGATTTTTATAGCGAGTAAAATTAACATGTTTATTGTTATCAAAAATTGACTGTAACAAAAAAATAATTGTTAATTAATTGAAGCAAAGGCCTTGGCTTTGAACACCAAAATGTGAGAATCTATTTAATTAAAATAAATGTAAAATTAAACAAAATAAAATATTATTTATGATCAATTATGATCATTTTAAGAATTGGCAATAGATACCCGTAGACAAAGTTCTATTCTATAAAAAAATATAAATCGGCTATGATAACTTTAATAATTGGCAATAGATACCCGTAGACAAAGTTTTATTCTATAAAAAAACATAAATAGGCCAAGAATACCAACCTACTTTCGCAAATACGTTGTATAAACAGAAGGCAATTCTTTTAATTCTTTAATTAATTTCTTTTAATTTATTTCTTAAATGTACTTCTGGCAGGATCCAAGAAGAGAAGTTAGTTCATTAAAGTACCTCATTTTGGTGCATTGAGCGATACCAAAGTATTTTTCTAGCACATAACGCATAGAGCGGATTGCATTTTTATCGTGGTATTTGCAGGCTGCTGTTCATACCGGTACTAGTACATTCGACTTTAGTCGCAAATTTTACTAACTTTCATGTGATGTTTTCATAATTAATTTTATATTATATTGCTGTTATTATTTCGTATCTACCTCCTAACATAACTTTTAATAGTTTTATTAGTTTTAAGGGTTCGGTACCCGCTCCCCTTAAACGAAACTCTTCTAAGATCAATCACGTACAGTTCTTCTTGAAAATCCTTTGGTGCAATATGGCTTAATGGCATATGGAGAAATATGACATAATTATATAGTAAATTTAACGCCTTTTTTCAATCGTTAAAATTCGAAAACGTTAATATGAAAATTTTAGAATAAGTAAATAAAGTACAATATTTTGTTTTAATTAAAATGTTGAGATTCAGTGGAAAGCGCGAATAATAATTATTCCGAAAATTATTTTTTTTTTCAAAATTATATGTAGGATAGTTTCAAAAATATTGTTGAAATTGCCCAGAAAAAAATACTCTTCTAAAATACCCCTCGTCTCTAGAACTGCTGAATTCTAACTTATGAAAGAACAACGTTAAAAGAAATTTATGTAAGCGATGAGTTTATATATCATTGTTTCCGAAAAATTCACGATGTTTTTATGTTTATGATAGATATACTAAGCAATATGGTTACAAAGGGAAAAATAATAAGAATATTTGTAAGCAGTTTAAAGGTAATATTATGTACCACTAAACATTTATACGTACTTAATTGTGTACAGAGCCCTCGAAGTTAAATTTTGAATCGAAATTCACAGATTTCTTTAAGTAATTTCCATTTTCGAGTTTGCTTCCTCCATTATTCATGGTAGGGTGAGCTTTAACAAAAATGCCTGCGAAGTTCTACGACTGCTCTACTTTCATTTCTAAAAAGATCTCTTATTCCAATATTGGTGAAAGCGGATGTAAAAAGGGTGAAATCGCGAAATTTATCATTTGGCAACACTTCAAAAATATCACAAATTCTTTAAGATCTATAAGTTATTCAGTATAAAATAGCCACAAAAATCCGTCATATTTACATTTTGGTAACCTGACGTATTTTATGTCACCAAAGTACCAAGCGCAAAATTACTAAAAATCCAATGATACCTAAAACATCAAAGTAATTCCAGCCGTTATTTCCTTATACCTCTCACCTAGACATTTAATTAACATAACCAGATTTCAAAAGATTACAGTTCCTTATCTATGTCTGCTTTAATTTAACTGTATACAAATCTCGTTTAAAGTTATTGATGCCGTAAGGGATTGACTTAGAAGAGGACATCTTTGTATGTCAACATTTAAGAATGGCTTGCTCCATCGAGAAATGATCGAATAATCCTACAGGTGGTGAGATGTTTTTAGATCAAAAAGGAAATGTGTTACTAGCGTATTTATTGGCAAAACTCTCAGTGTATGATCAAATTCTACGGCATAATTTGCAGAACATGTAGATCACAACTTACAAGATATGTAGATCATGTATTTGGCATCCAGGTTATATCATGAGTGAATAAAGCTAATAAAATAAGAATGAACCATTGGTTACAAAATTATAAAGATTTAGATTAAATAAGTGCAAAGGTACTTTCCAGGTCTAAAGGTGCATGCAACAAAACATGTGAATAGCTACTACGAGTTTAAAAGTGTATCCACAACAGACTATTTTATAATTATTAATGTAGCTGACAGTGTTATGATTGACATGATTATCGTTATAAAACGTAAAGGATATGCTGTCGTCGTAAGCAATATCTAATTCGATGTTTTACTCGGATAATATTGGTTGACATTGTATGAAATCAATATTACTCTAAGACAGTTTGACCTAAATAATCTCAAAAAAAAATAATGCTTAAAAACTGGGATAATATTTTATAAAAGTAGAAATTACACCCTAATGATAGTTATTAGGTTTCTATCCCTCAAAAGGAGAAAGAGAAACTTTATGGGATTAAAATATTTTAATCCTGCCTGATAAAATTAGTTGGAAATACTTGCATTCCTAGTATCGAAACTCAAGAATGTTCATTCTAGGTCGATCAATTACTTAGCACACGTACGCACGCGCACACACGCGCACACACACAAACGCGCATACTCACTCACACACACAGAACACACACACACAGTCACGCTCGTGCGCACGCGTGCGCTCGCACGCACTCACGCACTTGCGGTTGAAACACTTTATGACACACGCATTTCAAAGAAGATGTGAATTCATTCCTGTTAGTGCACACATAGGAGTAAACTATATTAATTGTTCCCTTCAATTTCATAGGTCGCACCAAGGGACCTAGAAAATCTTGTAATCGGAGATAATGATTAATATAGGTTTATAAATAACACATATTTGAAACGAATATTATATAATTAAAAAAATACGTTTTGATCAGAATAACTCTGTCGATTCAACCTTAAAAAGTATTCTATAAATATAGATTTTAGTATGAAGCGTTTTATTACTATTAAGTGCCCTGCCTCACTAGTAGAGTTGCTACAAATATATTAGAGATTACATTCCTAAAACTATTAAATAATTATTTTCTTCCACAGTAACACATGTCTGTACACACCAACCGTCCAATATAAACTTGCTGTGACGGGCTTGGCAATGCTCACAGAAAACCTGTAAATGAAGCATGATGCTTGCATTTGTGTGTCGCGGGTTGCACTCCAAAACATCCGGAACATTATTTTAAAACAATAATTAATTTTGGCACTGTGTATTATTTAAGACATGAATTTAAAAACAATCACAATCTGGAATTCATTGTGTTCTCAACACTCGCGTGTGGTTCTTTTCTTCCACAGTAACACACGACTGTAAACACCAACCATCCAAAATAAACTAACCGCAGGGCGGTTCGCAATTCTCGCCGAATACCCGCAAACGCCGCATGATGCGTGCATTTGTTTGTCGCGGGTTGTACTCGAAACATGTGGAACATTATTTTAAAACACAAATTATTTTCGGGCTGTGTTTAATTTAAGATAGAATATTAAAAACAATCACAATCGATAATGCGTGGTGTTCTCAGCACTCGCGTGGGGTTCTTTTCTTCCACGACTGTAAACACCAACCGTCCAAAATAAACTAAGCGCGGCGCGCTTCGCAATGCTCGCCGAATACCCGCAATCGCCGCATGATTCGTAAATTTGTTTGTGGCGAGTCTCACTCCACAACACCCGGAACATTATTTTAAAACAATAATTAATTTCCACACTGTGTATTATTTAAGATATGAATTTAAAAACAATCTCAATCTAAAACGCACCGTGTTCTCAACTTGAGCGTTTGGTTCATTCTTTCCACAGTAATAACTTTCTGTAAACCCAAGATAAACTAGTTGCGGCGCTTTTTGCAAGGCCTTATAAATACTTTGGAACGCCGCATGATTCGTAAATTTGTTTGTAGCCGGTTACACTAGAAACATCTGGAACATTATTTTAAAACACAAATTAATTTTTACACTGTTAATTATATAAGATATGATTTTAAAAACAATCACAATTTAGAACTCACTGTGTTCTCAGCACTCGCGTGGGGCTCTTTTCTTCCACAGTAACACACGTCTGTACACACCAACCGTCCAATATAAACTAGCTGTCACGCGCTTCGCAATGCTCGCCGAACACCCGTAATCGGCGCATGGTGCATAAATTAGTTTGTGACGAGTTGCTCTCAAAAACACCCGGAACATTATTTTCAAACAATAATTAATTTTCACACTGTGTATTATTCAAGATATGAATTTAAAAATAATTACAATCTGAAATGCACTGTGTTCTCAGCACTCGCGTGGGATTCTTTATCTTTATTGATTAATATGATTCTTTGTCGTTATCTTTATAGCGGATAAATCATTATATCATTAGTGTTTTGTCATCTAAACGTAATAAAATTGTTAAAAAGGTAGTAACTTCGTTTTTAGCAGCAATAAATTGTCTTACATAGTTTGTAAATACATTCAGTATATGTGTAACAAAATTATGTAAATATAGTCAGTTAATAATGGAAACGTCAAAAAGTATCGCGGCATAACTTTTTTAAAGATGTCGAAAAACTTACCAACCTATGTTCCGAACCACGGCTCCTCATTTTCATAGCCATTTAAGTTCCATTAAAACGATTTAATTACGTTTGACTGGACATTTCACAAACTTTCATAACCTAATTAATAATATTTAATATCGAACGAAATGAAATCTTTGTCCTATTACACGATCCCTTATCGAGTGCGACAACATAGAAAAGAAAACAAATGTAATCGAAAATTCAATTGTGGCCATCCTCACTAAGCAATCTTTACTAGGAATAAATAGAACTTCTGAAAAGAATGACGGGAAATTTATGAAAATTGAACTTGAAACGATCAGTTGCTTGATGCTTGTTTTTATATTTTTTGTGTAATTCTCAAATACATTAACAAATTTGTATCGTTGATGTATTCTAATACAACGATGTGGTCGAATTTTTTTTTGAATCTCCGTAATAATGTGTTTTTTGCCAACATTTGCTATCGCATGTCTTAAAAATGAGTTCTCTAAATAGCTTAGTACTTTTATTGAGCTTTCGGCTCATTATAGCGAGCATTTCAAAATGCATTGACAAAATTAAATTAATAACCAGGATAAGGATCTTTTTTGTCATTTTCGTTCCAATTTTACCCAGTGTCACACGTAAAACACTTTCATATAATTTATTAGGAATTTATTTTATAGATTTGATTCCTTCTGAAAAGTGTTTCCATCTTTGAATCGAAAACAGTGGCAAAATATTAGACCAAAATCATTAGTTGAACTTGTTAAATTTTGTGAATGAATTGTATTGTGTTCAGTACTTACTTTATACAAATATTCAAATTTGATTTGCAATTCAGTATTCAATTGTGTATTGTAATTAAAAGGTTTTAGTTTGACTTAGCTATGATTTTTGTTACCTCGTTTTTGAGACTTTTCTTAATAGTATTAATCAAATTTTGGGTTGAATGGAAACGAAGTTCATATATTTAATATATGTTTTAAATAAGTCCCAATATAAATGTTTGTCGTCCAGATTGTTATAAGCCAAACTGTTACAGAAAATGTCTCGATTTCTTTTAATAAACTCTATTACGCATTGGCTTCATGCACCAGGATTTCCTACGGATATAGCTTAAACGTAAATGAAATTCAAATAACCAACAAAAATAAGCGGTCACGGGGGCAGCTGACTTAACTTAAAATTATGAAATAATTGTACCATAGTTTTACATTATTAACCATATTTCCAAAATTCAACCCTTCCCCTTCCCCTTCCCCTTCCCCTTCCCCTTCCCCTTCCCCTTCCCCTTCCCCTTCCCCTTCCCCTTCCCCTTCCCCTTCCCCTTCCCCTTCCCCTTCCCCTTCCCCTTCCCCTTCCCCTTCCCCTTCCCCTTCCCCTTCCCCTTCCCCTTCCCCTTCCCCTTCCCCTTCCCCTTCCCCTTCCCCTTCCCCTTCCCCTTCCCCTTCCCCTTCCCCTTCCCCTTCCCCTTCCCCTTCCCCTTCCCCTTCCCCTTCCCCTTCCCCTTCCCCTTCCCCTTCCCCTTCCCCTTCCCCTTCCCCTTCCCCTTCCCCTTCCCCTTCCCCTTCCCCTTCCCCTTCCCCTTCCCCTTCCCCTTCCCCTTCCCCTTCCCCTTCCCCTTCCCCTTCCCCTTCCCCTTCCCCTTCCCCTTCCCCTTCCCCTTCCCCTTCCCCTTCCCCTTCCCCTTCCCCTTCCCCTTCCCCTTACCCTTCCCCTTCCCCTTCCCCTTCCCCTTCCCCTTCCCCTTCCCCTTCCCCTTCCCCTTCCCCTATAAGCCAAATATATCATAAGTATATTTGTACATAATGCCATTATAGTAGCGTAAACTGACACATTGTCGCTATCTCACTCTAACACCTTATAAAATTAATGAATAGTATATATAATCCAGGTTTTTTCAGCATCAAGATTTCAATTATTTTCACGAAATGTTTGAAACGCCTGCTCATTCCACCAAAGAAATGAAGGGTTGTCCATTTTATCCTGTAAAATTTTACAACTCGTGTAAGTAAAATAATGGTATAATACCTGTATTTATAACATTTTTTATAGTAAAATTTTCTGAAGATAATGTTTTGATTATGTGTATAGTTTTATTATACTGTGAGTATAATACAATGAATGTTGTAAATTGTCGTCAGCTGATCGAATATTTTTGCCAACCATATTTTAACTGTCAAATTCGATTTTTTATGAAAAATTCTCTCTTGAAATTTAATGGACTATAGATTATATCACACCATGTAATCTTACTGGAAATGAAATAAATATATTATTAATTGGACTAGGATCACTTCTCTGTATATTTGCAAGTTTGGCATTAATATCGTATACTTTACAGTTACATAAATAAAGGCAAAGGTATCCTAAATAATTTTTTCTGCTTCATAATTCCACATTTCAAAATTCTTATTTCAATTACATTACTAAAGAATTTCACTTCAATCTCGTTGAAATCCATCTTCATTGATCTATAAATAGAATTTAGTTATGGTCCTTTATTAACAGGACTTTTGATAGTTTTTTAGAAGTTTTCATTATGCAGGTGCGATATTTGTCGATAGTACTATACTACAAACAAACTCGTGCCAAACCTGTACTTTCCTTTTCACCGTCGATCGCCATAAGACACCGTAACCGTAGCCCGCGCGCGCGACATGCTATATGATGGCGTAGCGTCAATGTCGACTTATGACAGCACATAGTGGCACTCGAATATAGCCGTCGTTTACTGCGTGTCGACTTCGCCTTGCAGAAATTGCCTCTAGTTCTATTATTTTGACTTTCTTCATAACGTCTTCAAATTGTCTTGTGTTTCATTATGTACAGAAATTATGTCGTTTTTGATTAACCTTTTTTTATAAGATTTTCGATATGTTCGATTTAACCTTTTTTTTCGTTTAAGGTGTCAAAAATATTGCGTTTATTAGAGAACAGCCACAATTACTAAAGTATGTTACGACTAAACTTAATTTATTTTAAATATTAATAATTCATTTTTCATTCTAAATTTAATTTATCTTAAATATGAATGAACTTTAAATAATTTTTTCCAATTTTTTCAAATCCTGATAAAACAAAATTATTCGAACTTATTGATTAATTTGTAATAAATTTTTGAATCACACAAATTTCAAATTATGCTTATGTCCTCTAAAAATAAGTCTTCCTAGACTTGTTTAGATAGCTTTGGAAGGTTATTAAATTTTATCAGCATGGATTGTAAATCTGAAAAAAAATATATAACGTTGACGTTGTTTTATTATATATATATATATATATATATATATATATATATATATGTATATGTGTATATATATATATATATATATATATATATATATATATATATATATATATATATATGAGAGAGATAAAAGAATAGGGATAATTTGTATTTAATTTTTTTCATAAATAACTGAGTATATATTATATCAATATAACAGGGTTAAAATCCGGTAATTGAAATTTTTGGCAGCAAATATCGGTTTATTTGTTGCTTTTAGCATATGATCAAGAATCACTAGAAGGTTTCTATTTCGCTGTTCGGTTTTCTTATTATGGTTTGCTATTCTTCAATTCAGGTTTTCTTAGATGACCGGCCCCGAATTTTGAGAGTAAGGTAATTTGAGACCACTTCACCATTAAAAAATTAATGCCCCACTCAGAATTCTTATGAACAAGGTGCCATACCGAATTCAATAGTTTTATAAAACATATATTGTTTATACCCCAAAATATAAATAATAATGGAAAACAGTGTAGGGAGAAGAAACATTTAAATTTAACTTATTAGGGAATCCACTGGCTTCTTTAATTGGCCAAAAAAATTGTGAAAGAAAATTCAATATTTCTGCCAACTAACGTTCATATGCACCACACACGATCAAGACTGTCAGTCAGACTTACTGACAGATAAAAACTTCAGTCGAGTCGGAACAAGAGTCTACTTTACCGATCGTACCCTATTGCACGGACCAATTCCTAAAGTATCCATACAAAACACGTTTTTAACCGTCATTAAATCCTACTGAGAGTTCTGACCGTGTGTGGTGCATACGAGCGTAATACAGCTCAACCTAGTTGACTTCTAGCAAAAATTCGATTAGCGGTTATACGATGATAGATTAGACAGCAGCTTTTTTCCCTTTTTTCGAACAAGTGATGATATTTTAAACAGTTTTTAGCATTTATCATTTTTGGACTTTTGCTATAAGATAATTTTTTGTGTGTTTTTTTTAACTAATATTGGGCCTATTTGACGGATACTACTCGTCCGCAAAGTTAAAATTAAAAATTGCAATATATTTCCTGTATTAATCTTAAATCAAGTCGTTTCAAAACGCCACGTTGTCAATAAGAAGATAATAACATATTTTAAGTAACATTAGAGATAACAGAACTCAACGGGCACATATGATGTGGCTAAAATGTGGCCGAAATTGATAAAAAGGCAACTTTATTTTTCAAATTATAATTGAACAAAATCCATGTCATAAATTTTTAAATAGTTTATTAACGTAGTATTAACTGTCACGACACATAATTTCTAATAATTGTTAATCTTAGCTTTTCCTATGTTATCGAAAAACGAATAATTGTTTTGTCAATTAAAGAACTTTCTTCTTACTAAATATGAAAATATATTTTTCTTGCTTGATTCTAAACTTTTCTTACATCTATTTTTAAAGTGGGATACATAGTAACACTCATAGAATGTTGAATGAAACCCCTAGTATGAAAAAAATTGGTTATGCTTGTTGATATGTTACTCTGAAAGTAACTAAGAACATAGATAATAATTGTTTAATTAAATGATAAGAAGTAAATAATTAAACAATTTTCGAATAAGTTCAAAGTATATTCCAAAAGCTTGGAATAATATTCTGTTATATCCCAATGTGTATTCTATTACATTAATATTCTATTACATCATAATGTAAAACTTAATAGGAGCAACAGAATCATTCCCTCTAATCTGTAATTAATACGGAAATATATTTTTTTCGTTATATTATCACAAAAATAATTAGTATTTAATTCCCTTAAGCATGTCTTAATTTCCCCCACAAGTTTACAATTATAATTACGCGAGCAGAGCCACGAGTAAAAGCTAGTTGTATATTAATTGTATACTAGATTAATAAAAAATAATTAACTAGATCATAAAAAACTGTGAGACCAATAAAAATGCATCTCCTAACTCCGTAGGATGGAGTGATTTATTTTTCTATTCACTGACGTGTAGTTGGATAAAGTTGATACTTTTTAGGCTTAAATTCATCTATGTAAGATATTCTTTGAATTGGTTCAGAGTGACTGCCTCCGCAAGGTCATTGAACCTTTAAGTATATTTGATCTTATACTCAGATTCGTCGCCATTTAAAGTTATGAATTTTTATCAAGCCGACATATTTCATTTCGTTTGCTTATGGCATTATTATTAAGTCTTCTATAAAAAAAAAGTAAGATCATATATTTTATAATTAAAATAAGATGAGAGGTTACAGACTGTAAGAGAAATGAGTTTGTTGTCAGTAGTTATTTTTTTTCAAGGTGACAGATTTGTTTATCAATTAACCGACAATTTGTTCATGTGAAGCGTGGATAGAACTCGGGGCTCGTTCAAGCGTCCCCCTTTTACAGATTGTTGTGATATAAAACAAAACATCCTACCTTCTTATAAAGATGTTACAAATATACAAGGCAAATTCAGAAGATAAATGCAAAAGGTCCACATTTTCGAAAATTGTCGGTACAGTAATATCAGCCAATGAAAATATCCATACCAACAGTAATGAGAACCAAAATTACGCAAATACTAAAAACTTATATGAAATTAAAAAATATTCTGAAGTCACTCAAAAACCGTTTGAACAGTTTGAAATTTTTCGACAAAACAGTAAGTCATTTTTCTTTAAGTCAATTTATGGATCATTGCATAATTTTGAACAAAGTATTTATCCAAAAGGCAGAAGTTCTATAACTGTGAAAAAGCCTTTTTGATAGACCAAAGAATCTCTCGCAGTATGATAACGGGATATCGATGTTTATCAAGACAATTGATGTTTATCGACACAATTGATGTTTATCGTTACAAAAAATTGCAGAAGAGTAAAAGAAAAAAAAATAACAATAAGGGGCCATAAACACCAAATTAGAATCACGAAACAAAATGCCTAAATTTAAGACAAAGTGTCATTTCCGAGCAAAAATAAATAATTTAAAATAGTTTTGCCATAAGTTTATGATAACTCAATTTTTTATTTTAAATTAAAATGTATTTTCTCATATCTGCATCATTTTGCGTCACATGGCACATCATTTATAACCCTTTTACTCTTAATTTAAACTAAGTGTAGAAACACAAGTACCCGCACGATAACACATTTCTGAATTTGTAAATTCGTAACTCGTTATCAGCGTATTTTGTTTTAAAATTTAAATCTAATCTTTCAAAACCTCGAGAATAATTATTCGGTCTTGAACCAGACAAATATCAGTCTTATTGTTTTCATGTACGTAGATTACCCACCGGTTTTGGTTAAAAACCTGTAAAGCGGTTTTGGAGACTAGATAGAAAAATCATTTATTTCCTCACAACACCTAGAGTTGCCGCAATGGGTCAATTTTAATATCGAGGTGCGTATAATTGTATTAAAAGGTAAATATTTATTAGAATTAAACTGTAGAGTAGTCCGAAAAATATATAATTTTGATTTTTAGAATATGCAAAAAAAGTAAGTAAATTTTTGCTTCATAAATACGAATACAAAAATATTTTGAAATAGAAACCATACCAGTAAGTAAGGTGAGTCAAGGTCTTATTTCTAATTTAGAAAGTTTAAATCATATGTTTTTGATGTAAGAAAATCAACAAAGTAATAATTTGTACCTAAAATTAGCAACATTTATATCCGTAGTGAAACGAAGCGAAGAAGAAACGAAGAGAAGCAGATTTAATTTCGTCGTGCCCGTCGTCTGTCTGTCCGTCTGTCATAATTTTACGATTTCTAAAGTTCTATAGCTATGAGAATGTAATTTTGCAAATATATGCCTCATGGGTAAATCTCAATTGATATATAACAAAATAAATAAAAATGAAAGTTCTCCTTCAAACATGCTAAACTAGAACAGAATATTCTTTCGCTAATTCCATTGAATGGTATATTATTTGACGGGTCTTTGAATTCAAAGTGAAGGTTTTGTTCAAAATGTTTAATTTCTAAGCTCAGTTCGAATAAAAGGAGAAAGGCGAATAGAGAAGTAATGAGCATAAAGGTGCTGTATACGGTTGATATCTATTACCAAGTATAAAAAGACTTAGAGTCACTTAATTGAACAAAATGGAAATAGAAGCGCAAATGTGTGTTCCGTGAACAAGAAAAATAAAATAAAATTGAATTTATAACGTATTTACTTATTCTAGAAATGTAAAATGCAAGTATGCCTAAAATACACGAATTTTATCAGTTGTTTACTTTAGAAAGTTTAAGGCTTTCCGTTCCACTAAAAATAAAGTTATTTAAAATATGAATTGCTGAATCAAGCGAAATATATTTTTAAGCAGTTTCACAGGTAAATGGATTAATCGGAAGTTGGACTTAGGCAAAGCCTGGTCTACAGCAATGATAACGTACATCATATTGTCTTTGCCGAATATTTTTGGGTAGATGTAAAAATGTTGTAACGTAGGCACATAAAAATTTTAACCAAATTTATTTCTCAAACTATGATACCTATCGGCTTTTCAAAAGCATTGAAAAATATCTGCCGCATTGACATTAATTTCGAATTGATACCTCAGCGCGTTCCTGAGAAAAAGGGTCTTGCCAGACCGACAAACCCTTAACGAAGTGATTTTATAAGGTTCCTTTTCCTCTTCTGGAGTACTAAACCCTAAAAAAGGTCTGAAGATATTCTTGCAAAAAGTCAAAAATTTATCACCGTTTTTTCCAACGCATATAATACATGTAATTTCAATATTGTGAAGGTTTAATGAATATTAATTGCTATCACTTCGATTGTATGTTTCATTATGTATTAATATTGAATATCGAATTAAAGGAAGAGAGAAAATATAAGCTAATGAATTATAATGGTTTCTAATCGACATTTTCGTCCGCTACTTCATTGCCTTATTACACGTATACTTGTGAACATATATTAAACGCGAAAACATGGTGAAGAAAACAAATATTATTGAAAATTCAATTAAAATTTTACTTACTACAGAATCAATTTTGGGAGTGAATAGAACTTGTGATAGAAATGATGCAAAATTCGTGAGAGCTAAACTTAAAAAGATCTACAGCCTGTCGCTTCTTTTTTTCATGTTCATTTCTTATTTCTCAAACGCGTCTAAACTTGCTTCTTTAATGTATTCTAGAACAACGATATGCGTTACATTTTTCTTAAATTGTATAACCATGAGCTTTTTACTTACGTTTGACATCGTCTGGCTTAAGAATTTATTTGCTGATTGGCTTATTACTTTTGATAAATTTTCGGCCTATTACAGCGAGAAATTTAGAAATCAGTGCATTGACAAATTTAAATTAATAACAAAGATTTCGACTTTTTCTTTCAACTTCGTTATTTGTGTAACACGTATAATAGATCACATATTTTTATTGGGTAAGAATATTGAATTTATATTTCTACTTGCTCCATTGTCTACAATTGCAAATAGCCTAGAAATGATATTAATGTGTTTACTGAAAAAGATTCTCACTGACATGCTTAAAATTATCAACGGCTATTTAAAACGCGCCAGGCAACAATTATTACTGAATGACATACCAAGCATCGATGTATCACTCTCCAATTTATTTAAAGAAATTATTTATTTTGATCTCACTACTGATCCAAAATTTATATCTGTCCTGCCAAATACGATTATCATCCTTACAAGTCTGTGCACCAAATTGAACAAAATGTTTAACTGTCAGGTAATATCTGATATTTTAAAAAATTCTTGCGTGTTATTTTATTTAGTAATCTAAACAAAATAACACGCAATTTAAATATTGTAATTAAATATTTTAGGTTATGTAATATATGGCCACCATCTTCTCTCTTTCTGTATTTGGAATTCAGAATGCAATAAACGTATTCAAGGAACGGGTAAGTGTAATATGTACATATATAAAAATTCACTGCGGATTTCTTATGCAGTGAATACAATCTGATATAATTAATTTTACATGGATAATAAATAGTATTAAAATATCTAATATAAATTCTTGATTAATATAAAATAGCAATTGTAAGATATCCCTTTAAACTAAAATTTGAAATAAATATCCCAACTTCACGTTTGGCACGCGGTGGCTACGGCATCGGTTTATTTGTGCTTTCCCATAATTTTCCATCTAAATAACGTCATGCTTTCGCCTCCCAACATTCTTAATCCATTTTATTCAAATCGATATATGCTTTCATAGAAGCTCTTTAACATTTAAGTTTTCTTATTTTAAAATCTTTTAGACATTCCGTTGTTTCAATCACTACGTTTTGTCGGATTATCAACGTTTCATTTTTTCTTTCTTCTCTTCTATGTTTATCTTTTCTATCAGTCTTCGTCTCTCTTGTTTCTTCCCGTTCATATGTTCAATGTATTAAAATTCCAACAATAATTTGCATTTTTTTCACAATATCATTATCGCATCTCTTAATTTTTGTCTACTATTTATATTTTTTGCGTTTCACATTATTTATTCATAATTAACTTTTTACGACTTTCATATTTTTCCATTTACTCAAAGTTTACTTCGATACGTAGTTGTTGGCATTAATACATTATTATGTACGATGACTCTCAAATCTTTAGATATATGTACCTTTGTTCACAAATTTATTAAGAGGATTCATTCCCTTAGTCAAATACAGTCGATGTTTTACTCATTTTCTTGCCATAGTTTTATGTGTTGTCATTGCTTTACATACGTAATCACAGTCGCTACTTTCATTTTACATTTCTTTTCATGTTAAAATATTGAAAATTCTTTTAACAACTTTTTATTTGTTACGTATGTCAAAAGAAGTTAAAGAGAGAAAATCATTTATACGATCCTGATAAATTCTAAGCAACGAATGATAAATTCTTTTTGAACTATTTTTTGATTTATACAAATTAATATTTCAATCTATTTTTCGGTTATACCGATCTTAATATTCTACATTTTGATTATTCCCTTCCATACAATTTCATTAACTCATTCGTCTATAATTTAAGACATTTTTTCCTTTAACAAATTTCGTTTACTTCATATTGCAGACAATTTACCCAAGTTGGATGACAATTATCATACAAGATGTCACTATTTCCCTCATTATTTTTGCTGTAGTCTGCCGAATTTGTGAAAATTTGATCCTTGAGTTTCGGGAATTGGAAATAAACGTTATTATGCTGAAACTTGTACCGGATATGTGTGAGTATAAAAATTATCTACAAATTATATTTATATTTCTGAATGACATATATAGTTCCATACGTATCGACCTACATGTTTATTTTTACTAAACCAGGGAAATTATTTAAAGTGACCTGCATCAATAGACGATCCTTATTTTATTAGTTGTGACACTTGAGTTGTATAAATTCCAATTTCGTTTTCGTACCCTTTATCAGTACAAAAAATTACCAAATTGTCCACATCATTCCGTGCAGTAGACTTTTAGGTCGTAGGACGCAATATGAATTTGAGGGATCTTCAGTTTCACGCTGACTTCGAGTGATGGTAATTTGAAATTGCATATGTTAATTTAATGACGAAAAGCAAATTATTGCTTAATTGTACAGATAAGTTATGCAACTATTAAGACAAGCCTTCGAATAGATTTCAAAATATCGACATTTATGAGATCAGTTTATCAGCATACTAACTTGAAAATTCTTGCACGGAGAAAATTAGTTAAAAAATAATATTTTCTTTTGCCCAAACTTCTGAATATACATATATATATATGAAGTAAATAAAAACATTTAGACAGTTTTATTAAACTATAAGCATAAGACTGTCACTGCATTCAATGTAATGCTTGAATTCATCCATTACGCATGAACGCTGCTTACACGTTTGCTTAATTTTGTTTATTTCATTCATAAAATATCTTTTCCACATTAATAATTAATTATCTCATAATTTTCAGGTCCTGATCTAAACGATGCAATTTATTCAATTTAAGAGATTATTGAAAGAGGCGACAAAGGCACCTTTACCGTTTGCCATCTTTTCGACTTGAGAATGTCATTGTTACCGACATTTGTCAGTTTGCTTATATCTTATATAATTGTTGTATCTCAGTTATCTGGGTTGCAAGATTTAATTCCTTTATATTAATATGTAGGAGTTTAAATTTTTGAGATTCTATGCTGAATTTTATATGTGTGAAAATGATTTAATGTAAGCTCACAATATTTGTATACAATATGAGATTTTGACTATAAATTGTGACATAAGGTAAAAATTGTGACCAAATATGCAAATGTTAAAATCTTTTTTGCTCGTCGATAAAAAAGTCACGCGACCAACAAAAGGTTTTTGTTCACTATGTTTTTGAGTAAATTTGAATTGTTGAGTAGCTTGGCAGCTTTAAAGATTTTATTAGAAAAAAATTAAAGGTAGGAAATTATGAATTGATTTTCGTTTTTTACATAAATGAAGAAAATGTTTAAAATTCTCGTTGAAAACAAATATTTAATACACTCATAAGATTCCATTTTGCCTCCTCTCTTTTTAATTGCACGGAAACTGTGCCATTTTTTTTTGTTTGATGATGTAATAAAATCTGGATATTAGGAAAGGTCAAATTGTTACGTAACAGTTACTGGTGTATGAGTGCCAGCTAGTCTTTGTCTTATCATGAGTGATATTTTTTCACTTCTAGACCTTTTTTCGCTTCTCTCGGCCACCATTTTTCAAATAATAACACAATTATTATCTATCTTATTGAGCAATAAAGAAGAGTCTAAAATTGCGTTTTTCTTTTCAAACTTTGCGACATGACCATTTGTGTATCTGCTTTTCAATTCTGTAACGAATATATTGATGGCTGATCATGGAGAGAGCTCACAAGAGTAAAAATATTATTTTTCTTGGTAAGGTGTGATCGTGCTATTATCAAGCTATTTTGGAGTATAAATAAAATTGATTGAACTCCTCATCTTTTTGTCAGAAACTTAAGAGGGAAGCGCCTCTATATTTTCTGTAAACCGTTAGTGTCAACCATTGTTAGGTCCTAAGGCGGCAAATTATAAGCTGGACCCAGACCTATTCAAAAATTTACTCATGTGATATTGCCTTAAGATTTATCGAATTCAGTCACCAAGTGTTTCAACACTCTCTGACGGCATTATATTGCCCTCTTTTCCTAGGCACATATGAAAGCACTTTGTCTAAGGATACTTTCAAATTCTTTTTTGAACTGTAATCTTAAATAAAAATAAAATAACTATGAGCAACGCAAATCATATCGATAACTACATTGTTAAAAGTTTGTTTGTAGATAGAGTAAATACTTATCTAAATTGTACATTAACTTTACATTATTTATTTAGATACGGTAAAATTCATGACTTTTGCTAAAGGTCCTGCAATCACGCTTTTTAAATATAACCTAAACTCCAAGATATCAAGTGAAGCGTTCACGCAGCGTTTTATTAAGTCATTCCCTTCAAACATGCGTGTACGTGTTCGGTTCATGTTTTGACAGGCTGTGTGAAACACTGATAATTATAATTCATAATACTTTAGTAAACTTAATGCGTCTATCTGTTAACACATATTTTACATATCCTTTAAATGGATCAAAATAAATTAATTAAAATAATTAATGAGTTTGACCGATGCAATTTTATTAAATCTGGTGTCCTTTTGTCCTTTTTTTATAATTTTATTCATATTAAAAAGAAACTTTAATAATATTTGAGAATTTAATTGCGTAAAATATACGCGTAAGTTTGGATGGAATGACCCAATATATCTTCATAAATATATACTCACATTTATTTAATGCTACAAATCTTAAGTCGAGAACAACAATTTTTATATCATATATAAATGTACACAATTCACAGAGATGAATTAAAGTAGAGGTTGAAAATCCCCGGTCAATTATTAATTTTTGAAGGGAGGAATTCACAAGCATGTACAAAAACGAAAATTATACAAATTATGCTGGTCCGGATATTTTAAACACTTTAAAAACAAAATGATTTTCAGCTGTAAAATAAAAAAAAACATAGACTTACACTTGACTTCACCAAGTGGAATAGCATAGTAAATTTATATTTAATTAAGATAACGATATTCCATACCATATAAATTTACAAAGAAAGTTATTACAACAAAATGTATTATATTATATCTAATTTAGATGAAACGTGTTTTTATTTCTTTTTAAATTTACTTACGCCTCACTGACGCCAATCAACGTGGAAATCCAACATTTTATTAAATTTAACAGACAAACCCAACTTTCCATTTAAAATATTCGGCAAAACAAAAATATCAAATTCAAAAACTATTGCTTTACGCACTCATTGTAAACTGGTTGTGAGCAGTTCACTGCACTCATTATACCTGAATGTTTTATGTAAATAGTATTTCAAGGCAAATTCAATACATTCGTTAATAGTTGTTATTATTAATATATTTGCATGTTTGAGAGTACATATTAATAATATTTCAAGACACCTTAAGAAAGCACTTAGGTAAACGAATTTTGCCAACAACATACCATCATTCTACACGTATTCCTATTGACTACGCTCAATAATAGAAAACAACAAAATTATAATTATAACCAAATGCGGTCAGAATTGTAACTTGATCGGAGTAAAATTCTATTTGTTTTTGGTATTCCGACATTAAATAAGGAATTATAAAATCGTAATATTTGTCTGGCCGTATGTCATGGCCTTGAAATTTCTACCGTTTCAGTCCTTTGTTTTAAGTAAATATTATGAAATTTTATATGTATTTGCTTTATATGAAGATCTCTATTAATACATTTTAAACAGGGTCGTTGTGGCAACAGTGGGTCAAGTAGGCACACTGAGGCACCGCCATTTGAAACAAAATGAGTAGGGCAATAACTGCGATTCTTTCATAGTAGATTTGCGCTCAGACATGATCCACTTCACACTGGCCAGGGGCGCAGCTCGGAAGCGTAGTGAACGGTACAAAAAATTATTTGTGTTTCGAAACTACAAAAGTAAAAAAAATCCCGTAAGTTTTATTGTTTTCTTCTTCCGTAGCTATTAATTTTATCTACTAAGTTATCATTTCTACGTAATAAGTTGTTCTTAAGGTTTCATTTGACAGTGAATTAGGGATGGCCAGCACAGTAACATTTTCTCTTATTTCGTCTTAATATTAAAATGGCGTAAGTGATACAAAATAGGTCGTTTCCAAAGTATGCACAGTTAGTCAACTCACTGTATACCTACCAGCAAATGTTTCTAAATACAATCGAAGATAATTAAAATGCCTATATTTTTATTCCACAGAATGCCCAAGAAACGCCCGTTATGGAGAAATATAGGTAATCACACCAAAGAAGACATGCTCTTCGAAAAATTTAATCGGGAAAAAATACGTGCAATAAAGGAAAATAAAATTCAATTTTCAACGCTACGACGTTATGCAGCCAAAGTAAACGCATCCGCAAGTACTGAAATTGTGCCGCATTATGACATTAACAGAGTTTTCACGTATGAGCAAGAATAAGCACTTACAGAATACTATACAAATTTCGCAATTATATTTTACGGCTTAACAATAAAAGATTATTGTAAAGTTGCTTATGCGAATATATTATATAAAATCTATTCGCAAGCATCATAATGAGCTTTCAAATATTTCTAGAGAAGGGTGGTTGGTTAAAACCTATTCGCAAGCATCATAATAGTCTGGCTGGAGCAACTGCGTTCAACAAGGAAACCGTAAACATATTTTTCAATAATCTGCAAGAAGTTTATAAAAGACATTCTTCACTTGCTGACGGTACTAGAGTGTACGATCTTGATGAAATGGCCACGATGACAATGCAGAAACCTCAAAAAGTAATTAGTTTTAAAGGTAAGAATAATGGAAAATAACAAGAGGCGAAAAAAATACCCTGGTGTAATTACAATACAAAGACGGCGAGCTGGCAGTGATCATGCGGCGCGGCACGGGCGAAGTGAATGATATGTACGATGAGCTGAGTGGCGGCAGCGGACGGCGGTGTTGTGGTATCGCGTTCGTTCCGATCTGCCGCCGCCTCGCCCCTCCGGCGCCCCGTAGATAACACAATGGACTCGCGCGTAAAAATCGAGAAGCTTACTTTGCTTTTTTCTTATTATTGTTTTACTCGTCAGTTCGTATATCTTGCTAGGGGTACGGGCAGGGGGGGAGTGTGGTGTGTCAGTTGTCCCCCCTGCCCGTACCTCACTACGCCCATGAACAGTCTTGTTACTATTTCAGTGTTGATTTTTCCCAAATCGATATCATTTAATTGCTACTAGGGCTAATTTCATATTTTGTAAAAATTCATAAAAATAAATATTAAATTACAAAGATATCAATACTGATTCATAGAGTTAGGAGGCAATAAAAACCAAAGTGCTATTAAATTGTTAAAACAAATACGCTGAAAGTAGCTAAGTTTAAAATCTAATACTGCTTTATTTTGTTTACGATTTCCGTTTGGTTTTTGATTGATTTATTTCTAAGATTAATGTATTTTATAAACACGTAAATATTTCACAAAGATCTTTAATAACCATTTTTATCAAAGTTAATGTCAGTCAAAGTACCACCGAATGGGTACAATAATTAAACTGATATTATATTATTGGAACGAAATTCTTTTAAGCAGCTTACAGTAGAGCGAATTGGCAGAATCGTCACGTAAGGAAAAAGCGTTCTCTCCAGGTGACCTTTCCCTCTCTTTCACTCCGTCTCTTGTCTCTCTGTCTCTTTCTATTATATACGGTTGTATGTGTACGTATGTTCGTGCGAGTATTCATTCAGCAGAAAATATTGTGTGCGTTGAACTGTATAACCTTAATTCTAAACACGTGTTAATATTATCTAAACTTATTTATTTTGATATTTACAACAATAAAAATGCCCAATAAAATTCATCTCGCAGTGAGATTTGTCTCTCAGGTGAAACACAGATCATATTGATGTCAAATATCAATGTTAAATTAAATAGTGAAAATAAAGAATTTGCTGAACATTTTTTGAAATTTATAAATTTTTAGTATTTAGTAAATGATATAGCAAATCTTTTATGTGTATATATATATATATATATATATATTTATATATATTCCTATATATAATATAAATTTAATACATAATATGTAGCGAAAAGAACTTCGTTCCAACCGGGTATTCCACGACACCTCTCGTTAACTTTTCTTATATTGAAAAGCTAAGAAAACAAGATTCGTTTTTGTTATAATATCAAAGGGTTATTATGTTAAGTGTAACCTAAAATATTGATTTGATAAAACTTATTGAAAACATTAGCAATGAAGTGTCTTTTTCCATTGAAATACCTTCCTGATCCATCATGCCCCCAGGGTTGACTCACTGTGTAATCCCTTAAGGACACAGTGGGTCACCCATTTTTTTTAAATATATATATATATATATATATATTTCAAAAACCATCCGATATGTTTAAATGGTTTTTTAACCAAAATGCAGTTAAGTGCCCACCTTTCTTTCATAAGAGTTTGACATTGATAGCTTGTGTATTTTTGGAGCCAAAAAACGCCTCTATCAAAACTACCGTACACCAAAAAATATATTTTTTAAATTACCTGATTTTAAATGCAAAAGGTAGACGAAAACATTCGTCCTTTCACTTTGCACTGAGTATTTAACATTGTGTGGACATTGTATAAGGAATTGAGTTTATTTGATTACGTGTTCTTCATTTTAAATTCCTTTTTCGAAATAAGAAGATTCAAAGGTATTTGCATTGTGTAAACTCATCCCCCTTCCCCATTTTCTATATTTAATAATGGGTTTGATAAATATACCAAATAACTACATACTAGCTTTTGATACTAAGTTGCAATTAAAGTTATGAGGATAATTTGCAGTAACAATTTTATTAGATGTAGACCACTACAAATCTCACTTTATTTGCGTATAGGTGTATACACTCTGTCTGTTTTATTCACTGCCTTGGTCGGTTTTATTTCAAACCTGTATTCCACGTGATGACTTGACGTACTACAATTTTAACGAGTAATTGTAATTAAAAATATATTCAACAAGTTCTCAGGTCAATCTAAAATTAATTTTACACCAAACTCAAAAAGTTTTCTTTTTTTTGTTACAGTGCATCTAATTCCTATTTTATATTTTTGGATTTACGTCAAAAATGTTTATTTTTGGGTATATTGATTTATTAATTTTAAATAAATATTATTTAATTTTTTGGGATTCTTTTAGTTTCAATTATCTGATTATAAATGCCTCCCTTTAATACTTTAATCTCAACTCTTAAGTATGTGTTGAATTTTTTTAGTCACATTTCTCCGCAGTCCACCTACCATTTACATATATAAGAAGACAATATTAAATGGTATAAAAATGTGGATATAAAAGATAAAAATGTATGCCTATATCATAAATAAACCTATGATACGGAATTCATTTTTATATCGAAAAGATTCTATGTCATTTCAGACTTTCTAAAGTTTCTGTTGGGTGGAATTAGAAATAAAGTGAATAAATAAGACCAAATCCGATTTGAAATTATTAAAATGTTATATTTGTTCATATCTTTTAATCTTTATTTTAGTTCATATCTTTTGGTTTTTTGTGATTTTTAGTTTAAAATGTTATGTTGTTGTATTGAGAATTTTCGAATCTGTAATTAAATTTATTTCGTGTAATTTATACTTTTTTATTTAATTTATGAGAAATCGTAGGTAAATACCTAAGTATCTACCTATACCTTTATTAAGCATGTACCTACATGTTTAATAAATATTACGAAAGGAATGAGGTATACATAAGCCAGGCGAGCATCTCCTATCGTTGATGATAGGTAACTTCCGAACGATTTGCTCTAATTGGGCATTGTGCGGTTCCCTATTGACATTTTAGTAGGTACAGATTAATTAAGTGCTTCATTATCGCTACACATGATTCATTCTTTCCTTACATGTAATATGTAATAACAATATATTTTACAGAATTCCTAAATATTCTTAATTTAAAAAAATAACTATGTGATCTATATAGATTATTTTTTTATTTCATATAAAATTTGATAATTTGTATTTTAGATTCTGTGCTCTCTGATCTTAATAAAACGTAGTGCCATTACCGCAATATTAACAACCTTGGTCATTAATGTTAACAAGCTGGAATGAAAATGGACCTGTCATTTTGATGTTTTGTTTTTAATCGCCGACCCAAAAATAAAGAATGTGACACGGTATTCGTTTTGTTAGTGTATCTATAGTACCATAAATCGTTAACAGATGGTAAAGTTCTGCTGTTTCTTTGTTGATAGTGGATAAATGTATGTTGGTCTTTATATACGGAATCTATATTCTTTTATGCTGAAATAACGACTGGATAACATTAATAGAAGGCGCAGAAATCTCGCTATTATATTCAAATATTTAAATCCATGGAAACACTCGTACATGTTGAAATTTGAAAATTTGTTTAGGACTAAGGAAATAATAGATAATAAGTTTTCCTTAATAAGCGGTTTCAGAATGGATATATACATGTATAAATATATTAGAAAGAAATGCCAATCCAAAACTATTAATACCTTTTTAAAAGTAGTTACTATTTTAATTTTTTAATTATTCAGCTAATATGGAGAAATAAAATTTGCGTAATACTTTACTCTCATTGGTGAATGTGTCGGTGATTGCTATAAAATTTCAACAAAAAATCGTAATGTATGCAATTACGACATTTAGTTTACTCGATATTGATGTTTAATCATTTTGTGGCTCTTAACAATTTTGCCATATTGCGCCATGCGCCATATTTTATGCAGCCTTGTTAATATCTAATTGAAAATGAAAAAGAATTAATTTATTTCATACTCTTTAAACAACCGACTAATCGTTTGTGTTTCCCTTATGGTTAATATTCTCTGCTCTGTTGCCGTGTTTTATATTGGTCATTGTGGTTTAATTTTTTATTATAATTTTGTAAACATTATTAGTTATACATATTGTTAATACCATAGTGACGAGATTTTTAGGTTCAAAAAATAATTTTTTTTAATATCCCATTTTTTTTATTTTTTCTTGTATCTTCAGAAAGAACCAATGAGAATATAGTTTTAATAATTTCAAAGAATACACCAAGCTTCCTATGAAAACATACTCCATTTTCTTCCACCTCAAATAACTGTTTACCGTTCAAAACGTTTAACGTGTAATAGTTTTTAGTAAATTTGAGGATGAAAAATTCCACCGCCGCTAATTCTACAATTCAAACGCCCATATCAATCACTTTTATGTATTTATCATCATAGAGAAAACCATTATCGGGAAATGGTGTTACATTCACATTAATCCGCCTATACAGCTTGTGGATTTTCTTTTGTCACTGAATTCATCTACGATTTTCTCATAGGTTGTTATAGACATAAAAACTTTCATAGTTTTATTTATAATTGTGTTACGTACATCTTGTATTATAGACAAAGTAGTTGTTACTTTTAATCTAAATCTTGGCCAAAAAGTCTTCAATAAAATTCTATTTATTATTTTGGTGGCAACAGGTGATCTGATATTGATAGGTTTTTCTTCAGGATTACACAGTTCTTCAAAATTCATTTAGTAGTACTGAACGATCCTTTTAAAAAATATGTGTGCATCGATAAGGTACCGCAGACAAATAAAAGTGCAATTTATTTAAGAAAGCATTAAACGTTCTACATCAAAAAAATCATGTGTTGACAATCAGTATAATTCATCATCAACCTCTAGAATTGTTTGCCACGTATTAAGAGATAAAAAAACACAAAAATATTAATTATGCAAAATAACTTTAAAGATATATATTTACACTTAAATATGATTTATGTTTCATTATTTCAAAAACTCAACACATCGCTACCCTTCAGTTTACTCAGAAAATTTGATTATTTAGAATTTGTGCCTACTATATATATATATATATATATATATATATATATATATATATATATATATATATATATATATATATATATATATATATATCTAAATATATTATTTCTAAAAGGTGTTTTTTGGTCGAGCGGCTCGTTCTCTTTAACTACTGCACCAAAAAAAATAAAAAAATACCCACTTAACGCTTATGTTTTCTACTTTGGGCGAAAAACATAAAAAAATTCGAAAAAAATCTTTTTGTTAATAAAAAAATTAATTTTTATAACAATTGGCATGAGCGCCATCTGTGGGCGACACATCAAATATCTTAGCCAAATTGTATACTTGGAACACGCTAGATGGCGATATAGTGCGAAGACTTCGCACGGGTCAGCTAGTATATATATATCCCGATTGACATATCAAAGCCCAGCCCAAACTGGTAATGATAAAAATTTGAAATTTGAAGAGGGTATTGATTTTATAATGAAAGCATCGTTTAAGAAGGGATTTTTCGAAATTTATTTCCTAAGGGGTGAAAAGAGGTGTCCAAATTTGCATTAAAACAAACGTTACGTTAATTTTTACTTAAAAATTGGTATTAATACCAAATTATAAGCTTTTCGACACAAATAATGAAACAAGTACTAAGCATTGTCCGCGGTTCAATCCCCAAGGGGGTGAAAAGGGGTGGTTAAATTTGTATGGGGAAAAATCGCTGTGGTCATTTTCATTTAAAAATTTGTAGTAATGCTTTTTAATACAAATAATGAAGTAAGCATTAAGCATTTTCCGAGATTCAACCCCTAAGGGGTAAAAAGGGACGACTAAATTTGTAAGGGAAAAATTATTATAATAAATAAATAAATATGTGTTACCTGGAAAATAAACATTTTATTTAATTTACTGCACAGATTTTAAAAAATGACAATAGCATTTGGTAGGACAGAGACACATTTTGGATCAGTTGTGAGGTCAAAATAAATATTGCCATTAAATGAGTTGTCGAGTAGCATATGGATACTGGATAGATTATTCAGTAATAATTACTTTCTGGTACGTTTTAATCAAATATGGATTGTTTTAACATATCAGTGAGAATCATCCTCAGCACATCAACATCATTTCGAGGCTATTTGCCATTGTAGAGCGATGAACTAGAAAAATTAAGAAATCAATATCCAATAAACCTGTTAGTTACTCCATATGCGGTCTATCAAGTTTACTGAAACTGCAACGAAGGTCACAAAAAAGCTTCCGATCCACCAGGATCGGGAGCATTAAATAAAAAAAGCATAAATTTAATTTTATTAATGCACCGAGTTTTGAAATATTCGCTGTAATAAACAGAAAGATCATCGAAAGAACTAAGCCACTTAGAGAAATCATTCTTAAGCCACGCGATATGGAGTGTGACAAGAAAACGTATCACTATAAAATTCAGGAAAACATTAGCACACGTCGTTGTTTTAGAATACATTAACAATACAAGTCTGGACCAGTTTGAGAAATAGACAAAAAAATGTGAAAAAAAGAAGCACCAAGCTATAGACACGTTTAATTTTGGCTCTAAATAATTTTCTATTCGTTTCATTTCTTTTCTATTATAAGTCTGCTAATTCCTAACATTGGTTGCGCAGTGAGTATGACCCCAATAAAATGTTCAATAATATTTGCCTTCTTTTCCATTTTGTCGTACACGATAGGTGAATACAAGTAGACATGTAATAAGCCAATCAAATAATTGATAGAAAGGTCGATTAAAACCAATTTGGTAAAATTTATTGATTGACCTTTTCACATTCCATATCCAACGACATTAAATCTTATTACTAATTGCATTATAAAGGCATGATGAAAGATTCGATCGATATGATGAAGCCGTTGCCTTTTAACTGTTTCAGTACTTTGGATTACACATATTTTTAAAAATTAAATGCCAAACTCTAATACTTTGCTTCTTAGGAAAGCACAGCTGACATATCTATTGTAGGATATAAGCAAAGATCTTTGCGAATATCCCACCTGAAGATGTTGTAATACAACGAAACCTAGGTCGTGGTAAAGAAAGTAGAAATAATACTACATCACGTAGTTTCATTTAATTATGAATAAATGTATACTTTTAAAATTAATGTATAGATTCCTTTTAAAAATCAGTTACAGCTTTCCTATTGGTTTTGTTTACACGTGAATGAAAGTCGAGTAATTTATGTAATTAAAAAAGGAATAAATCGAGAAGCGCTAGGTGTAATTTCAGACAAGAAAGAATGGCGCATCATTTTTATTAGAACGTGAGGATTATTTGTGTTTGGAAACTTGTACTTGAAGAACGAGTGGTAAATGTAAGTTTTATTTACATGCTTATTTGAATGATTTTATCAATCCAAATCTTATAATAGTTTTATAACATGGCAGACCATGTCGATAGCAGAATTTATAGTTTTAGTCAAGAAATATTTTTCTAATTACCTACAAATGTTATCGCGGTCAACAGTTACCAGACCGCTTTTCGCAAAAAAACAAGCTCACGTAAGCATATTCACGTATAACTATATAAGTAGAATAAAGATACACAGGAGTATCTTTATTCTTTAAACAAACTTTTACTTTTCTGAACTTTTTACACGACATTCAAAAAACGATATTAAAATTTATAAAAGACGATATTATGCAAGGAAGTGAGTCATCTCACATAATTTCCCCCTTTTTAATGTCTCTTATGTTGAAAAAAAATTATACCTTTGAACTTATAATTCTGGGTATTTGACTTTAAATATTTTAATCTTCAGAATATGCGGTTATATACCACGTTTTAAGCAATTTTTATAAACATTTAAATGAAAATGTTTTCCTCATAGTTATAATATAAATCGATCGCAAAACTAAAAATAAATTGTTTTTAATTGATGCAAAGACTTTTTTGTTGACACCGATATATTATTTTAGAACCTATTTAATTAAATTAAATATAGAATTAGACTACATAGGATAAACCTTAATAAATTTATTGATTGGCAACCAATAACTGTACACAATACTTCATTCTATAAAAAATAGGAACAGTCAAAGATTATAACGTACTTTCATATACAGGTGGTACAAACCAAGAACAATTATTTCTCTTAATTTATTTCTTAAATATACTTCTGACAGAATGTAAGCAGAGAAGTTACTTTTATTAAAATACCTCAGCTCGGTTCATCGAGCGAAACCAAATTATTGCTCTAGAACGTTACGCGTAGAGCGGGTTAGATGTTTCCGTGGTGTTTGCAGGTCTGATGTTAACACTGGCACTAGTATTGATGTTGACAATGGCGCTAGGAAATTCGACTTCAGTTGCAGATTTTACTAGCTTATACATGATATTTTCATAACTAATTGTATATTGTATTCTTGAATACGTTATTTCTCATCATCATTTTAAATAATAGAAGTTATTCAATCACCATTTAATTAAAGGAGTTCCTAACCCAAAAAACGAAACTCTTCTAAGATCAATTACGTCCAGTTTTTCTTTAAATTCCTGGAAAAGAGAAATATGGCGTAATAATATAATGAATTAAACCCCTTATTTCAATCGTTAATATTCAAAAGGTTGACATGAAAATTCTAGTTGGAGCAAATAAAATACCCGATTTTTTTTAAATTCAAATGTCGTGTTTCCATTAAAAGCAATAAGTCACTGGGAATAATTTTATTTCCCAACTGTATGTGAGATGGTTTTAAAGATGTTGCTGAAAATGTCTACACGCTTCCCTCGTCTCTAAAACAGCTAAATTATAAAGTATGTAAGAACAACCTTAATGGGCCTTTACGTAAACGATGAGTTTATATTTCATAGTTTTCAAGAAATGTACGACGTTTTTATATTTGTGATAGACATATATCTACTACTGGCTATATGGTTATAAATTAGAAAGTATGTCAATATTTGTAAATAATTTAAAAGAAATATTATCTACCATTAAATATTTATACGTACGTTAGTGTGTACAGACCCATCGTAGTGCATTTTAACATGGAATTTCACCGCGATTCTCTGGTTTTTGAATACGGTTGAAATTTTTCGGCTTGTGCGAGAAGTCATTTTCATCAGGAGTTTGAACAGTGAACTCCTCATCGTTATCATTTATAATTTATGAGCCCATCCTGGGCTACTAAGAGAATGGGTAGCGAAGGTCTACGGATCCTATTCATTACTGATTAGTTAGTAAACATTTAGGAATCCAGATAATTTTTAAAAACCGGAGCTTCATGGTATCAGACTTTTCTTTGTTTACAATTTTTTACAAAGCAGCCGGTGTTTTTGTAATTTTTGTATTTTTATTATATAATAAAAATTCTAGCCTATACACAACTTATCACTCACTGTATTATTACAAAAATATATACAGAGTAGGTCTATTATCTACTCTATCTATCTATATATATATATATATATATATATATATATATATATATATATATATATATATATGTATATATGTATATATATACATATATATATACACATATATATATATATATATATATATATATATATATATATATATATATATATATATAAAAGGCGGGTTAATTTCTAAAAATATATTTTTCAGTTAGTCCTAATATTGATGAAAAGGAGTGATAAGGGCGAAATCGAGAAATTTATTATTTGACATCAGTTTATACCAAAAATTTTAACAATTTTAATTCAAATTAAATTATTCAATAAAAAATTGCCACCACAATCCGCCAGAAATAAATTCTAGTAGCGTGATGCATTTTATGTCACCTGCAAAACCACGGACAATGCAATGACAAATGAAACACCAAAATCATAGTAGCCGTTTTGTCCTTGTATCTCTTATTAAACATTAGTATTAACATAACCAGAGTTAAAGAGATTGAAGTTCCTCATCTAGGTATGCTTTAACTTGACCGTAAACAAATCTCGTGTAAAGTTATTGACGCCATCAAAGATTGACTTAGAAGAGGATAGCTCTGTATACAATCAATTACGAACGGTTTGTTCTGATTCATCCTAGAAACGATCGTCAGGCCCTACAAGTTATGGGAAATTTTGTTTAAAAATACTTAGTAGCGTGTTTATTGGTAAAACTCTCAATGCATGATGAAGTTCTACGTAGATAACGTGTAGGACATGTAGTTCACCTATTTGGAGTCCAGCCAATATTATGAGTAATAAAATATAACATTTTATTGCTTAATTGTGCAAACGAGTATATAACGACACCGAGATTATATATCAATATTATTTTACTATTTTCAGTGTTTCATACTAAACTCGAAAAAACGGTACATTTATGGAATCGTATCGGTATCCTTCCCCCTGACGGTCACTGTCGTTAATATTAGAATCTATTTGACGTAGAAAATTTAAATATGTCACAGTATTAGGAATTGGCTCATTATTTTTATCCCTTTGCATTTTACTTTTGTGAGTTGACTAAATCCGTAGTAATTTTTTTTTAGACCACCGTGTGCACTATCAGATAAAATATGTTAAGGCGTCAAAATATAATTCTTTATTGCCTGTCAATTTTTTAACCATATTAATGATCTCCGAATGTTTCATTAAAAATAATTTGAAAATACATTTGAAATAATAATTTCCTCTACATTTTTTTTATATCTAACAAGAAAGTTTCAAATGAAACTCTTTGTTACATTTTGATATAAAGTTTTTTACCATTTATTTGACCATTTTCAAATTAAGGGTAAAAAACTTTATAGTAAAACTTTGGAAGAAACTGTAATGTAAAGGAAAGAAATAAATCTCAAAATATCACTTATAATAACGGTGTATGATATCAGAATATTTTCGTGCTAAGTACCTAGGTGATCATGTTAAGAGTTTCAAAATACTAGGCCGTACGCGGCATGCATTCTTGCTTGTCGTGTGTGTAGTTGGGAATACACAATGCAAACCAGCAGAGTATGTCTATTATAAAACGATGCTATATAAGATATTGAAAACATTGCCTCATACTTTATACATACTTATATTCCATACAATTTGAAAAGAGAATATTTGTAAACAATCATATTTAACAATTCATGTATTGTAAACCTTTTTCTTACTTAGTAATTTAATGTGAATTTATTTAGTGGTAAAAAAAATATGTTTTTAGTGTACGTATTTACACTGTATTCAAAGGTAACTTAGATTACATAGGTTATATTTTATATATAAGAGAAATTCAGGTAAGTATGATGAAATGTTTCGAAAAATATATAAGTATTACTTTTACATGAAAAAGCATACGATAAAATAATACGAAAAATTTCGATAGAAAGAGAAATTTAATTAAATTATAAATTATAAAGAAAATTATTACAAAGTAAACACAAATAGTACGAGTATTAAAGAACATATTCGCAGAACATGTTCATCATAAATCTGTCTATTACATCGTATATCAACATGACAATGCTTCAAGTAGAAATCTTTTGATATCGTTTAATTTAAAAGTAGTGTTTTCTTTCGCTACATATCATTTAATTTGTGCCCACATCATTTTGATTGAATTTATTTTACAGTGATATAAGAGTAATCGTATTCTCCAAAAGCAGTATAGGTATTGCGGAACATTCGCCATTGTAATTACAGTCATACTTAAAAATGTTACACATTTAACGCAACGAACTTAACATTATAAAAAACATAATAATATAATAAACTTAATACAAAGTAAATTCATTTAACACCAAAAATTTGGAAAGCGATAATGACAAATGACAAGTCAGTGCGCCTCCAGGTTAATCGTCATTACGTCGATAAGTGTGACAAGCAAACGTTGTATATACATGGTATAGATACGTAAGTTGCCATACATGAGTATACAGGAAACAAAAAAATATAATTGATATCTTGAATCTATGTGCCTTTAGCCAAGTAGTGTGACCCTTGTAGAGATATAAATAATGAATGTTGCATATAATTACACTAGCCGTGCGCTTGGATTAATTCAGATTTGTTAGGCCACGTACATTTATATATGGCCACTTCAATACAATTGTTAGGTTCCGTGTTTTTGCAACAGGCAGACTGATGAATAATCATACGAACTCGTATGGCTTGCCCTCAAAACAAAAAACTAATAATTTAGTCTTACCAAACATACATATCTGAACGGAGAATGAAAGTTTATTGTCCCGCAAAATTCATAAGCACAAATCGACATTTTTATCTGATAAACTGATATTTTATAAAAGTCGGACGAAAGTACGGTTTTAAAATAATATTATTAATAAGTCTCAAGGTGTACTATTGACCATGGCATCACATTTCTTCTCTTTTTAATATCTATTCAAATGTTTTTCCAGATTATTCAAATAGTATAAAAATCAATACGGATGTCACACATGTCAATTTGAAATAAATATTTAATTATTTTTCGAAGATTGTGAGATGAGCTTAATTATTACTCGGGTTTTATTTTTGCAAGACTATTAAAATGGGTTATAACGAATAACTGCGAATGCATTATAATATATATAAATACAATCGAGACTGCGTTTCGGCCCCCGGCCACCGCTGGACATCCGAGATAATTAGCTTTAGGTATTTCAGTGTAATGTCTGTCCGATGAAACGGTCAACCGAAAAAAATTTGGGTCTTTGCTCTAGATGTCGTGAGCTAGGATTGGTAAGAGATTGCTACTCAAACATGTATGTTTTCAATAAAATAACACGTACAATAAGTACGTGTTATTTTATTGAAAAAAAAATAAAAAGTATTTTTAACTTCAAAATTTCAGTTTGTCTCAGATCTTTTTTGTACATTAATATTTGATATTGTGTTAATATTTTTAAATTTATTATGTTTTTACTGCTTTTTCTTTGAATAAAATAACCTATCGATAATATATCCTCAAATCGAATAACAAATTCATAAATGGCGCCAAATTTAGATTCCAAATTATACTGTCTGATTATGCTTACTTATCTGATAATTTTAAAAATCACAGATTTATTTAAGAGGTTTTAACGATGCTTGAGAATCCTACATCTCAACGGATACAAGAAGAACTACTACCAATAATGCTTTCAACATCAAAATCTAATAACGATGCTCACAATATGACACCGCAAAAAGATACCCTTTCAAAGTCATGACTGACACGTGCCCAGCTTTAGAACTGCTTATTAACTTTCGGAAACGATTCAAGCAAGTAACAAAAGTAATTACATCTCCGGATTATTTTAGTGAAAAAAAGGAAATGGAAAGTAAAAATAGCAAGATTATCAAGAACAAACTTAATATTAAAAAGCAAAAAATAAAATTAGATTGAAGTTGTCACACAACAACGAAAAATGAAAAAAAAAAATGATTATTTTAGTGAAAAAAAGGAAATTGAAAGATAAATGATTATTTTAGTGAAAAAATTAACCAGTGAATTAATGAAACGATAGAATTAGCCAGTGATAATTCCGGTCCCAAAAATGATATATATGTTTGCGTGGGATGGGACGAAAATGAATAGGAGATGGAAAAATTCGAAGATTAGCTGCAATGTATTTTTCTTAAATTATGGCTGTATGGAAATTGCACTCCATTCAACAATTTTTGCAATTCTTGTGGCAAAAAAAAAGAAACAACTAAAGAAAAAGAAAAATTTAAATGAAAAAAGGGACCCAGAAATTAAATGGCCATCTTATCCTCACATGAGCGGCCAACTTACAAGGGATATTAACATGAAAGCTTTTTGCAATGTTTTTGAAATAAATATGTCTAACATTACGAATAATCAATGAAAATATATATCGAAATTGGATTAAAATGTCAGTTTTAATAAAAACATATTCCAAAGTACATATATGTTGGAAAATATTGTAGTACCGAAACTTATTTGAAGAGAAAATGATAAGTCGCAATGTTTGTTTAATTATCTACATGCCAAATATAACATAAGTATATCCTTATGTAATGCATTCAAATCTAGAAATATAGCAGCGTAAGTTAACACATTGTCGCTATCTCACTCTACCGCCTTATAAAATTAATGAATAGCATATATGCTCTGGGATTTTTCAGCGTCGAAATTTCGATCATTTTCACGAAATGTTTGAAACGCGTGCTGTTTTCGTAAAAGAAACTTTCTGAAGTTAATATTTTTATTACGTATATAGTTTAATAATAAACTAGGTGTAATGTAATGAATTTTAAAAATAATCGTCAACTGATCGAATATTATATTTGTTCCAACCATATTTTAACTAGCAAATTCGATTGTTTATAAATATTCTATCTTCAAACTGAATGGAATATAGGTCTAATCTATTATCTTTTTATCTTTATTATATTCGATCTATCTTTTTTAGAAAATATCGTCCCCTAACTAGTTAGTTAATGGGGGCGGAACTATAAATAAGCAATACACTGACGGCGTACCAATAATATGATTATATTTTCCCCGCTTGTGCATTTTAGAGTAGTCAGTTACAATATATATACATATTTATATATATATACATATATATATATATATATATATATATATATAGATATACATAAATATA
This sequence comes from Druceiella hillmani, assembly GCA_039881145.1. Lineage (NCBI taxonomy): Eukaryota > Metazoa > Arthropoda > Insecta > Lepidoptera > Hepialidae > Druceiella > Druceiella hillmani. The sequence goes on along the minus strand of JAYKKI010000095.1, from coordinate 8,309,106 downwards.
TATATATATATATATATATATATATATATATATATATATATATATATATATATATATATATACATATATCTATACGATGACTTTTTTATTCGTTTGTTGTTGTTGTCGTTGTCGTATCCACATAAGATGAAGAATATCTCATATGCAAAAATGGTTGCTAGAGCCTCGAAAGTTGGATTCTTCCAGTCCCGCTTCGATGAGCGGCCGGGAATCGAACCCGAGTCCTCGCGGTGTGCGGTCATGCGCTCAACCCAACACACCACGGAGACGGCTTTATTCGTTTCAAACCTAGAATTATAGTTGATGTCTGTCATGAATAGTATCCATTAGCAATGTTGAAATAATTTTCTAAGATAATATACGACATGATTTTTTTTATAGTTTTACATCGTTGAATACTAACCATTAAAAACATTAAAATAATTATCAAATACGATCGACGATGACAAAATTTTAAACGAAAAGTCTAGAATTGGAAACACAATTATAATCGGCTTGTATATAAATTTTACGCATCAAACACAGCAAAGGTTTCGACATGAGAAGAGTTAGTGACACTATTCCCGCCATTCCACCCGGGTAGTCTCAGGGCCCCTCCTGGGACCCGTAACGACCCACCTCATACAAAAAGGGGACCTTCGAAAGTCCCCTAATAGTGTCCCGTATCTACGATCATAACGCTTCCACCCAACAGGGTTAGAGTCTGCTCCTACTCAATGTGTCATTTAGTATCTCCATTTTTTCGAGGACGCACTTGGCGAACGCTCTAAATGATTCAAAGATCGGACCATTCCCAACCAAGTCTCGGTGACTGAAGATACCATGTTCTAAGTTTTCGCGTGATTCTACGTTAGTGTTTTGACGCATGCTCTCAACTAAAACTCTACGCTCATCATCGTGCTCACTGCAGTGGAATAGAACATGATTCATGTCCTGCGTCTCAAATCCGCAGGTACACGCCGGGCTATCTCTCAATGCAAATCTAAATAAGCTGGCACGAAATGCACCATGCCCCGTTAAGAATTGGGAAACGTAATAATCAGGAACGAGCCAGTTCTTACTTAACCGCTCGGATATATCGGGGAAGAACAACCTGGTCGTTTCCCCCTTGGAATAGGGGGAGGTCCACCTAGACTGCCAATGAGCAACGACAATCTCCAAAATGCGTCTCTTTCTTGTAACAAGGGGTTCATTAGACAAAAACTCAAAGTTTAACGGACCAGCAACAAAACTCCTGCCTCGAGCCAAGACAAAATTAGCCGCGCGTTCTGCAATCGCAAGGTCGGCAGGAAGTAGACCCGCCAAAACCGGCAACGCATCAGTTGAGCAGGTTCTGTAGGCCTTGGTTAGAGCCATCAGCGGCGCATGCTGCGATCTTAGCACCACCCGTCTAACTTGCTGGACCCCGACGCACCACGAAGCCCAAACCGATGGCGCATAGGCCAATATACCGAGGTATATTGCCGTATACATCAGCTTGAGGGTCGAGTTATTGAGCCCCCAGCCGGCACCGGCAAGCCGGACCATGGCATGGAAGGCAACTCGAGCCCTCTCTCCGATGTACCGCACCTGCGGTAGGAAGCTCCGCCGTGAGTCGAGGACCATGCCCAGGTAGGTAACCTGATCCCGCACACCGATTCTAGCGCCGGCCATTGTCACAGACAGCTCCCTCGCCAGCTCGCTGTTAGTGCCCCAGTCATGTAGCTTAGCGAGGGAGACCGCCGCCCGATTCCCTAACTCTCTTCGGCTTGATCCTCCGACCAACAGCAGCGTGTCGTCCGCATAGGCGATGGTACCGCATCCCTGAAGGGGTATCGCGAGTATACCATCGAACATCACATTCCACAGTATTATTACAAGGACCGAGCCTTGCGGGCAGCCCCTGGTCAACGTTTTCTTTACTTCAGTGTCTCCATCCTGTAAAAAGACAACTCGATCGCAAAAATAGTTCATAATAATGCGGCGGAGGTCCGCTGACACTCCCCGGGACTCTAACGCGGACAAAATGGCTGGCCCCCAGGCATTATCAAACGCGCCGGAGATATCCAGAAAAATACCAAGAACGTATTTATCCGGGCACGAGTCGACCCAGGATAAGGCAGTTGAGATCGCGTCAGATGTGGATACTCCGGGACGAAAGCCGAACTGTCTCTCCGATCCCGGCGAATGAGATAGCTGCGCCAACAAACGCGCCGCCACGACTCGCTCGAGCAACTTCCCGAAGGCTGGAAGGAGCGTAATGGATCTGTAGAATTTTGGATCGCTAGGCGATTTCCCATTACTCTTTGGTATGACTTTAAGCCTGCCCACTTTCCAGATCTTCGGAAAGTGGCCCGTGCGCAGACAGCGATTAAAGATCGCAAGTATCTCATGCGCCGCGTTTTTCCATATGACTTTTACTAGACGGTTGTCGATTCTATCAATGCTTTTTCGAATCAAGGTTCCCCACGATGACGTCCAAGTCCGAGTGCCGCAGCTCCGGATCAGAACTGCTATCTGGAAATAAGCTCGCTGCTTGCCTGATACTCCGCTGTTCGACTGTGTCGAGGTCAGGGTCGTCGTCAGGCAAAAGAGATGTCAGAAGATATTCGAGAGTTTCGCGTATATTCCCGGTGTAACTCCCATCGGTCCTCTTAAGGGCGCTAAAAACAAAAGGTTTCAAGGGGCTCCGCACACTCCTATATACGGCACCCCAGGGATCCGAGTTTCCTACCTGAGATACAAAATTTCGGAAATGGGAGCGCCTAGCCCGCTTAACCTCTCTATTATAGTTACACCGGGCGTCTACTAAGGTCACCCGATGAGCCTCAACAAGTTCCCAATCAGTTCCATGGTTCTTAGCGCGCTGGTAGTTACGTCTCATTCTACGGTATTTCCGTCGCAGGGTCTGGAGAAAGCCGCTCCACCAGGGATGTTTCTTCGGTGGGCCCGGTTTGGCAGTGCCCAGTCCTCCCTCGGTACTGATGATCACCTTCTCCTGAAACTCAACATCCAATGTATTAGGGCAATCTAATCGTTTCGACAATTTAGAAAAGTTGTCGAGCTCTCGGCGGAAAATTTGGACAAATCTATCCCAGTCTTGGCACCCAGTTCTGAAACGGGTGCTGGTTCGCGCCCCAGGTTCTGGGGAGGGGCGTGTCTGGGAGATAGAGAAAAATATTGCTCTGTGGTCGCTCGAGAAAGCGTCCCGTTCGACCCGCCAGCTGCGCACACCCCCCGCAAGCCCACTCGAGATGAGAGTGATATCAATATCACTCTCTCCCGAGGGTCCTGAAAATGTTGCGGGCATGTCGGGCAGATTGCACAGCAGGAGGCTGTTCTGGTGGATGAAATCCTCCAAGATTTCTCCACGCAGATTGGAAGAATTAGTGACAGTAAACCTTTAATATTTAGTCCACGTGGAATGTCAAAAATAATGCTGTAGAGTAATTAGACCAATCAGCTTAAGCGACGTCAATGGCCGGTGACCATGATCCGTACATTATCTTTCCGCATTCCCGCGCTTAAAAAAATGCAATTTTTGTTGATTCACCGATGCCGTAGTGGACACAAATTTGTGTATTACTTATTAAATAAATACAATTTTTTTAATAATTATTATAATTAAATAAATGTTTATTTCATTATTTTAGTACTACCCTCGGTCCATAGATATTAAGATTTTATATATTCTTAGAAGTTATATTATCATATACTAATATACAACAGTTAAGTTAGAATTTCATAATTAAATGATTTACAATTTTAAAAGACAATAAATACACAATCACTTATGTATTTTGGTAAATCACTTATGTATTTTTCACCAGACTGAAAAACTTGAACAATTTATAATACTTGTAACTTGACATGTTTACAAGAATAAAATAAATGTATTTTCATATTTTCACACGAGGTGACGCGAATAACTGTCAGCTGATATAATTAGGTATATATAATTGAAAACGCAACTTATAGCAAGTAGTAGCGTTATAGTGAAAACTGACTATTCGAACCTCAGCATATTTGTAATTATCCAGATCATTTTGTAATGACTTGTGAGTGAAATAAAATTAGACGCCGGCAATATTTTGTGCAAATTACAATGCGCTTTATCTGAATATTTCTCCTGCACTTTTTGCTCAATATCCGCTGTATATTTTAATTCACTAAAGCTTTCATTGCTTTACTTGTTCATAAAGCCATCGTGTGTGTGTATTGAAAATATTGAAAACAAAATGTAAACTTGTTCATACATTATCCAATAAATATGAAGCAGAAAATTAGACGATACCTTATCCCATACGAATTTACTAGTGAACGTGAGAACAGCCATAAAAGAGAACAACAGGCAGTGATTTTTTTCCTAAAATTAAAAAAAGATTGTTGGTGAATACGAATATAACTAAGACTTTATTTAGAAAAGAGACCAAATAAAACTTAATTAAGAATCTTAATTAATGAAATCATTGGCATCTTCGCATTAAATATTAACTCCACAGCATATAAATCTAATACAGAACGAGTAACAATAATAGCACAAACCCTGCCAAATCTATTAATGACATTAATACTACATACGGTTATTAAAGTGAAATGTTCTTTATTGGGAACTTACAGCATGTACTTACTAATTATTTGTATATATATATATATATATATATATATATATATATATACCTATATATAGAGTTATATATGGAAAATGAGTTGATATTTTCTAAAATGTTAAATTTAAAAGGGTGTTATTAAATGCATGTGGATAAATAGAATATGAATTAAAGATACATTTTGTAAAGAACTTTGAAATCAAGTACTTAGGCAAATACTTCAGATTGTTTGCTAAGTAACAGAGTAAAAGGATCTAACGATTGAAAAATAAAATAAAATAATAGGCAGTTCCATTTTGGGAGAATAGTAATATACAAATATTTGTGAGTTACTTAATATTATGGTGGATAATTAGACATGAAAGTATTTCAAAAAACTCTGGAAATCATTTAAAATGGCTACAAAGTAAACAGACGGTGATAAACGGAGTACAACATAATTAAAACTAATTTAAACCTCCGTAGCAGGAAAATAATTAAGAGAAAAATTGTTTAGCTCAAATGTTAATTTCTAAATACTTAAAAAAATAATGTTATGTGTGGTTCATATTTAATATATAAATAGGTAAATCTATATATTTATTAATAACAACAATGTGTTTTCTATTTATATTTCATGTTAAAGTGTAGGTTTGTTTTTAAGTCTGTTTCCTTTTAATTAAATATTTAGTCAGAATCTTTTACTGATCATTTGTTTTTCAATGAATTTGGTTACCTGGATTTTCATTCAAATGCAATTAATTTGGACCCTTTAAGTGACCACTCTATTCTAAAACTACACGTTCTCAGAATAACTTTACCTTCGGAAATTGAAAATACATTGCAGGTTATGACAAATGCTAAAATCAATAAGTGTTATAATCAAATGTACAAATTTGCTGATTTTCTTACTGATGCAGTTACGCATATGAAAACTATTGCTGGATTATGTCATACAAAAATTAATAGAACTTTACTGGAAAGGCTGCAACATTATTAATACTGATGTATGAATTTGGCAAATATTCAAAATTTGCTGGTGTGTGAAACTGTTAAATATGAAAGCTGACAAGTATGAAAAAATTCTGTATTAATTAATTACTTTCGTATGGTTGGCTTTTGAAGATATCACTTCTACTTTGTATTCTAAAAGTTCCAAATAACTTGGTTGATAGCTTTGCTGAGATAACATGGTTTCTTCTGTTAGACTAAAAAGCGCCCATCTAGAATAAGTAAGTCTGGGCTTTGATTGTACAGATTAGTTGGAGTGGAACTCATATCCTTTATTATGAGAAACAGGTATTTGGATACAAGGTACGCTACGGTATTTTATTTTCATGTTTGCTTTAAAATTCTTTTCGTCAGTGATTTTAGCTTTCATTAACCGTAGCCGTACCACAGAACTGCAGGTTGGTAACAATTGTTTAGTTCCTTTCAAGCGCCTGGCCAGGGATACAAAACTAAAATAGCACCAATAGACTCATTTTGTTATAGAAGTTAAATTTCTATACAACCGTAAATTTCCGTAAATATAACAAGAAATATAACAAGGATTTCTTCTAGAAAAATATATAAGCGAGTGTCATTTTTTCGTGTAGTATTTAATCGTTTCGCCAGTCACATTTTCCACTAGATCAGTGCAATCAAACGAAAGAGCTTTATGTTTCTTTTGAATAACTGCAGAATAGTCTATTCACTGTCTCGTGCGTTAATTTGCAATGAGAAAAGGTGGAGGTTGTCCACATATAATTAAGTAATTGATTTCTGTTATTTGAACGAATAAAATTAACTTTAAACATTTTGTAAAATCTCGACATAATTGTTTTTAGGTTCCCGGAAATGATCAAAGCCTTATAGTGGAATCTATGTTAAACTGAAAATTACCTGATATATATATATATACACACACACACATATATATATATATATATATATATATATATATATATATATATATATGTATATAAAAATATATATATACATATATATATATATATATATATATATATATATATATATTTATGTTATACATATTTAATATAATGTTATATTATGTTCAATGTAGTTTTACCAAATATTTCGCCTTGCGGTAGCTACAGTTGTGTCAGCTATTATTTATGCTTTTAATATTTTATGGGTTTAGAAATAGAAACATTAAACATAGTTTGTAACATAATTTTCTATTTAAGCTGATCATCTGAATAATGACTATTATTAATATGACGTAAATAAAAGAAAAACAATGAGAATAAATGAGGGGAAACAAACGGTTCAAATAATTTGTTTGGAGTTAAAAACTTGTAGCACTAATAGAACCGGAGTTATATCTATTTACAATTGTTCAATATTTAAAAAATCACCACTGTATTCCTGTCGTCTAAGTATCATTCCGTCATAAATTTTTCAAATGCTAAGCATTTATATTTTATATTCTACCGCCAACATCTCGCCCCGTTTTTCTGTTGAATAAAACACAATTAAACTCCTGTGCACATCATCCATCCTTTATCGCAGTATTCACAGTGCTTGTGCAGTAATCACGACATATCATCATCCTCCAGCAGAACCTGAGCCAGAGTAACTTCACACTCCCGGGGGAATATGTTCCTCTTCTTCTTCTGTTTCTATGTGTTTCCGCAAGTGAATATTTTACAGTAATAAGTGCAATTTAATTTGAAAATGTTCTGAGTGATTCCTAAGTATTCATACAGCAATATTGAAATTATTTGAGACGATTAAGTTTATACATTAATTTACTACTCAATTTCCATTGCAAACTAATTCTTTTTAATTGTATATTATACCGAAAAGAAATAACTCAACGTTGCCTTGGTCCAATCGTCATTATTTACAACCACTATAGCGTTATCAGTCCAGTTAACATAAACAAGCTTCCCATGTCTTCCATACCTCTTCATTATACTATAATTTGTTTCCTATTAAATTTATTATGACTACACGAGACGAATCCCTAACAGCTGTTAAGGCTGAAGGAGATGCCTTCGATGGGTCACGAAATAAACTCAACTGTTTTTTAACTAACTGTAATAACGCTTACGCCCTAGCCACTAAATCACAAAAAATATCCTCTTTAAAATAATTCCCAGCCACTTACAAGGGAAATCTGATACAGCCTGTTCCATTAAAGACTTTCACTAATTGGAATAACTCAGCGATTTCTTCAAAACCAAGTTTGGCGAGCGAAAGCCCTACGCACATTTACTCGCCGACTTGCAAAACTACCAACAATTACATAACAAACCGGTCAATAAATTAGAAATATGCCTATCAAAAATTGTTCCCCGAAATAACCTTATCCAACAAGAAAACATTTGAACTGTCTTGACGAATTGCAGCTATAAAATATTTAGCTCTTTATACATTTTTATTAGGTTTAACACCTTGAATGTCAAATTTTGTCCGCTGCAAAGATCCGACTACATTAAATGAAGTCATTAATTAAGCTATCTCGAAAGATAAAATACAAAAATTGCTGTGTAAACATAATTCTTCAACCTCCTCTAACCGTATTAATTCAATGTCACCGCGTCCAATCAGTAAATTCGATCCGCAAAGACCAGCTATTAACAGTGCCGACACTAAATCTCAACATAATTCTGACGCATTCTATTGATTTTGTAAAAACAATAATCGATATATGAAGAAAACGCGAATATAATAACAAATAATATAATAACGATCGATTTAGAATAAAATATGCATCAAGCATGCAAGTTCCGCGACGTCCTATGCAACCAAATCCTCATACAAATTGTTCGAGACCCCATCAGGCTCGTGTTAATTTTATAAACAAGAACGATAACAATAATTGTACTGACGTCACAATCCTAACGTAATATCTACCATGACTATACTCAACATTCATCTCATGTCCATTTAAGCATATAATGTGCTCACGGCAGTGTCTCGTGAGACTGCAGTCAAATTTAAAGTCGCCTCATCTTCCAAATCAAAACCTCAACCTGATAATCAGCCTCAATTTAGTGCTTCAAATGTCGAATTGAATCGTAGTTTAATAAATCAGGACGAGTTTATTCATGAAATATCCTGTAATACTAGAAAAATATCTTTGCCTCATATAATTGTTAACACATTAATTTTGAACAAACCTCTATGTCTACTCGTATATTCCGGATTTTCTATCTGTCTCATGAAAAAATGTTCAATTCAGTCTTTTTATAATACAAAGCTGAGAAACCAAACACTTAAATTAAAAGGTATCGACAATATCAAGGACACAGTATCAACTCTCGACAACTTCGATATTGACTTCCAGTTTTCCAAAAAATCTACCCCCTTTACCTTCCACATTGTTGAAAAAATTGACCTGGAACAGTAGGCAATATTTTTACTACATCACTATCAATGCAAAAATGACCATAATCACAGTATTCTCCACCTGGATAAAAATTTACTAAAGCTCAATTTTTCTGATCCAATTTACAATATACCTGATCGATCTTATATCATTACCGAATGCTCCGTGAAAAATTCTGAATTAAAAGAAGGAATAATCCTTGATCAAAATATATCCGAAACTCAGTTAATTGCAAATTATATAGTTAAATTAAAAAAATAACAATAGGGTTACCTGCACAGTGGTCAACAAATCCGAGAATCCTGTTAAATTAAGTCCAAATATCCAACTCACCCTAAATCATATTGAACATGACTCCCTATCTCTCTATGACTCCTTATCTTAACCCAAACAAACCTATATTGGCAAAACTCAAGGCATCTTTAAGCTTTTACAAGTTTCACATTTAAATCACGAAGAGTCCGATGCCCTGTAAGACTTACGCTCGAAATATTAAAATATCTTTCATCAACCTGACGACCAACTTACCTCAACAGATGCAATACAGCATGAAATTATAAGTACCACTTCTCAACCAATTAGCGTTATTGATCATAGGAAATTAAATGGCAAAACCATCGGGGAGACTTATCCTATTCCTAATATCACCGAAATTCTCGACAAATTCAGAAAATCGAAATACTTCCCTACTTTAGATCTAGCATTTGGTTTCCATGAGATAAGGATGTCCCCTGAAGCTTCGTGCAAAACCGCTGTCAGTGTACCGCAAGGGCATTTCGAATTCAATAGAACGCCTTTTGGACTCAAAAACGCTCCTTCTCCCTTCCAAAGGCTTATGAATTCTATTCTCATCCGTCCCCAAAGTAAGCGTCTTTTTCATATATTTTGATCATATCGTCATATATTCTCAAAAGTATGAAAATTCGATATGAAAATTTAACCAGACAAATGAGAATTACTGCAAAAAGGTCAGCTACTAGGCCATATCATTATCGAGCATGGTGTAAAATCAGATATTAATGAAGTAAAATCAGTTCCCAATTTCATAATGCCCAAATGATATTAAATCTTTTCCAGGCTTAATATCCTACTATCGTCGTTTTAGATACGATAACGATAGTAGGATATTAAGCCTGGAAAAGATTCGCTGCAAACTCTATAAATGCTGAAACAAAAGATTTTGAATTGCCTACTATATCCTGTTATCAAAACATCCAACGGCCCTTCCGGCATCAATATTGACAATGCAGAATATCACAAATACAATTACAAACCACACATCCTCAACATTCTCCTAGCAATTACGATTATCTATTTACAAGCTCTTCAGTTAGAATGTGCCGACGTATTCACAACACTAAAAATCCTCCGAAACGAACTTGTGATATGTTCAGCTAACTTTAAAGAACTAAGCATCACAGACTTCAAAAATCCATTTGACTGACACTACTACATAAAGATATACAATATTATAGCCTACTCATTTCTTAACACCAATATAGATATAAACATCTACCGCAATAAAATATATTATCCTACCCTAAAAGAAATTTCCAAAATCTTCAGAGAGAAGCACGACATCCCTATTTCAGGTCATTTAGGAACATCTCAAATTAAATGTATGTGAATAGTAAAATTAAAAATTATTTAAAAATTTGCTCATCATGCCAAACTAACAAAGCCCTACGCAAAATTAACCAAGCTCCCATGCAGATTACAAGCACGTGCACTAGTACACAATATTTTCTTTTTTCGGGATTTACAGAGAGCTTAAGCTCACTGTAAATCCCGAAAAAACAAAATATTGTATCTTCTCTACAGATCAAAAATTCAGAAATACCTTCAATCTGAATTTAAATCTTTGTGGCTCCATAATCAATCGAGTGTTTCATGCCAAGTATCTAGGTATCATTCTCGACTCAGAGTTGAGATTATCCAACCATTTATAAGAAACTTCTGAGAAAGACTTAACAATATTTAACATTTTAATGAGACTTTGTGGTACATCTTAGTGGATAGAAACATAAAACTCTCCTGAATACATATACCTCAACTTTAAGGCCTATTCTTGAATATATCGCACTTACATGGGCACCATCCACCCCTTCTCTAAAAGAAAAGATGGACACAGTTCAACACAGGGCCTCAAAAATTACTACAGGGGTTGTTTCTGCAACCAATAACATTAACGCAGAATATGAATGTGGTCTTTCCTCTTTAGAAAATTGTAGGAAATTAGCCTAAGTAAAATTCACAAACAAGATTCGAAGCTTACCTGACCATCACATCTCAAGCAAGACATTTAACGCGTGTAATGGCAAAAGCAGACTTAAAAGATCCTCCACAATGCATTTTTTTTCTACCTCGCTCATTAAAGAGAAAGGGATCCACACCATCGGGGATCTGAAAAACTTAACTCCAGACTTAGTGATTACCTACAGAGATGAAGGATTTTTAAACTCCAAATACGTTGATTATGATAAAAATAAAATAATGTGATTTTAAGGCCTAGAGTCAAAGGTTATAATTCACATAAAATGGTTTTAACACATTTCGCAAATCTCTTGAGAAACTAGGGAATCAGTTTCATATCTTATGTTCTATTCTCAAAAATTACGTAGATGATTTTATAAAACAAAAATATAAATAATGTGATCAGTTTATTTAACAACCTTAATTCTTCCATGAGAGTTTGTATGCATAAGGGGAAAAACGATTGGTAAATTTATCTTGTTGATTTTCGTAAGGTGTTAAGCTAATAAACTTTAAAATACTAATTGAAACCTGTATATTATTGTCGAGTTGTACCACTCTTTCTTCCATACGGAATTCTGAATGATTAAAGTAAAAAATAATATTTAGAACGTTTTCAGAAATTTATATTTTTGTGTATTTCAAGTTAAATCTTATAGGAAATACATTGTTCGAATATTGAAAATAAAAATTAATTAATGCGGCCAATGCTTGAACTTTGGCAAAGTTGCCAGTCTTAATGGACAATCAATTTCATTAGATCAACCAAAGGCACACGAAGTACAGTAACCGAAAAAAAATAATTTTCTTAATAAATAAAGCGTGTTTTCATTAGTGACTGTCCACTATCGTCGTTTTTTACATCAACTTACTAAATAATATCGTATTTTCGGCAAAAACGTAGGATTTTAAGCAGAACGACTTTTTCCGTACATTCTGAAGAATACTTTAAAAATATTAATTATAGAATTAAGGATTTGATCACACTTGCTATATTGGTATTGTTACTCCAAATGCATCATCCAAATGGCAAAGTATTAAAGTTTTTCATTAAATCTTAAAAAATATACGCAACAATCAAAATAAAACAACAATAAAAGCAGCGACTTAATTTTTTTCATCTGCAAATGGGAGACCCTAATCATTGTAATGCTGCAACTTTATTCAGTCGATCACGAACACTGCAGAAATGTATACCAGGAAGTGATTGAAATGGTCGTCGCCATCCCCCGGTTCTCTATTTTAGGACACCTGAATCCATTAAAATTAATTAATTGCGCATCGATTGAACCTATCATCATATCGCTATGACATAATTAATGACATTTAGTGTCTAAGGAAATATAATGTAAAAATATCAACAAATAATATATACCTAATTGGTTCTAATCGATATTTTGTCAATTACTTCATTGGTATATTAACCGTCTCCTTGTAATCATCTATCGTGTATAATAAAATGGAAAAGAAAGCAAATATTATTCAAAATTCCTTGGGGGTCATACTTACTGCCCAATCAATACTAGGAATTAATAGAACTTCTAACAGAAATGACGGAAAATTAGTTAAAGCTAAAATTAAAAAGATCTATAAATTAGTGCTTCTTTTTTTTATATTTTTTTTCTATATCTCAAATGCGTCTAGACTTGTATTGTTAATGTATTCTAATGCAATTGTATTTGCTAATTTCTTCTTGAGTTTCGTTATCATTTGTTTTTTTATTACATTCGACATCGCGTGGCTTACGAATGAATTCTCTAAATGGCTTAATACTTTCGAGGATCTTTCGGCTTATTATAGCGAGTACTTCAAAACTTGGTGCATTAATAAAATTAAATTAATGGCCAGGATCGGAACCTTCTTTGTGATCTTAGTTGTAATTTCAACAAGCTTGTTAGACCATGTATTACTCACCGATTCATTGAATATTGACTTCATACTTTTACTTGCTCATTTCTCGACAATGGCAAATAGCCTCGAAATGGTGTTGATGTGTTTAATGAGGATGATTCTGATTGACATGTTAAAAATAATCAATGTCTATTTAAAACGCACCAGAGAGCAATTATTACTGAATGGTACATCCAGTGTCCATATGCCATTTGACAATTCATTTAACGGAAAAATTTATTTTGACCTCACAATTGATCCAAAATATATATGTGTCCTACCAAATACTATTATCATTCTCTCGAATCTGTGTAACAAATTAAATAAAATGTTTAATTTCCAGGTATTATTTTGTAATTTAACATTTTTTTTACATATTCCTATTTGCTTAGTTTAACTTTAAATATTGTTATTAAATATTTCAGATGATGCATTACATGACTACTATCTTCTTTTTTTCGATATTTGGTATACAGAATGCCGTAAATTTATGCAGGCAAGGAGTAAGTACTATGTATACATCTATACTATATGTTATGCAATTTCATTGGTATAATTATTGGTGTTCAAACTAAAATGTTTGCTAGCTTATGTTCCTTTCGAAGATTTGCTTACGGATGTTTTGTTTTTCGGTTTTTATTCATTTTTTATTCGAGTATCATAAAGAAACTACTAAACAATTTGAAGTTAAGTTGGACGGTTATAATGCTTGAAACAGATATTAAAAAATAAAGTAAGACAAAATAAAGTTAAAATATAAACTTTTGTGACCAATTGTAAATTACTAAACTTAAAACTTAATTATTAAATCTCAAGCAGTAATGATAAGCACGATAATTGAAAACTGATGAATAGAAATTTTACAGCAAGAAAATTACAGAAATTTGGCTTAAAAGTCAAGCTAAATTATATATTATCTTCATTCTTGTCAAAGCCACTTTTGTGATAAAAATATCATTAGCTGAAAAAAATTTAATCGCTAAAATAAAAAATGCATGTACGAAAACGAAGCTATAGGAAAAACTTACGTATGACGAATCGTAGCTGGTTGTATGGACAGCAATGGCAATATTGGATAATTAAATTTCTAAAACTAGTAGACATCAATTTTTTAGATATTAATGTAAAGTATTCTTAACACGTACGGAAAATCTTAGTGCTATTTAATCGCTTCTAAACTTTAGTCTACGTGTTGAAATATATATTTCAGTTCGTATCTGGAATTTGCAGATGATACCGTCTCGTTAGTACCACCAACATTTCAAATGTTGTTTGATACGAGAAAAATATATTTAATTAAAATTTGATAACTAGCGACAAAAAAAAACAATCGTAAAATTTTGGAATCAGATTCCATAAAAGAATAATTTCTTATGTTTTTCAAGAGAAATATGACTGCTACGGTAGAGTAACTTTGTAGGGAAAGAATGATATCCAAAAGAAAAGAAAAATGTTAAGGTAATTTTTTACAAAAGACCTATAAATTTAAATGTAGTATGTAGGGCGTGAGAGTAGATAGTAGATGTGACGAAAGGGAATGATGAAAGAAAAATAGAGGTAGATCTTTGTGTAGGCTGGCAATGACACAAGCAAGAAAGTGAAAAACAGGAAACATCTTCATTTACAACGTATGTGGCAATTCTTGGCCTATTTACGCCTTTACATCATTATCTAACTAGGCAGCGATTATCGAACCTCGTAATATTATTTAACATTCTTCTTCCACTGCATTAATACATATTAATACAGCATGCCCATGAACATCTCTCAACTGTTCATTAATTTGATTCTCTGCCTCTTACTCGTTCATCCACTTTTTTTCCTCTCGTCTCTGTCAGTTATCTCCGTACGTAAAACTATTTTAACGTTTGCAATACTTTTTTTCGAAACGGTATACTTATTGAATGTCTCCATTTATAATTTTATCACGTAAAATTTGTTTACATGTATTTTACGATACTCATTTTACTTATTTATAATAATATATTTGGGAGGCAAGTAAACAATGACCGTTTTGTAAGAATATTTTATAATTATACCTCAGTTTATCATGACTATATATATATATATATATATATATATATATATATATATATATATATATATATGTTATATACATATATATATATATATATATATACGTTGATCCGGTTATTAGAAATAATTCTTGTAAATAGATATCAACAACTTCACTAGAGTTTGCGCATTAAATAACTAACTTTAATGTGCTATTTTTCTAACTGACGGAGATTTTCATAAACGTAAAATTTTCTTTTGTAAGACTGATCGACAATAAGTCCGATATTCTGTATACCGAGCATAAGTAAGAGGTAACGAAAAATTTTACAAGCACTTGTGCATTTAGTAACTAACAATAATGTATTATTCTTGTAACTAACGAAAAGTTTCATGAATATATATATATATATATATATATATATATATATATATGTATGTATATATATATATATATATATGTCTGTGTGTGTGTGTGTGTTTACGTGTGCGTATGTGTGTGTGTGTACGTATATATACCTCAGAACTCTTTGCTTGCATTTCAAAATTTTAAGTTACTCCCTCAAATAATTTAATGAGTTTCTTTAAAAGTCATAATTTCTGTAATAATCATCATGAGGATATCTTCCCATTGAAAGTATTCAGTTAACAAATTTTATTGCTTCCTTTAAATTTCAGATATTTTATCAGGACTGGATGAATAGTTTCATACTATGGATTACAATGTATCTGATCATTTTGGCAGCGGTCTGCGCATGTTGCGAAAATTTAGTTCTGGAATTTCGTGAATTGGAAATAAATATAATCATGCTGAAACTAATACCAGACATGGGTGAGTGTTAACATTTTCTATGAGTTTAATATCTATTTATAGGTATATAACGTAAGAATTTGTTTTTTATCCGCGAGCTTCCCGATAAGAATCTATAGAGACAAAGTGACGTGCTATCATTAATAGTTTAACACGTCGCTCGTTGATATTTTATAAAGTACACAAGTTGAGTCGAAGGAAAATGTTGGATAATAATTATTAGGCCTCATATTGTAAGCGCCTCGAATAGAACGCTTGAAACCTATTACTTCTATATGCTGCCTTCATGTGTCTTTATTTTAATTAATTTTGTATATAAAATGACTTTAACACATAAATAAATTATGTCTCAATTTCAAGGTCCGGATCTAAACGATGTAATGGACACGCTTCAAGAAATCGTCCAAAGGGACGACAAGGGCACCTTCACCGTGTGCCGTCTTTTCAATTTGAGAATGTCATTGCTACCGAAATTTATCAATTTAATCATATCTTATGTAATCGTTGCGTCTCAATTATCTGGATTGCAAGACTGAATACGTTTACAACTAAATTTAAATTGTAAGATTTTGTAAATTTATTCGGTGAGGAAATTATTTTAATGTATACTCGAAACATACGTAAAAATATATATTTTATAACTATAGGCTGACATGGTTCTAACCTGAATTTGCAATAAAATTAATTCAAGTGTTATTGTTTATTGTAAACTACAGATCCGAATTTTTTTATTAATCTTCGCTATGTTCGTTTATGATATTAGATATCCATAGATGGAAATATTGCCAACCTGCTGTTATGAAGTCTGCAATTAGTGCTGCTTCATATGTAAATGTTCCGTAAAAATTTTAAAAATTGGTGTTATTAAAAAATATTTCCAACTTTTAATCGAAAGCTGTGGCAAAAATACGATGACCAGGTTCAACAATTGACTTTGTTAGAATTAGTTTAGGAATTATATTCTATTCAATACTGCAATAATACATTGCTGTCATAATTTCAAAATTGTCAGTTTACGCAACAAAAATATGTGGCCTTTTAAAGCATATTTCTTTGGTACTCATACTCTCATCAAAACGTACAAATCTTGAAAGCCGAAATAATACAGTCTTAGGGCACAAATCTAAAAGTAAAAAAATTCTTATTTTAAATGGAGTTATACATTTTTTTCAAAGATGAGCCTATTAAATATGTAAGAGGTGATGTAAAAAATTAAAGTTTTGTAAATATTATAATTTAATAGAAATAATATATACTATTAAATGTTTATAAATGTCTAAATGTGTACAGAACTCTCGTAGGGTCAGTTCTACTCATGTTTGACAGGTTTTGCGTTAATCGCATTATTCAATGAAATTTGGTTTGAACAGACAGGAAAATTATCGATGCATTTTACAAACATGTCCCAACCGAATAACCTTCACCTTCTAATTTCCATAACTTAGACTTTAACAATAAATGTGCTGATTTCTTTTAAATAAATCTGTTACTAGTATTGTTTACATGTCAGTAGAAGTCAGGTAAATTGTGTAATTAAAAATGTAAAAATCGACAAAGGGGAAAATAAAGCAACGTTTAATAAATACAAAGGCGAGTGGGGAGTGCAATCTTTAATTAAGTGCTTCTTTGAAGCATTTAAGAAATACTTCTCCCATTACCCGCATATTTTTCAACAATGACTGTTTCCAAAAGTAGACCACTTTTTTTTAGACCACAGCTATTTTCCCAGAAGAACAAACTAACAGCTTATTCATGTATAACGTTATAGTAAGAATAATACGAAAATCAAAAGAGACGAAAAACGACAAATTGCGAATAAAGATAATCGTATCACGAATTTTTACGTTTGTAAAATTTTCACATGATTCAAAACGATATGAAGTGAGATATTATACAAGGAAACAAAAGTACTTGGCAGATAAAAAAGGAAATGAGTCTTTCGCAAACATTTTCCTCGATGTTCAATGTTTTTTTTATTTTGAAAGAATATATATACATTTGAATATATTATATAATTCTGGGTATTTGACTTCAAATCTTTTAATCCTCAGAATATGCCTGTATATAACACATTTCAAATATGTTTTTGAAGAATGAAATTAACATATATTCACCATTTTTATTATGAAATATCGATTGCAACACAGAAAATAAATTAATTGTTAATTGATGCGATGACCTTGATATCGACACTAATATTTAATGTTCGAATCTACTTTATTAAATTAAATATAAAATTAAATTAGATAGGATTTATAGCCAGTTTATTAATTGGCAACACATAGCCGTAGAGGAAGTTCTGTTCCATAATAAAACATCAGCCAATAATAGCAACATACTTTCGTACACACGTCGTACAAACCAAAGACAATCGTTTCTGTTAATTTATTTCTTAAGTATACTTCTGGCAGAATCTAAGCAGAGAAGTTGGTTTTATTAAATTACGTTAGCTAGGTGCATAGAAGGATACCAAGATATTTCTCTAATACGTTACGCGTAGAGCTGATGGGATTTTTGTTGTGGTGTTTGAAGATTCGATGTTACCACTAGTGTCAGTGCACTAGTAACAATATAGTAAATTCGACTTCAGTCATAGATTTTACTAGCTTATACATATAATTCTTAAATCTTTAATTATAATTCTTAAATTATTAAAATCTTTAATTTCTGAAATTGTTCACACAATCATTCTCCCCCCGTCACTAAAATTGCTGAATTCCAAATTATGAAAAAACAACGTTAAAATATATTTATGTAAAATTTATTGCACGACTGTAGCAACGATTCTAAATATGACAGTTTCCGAGAAATTCAAGATGTTTCTATAATTGTTATAGATATACTAGGAAATATGGTTGCAAAGTGAAAAGTAATATGAATATTTCTAAATAGTTTGAAAGAAATATTATGTATAGGAATTTTCTAGTTTTGGAATATAATTGAAGTTGTCATGTATTTTGTGAAGTAATTTTTATCTGGAGTTTGCTCAGTACACTCCTCATGGTTATCGTCTGTCATTCGTAATAGGGTAGGTTTCGATGAGAATGCCTGCGAAGGTCTCCCACTTCTAGTTATTACTAATTACTTAGTAAGAATTTGGAATTCAAAAAATTCACAAACCGGAGCTATATAGACTCAGACTGTACTTTGTTTACAAATTTTTAGTTCGCTTTTACAATGCAGCTTGACTCTTTTTTGCAATTTTTTCTAGTCATTCTATAACCGTTAACAAATATTTCGGTCCATACACAAACTATTACTCACTATATTATCACACACACACACTAATACACACACACGCGCGCACGCGCACACACACACACAAATATGTATGCATATATATATATATATATATATATATAGAGAGAGAGAAAGAGAGAGAGAGAGTATTAGTTTATAAAGGTGGGTTCATGTCTAAAAAATCACTTTCAGCCAGTCCTAATATTGATGAAAGCGGATGTTTCGAAATTTATTATTTGGTAACACTTCACACAAAAAGCCAGCAAATTTTTTTAAAATCAATACATTATTTAGTAAAATGTAGCCATCAGAACTCGCCAAATACAAATTCTAGTAACGTGATATATTTTATATCACCTGCAAAACTACGAGGAATCCGATACAACTGAAACATCAAAATCATTGCGGCCATCACGTCCTTATATGTCTCACCTTAACATTGGTATTAACATAACAATATTTTAAATCATACCGAAGTTCCTCATATACGAGTAGGTAAGCTTTAAATTTACTGTGAACAAATCTCGCGTAAAGTCAGGGATTGACTTAGAAGAGAACAGCTTTGTATGTAATTAATTATAAATGGCTTGCTCTGATCTATCCTAGAAACGATCGACCAACCTCACAAATGATGGGAAGCTTTTTAGGCTGAATAGGGAAATGTTTTAATTGTGTATTTATTGGTAAATGACTTAATGTATGATTACAGTTCACCTGGATAAAGTGTAGGACAAATAAGTCATGTATTCGGTATCCAACCCGTATCGTGAGTGAATAAAAATAATAAAATAAGAACGAATCATTGGTCACAAAATGATAATGGTTTCCATTAATTAATTTAAGAGTAAAGGTGCGTGCAACAAAATCCGTGTATAGCGATGAGTTTAAAAGTGCACCAGACTATCGCATAATTATTAATGTAGCTGACGGTTTTATGAAATCAACATTAGTTTAATGCAGATTGAGGCGAATAACCCGGAAGAAAATATGGTAATAGTTTTATACAGTCTTCCAAAACAGGGATTATGTTTTATAAAACTGGAACTTTTTTAAAAATTAGACCACAGTAATAGAGCTATTTAGATCCCATTCCTCAAAATAACGAACGAAACAAATTAACATTTATAGGATCACTTTTTATCCGCGCGTCAGTTTGTCGCAGTCATTTTTGTCAGAAACGGCATGAGATATCGAGTTGATATTTATTGTATACTGAGACTATCCTTCCATCAATGTGTACATTTTTTATTCATACAATAGTCACTGAGCATCAAAACTTATAGGGTACTTCCGGTCAACCTACAATCTTGAACGTCAGGATACGGTGGATTTTATGGGATCTTACAGGTCCTATAAGATCCACCGTATATACCGGGATAGATCCAAAAGTTAAGTATTTCTAATTCTACGTGGCATTATATATTGTTATTATTAGTATATTTTTATGCTTTTGAAGTGTGTAGTAGGCAATATATTTTATTTTGTGGAAAATTGATACATGTAAATAGTTTAATTAGAAACGCTATGTACCCTCAAATATTTATTAGCATCTGAACGTGTACGGAATCCTCGAAACGATTTACAAATTGATGTCTATCGTATTACTCAATTTGTTCTTGTAATCAATCAACAAATCACTTAGCGATTGGTTTATGCAATCGTTATACAACCATGGCCACTTAACACTTTAGTGTTTGCTAGCTCCAATATTTCATTAACGATGACATTATTAAAAAGACATAATTTATTGTTAGTTTTTACCTATTCGACGCTCTAAAAAGTTAGCTTGAATACATGGAAAAGCAATATGCCTTTTTATTGTATTCGAAAAAAAATACAAGAAAATGGCATATTGCCTGGGTCAGAAAATATCTGGTCGGCAATTTTAAGTATTTTCATAATTTAATGTTGCCTTGCTTTGCGTTTAATTTGCTACTTTACGTATATTGTAATGTAACCGCTTTGTATCCTATTCGCACTTGCTCTAAATTATAAGTAACGAAGCTAATATTGCGACTTTGCTTTAATAGACGGTGCAATTGCCATTATTCTCTTATAGCTATTTTTGTATTTTATAACGCAAGCTACTTAACATATTCATTTAAATTAATAATCATAAACTGTGCATAGCTAAGATATATAGAAAATCTGGCCTCAAGTTTCGAAATAATAAAAAGAAAATAAATTTGTGGACAAATGCAATAAAACGCCCAGTATTATAAAAACACCATTAAAATTATGGATATTAGCTGAGTATAATTTTGATAATTAAGACTGCAGGACTATTAAATTCACTACAAACGAGTTTATTTATTACCTTGAACTATGTTGTTATAAAGTTATAACATCTTTTTATATCGTAATTATCAAAAACTTGTTTATATCGAAGATGTCAAGGATATGCATAAGATTTGTATGTATTCACTATCTTTTTTATATTTTCTTGGCTTTTATTATGTAGTAAAAAGATAAGAAATATTATAAAAAAATAAATTTAAAGAAATATTTGTTTTCACGGGTGATTGATTTATATTTGATTTGTTAAATTATCTAAATACAAAATAAATTTGTAACTCGTCTCGATACTCGTAGAATATAATTCTAATTCATTTACATAATACATGAACTGAATTATTGGAAGTTAATTTGATGAAAGGAATGAACGCACTATAGAAATTTTAATCAACGTGTCTTAGTGTAATGTTAGAAACGTAATTCAAGAAAACCATTATCGTCGAAATAATAATACCAAAAAATCATTGAAATAGTTTTGATACAAATTAGGTTGGAAAGCGGAGACCTGTTGGTTATATCGGTTGCTAAACGACCAAATATAAACAACAGTTTTCAATATGGCGCAGCAAGAAGAATTATATATTCGAAATGTTGAAAAAAAGATTGCAGCCGCTGATTACGTTCCAGTCTATCTTAGGATTGTGCAGATTCGGTACTGGAACTAACGGATCTTCATTTGTAACTCTAATTCGACAATTTTACAGCTTAGCTACAGCCGTGTACACTGTAATTGTAATTTGCTTTTACAACGGGGAGTTGAGCGGTTTTGAAGAAAACTATACTTACATTTTCCTTCATCGCCTTTATACCATTAGTTTTGCAATAAATATGTGTTACGTCGTTTTAATCGATATATTATCGTGTAAAAATATTTACATGGAATTACCGGTTTAACAAAATTTACCAACATTTGGATACGGATAGCAAAAAACATATATTACATAAAACCAGACTCATCAGCTCAAATTTTACATTATTTGTATTTTGATTGTTGATGGACTTTCCTTTGGAGTATCTGTTATGATAAAATATTTTCCTATTTATTCATCATGTTTAATAAATCTTTTGGAAATGTTTTATTTCTATTTTGTATTATATAATATCTATAAAAGACTGCAAAGTGTAAACTTTCACTTACCAAATGTTTTAACTCAATGTATACAGACACCAAGCGAATATCGTATAATGTACTTGTGTGGGTTTGAGGATGTGCGAGTTATATCGGGATATGGATTACCTTAAAAATGTCACATTTATGCTCGCTCGTAAATCGATTATTCGATTATCAGGTAAGATTCAAATTGTGAAAAGATTGTGTTAAGAGATAACGGATTTATATAAATTTATTCTAAGAAGTGAAATTGGTGAATTTACAGTTTGTAATATTATGAAACTGAAACCTTCGTTGAAACTTAGTTTTCTGGAATTAATTACGTCGTACGTAATTGTTTTCAGGCACTTTTCTAGTTTAACAAGAATGTAGCCATTTTAAAATGTATATTCTGCAAAATACCTCAGTGTTATTTTGTAGTTACATTGTGTTTATATCATTGATATCTAGCTGTAAATGGTTATCTAATTCGATAAATATAATTCATAATGGCACGAAATTAATACGGGCTTTCTTACAGGGAAAGACCGTTTCTTTCTATTTGCAAAAAATCCACTTTGTATAAAATAATTTCATTTCCCCAATTTATTTTTCAAATTTAGGAAGACTATTATTAAAAATTATATTTACATTATTTAAAAAATATTTTTTATTTTTTTTTTTATTTTGGTTAAGATTGATTTGTTTTCTTACTAAAGCGATTGAAGAAGAATTAAACTAGAACTGTCGCACGCTTTATTATGTAAATGAAGATTTCAGGGTGTAATTCTGGACAGAAGATGTGATGTAAATTAATCATTTGTTTTATAGTTAACAATGAAAAGAGTGTAAAATAAAACTAACTGCGTAAGATTAATTTTTTATGTGTATAAGTTTATCTAAAATTTATAAGAATAGAAATTAAACTTTGCAAAATTCGATATATTTTTCATTCAAGAAAATGAACTTTTGAATTTGTAACTCTAGCACGTTATGTGTATATGTTGTATTGCAATAATATATCTAGCCTAAGGAATACGATTGCAGCTAATTCTGTCAGTAACTTGTAACAATGATTAATTAATAGGAAAGAATCGAAACAGTGGAAAAATATTTATACGGTTTATCCAATAAAATTTGAGATGATTTTTGAATGATAATAATAATATTTTTATATATTCTAGGATGAGTCATTAAAAAGTTTCATTTATAATTATTAAGAATTCTAATTTGTTTATAAAATTTAGCATTAATACTCAAATTCCCAGTCCATTACCATTCTTAAAATAAAAAAGCATAACGAATAAATATGCGAACATTAACAAATAAATCGTAAAAAAGGAGTATCCACTTCAATGAGAGGATGTGAAAATATCAGGGTTTTTCAAAAATAGCAGGATTTATTCGTCAGGGAATTCGTGGACACTTGGCTATTACAAGGTATAAAAGCAACAGCAAGCCCAGGTGCATAATATTTATTGAAATATGAAAACCTTTCTAGACTGATATGTGAAAACTTTTTTAGAGATGGCAGGAAAATTGGAAAAAATATATGGCGATGAAGATACCACAAGACTAAGGAAATTGCAAAGAAAGAACATTTATAAAAGGCATGTAACCGTTCATAAATGGTCTTGAATTTTGCCGCAAATATGTAAATTCTGAAACAAGATTAGTACAAAGACAAGCTCCTGAATAAAGAAAATTGCTACTATTAGAATTGAGCGGCTTTTTACACAAATTAATCATTTATTTTTTTGAAAATAGTTCTCAAATTGAAATTAAAAAAATAAAATAAACACGTTGCTCTAAATGTTATCACGGTTTCATATTGGATTTCAAAACCAGTATCTAAGCTGTAAAATATAACTTATCTTTCACCTGATTGAGGTTTATTCTTATGAATGAATTGTTACAGAAAATGTTGTATTTTCATTCGAAACTATGTATTTTTAAAAACATCTCAAAATCTAAGTCCCATGTGAAGTTCATACTTTATTTGTTATTTAATGGAATGAAGATTAGTCAGTGAAAGAAACTTCGTCACAATTTTACTTGTTAGGAAAATATAGTTGCGAACTGTCTAAACTATATCTAACTTAGGTTATTAGATTACGATATTATATTTATTATAATGATTATTAAAAGAAAAAATTCCAAATAAACCGAAAATTATTTAAAGTGGACCAGCCTCATTGCTGGAGCACATCAAGGTGGTATTCTTTATCCGGTTCTTTTTTTCCTATGTTTATTGATCCCGTAGTTAAACGTTTGTCGTCCGATTGTCATTTATATGCCGATGATCTTCAAATATATTCACAGTGTCGATAATTTTTTTTCATGCCTTATATTGAATGCAGATCTACATTTGTCAGTTAATAGGCTAGTAAGCAGGGACTTCTGATTAACTCAATTAAATCGCAAGCTATCATTATCGGTAGTCGGAAACTTCTGTCGAAAATATCTACATTTGATTTACCATGGCTATTAATTAACGGTTATGTTATCCCTTTTACTTCAACTGCAAAAGATCTCGGCCTAGTAATTGACCAACAACTCACATGATATTCTCAAATAAATGTTGTTAGTCCTAAGATTTTCTTCAAAATACATTCTCTCAAATGCCTTCAACACGGCCTTAAAAAAACATCACATATCCTAATATTGTTCACGACTTACTCGTACATGATTAAATATTTGTGTATAATATCCTCAATAATCCCGTTATACCTTCATACCTTAGATCTAGATATAATCTACCTATCATACCTATCATGCCAAGACCTCGAACAACAATTTATGGTAACTCCTTCACTGTAAATTCTATCCGATTGTGGAATGGATGGACCACAAACATATAAAGTGTACACTCGTTTTCTGTGTTTAAATGTGATATGAAATCACATTATTCATCGTAATCGGAAAATATTATTCCCTTCTATTATAACCCATCCTTTCTCCTATCAATATCTGAAGTACCATTTTGTTCTTACCCTTTTAGCAATAAGTCCACAATTGTAAACTAAAGCAAAATTCTAAGCTTGAAGTAAAGTTAAATAGGAAATTAAATAAATTTGTAGCCGCATATTATTAATAAAAAAATATCCTGAGACGTCCGAGCTTCAATTCGGTTTTTTACTGCACGTCCGTCAAAATGTTTCTTTTTTCTAAAAACCTAGCCCAGGATATTCCTTCATTAAATATATATATATATATATATATATATATATATATATATACACACACACACACATATATATATATATATATATATATACATATATATATATATATAGATTTATATCGTATTTGCTAAAATCGATACAACAATTTTTGGGCTGCGACCAAACGTCCATACATATATAGATTTGTAGCCACATATTTATTTCACATACGTACATACGTACGCATAGACACTACAATTCATTGCCCTTTTTTCCTGCGCCATAGTCTGGTAAAAAAGATGAAGATGCAAAAAAACAATGTTATTTATATTTTTGTATTCTACATTATATACAATATAAACATTGTAATTGTTCAATATAATTTGTTAAAATTAACAATACAAATTTAAATCACTGCCGTAATGGCAGGGATTCTGTAATATTAACTGTTTTATGTAGGCAATTTACTTTCATTTACAGTTACTGCTATAAATAATAGATCCTTTTATTTTAAACTAGCTCAATTTCCTCTGAATATGGTAATTGAAAGCAATATTCAATTTCTCTTGTAATACAACGAAACCTAGGTCGTGGTAAAGAACTTAAATAAAGTAGAAATAATACTACATCACGTAGTTTCATTTAATTGTAAATAACGAATTTCTACAAAATTAACGCCAAATATATTCAATATTTCTCAAATTATCTTTAATCCTTATAACAACGTCCCACGTATAGAGTATAAATTGAATTAGGTTTCTTTATGGACGATAACTATTCCGTTTATTACGCCCTTCCAAAATAGAAAAAAATATTCCTTATCACTTAGTCTAATTAGCCGCTGAATAAAATGAATTAATTTATGAAATGAGATTGTTACTACCCAAGTATACTAAGTTACATTATGAGTGACCAAATTTCAAAGAGCTATATTTTTAACATTCTATACTATTTCTAACATTCTCGTGTTTTATCAAAGCGTTAAAAAAGTAAAAAGTTGTCTTTTTATCATTATATGATTTAGTTACTATTTCTTAATAGCTTCTGAAAATTCGGTCACTAATCAAAATGTAACCTAGTATAAAAAGAGTGTTTGTCGTTTTGTATTAAATAACAATTCTTATTTTTTAGTCTCCTTTGTTATTTTACTGCAACCTGTTTTCCAAATATATTCATAAGAACGATACAAACTTTGTATAATGTGTAAAAAGGAGCGTGACATTAAAAACATCATACTCAGCGACAGGAAGAAATTATGGAAGACTATACTGGAAATAAAAAAATGGTAATTTTATTTAAAAAAATAATATATATTAAAAAATTAAAATTTTACTCTATACTATTTAAAAATTCTTTCTATTTATATACCAATGCAACTCTGAATATTGATGTTATATTTTTATTCATGTAAAAACAAAATTTTAAATCAAAATATCAGCTAATAATAATTAAAATTAGTAAATCCATTTTTTTGAAACATGTTGAACTTATCCTTTTAAAAATATTTATTCATAAAAGTTAATAGCAATACTAGACACTACACGCACTAGATAATATTTTATGAGGTGAAATGAGTACATATCGAAAGTCATATATTCATCCAAATCCTCTGGTAAGTTCATACTGCTGATGGAGGCATTTTTATAATGGAATTAGGTCGAATGGCAATAGTTGTATATTGCAACATTGCAACAAATATTTGTGATTGACTGTTGGCTCATTTCACGCAGATTGGCAGAGCTGTTTTGAATCTACAAAAAATGATATCTTGTATAAAATGAATAAAGCTAAATTCAACATACAAGTTTAAATGCGAGTCAATTAATAAAGCGAGACAAAATTTAATATATATACAGACAGATAGGTACCTCATTTTGAGTGTTAGATCATAAGGCTACCAATACTAATTTATAGCTCCACCAAGTTTATTTCGTGCAAAACCTTCTTTAAAAAGATCTGTTATAGCGTTATAGTTAAATAAGCTGAAACCCTTATCGTTGTCTATAGACATTTTCTCGAGTATTTCAGTCTGCAATTCCAACTAAACAAAAAATTAAATTTACATTTTATATAAAACTGTGGTGCTATTATTTTGTTGCTGATAGTGTAAAATATACCTAAGTAAAAAGGATAATAAACTTCACAGAATTTTCAATAATATTTCAAACGTACAGCTAAATTGTATTAAAAATCATATTACTTTTTCTTGTATTACATGTAATAACCTAATCTGCCTGTATAATTTTTATTTTAAATAACAAGAATAATTATTTTGAATGGTAAAAAACTTAACGTACTATTTCGATTATTACTTTAAACTAACTATGAATGATTATTAGAAATTATAAACATTCAGTCTTCATTAATTTTCTAGGAAAAAATAATTTTATAACAATATTTTTTGTTTTATAACCATATGTTAGAATTTTACATTTAAAAATGTCTCTCTTTATATTATGCTTTCATCTAAATTATTTTTTTTTAATTTTGTAGAATTTTCTTCTTAAAAATTAAATTTCCATTTAGAATTATTAAAAACTAAACTAATTTAGGATTTTTAACATTTTCTCAAATAACGTTTAATTTAACAAAGTACTCAATACGAGATATTTTTATTTTACTCAAGGATACGTAAATTTTTAGGTAGAAAGAAAGCTATGCGATAATTTTGTATATTTTATATTTCAAAACAAAACATTTCTTTAATATTGCAATAATAACTCTTTAATAAGAACATTTTAAGAACTGTATATTCTTTTCCCAACAGGAAAGACAAAAAATGCATTTATGGACATATTTATAATTTCACGAATAATGTTTTTACGAAACAAATGTTGTTTTAGAAATGGTGCTACAGGTTTTTATTTATTCTATTTATCTAACCTTTAATTTTGTAAATTGATTTTTGTCTCATGACTTTTTTATTATTTATGTAAAAATATTCACCGCTTCTAAGTTACATTTGCCATCTGACTGACTGGCTGCGGTTTTTAATATTCATATAAATGAGTTTTGTAAGACAAATATATTGAAAATCTACTTTATTCATCAACTAAGTGCTAATCCAATATTTTCTATTGACTCAATATATACACAATTTCAATTAACAAAGTCCAGAAGTCCAGTCGGACTTCGTTGTATGCACTTGATGCCCAATACACTTACATTACACACCCATATGCTTAGATATATATTCATACAATTTTTTTTTTTCATGTTATTAAAATGTAATACAAGATGCTATAAAATTATATTACATTAAATATTGATGATACTTTTAACGTAATTACCCAAATATAATACGGTAATAATATTTTCAATATTCGATACGGTTGTAACTGGCTCCTACAATATTTTTAAATATTTCCTTTTACGTTAAATATTATCTTATTTGATTTCCCGCTAGAAATATAATTATGAATAAAATAAGCAGATTAGGTAACAATAACAAGTGGGTTTTTTGGCTTCGACAATATAACGACAATATAGCTTTAAATGTATGCCAATTTTCATTAAAGTTCTTTGAAACTTACAAACTGAAATATATTGACAATTTTTTCAAATACTTGAATTTTGTATCTTTTTACGGTCATTTATTAAAAATTAAGTCTTCGGATAAAATGTGACATATAAAGCTCTTAACAATGTTAGCAAAATATAAAATATATAGCATTTCAAATATAGTACGTCGTAAACTGTCAATTATAATATAATTTTCCTATCGAAAGATATGTAATTATTCTTTCCGTGGTTCACAAGTTATGTTTTTATCTCAAAAGTATCCATCACTGGGATAAAAGTAACATATATCTTAAACTTTAAGTTAAATTACCGCGACAGTTTCGACAGTTTATTTCTCAACCGCAACCTCACCTCACAAGAAATTACGCAAGTGCACTTAGTTGTTATTCATCAGCGCTAATTCACACGTAATTGCTGGTATTAACTACTGGTACTATTACGACATTGATACTTTCTTAGGTATATTTTAATTTCACTGCACTTTCAAAGCAGTTTTATTTATATTGTCAGCCATACTTACTTGTCATTTCACATAATTTTTTATGATGTAACCTGCCTCAGTAATAAACTTCCTAAGTGAAGTCAAGTAGATGAGTATCTACTTGCTCCATAACCTTATCTATATTATTCATTCCGCTTTTAAATTTAAAAAAATCCTTGCAACCTTCATCACTTTCCACATCGACAATTTTATCTAAAGCTATGCCCACGCTTCGTTGCTGTGAAATTCGGAATAATAGAAGTATAAACTATTACTATAACTAATTTCATTTAAATCTGTCCAGCAGATGTCGCGTGATTGACGAAGAAATAAACAAACAGACAAAATTTAAAAACTGGCTTCTATTATCATTCTTTTTGCTCAATTAATGACTCTTTTCCAAATATTTTCCACGTACAGAATTCACTTTTTTACAATTTTATTTTACGTATAGTTATACGAGACGTTCACATTGAAACATATTGTTGAAACGTATCAACTGCTGCTAGTAAAACAATATCATCTCCATATATCAGACGACGTCAATTTTCTTGTCGATGTGTAGCTTGTACACTAGCGTAATGTATCTTTGCTTACACCATTTGTGATATCATAATAATTCCCTGATAGCAATAATGGGGTATTTCCAGGTATAAAGAGATATTATTATATTAATTTTTTGTGCTTATCAAGTTTAAAAAAAATATGCATACAAAATTAAAGTTTAAATTCCTGCAACCATACAACCATGCGTTATCTTGTACAAAAAATGTTAACTGTTGTAGCTGAACAAGTAAATGAGAGGGTAAAGAAAGTTCATGAGTACACGAATTAAATATTTACTTTCAGATCCGCATTATACACAATCCAAGAAAGATCGAAGTACATATAGATGAGGAAGTATATATGGGTTTTATCATTTTCAGTTGAAGTTCCCCTTAGATGTTCCTGAAGAAAACTTTATCTATTTCACGTCTAAAGTAATTAAATGAAAGTAATAATGTTTAAAGTTTAGAAGTGCCAAAAATCTAGAACCATTCAATATAGTTCGCGCTTGGAATATGTAAATTAAGTTAATATATAAATATAATACCACAGCGACAAGGCTAGAAAATGATTATATGTCAGACTATAAACATCCAGGGTTTTATAACTAATTAAATAAAAAACTAACAGAACTCTTTGCTCTAAAAAGATGAAATAAAATGCAGACTGCACCCTGTTTTACCCTACATAAACTGATGAAACATACTAATCCAGGACACTCGCAGGGTGCATGCACGTTTATATGCAAATGTGCACAATACATGCACGGATGGACATTTTTTGTTTTGTAGCGTTTAAATTTTTTTTCTTTTTTCTAATTGTTAGTCGCTGAACTGTTTCCTTTTTCAAACCTTAAAGATAAGATTTTACTTATGTGGAGTTAGACACATGTTTTCCTCTCTTTTTGAAGACTTTTTATCAGGGACAGAATTCGGAACCGAAAAAAATAACTTTTTAAAGAATTTTGTCCTTTTGCTAAAGCAACACGCAAAGATTACTCTAACAACTTGATCAAGTGTATTTTAAAATTTAGACTACCTTTTGAAATCATCAAATATTCCGGAAGAACTTTTGTTCTCATGTCTAACGTTTTTTTATTCGGTTATCATATAAAACTTATTAGTCCGTTTGAAATCGAACTCCATCGGTATAATGCTTCGAATAAAAACTTTGCTATCTATGAAGACCGATATTTATACTTACCTTATATTTCAATTGAATATTACTGAAACACTTGAAATGAAATAATTAGCGCCCACGCAGTTAGAACTGCTTATATAACCTCATGTTTAATAAATGATGAAAGGAAATCAGGAGGTCATTAAAGTGATTCAGCTTAAAATTTGATATATGTCGCTGTTAGCCAAATGCGAGAATCGTTACTGGAGAAAAACTTCGTTGCATTTATTAAGAATCTACACAAGCAGACCCTGGTATCAAAAACACGAATCCTATCTTCATTATTAATACCGCTATGTACTAGCTGCCAGTAAATATTTTTTAGATGATCTTGTGTTTCCTCTGTATATGGACAGTTCTAACTATTACCATCTATCTATTTTTTAATAAATTCCTTGTCCAAGCTATTGAATGCTCCTGGGTTGAACAAGTTTTTACATGTAAAATAACCAATTACGGAAGTGGAAACACAAATAATAAAGAATGATCAGAACGATACAACGACCACGGAACGTAATAATTTTATTGAATATATTTGGCGTTAATTTTGTCGAAATTCATTGTTCACAATTAAATGAAACTACGTGATATAGTATTATTTCTATTTTCTTTAATTTCTTTATCACGATCTAGATTTCGCTGTATTACAACAGCTATTAAGTCTTAGGAACGTCCAACAGCATTTATATATTACACAAAACAATAGCGGAAACCGGTATGGTGCGGGTTTTCCCACTGCTTACGTTAGTGAGTTTATTGTAGGGGAGCGGTGTAGTTTTTATTATACTTTCGAAAGCTATACAATATACAAGCATTTTACTAAGGGTAATAAATTAAATTGGTGTTATTCTATGAGGTTATATAATGCAAATGTTTCGATACATGTAATAGAATTAAATGGATATTATTCTTATGGATATTATTATTATTTATACAATAGTAAGGGTATCTGATAGTTAGAACAATGTTATACCACTAATTATACATATCTCCCGTTTTATTTATTTATTTTTTTATATGTTATTTTCATTTTATTTTATTTCATTAACCTTGTTGTCTTATTATGTCTGTTTATTTCTAATGTTTCTAGGATAATAAGTTTATTGCCTTTTGTATTTATTTGTAATATGTAGGGAGCATTGTCGGTATGAGGGTTATGATTATTTTCAATGAGGTGTTTTGCAAAGTGAGATGTGTCTGGTTTGTTATTTCGCCAGCTGGCAATGTATTCTTTGTATCTGGTAGTAAAATCTCTTCTTGTTTCACCTATATATATATACGCTATTACAGTCGATAAATTTAAGTTTATAGATACCACTCTTTTTATATTTATCTATTTTTTCTTTATTATTAATAAGGGTTTTACCCAAGGCATTTATACCTAAGTTATATATACACACGTGGCATTATTTATATTTTTATTATAAGTTAAGAATTTTCCTAGTTTAAGTGATATATTACTTAGGTATGGGATGGATTCATAATAAATTTTATTATTAAGTGATACGACCGGGTATATTTCTTATATTAGTACTTTTTGTAGTTTTTTCTGGTACAGTTTTGTGATAACTGATGGGTTAAAATTGTTATTTAATTTGATTTATATTATAGCTTTTATTTCTTTATATAAATTAGATTTTTCTAGTGGGATAGTTAACGCTCTGTGAATCATCGAATGGAAGGCTGCTAACTTATGGAACCAAGGGTATTGTGAATAACCATTAATTATGGAGTAGGCAAATGTGTCTTTTCTAAATATACTAAATTTATGTTTATTGTTTTCGCGTTCTAATATGATATCTAAAAAGTTTAGTTTATTATCGGATTCTACTTCCAAAGTGAATATTATTGTGTAGGGAGTTGACAAAGTTAAAACTGATCTAATTGTCTAATTGTGGCTGTGTACCTTTCCAGCAGATAAGGATGTCGTCTACGTTTCTATAATAGTATACTACATTGGTCGCTAATTTATTGTTTAAGAGGCTGGTTTCTAGATGTTTCATAGATAACTCCGCTAACAAAGAATTGAGGGGGTAGTCCATTGAAAGACCATTGACTTGTCAAAAAAAATGTTTTTCAAATAAGAAATAATTTTGGTTCATACATAATTTAAACAGGTCTATAATTTCCAATACTTCAATGGGGTTTAACCGTTTCTTTTCTAAGATATCTGAAATAATATTTAAGCAATCTTTTGGTGATATATTAGAAAATAAGTTTATTACGTCGAGTGATAACTGAAGTTAGATGTATATTTTGGATTTTATTACAGAGATCAAGGGAATTAATGGTATATTTAGGCGCAAATTGCTTTTATTTGGCAAAATCTTATTAAGGTGAATGGCTAATTTTTTTGAGAGTTCGTTCATTTAAGAAACTACGGACACATATATTATAAGTATATATATATATATATATATATATATATGTGTGTGTGTGTGTGTGTATATATATATATATATATATATATATATATATATATATATATATATATATATATATATTTCGAAAGTATAATAAAAATTCCATCGCTCCCCTACAATAAACTAACTAAGTTAAGCAGTAGAAAAACCTGTACCAACCCGGTTTCCGCTATTGTTTTGTGTAATGTTGAAGATGTTGTAATACAATGAAACCTAGGTCGTGGTAAATAAATTAAAGAATAGATATAATACTACACCACGTATTTTCATTTAATTGTAATAATTATAATTGGACCATGAATCATCCAAATACTCTATATTTTCTTAACTTAATTCTAAAGCTGCAATTCCTAAGCCAAATAAAAATATAACCAAAATATAACATTGTTCTCAATAGTAATTAATACATAGTACCGCAATATATAAACTGTCTGTGTATTCATGTGATATTTTAAATAATAAATAGTTATATATATCTGGCTATACCATACTTATGATTCAAAACAAGCCCAAAATTAAAACCATGGGAATTATATACAGATTGCTGGCAAAACCAAAAAATGCACACCCGTTTACTTTTTAAACATGCCTTGAATTTTTCTTAAATGTAAGAAAAAGCTAAAATTTTAAAAAGTTAAAAACGGAAGGGATAAGAGTAAGAGAATATCTGTATAAAATGGAGGCGGTGATAGTCACCGAGCACAAAAAAAATTAGTTTTTAATTAAAATTGTTTATAAAAATGAAAATTTATAAATAAAATTAATTAATATAAAATTAAACTGTTTTACAAATCATTGTGACAATTAATGGGTTTCTATTCTGATATTTAATAAGTCGATGAAAATAAAATCACCATAGTCGGTTAAGAAATGCTACATAGGGCATGTCCCTATTACTACAAACCTAAGAACAACCTTGATTTTCAATTTTCTTCGAACAAGAGAAATTCCGGGTTTGACGCTGACCAATCAAGACACGCCATATACTTCATATGGGTTACTAGTGTTTAATGAGATCGTGAAATGAAAGACAGTTATTCATAGCCACATAACAGATTTCATCTTTGAAAACGTGGATGAACTGTCGACACCTTCGGTAACATAGGCATATTATTATATTCCTATGTGAAATATACACCTTCCTGAAATTAATTGCAATCGTCGGAATTATGTATTTCTGAAAACAATTTAAGCAACTATTACATGTTATCACTAGCCATTAATTAGTACATTTACTTATAATTACGAGTAACGTAAAAGAAAAGTTCTTTATGAATACCTGGACCAACTTCAACATAACGTTAACTAACATAAAGTTTAGATCTAGAACTTCCCTGCTATACAAACTGCTTTTGAAATTGAAACTAAACTAACTTCAAAGACTCACTCAGTTTAATGAGGATAATGTTGTGTAAAATGGTATTGAAACCGAATTACTAATAATTAAATATCAACTGAAATTCGAATTAAAATCATTTCTTATAGGTACTTTAGTTAAAGATGATCAATAAATATTTTTTATTCCAATCCTATGGATTCAGTATGACCTTAATTACCCATTTATATATATATATATATATATATATATATATATATATATATGTATGTATGTGTAGATTGGAGACTAGATCTTTCAAAAGCATTCGATCATGACACCTCGGAGGGTAATTTTTAACCGTATAAATGTCGGATACTTTTCTGAAATATTTCAGAAAAGTAGATTTTTTTAAAGGGTTAAGTAGTTTTTTTACAATGGTTGAGAAAAGCATTGTGAAAAACGTTTTCACTATCATTGATCAGATTAAATAATAAATTCCAAAATGCATCAGACGGTACTTAATATCCTGTGTACATTTAAGAGAACTTAAGTTCTTAAAAAAAAGTTTTTCAACGTTTATCGAAAATTCATTTCATTTACAGTTCCACTGTTGTTTTTTTCTCAATTGTTAATTGTTCTTTCCATTTAAAATTTTACAGTGGTTCGGTTTCTACAGTTTTCGTACTATGTCCATAAAATTGTGCGAGTAAATATTATAATATATAAATTAGGAATACATAAAGTGTTACAAAAAATTGATGTGCCTCCTATAAATATAAAATGAGAACTAATTTCTTTGCGCGCTCTATCAATTATTGTCGGAAAGTTTTTTTTGGAAAATGAAATTAATATTCAATTTATAATTTATCATTTTGAAATTATAGACTTCAGAAGAGCATCAAATACGTCCGGGATTAGAAAATTTGCGGATTTGAAAGTGCGGAAAAAACCTCCTCTTTAATGGTTAGCATTTAATTAGAGCTTTCAATTAAGTTAATTTGTATCGACTGTTTAAAGGTACATAAAACCATACCGTGGATCCCTAGTTTAGTCATTTGCTGATACACACTTGGCCGGCTCTTCATTACTATAATTTTATTAAACACCAATTAGTAGAAACTTAATACTTCTTTTAATTGATATAAATTTAAAATATTGTAATATCAATTAGCTATTTGAATCATTTCGTAGATAAGGAACACAGAATTCAAAATTTAAAAAAAATTGGGTGTGGCTGTGTCATGGACACGGCCGTGTGTTGTACGTGAATACGTCTATGTAACGGGTTATATTTTTTAAATAAAATATTTTTATTTATGTATTTAGGATAAAAGCAAGGAAACAAATAATTATTGGGTTACAATAGCGTATTGACCGTCATTATATATTTTTGATAATATATTTTTATTCTAACACCTTATTATATTCACTGTCACTACGTTAAACTAATGTTTTATATACAATCGATAGATTTTGACGACAGCTGACGATTAAAACTTAAACGAATATCGTAGCTTTTCCGAATCAAAAGTTATACTATTTGTAAATCTCGATATGCAGCAAAATACGCTTCCCCCTCCACCGCGCGCGATGAGTCACTATTCTCGCTTATTGTACTGAATTCCTTCTGATCCTTTAGCTATCCAGTGGTATAATTTAATTTTTTATGTAGAGGATAGATTCGAAACCGCAATGCCAAACTGTATCCCCCGATTTTGTCATTTAGCAATATTTTTGCTCCCGTGACAATTAGTTTAACACTTGTGTCTTTTAATTTTAAAGAGGATAATTATTTTATTTATTTATGTGCACTTACGGACACGTTATAGCTAACACATCTATACGTAACAAAAACGATAACAGAACAGTTAATAAATTCAAAACCATTAAAACACAAAACGATAACGTACTTCGAGAAGTTTATTCTAACTCATCACAAACAAATTACATTCTGGCGCAAACTTGATCAGGTATAATACATTGGGGAAGTAGGGAAGTTCAATAAAATACAACGTCGGTATAATAAAAAATTATGACTACTCGAACAGAGTTATCAGTTAGGGAGATCGAGAGTTTTTACAATAAATTATGGCACAAAATTTGAGCTGTTCGATCTAAAAGATCGATATACATTAACAAGTTGACTTTGTCGAGATTTTTGAGAACAGTAATGATACCGACAAGGATGTGTGTGTGTAAAGTTTTATATTTTGTAATCGTTTTTACTAAATATTATGTACATGATATAACACTAATACCAAGGATGAAATTCAAATTTAAATACAACCAGAGCAATCAAATGAACATTTTCAATTGTATTGAAATACATACAATTTA
Source organism: Druceiella hillmani (assembly GCA_039881145.1). Lineage (NCBI taxonomy): Eukaryota > Metazoa > Arthropoda > Insecta > Lepidoptera > Hepialidae > Druceiella > Druceiella hillmani. Next base: position 8,271,634 of record JAYKKI010000095.1, on the reverse strand, counting down.
TTTCTTTACAGATAACAAGATAATTTGTTGTTATTTTAAAACAATATAAAACTTCTCTGGTTAGATGGAGTGGCTATTTATATTAGAGTTTCACTTCAATTTAGATCAATTTATGAATTGTATCATCACAATGATTTACTTAGTAATAAGACTCAGCAAACCGAGAAATGGAGAAACGCGCAGTTCGAACATCTTGATATGGTAAACTGACGTATTTTGCTGGTTTCTATTAGATCTTGTATTACCTCCAATTCCTGTCGAATGTCAAAGGAGGGAAAGTAACAAAATAAATTCATCTTCAGTACTAATGTTTTGATTACTAATTCGAACGAATCACACAACGTATATAATGAAGTCGTCAATGTTTTTTTAAATTTTACTTGCTTTAAACTTTACCTACTGGGAAAATGTATTATTCACGTTCAGATCCACAGAAAAATCATGTAGAAAAAAATATTTTAAAATATAATATTTTTTACATTTTAGCGTTGTAAGAAAAAGGTAATTCCTATATCGTATGATACTTAAGGTCAAAAAGAATATATTTTTAAAATATTAATTGTTACATGATTGAATAAGTAATTGAATTAGTACTTACAAATTTGCTTATCGGCGTACATCTTAGTCAAACATTGTTTTGTCTTTTCCATTTGCAGGTACAGTCGTTCGCAGAGTATGCAAATACTCACTATGGATATTATATAATGAAATGACCAAAACATAATTTCAGAAATTGCTTACAACGATACAACTTAAATAACATGTTAAATTTATTAAATTTATTAAAACAATTGTATTCTATAAAATTGTGTATCTAGAAAAAACCTGCCAAGCGCGAGTGGAACTCGCACTTCGAGAGAACCGCACCTATTTCGGAACTCATAAACATGTATTAAGCATACATAATATTTCTTCTAAAGTTTTTACGCATACAAATGTTTCACAAAGTAAATATATTACGAGGTATCATGTAGTATATCTTGTGTAGGCGTAAAAAATGGCGTGTGTCCAAAATATTATAACATATAGAATTATCGCTATAGTTACTACACTTTTGTGTTGTATTGTTTTTTGATTTTCTAAGTAATTTCAGATATAAGCGAGGGGACGCATCTCTGAAGATATAAATACATAAAATGATGAAAGTGATATAGTGAGTTCATTATAATTAGTGTTTCAAATTATGATTGAAATGAATTAGTGTTTCAAAAGAATTTAAATAAAGCAGAAATACTACTACACCACTAGTTTCATTTAGTTGAGAAAAATTGTATTAAAAAAATGGAAATTCGATTAAATTTTTGAGTAATTAACTAATATACCACGAATTAGGCAATTACCCTAAAAAAAGGTAAGAAATATCACATTTTATAAAATTAACAATAAACCTGCATTTCAAACACTTTGTCCAAAAAAATGCATACTGCCATATAACAAAGCAAAAAAGTGGACAAACTGGTATAATATTTTTTCTTTAGAGGTGTATCGAATTTAAGTACACTTCCGCGCTGAGGACTCCCAAATATATTATCGACGGATAGAGAGCCCTTTGTTCTATTCGTTTTATCGAGAAATCCGTTTAGAATTTTAATTGGCAGGTGAATGTTGTAGATCAGTAAACAAAAAAGCGCCACTACGACCACGTAAATAAATTTATATGTAAGCATTGTAATTAAATGCCCATAGAATTGGAATCGAACAGATTCAGTGGAATACGCGTATAAACTTGTTGAAGTTGACCAGGAAGTATACCACGAGTATATCGCACAAATATTATTGCGTTTGGTATCTTTTTGTGTAATACTTTTCCGGTCAAATTAATGCAAAACGATTATCAATATTGTCGAAGAGAAGTGTAAAAGTTATGAAATCTTCTTCGCTCAGTATGTGTTTGTACAAAATAAGTATACCACATATATATTCACAATAGCTTGGAAGGCATGAAATTGAAATGATTATATTCAGTTTAAAAGACCATTATCTTTCAAAACTCTAATAGAGCAAATATTAAATGACTGTAAATTATTTCAGTTTTGGAAAAAATATTATTTATCTTATTTTTTCAAGAAATACCGATTGCACACTGCAGGAATAAAATGGGCCGAAGTATTTCAATAAAAATGGTGCCCTGATCATCTTTTGTCAGAACTGAAATTTTGTTAGTGGACATGTTTTAATGTTGTTTATTTGTGAACCTTGTAACAAAGCGACTGTACAAATGAAGTGTTCAAAGTAAATGATCGATAAGAAATTCATTAATATTTCATTGATCGTATACGTGGTTTATTTACGTAACAATTAATCTCGATGACATACTATTAGTATTCAATTAAAAAGATAAAATAAATTAATTATAGCGCTACTTCAATGCAAACTATGATATCGCTAAGTGATAATGAGAGCAGGAAGTTCATATTTAAATAAAAAGACTTTGTAATTTTTCTTTATTAATTACATCCGATCATCCATTTTTTTATTATTGAATTGGTTGCTTTAGAAAGGCTGTTGTGAGGTCACTTGATGGGTCACGATTGGTTATTAGTTAGTTGAATGTTTAATTGGAATCAATATGCGTGTGTTTCTTTTTTGCTTTATTAATGATGTTTTATATTCAACGTTAAAACTATTTTAATTTTGGCGCTTGCACATGTGCAAACCTTTAAATCAACATGTAAATTCGACGTGTGTATTTTTTCTTTAATAAACAAATCAATAAATTAATCAATTAACATGGCAGTCATTTTCCCCACTGCAAACGCGCTACCTGCCAGCAACTTTATGGTGTGTGGTAAAAATAATTGTGACAATTGTATTTATTACCGAAAAAACTTTTCGGATTATAGCCAGAAAAAAATTGACGTTTTTTTTATTTTTTGTATAAAATAGATCTACATTTTTGATAGCAAAAAATAAGGGCGATAAAGATTTCGGAGCTCCGAAATTTATTGTTTCATTTGTTCCGTCGAACACTATAGAATAGGAAAATCCGTATATCCGGTGCTCTAATCAAATTTTATAAGGCTTTGGAAGTGCACATACAAACGTACATACATATATACATACATATCTACATATCCATAACCTTTGATGCGGTTCATGAGTATCCGCTAATAGTTCATTGGAAATACTCTTCTCCCCTTACTTTTGTTGGCCTCATCTGGATGCTAATGTAATTGTTACTATTAAACTAACTATATTATTTCTAAAATTTTAACTAATGTGTCAGAATGCAGCATAATATGAGCACTCTCTTTGTCTTCCAATTAAAAGTATTTGCCCGTTGAGTCCATTTACTAAATTTAGGCAACTAAGGTCAGAAATAAAAACATAAATTTACATACCGACCTTATTTAATATATATGACAAAATGTCGATAATATATCGCAAATTATATTTCTTCGTAAACTAAATAGAAACGCATTTAAATAAATTGACAATTTGCTCACTAAATAAGTTTTTGTGTTTAAACTGTGTTGCGTATCTGTGCCTGAATATTTATAACGAATTAGGTTGTTTTATGATTATCATCATCGTAATACCCGCGTCAGCGTCATAAAAAAAATCTGAGTCACTCAGTGACCTATGGAAAGGGCTACTTCTATGTTTGGAGATTTTCTACAAAATATAGCCTGTGATGCGGGAGAAGTCAGAAGAACTAAGATCACCGATGTAGCTTGTAGGATTGATAGAATGATATAGAAATGGACAGTAAACATGGCATCGTAAATGGACTACCATTGAGAAAAGAGGTTCCCGAATAGTGGCCGCGTATCAGTAGGCACAGACCGGGAAGGTCTCTGCCAGGCGGACAGATGACCTGTTAAATTTAGCCGGCAGCCGTTGGATTCAAGTTACGGAATCAATCTTTGTGCAATCTATAGGGAGGACAATTTTCAATGGTGTACGACGCCGAGCTAATGATGATGATGAAAACACTTTTATTTAAATTTTAGTTTTTCGGGAATTTATTTTTTATGGATGACATAATTTGTCTCTGCTGTGTTTTTCAAACATAACAACTCTTTGATTGTTTTTCAGGCTAAAATAGCTACACTATCAGAGGCCCTTATTAAATTTATTTACTTCATCTGTAAGCATGTTGCGCTACCATAATCTCTTTTGTTTATAATGTTTTGAATAATAATATTTTAAGTAAATATTTTCTTTCTATTTCAACTGAAATATTGGGGAATGTATTAAAAATACGTGCGTACAAATAATGGGGTAAAAGATGAAATCCAATCCAACAGAGTGAGTTGCTGTTGAAGATTTAAGACACATTGAACCGTTTTACGTTCGTGTGAATAATTAAAATTTATTAAATCGTAAATCTCCTTTATTGGCTGGTATATTCGATTGAATTAAATCGAATTAATTGAAGGCTGTAAAAGCTAATGCCAAAAAAATTAAAATTTAATTTAGTTTATTTAATTTTTAGGGTATTGTCCCTATGAAATGAGAAATACGGAACCTTCATAAGATTACTTAATTGATCGTCCGTTCGTCCGTCTGTCAAATCGTTTTTTCTCAGAAACGCCATGAGATATTAAAGTTTTTGTTTCACCGAAACAAAGACACGGCCCTTAAAATGACGTGGCCCTTCATCCATACTCACTGGTCCTCATAACCTATAGATTACTTCCGGTCGACCTATAATCTTGAAATTTAGGATAATGGAAGGTCTTTGGGCCAAGTAAATAAACAATACCTAATGGTCAATGATTTTTAGTTCTGTGTAGAATTATAAATTGTTATTATTAGTTTGTGCCGTGATGTCAAGCTACAGTAGGCAATTTGTTTAATTTGCGAAAAAGAAATAAGGAAAAATTATTATTTGTAAACGGTTTAATTAGAAATACTACATACTGTTAAATGTTTATAAATGCCAAAATTTTAACGGAATCCCCGTAGACAGAGTTCTACTCGCGTTTTGCGGTTCCTTTTAAAATTCGTCGGTAAAATATAAACATTTAAAATAACCTGACCACCAACCCTCCAATCTTTGATTTTTCAATGTCTAAATATCTAAATAATTTGAAACTTATCTTAATATTTACGTTTTATAATTTATTTTGATTATTTTAGTTAATTTTCATCAATAATATGAGAAGATATAGAGGTGTATCCCGATACGCACTTAGCCATTTTTTGTATCACTTGGGACTCAATGCCATGTGTAATGGCTGGTATTAAAATTCATTTTGTGCCACTATTTACACACTCTTTAATATATTTTAATTACTCCGTACTTTTAATAGAGTTTGTTTTATTTTACCAGCCATATCAGATAACAGACATTTTAACCCCCAATGTCATGTAATTCCTTTATAGATATACATACAGCCTTCACATCAGCATAACTCATCCCTGTCTAACAACTTTTACGATTAAAATATCGTGTTACACTTTTAGCTTATAGCAGACTTTAACAAAAAAATTTTAATCGCAAACGACCGGTAAATAATTAACGTGGTTCACTTCGTTATGTTAGTGTTACAGTAATAAGGTGTTACCGACCCGCGACTCATTAGAAGTGTTATTAGGGTATTCAATGTAAAAATTTAAACACATCCGGTCAGAAACGTGTGCATCGGGATTGCGGGTTGGTTTTGTCTGTTTCTTGTTGCCATTAATTAGGTAATAGCATTATCTCAACAGATTTATTAGCTTGCACTTCGTTGTAAACACTCAACCAATAAGCTGTAAAACGACTCTCTACTTCTAAAGAATTTGTAACAGTAATGTAATAACGAATACCTGGAATACATTAATTTCTATTATCCTACTAGGGAACCCAATAAACAAATGTTGTCCTGTGACAGACTTCTCTAGCGAAATTTATTTCTTGAAATAAAACATTTTATTTAGTGTAATTGAAATATTTGATACATTTCGATACGTTAATATAATTAAAAAAAAAGAACAAAATTAAGTGAAGAGAATCTTCTAAACGTAAATAATGAATATTGTTGTCCTGTGAAATCTAACTTAAGTAATAATAAATGTTAAATGAATTTGTCTTAATGCTAATGTGTGTACAATACTTTTGGTTATTCTATCTTCTGGTTAATAAATGTACAGGCCTGACACTTTGCTGACCCGTGAACACGCAAAGTAAAGTTAAAGTTGTGAGAAACATGAATTTTTCCAGATTCGATCCGCATATGGCTAATATTTGACCTTGCGCCTTATTTATGGTCATTGCAAACCCCAAACGAATAGAAAATTGTAAGCGCTTGAAGAGAAATGGTGCATCTGAAGGTATCATTGGAATACGTGGCAGCAATACGTTCTCTGCTCTGAATTTTTCATTCGACATGGTCTCTTCTATGAAATTTCCCATAATTCGTTTGATCACCAATCCCGTGCCATTGCAGAGTTTGGGTGAATTTAAATTGCGAAGCAAAATGATTGGTGAACCAATTTTCAAGCGTGATTACATAGTGATAATCCAGACAAATGTAAGATTCAATGTGGTAATCAATGGCTTCGTTTACATCAGTCACAATGTCCATCGATTTGAATGACATCAATTTGCCGGACAAATTTTATTGTATTTCAAAATTAATTTTATCAACATTGACATTTTAAGCTGGCAAAATTGCTCGTTCACTGAGTCGTATGTGGTTGATGTATTGATCGATTAAATTAGGAAATACCCTTTGAATAATTAATTTTTCGAAGCAACGATATTGCAGAAATTATCTGGCAATTTAATCAATTGCGTATCTTCATGCAAAGCAATTTTTCCATCACCAATATCCAGAAATTATTTGGAGAATGTATTTGCTGGTGCATGGTTTTGAAATTGTACACGCATATTTATGGTCAGTCGCAATATCTATACATTTCGCCACAAACTGAATAATTTCAAACATGCGTTAATTTCATCCACGTGCGTGGAACGTGGAATGACAGGTAATGTTAGTCGAAAATCGCCGGGTAACAACAATAGGACCCCACCGAAAAGTTTGGTATTGCCATTCAGTTATTGCAGCGTTCTACTTAATGCTTCAAGAGAATATTTATGAGCCATTGTGCATCCATTCCCGATAAAAACTTGGAATTATTTGAATGCATTAGCTATACCGGATCGTTTTTTGATGTTGCACACTGCATTTTTATTATTACGAATGTTCAACAGAAGCTTGAGCGTTGGACGTGCTGTTCTTCCACCATCCAATAATGTAGCAGCAATTCCTAACAATGCGGTGGCTAATGCGATTTTATTTTGCGATCATACTCTTGCAAGTATGAGCGAAATGAAATGAATGATTTGCCTGTGTCACCTGGTGCGTCCAAAAATAAACAAACTCCTTGCTGAGCTTCTGTCGTCAAAATAATTCAATCATATATTACCGTTTGCTCGTCAGCCAGCAATTTTTCATGAGCGGCAACAATTGTACCCAAATCGACATCGCATAAGCTTTATTATAATTCCCAAGTATTATTTATATAAGAAAGCCATGAATATATTTAATATTAATAATTATAGTTTGCCAAAATAAAAAAACAACTAAGCAATTCAAAATACGACTGTGTTGTAAAAAGTAATGAAACAATAGAAAACAAAGGGTTACAGTAGACTTGAAATTAAGAACCCAAATAGCAGACTAGTTTAAGTTATGAAGCATAACATCAAAAACGCCAAACAGATAATTTTTCTTAACTAAGTTTTCATAACAGTGATAGGCACTCTAATCAGATTTAAATCTATGATGTTCAGCTGCAAAACCCACGATTGGTATGAAATATTTTTTTTTATTAATAATTTTTCGTGACATAATACTTTTCTTAATAGTTTATTTTACCCTTTCTAATGTTTTGGATTGTCCTGAATGAAAAAGACATTGTAAAAGAATTTGTTTTTTGCGGAACTGTTTTTCTTTTACTATCTTTATTTTATTTTAATATACATAGTTTGATAGAGTTTAATGCGTAAACATGATAAATTTCTTCACTGTCAATTAATAATATCAGCTGAATCGATTTAACGGTATCAGGCCGAAAAGGGCAAGGTCAGCTTCCCGCACTATCCCCGTATTCTCATATTTTATACTAGATATAGATTAAATATCTTGGAAAACCAATAGTCAGTAGATTAAAAATAAGATGCAATAATTATACAAGTAATATGTTTCAAAGCCAAACTTTTAACTTTTGTGCGTGTTGTACAAAATACGTATATTTTTAAATGTACTAACACAAGGAAAAAATATAATAAGGAAATATTGAGAAATAAAATAATGAACTCGAATTATGAAAAAAATATCAAAAATAAAGCGAAAATAATCAAATGTTGAAAACGTATACTTACCAAGAACCTCGTTGTATATTTCCGGTGTGCAGTCCATGTATGAATCTTGATTTGTTTGTCGAATTCTGTGTAGCCTATCTTCGCTCAAATTATTTTTATATTTATCCCACAGATTTTATTATTCTACCAGAAAGTCAATAAAATGAGTAACATTGACAGATTTAATGTGGTGAAGAAGCCATTTTATTTGAAGAAGCCATTTATGAATTATGCATAAAAAATGATGTTTAACAAAATTATTTAGAGTAAAACTATCTTTCGTACTCGCACCACAATCAAGATATTGTTTTCGCAATATAAAATAAATCGGATGTCATGGTCCCTCTGTTTTATCTCCATAATATTTTTCAACATATTTCTTATTAAAAACAACTTAAGCTTCATTACAACAACCATGGTTAATTATAAAGAGACGAGCGCAGTAACAAATTGATTTTCTAGCACTGAGCTTTGAGCCCATAGAAATATGAAGTTGATTTGCATGGTAAATACGTCACCCCATATTAGTTGCTATAACTATTTGAATCAGAGTGGGAACCTTTTAGGTAGTGTAATTTAAAATATTACTTTTTATTTCATTTAAAAAAGACTCACTTATTGTCAACCGAATAATCCTTGCACTTCTTTTCATAACGTTTCCCTATTAAATCGCTTCTGCGATATGCAAATTCACTCTATAATCGTATTCACTTCCGTGCAAACCCGAGTTTGGATTATTAGAAACAAATCAACACAAGAAGATAACGTGGCGCTTGTCAGTACCTATGCCCCCTGCCCCTCTTTATGTGTTTTCTCCCCGCGGACGCCCATAAATTAATACAAATAATGGAAGTAAGATGATCCTTGATTGAACTTGAAATTTTTTTTTGATAAATGTACATCGGACGCAACAAAATCGAAATTATGTTAAGGTATACTAATGAGAATATACGCTTGCAACATACATCATAAAATAGCTACCTACAATTGCAATTTCTGTGCGACAATTGGTAGAACTAAAATATACCCTGGATTTTATATTCCCGTGACGAAATGACTTCCATGAAAATTTTTGCTCGATATATTAATACAATTACATATACACAAACAAATATGTGTATCATATATTACGTATACATATAAATATTATATTTATATATATATATATATATATATATATATATATATATATATATATACATATATATATATGTATATATATATATATATATATATATATTTATATATATATATATATATATATATATGTTACGGGTAATGTTAGAATAGTGAGTAAACCTAGGTACCCGGCTTATTTAGGATTATCTATGTTCCTTGGGTAAAGCCCGAAAAATCACCAAAATCAATACGAATTCGGTGTTAACCCGAATAAATCTAGGTTTACCAATTTGTTCCTGGGTAATGTTGCATCGTTTTTGTTCAGTTCAGTACAAGTTCGGTTCTACTGATAACTCGACTCGCGTCCGTGCTCGCCCTTCCAGCTTACTCAGTCCCCTCGCCCCGCAGTGTCAAAATGTCGATTGAACTAAGCGCACGCACGGCTTTTAAGGAAGGTCAATCACTAAACTTCAACAATTAGTGTCTGTTAAAGGATCGAATTGTTTTTATTTCAACAATGAACAATATTTGCAAATGATAAACTCCATAAAAAGTGTAAAAGATGTTAAATCTAAGACGACTTTGCAATACCGTCGAATGAAGCGATTTGATTTTTGTTCATTATGTGGTGTGGAAATACTCGTTACTCCTCTTTCTGCGGGTGAAACCACTGTAAAATATTTTTTGACCAACGATGAGATGTTCGACATTTTGCATGAAACCCCTTTGTCGGTTAGACATGGCGGCAGGCATCGAATGGAAAAGGAATTAAAAAAAAATATAAAAATATAACGCAAGAACTAATAAAATTATGTTTACGCTTGTATGAAACTTGTCAAACAAAATTGAAGTTCTCTAAAGAAGGAATAGTGGTTAAACTGCTACTATCAAAGGAAATGAATAGTCGATGCCAAGTGGACTTAACTGATATGTAGTCATACCCTGATAGTGACTATAAATTCATAATGGTATACCAAGACCATTTGACCAAATTTCTGCAAAAATGAGCTTTAACCTCCAAAAGAGTTGTGGCTCATAAACTTTTGGATATATTTTGTATTTTAGGTGCTCTCTCAATTTTGCAGTCGGATAATGGGCGAGAGTTTGCGAATAACATAATTGAATAATTGTGTTTGATGTGGAGCGGTCTTAAAATAGTACACGGAAAACTTCGCCATAGTCCATCTCAAAGAAGTGTAGAACGCGCAAACCAAGGTGTTCAAAATATGCTTATGACATGGATGAGTGACGAAAATAGTAATCGTTGATCAGAAGGCTTAAAGTTTGTGCAATTTATGAATAGAGCATTTTAAGATGGGGCAAAACGTGGGCACTCATGATGGAATAAAACATGATGGGATAAAGATGGGATGAAAAATAGGGCATTTCATGATGGGATAAAACGAGGTCCTTACATGGCCATGGTCGGTAATGATGTCAAAGTTGGTTTGTCGTCGCCTTCTCTACTAAAAAAAGTTATTGATAATATCCGTACTGAAGAGGAACTTGATAAAATTGTTTCTGATTTTAGCACGGAATCCTCACAAGCCGATAAAAATTAGAAAATATGGAACTACAAATTTATAGCGAAGTTTTAGAGAGTGAAGAGATAATACAGGAGCATGGTGGTGGAACGAGGATGGAACGAGATGTTGACGAAGAACTTTTGCAGAATCAGTAGTGGTCAGGGAGATGTCAGAAATAGAAGCTGACATATTCTTGTGTACATCTGTTCATTTATCAAACAAAATCAAGAGACATTTCTCTAAATGTTTTGAGACATATAAACGTAAGATTTCACTACGTACAGATTTATAAGAGTAAGAATAATCATAATATAACTTATAAAAATATTGATAATTCATCAATATTTTATATGTATGTTTATATGTATTTTGTATGTAATAATGTATTCACTGTAACGAAACAAGCGATTAGTACGTTGTATTAATAGCCTAATTACACTGTGATGAACGAAAGGCATTCTTTCCAACGGAGATTCCTTCTTACATAATGTTTTATATACACTATCATATTTACTTATACATATATATATATATATATATATATATATATATATATATATATATATATAATACATATATATACATACATATATATATATATATATATATATAATAGAAGGTTGTTAGAGCGTCATATGTTTAATCTACCATGGAAACCGTAAAAATAATATGTCGATTGCTAATATCATCATTAAATGAATACTTTTGATATTTAAAAAAATTACGTGTTCCATAACTATGTAAACTAAAACTGAATTTATGAAAAAATTACTCAAACGCATGCTTCTGCGTGATTCTGAAAGATTTTTGGTGTGTATTTCTTCAATTTGTTATAGCGTGGTGAACGCGTATTTTCCTTATTAAAAAAATGCTGAATTAAAAATGCAAAAAATATTTTAACTATTTAACACGTTGATTTTAACCTATAATTCGGCTCATTTCGAACGAAAATACTGAATAAGCTATTTTAAAATTTTCAACCAAGATGTACTCTTATGACATTAAATATAAATATTAACCAATAATCTTAATATGACTTTGCATCCATTTCAGCTACATATGTACCTTGGGTTAAAGTTAAGTTTTAAAAGCAATATGTCCATTTCAAATAATTATTATCAGCATTGATATTGTGAAATGAAATTACGTGATGTAGTATTGTTTCTACTTTATTGAAATTCTTTACCACGGCCTAGGTTTCGTTGTATTACAACATCTTTAGGCGAGCAATTAGCAAAAAAATCTTTGCTAATTGTCCACCTGAAGATGTTGCCATACAAGCAAACCTAGTAAAGAAGTGTAAAGAATTAAAAATAAAGTAGAAATAATACTATATCACGTAATTTCATTTAATTGTGGATAATGAATTTCTGCAAAATTAACTCCAAATATATTTAACACTGATATTGGATAGTTTGATTGGATTTGACGAGGTGTTAAAAGAGTAGTATGATGTTAAAAAAGCGGTTAGGCAGAAATGCGTTATATCAGTGTACAAACCAATATATTGATAAAGAAATTTAATGAAATTATCAGACATTTTATCTGTTATATGATGAGAACTACTTATATACCTATTATACATATTTAGAGTAAATCGTACATTTAAACAAAGTATAGGTTGCAAGAAAAAAAGTTTATTTCCAAGGAAACCGTATTTTGAAGGAAAATATGACAGCCATTTGATGGCCGAGAAACGTTAGGACAGAAAGTCGACAGAGCGTGTAAATATCGCTATATCATGCAAAGTTCTAATTTCATAACATTATGTTGGTGCCGGTAAGAACCTGAGAAAATGAGTTTTGAGTAATATAAGGAATTAAAATGACAACAATATAACTATGATTACAAACACAATTGTGGCGAAATATCTTCGAAATTTGTTTTCTGTGGAAGAAGAATTTTAGATATACGACTAGAATACCATATCAGAGAAGATAGTAAACTTCATAACATTATGTTGGTGCCGGTAAGAACCTGAGAAAATGAGTTTTGAGTAATATAAGGAATTAAAATGACAATATAACTATGATTACAAACACGATTGTAGCAAAATATCTTCAAATTTTTTTTCTGTGAAGGAAGAATTTTAGATATACGACTAGAATACCATATCAGAGAAGATAGTAGCGTTGAGATTATTGAAAGTATTGACAATGAACGGTTGACAAAAAATATCTGCATGGACGAATGGAAACGTGATACATCTGGGAAAACGTAAATAGATAAAATATAATTGTGTAAAATATGTTAATATATGGAGGAGATAGAAACGTAAAAACTTGTATAAAAGTATGTATAAGAATGAATGAAGCCAATAATTATATTGAATATTGAATATATTTGGCGTTAATTGTGAATTTTGATTAATGTGATTTAATTGTGAATTATATTGAAATAAGAACAGTATTGAGACAATATTAACATACTGCTGTTTGTTTCAATACTCTACTGTTGTCAAATTAAAAAAAAGGGCTGCGTATGAATAGTTACATTACACAAACAACACACAGCTATTTTTGACGACTCCATATCTCAAAATCTAATTAAATAAGGTCAAATATTGCGTAATATTAATTGTTTCACTGACTCGCTCATCAAAAACCTAGACCACTTCCAGTTTACTTTGAAATTTTAATTTCGGCATGATCAGATAATTGGGCATATACTAAGGAAACGATAAAAAGTAAACAATTTATATGTCGAGAATAATCGAAATTAAAGATGAAGTTATTAGTACGGTTACTTTCATATATGAGGAATGATGCTTATATAATTTTGGCTTTTTAGGATTCTGTAGCCGAACTAGAAAGCATTATAAAGACGTATCCATCTGTTGTCATTTCTATCCATATGTGTGTCACAGCTGTTTACTTGCAGATTACTGACGCTATAAGACTTAAATTTGGCATTGTTTATACATACTTAAACGGCTAATAATTATCAAATGAAAAGGTGCGAATTGTTTTGTCGCATACCCTGTTATATAGAATATTGTTAAATGAGTCCCTTAATAGTATTAAGGGCTTGCCATGAGCACTTTCCGACACCGCTATGCTTTTACGAAATATTAAGCTTTGGTGTATTAATTTTTGTACCCAATAATTAATATCTGAAAGTCATTCGCAATAATACGCCTTTGGGCGTATTTAAAAAATTGGAAACCAAACTTACTTAGGGAAATAATAAAAAAAATATTAAAAAGTTTATAAACTTCAATCTACATTATTTACAAATATTTAAACTACACGTGCTTTAAGAATTGTTGAAAATACAATGTTTCTTCCAAAGCAAAGCGTGCATGTCTATTCAAATTATTTTCTAGTCTTGAATGTTTAACGGTGTTATTTTCAACTTTATAAAAGGCACAAACCACTTTAGTTTATAATTAATCGTAACTTTAGACTTCCTCCAAGTATACCAGTCTTTTAAATCTGGTCCCAAATAGAAGTCTAATAGCGTATGTTTTGGCAACCTAACATGCCAAAACACGGGTCACCACGGCCTATCGCTATATTGATTGTCCAAAAAATCACGAATTCATCTCACGTAGAATTACGGAGCATCATCATGTTGGAAAGACATATTGTTTAAGTACGCAATCAGCACTTCCTCCAACAAATCTGACATAACATATTAAGTAAGGTGTCCCAATTAGATGACCTACGATAAAGTCAGGTTCAATTACCTCATTTCCTATAATATCGGACCACATATTCAAACTAAAGCACAATTGATGAGAATTGTGTCTAATAACAGGACGATTACTGTAACTTCACAAATGTTCATTATGAATCTTGTAAAGTGTCACACACGTAAACATTCCCTCGTCTGTCCATAATTTATTGGCATCTACTAAATTTGTTAGCCATTCGCAAAATCGTGAACGCGTCAAACTATTTAAAACACGTAAAGCTTTTATGGGCTGAACATAATACGGATGTAAACCAGAAGAATGTAACAATTTCCATACGTAATATTGGCTCACATTGAAACGGCGTTCCAGCGGCGCGGAGGTTGCGTTCGAAGTACTTAAGCAATGCTTAATCAATTTGGCGGTTGTTTACCACGAGCCTGTGGGTCAATTCAATATTCATTACGTTCAAGTAAATTTTGTTTACACAGAATGTAGACATGAACCATTTTATAATATTCGCGATTAGTACATGTTTCACGTTGTGCCATTTCGCGAGATCGTATGTGAGATTTTTGTTGAAATAAAAAGAGACTACATACGAACAAAGGTCAAGGTCACAACTGAGAGGCGAGTGCGGTGCGGCGCTTATAAAGTGAAAGGGCGGAAGCGAGAGGGGTGGGGATTGCATGCGGCGTTAATAGCGTCCGTTTATTAAGTTGAGCATAAACAATGTGTTTATGTAATTTAGGTGCTTATGTATTGTTTTAATAAACGATGGAACAACCCATTTTTTTACAAAATTATTATTTTCTTTTAAATAATATGATAGCATAACTGATTCTGAGTCATCCCTCAAAATATTGCAGTTGACTAAAAATAACCCTTTATAAAACCTTTCTCCAGGACAGAGCAAGTTTGTTTGAGTGAAGCAGTGAAGTTCACATGTTAGTGATTATTGATATTGCTTTAACCTTAAAAAGTTTCATTCAATAATCTTCTTTACTTTTTCACAAAGTTGCAGTAATATTTTTTTCTTTCACGTGTTTTCTGTGGGACATTTGGTATTTCGGTCTCAATCAATTATAAAACCCAGTTTCCTCTTATGAATATTATTTGAGTATCTCGTTCGTAACTGAAATCTACGGCATGGTAAATTTTGAATGATATTGAGTCATCGATCCCCCTTTCCTCGAAAAATGCATCCTCTACCGTTTGCTGTACACTTGATGTTGGTTTTTGTTGTAGATTTAGGGAGTGGGATGGTGAAAATTGAAAATATGTTTCATCTCCAAATAAGCATATATGATATATCTCCCTCCATATTGCAAAGCGAAGGCTAATTTTTTTTTGCACTTTCATGTCATGTCATGCATATGTATATACGCCATGTAGCCGCGGTTGTAAAAGTTGATGGCAATATTAGATATGAAAGCAGAATGTTCAGTTGTGTGAATGTAATCAATCTCCTATACTAGGTTAGTTTTGGGACGTCAGAAGGAATCAAATCTGCTAAACATTGTAACTTCTTGTTTTTTATGATTTGTATCATAGGGAAATTATTAGCAACCCTCGCTCGCTAAAAGTATTTTCACAAAGTTTGGATATAAGCAACCCTCGCTCGCTAAAAGTATTTTCACAAAGTATACGTTACCGTTTTACGCCATCAGGATATCGGTTGATATCTTTGTAACATGTATTGAGTTTAGTGTTCAATTAAAATAGTAAAAGAAATTTAACTGTAATTTTTTTAAAAATTGTTTGCATATATTCAGTCGTCGATTTATGAATATGTGAATAACCCTAAAAGAAATTTCTATACCTGTCACGCAAAAACTTTTGAAAACATATTCTACATATTATAAAAATATTTCGTGTTATGACTAATTTAGTAAAAAAAAGTTATGACTTAATCAGTCTAGGTGAGGTTGGATCACGATGATTAGTTAAGTGAACCGTAAATTACATACCGACTCGAAAATGATTTGCCATACATTTTTGCACCACCGCATGATCTAAAATAAAAATATAAAACAAACATACTCTGTATTTTTGCTCTTCTTAACAAACATACTCTCTATATTTTTTACATGTAAACACTTTACGTAGATACACAGCAAACTATCACGCACCAACATCATGTTTTTATTCAGTTTATTAATTTCATATGTACTTATCTTTGAATAGCGTATTACCGAACATTAAGTAAATTAGTTCTATTAAAACGGTTAGTTCGTATTTCCTTTCATTAATTATCGGACGCTCTTTCTGTTTACTGTTTGAAAATGAATAGAAACAACGACGATATATCGTTCAAAAGTTGCTTACTACCATTTTCCATTTCACAGGCCATCTTTGGCGTAAAAAGGCATTATTTAATGCCACTCTTTAGATATGACATCATTTACAAATGTTACGCTCTGCTTTTAATTGTAACATGTTTCACAATTAACACTTTTGCAGTTCATTTCAATAATAATTTATTATCAGTTTCACTAGTGACTTATTATTTAGTTATAATTTGGTTTCTCCTTATACTATTTGTCACTTTTCTTAACGAACAACAATTTAATAAACTATGCACGACAATAAATCAAATCGATTTCCTACTGGACATTTACCGAAAACCGGAAATTTACAAGCGAATGAAATGCACGACAATATTTTGGTTTACTTTAATAACAGTTATAATAATGAGTGCACTTTTAACTGATATTTATATCTATTCCACAGAGTATAACATTTTGGTTTCCATTTATTTTGCGATAACCGAACAATTGATTATGCTTGAGATATTTACCTATATTCAAATTGTTAGTGCAATAAATGTTAGGTATTCGCTAGTGTATCGTGAGTTGAAGAGTTTTAATGAGGCAGAAAAGTCATCACATGTAATAAACACACAAAAAGTTCTACAGGACATATCGAAACTCAATGTTAAGAAGTTAAAAGTCAATAAAGCCCGTGAGATTAAAACATTCTATATATACGATGTGTGCTGCAAGTTGATGGAAGCTTGCGAACTGATGAATTCTATATTTGGTTTTCAGGTAATTACAGACATGTTCATGTTATTACGTGCAATTAACCCGTACTGTTTCAATAGATATATATTGTCACTTTCAATTTCAGCTCCTGCTATTTATATTTACGACATTCATCTACTTACTGATATCCATGGAGTACTTGCTGATATACATGTTACATAAAGTGAGTCTATTTTAAATATGATTTAAAAACTTTTCATAAATAATACGTAATTTAAAATGCTATTTTTTTAAATGAGTAGTTTGAAACTTTAAGTTTCCCATCACATTCACAATTTTTGTATTCTACAAACGTGCGTAAAAAATAAACGTAACCTAGTCATATTCAAATAATTCATTCTCATTTAAACATATTTTAGTCCTTAATTTTATTTAATATTTTAATGTAATATTTTTTTCAGGAAACGATCGAATTAGCTCTTGAAATTACTGCAATTATATGCCTTTTTGCTTTTCGTGTCTTCTCCATTGTCATCGTGTGTTTTCAATGTGAAATGGTTCAACGTGGAGTGACTAAAATTAGAATGATCGTTAACCGACTTTTAAAATCAGAAAGCCAAGGTAATTCAAATTATGTTTATTGATAATAAGGTACATTAAATTCTTGGAATGACTTGCATATTTTTGAGCAGTTTACCGTTTTTGACAATTCAGGCGCCAATGGAACTTTATGTTTTTTACTTATACCCTAAAAGCTATCGAATTGAGGTGTTAAATAATTAGGGAATATTTTGTCTATTTGTGTGTCGGTACAGAGATCTGACGTCATGTGAGTGCACGTTGCCATAATTGGTTGACAGATTCCATTACGATGTCGGTTCTAGTCTTGTGATTAATTACTTTTGCAAATAATTTCATTTTCTTGTAAGCCAGACGTTACGTAGAAACATTTCTAAAAAGAGCGATCTTGGAACGGGCGGCAATCGAAAAGGGCGGGCGGAAGGCGAAAATTTAATCTGCTGCACAGTGCTGACACGTCTTGTCAAAATCACAGTCTTGACAAAACTTGGGAAAATCGTTACTTTAAGATTAATGCTGAAGGTATGGAAAAAAGTTAGTAATAAACTAGACCAACGATGGAATCTATGGCCGTTATTGACATTCGTTTTAATATAAACTTCTCTCAAAATATAGGCTGTAACATTCACCATTATATATTTTTGTTAAGTGTAAAAGAAATACATAATATTTAAAGTCATAAAAACATTTAAAAAATTTCTTATTCCATTGTCTAGCTTTTTGTTTTCTTTGATATCGATAATTACATCCGAAACATCCTTAAAAATGAGCTAAAAATACAAGGAAACAGGCCTGTTCCCAGGTAAAGTAATTTTTTGTTTTCATTTGTCATTGCTCAATTACTGATAAAGAAATCATTGTTCTTGTCGTGTCCACATGAGGCGAAGAAGATCTCAAATGGAAAATGGTTGCCAGAGCCTCAAAAGTTTGGACTTCTCCAGTCCCGCTTGATGAGCGGCCGGGAATCGAACCCGGGTCCTCGCGGTGCGCCACGCACTCAATGGCAGTATGTCTTGCATTCTACAGTTTTAGTCGTCTAGTGACATTACGTAAGTTGACCGGTCTAAGCGGTTCGATGTTAATATCATTGAAATTTCTTTTGATGGGAGTTAACGATATCAGTCTGCAACCATCTCGATCTCAAGGTCACGATGGAATTTACTTTTACCAATTTATCAAGGCACACTCAAATACACTTTAGTGTTTTGTTCTGGAAACGTTGAATCGCCTAAATTTTATAGCAACCCCTTAGTTGTATATCATAACTCCACACTAAACGTAGAGCTTGCTTATACAGTCACTATAGTCATAACAGCTGTGCCGTTTAAGGCCTGTCATGACAGCTGTGTCGGCGTAAGAGTGTGTTATTAAACCTTACGTATTTTGTGTTTGTCTGTTTAACTATTACTGTTGCTATATTGATAGAATGTAAGTGTATCATGTTATACGGACATTTTAATAATAGATTACTTTTTTCTTTCGTTGATTTTGTTACTTGTTTACGGACTCTTTTTTAAGTCAATTGTATTTTTATTGCATTTCGTAATTATTTTTCCTTATGTTTTTAACTTGAAAGAATATTATTATTTTTTTAGATCTATTTTGCTGAATAATTTTGAAATACATCTAAGCAAATTCAACTTATTTTTGCACTATATGTTGATTTTAAATTGAATAAAGAATTTATGCATTAGGTGATAGTTAAAGACGGACACGACACGGAAACGACAAACATCAGTGTTGTGATGTAAAGTCGCGTAGTTGTTCGTATTTTAAATGGTTCGTATTCAAATAGCTTTGCGATTAAAGTATTCGTAGTTACATTTGGGAAAATCATTGTTTTTATTGTTCCCCTATATATAAGAAATTTCCCACTTAATTCTGAGAATATTATGGAGGATAATAATCTTTTATTTGCTAATTATTGACTTTTACTGTATGTTTGGGTTTTGTATACTCCCAGTTGATGGGAACATCCTTATGAACTGGATGGTACCACACTCGAAAGGGCTTCATCTCTACATGATCCTTGTATAATTATGGTTACTGTAGATTCATCTAACATTGCACATCATCGAAATTAGTCTGAAAATCTAAAATCCGCCATAGGCCACTCGCACAATCTTCAACAGATCGAAGCTCTCTTTACGTTATATAACTTTTATATCGTCGTATTTTTGAAACGATTGAAGTCGTGTTATCTCCCCATGAAGCTACTTATATCCTCGTGTTAGGGAAAAGTATTTAAAAGGTCAATAGGTTTTGTGCTACAAAATGTATCCCTATTTATCCGTCTCAGATTCCATAATGGGCATGGCCGGATGTAATTCCACTCAACACCGGCGGGAATCGCTTTTTATCAGGCATATTTTTTTAAATTACCAAATCATTACGTTCATAACTCAATCAATCTGATTCCCATATGAGTGGACGATGTCATAATTTATTTCACTTGCCCAGAGCGTGCGCGATTATTCAGCGTTCACCTGTATTTGATACACTTATATCGTTCAAAACAACAAGATGTTTCCAATCCATATATTTTTTTTCGGCTCCATTAAAATCTTTGGGAATGATATTATGGAGATGCTTGATAGTTTACGACAGATTACTAATTAAAGTTTTATTTATTCAAATTGCTGTAATATTTCTCTACATTCTTGCTTTTTTATCTAATTCCTTATTGTTTTATAACCATTTTTTTTACATGCTCAACGCTTTGTGCATATCTTTAAGTTGGGCATGAGCTTTTCAAGGATAAATAAAATTATATGCAAAAGTTGTCTATCTGTGGTCTATCTTTGGTATGTCCTAATATTTTGAAATATATTTTTGCCAATTTTTGCAACATAAGATATGTTTAGAGCAATCAAGTTTTACCCATAATTTTTTTTAATCAGGATACTATTTACATTTCTGTCAAAATTGATGTAAAAATATTGGCCTGTCACTGTATTAATGTGTGCCTGTTGTTAGTCTCAAATAATGTCCTATTAGTAATATTATTGTTATCATTATTTCGTATTTTTAATCTCTCCAACATTAATTTGATGTCATTTCATCACCGCGGATATTTTGCCGAACGATAGTAGTTATGAAGTAAGAATATTTTTAAATAAGTGTATTTGTTTTGTATGATTGTTGGTATGAATAAGGTTTTGTGTTTGAATAAGCGTGCGTGTATATAGTTGTGTCTATGTATAATAAATATTTTAATTAGCTTTCATTTGTTGAAAGAAATTTACGAACCTGCTAGTATACAGAATAGAGGCTTTTTGAATTAAAATGTAACTATGAAACAGCATAACTAAACTTTTAACATTAGCATAGAGTGTTTGAAGGTGGATTCCAAAAATAGAAATGACTATGGGTATTATTATAACTTTTCGCAATTCCACGTCCTGCCTATTTCTTTCTTAAGATTCGGGTAACTTGAATTTTTTCAGCTATAGTAGTATATTGGAGATTATGAAAAATTGATACTGCTATGTCAATAATCTCTACCATTTTATTATCAAATCGATTAGAGTTATGTTTGATCTATTAAAACGTATGGCCTTATTAGTAAGTATCGCCCTGTCATAACATAATTTGTGGGTAGATTTATCGAGAAGAGATTACGTTATATATAGATAGTAGGGAACATAAGTTTGGATTAATAATTTGTTTTTGTTGTAGTTATATTTATTGTATTATATTAGCGATTTTTCCTGTCTTTTGTATTCAATTTGCGTTATTGCTTTACAAGCGCTGATAATATTTAAAATAGGTCCTGGTGAGCTATAATATTATCTGCAGGTGTTGCTTTGGCACTTGGGAGTTCAATAACGTGTTTCTGAGGCTTTGGAAATTTAATAATGTGTTTTGATTGATTTAAATTCTCTTTTAGTCCAATTAAATATTTTGAATGAGTACGTTAAACTAGTATTGCATATGTATTAATTGTTTTTATTGTATTCTAGCAATAACACTGTGTTTTGATAATTGACTTTAGTCCACTTTTAAATTTTGAAATTAAAACTGTGAAATGAAAAGTGATCCGTTACTGGTAAAATCCTACATATTTTTATGTATCATATTTATCTCGATGTAATATTTTGAATCCGCCCTGTGAATCAAACAAGGGCTGGTGAATCTTTTCTTTTTTAAATTAATTTATTCGAAATTGTTTCTCCCAACATTCGTAAATATTATTATTATTATTTAGTTTTTTTATAAACGCAATTCTTTTCTTTTCCTCCCTTGCAAATACCATTGCTTCTTCTAATATTTCTGGTCGATTAATTCTAACGCCTATTGATATCCGTAATTCGAGGTTATAAACAAATTGGTTTATCGACATTTTTTAACCGACTTCAAAAAAAAAGAGGACATCCTCTACTCCACTCGTACATTTCGTTTTCTTTATATATGTTTTCTCATAAATTTTAATTGGGTAGACCAATCTGGAATTTCTTTTAAACGTAGGGAATTTCCCCAGGTGATTCCATGAATGAATAACTCTCCATAAAATGATTAACTCTAAATATATAGCGAGGGACTCCTCAACCGATCCTCCCTGTATAAGTACTTTAGTGAGAGAAGTGAACTAGTTTAGGGTAAAAAAAAAGATGAAGACGGAATTCCTCAACCATGAGGAATAGATTAACCGTCTTTGGTTATAAATGTAGCCGAGATCTGATGTTGGTGAGAGAAACCCCTTAATAGTGAGGAGTATACCCATAAAATTTAAACTCGTTCGTTGACGTAAACATGAAAATTACAATGTAGATAAAGTATGTGCAGGTATATAAAAATGCATTAAGCTTCGACGACCGTGAAGCCAAAAAAGGGAAGTAGAGAGCGTGTATTTATGTTATCTACATAAATTTGAATGTATTCATATTCATGTAATGTATCAAATATTTATTTTGATAATTGAGACAATTAATGGGATATTATTTTAACAATTGGCTACTTATTTAAAGTCAAATAGACCCTACATATAAGGCGCACTGAAAAATATAAAAAAATAATTTCGCAATTAAATAAAACTACGCGATGTAGTATTATTTCTACTTTCTTTAATTTCTTTACCACGACCTAGGTTTCGTTGTATTACAACACCTTCAGGTGGGCTATTAGCAAAGATATATTTCAGACAGCATTTATATATTTCACAAAACAATAGCGGAAGCCGGGTTTGTGTGGGTTTTCCCACTGCTTACGTTAGTGGGTTTATTATAGGGGAGCGAAGTTTTTATTATACTTTCAGCAGTTATACAATATACAAGAATTTTAGTGAGGGTAATAAACTAAATTGACGTTATTCTATGAGGTTATACAATGCAAATGTTCCGGTGTATGTAATAAAATAAAATGATTATTATTTTTAGTAAAATATTTATACAATAGCAAGGGTATCTGATAGATCATTTAATTGTGAACAATGAATTTCTATAAAATTAACGCCAAATATATTCAATATTTAAAAAATAATTTATTAAGAAAAAAAGGCTTCCAAAAAAATGGAAAAGACAAAATAATACTATTTTTTATAGAAACACCTCCTTTGATTTTAATTGAAATTCTTACTAAAATCGGGCTAAACTACATAAGGCGAGCAGGTAATAATTTCAAAAAGAATGTATAAATACATCGATGATTACTTTATAGATAAGTTTGCTTGATTATACTTATGCATAATTGTTACTTGTAATTGATAGTAGGGCTCAGCCCAATATGAGCGTATTGGGCTGAGCCTTACTATAAATTCAAACTTGTCCGATTTTTTAACCAAAGGCGAAGATTAAAACAATAGACGTTAGATACAAGGAAATTTCGAATGAATGAAAGTTTTAGCGCATGCCCGAGAACTCGCATTCTTATCGCAATAAATCTCGAGCGTATTCAAGGTCGATAGTGTCTAAGTATATGCACGTCAGGAGCGAAGCTGTTTGGACTGCTGCGCTGTTGAATGTCAGACATGAAGCAGCATGTTACACTTTCGTAGCGCACGCAGACACATATAATAATTAATGGTACATATACGAAGTCTACGAAGGCAGATGGTAGACTGAGTTAGCAGTCGTTTGGTTTCTTGCTCAGACACAAATATATCGCAAGTTACATATTACGAAATCATAATAGAGTTTTACGATTATAGGCTATCATTAAATCCACACGTTGACATCGTTGACATCCACGTTCGTGGAAAATTTATACGTTACTTTTTTCTTCAACTAGATAACTACAGATTATGATAACACAGAACTTTTCCTTTTATTTGTATTAATCGATACTACCTTGTTAAAACACGTTAAACTGTTATTTTGTAATCGTGTCAAAAATTTATTTGATTTCAGATGAAACTTTAAGGAATGTGTTACAACAGTTGAGTGTCTTGATGGAGACTTCGCCGAAGTTCAGCGTTTGTGGCTTCTTTAGATTCGACGTCAAGCTAATTGTTAGTTATATCAATCTTTGTACTACATACATTATAGTTTTAGCTCAGTTTCATAATACAAAAATGACCTAATGTATAATGCATTGAGAAATATAATATAATCTGTTGGTTAATAATTATATTTAAACAAAAGTAAATTAATAAAGGTTTAGGGAAAAAAACGCTAATTTTCCATAATGTGATGGGGATGATACAATAAAAATTACTTTGTTAATTGAGTTCATTATTAACAAGAAAAAGGCGGGAGCAGAAGTTAAAAAAGTATTGTTACTAATGGATATCATAACATCAAAGGAGTTGACTCCAAATACGTATAAAATAAATAAGTGAAACCACTAGAAAATGGAATGTAAAATCGAAAATACGAATTTTGGAGTGGAACCTATCGCAAATGAACTTTCGTTCTTAATCTAAGTGGTATTTGTTATTATTAGAGTTATGTAGTTAAAATAGAAAAATACGAGTTATTATCTAGTTAATAACTGCTGAAAATTATTAATACCATTATAATAACTTATTACGAACGAGAATTGTTATGGCGCGACCAAAATTCTAGCAGTTAAAGGCCCTATTCACCATTCAATTTCATATTCAATCTGATGATTCAATTTGTTGAGAGTTTACAAATCGCGCTGTGAATAGGTTTGTTTATGTCTACTTTTAACAAGTTGAACGTTGAGTTGACCTCTGGTAAAAGTTGAGTTTCTTTTTCGTACTTTGAACGAATCATGGTACTCTAGATGCATGATTACTTTGTAGCTAAGGGTATCGAAATAAAATTGTGAGCTAAGTTAAATAGTCAGTAGAGTACAGTCAATTTTGACTTCAATAAATTGGATTGTGAGAAGGGAACATTAGCGCAGATGTCAGCTATATATACCCTCACTTATATGGTGTGCGGGTAGGTGTTACACAAACTTGAACCCCTTAAGTGCACCCTCTCCTCCATTTCATCATGTGTGGCCCAAAAGTACAAATCTACTTTTAGGGTTCTTGTGCTGTTAGCACATTGCTGAAATGTGAAAATTCGTAAAATATTATTTATGCATACTCCTATATGTCGTTATTTACTTAGTAGTGTTACAGTTTCCATTGATGTATCTCTATTTTTTGTCAAAAGTAAAATTAGAAATCTGTAATTAGTAGTAGTTCAATGATAATATAAAAAATATAATATAACTATATGTGTCGAAATTTATGTTGCACCATTGGATCGGAACAAAAATAAAGGCACTATGTACCGAGCTAATAGAAAGTGCAAAATAGTATACAATACAAAAATTAGCCAGTAAAAGCTTCTGGCAACAACGTGAAACCTGGCATGAGAGTTTCGGCAGTGTACTGATTGCCGTAAAATTTACATGTTCGATACGTCGTAAATATTCTATTAAGAAATTTCAAATTTTTTCCCGAAATAACTTTTTAAATATTAGTGAAACTAGACAAAAAATTCTGAAATAACTAACAATTCTGTTTGGACCTTGAATCCAGTTTTATTTAAGTTTACTTTTTAAGGTGTGAGTATCTTATATTCTTATCATAGTTATATCTAAAAAATCATTTGCTTGTGAATAAAATGACCGGCCAGGTCGGTGTTTGGCAGTTGTATGAATAATGACATACCCTTCCAACACGCAGGGATATAGTCGACATGCGTTTTTTGTAATATGATATCTCTAATGACATGTTTAAATAAAATATTTTACATTTTCGTGTCACTTTTTTTATTGCTCTTCGTCATACATTGTCTCATCTACTTCTTCGTCAACGTGTTGTAGGTTCTGAGGAATATTACTTTCTCCTCTATCAATCCAATACTGCGCTCATAAAAAGAATCCCTGCATAAGGAAAGTCCTTATTAGAATCAATTTGATTGCTTTCAGTTTTTTCTAGTACCACGCTAATTCAGAATTAATCAAGCTTGTAAGGACTTGCTGTGATGTAGGATACACTAATCTTTGGTGCAAACAGTATATATGACCTCGTTTTGCAATTACAAATATAGCGTATATAAAAACTATCTGATACAGATAGTAAAAGAGTTAGGATCGATATTAAAATATTATTAGTTTGTCAGTTTTAAAAACTAATCGCGTGTCGGTTTTGTTATCTTTTTATCAACTCTTTTTTACTTTGAATTTCTGTTAAATATGCACGAAGAAAGTAGTTTCTCGATGAAATATTTCTTATTAATGTATAGTTTGTTAATTTGTTAAGCTTGTATTAATATTATGTTTTATTAAGGAAAGGAAAAATATTTATATTTCCATTTCCATTTCATTCCTTGTTGAGTAAAATTCTTCATAAAATTTCAAATAAAATTAAATGCATTAATTTTTATTACTCTATTCATTTTAAATATTCTTTTTTAAATGCAGTATTGTCTTTAGTTTATATCAACCATATACCAAATAAATAAGAAAACAGATTTTTTTAGTCCTATACGGACAACATAAGTTGAAAAAGGAAAAGAAGTATGGTCCACATTAAACTTATCACCTCTTTTTGTTATTTACGTTGTTCATTATCCCCACTTTTCAAAATAAATCCTATGCCTGTGTTATTGTTTTACGCCTAATGTTGAGTGAATTGTATTTTATTAAATATTTTCTGGAGTAAAGAGCTACGTATCCATATATCGCGTAGAGTATTCCATACAAACAATGGGAGAACGAGTTATAAATGACATAATATATGAAACACATGTCATTTCATTTCAAAGAAATAAAGCTTATTACATTTTTTATTGCAAACGTTAACAATTTGTAATAAAACGATAAAATAGGTGATGACTAAACAATCGATATTAAGTACGGTCTAGGCGGGTGGGCTAAATAAGTCGAGCGCTGAAAATTTCTAGATTTTGTCTTCTTCAAGTAGTTCGCTTATATCTAGCAACTAGAATAAGGTTGAAAGTAAACTGATGATAAATAACTTTAATTACATAAGAAACCAAATTATGGGGACTTGCAATAATTTAATTGACTGTAATATATTATCAATAGAATTTAAAATTCCTCTAAAAATGATTTCAAAACATAATGCAACTGGAAAAGCAGGAGCAATAATTTTAAAAATAAAATTATAATAAAAAGTAAAGAAATAAAAGGAAATCAAAAATATTTTGCCGAAAATACTGACCTCAATACCAAAACCATGATTCAATACACGGTATAAGTTTGCCAATTTAATTTAGAATCTGTTTAACTTCATACAATCTGTGATGGACAGTTTCTGTTATTCTATTCCTCATTATCTCGTAGTCATTGAAAATATAAATTAAATATTTATAAAAGCTGATTGTGAGTGAAGTATTTTCCAAAGAATGATTTCATGAATATTTAAACTAACATTGAAAATTGTTTTTATGTTGAAAATTGTTTTTATGTTTAGAATCGGTTTATTCAATTTCTTTTTAATCAACTACTAGAGGTTATATCAAATGTACGCTGACATGAAATAAATTGGTGACATATATTTGCACCACTATTGAATTGATCCGACTCATTCATTAACATGTTAACACCTTTAACGCGTAATGTCACACTGGAATCACAAGAAATCTCAAGAAAATATTTTCTCGATGTTAACTCGTCCGTAGTCAAAAGTTTGACTACGAGTTTGACTAAAGGATGAGTCAACATTATGATATTGAAGAACGGAACAAATATTTATTTGATTAAATTAATTTTATTCGACTCTAGGATGTTCTCAATTTAAAAAAAAATTCCATATGTTTCTATAAAGACTCCCATTTCTTATCATGTTTTTAAGGCATGAAATATTACTATGTCGCTACAATAAAAGTACATATATAGTAAATTGAACAGATAAATAAATTATACAACAATACAAATATTGGTTGAAAATATTTGATTCCAATATGGAGGCTTCCGATACACACACAGGGACAGGCACATTCACACGCACACACGCGTTCTAAAATGTTGAACAGTGGTATTTCTAATTTCTCAAACATTAATTGATTTTATTTATTCTTAATGCCACGTTTTAATTTTTTGCAGTTTTCTTGTTCATACTTAGTAATTGATTTATATGACATAATTATTTTCAATTACCCTGCCTTTTTTAATTTTAATAAAATTCCTCTCAGAAAGAAACTTTTTTTTGACAAGGATAGATCTTATAAATTTCATTTTGACAAATAAGTTATATTAATAAAAAAAAGTGTGGAGTTGCATTCTATACTTTTTGAGAAATTGATGATTAAGTTCAAAAATGTTGTTTATGCTTTCGTCTATTTAGTTACATTTCTCGTAATATTATGTTACATTTTTAGACAAAAATGAAAAAATAACGTAAAAATCGTGTTCAATGAATTCCAATAAGAAAAATATTGACTGATTTAGGAATATTTTTTTTTATTTACACCAATAATTTTTTTTTATTTTCCATTTAAAAAGGAGTAACACAATCATCATACTCGGTGATAATAGTTTTTACACAGAAAGAATTTTTGTATTTTACTTTTCAAGACAAAATATTTTTTGTTATGATAAGTATAAGTATTAAGCTAGTTTTAGCGAGCAATGCAACTTTAAAAGACGATTTATAAATTATTATCTACGAAAGTCTACGTTAAACAATAAATTTCTAAATAAATTCACAAATTTACAATATTCAAATTTACTATATAATTATGAAGAAACAAATGATGTTGTTAAATACATATATGTGTATATATATATATATATATATATATATATATATATATATATACGTATATATACACATGGATAAACCAGCCTTAACAGTGTATTCGATCATATACGATATATACAATTAAATTTAAAATTGCATATTGAAATGTATAGACAAGAAAATCAAGGATGTCGGTTTTCACCACTCATTTGAAAGGCTACAGTGATGCAGATTATGCAAACTACAATGAAACTAGACGCTTAATACACATTCTTTAAGAATGACGCCGTGATCTGGTGCAACTAACGCCAACCAAGTGTGGCCCTGTCCACCACCGAAACAGAAAGGGTGCGGGCGTTGGTAACTTCGTTCTAATTTATTTTAAACTAATTAGAACTACAAAAATAAGATGCTTAACCCTTGATCCCAGTAAGATATTAATAGTATAATATTTAATATAACTATAATAGTACATTACAATAGATTTACTAATTATATTCAGTAACATTTTAATCTAAAAAGAGTTAGAAAAGTTGTAAAGAAAGAGAGAGAGAGAGCGAAATATACGCCCACATATTGCCACAGTACAAATACTCGAAAGATGATTTATGAAAAAAATTGCTGCAAAATTTAAACAAAGGTTTATATTCAACATAAATAATCAAGTCCTAAAGCAATTAAACTTTAATTCACCTTTAAAAGAAGGGTAGAAATACCATGAAAAACCTTCAGGTAAATAATGTGACAAGTTCTTGTCGGAAAATGCAACTATTATGTGAAAATAATTTAGGAAAGCTAGGAAGGTAGATGCACGTGTAATTGGTACATATAAATAATAAATTAAATATTTCATATGATTTTCAAATGTTTAGCTTTATTTATTAATTGAATTGAATACAAAGAAAGTGAAGCAATGAATGCATGACTTATCTGATGCAGTTTACTTTGTTGTTACAATTTAAAAGTTTGTAAAAACATCTTGCGCCTAATTACTACGAACCTTAATTCATTTTACGATCAATAATAGCTAAACTAACATATTGATTGTTAACCCCCTCATCGAGTGAATTTATTTCGATATTAGAAAATGGCTTACTAAGTGAGCCGAGAGAACCATTATTTAATTAATGAATAAATGTCATTTTCTAAATATCCTTGATTACGTCACTATGTAACATTAAACTGATAAAATACAATTACATAATGAATAGACGGAATATTATCGATTTGAATTATGTTTATGTACGAATAAATTTGATTCGACTGATATGAAATAAAAGCACGATAGAGCTCCTTTACGATAGAATTCCTTTACGTACACAAGATTCGACTGATATGATATGAAATAATATGAATGAACTATTATAAATTCTGAATCATGATCTACCCGTATTATATGAAACGAAAATTTTACCTGGGATGTGATTTTATCAATATGATAATTACACATATATAAACTATATAATGGAGGTAAATGATCTTCCTGATGATACATCAGTGTGTCAGCAAGTGTCAAAATCAACGACTTTTGGAAACAAATATTACTCACAAACACAAGAAGTCAAAAATGCCTCGAAATGGTTAGTGTAAACAGTGCATGCGTTTGGCGAGTTTTGGGAGAACATGGTCTGCGCATTATTGTGCTCTTAG
Source organism: Druceiella hillmani (assembly GCA_039881145.1). Taxonomy (NCBI): domain Eukaryota; kingdom Metazoa; phylum Arthropoda; class Insecta; order Lepidoptera; family Hepialidae; genus Druceiella; species Druceiella hillmani. The sequence continues at coordinate 8,240,736 of JAYKKI010000095.1, read as the reverse complement.
ATTACATTTCTTAAAAAAGTTATCATACTTTTAATACAGATAAATATAATAATTATCTCTTAATTAATAAATACCTTGTCGTTACATCTCAATAATTGAAATAAATTTCAATTCATGTATTTGGAACTTGCAATTATACCGAACTCCGAAACGAATTTTTAAGAATTTTGAAAACCTGAGGAAATGCCTATTAAAATAGCCAGATCACTCGTTGTTGTCTAGATAATAAACAACATTTTTTTTAGGACTTTGCAGCTGAGCTTCAGATTAAAAATAACATCTACTATGTCAATAATACAAGACGCTTAGAATATAGTGTGCGTGAGCGCATGCGCGTTCGCGTGCGCATGTACGTATGCGTGTATGCGCGTGCGTGCGTGCGTACGAGTGTGTGTTTACACATTAATCTACAAAATTATTTTGGTAACTTTGCAAATAATGTTTTGATTTTTGTATTTTACCACCTTTTTTCTGTAGTAGAAGTTTTAATTTGTATACTCCCCAACGTTTTATTTCTAATAAATAGTTTCAAATATTTACGTGACGACTGTATATTTGACTTAGTACAAACTATTCATTTTTATTATGCATGTCATAAGTAGATAAAGTCTTAAAAATAGGTTCTTTAGTGGTATAAATAAAACTAATGCTTTTTCTCAAATTTCTAGTTTAATTTTAAACAAATTAAACCAATAAAATTAATTTTAAAGAAATCAAGCTATAATTTATTGCAATTGCTGATACAAATATTATTACAAATTGTCCTAACTAATAATATAATTGCAAAAGTGTGATTGTGTGTCCTTCTTTCACGTCGTAGTGCAGCAACGTATCGAGTTCATTGTTTGTACAAATATATCTAGCTGATCGAGAAATGACAGATTTTAACTATTCTTTTGAAATCGCTAAAAACTGGAACAAAAACAACACACCGTGATTTAATACAACAAATGAAAAAACTTGAAATTAAAGTTATTAATTAAAACGCATTATTCATTAAGAAAAATGTAAAATATATTCCTTAAAATGGTTTCTGATTCTAATAATAAACGTATTTTCACACAAACTTAGAACCTGACTTAAATTTATTTGAAATTAATTATTAAAAATGATTTGCACCACGCCATTTTTTTTTAATATAAGTTAAATAAATATTTTTTTTTAATTTTAAAAACCCTTTCCGTCCGATTTATTTGGGCCTAGCAAAATCTCCTTAAATCACGTTGAGTAGCATATAGATTCACACATACACACATACATACATATATATATCATTTTTCCGGTAAAGCTCCTTTACGCACACGTCTTAATCCTATTTTTGTTTCATATAAATCACTTTCTTTAAAATGTGCTGAACATATCACACTGCGTTTTGATGGCTTCCAGTGGGCATCTAGCCGGGTTTTTTGAACCAGTTGAGTCCAAAGCGACTTCAGAACAAGATCACTTGGGAATCTAGATTAGTAGTCAAATATATACACAAATTTATAAAATTTCATAATAAATTTTTACCATTTTATTCATTACTTACCACTTTTAGTATGAAAAGAAAACAATTAGCTCAGTGTCTTAAAGTAAAAAGAGATGTGAAAAAGCCCATAATAAAAGTTTGAAAATATTCGATCTCACACTAAAGAAATTCAAAAGAAGAGGAAACAATTATTTATATTAATTAGCATTCAATGTCGTGATACAATTTCTTCATATATTAAACAATACCGGTCCGCATTTTTCAAGAACTTAAAGAAGACTATGGAAATGAATGAATGTAACATGTGTTTCTTGCCGTAATCCTACATATAGTGATTACATACGCAATACGTAAAATGTTCTAAAATTGAATGTGATAACGGAAATTCGAACGTTACACCAAATTCTCCGTCATTTTCCAAACCCCGATATTTTTACAAATAAAATTTTACATTTTTCAGTATCGAGCATTTAAGATGTTTTAATTTTGGTAAACAATTTTTTAAGAGGTGACGAAACCAATAAAAATGGCACGCTTCTGTTAATTATAATCTACTTCGATATTTTAAAGTTGCATAGTTAATTGAAAATGAAATTAAGTAATAGTTTTTATGTATGCAAAGTAATCCCCATTTGTTTCTTTTGCAATTCAGTGATATTTTTGCAGGTGAGAATAGCACAAGCCGACATTTTAAGCTATATTGTCACGTAACCTTTCAGAGCTGTGTCTTAAATTGCACTGAGAGCCGTGTTTTGATACTTTGATACTACGCATTTTATGCGTAGTTTTTTGGCCACACTAACGCGCGGGCTTTCGCCTTCTGGAATACTGTTTATTCTAAGACAAGACGTATGTAACTCAACGTTTTTATGCCTACAACAACTATGAGAAAAATTGCAGATGAATTCAATTACAAATGAAAATTTATAAGTTACATAGGCGCATTAATGTAAATGTAATGCCATTGTCCAACAATTGTTCTCTATATTTCAATCACAAAAAGCATTTTTTTGACCTTACTTGATGATAAATATATACCTAAAGCGGTTGATACGGGCGTTTGTGTGATGAGAATAAGTGACGGCGGAATTTTTCCATCCATAAAATTACCAAGATCTATGGAGAAATTATATACAACGTTTTAAAGGGTAAACCGTTATTTGAAACTGAATAGAATGGAGACTGTTTTTATAGAAGACGTGGTGTTTTCTTTGAAACAATTAAAATCCTTTCCGAAGACCCAAATAAAAAAAAGAAAAAATTAAGATATTAAAAAAAAATAAATGTTATAAATCTAGTATTACCGATGCATGCAATTAATACTATTAAAGAAATTCTAATACAAATTTAAACTACAATGATCAATACAAGACAGTGCAACAGAGCGCCGTAAATCCAGTGGTCATTTCATCATCAAACGTAAAGTTCCGGATATGAAGGCTATAATACATTCATCCACTTTCACAAAATTTGACCGCTTGTTAATTATTTACGTTACTACAGGCACACATAAAAACACCAATGCCGTATCATATTCCTTATTTTTCCGTGGACGATTAAAACGAGTCATCAAAATGACAGATTCGTTTTTATTCAACGTCGTTAAAACTAATGAACAAAGTTAATACTGATGACATATTAATATCTACACCACCTTTATTAAGATTCGAGTGCACAAAATATTAAATATAAATAAAAATAATATATTTCATATGAAAAAAACAACCTCTGAATGTTACCTTCTTACTTTTTGAAGTAAGAAAATTTAGGAAGTCCGTAAAATATAAAGTTATTACATTTTACAGGAAACGAAAGAATGGAAAATATATTTCGATAAACTAAAAATACTGTTTTTACCTTAGTGGTTGGTAATTACTAAAATATATTAAATGTATTTATAGGAATTGCTGCAGAGAAAAGAGAAAATAAAATGAAGGGTAGCGATATATTCATATATCTATGCATTAGTGTAGCGGTAAAGCCGTAGTGACATTATTAATCGTATTGGTGTGGAATGAACAGAATTTCGTGTTATACATAATACGAAGGGACATAATGTGTGTTTAACAGTTGCTGTTCTCGCTAAGTCAACCCAGTGCTATGTTCTATAAGAGTAAATAAACTCTGTTTCTTTACGATTTTTCGTTCAGTAGTTTCCCAAATTCACCTTTTCACACATTCTGGAGATATTCCTGATCTATTCCTGTTTAACAGTTGCTGTTCTCGCTAAGTTAACCCAGTGCTATGTTCTATAAGAGTAAATAAACTCTGTTTCTTTACGATTTTTTGTTCAGTAGTTTCCCAAATTCACCTTTTCACACATTCTGGAGATATTCCTGATCTATTTAAAAATGGGAAAGTGTTTTTGAGTTTCTTTTTACTACAGCCCTTTCAAACGATTTCGTACAAGATAGTACATACAATAACAACAAAATAAGTTTTGAATACTTAACTTTATCCTATAAAAATTCCATATGAATATTTCAGAATGTAAACTACTGCAAAATATGATTTGATCTATTACCATGTTATAAATTTCAAGTTTCTAAGTCAATTGATTTCTGAGAAATTAAGCCGTGACAGATAGACAGACACGTGAATGATATTCTGAGGGCGCCGTTTTTCCTTTTGAGATTTTGAGGCAAGACAACTATGGAACTATTTACGATTAATATTTTCTTGCAACGCAAATGGCTTCAGACATATTTAAAAAATATATATAAAGCGCATATTTAAAAAATTATAAGAACTAGGACTTTCGATTAGCTAGTTTTTCTACAAACTTTCTGAAGACTTCTAAAAAACCCTATTTTTCATAACATTAGGTAGAGTACTTTAGGAAGTAGAGGGCGGAGCGGAAGCGGGGTGGAAGGAGGGTTTGACCCTTCAAACATTTGTCAATATCACATCCATCTGCTTCCGAAGTATTTTAACTATCATCATCATCATCACCATCATATTTGGCACAACAGCCCAGGGTGGGCCAAAGCCTTCTGTTGGAGATTCTTCCATGAAGTTCTACAACTTCGTCTGGGTTTTCCAGTTCTTTATTCTGAGAATGTTAAAATCTTCTTCCACTGAATCGATCCATCGTAATTTTGGTCTACCACTTTTACGAGTTGTTAGAGGTTTTGCGATGAAAACTTTCTTTACTGGGTTTTCATCTTTCCGTGGACGTGGGCAGCCTAGTTCATTCAGGTTTTGATGGTTTTTATGACATCAGGCTTACCAAACAACCTATAGATTTTTAAGTTAAGACATCTTCGCCAAATACCATTTTTCTTGACACCCCCAAAAATTCTCCTCAGAACCCTTCTTTCAAAGGCAGCTATTTTATTCTCTCCAGTTCTAGTCAAAGGCCAGGTTTAGGGATTAGGCCAGTTCTAGTATATGACTAGAACTGGCCTAATAAGAGTTTTACATACTAATAATTTTCCTTGTAAGAAAAGAAGATTTAAGGATGGAGCTTAGTCCAAAAAATGCTTTATTGGTCGATGATATGCGATTCTGAATTTCAGAGATAGTGTCATTCTTATTGTTAACACAAGAGGTAAGTAAAGTAGTCAACCGTTTCGAATGTATGCGAGTCAATCTCCAAACGATTATGTGCATTATTTTTTGGAGATTTTTGTATAGCCGTATACTTAGTCTTGGAGTCGTTTATTGCCAGATCCATTTGATTTGCAGCTATCTCCAAAGACAGAAAGGCCTCTCTCAGGGCAGATAAGTTTCTAGCAATTATATCAATATCATCAGCATACGCTAGGATCTGAACTGATTTGTAAAAGATGGTATCCCTAGTGTTAATATCTGAATCCCGAATAGCTTTTTCTAGTGCAATATTAAAAAGCAGACACGAGAGTGAGTCGCCTTGTCGAACACCATTATTGACACTGAGATCTTCAGAGAGGGCACCATTGAATTTTATTTTACATTTTGTCGTCTCCATAGAACGCATCTTAACTATAGAAAATAAGATGTAGAAAAAATATGTACGCAGGTATATCAACTCAAAATTCCAAAATAACCCACCACAAAACTAAACGAGTATTCGGCGTAACCAATGAAGTAAGCAGTACATTGGTGCACTTAGCTGTTCTGAAACTACAAAAACGGTAATAGGGAAATACACTAATTAGACAGAATTGTGCGGAACTCTTCATCAACGATAGGAGACGCTCGCCTTGTGTATGCTCTTCCGTTTGTAATATATATTAAGAACATGTCTAACAATAAAACAAATAAAAATATATAAAAAGTGTTTGCTAAATTTTATGAAATATTTTCTCCATGAAATAAACATTTATTCCGACTGGGCTATATGATCACGCCTGATGGTTACAGTATGTCGAGAATATAATGGTAATGTCAAATGTCAAATTGAAAAATTCTCGATACAACAACATAACATTGTCAGTCACGTATTAAATTAAAAATTGATAGAAAAAAAAAGCAAAACTTTAAAAGATATTAAATGACATAAAATATTACAAATTTAATAACGAATTTTATGTAGAAATTTGAAATGACATTAAATTTTATCCGTTTGAAAACGAATTTCGTATCATTGGCTCATTTCTGTTTCCCACAGGCGAAAATTGTTATCATTTATGTCCAAATTTTGTATCCCTTTAAAATTGTTTTCTTATACATGTAAAGGGTAAGCGGACTGATGAAAAAAGTTTTAATATGTACTTAAGAGATGAGATTGAATTATTAAAGGTTTACATATATAAGCAGGTGATTGAAAATAAAAGAATCTAAAAAAATTAAATATCATTTGGTTAAAATAGAGTCAATAAACCTAAGAGATTAGATGCGCTGTAGTCAAAAAGAAATATTTTTGAATTTTGAATAAAATGAATTTTCAGTTAATAATTTTATTTCAAACTTGATTTGAAACTTACTGAAAATTGTAGACATTTATTAGATATATAAATAAAGTTTACAAGTTTTTTTTACTTTATTAAAATTTTAGTATACCCAGGTTTTATATGGGAGCATTATTTTAACTTCACCTAAAATAAAACCGATCGTTCTGTGCATCGAAACGCAAATAAACTGAGATTTGTAGTCCACATGCAATAAAATTGTTCCAGCATGTTAACCTAATAACTTTAATTGCTAGTTACCATCAAAAGCTAGCATCTATCAAAAGCTAGCATATTTTGATAGATTTATCAACCTCATAATTTAATCTTGAAAAATGGGAAAGGTGGATGAGTACATTCAATACAAAAACTTTTCAAGTAAAATATTTCAAAAACGGGATCTAACAATTAAAAATGTCTAAAACTAAACTCAATTCGTTTCACATTACTCATATAATGTTAAATACTCAGTGAAAATTGCGAGAACAAACGCTTTCGTTTACCTGTTACGTGTAAAATCAGGTAACTTAAGAAATAATTTTTTTTATAATTAAGATTTTCATATGAAACAAATACTCATAAATTTTCATATTATTCTCTTCTAAAATAGGACTAAAACGGTAGAAACTGCAAGGTTGTAATATACGGACAGACAAACATGACGATATTATAACAATCCCTTATTTAACTACGGAACACCAAAAACTAATAGAATTTTACTACGCCATTTGTATGGATAACATAAATTTTACTGTCAATGGTTATACTAAATTCTTTTAATTTGTTCATTACAACTAAAGAAGAGTTGCCTACTTTGTACACTAAGCTAATTTCTTTGATTAGCTAAATCATTGATGAATTTGAGGAACAGTAAAACCTTTGTGAAAATCTAAGAGACTTGTGGAAGGAAACCGATTATAACGAAGGGTTATAACACTTTTCATTATAACCACTTTCCTTTTGTCACTTTTTAAATTTTCACAAAGCCTTTTGTCTTCTTCAAATTCATCTGTGATAAATATATCAGTTTTACGTTTAGTTTAGTATTCCATTTTTAGTTTAGTATTCCATTTAAAAAATGGAATGTTGAATTTTTTTTCACATGACCATAAGAAACAGGAACATGACCCATTCAAAATATTTTGTTAAAATTTTGTGCTTTTCCAGCGCTGCATTGTGCTGGATAAGCATAATTTCGTAAAATTTTAGATTTTGTTTACACTTGTGATTTCCTGCTTTAATTATTTTTATACCATTAATAGTGGAGAGAATTCTTTAACATTTGTTTAAATTCATCTCTGCGACTTGTGTATGTACACAAAAAAACAAATTTTTTTGTTCCAGACTTAGTATTTGAGTAGAAAATATAGGCAAGTTCATATTTTTGTAGACATATATATATATATATATATATATATATATATATATATATAAAGGTGGATTCATTCCCAAAAATGTCTCAAGGATTAAAACGCTAATTTTTATTAATTAGCAACACTTCATACAAAAACTCTAAAATATTCAAAACAACGCAGATTCCAATGACAACTGAAACATTAATATAATTCCAGCCGTTAAGCCATTACATCCCTCACCTGGACATTAGTATTCACATTACCATAGTTCGAGAAATTGAAGTCCTTCTCCTGGATTTGCTTTAATTTGACTGTAAATAAATTTCATATAAAATTATCGATGCTGTCAGGAATTACTTAGAAGAGTACATCTTTGTACATAATCAATTATTTTTAATTGGTTTGCTCCGATCTCGATCGAAAGTGATTGATTGACCCTACTATAAAGCGGTGAAGAGTTTTTTAGGCCAAACAGGGAATGTATAGTGGCGTGTTTATAGGCAAAAGTCTGATGAATATGCGTCTGATGAATATGAATAGCATTAAGTTTAAAAGTTTATATATACCAGACTATTGTATAAATATTAATGTAGCTGACCGTTTTATGTTTCACACGATAATCGCTAAAAAAACTTAAAGCCACACTGTCATTTTAGATAGCAGTTTGATGTTTTACTCGTATAGAATTAACTGATATTGTATGAAATCAATATTATTTTAATACAGTTTTAGTTGATTAATCTGAAAGGACAAGAGTGCTATGCGGTGTTTCAAAACTGGGATCATATTTTACAAAACTAGAAATTACACCATAATGACAGTTATTAGGATTCCGTCTCTCAAAATGAAAAAAGGGACCTTATTAAGATGAATTGTTGTCCGCCCATCTCCCGGCCAAAGCCGTTTTTCTGACAAAGGGCTTGAGGTATCAAATTGAAATTTATTGTATACTGAAACTATCCTTTCATTGCTGTACACATTTTTTTCTTGCAACAAAAAGATGTGGTCCCTTGAGTTATAATTTGTTATTAATACAATAACCTTATTCACTGAAAATCATCTTAATGGAAAATATTATAGGACCAGTAAAGGAAAAGATCCAACGATAAATAATTTATAATTCTACGTGGAATTATATTTTGTTATAATTAGTTTGTTTTTACGTATTAATTAAGTATAGTAGGGTATATTTATATATATATATATATATATATATATATATATATATATATATATATATATAAATTTGATGACTGCAACACATTTATTTTGCAGTAAATTCATTTTGACTGAAATCGCAAAAAAATCGCATATTCACAAATTCAATATTATCTAGAATACAACGATATTACATGAAAATGGCACTTTATACACATTATTTTTTAAAATTTATGCGTAACAAAACATTTTCGATACAAATATGGCCTTAAAGTAATTTGAAAAATTTGAAAGAAGTTTTGCGAATCTATATATAACGACGCCGAGATTATTTGTCAATACTATTTTACTATTATTAGTGTTTTGTACTAAACTTGGAAAAACAGTACATTAATGGAAACACTTCGGTGTCCTTCATTGTCGGTCATTGTCGTTATTGTAATATCAGAGACTATTTAACGTAGAAAATTTAAATACGTCATAGTTATAGGAAGTTGTCGCTCGTTAAATAAAATCCTTTGAATTTTACTTTTGTGTATTGACTAAATGCATGCTAAAAAGTTTTATTTAGACCATCGTGTGTAGCATTAGATAAATCTCATTAAAGCCACAATATGTAATTTGTCCGAAAACAAAAACGCTCAAAAATTATTGCCACCGAATTCCATCTACGAAAGTATCATTCAAGGATTTAAATTATAAGAATTCATGAATATTGGGAGAAAAAGATAGATTGAAAGAAATTCATGTGGAATGCATTATCTGCGACATTTTTATATCTAAAAATAAAATTCCGCAACAGTCACTTTTACTGTTTTATATTATTTTTAAACAAACCGTAAAATACTGTAAAGGAAAACTCTAGAAGACAGTGTAATGTAAAGGAAAGTAAAAGAAAAATTCAAAAAAACTACTCATAGCAGAGGTGTGCGACATCAGTATATTTCCATACTACATTAGGCAACCATGTTAAGAATATATAAAAATAACAGTTTTAACTGTTTCAAAATACTAGGCAGTACGCGGCACGTACTCTTGCTTCTCATAAAATATTCAGTATTATTTTATTTGCTACTTGCCGGCAGGGTCCGTCTATGTAAAACTGTGCTGTGTAAGACGTTGAAAGCATTCCTTCATACTCTGTATAGGCTTATTACTATCTATTACAGAAAATATCATCTCACGTACTATTTAGTTAATGAAAGCAAAATATAAGTAAGCAATGCAAAATTGTAGACACTAATTAATTAATATTTACAATTTATATTAAAATTGTTATCACTATTTAATCATTATAAGCATATTCACACGTATTTTGGTCATTCACATATTTGAATCAAACCTCGTTAAAAAATTACAAAAATAAAATCTAATGGTTACCATTCTATTGTTACTAAACCTTCTGTCGTGTGTTTTCACATAATATGCGTAGCAAATATCCATATGCATGACGTTTAAATGTACTAAAGAATACCTAGTATGAAGAAAGTATAAAGTATATGGAACAATAGCTTATCGAGAAGTACGACGTCTTATGAAAATGAGCCGATTAAGCGGAAAGTTTTCTGTTTCATTCTTTAATAAGAAGCAATTTATACGATGAATAGGATAGCTTATGTAATCACTTTGTTTGTATTTCTTTTATAGACATTGAATCACTGAAAATAGAAAGAGATAAATGCATATTTTGTAACAGATATCTGCGGAACGTCACACGTCAGTATGTCCGTTCCGCGTAAATAATTTCTACTTGTATGAGTATTTACGTCCTACCCCTAACTCATAAAGACCTCACAGATCCAATCGACGCACATAGTACAAGTGTAATAATTAATTTAATTACTACTTTTCAAAATATTGTTCGCATTAGTATATAGACAAAAGTTATTGTCATACATTTTTGGAGATATATAAATGTTAGATTTTACTAAGGAAGAAAGTCGTAAGTACATTCGTTTTTGGGTTTCACGTTCCTAGAAGATTCAAACAGGCTGGTTATCGCGAAATATAATAAGAACAAATTGTGTGTATATCATCTAAATGTAGTAGGAGTAATCGACTGTTGATTTTATTTTGATTAACAATTACGAGCAACATTTGAATTTCATCGAATATTATGTCTCTTGTGATGAAATAATCGATTTGCAAGATGCTTTATTCATATAATTTTATTGCGGATGGTTAAAACACGACATATACAGTGAATATATTTTATCCATTTTACGTAATATTTCAGAATCGCGTTATTAGCGTCGAATTATTATAATTAATGTACATTTGCGAATTAAGTACGAAGAAAATATTTTTATTGAACTAGCTAGAAACAAGCGCAAATATCAGATATATTTTAGAGAAATAACACTTCTTGAGGGCATTTTGAGAAATAACAAATTAAGGGAATATTTACACTATTCCAGCCTCGTTAAGCAGCTATTACATGCAGTTTACCGGAAATTAAATGTCCTATTAGTTCTCATATTGTCGGCCGGATAACGAGCAACGTAGGAGACCAGCAATTAGCGTTCAGTGGAAATAGATCAGCCGATATTTAACATGTTAATGCACACGATCCACAAAAATCGCTCCCTCAAGCAATCGTAGCTATTCTAACCGACTCTCGCCGGTTCAAAATTTATAAGTTAAAACGCTATAATGGAGAAAAGGATAGAGCTATGACAGAACACGCGGAATGGAGATGGATCAATGAAGTCGGCGACGCGCTCTCCCTAAGTTTGGGTTGATTCATTGGAAAGGGAGCCACCGACTTTCTCCCATAACATTCGAAAGTTGTGTGCCGCCTGTCAGTCACATAGAAAAATCAGTTATTTACGTTGCGCATAAGGCCGCTGGTACCTGCGAGTCAGCAATCCTACCGCTGCTTTCCTAACCCGCTCGTTAGAATGTAACGCATGCTTCAAACACCTTGCGCCGTTTCAATAATTTTTGCATAAAAAACGTACTCTCTTTTCTACATTGATTTAATTCGTAAATATTTTATTATGACACAGGTAATTCATATAGCTTCTTGGCTTTGTTTTTTTGTTTTCTTAATTGCAAGAATATTCACTACTCACGGTAACAATTGTGTACTAAACTGAACATTCTAACCACATTGCGGCCGACATTCTAACCACATTGCTGCCGAGTTCACCGGATGTGGCCGCTGGAGCAGGTTACCTGCCAATACCGTTTTTTACCAGTGTAAACAACGTTCGTCGGCCGAATTCGTTTAAACAATGTACAGCTGCCATAAAGTGCTGACGTAAGAGAGTAAATACGGAAGTAGGTAACGACCATATAATACTCTATCTTTCCATAATTATTGTCTTTCATAATTTCAGTTCGTGCTCTGAAAATAATATACTTACCTTAAGTCTAATTTTTTTTTTAATAATTGTTAGTTTTGTAATATTAAACAAAAAAATTAATATAACTTAAATAGGTTTAGCAAAAAATATATTAGATATTAAAAAAGCTGTCATTTTAAATCTACTAAAAGAAATAAATTCGTTTTCTATTTATATCCTAATCCAAAGCTATTCACAGTTAAGATGATTTTTACCTTCCCTCCGCCGTCGCCGGCAAACTTCATATCTGGGCCAAAAAATATTAACCTCCCCTCGCCAACTTAACTTCATCCGCAGGTGCCGAGTACGATCAAGGGTACGCTTTCCTAGGTCGCCGCTCGTTGCGTGTGCTTGTGTATTGGTTCAATTTTGCGATGTTTTGTTGAATTTAACTTGTGTAATTCAGTCTTAATTAATAACTGTTCATTATAGTTCAATGGTACGGTCCGGTATTGCGCTGTGTGCCAGTTATTAGAAAGCAATAAAATCACTGAGGATAAGAGATTGTTTTGTCTCCCTCTTTTTATTTGTTGTAAATAATTTTGTTTTGTCTCACCAACTTATTTGCTTAGTACCTATAATATTATCTCTACAAACATGTCACTGTGCAGCATTAAATTTCAAACTGTTCATAAAAGTCATTGTTTTGTTTGAACGCCATATAGTTGGAAAACGAATCTTTGCAGTATCGGCCATAGACTTATCATATTGTTTATTAAGAGATCTTTTACATGAAGCAAATCTAATCAAGTCAAATATACAACGAAGACAATATTATACATTTAAAAATAAACAAAATTTATTTTTCTTAAAGATTTTATCTAGTTTTTCGAATTTATAGGCTACTAAGTTCGTTTATTTAAAATATATCTTAATATTATTTGATAATAATAATTACTTTTACAAAATTAAATGTATAAAATATTATTATATAGCAAGAAATATTTATTTATATAATAACACTTTTACAATTACGTAATAATAAAGACGTGCGCGTTAGTACTGTTACTGTACTGGCGCGCACGTCTTTAGTATGCCATCGAGACAGCGTGTCATCGAGACAATCATTTGGTCGAGGCTATTAGTTAGATAGAGAAACGGCTATGTTGCTGACGTTTAGTGCAACTCGCTCGATCGGCGCGATTGCCCGCAAAGATCGAGACCGATACACAGTGATAGTAAATATTCTTCACCTGCACGCTACAGCAGCCTTACATTAAATTACGCACACACAAACGGATACGGATAGACGAGTACGTATGTAATAGTGTAGGCAATTAAATCTATTTGCTTGTATGGAGTATCGGGGGTGTGTCTTGGTCATCAGAAAGTAGGTGAAATATAAATTTCTAGGAGACCGAAAGACAGTAAAGTAAGTAAAATAAAAGCTTATTATACTTATTTTATTATACTTATCTCCTTTGTCTATGAATATATCCAAATGCATTTCTGTATTTTTTCATCTCATATGTAAACTTCGGTTAAAATTATAATAAAATTAGTCAGAAGCACTTGCATTCGTGGTAAATTCCATCTCAAGGATTTGCTTTTTAAGGCAATTGATGACTTACATATATTTTTAAAATATAATAGATTTAAAGTGGAAATAATATTTTCACATTTTTGAAGTTTGTTTATACGTGTACTCGGGCTCATAAAGAACTGGGGCTTTCGACTGTTCGTTTATGATTAAAAAGTTGTTTATTAAAGTTTGTGGGGAGCTAAAAGTACAGCAAAATATTATATTCATAAAAGTTGCTAGATATGGGCGCATTATGTTGGTGTGAAAGCTGTATTTAAATTAATAAACGAATTACATGACACGGGCGGTTGAAATATCTGGTATTTGATGTGGCTGACAAAATAAATGAAATTCCTTTGCAACTAGGTAATAATTAAAATATATTAAAGAGAGTGTCAATAGTTCCTCGTAAAAAATGTAATGCCAGCTATTACGCATGGAAATGAGTCCTCAGTGATGCGAAAAAACGGCTGAGTGTGTATTGGAGAGCCAAAATAGAGTGCTGCACACCTCTATATCTCCTGATATTGTTGATGAGAGATAACCAAAATAATCAAAATAAATAACAAAAATGAAGATATTAAAGTTTTTTTCACATTTCTTATGCCACATCTTTGAAAAATGACGGAAGGGAGGGGCTGATGGCCAGGTTATTTTACATTTTTATATTTTACACACGGACTTTAAAAAGAACCTACCAAGTACGAGTAGAACTCGCTCTACGAGGATTCCGTACACATTTCGGCATTTTAAACGTTTAAGGCTATATTGAACTTCAAAGTAAAATGTCAACAAATATAATTTTTTTGCAAATTAAATATACTGCGTGCCATATCTTTTATAAGCATAAATGCAAACTAACTATAAAAATGTATAATTCCACATAGAATTAGAAATCCTTGACTACTAGATTTTCCCCTTTACTTGTACCGTAAGACCTCCCACTATCCCTATTTTCGATATTGGAGTCCGCAGGGAAAAACCCTATGATGATGATGTTTGAAGGTCCATATACTTTCATTTGATGAATGAACAACCTTCATATCTCAAGTCGTTTCTGAGAAAAAGAGTTTTGACAGACAGACCGATGGACGGTCAACTAAGTGACCCCATAAGGGTTCCGTTTGTTTTCATTTTGAGGGCGGAACCCTAAAATTAAATGTTTTAAATTAAGATTTAATTTAATTTCAAAAGGTATATCTAACGATCCTTCACCCTATGTGGATGCGTAGGCATGTACATTAAATTTTGTCTAAAAATGTAAAATAAGTGAAATCTCCACATGGAGCGTTAGATATACTGGAAACAATTCATTCACGTAGTTCTGAATCTCTAGAAACACTGAGGCTGTAACAGACGAAATTACGGACGACTATCACGAAATTATAAGGGTTGCTTGTTTCACTATTAACCCTTAAGAAGTAGTAAAATATATTTCACAATTACAATAACATCATTGCGGAAGGTCCGCGAAAATTTTGTGCCTAAAACTAAATACGTAAATGAAGAAAGCAAGATAGAGGTTAACTTCACATTGAGGTGCGTATAAAATTTGATTTGTATTTATATTAAACAATTTCGTTCAAGGCACCCTTTTACCTGGGTAAACTCGGCACGGATGGATACACCTAGTCACCTAATATTACTTTCCTGGCACTAAAAGTTTTGTGAATTTCTCAAAAATTATCAGATCGAGAATCGTCTCCTTGGTTTTTCGGTAAACTTTAGGTAAAGTTATAGTAATGCTGCTTTCTCACAATTTTCATTTTCACACACTAGGTAATGGGGAGATGTGACTTTTTTGTGTACATTTTTAGCCACATTGTCAGAATCAACTCAAATATTATTCTGAAAAATGAAGTCGGAATCCTTATAATTCACTATTTTGTACGTAATTTCATAAGATATGTGAAATTTAGAAACTGAAATTTCGAGTAATTATTTGCCCTCTATTCATATTAAAAACTTTGACTGTTAATTAATATGACACCTGCCGTTTAATATATTCAATCGGTATGCCAAATAGTTTGAAGTTTCTCCGTTAAACGTTTTCTGAAGTTTCTCCGTTAAACGGTTTCTGAGAAAACCGTTATGACTTTTTATGATTTTCATGATGTTATGATTTTTTTTAAATGGAACCCTAAAAATAAAACAGTCTGTACGAAAGTATATTTAGGAATAAAAGAAGCTAACGAATATATCGATAAGTAGAATAATCTATTTTATCATCTCTGCTTACTGTGCCTGGAGGGAGAGGACGTAGAGTGTAGATTGGGCAAATAGAAAACCCGTTTCATGATTGATGTAATGTTTCTTTTTATTCCTAAGAAGTTAATAATTTCTTTTATATTATTTTGTAATCAGTTGCTCGTCTTTTAAAGGTGATTTGTATATGTAAGTTAATAAGAGTTTCAAAAGTAGATATGTTTTACAGCCTCCATAAAACTGAATTTAAATAACAAATTAAAAAAGACATTAACAACCAGTTCACTGTGTTTTAGATTTTCAACAACATCACACTTTATTGGATTGGATTTCCTATTTTATCCCATTATTATAAGCATATATTTTTCATCCCTTCCTCAATATTTCAGTACAAGTAGAAATAAAATATTTACTTAAATAAATTATTTCAAAATACCATAAGTAGTACAAATTATGGTAGCGTAATATGCTTTGAAATTGACTAGACAATTTTAAAATGACTACTGATAGTGAACCTGCGTGAGACTAGACAAAAACAAAAAGTTACTATTTTTGAAAAATACAGCAGAACCAAATTATGTTATCCAGAAAAGATAAATCCACAAAAAAGGTAAATTTGTACACACATAATTTTTGTATATAAAAGTGTCTTCGTCATCATCATCAGCCATTGGATGTGCACTGTTGAAAATTATCCTCCTCATAGATCGCATAAAGATCGATACCGTGGCTCGCATCCAAAAGCTACCAGCGACTTTTAATAGGTCATCTGTCCGCCTAGCAGGGGTTCATCCCGCTCTGCGCCTTCTGATACGTGGACGCCTTTCCGGAACCTCTTATATAATTGGTGGTCGGTTTAGCGTGCTATATGGGTTGCCTATTTCTACATCAGTCTGTCAATCTTACGAGCTACATCCGCGACCGTTCTTCTGAGTTCTCCTCATCACAGGTCATATTTCGTAAAGAAACCCTGAGCATAGAGGTAGCCTTTTATGATGCGTATATAGGTGTTATGATAATAAAACTCACAAAAAAGTGTAATTATTTGTAAATATTCAAGCACAGATACGAAACATAGATTAAACATAAAAACAAAGGTAGTTTATTATCGCTATTTTGTAATATATATATATATATATATATATATATATATATATATATATATATATATATATATATATATATATATATATATATATATATATATATATATATATATATATATATATATATGTGTATATATATATATATAATCAGGGCGATATTTTAATTCAAGTTTTTCTTTCTTTCGGACAGAGACAGAGCTAATATTATGTAGCATTTTGATGCAATGGTTAAAGTTAGAAAAAATTATAGTTAGTATACTTGTAACAATTACGTTAGTATCCAGAAGGGGCCAACGTAAGGGAAGAAGTGTGTTTCCAAGGAAGTGTTAGTGGATACGCACGAGCCACGAAAACAATGGACATGTATATGTGGTTGTACGTACGTATATATACACGTGTATATACGTATGTTGTTAAGTGCACTTTCAAAGCCTTATAAAATTATTACTTATTAGAGCACCCGACTGGATACGGAGTTTTCTATTCAATAGTGTTCAACGGTACAAATGAAACAATAAATTTCCGAGAAGTTCTGATAAAAGATGATCAGGGCACTATTTTTATTGAAATACTTCGGCCCATTTTATTCTTGCAGTTTGCGATCGGTATTTCTGGGAAGAATAGGATAAATAATAGTAATATTTTCTTAATTTGCAATAAATAATTTACAGTCATTTAGTTAGAATTTTATTAGATAATGGTCTTTCACATTATCCTCGTAGAATATAATAATTTTAGTATTTCTCATACCTTTCAAGCTATTGTGAATATATATGTCCTATACTTGTTTTGTGCAAATACATATTAGGTAAAGAAAGATTTCATAAATTTGACACTTCTCTTCGACAATATTGATAGTCTTTTTGATTTCATTCACCGAAAAGTATTACAAAAAACGAAACCAAATTCTTCGAAATTACTTCGTAATTTCAACAAGTTTATACGCGTATTCCACTGAATATGTGGAATTACAGTTCTATGGGCATTTAATTATAGTGCTGATATGTGGATTTATTTAAGATTTGTAAGTGGCGCTTTTTTATTTACTGGTCTGCAGCATTCTCCAAGGAATTAAAAATCCTCTGTAAATCTCTGTAAATCGAACAGAACAAAAGGATTCTCTATCAGTCGATGATATATTTGGGAGTTCTCAGCGCGGAATTACACTTCAATTCTATATACTTCTCAAGAAAAAAGATTATACCAGTTTGTGTATTAAAAAGGTTATACCAGTTTGTGTAACAAAGTGTTTAAAATGCATGTTTGTGGTAAATTTCACATAATGTGATATTGCCTCACTTCTTTTCGAGAAATTGTCTTATTCATAGTACAATATTTAATTGCTTAAAAGTTAATTGAATTTCCACTGATAATACCTCTCACAAGCCATTCAGTTTCAAGTTTATCTCTTATCAAAATTCAAGTAATTTTACATATTGAGCCACCACTCCCATAACTGTGAAATATTTAGATTTTCAAAAAACAGTCTAATAATAACGACTGTGCCAGATATACAGAAGGACACGGTATTTCTACAAATGTACCATTTTTCCGAGTTTCGAACGAAACACTGAAAATAGTAGAAGAGTGTTGACATATAATCTCGATATATATCATTATATATGGGTGTGCACGACTTCTTTCAAAAACTATTTAAAGACCAAATTTGTATCGACAATGTTCCGTCACACACAAATTTCAGAAATAAATTTCTGTATTGGTGTATAATAAGACGCGATTTGCACAAAATATATTTGTATTTTAAATGACATCGAATTTGAAAATACGTGTTTTTTATATTAAATATCCAAAGCGATATTTCCGTCAAAAGAAGTTTTTGGCAAAATAAATCTGTCATAGCAAATAAATATCGTTAAAAACCCATCCAGCACGAATATAACTCACACTCCAAGGTTTTTGTTTACGTTAGGTACCTGAAAATATTTAAGCCTCGTAAGCTTAAAACATTTCAATCCCATAAAGGTACATTGAGAGTTTTACCAATAAACACTCTACGAACACATTCCCTTTTTGACCTAAAAAACATCTCACCACCTGTAGGATCAGCCGACCATTTCTAGGATCGATCGGAGAAAACCATTCGTAAATGATTATATACAAAGCTGCCATGTTCTAAGTTAATCCCTGACGGCATCAATAATTTTAAACAAGATTTGTTAACATATTTGGAACCGCCATATCCTGATCTCTGGTTTTGTTAAAGCTAACGTCTAGGTGAGAGATATAAGGATATATCAGTTGCATTTATATTTCTGAGAAAAATTGCACTTAATTGACCTTAGAAGAGTTTTCTTTGAGGAGGGAGAGGGGTATGGAACCCTTAAAACTACACGGTGATTGAATAAATTCAACTATTTAAACTTATGTTCGGAGGTAATCGGTTTACATATAAAGTGATAATAAACTCAAAAATACAAAATGCAATTAATTATGAAAAGATCATATATAAGCCAGTAAAATCTGCAACTGAATTCAAATTTACTAGAGCCATTGTCAACATCATTACTAGTGCCTGTGTTAACATCAAAGCTGCAAACACCAAGACAAAAATTAAACTCGCTCCACACGTAACTTAATAGAGAAATCAATTTGGTATCGCTCGAAGCACCAAACTGAGGTACTTCAATGAAACTCTCTTCTCTGCTAACATTCTACAAGAACTAAATTTAAGAAGTAAATTTACAGAAAAAATTGCCTTTGGTTTGTTCGACATATGTAAAAGACGTATGAAAGTAGGTTGCTCTTCTTGACCCATTTATGTTGGTTTATGGAATGGAACTTCGTCTACGACTATTTGTTACCAATTAATAAAGTTGCTAAAATTTCTTATAAATCCCGTGTAGTTTAATTTTATATTTATTTTCATTAAATAGATTCTAACTTAACATGTTAGTGTCAACGTCAAGTTTATTGCATCTATTAACAATTTATTTTTTGTGTTAGAATCAATTTTTGATAATAACAATAATGAAAATATGTATTTTACTCTTTATTATAATCAATGTTTAAGACCTGGGAAGCTATATATGCGGGATATTTTGAAAATTAAAAGATTTGAAGTGAAATACCCAGAATTATATGATCACTGGTATATGTATTTTTTCAAAATAAAGGACATTAGATATTGTGTAAAATACTTGCAGGAGATTAACTTTCTTTTGTACTTGCAAATTGTTTTTATTTCCTTGCATGGCATCTAACTTTATGTCGTTCTGAAAGTCGTGTTTAATTGTTTAAAAGTGTAAAAGTTCATGATATCTTAATTCGAATTATATCGTTATATATAAATACGTTTATGTTAGTATCTTCTTTTGCGAAAAGAGCCGTGAAAACCACTTTTGGAAACAATCGATGGTGAAAAAAGAAAAGAGATATTTCTTGACGGAACTATATTTTCTGTTATTGAAAGTGCAAATAGTCTGCCATGTTATAAAAGTATTATAAAATGTTGGATTACTAAAATCTTTTAAAGAAGCACCTAATTTAAGATTAAATTTGCTAAAAGAAAGAGTTCTTGTATTTATTTAATATTGCTTCATTTACCGCTGTTCTAAAAGCACAAATTTCAAAATAAAAATAACCCTCATATTTTATTAAAACTCTTTCTTGTCGGAGATTATACCTGGCATTTTGTCGATTTTTATCTTTTTTAATTACATAAATTACTTGACTTTCATCCACATGTAAACAAAACCACGGAAAGGCGTAACTGATTTTTTCTAAAAGGTTTGTAAAAAGCCTAACTTATGAAAGTTAGATGGCGAAGGTTATTCGGTCGGGATATCTTTGTAAAATATGTCAATAATTTTCTTGTCTGTTTAAACCAAAATTTCATTAAACAATGCGATTAAAACAAACCTGCCAAACATGTATAGAATTCGTACTACGATAGTTTTGTACGTATTTAGTTATTATAAAATTTAATGGTACATAATATTTGTATTAAATTATTTACAAAATTTTAATTTTTTTGAACATAAATATAACAACTATTAGTTATATATTTACACTTACTTTACTTACTACTAGTTACATACAACTCGAGTTTTATATTTTTTTTTATTGAACCAATTACATATATATAATAGTTTCTTTTTTGAAAAAAATATATATAACTCAACTTAGAAACAGTTTATTTTTGTATTTTTGCATGTACTTATACTATAATACCTCCCATTATGTCGACTTTCAAGATTGTGGGTCGATCGGATGTATCATATACGTTTTGATAGAGGTATGAGCACAACAAAATATGCTTTAAAAGGCCATATTTTTTGTTAAGTGAAGCGAAAATTTTCATACTTTGCTATAAACAGCTACTTTGAAATGCAGTAATATAAATAGAATGCAATTCGTAAACTAAATTTAAGAAGGTGCACAATTCACCTGGTCTCGTATTTTTACGAATGCTATATTAGATTAGAAGTTGGAAACGCTTTTTCAAAATTCCCATTTTAAAAAGTTTTTCTACGGCACCTTTACATATTATTACAAACTTGATCACAGCATGGCCGACATTGTTTCACTGAATGCATTTATAATTGCTCGAATTCCTATATCGAGACTGATAATCAAAAAATTGACACTTGTAGATTAAAACATTTAATGACACTTGAATTAAAATTACTCCAAATTTGCATTACAACCATAGTCATAAAATATATACTATTGACATGTATTTTGGGCGCGAATTGAAATAATGTTTGCTACGAACGAATTAACCAATAGCACCTTGTAATTTAACCCAAGAATCACCAATAGAACCTTGTAATTTGACCTCAGCCCAGATAATTGCGATGCAACGATTTTATAAGATATGATAAAATTGACAATTTGGGTAGCAATGAGATTCACAAATCAAAAAGGCGGCACACGTTAAAGACGCCCTTGTCGTCCCTTTACCGCGATTTCTTGAAGCGTGTGCATTACATCGTGTAGATCAGGACCTTCAAATAGAGACATAATTTATTCATGTGGAGAAGAATTTTTATGTACAAAATTAATTAAAGACGCGTAAAGACATCGGTACGGACATAGTAGAATTCATGTATTTCATTCACCGAGTTGATAATATAATGCCTAAAATTTATTATCTAATATAAAATTGTTCTTTGCCTCAACTTGTGTACTTTATGAAATATCAACGAGTCAAATGTTAAACCATTAATAACAGCAGGGTTTACCGTGTCTTTATAGGCTCTTGTAGCAATCTCGCGGATAAAAAAAACCGTAAATTAAATAGATTTTATATTTTTAGAAAATCTTAATACTTACTCATGTCCGGTATAAGTTTTAGCATGATTGTCTTTACTTCCAATTCACGAAATTCTAGAACCAAATTTTCGCAAAATACGCAGACCACGGCCAAAATAATGAACTTAATTGTAATCCATTGTCAAAAACTACCCATCCAGCTTTGATAAAGTGTTTGCAATTTGAAGACATTAATAAAGTTCGTTAATTGGATGTTTTCAACGGTAAGATATCACCATGATTTTAGCCAAAATTATTACATTTAAAAAAAACAGTATAGTTATTTGAGAATATAAATTAAAATGTTTATTCTGATTACAGTAGACAGGTTCAAAATTTGGAACTTGATCTCCGTCGGAAACTGTTACAATGTAACAAAATTTTCACAGAGCATGGTAATGTCCGACTACATATTGCAAGTAACACATGTTGTTCCCCTTATTCACCACACCTGACGCGTCCGACACTTATTTACTTTTATCGGTCATTAAAACATTACATTTTACGTGGGAATAACTTTTAATAAACGTGGAATAACTCATAAGGAGAATTATCTTGGAGAATTTATTGATGAAATTTTCAAGTCAAAACCTGCAAACGTGTATTTTGATGCTACCTATTTTTTGCCAAATAAATAAATATAAGTAGTCGATAACAATGATGTCCATGTATATTATTATTTACAATACATGGAAGTGTAGTTATAAAATTTTCTTAAGAAAAGCTTATTGTTTACTTACCTCTCTAAATATCTTTATTATAAATAAAATATTCAGTGATAATGCCATTTTGAAAAAAAGTACGCCAAATGTTAATATAATTTGACCCAAGAAGGTAGTAATCTAGTTTGATCACATTCAATTTAATGTCAAAAAAAAATAGGTAAAAACTGAGAGAAAAGGCCTACATGGAAGAAACGATAGAAAAAGAGTGAATGAACCAGTAAGAGGTAATGAATCAAATTAGGGAATATCTGAAAGATGTTCAAATACACGTCGTATTCATACGTATTAATAAATTGGAAGAAGAGTGTTAGAATATAATGGTGTGAGGTTCCACCATCATTGCTTAGATATGTATGATGCGAAGGTGTAAATAGGCCGAGAGGTGAAAGAAGGTTGCGTAGACTCCACGTATGTTACAAGTTAAACTGCTTGCTTTTTTTCGTTTTCTTTGCGTATGTTGTGGCCAATCTACACAACCACCTATTTCTCTTTTTTTCATCATTCCCCTTTCGTCACATTCACTATCTATTCTTTCCACCCTACATACTCCCCTAAACTTTATCTATCCTTTGTTTAAAAATTGTCTTACCATTATACTTTTCTTTTGTAAATCATTTGTCATACAAAAACTTATTCTCCCATTGCAATAATTTTTCACTTTAGAAACACCAAAAATAACCTGTTTATAGAATAACATGTCGGAAACTCTCAAATGATTTTATATTGCCGTTAATGATTAAACTTTAACTAAACTATTTTGCTGCTATATTAAAGAAAATTTAAATATACATGATGTAAATGAGACATTACCTAAAAATATCAGATATGAAACTGAAATACTTTGTAATGTGGAAAACATTAGGCGCAGATTAAAATTTTAATGAAATAAAAAAAAAAAATAAAAATTAATTGAAAACAATCGTTTGCCTAAGATTTCTCTCTAGACGTGCTAACATTACTTTAGTTTAAGAACTAAAAAGTCTTAAGACTACTAGTTACTGCTTCCTACCTTAGTAACATAATATTGCATTGGCTGCACATACCATACAGCCTGCTATGATTTGTTCCACGTTAGTTTTTGTATATGACTTCATTTATGTGCATGTATTTTTTATTTTTCTGATTTTTCTCAACTAATATTGGGTTGGCTAAAAAGTATTGAGCGTTTTTTTGAAAATTATCTAGAAAATATGAGAACATTCCAGAGCTTCCATTATCAAAGATATATAAAAGGCGCGGTATGTTTTCACTGATTCAGTAGTAAATAAGATGCTGACATTAAGACGCATGCGAGACACTATCTTCCTTGCGAGTACAAATATGGCTACTCTACTACCGATACTATGTGTATCATATGCCAAAGCATAGCTCCTGAAGTAATATCTGAAACTACTGCGGCGATTATTCCTTAAATGATCAACCACGCTCTAGTCGACCGGTGGAATTGGAAAGCGACAGGTTGAAATTATTAATTGAAGAAGGTACTCGATTAACGACACGCTGGCTAGCAATTATGTTCGGGTACTCTCATGGAACTATAGAGAATAATTTACACCACTTGGAAAAAAATCTTGAAGTTCGGTGCGGGGGCACCACAAAAACAGCCTTAGCCATATCCCGGTCTTCATATGACCAAATAGACACGCCTTAAAGTTTTGGATTTTAATTGGATATAGATAACCCACCCGCCATATTCCCTAGACCTTGCACCCGCTGATTATTTTTTGTTTAGCAATGATTTTTCAATCTTTTGTTAGCAATCAGTTAGCAATAACTTACAAGAAAAAGAAACTCTGATGATGAAGACTACCTACAACAGTTTATAGGCTAATTTTTTAATTCCATTCACCTGCATTTTATGCAGATCTTATCCATTTCTTGCCAGTGCATCGGAGACATGTAATAGAAAATAATTGTTATTATTCCATCGAAGATTAATTATTTGGACTGGAAATTATTTCTCTTAGCTTGATATTTAACCCAAATCGTATCGCTATAATATTCTCGACAATTTCTCTTCATAGGTTTTAATCCATCGTGCTCAGTGTTACTGCTTGAGTTCTGAAAATTAAATTTTACGTTTTTCAATATATTTTTAATAAAAAAGTTGTACTTTAGATTTTAGTATCTACCTCAAGTGTTATCAGAGTAAATCTTGAATTCCAAATGCTTAGTAGTTTTTTATGATACCCGAACTAAAAGGTAAAGAAAAAACAGACAAACAAAACATTCTTCAGCAAATGTTGGAAAGGGATATAAAGTAGCACAAATCTTTGAATGGACGCTAGTAATTGTTTCAGTAAAATTGGCATCCAAATAGTTTAATATGATATTCAAACAAAAAGACAGACTGAAATTATAAAAAAGTTCACTTTGGTTTCACAAAAGCTTAATTGTCATATTTTAGTTGACTCAAAAATGTCTTCAATGTACATTACTCTGTCAAGGTTTTATAATAGCTATTTGTATATATAGTACTTACTCCTTGCTTGTATAAAATTGCGGTACTCTGAATACTAAACATCAAAAAAGAGAAGATAGCGACCATATAATGTATCATCTGAAATATTTAATAACAAAATTTAGAGTTAATCTAAGTAACTAAGGATGTGCGAAAATGTAATAAATTACCAAATGTTACCTAGAAATTAAACATTTTATTTGATTTGCTGCACAGATTTGAAAGAATGATAATGGTATTCGGTACTTTTGGTACTTTTAGATATTTTGTTATGAGATCAAAACAAATATGTCGAGTGGTATATAGACACTTGATATACCATTTAGTAATAATTGCTCTCTGGCGCGTTTTAAAAATTTATTGCTTTTAATATGTCAGTGACAGTCATCCTCAGTAAACAAATCAACACCACTTCGAGGCTACTAGCCATTGTCGAGAAATGAGCAAGTAAAACTATAAAATTAAGAATAAATACATCGGTTAGTAATACGTGGTCCACTAAGCTAATTCAAATTACACCGAAGATTACAAAATAGGTCCCAATCCTTGTCATTACTTTAATTTTATTAATGCAAAGTGCATTAATAAAATTAAAAATTTTTTAAACACTCGCTATAATAAGCCGACAGTTCATCGAAAGTACTAAGCCACTCAGAGAATTCATATTTAAACCACGCAATGCCGAATGTGATAAGAAAACACATGATTACGAAACTGAGGAAAAAATTAGCAAACACCATTACATTAGAATACATTAACAATACAAGTATAGATGCGTTTGAGAAATAGACAAAAAATATAGAAAAAAGAAGCACCAAACTTTAGATTCTTTTAAGTTTAGCTCTAAATAATTTTCCGCCATTTCTATTAGAAATTCTGTTAATTCCTAGGATTGATTGAGCATTGAGTATGGTCCCAATGGAATTTTCAATATTTGTTTTCTTCTCCGTTTTGTCGTACAAGAGAGATAATTGCAAGTAAATGTGTAATAAGCTAATGAAATAAGTGATTGAAAAATCAATTGGAACTCATTAGGTATAATTTATTAGTTTACATTTCCACATTTCCTTTCCTACGATACTAACTGTTGTTAATTGTGTTGTAAAAATATTAATTGGGTTATAAAGGTTTGACGAAAGGTTCGATTGATACAATATTACTTAATTTTAATGGATTAATTTCTTTGAAAATACAGCACATGGTCAAAATTTCAGTCTCTTTCAGATATCAACTTAAACACTTCTTGTAATATGTTTCAGTTGGGACACTTTTCCTTGATTTTCATGATCGACTAATTATATTTGCACAATTATATCGATTAGGAAATTACATTCACATGGGAAAAAATGAAGCCGTGGCCTTTTGAAAAATTTTAATACATTTGTGTGCATACATTTTAAAAGGTTAAATACTAAAATCAAATAATTTGCGTTTAAGAAAGTCGCATTGCATATTTTAGTTGTAGCAACATTTTTTTTTCTGATTAAGGTATCTCGCAAGCCCTTGGTTGGGCCGATGAAATTTAAGGTATCTTCATAAAGATGGGCAACTTTTGCCAAAGTCTTGAACTTTACTCTACACTTCGTTACACTTTCTATTATTTAAAAGTAAGAATATAAAATAATACTCACGTGATAATTAACGGATATATATATATTATTTCTAAAAATTATATTTAACAAAAATAACAAAGTCGACAGCCACTTATGGCAAGATTGCAGAGTGTTTTTTACTTTAGTCCTTCGGCATTCTGTGTACACTTTAATTAATACACTTTAATTAGTATTTTCAAATTTATTAGCTTGGACCCTACGGAAATCAACTAGATAAAGTTACCAATCTTCTCACAGAAATGCTTATGGAAGAATTAAGGTTATCAAATAAGCCGATCTAATTATTTATACTTTAGTTTTCATAAATCATCTATCTAATTTTTCAGAATAAGACATAAGATATGCATCTGAATTCTTAGTTTTTCTGTGGATTTACGAAATTAATTAAAACTAATTTATATAAATTTTAACATATGGCTCTTCGCCTTAAAATCATATTATATTATCTTTACCAAAATCAACGCCCTTGAAATTTAAAATCATCTATATTCTTCATGTGATATTTCTATACAAAGCTTTTGCAATGTACGATTCCAATATGGCGATTGAGTCTTAGCTCAGATAACGCCAAATCAAAGAGTTTATATTTTTACGTCCCAGAAATGTAATGACGAGGCCAAGATGCGAAAACTTGACTATTCTCTGTGTAGATTTTTATTTTTATTAGCGTGTTTATACAATATTATTGTTGATTTTATGATGTTACTCTTATTTATACGAGCAATCAAGTCTTTTTAATTCGTCTTTGACAAATTTAGACTAAAAAGTACCTAAATAGTTGTCGACGTGGGTCACGCCACATAATTTTAAATTTTAATGTTTATTATTAAAATTAATCTTCACATCTGACACAATAATTTCTATTTATTGCCCTGATTTTTTACTGTGATTTCATCAACCGGTTTTATTGTTTTCTTCGTCAACCCTTTTGTTTTAATACTTGAAAATATGATCCGATAACTCATATACTTGGTTCTATCTGCAATTTTGTGTTTCTGGTTTATATTATAGGATCATGCATGCAATTTCCTTTAAGATATTATAGAAGTGCTCCATAGATTCTACACTTAAATTCAGTTCCATAATATGGCACCTTTTTAATGTCTTCATATGAATTGAAAGTAATGAAACCGGTGGTTTAAATTAATTTTTGTTTCTATTAACGCTTCGGTTAATTTATTTGTTAAACCTAGAAAATCAACTTTACCATAATACGCTCTTGTAAATTTTCTATTTTACAATAAGTCAAAATATAACATCATTATTTTATTAATCGTAGTTAGGTGATAAAACTGTAAATTTAACAATATTTTGCTGCATATTTATACTAAGTCGGTGTGAAAGTGGCTAGATGTATTATTTCCAATGATTATTTTTTACCAGGTACTTTATGAACCCATGGGATTTTTATGGTTTTTAAACCAGTTTTCAATAGGATGGGAGTCTGACCAGCCGCTTTTGGTATAATGACAACGCATATATTCATCCTCACAACATAATTTCCATAAATGTTCGGATTTCTATGCGACGCATGGCGGTAATATTAAACTATTAGAACTTTTTTAAATATAACTGAAATAAAACTTCTAGACAGATTCATAACTATTTCAAAATATTATGAATACCATCGAAAGTACTAAGCCACTCAGAGAATTCGTTTTTAAGCCATGCGATGTCGAATGTGACAAGAAAACACATGATTATGAAACTCAGAAAATAATTAGCACCCATCGTTATATTAGAATACATTAACGATACCAGTCTAACCGCATTTTTGAAATAGACAAAAAATATGAAAAAAAGAATCACCAAGCTATAGATCTTTTTAAGTTTAGCACTGAATAATCTTTCGTCATTTCTATTAAAAGTTCTATTAATTCCTAGCATTGATTGGGCAGTGAGTATGGTCCCAATCGAATTTTCAATAATATTTGCTTTCTTTTCCATTTCGTCGTGCAAGATAGGTGACTGTAAGTAGACGTGTAATAAACTAATGAAATAATTGATAAAAAATCGATTAGAACCTATTAGGTATAATTTGTTAGTTGACATTTTCACATTCCATATCCTACGATATTAAATGTTATTAATTACGTTATAAATGTCTGATGAAAGATTCGATCGATATGAAATTAATTAATTTGATGATGACGACTACCTACAACAGTTTATAGGCTAATTTTTTAATTCCAACCACCTGAATTTTATGCGGATCTTAACCACTTCATGCCAGTGCATCGGAGACATGTAATAGAAAATAATTGATATTATTCTATAGAAGATTAATTATTTGGACTGGAAATGATTTCTCTTAGCTTGATATTTAACCCAAATCGTATCGCTATAATATTCTCGACAATTTCTCTTCATAGGTTTTAATCCATCATGCTCAGTGTTACTGCTTGAGTTCTGAAAATAAAATTTTACGTTTTTCAATATATTTTTAATAAAAAAGTTGTACTTTAGATTTTAGTATCTACATCAAGTGTTATCAGAGTACATCTTGAATTCCAAACGTTTAGTAGTTTTTTATGATGCCCGAACTAAAAGGTAAAGAAAAAACAGACAAACAAAACATTCTTCAGCAAATGTTGGAAAGGGATATAAAGTAGCACAAATCTTTGAATGGACGCTAGTAATTGTTTCAGTAAAATTGGCATCCAAATAGTTTAATATGATATTCAGACAAAAAGAGAAATTATAAAAAAGTTCACTTTGGTTTCACAAAAGCTTAATTGTCATATTTTAGTTGACTCAAAAATGTCTTCAATGTACATTACTCTGTCAAGGTTTTATAATAGCTATTTGTATATATAGTACTTACTCCTTGCTTGTATAAAATTGCGGTACTCTGAATACTAAACATCAAAAAAGAGAAGATAGCGACCATATAATGTATCGTCTGAAATATTTAATAACAAAATTTAGAGTTAATCTAAGTAACTAAGGATGTGCGAAAATGTAATAAATTACCAAATGTTACCTGGAAATTAAACATTTTATTTGATTTGCTGCACAGATTTGAAAGAATGATAATGGTATTCGGTACTTTTGGTACTTTTAAATATTTTGTTATGAGATCAAAACAAATATGTCGAGTGGTATATAGACACTTGATATACCATTTAGTAATAATTGCTCTCTGGCGCGTTTTAAAAATTTATTGCTTTTAATATGTCAGTGAGAGTCATCCTCAGTAAACAAATCAACACCACTTCGAGGCTACTAGCCATTGTCGAGAAATGAGCAAGTAAAACTATAAAATTAAGAATAAATACATCGGTTAGTAATACGTGGTCCACTAAGCTAATTCAAATTACACCGAAGATTACAAAATAGGTCCCAATCCTTGTCATTACTTTAATTTGATTAATGCAAAGTGCATTAATAAAATTAAAAATTTTTTAAACACTCGCTATAATAAGCCGACAGTTCATCGAAAGTACTAAGCCACTGATAGAATTCATATTTAAACCACGCAATGCCGAATGTGATAAGAAAACACATGATTACGAAACTGAGGAAAAAATTTGCAAACACCATTACATTAGAATACATTAACAATACAAGTATAGATGCGTTTGAGAAATAGACAAAAAATATAGAAAAAAGAAGCACCAAACTTTAGATTCTTTTAAGTTTAGCTCTAAATAATTTTCCGCCATTTCTATTAGAAATTCTGTTAATACCTAGGATTTATTGAGCATTGAGTATGGTCCCAATGGAATTTTCAATATTTGTTTTCTTCTCCGTTTTGTCGTACAAGAGAGATAATTGCAAGTAAATGTGTAATAAGCTAATGAAATAAGTGATTGAAAAATCAATTGGAACTCATTAGGTATAATTTATTAGTTTACATTTCCACATTTCCTTTCCTACGATACTAACTGTTGTTAATTGTGTTGTAAAAATATTAATTGGGTTATAAAGGTTTGACGAAAGGTTCGATTGATACAATATTACTTAATTTTAATGGATTAATTTCTTTGAAAATACAGCACATGGTCAAAATTTCAGTCTCTTTCAGATATCAACTTAAACACTTCTTGTAATATGTTTCAGTTGGGACACTTTTCCTTGATTTTCATGATCGACTAATTATATTTGCACAATTATATCGATTAGGAAATTACATTCACATGGGAAAAAATGAAGCCGTGGCCTTTTGAAAAATTTTAATACATTTGTGTGCATACATTTTAAAAGGTTAAATACTAAAATCAAATAATTTGCGTTTAAGAAAGTCGCATTGCATATTTTAGTTGTAGCAACATTTTTTT
Organism: Druceiella hillmani; assembly: GCA_039881145.1. Classification (NCBI taxonomy): domain Eukaryota; kingdom Metazoa; phylum Arthropoda; class Insecta; order Lepidoptera; family Hepialidae; genus Druceiella; species Druceiella hillmani. The sequence goes on along the minus strand of JAYKKI010000095.1, from coordinate 8,209,348 downwards.
TTCTGATTAAGGTATCTCGCAAGCCCTTGGTTGGGCCGATGAAATTTAAGGTATCTTCATAAAGATGGGCAACTTTTGCCAAAGTCTTGAACTTTACTCTACACTTCGTTACACTTTCTATTATTTAAAAGTAAGAATATAAAATAATACTCACGTGATAATTAACGGATATATATATATTATTTCTAAAAATTATATTTAACAAAAATAACAAAGTCGACAGCCACTTATGGCAAGATTGCAGAGTGTTTTTTACTTTAGTCCTTCGGCATTCTGTGTACACTTTAATTAATACACTTTAATTAGTATTTTCAAATTTATTAGCTTGGACCCTACGGAAATCAACTAGATAAAGTTACCAATCTTCTCACAGAAATGCTTATGGAAGAATTAAGGTTATCAAATAAGCCGATCTAATTATTTATACTTTAGTTTTCATAAATCATCTATCTAATTTTTCAGAATAAGACATAAGATATGCATCTGAATTCTTAGTTTTTCTGTGGATTTACGAAATTAATTAAAACTAATTTATATAAATTTTAACATATGGCTCTTCGCCTTAAAATCATATTATATTATCTTTACCAAAATCAACGCCCTTGAAATTTAAAATCATCTATATTCTTCATGTGATATTTCTATACAAAGCTTTTGCAATGTACGATTCCAATATGGCGATTGAGTCTTAGCTCAGATAACGCCAAATCAAAGAGTTTATATTTTTACGTCCCAGAAATGTAATGACGAGGCCAAGATGCGAAAACTTGACTATTCTCTGTGTAGATTTTTATTTTTATTAGCGTGTTTATACAATATTATTGTTGATTTTATGATGTTACTCTTATTTATACGAGCAATCAAGTCTTTTTAATTCGTCTTTGACAAATTTAGACTAAAAAGTACCTAAATAGTTGTCGACGTGGGTCACGCCACATAATTTTAAATTTTAATGTTTATTATTAAAATTAATCTTCACATCTGACACAATAATTTCTATTTATTGCCCTGATTTTTTACTGTGATTTCATCAACCGGTTTTATTGTTTTCTTCGTCAACCCTTTTGTTTTAATACTTGAAAATATGATCCGATAACTCATATACTTGGTTCTATCTGCAATTTTGTGTTTCTGGTTTATATTATAGGATCATGCATGCAATTTCCTTTAAGATATTATAGAAGTGCTCCATAGATTCTACACTTAAATTCAGTTCCATAATATGGCACCTTTTTAATGTCTTCATATGAATTGAAAGTAATGAAACCGGTGGTTTAAATTAATTTTTGTTTCTATTAACGCTTCGGTTAATTTATTTGTTAAACCTAGAAAATCAACTTTACCATAATACGCTCTTGTAAATTTTCTATTTTACAATAAGTCAAAATATAACATCATTATTTTATTAATCGTAGTTAGGTGATAAAACTGTAAATTTAACAATATTTTGCTGCATATTTATACTAAGTCGGTGTGAAAGTGGCTAGATGTATTATTTCCAATGATTATTTTTTACCAGGTACTTTATGAACCCATGGGATTTTTATGGTTTTTAAACCAGTTTTCAATAGGATGGGAGTCTGACCAGCCGCTTTTGGTATAATGACAACGCATATATTCATCCTCACAACATAATTTCCATAAATGTTCGGATTTCTATGCGACGCATGGCGGTAATATTAAACTATTAGAACTTTTTTAAATATAACTGAAATAAAACTTCTAGACAGATTCATAACTATTTCAAAATATTTCATTTTTTTAAAGGTACACTTAAATTGGTTTCGATCTTATGATGTATGTAATGTATTAAATATTAAAAGTGGAACTTGTTTCAATATTTCCTGCAATTTTTTAAAGCAATTAATTAAATTAGCACTCTCAACAGAAGCATATGACCTTTCTAAATTATGCATAGATCGGATAGTTAAGGATGATTTATGGCCCATAAGAAATGCTTAATCCACCATTTTCCAGAAAGTTTATTATTATAAATACATTTCTCTGATTTCTTTAAACTTTCTTGAGATAAACTGCATATCTAAATATTTTAACGGCGACCATTAATTGTTTGCATATTAAATAAAGTTACCCGCGGCAACAAGTACGTTAATAATTTGTATTTCCTCTTCTTTCGTTTACCTCATCCACCTACCACCCACTTTCTTCATATGTAAGCATTTAACTTTATGTTCAATTGTACGAAAAGGAATAAGAAGGAAAGGAAGTGCAGTCGCAGTTTCAGTAGGGAATATATTTTTCTAACTGACTATTACTGGCCAAGTTCCGCATATACTGAGAATAGTTTCTCTACTCCCTACTAATTGATAAGCGACGGCAGATAATACTTTTAATTAATATTCCATCCATGGAACGCCGGCTAGGACTTTACATTTGTCATTCAATTTTGATATTTAAATGTCAGCTACTGTGACAACACTAACTAGCAAATATGAGTGACAAACTTGCCAAACATTACTTTAAAATCACATTGTCTTTCACTTACTTTTTTTGTTTTTGCAATATATTTATAACGATTCAGATTATTTGGTAAATTGTTTCAATAAGAAAATAAAAGTAATTACTATTATATTAACGACATAAAGGATTCTAAAGCAAATATGGAAATAAAATACTCTGATATATTTTCTATCCGAACACCTATTTCTCATAATAATGAGATATGAGTTCCAGTTGAACGAATTTATACAATCAAACTCAGGCTTACTTATATTATATAACCATTTTTTAGTCTATAAGAACCATGTCTGCTTAACCAAGCTACAAAACCAAGTTATTTACAACTCTCTAAATATAAAGCCCAAATTATATCTTCAAGTATCAGCCATTAAAAAAAAGTATTTAACAAATATAGACATTTTTTGTCTTCAATTTTTGCTGTTAACTATTTGCTAATTCATGTCAACTATCATATCTGCCAGTTTCATACATCAGCAAATTTGTTTATATTTGCGAGTTACATACATCAGCATGACCAAGTTCACATTTCTTTTCAATATTTTCAACACCAATATACACACAGTGATACTTTAAACGAGTAAAGCAAAGCAAGAGTGAACTCGAAGATACCGCAGAAATTGAGACAGAAGCGCAGGAGAAATATTCAAGTGCAATGCATTGTAACTCGCACAAAACATCGCTGGCGTCTAACTTTTTTTAATCACAAGTCATGACAAAACTATCTGAACATGTTATACTTCTTTAGACCCGTGATTACAATATGATGAGAGTAAAATTTTAAAAATATAAGATGAAGTTGGCACTATGCAGCAAATGATCTACAACCAGAAGTTATTAACTAACCATATAAAACATAATTTATTTGACGGATAAATGGTCCATTTTATTTTTCTGCTGGCTTTCTATTGAAGCCAATCATCTGCCAAATTAATAATTTCAGATAATTTTTAGCATAATAAGCATAAGCATAGCATAATTTCTTGACATTATTTATTAAACTTCTTTTAGAGTGTTTAAGTCTATTAAACAATTAATTACATACACGTATTTATATTAAATTAAATTCTGAGTGTTCATTTAATTTTTAAAATAAATTAATTTAATTTAAAAATAAGACCCAATTTTATAATGCTCTGCATGAGAAAATAATATAAATGAAGCGCGATAATTTGAAACGGTCTGGCAGATGATTGGGTTATAATGGAAAGCCAGCAGAAAAATATAATGGTGAACCACTCACCTATCATATTAAATTCAAAATTATTAGTAAATTATTTTAATATTGGTAAGTTTTGTGTCACGGAATGCAAAATGCAAGCCGGCAAGAAAATTGTTTAATTTACGTTACTCCAACTAAAAAAATGGATGATATAATTTATTTTTTAAAACGGTTAGTATGGCCATAAACAACAGTCGGAGGAGAACATCTTGGTAGAAGAAAAGACAAGTTACCATTGGTTCTAAGTGCACACTTTAACGTAAATTTTTCCCAGGTCCACATATTAACTTTCTACAAAAACAAATAAATTTAACAATCAGCAATAATCCTAAGATTTCAACAACATGACAAGCACCACCATTGATGCTGTATTTACGCGATATATCGATGTCATCAGTACAATAATATTCATATTGTATTTTGACTACCATAAATCGTTTGTAACTGATGTACCACCTCAGTCAACACTGAAAGAAGCTATGGCAGATATAATTTAATAACATATTTCATATAATTTAGAAATATGTTTTATATTTATTTAATTATATTTATTTCAAATCATCATCATCATATCATCATCATCATCATCATCATCATCATATCATCATCATATATATATATGATAATACGCTAAGGTTAAGATGTTACTCTCCCTTTTTAGAAAAAACCTCATAACTAATCCACATAAGTTATATATCATTTTATAGATAATTGCTTGCTCTACCGGCATCCACAACTAAAAAATTTATTATTGCTATTGTTTTTGCAAATTAATTAATTATTAAAATTATATACACAAAACAGCAATGCTGCCATCTAACGGCTCAACGTCAATATGATTGACGGTCGGTAAAATTTTTGTTTAATTTCAAATCCACTCACGTATAAATAAAGTGGCGCTTTAGCTCAATGCTTTTGGTACTTGCGCCTCTATATGTCAATTTTAGTAAAATATTTGTTTGATCTGTCATCTGAGCTTCATAATGGAATAAAACGTAATAAGCAGTGTGCAAAATTAGAAATGAATTGAATACCTGCAATCAATTTTGATTTATTAAATTGACTCTAAACACTCTGTTGTAACTAATATGACAGCTGTGAGTTCATTTTCTCATGTGTAAATATTTATAATCTACCACGCAAATTGACATAATGCGTAGACTTCGCACGGGTCACGCTAGTTGTAATATATTGCGCTATATTGTTAAAAGTTTTTAGGGAATACTTATTAGATTTATATGTGTATTTTTGAAGTAATTTAATTACTAAATAATAATGATTGTGATCCTTTTATTATTTTATTTCCATTAATTGTTTGTATATTAAATAAAGTTTTTCTTGAATAATGCCAAACGAAGTATAACATCTAAGTAACATATAAGTAAACGCACAACTTTTTTCTTCGCGTCACCTCGTGTTATAATGTGAATAATATATTTATGCTATGTTTTGTTGTAAACATCTCAAGTTACAAGTATTATAAATTGTTCAAGTTATTCAGTCTGGTGAAAAATATATAACTGTATTAATTTTTTTTATTTCAAAATTATTACTCATTGGATTATAAAATTCTACCCTAATTATAAAAATAATGGTACACTATATATTTTTTATTGAATATAACCGAAGAAAATATATGACTCATTATATATAACTATATTAATTTATTTTCTATCAAAAATAATTTAATTATAAAATTCTATCTTAACTGTAAAAAAAATGCTGCGATGCATATTTTTCATTAAATATAACTCCAGAGAATATATAACCTATTAAAATTTTTGAACGGGCGTAGCACAAAAATAATTAGCTTGAATTACAGAAAAGTTTGCACCTTTAGTCAAATAGATCCAGAAAATATATATAAATACGGATATATATTTGTGTGTGTATATATATATATATATATATATATATATATATATATATATACATATATATGTGTATATATATATGTATAACTCCAAATTCGAGTAAATTAAACAGCGAGATAAAAGTTATATATATATATATAATATAACTTTTATTTCGCTGTTTAATTTACTCTAATTTGAAGTTATACATGGAATTGTCCTTTATTCATTTTATGGAAGCTTTGTGTTGCTCTTCCATAAATTCTTCCTGTCGCTGAATATGATGTTTTAATGTCACGCTCCTCTCCTTTAATTGCGTTACAAGAGGTTTGTATCGTTCTTCTGAATATATTTGGAAAACAGGTTGCAGTAAAATGAAAGACAACCAACAAGTAAAAGAATTGTTATTTAATACAAAACTGCAAACACAATTGTTATATTAGGTTATATTTTGATGAGTGGCCAATTTTCAAGGAGCGATTAAGAAACAGTTACTGAATCATATAACGAAGAAAACCCAATTTTTTTTTATTTACATAAATACATTTGATACATTTTCTACGGGAAAAAATATTTACATCTCAAAACTGAACGCCGTCTATGGCTTCACAATTCAGAGCTGACTATTTTTCAGTGAAATTATGATTATCCAACTTGTTTTTCAACTTTTCAATTTTTTGCGCTGCAGATTTATTTTTATATGATGTTTCTGAAACTTTGTTGATATTGTAGAAGTTGGTGGTCTCACTAGTCCAATTTTGGGTTCTTTGAAAGTAACACAAATTTAGTATATTAGTATTACTCTTCAATATATGATATAATATAATTTATATCAAAACATTAATGTTAATAAATAGATACCTACTATGTCCAGTGGGTCATCAATGTCATGAAATAAATCGTGCCTAAATTCTTATGCGGGCTTTTCCACAATTTCCTTCAATATTGCCCAGGGTTTCCTGGTTTAGTTCCGCATTTTGTTGGTTTTAAGGTGTAACTAAATTGAGATATAATTTTTTGGCCTCCGGCTTTTTTTTTAAGTTGAAAGAGATTTCTTGTTCTCTCGTGTAGTTCATCCAATCTAGACGCAAGTATATGTGTTACTTTAAATGGTGGCACATTTCATTGTAAGGTGATGAAATGGAATATATGTGCATCTGGGTATAAATATATAAAAAGCTATATATATATATATTCACTTGCCTTAGCTGATAGTCATTACTAACATAACCTGTTTTTGTCGTTACTCAATATTTGCAAATTTTTGTAATAGACCAATTCAACTAAAATTTATTTACGTTATGATATATTGATGATTCAACAAACCGGCATTGACTTACAAACACACAAAATCCTTACTGTGGAACAAAAGAAATATTTTAATTTTTTCAAACTTACACTTAGTTAAGAATCGCATTAGAAAACTAATGATTTTACGGTAAGTAAATGGCTTTATTGACGTCAAGAAATTGTTATAACTAAATGAACCCAACGGTGTGGAAATCGATATGCATAACGTTTAGAATTTTAAAATTTTGCCTGCACTCAACAGTCTACTATTCCATCCAGAACAACGTGCTAAACGATTATCAAACTGCAATGGTCTCGACATCTATTGGGAAAATAACAAAATACTAATTTTTGCAAATATATAATGGAGACAAAACAAAGCCAATATGTTTGCTGTGTAGTTTTTTATCTATTTATATACGTGAAACTGAAAGTTGTCACAATCTATAAACTCGAAAGCTATGAGAAGCAATTCGGCAGATAATCCGCTAACGAGTGATATGATGTTCAAAAAAAGATTGGAGACATCAACAAATATTTGATACATTAAGCATGCCCACCGTTCATTTATTCAAATAGAATAAGGCTCTAATAAATAATGAAATATAATATAACCATTTAAAATTAACAAACCATATAACAGGGCGATAGTGTAACGTTTTCTAATGAAGAAATGATCTGAAAATGACAAGGTCCATTACTCGGAGACAAAAAAGGTCGGGCGTTTCAGGATATTCTTTTTATTGATATTATGCGACTGCAACTTTATTTATTTTTTTATTTAACTTTACTCTAAACCTGGAACACTAAGTGTGCAGTGGTGGACTTATTATTACAAGGGCAAGATTGAAATGATATTTCAGGAGTAGGTATGAGAAAATGATGGGTTTTAATAGAAGTTAATAGGATTCGCCGATTATGGTAAATAATGTAATTTCAAACTACATTTGAACACAGATATTGAGTGCACACTTTGTATCTTTGTGATAAGTTCATTCCACGATCAAGTAGAATTTACAGTGAAGGATTCTCCATAAAATTCAGTTCCATGCTGAAGGATTAGGAAGGTACACTTGTTTTTCGAGGTTATAGTATGACAGCTATTTGCATCTAGATCTGAGATATAAAAGTGTAACGGGATTATTGAGGATATTATATGCAAAACATAGAAGACGGAGGTTGCGTTGGTGACAAATATTTAATCATATAAGTCGGGACCATTATTAAATTATGTGGTAATTTTTTTAAGGCCGAGAATGTATCGAATAAACGGGTTTTGAAATCATTCTAATTAATTTAGTGAATGTTAATTTAGATTAGAATAATACACCTTTTCATAATCAATAGGCAGAAGTAAAGTTTGACAAATATGTACTTTATTTCGAAATGGGAGAAAATTTTGAAGGCGTTTGAAAGAGTGAATTTGAAGAAAATATTACGATTAACAACATTTACTTTAGAATATCACGTGAGTTGTTGATCAATTAGTAATCCAAGATCTTTTACAGTTGAACTAAAAGGCATAACATAACCGTTAATCAAGGGCTGTGGTAAATCAAATGTAGATATTTTCTACAGGAGGGTTAATCAGAAGACCCTGCATACCAGTCCATAAATTGACCAAATGCATTCAAAATATTGATGCATGAAGAAATTTTATTTTTGCGGTGTGGTGTTTGAAAATCATCGGCATATAAATGATAGTTGAAAGGCAGATATTTAACTAGGAGATCAATTAAAATAGAAAAAAAGCAGTGGATAAAGAATACTACCATGAGGTGCTCCAGCAATGAGGCTGGTCCACTCCAAATAATTTTCGATAATTTTGATTATCTCGTTACGGCCATACAGACAGGCATTTTGGTTGTATGTTTAAAGACTAATAAATACGTATCATTTCGCCATAAACGATTGCATTGATTTCAAATCCCCCACAACTTATTATTACTGATTATTGCGATGATATTAGTTGTATTACTGATTATTGCGATGATATTAGTTGTATTACTGATTATTGCGATGATACATGATGATGATGATTACAACATCAAATGTAAATTCACTACCAGGTTAATAATTTTCCCATCGGGAAAATGTGTCATTCATCTATATAATTTACGATATTCTTTTATTAGCAGGTATAAAAATGTTTGAGGTATCTACTACTATTGAAATATAATTTACAATTTATTATAAACAATTTACATGAACCATATATTATGGAACAGATAGCAAGGTTGAAAGCAGTAAATTTGTCGGGCACAGGAGCAAAGTTAAACCATTCCAATTTTTCATTAAATTCCCAGAGATTCTACAAGTAATATAAAACGATGTTGCTAACGTTATCGAAGGTTTTATATGTTCATTTCATATAAGAAATAAAACAAGCATATGCTTCAGAGATGGATTTCTTTTATCATTCAGAATGTAAAATAAAAAAATTAATTTAATACATTTTGTTCAATAGTTAATGTTTTTTTTATAACGGTGTTCGTGTTCATATGTATGACTTTGTGTTAGTTTCGCTTTCTTAGAAATTTTCTCGCTATACTTGCTAGTAATTTGTATATTTACAACGTCGTATATGTTGTAGATATACCTGTCTTATAAAAAAACTCTGTTCCGGTTATAAAAATATAGTATTTATTTCGGTACACCAGGTAATATTAGAAAAGATTAGTAACTATGAAACCGTTATATTTTTTTAAGCATTTTATTTTATCTTCAATAAAAATAATTAAATTTAGAAAGAAAATTCCTAGGTCAAAAACTATTTATATTAAGTAACATAAGCAGCAAACATATCTGATAGTCCAAAGCAATATAATATAGCATTATAATATAATAACTTAAATTATGTATTTGGAAAGTCCGTAAATATATTTTTCTAATACGTAAAATTGTAACGAAATATCGCCCTCTGACTAATCTACATTCCATTTGGTAACAAATAAAGCTTCAAAAATACGCTTCACTTGGAACGTAGATTTTGAGATTTTTTTAAAAATACATAGATTAGAATGAAAATACGTTTTCTGTAATAATTAATTTTAAGGTAAATCGTCAATCAGGTGAAAGATATATTCTATTTTAAAGCTTAGAGACTGGTTTTGAAATCCAATACGAAGCCGTAAAAAATTTAGAGGAAAATATTTATTTTAATACCGTTTATATTTTTATATAAATTTTTTTATTTCAAGTTGAGGTAGTATTTTCAAAAAAGAAATGATTAATTTATATAAAAAACTCCCTCGATTCTAATATAAGCAATTTTTTTTATTCAGAAGCTTTTCGTTGTATTAATCTTGTTTCAGAATTTACATATTTGCGGCAAAATTCAAGAAAGTTTATAAACTGTTCTATAACCTTCATAAAAGTTCTTGCCTTGCAATTTTCTTAGTCTTTTGATATCTCCATATATTCTTTCTAATTTTCCCGCCACCTCTTTTCTAAGTATTCATATTCTAATAAATATTATGGGTCTAGGCTTGCTGTCGCTTATATACCTTGTAATAGTCCATGAATTCACTGATGAACAAATCTCGCTATTATATGCAACCGTTATATGTTCACATTCTCTCATTGAAGAGCATACTCCTCTTTTTACGATATGTTTGTTAATGTTTGCGTATATATTTAATTATCCTTTTTTTATTTTAGGATTTGTAATGGCTTGGAAATTTGAGAGTAAATGTTAATTTTATAAACAAACCGGAATTTGAATCTCAGCATATACAAAGTATTATTATTATCATTCAAAAATCATCTAAAATCTTATTGAATAAAAACCATAACGGTTTTCCACTATTTTGATTCTTCCTATTAATTAATCATTGTTACATACTGCAAGAATTGGCTGCATTCATATTAACATACATCGTATTTCTTAAGCTAGTTATATTATTGCAGTACAACATATACACACAACGTGCTAGACTTACAACTCACAAATTCACTTAATTTAATTTAGTCTTCTGTCCAGGATTACACGCGGAAATTTTTATTTACATGATAAAGCATACGACAGTTTTAATTTAATTCTTCTTCAATCGCTTAAGTAAAAAACTAAATCAATCTTAACCAAAATAAGAACAATTTTAAATATATTATTTAAAAATGTAAATACAGTTTTGAATAATAATATTTATGAAAGTATATCTCAGGGGCATTGAAGTTATTTTAAATAAAGTACGTTTTTAATAAAATATCTTTTATTTCCCTGTGGGAAAGCCCCTATTCATTTTGTGCTATTGTGAATTATGTCCGTCGAATAACATAAACACGATGTATCTACAAAAGAACACTAGGGCATTTTGTAGAATATACATTTTAAAATGGCTACATTCCTGTTAAAGTGGAAAACTGCCTGAAAACAATTACGTACGTCATAATTAAACCCAGAAAACTAAGTATCAACGAAGCTCTTAGTTTCACAATATTATAAATTGTAAAATCATCAATTTCACTTCTTAGAATAAATTTATATAAATCTGTTATCTCCTGACGTTGGAGTGAAAGTAGGCAGGTAGTTTTTAATATAATATCTCAATATTACAAAGACACTAAATACGGAAATCAGTAACTTCGTGAAAAGAAAGTGCTTGCTTTCCACATTTTAATCTTGCTGTTATGATTTAACTGAAAGACTACATAAATGACTTGGAATGTATATCAATAAATGGCAAGAGTATTGCTGTTTCAATAAATTTGTCCCTATCAGACAAAGTGTTCGTAAATAAAATTCAGTCCAAGAAATATACTTTTCCAAAAAATTATAATGACAATTAAATAATTCACAAGAGTTATCAACAAATTTTCTTAACAAGATTCCTATTAATTAATATATTTTGCAACTAATTACAAAATTCATTCGTAGGCCAACATACCTTTACGAACCAAAATTCTAATTTTCATTAAAATTAGTTTAGAATTTTTCATTTCAAGATTTAGTCTGGCACTAAATCTGCAGACCAGTATGAGAGGACAAAGTGAACGCAGCGACCAAAATATCACAAATATAAACCATGTGTCTGAAATAATTTACAATAATTGAGCTCAATAGTAATCACTCAAATAGTTTCAACGTTATTCTATAAGAAAATCTTTAATAAATTGTGTATCAAACTCCTAATTTTTTATAGAATAACAAATAAACGATGCTCAGATGAAATACCTGAAATAATATACTGTCCATAAAACACTTCTAACAAAAGTATTTATAATCCACATTCAGTTCAAGACATAACTTATTCTGAAACCATCCATCGGGAAGGTACAGAAGACACCATTAGGATGAACATGAGTATACGTATGTCTGTAAAATGTTTAATGAAATTGTTGAAACAAGTAAAAACCCAGACATGCGTATAGCAAATTGCAATTATCTGAATGTGCAACTTATAAAATGAATATGTTTTGTAAAACGTGTCAAATGGTTTATTTAATTATTATTTCAAATTAAAGCTTCCGTTAGTTTTTATTCATGGTTTCTAAAAATAATAAAGGAAAAAATTTTCACAAATATATCTTTACCTACTACTGCAATATAAAAATTAATTTTACATGAATTTTTTTGAAATATACTTTGACCCCAAATTAATTTGGCAATTTGTACTAAAAAAATGTAAAAAATAAACTTTATATAAAATATATTATTACTTACTTTTTCGGTAAATATGAATATCGCACAAGCTATTGATGTGAGAGTAGATATAAAGCGACTTAAAAATGCCAGAAGTATCTGTAAAATATAAACGAAAGACAAATATTTCTATCAAATGTGAAATATTTAATAAGTAAAGTAAGAAATACTATTCCAATGTAATGTTTCTGTGCAAGTATTTCTCTAAAAAGGCAATTCCCTATAATTTCAAAATATGTTTTATATTTTAATTTTTTTTTATGATCATATCATGCAGTAGTTTTAATCTTACCTGATAATCGAATAAGCGATTTACGAGCAAGCATAAATGTGATATATTAAGGTAGAAACGGCTGAGCTGAAATATACCTTCTCCACCAGATCCCGATGTGTCTTGCACATGCTAAGATCCACCTAAATACATTATACGATATATACTTGGTCGCTGTTTACATCGAGTTAAAACGATGTGATAAACGAAGTTTTACACTTTGCAGTCTGTTATAGATATTATATAATAGCGAATAGAAATAAAACATTTCTAAAAGATTCATTGAAAACGATGAATAAAAATATTTTATCATTGCAAATGCTCTAAAGGAAAGCCCATCAATAATCAAAATAATTACTTGTGTCACAACAACAAATAATGTTAAACATGAGCTAATGAATCTGGATTTTTGTAAGATATGTTTTTTGCAATCAGTATCCGAATATTGGTCAATTTGATTGAAAAACATCATTAATTTCGAGTGAATATTTTTACACCATAATATGTGGATCAAAACGACGTAACACAAATTTATTTCAAAACTAATAGTACAAAGGCGATGAAGAAAAATATAAATATAGTTTTCTTCAAAACCACTCAAATCTCCGTTGTAAACGTAAATTATAATTGGAGTATACATTGCTGTAACGAATTCGAGTTAAAAATGAAGATCTGTTATCTCTAGTACCGAATCTACACCATCCTAAGATAGTTGTTACGCAATCAGCGTCTGCAAACTTTCTTCAATATTTCGAATATGTAATTATTCTTGCTGCGCCATTTTGAACTGGCGTTTATATTTGGTCGTTTAGCAACCGATATGACCAACACGTTCCGTTTTCCAACCTAATTTGTACCGAAACCCTTTCAATTATTTTTAGGTATTATTAATTATTTGTGCTGTAATGGTTTCTACTTTCTAATATTACTACGTTTCTAATATTACACTAAAACATATTGATTAAAATGTCTAGAGTGCGATCATTCTTTCCATCAAATTAACTTCCAATAATTCAGTTCACGTATTATGTAAATGAAATAGAATTTTATTCTACGAGTATCGAGATAAGTTACAAATTTATGTCGTATTTAGATAATTTGACGAATTAAATGTAAATCAACGACTAGTGAAAAGAAATGTTTCTTTAAATTTATTTTTAATAATATTTATTCCCTTTTAAATAGAGCTAAAAATTGTAACTACAGCTAACAAATTTGAGCGAAGAAAATATAAAAATTATAGTGATTTCATACAAATTTTATGCAAATGCTTGACATCTTCGATATAAACAAGTATTTGATAATTACGGCATAAAAAAATGTTATAACTTTATAACAACATAGTTCGAAACAATAAATAAACTCGTTTGTAGTGGATTTTACAATCTTAATTATTAAAATTATATTCAACTAATATCTTCCATTTCAATGACTTTTTAAATTCTGGCCAGTTTATTACTTTTGTCGACAATGTTTTTTTATTTGGAAACTTGAGGTCACAATTTTCTATATATCTTACCTATGCACACTTCATGATTTTTCTTTTAAATGAACATATTAAGTAGCTTGCATTATAAAGTATAAAAATAAATATAAAAGGACCATGGTAATCACACCATCTATTAAAACAAAGTCGCAATATCAGCCTCATCACTTCTTAATTAGAGCAATTAGGAATAGGTTACAAAGCGGATATGTTACACTATATGTAAAGTAGCATATTAAACGCAAAGCAAGATACATTACAATATGAAAATACTTAAAATTGCTAGCCAGATATTTTCTGATCCAAACAATATACCTTTTTTTGTATTATTTTTTGAATACAAGAAAAAGGCATATTGCTTTTTCTTCTATTCTAGTTAACTTTTTAAAGTATCGAATATTTAATAACTAACAATAAATGACATCTTTTTTAACAAGGTCATCGTTAATGGAATACTGGAGATGGCAAACACTTTAGGTCATGATTGTATAATGATTTCATAAAACCAATATTTCGGTCAGCGCTAAGTATTTTGTTAATTAGTTACAAGACCAAATTGATTAACACGGTAGACATCAATTTTTAACTTATTTCTTAGTTATCTGATATAAATTTTTATCAGAAATGGTCGTTTTTAACAAGTGATCCTTTTATTTTCTCGTATTCACTTGTTTTTCTTGCTATTGTTTCTAGCTTCGAGTTGTCGTATTTGCCGCGAATTAGAAAAGCATTGATCGTCTTTAATACAATTTTCAGAAAAATCTACAGTAGAATCATTGCACTTGTGTTTTTAATAAGTAAGATATGAAATATTTTTCCCACATAATAGCTCTTTTTCAGAAAAAATTCAATAAAACTTTCGATTTCTACTATCCTTATTTCCCAAAACAATTGTATGACTATGTTAAAGTAGTGATAAAATGGGGCACAATCGTTGTAGTAATAATTTTGGGATTTTATATTCTTCTTGTTAGTCCATCGTATCATACTTCATGGATGTGCTTCAGTGATACATACGTAAATAGAAGATCGATGATTGCTGTACTTAAATACATACATCGTTTTATTTACACTATTCAAACAGGATAATTCAGTTCATTCTACATCAACATTATCAAAAAAAGAAAAACATACGTTCAATTTAATTTAAAATTTTCTACTGAAATTCACAAATAATGTGAAATTCAAACTATACTCAAAATTTTAATTTATCCTATCATACTGCCCTCTGTTTTTTCACAAAAGTAAAGCTGAAAATTATGTTATTCAATTATTTTCAATATTTATTTCGATAATTCCACAAAACCAACGAAAAAACAAGAAAAAAGGTGGTTGCAACTTCGAGTAGCTTGTTAAGAATAAACTACTAATCCTTCAGCGGGCAATCGTTTATAAAACGCAAAAATTATTCGAGAACTCGTGCTAGGAAAGTTCCGTACAAATTTAGGAATTTATAAGGATTTAAGGGTACATAATGTTTTTATTAAAATACTTGCAAAATAAACGTGTTGCAGTAAAAAACGTTGTTTAATTACAAACAACAAGACACCCGTCAAGCACGAGTATAATTCGCATTACGAAGATTCCTTAGACGTTCAGATGCTTATAAATATTTGAGGGTACATAGTGTTTCTAATTAAGCTATTTACACATATTAATGTCTCACTTCCTACTGGGTATAGTAGGCAAAGGCGTAAAAATATATAATTACAGCAATTTATAATGCTATATAGAATTAGAAAAAGTTAACTGTGGATCTATACCTTTACTGGTCCTATACGATCCACCCTATGCTGACTTTCATGATAGTAGGTCGACCGAAAGTACCCTATAATTTGTGACGCTCTGTGAATAAGGCTATTGTATGAATAAATAAAATGTGCTTCAAAGGATCACATCTTTTCAAAAAAATGTTTCTATCAACGGAAGGAAAGCCTCAGTATACAATAAATTTCAACTTGATGTCTCCTTTTCCAACAAAAAGGACTGAGGCAAACTGACGGGCGGACAAAAAGTGATCCCATAAAGGTATAATATCCATTATGGTGTAATTTCTACTTTTATAAAATATAATCTCTGTTCTGGAAGACTGTATAACACTATTATCATATTTTCTTCCTGGTTATTCAGCTCAAAGGTATTTAAATTTATGTTGGTTTCATACAACGTCAATCAACACTATGCGAGTATAAAATTAAATTATTGCCCATAATGAGGGTGTATGCTCCACGTTTTTCAGCGATAATCATGTCAATCATAAAACTGTCAGCTACACTAATAATTATACAATAATCTGTTGTGGATACACTTTTAAACTCATTGCTATTCACGGATTTTGTTGTAAGCATCTTTGCTCTTAAATTAATTAATCGAAAATATCATCATTTTGTGACCAATGATCCGTTCTTATTTTATTATTTTTATTCACTCGCGATACTAGTTGGATACCAAATACATGACTTATTTGTCTTACGCTTTATCTAGGTGAACTATAATCATACATTAAGACATTTACCAATAAACACACCACTTTCCCGCCTAAAAAGCTTCTCACCACTTGGGGATAGATCGGAGCAAGCCATTCGTAATTAATTACATACAAAGCTGTTCTCTTCTAAATCAATCCCTAATGACATCAATTACTTTACGCAAGATTAGTTCACAGTCAAATTAAAGCTTACCTATAAGAGGAACTTCAGTCTGACTTCCAATAAATCGGTTAGTAATATGTGGTCTACCAAGCTTGCTGAAATTACAACGAAGATCACAAAAAAGGTCCCGATCCTGGTTATTAATTTAATTTTATGAATGCACCGAGTTTGGAAATACTCGCAATAATAGGCCGAAAGATCGTCGAAAGTATTAAGCAATTTAGAGAATTCATTCTTAAGCCACGCCATGTCGAATATAATAAGAAAACAAATGATTACGAAACTCAAGAAGAAATTAGCAAACACAATTGTATCAGAATACATTAACAATATAAGTGTAGACGCATTTGAGAAATAAAAAAAAAGTGTAAAAAGAGAATCACCAAGGTATAGATCTTTTTAAGTTTAGCTCTAAATAATTTTCCGTCATTTCTGTTAGAAGTTCTATTAATTCCTAGTATTGATTGGGCAGGAAGTATGGCCCCTAAGGAAGTTTCAATAATATTTCCTTTCTTTTCCAATTTATCGTACACGGTAGATGATTACATGAAGACGGTTAATGAAATAATTGACAAATAATCGATTTTTTTGTTAATATTTTTACATTATATTCCCTTCGATTCTAAATAAGATTAATTGTGTCATACTGATGTGATGAAACGTTCAATCGATGCGCAATTAATTAATTTTAATGGATTCAGTTGTCCTAAAATAGAAAACCGGGAGATAGCGACGACCATTTCAATCATTTCGAGGTAAATATTTCTGCAGTTTCATGATCGACTAAATAAACTTGCACCATTATAATGATTAGGGTAACCCATTGGTAGATATAAAAAAATGAAATCCCTTCTTTTTGAATAATTTTAGTACTTTTGATTGCTTATATTTCTAGTGCATTTGCAAAAACCATACCAGTAGAGTCAGACTCAAGTATGACCAATCAGACTCAAGTGTGGTCAAATCCTTAATCATATAATTTATATTTTTAAAGTATTCCTAAGAATGTATCGAAAAAGTCGTTCTACTTAAAACCCTACGTTTTTACCGAAGATACGATATTATTTTGTATGTTAATGTAAAAAACGACGATAGTGGATAGTCATTAATGAAAACGTGCTTTATTTATTAGGAAAATTAATATTTTTTTCTGGTTACTGTACTTCGTGTGCCTTGGTTGATCTGATTAAATTGAAAGTCCGTTAAAACTAACTTTGCTAATGTTCAAGCACGGGCCGCATTTATTATTATGTATTTGAAGGTTAAAAATCCTTTATATTCTTCACGTGATATTTATATATAGAACTTTTAAAATTGCTGATTCTAATATGGCGGCTGAATCTTCGACAGAAGCTCATTAAAAGGGATTATATTTTTGCGTTTCAGAAATGTAGCGACAAAGCCAGTATGCAAAAGATCATTTATTCGACTCACAAAATACTTTTTGGTTTTCTTTTGCGAAAAATTTGACTGTGTTGTAAAATCATTATCTCCAATGTTTTGTTTATAACCAAGCACATTGTGAATATTTTTATGGTTTTAAACCAATTTTCAATAGCAGAGTAGTCTTAACACCACTTTTGATCGTGTCATAATGGCAAATCATATATCAATTCTCACAATATAATTCCCACATATGTTTGGATATTTGTATAATATATGGCGGTAACGATGAACTATTGGCATATACTGCAAATATAATTGAAATAAAACTGTTATACTGATTCATAACTAGTTCTAAATATTTAATTTTTCAAATGTAAACTTTGAAGTTTTAGGTTCGTCACGCCTTAAATCGGTTTCAATGTCATTTAATTAGAAGGTGGAACTTGTTTTAATATGTCCCATAAATTTCCAAAGTATTTAGTTAAATCGTCGCTCGTAACCGAAGCGCATAACTTTTTATACTATGAATAGATCGGATAGTTGAAGATGACTTACGGTCCAAAACAATTTTTTGTTTAAAAAATATTATTTTATTTCGTTGCTATTATTTTATTTATATTTGATTAATTAACTTAACAAATCAGAATCTGATAAGTGTCGTCGGATCAGAGGCTCATGATGAACTTAACTGCAGCTGACTATGGGTAGGAAGCCGGCTTACCACTCTGTGGTCTTGTTATTGATAATTATATTTCACCAGTTAAGCACTAGCGTGCAAAATTGAGAATAGAAGCTTGAGAACTGCTCGAAACGCTGACTTGGTGCAGCCAGGTTGTCATTAGCCAGAGGTGTAACGTAAGATAAACGTAAGGCAAATCACATACGTATAGAATATATAACAGCCCCCTGAATGAGACTAAAGTTACACGAAAAAGTAAAGTTTGTATAAAGGAAGTTCTAATTCTAGGTCCAGGAAACGGAGGAGACTCTAACGATATCGGAATATTCATCTGATATTTTAATTGTTCGATTTCTTTTACATAATTAAAGTACAAAACATTTTGAAAGTTCGTAGATAATTTCCAGATTTATAAAATTTATAAGTAACATGAGAAAAATATAAAATTATAACGATAGCGATAACAAATATTGTATAAGTATAGTATTTCTCGGAAAGTGCTCTTTGAGGTTTATCTATGATATTGTTTAACCTTTTAACTATCTGATCGGTGTTTTTACAATGTTTGTATAAGATAGAATCCGCATCAATATTATTTTAATTTAACACTAAAAGGTTATCCCCTATTTTATCAAATATCTCAATGTACCACATGAGTCATTTATTAGCTCGAAGCCTAGATAACACACAGACAGGTTGAAATTTAAATGCATATTATATGTCGGACTAAGCTTCATATTTTTACAGTTGAAAATGCAATCAAGTGTTAATTTTAATATGCCTGTGTATAACTATTTCGAATTCAAATGTGTTTGCCTCAACATTTATCTATAGTTAACTTTGACTTTTGGCTGATGACAAATATCCATTTATTATTATGTACCTTTTATAAATCTAGTCTCACATTGATATGTTATTGAAGTTAGGGTTTTATATATAATTTCAGTTTCACAAATTGGAGCGGCAGAGCTCTAGTATACATCGAATATTCCGCAAATATAAAATTGAATGTATATAACTTTACAATACATCGAATCATTTAACTTACAGTAATAGGATTTATCTCTTTTTATGCCTAAGTATTTAACAGATGGAATAATAATATAGTACGAATTTTCATTTTCAATCTTAAGACCGACAGAAAAATGTATATTTTGATATAAATTATTTTTCGTCGGGTTTACAAGAGGAATTTTTAAAACAAAAACAATTTTATCATTTTTTTAATAACACAAAACTTGTTTATAATAATATTTATATCATATATATGAACATGTTTATAATAATATTTATATCATCTAAAACTAATGGGACAGGTAGCTTACTAGAGCTGAATATGAACCTATAATTATCAACTAATTCTATAAAAGGTTATTTTGGAGTTAAAATTGAAGGATGTAATGTATTTGCCTTGTTAAACATTTTAGCATTAATTATATTTTCTGACTCATGAAAGTGTTAATAAACTATTTTCTCAGATATGTAAAAAATCACATATTTTGAATCTTACAAGTAGGTTGTCTGTTAAGAGGGTTAAATGTTTACAATATAAAGTTAGATTTTCAACAGTGCTGTTTAAAGTTTGTTGATTAATAATTATTTCTTTAATTACGTCCTTAAGTAATGAAAGAGTTGATGTAGTAATAGGAGTATATTGTCTTTCATTAAATTTTCAAGTTGGTTCTGACCTTTCTCAATGATTTGAATAGTGTTGCTGTATTTTATGGCATGATATTAGTGTTTATAGTATTAGTATTAGTGTTTTGTTGCTGTATTTTATGGCATGATATCATTATTCCGAATAAGTGTTTGAAGATGGTACCGACATCACCAAACCACGCTTATCTTTTTTAATATTTTGAAATCAAATCAGAGATTGAGTCGAAATTTCTGACTACATTGTAGTAGCGCGTTGATAAGGACTGAAACCTGTTATGAAATTAAACATCATTGTAATTTTATAATTTTGGAATGTCTACTGGAATTACTGTACTTAAAGATCCACCAATAAATTGTAGGGATTCCATGGGATCAAAATACATGCCAGGATTTTTAGTGGTGGGTTAGATAAATTTATCCTGTGCCGATGATAGGTTACTGTAATAAAATTAGAAAACTAATTTAAACTATACGCCTTTTACATATTACACTAAGAGATTTATTTACATATTACACTAACACTAAGAGATGCTTTTTTGAGCAAGTTTAACTTCACCATAATGATGAGTAACGTGCCGTCTCTTGATAAGTAATGTCAGGTATTTCGACCATTGATAACTTTGTTTAGTCCTTTCCAAATTGGTGAAAGAGCTTTATAAAATCGAAGATGATTTTTGACATAAACATAATCTCCAATTCTGTATTTAGTAGGACGTGTGTGTAAGTCATAATATATTTTAGATAACTGTTTAGCTTTTATGGTATATTCCAGAGCTTTTTCTCTAGAAAACTTGAGACGATATTGAAGCATTTTTATAAAGTCTGGATAAGTA
Organism: Druceiella hillmani; assembly: GCA_039881145.1. Taxonomy (NCBI): domain Eukaryota; kingdom Metazoa; phylum Arthropoda; class Insecta; order Lepidoptera; family Hepialidae; genus Druceiella; species Druceiella hillmani. The sequence goes on along the minus strand of JAYKKI010000095.1, from coordinate 8,187,899 downwards.
ATATCTACAACAATGTTATAAATAGAATTGGGGTTGAATGGTTTATGGCCAAACAGAAGCTCATGCGTGGAATATTTTGTAGTGGAATGTACTCGTATGGCGGTATTATATGCCAGTTATTTAGTTGGTATCATATTCACAAAAAAAATCATATGGGACCAAAAGTGTTCAGTATAGCCTTGGCTGTATCCCCTACTTATCCGGAGCTATGTCAAAGGATTTGACTAGTATTACAGGACAATTGAAGATGTGATTGGAAGAGAGTTGGGTGTCTGGACAGTGAGAAACGCTACCCGTCGGGGATATTTTCATTCCCCATGAGATATTTTATACGGAGTCTGGTGATGACTATGGAGATGGTTCTATTGAAGTTAAGCGTGTTTCCTGATTTGTGGATGAGTAAGTCTGCGGCTGGTAACTGCATCAGCATCTGTGGGTGTTAAGAATTTCGATGTTTGAGGTTGATCGCGGGCTTCTTTAGCAAGGTTATCTGCTTGTTCGTTGCCGGGGATATCGACGTGTACCAAAATCCACTGTAGGGTATTTAAATTCAGATTGGAGGATTTTCTGTATTTCTGGATTTACAGTGAGCATAAGCTCTAAGCATAAGAGACTAAGCTTCATTACCTTTCAAACTACTGTTGAGAACTATTTGTGAATTATGAAGATCAGAATGTGTGTGCCAGATTGCAATGTCATCCGCATAACATGCTATTTTAGCATCCCTGCTGATATAAAGATCAATTATATTCAGATAGAGAAGAAAAAGGAGGGGGCTTAAGACAGAGCCTTGGGGCTCTCCTGGTCAGGAGTGATGAGTCATTGAGAAAGTGCCATTCATTTTGACTTTAAAGACTCTTCCTCTGAGGAAGTCACTTATCCATGTGAGAGAGATTCCTCTAATACCTACTTTGTGAATAATGTTTAAAAGTTTCTCTCTCCAGACTCCATCGAAAGTAGCAGACAAATCTAGGAGTAACATTGTGGTTTACCATTGTGGTCTTATGTGGCGTTTCTTGCAGACCATCAATAACTGATGAATACAGATAGAAGAGTTGGTCAACCGTGTTGTGTTTGGGTCTGTAGGCCGTCTAATAACAATGTAGGACGTTGTTTTTTGGTAATCCGTTTCATCAGTCTAGTGTGAGTCATTCATTCCATGATTTTGAACAGAATGCAAGTGAGCGAATCATGTCTATAACTTTTGTAATTGGTAGCATCTTTTCCTGGCTTCAGGGCAGGAATAATAGTGGAGTTCTTCCAGATTTTGGAAAGTTTGCCTGTATGTCAAGAAGTATTATAAATTTGAAGCAAAAAAATTTTACGTCCCAGAGACTTATTGGATCAAGACGTTAGATGGCGAATTCAATTTCCTTGTGGGTGAGATCAGGAGAAAAAATGTTGTTATTTAAGGTTTTCTTATTTGCTGTAATAAATTATTTGTATGTTTTGTAGGGTTTTTGTCTGATTTGGTAAACTTTAGTGCACTAGAATCTTCGTATTGCTTGGCGAGCAGAATTGCTACTTCCTTATCTGTTCTGGCAGAAACCCCATCTCTCAATAACATGTTTGACTGTAGTTGGCCTGCGTTGGCCTACTGGAGTGGTGAAGGACCTTAATCGGACTCCAATATTGTAAGGTTCCTCTTCATGGGTCAAGTTTGCTACAAATCTCTGTCCATTTTTACTGTTTACATATAGAAATCTTGCTTTCGACTCTTTAGCTGGTTTCTTTAATTTTACGTCTTAACTGTTGGCTGTTGTTTTCTGGAGCTTTTGACTAATTGAATATCTCTCTTGAATCAACTTCTAAATATTGCGTTCCTTCCAGTAAGGGATCCATATTGCTCCTCGCTTTCTTCTAGGTAGATGATATTTGGCTGTACTTTGGACGTGTTTTGTAAAAAAAAAATTTCTTCCACATCCTTGTGTTCGCGCTATTTAATGCCATGTTGTTCCAGTTCGTGTGTAAATTCCATCAAGTTAGCATTGCGGAAATTCCATGAGCGCTAAATCTGCGGAGGATATTTCTGAGCCATTGAGAAGGCGGTAATAATTGGATAGTGGTCACCGATAGCAGATTTGAGCACTTACCGATGGGTCTTTTCTGCAGAATGGCAGCTGATAGCGGTGATGTCGAGAACGGACGGAGGAGATGTTAAGGTTAATGACGGGGGCAGCCAACGCGGGGCGTACGGGGAAGCATACGCGATATCCTGTAGTCCGAGGTCACATTGAAAAATATGTTAGGAGGACAGTGAATATTCTTCAACTCAACAAAAATGGCACACAGAAAAAGTGGTTGAACTCGCTAACACCATGCATGCAAATAATATCCATGTTGCCTGCTTAAAAGAAACGAAACTTAACCCTAAACTGAAACTAAAAATCAAAGACTGTACTGCAATCAGAAAAGGTAAATAAACATAAACAGTATGTTAATTGTTACCTTAAATGTTATCAACTTTATAAGTGTTCTACGAAATCCAGCAATAAGTAAAATGATTAATTTAGGGTTATAAATGAGGCATATTTTTATTTGTAACTATGCTATCTTCATCTATTATAGTACAGTATTGTGATATAATATTGTATCATCAGCATAAAACTAGTTTTTTTAGGAAAAATAGCTCTACTGACACTTCCTTATAAATACTATAAAAATATGAATTTTATAATTAAACGTTTTTATTAATGTCAACTGCTTTGCCCCACTAATGTCGTTACTGCAAACACAATATATCTTCAAACGCAATCCTAAAATCACAGTATTAAAGTTTGGCCAACCAAAAGTAGTGAAGTTGTTAAAATGGCCGTGACTTTATTTAAAATATTCGTTTAAATTTCTTTTTTTACCTTTTATAAAGACGTTCCCTTCTAATGTTTTCATCTGCAATTAGTACATTCGTCATTTACTATCGTAAAATATTTCCATATTAAACCGCTAAACTTTTTGTAGACATTATTTTCCAAAAACACAACTCTACGCCATCCTGTTTCACACTAAATTATAAACAAAAACACGCGCAGTGCAATTCAAAACACGTCGCATAACTAATGCAAAGCGGGATTCGTCAACTATCGGTCCAAAGCACGCACCGGCGCCGACTGAATACAAAAGTTGCGTTCCGTATCCGTATCCGTATTTGCCGATCTCGACACTAATGATCCTTATAGGTAGCCGTATCCGCGGGTAAATATTTTTAACGATTCGGCTGATCTCTAGTGTACATATATATATATATATATATATATATATATATATATATATATATATATATATATATATATATATATATATATATATATATATATATTAGAGAGTTACTTCGTAATATGCACTACCTTACATATGAATGTGTAACAGAAAACTTTAAAACTTTTAGAAGTGGAAAAAGTAACAGTAGCAAAACAGCCATAGTCGAGTCGTAGTCTTGTATTATCTTGTGTATTGTAGTTAGGTATTAAGTTTCGATGAACGTGTACGCAGTGATAAACGGAGATTTTCAACGACAGAAACCATAACACGCTCATCATTTTCATCCGTGGCTACCAATGGTGTAGGTCCTGGCCTGGGCCTATTTAATGTTGATCCTGTAGCTCTGAACCTTGCTACCCATGACTGAATGAGGTTGATCGATGGTCCATCACGTAATCGACGAATACTGTAACGATTATTAAATCGACGGCGTGCTACAGACAGCGAAAATCCACTCGAAATGTACGCCTCGACGGCAAAAGCGCGGTGCTCTCCACTCCACTGTTCCATGTCTACTAAAACATCCGCACCGCTTGCGCTTCTAACGACACCCCCCGCGCCCCTCTTATGTGTTGCGTTCAGAAACTATGTTTGTTCAAACTTTGAAATCTGCCAGCCTGTATAAAGAGCGCTCCTGAAAATAACTTCCATAATATCTAGTCTCTTGTTGTAAAAAAAATTATGAATGTATAAACATATAATTCTGGGTATCGTTCATTAAAATACTTAAATTTTCAGAATATACGGGTATGTTTTAGATTTTCAATAGTTTCTTACGAAAATCTCTTAATCGGAGCGGACATATTCATTTTAATACAATTTTTGCGCTTGTAACTCAAACGTAAGCTACACAATGCAAAGTAATATAAATATTTTTAAACAGTTTAAAACAAATAGCATGTTATCTAGACTCTTTTTGGTTTTCCTTTCTTTAATTAACAGCAAATTTTCTGAGAAGATCGCCACGTAACGTATACTGATTTTTAATTGTTAGACATAAATTGAACATATCCGAAATGCAATGAAACTATTTAATAATTTTATTTATTTCATTTTGGGCTACTAAATCGTTACAAATTTTTTTTTTGCCATTATATTTAATTTTTTTGATATTATAGATGAAGACTTAAGAAACAATAGGTAATAAACAAACAACGGTCTAACAACAAACCCCTCTAAATTGAAGGCTATTATTATGATTAGTAGTCAAAGATTAAAATCAAATTTACCTGCGTTTTTTTATTGTACGATATTGCGATTCCTTTCTCCAATATTGTCACAAACATAGGCCAACTGATAGATCAAAACCTCACTTGGCGAACTTAAAGCAATGGTATGAGTCGAACAATTTTCAGTAGAATATATTATCTAACGGTCTTCAACATTTTATCCAAACAATATTAAAATTTGCAAGTGTCAAACACTGTCAAACGCTGCCTTTGTATAATTAATGGAGATATATGCTGTTTGGATCTTACCCAAAACTGTTTTAATAAATTAGAATGACTTGAAAAGATACGTATTCGCTACATTTTGGTCTTAAGAAAGTTTACCATGTTTCTGATTAGAGGGCGTAATTTAACTAATTAGAAATACACTAACGGTGAAATCTGTACATTCTCTGCATCCTCATTAATGTATTGAAGAAGCTCGTAGTCCGTATTATCATAGGTCTAGATTCTTAATTTCGGTGCGCCTGTTTTGAACTTTGCTCTGAATATTCTCAAATCATGATATCTGTTGCTATAATTATTTCTTCATCGTTTATGCTGGCAAATAACGGAATAAGTTGAACTTTGATATGCGGAATGTATCTCTTTTAATTAATGTATAAATTCAAAGGTTGTGTGAAAACAATTCTTTCGCACCTCCCCAGCTTCTTCTCCTTATTTTCACTCCTAATTTCTGTCCATCTCATTTATCTCTGCAAATATATTTTTATTGAGTGTTACGTGTTATTTTTTTTTGGTAGGTTGCTATTTTATTTGTTGCATTTTTAACCGTTTTTAGCAATTACATTCCCAATCTGTTGCATTGTTTTAGCAATTACATTCCCAATCTGTTGCATTGTTTTAGCAATTACATTCCCAATCTATTGCATTCCCAATCTGTTGCATTGTTTTAGCAATTACATTCCCAATCTATTGCATTCCCAATCTGTTGCATTGTTATAGCAATTACATTCCCAATCTGCGCATATATCTCACGAAGGTAGGCATATCTACAGTATGCATATATCTCATGTGTAGCATTTTATACGTGACACAGAAGAGCGAGTTTAAATATCTGTATAATATTATTTTTATAAAATATAATTTACCACACTTTCTATTACAACAGGTTTGCGAATTGTAACAAAACGATGACATAGGTGATCACTAAACAACCGAAATTAAGTAATGTCGAGGCGCGTATATTAAATAAGTTGAGAGCTGAAAACTTATCCATTTCACCTTGTTCAAGTAGTTCGCATACGTCTAGCAATTTCTGACGTTCAGCTGAAATTCAAAATAATAGTTCAAGGTTATCATAACTTTTTAAATGCTGTTTAATTGAACATCAATATATAAATGAATAAATTCAGTTATACCAAACCAAAAATATTATAAATATTAAAATATCTAGTGTTATAAATAACGAAAGAAAATCTGTATTATATACCACTATGAAAACATAAATCCCAAGAAATAAAACACGTTTGACAAAGAAAAACGGGAAAATTTAAGATTTGCACGAAATTTTTGGTATAAACTCAGATCTGAACATGTAGAAAATCTCCATCCAAAACATGACCCATTCAATTACATAAGGAACTTAAGGCAATTATTGTATATAGAATCTACCATTATCATCGATTAGTGGATCACAATTTGCCTATTTTAGACATAGCCAGGAAAAAGTTTGTACGGAATCAATGTTTCAAATCGCTCTTCGCCAACCATTTTAAAGTATATACCACATCTACATCTACATCTGCTGATACTGCCGACAATGAAATTTTCTCAATATTGGATCACGAAGATTGGATTCAAGAAATTACTGATGACGAAGTTCAACGAAGGGTTGACCAGAAACGCAAGTTTTTGCAAGTCATCAAGCAATATAAAGTTGCATATCTGAAGAACATGCCAGATATGAGCTCTTGCAAGTAATTATGATGGGAAAAATTGCTGAGAGAAGGAAAATCGGTCAAAGAGAAAATAAAACATCCGAAAATTAACAGGGTTACGAGTGCAGTCGAACGTTATAGCCTTCAGAAAAATAAAAATTTTAAAAATCATACATTGACAATTTGAAAAATAGTAATAGTCCATTTGTTAATTCTCATTTTTTTAAATAGAAAATTTATTTTATATCCCACAATTTCCATTACACATAAGGTTCATGGATGAACAAAATACCTGCTGTCTACTAAATGTACCACATGATGGTCAGAAGATAAACCGGAAAATATTATCAAATGTGTATTTCGTAACAATATGGAATAATGCAAAAAAAATAGAAGATAAATAAAGAAGCAAGTATGTTATTTGTTTATTTATAAATAAATATATCCAGGATTGTCTTACTTAATCGGTCGTCATCCCTGAATATCTTAATTTTTGCCAATACGTACTTAGCTCTCTGAACCTCGAAAATTATTTTCTCACAACTAACACACATCCCTATTAGCAAGATTCCGAAATGCAGGACCCAAATTGTGTCAAACAGTCGATCTGTTGTGGAATCCAACTGAAAGCATATTTTTGAATATTTTTTTAGTGTAACTAGTATAAAACCAATAAAAGTATTGAAAACTTTGCTGAGTGCAAATAAAATAAGAGTTGATAAAAATTTTACTAATATTTGTCCTAATGCATACATAAAGATAATTCAAATTGATCCGTACAAAAACATTTTTAAAAATAACATTTAATATTTACGTCAGACGCAAAATATCAAGTTTCGTGTAGTTATTTTTTTCTTTTATGGTCCATAAAAGCGATAGTGGAGTAAGGAGTGGAGTATTTAACTGTCATATCGTACTTATGATTAAACTGATTTTAAAAAGCGTCAGCTGATAGATTTAAAGATTAAATTTGAATATAAGCTGACGACGAATAACTTCAATTTAAACAAGATCGCAAAATTACGGGGACTTACATTATATTTGATGGATTGTAACATACTATCAATAGCATTTAGAACCCCTGCAAAAGTTATCGCAAAGCATAATAGGATCTGAAAACAAAGAAGCAAGAGGTTTCTAAATAAATTCTAAACTAAATGTAAAGAAATTCATATAAAAGAATTCAAAAATATTTTGTTGAAAATACTGACCTGAATGCCAAAGCCGTGATTCAGGATACGACATAAGTCGACCATTTTAATATAGAATCTAGACAACTTCGTGCAATCAATAATTCTGAGTGGAACACTTTCCGTTACTCTGTTTGATATCATTGGCAAAGTTTGTTTTAACACCATGTCTTGCATCTTCTTGATATGGCGTTTCTCGCAGTCATTGAGTATACAAGTTAAATATTTATGAACAATTTTCAGTCTCGCCGATACGCTTTCCAGTATTATAACAAAGTAAACAATTTCCAAATCAACTAGCGCTACGGAAATATTTAGATAGACAGTTTCCAAAAATTCTTCAAAGTTCGCATAATGAAAATCAATATACATACATATAATGCAAAATATCATGCAAACCCATACTCCAAAATAACTGTATAATTTGGTTCTTGACACTATTGATTTAATGGTTTTTTTGTCCAAAACGTTATCTATATCATTAAAACAGAGCACTATATTCAAATAATTATTCCTTAACCACAATATGTCAATCATTTGAACGAATACAGAGAAAACAACAAATAGATCAGTGTGCAGTTTCATGTAAAACGTTGTACTTGCATTTCTTGTCGTGAGCACGCTGTAAACCGAGAATACAGACAAAGCTATACTGTACATTCTTTGACACCATATGCATAATGTAGGTGAGTGTTGGCCTTTTCGTCCCCGTCTGAATAAGCCAAAAATTTTTTCAACAACATTAAAACATTTCAGAGCACTTTCCTGATTTTCTGTTTGGGCGGTATTCATATTTACTTGCTGTAAATAAAGTCACAGAATAATAAAATTACTGTCTCAAAAATGAAAGCGAACCTATTACACGTGTATATATTTGGCACCAAGGAATTATTTCGGTCAATATAATTTTTATTCGTAACCATATTCTTAATTCTAATATACAAGCTAATATCATATATTTGTCGTTGAAATTTCATCTACTAGTAATCATAATTATCTAAAATTTCACTTGTGAATGTGTGAATATTTTGAATTTGCATATGCACAAACTTATAGTTATGCCATTTATTGAAATGAGTGATTTTTTTAATTACTAAAAAAATTATTACAAGAACGATTTTCTTGTGATTTTTGGCATTATTTTTTGCAATTCCTTTCAATCCAACTACTAATGTCATGTGCTCACGTACATGCCACATGCACACATCACTTACGTACACGTTCACACGCCACTTACGCATGCGTACACGCACGCACATACACTCGTACACGCGCATCCAGACGCACACGCTCACATACACGTTCATTTACTATATACGAGCAACGCACATGCATATGATATACACAGGCGCGTGCACACGCACAGATACATCCAATAATGTTGAAAATTAATATATTTTTAATGTTTGAAGCATAAATTGTTTTCCTTTTCTAAATTTACGTTTTACTTTCTCATCTATCGTCTAAGATATTTAATAAAATTGTAATCATTTTGAAAGCCTACACTAAATGAAACTACTTTTTTAACCACATCTGGGAAATAATATTGATGACGTAATTATTTGTCATTACTCTATTGTTTCGTATTATTATTTGTTATGTGAAATTTCCTCTTTAAAATTGATTTAAACCCAATAAATAAAAATGACTTTCTATTCATAAAGGTCTATGTTATTTTCGGAAAATCTGTATAAACTATATTAACATTAAGAAAAATTGTATGCCGCGTATCATATATTTGAGATATTAGGACTTTACTTTTAAAAAGTCTCTTTTTATGTTAAATTTTCACCTGCTTAATTTTTTGACAATACTTCAGAATTAGTTAAACTAAATTTAAAAGGAAAATCTTGAAGTGCAGTGAATATTTAATTAAGGAAAAAATAACTAGTTTAGCATTTCTTCAATTTTTTCTAATAATTTTGAATCTAACAAAAGTACACAACACAATGATTTTTTTATTTCACTCACAGATATGTCAGTTGTTACATGGAAAAAAAGCTCACGATAAATTTATATATTTTTTGTATTACATATTTGAAATATATATATATATATATATATATATATATATATATATATATATATATATATATATATATATATATATATATATATATTATATTAAATAATAAAATATGTCTTTAACACTGCAACGATAACGCGTTAATAAGGTGATTTTGTTATAACTTGTTAATAACTTTATGCATCACGTTTTTACAGAAGAAATGTTGTTTTAGAAATATTGCTATAGGTTTTCATTTTTTCTGATTATCTAAGTTTTAATTCTATAAATTTATTTTTGTCTCTAGATTTTTTTTAATATTTAATTTAAAAATATTCACTGTTACTCACTTGCGTTTGCTCTCTGACAGGCGGGGTCTCTTAATATTCATATAAATGAGTCGTGAAAGAGAAGTGAAATAAAAATCAATTTTGTTCATCAACTAAGTGGTAATCCATTTATTACTGTTGATTCAATATGAGTACATAATTTCCATTAATAAAGTCCAGTCGTATTAAATGATATGCACTTGATAATAAATTTACGTACACTTAAATATTTTATTACGTCATTAAGATTGACAAGATGCGGAAAAACGATATTACATTAAATATTGATGGTACCTTCATCTCAAATACTCCAGGCTACGTTAGTAATATTAACAATATTCGATGATTTTGTAATTGGTTTCTTCAATGTTTTTAAATATATCTTCTTGCGTTAAATATTATTTTCTTTAATTCCTCACAAATTGAATTTTATCCGCTTGTAGTATTAACTTTTTTACCATACTAATGAATTATTATTGATAAAATTACACCGCACTAAAAATAAAATTGTAATCAAAAATGTCAAATTCGATAACAAGGACAAGTCGGTTTCTTGCTCTGCCAATGTAAGAATTTAGATCTAAATAGATGTTTGGCTTTTTGCTCGCCATAATCTATCAAAAATAGGACGTTTCTTTTGAAAGACATATAAGTATTCTTTCTGTGGATCACAAGTCATATTTTCATCCCAAAAGTAAACTTTACCGAGACAAAAGTAACTTATATCTCACCTTAACCTTCACTTAAAGTACTGCGAAGTCTGTTCCTCAACCTCAACTTCTCCTCGTAAGAAATTACGCCAGTGTACTCCATTGTTACTACATCAGCGCAAATACACACGCAATTGCTGGCATTGTACCATTAGGACGTTGGTACTTTCATAGATGTATTTTAATTACGTTTCACTTTCAAAGCGGTTCCACGTATATTGTTAGCTGTATTTACTTGACGTTTCACAGGTCTTTTTGTTCTAACCTTCTTCGGCATTAAACTCTCTAAATAAAGTCGCTGCATGACCAACATACTTACCTTCAATATTAATTTTAAAATAAATAAAAAATGTTCCACCTTCATCAATTTCCTCATTAGCTACACAAGTAACTAAGTATATATGAGACCTACACGTCTATATATTAGACATGACAATTTCCTTGTCGATTTATAGCTTACACACCAACGTAATATATCGCTGTTAACACCATTTGGGGTGTCATAATACTTTCCTTATAGTATAAGATCCGTTTGCAGAGTTCCGCACTGATCTGTTTTTGGAACGAAGTTCCTTATGGCACGTTACAGACTTGGCGAATGAGAGCTAGCTCGAAGAAGTACAAGATTTCGACGGCTACTTTTGCTACAGTATAAAAGTATGAGATTTCGACCGATATTTTCTACAGTATAAGCATTTGTGTGTTTACAAGCATATGTCAAATTATTTTTCTGCTGGTTTTCTATTGTAAGCCAATCATTTGCCCGACCGTTTCCAATTTGAAATGTATTTATTTGCATTAAAAATGATAAATTTTGTCATTTTTTAAATACTTTAAATAAATAAATTGTAATAAATTGTCTACATATTCATTATTTTGTTTTCATTAATAATTAAAATTTATTTAGAAATTTTTTTGTTAATTTAACAGTACACTATATTCATTTGAATTTTGAAAATACTTAAATTTAATTATAAAATAAGTATTAAATTTAATTTATTAAATAATAAAGTAATAACAAACAAGAATAATAATATTAATAGTATAATAATGACAATTTCATAGTGGTCCACCACTTCACTTTTGTAATGGTTAATAAAATAGTAAAAAAACAAAAACAGTCGTGGGGACTGACGGCAAAACAGTGATTGCCGAAATAACAGTGGCTTTATTAAATATAACAAAATTTTTAATTTCAAAATCTGCGACAAAAATATTATCGAACAACTAGAAATGTGTTTTACCACTCTAGTAAAATAAATCCTAAGCCACTATGAAATACTCATGGCATGATGTATTGCAGAGGTTAAATATTAAAAAAAAAAACAAATAAAACCTAATTTTTAAACGCAAGCATTGATAAGAATATTGGAAATATTTTAAAATAAACGCTTTGTTTTTAGTAATGTTTTTATTTAAAAAAATTGACATGTTTAGTACTTACTGTTGTACTGCATAGTAATCGAACAATTAAATAATTCAAATCATAGTCAAACTAAAACACAATTCGGACATTACACAGTATACACACATTGAACTTTCCACGTAGTCAATTTAACTTTACTTGTACAGATATACACAGCACTAATTTACACAACACATCACCCTTACAGCAATAGATATACTGCTTTTGCAGCATGTCGGTGACGCGAATTTACAAAATTTTACTCATCCAAAAAGCGTCCAACGCGCACATCATACAGTCTGTTATATACAATGTGTTAAAATGAGAACGAATTTTTTTGCGCACCTTGTCGAGTATTATTGGAAATGTTTTTAAAAAAGCAATTGTGTATTCGATTGCAAAATTTATCATTTTGAAATAATAGATTCTAAAAGTTCGTGAAAAGCGCCCGAAATTGGAAAATTTTAATCGATAAATAATAGACTTCGAAAGCCGTGAAAACCGCTCTCGGATGAGCAATGCTCGGATTAGAATGGATTTGAGAATCCGAGAAAAATATATCTTCACTAATGCATAGGAATTAATTAAAACTTTCATTAAAATTAATTAAATTAAACTGCATCAATATTTTCCAAATACATAAAGCAACTATGTGGTTAACTCTGTTCGTGTTTCGACATACATTTTTGGTTAAACGCCTCATGTTTAATAAGTAGAAATTTCATCTGTTTATTAATAAATATTAATTGAAAATATTAATAAAATCAATGAGCTATTTAAATCATTTTGTAAACAAGAGAAAAATAAATTAAAAAATGACAGTTCATTTGAAGTATTTAAAATATATCATTTATATATATATATATATATATATATATATATATGTATATATATATATGTGTATATATATATATATATATATATATATATATATGTATATAAATATGTGTATATATATATATATATATATATATATATATATACATACATATATAACACAATATTACACAAACAAACACACTCTGGTTTGGTTTGGTTCAAACTTGATTTGGTGGTTGTCTTAAACAGTAGGAAAGTGGGGAATTCCAATGAAATGCGACGTCTTATAACACGTAATGATAATACACTTCACGAAGTTTCTTCTTACTCATCACAAGCAAATCACACTCTGGTGCAAACTCGATCAGGTGGTCATCTTATACAGTAGGAAAGTAGGGAATTCCGATAAAAAGTAACGTAGGTATAAAAGAAATTACGAGTATGCAAGCAGAGATGTTTATTAGTTAGGAAGTGTAAGAAAAGCCTAAAAAATTTAAATATTGCCCTAAAAGATCAATATACTTTAGTATGGCAGGGATGTGTGTGTGTTAAGTTTTATACGTTGTATTATTTTTAACTCAGAAATGTATATATTGTATAACACTAGCACTAAGCATGACATTCAAATATAAATTATAATTAATGTAATAAAGTAAACATATTCAATTGCAATCCAATTCATATAATTTAATTCTTAATTTGAATCGTAGTAATAATTTTTTATTAGAAACTAGACAAATAAACTAACTAGACAATTTTATATTATTTAAAACTAAATACCACTAGTCTGGTCATATAGAAACGAATTAATTAAATTAAAGCATCACTTAAGTTATCGTAAATTTATTTTTTTGTATCATCGTGATGACGTTTAATTATCTTAGTAAAAAGACTAACACAGTACAAAGTAAAAAGACTCAGCAAATCGAAAAGTTGGGAAACGCAGAGTTCGAACATCTCGAATATGGTAAACTGGCCCATTTTGCTATTTTCTATTCAATCTTGTATTATCTTCAATTCCTTCCAAGCATCAAAGGCTGCAAACCAAATTAATAAAGTGATCTTTGGTTCTTTCGATACTTTGAATTCTAATTCGAATGAACAATAACAACGTATATAGTGAAATGCTCAATTTTTATTTTTTAAAAATTAACTCTGTTAAATTAAATAACAAAGAGAATTATTATTTTTTTGATAATTAACTCTGTTAAATTAAATAACAAAGAGAATTATTATTTTTTTGAAAATTAACTCTGTTAAATTAAATAACAAAGAGAATTTGAAAATTAACTCTTTTAAATTAAATAACAAAGAGAATTTGAAAATTAACTCTGTTAAATTAAATAACAAAGAGAATTTGAAAATTAACTCTTTCAAATTAAATAACAAAGAGAATTTGAAAATTAACTCTGTTAAATTAAATAACAAAGAGAAATATTTATTTTTTGACTTGAGCTATCGAACTGGGTAAAATTATTATTCAAGTTCTCAGAAAAAGATAAATCATGTAGCAAAATAATATTTTGAAAATGTAGTATTTTTCGCATTTATGGTGTTTTACATTTTTGACGAAAAATCCTAATTTTTCTAAATTTTTTCTAAACTCTGGCAATACGTAATGTAATAATTCGGAAAAATAGATCAAACCTTCATCTATATTTCAAGCAGATTACTTTTTACTAGTTTCATATATACATTTCATGAAAATAGGCTTTTTGCAACTCGTTCCTCGTCAAAATCTCTAAAAAGGGGTAAAGTTAAAGGATTCATTCCAAACGATCATAGTTTAACTTGAAATGCGAAGAAAGCAGTAAAATTCTCATTTTTTCTTCTTTAATTTGATCAGAAAACAGTTTCTTTTGACGCAATAGTAAAACAGAATAAGAAAAATATTTAGTCAACAAAAAATAGTTTCAGTTTTCCATACAAGTCACACGTTACAACACACCGATCAGTTATTATAGGCTGAGATGCACTCGTGATCGATTATGTGAACCGGCCGCTCTGAATAAAAATATCCGCAGTATCTTTTTAAACTGTTGGTGTAATATAATCTGAGCGACCATTCTTAGCCGTAACATATAATTTTATCTATTTTAAATATTTTATTTCGTAGTGCCTATTACCTTAAGATTTATATAAATATAAATTAAATGATGCTTACATTATAAACTGTAAATATATAGACACAGAGGTAACAAAGAACGTGTCTATTATTCACTGCATCAAACTAAATCTATCCTGAGTGAAAAATTACAGAAACTAAATGAAAGTTTTCAATCTGATCGAAAATATCAATATTTAATTAAAGTGTTTCATTTACAACACGCACCTGAAAAAATTCAAAATGCGCCGGCACATCGCGCATTTTGAATCCTTTCAGGTTCCTTCTACGCCGTGCTGAAGCATTTATTATTATTATTTAGTTTACATTTAATTTACGCGGACACATTTGTTTTAGCTACATAATTAATGGAAACATTACTGAAAAATACACACAATTAACGGCTATAAAGAAAGTACAAAATAAGAAGTATATGACACGACAGTGCTCAGGTGAAAACAAGATCAATGTTTGCTTGGCGTGTGCTAGCAGTTGAATTTTCAGTAAAATAATTCAGAATACCTCTTTATATACGAAGAGGTACGTGTGCAATACCAGCTTGACATTATGTCGTTTAAAACTATAACTGTCCCTCAAAGACTAAAGATTATACCCAATTTGGATTAGGAAAACGTTGGCAATTTAGTCGAAAGCAGCCAAATATTGAGCATCAGTAAAATTACTTCTAAGAAAAAGTAAAAAAAGTCAACAAAATATAAAGATATACACATCAAAAATACTTTAATAAATCGAAATAAATTCAAAGAGAAACCGCCAAACAGCGACTACGCCGGTTGGCCGCGTCACACCTAACAATTTAGCATGAGACGCAATAATATTGTTTCGTGATACTGAAAAGGTGTTTATATATATATATATATATATATATATA
Source organism: Druceiella hillmani (assembly GCA_039881145.1). NCBI lineage: Eukaryota > Metazoa > Arthropoda > Insecta > Lepidoptera > Hepialidae > Druceiella > Druceiella hillmani. Next base: position 8,172,078 of record JAYKKI010000095.1, on the reverse strand, counting down.
TATATAAATATATGTATATATATATGTATGTATATATATATATATATATATATATATATATATATATATATATATATACAGCAGTTTTCTCCCAGAAAGCGCTTGACGTAAAAACTTGAAATTACTTATGACACTGAAACATATCAACCCGCACATACTTCAATAGCTTAGACTCAAAATATTTACATCGAAATTATCGGGGAGGGGGAGGAAATGAGAACTTTAATTTCTTTAAATTCTATATAAAATGTGAGGGGCCGTTTGTAATGAAAAATTATTTTTAATAATTTTAAGTGTTGTATCTTCAGAGATATTCTGATCAAATTTACTCAAAGTTTGTATACAAAACGTTCAAAGAAGAATCCGTCTTAAATAAAAATACTAATGTTTACCCGTAACTGGGCCAACGTGGTTACACTTAGAAACTAATGGGCAGAAATTACAATACGCAGTGACATCTAGAATTATTATGGGAAATTAAATGCTAAACGTTTATTTCCGTGCCTTTATAATACAGGTAACAGTGAAATCATCAATAAAAACATTAATTTCTCATTTTAATAAATAAACGACATTTTTACATATTTAAAGGTTTTTTATTTTACTTTGCGGTTAATATCTACTAGATTTAAGTTATTAAATCGGAACGTAAAAACTATATGAAGGGAACTTAAAAAAAATATATTACAATTTTTTTTGGATAAGTAATGCAAAAAATTTATATTTTGTCAGTATAAAAGAACGTGGAAAGGTCTAGTTCAAAAAACTGTATGTCGAACTTTGTTCTTTTGAAGTGCTAATAACATTGTGGTGTACAATTCCACCTACACTTAAAATCTTTACCACAGAACAACTTTCTGTGGTCTGCATATTTATCAACCGCTCACCACAAGTTAATATTTAAGCGGATACTCTTAATTTTCATTATGAAAAATTACATTCAATGGAGTTGTAATGTTTACGGATACAAGAATATTTGCCTCTAATGCAAGAAAATAATAAAGTGTGCACATCATTATAATTCTGAAAATTTAATTAAAGAATAGAAGATGAAGGAGTAAACTTTAAAAGAACAATGGGATTGAATTAAATATAATATGAAAGGATTTTAAGTTTCCAGGGGGAAACAGATTCTTTAAACAATTTATGGTTCCTGTTGATCAAAATGATTTTAGTTTTATTGCAAAAATGTTGCCAAATAGATTTAATTCCTTCAGGAATTCCAGGGTGGTGAAACTACTGAAGACTACAACTTACATGAAAAACTGGTTGGATCTCTTACATTTTAGACAAACAGTTTCTTTCGTTTGTAAAGTGCCGTTGACAGATAATAACGAAGACAAAATATTTTATTTGTTTCAAAGGAGGTATCACATTTAATTTTTTTAAATATTTTAATTGCGCTATACTTCTTAAAAAATCAAGATTAGGATTCTTTGCTTATCTGATAAAATACTTTATAACATATTTAACTAACAACCCGGAAAACAGTAGATACTCATTAAATAATTGACGGTTCTTCAATACGGTATTAAGATGTTTTGTTAAATAATATTAACGAATATTAATGTACTCAATTACGGATTTCATTGAATCATTCACAAGATTGTTTGAAGAAAAATCATCATATAGATAGAAAGCAATGCTATCAAATACCTGTATGTAACATGATTTCAAGCCTTGATTATATATTTTTCTTTTTTAACCATGTATGTTATTCATACAAAGTATACTTTAGACTTTTGTCATTATTAAATTTATTTAGTTTTTTAATTTCTCTTAGAAAATTAAAAACATGTCAGCAGTTAATTTTCTTATCATAATTGTATTGTAAAATTATTAAATATATTAAACTGCTTTAAAATGTGAAACTTATATCTCATTATTAGGACAGTCTCGAAACACATTCACATTATCAATACTTAGCTTTTGATCTAGTATAATAGCTATAATTTCAAGTCAAATCAGGTGATATAGTATGAGGATGAAATAAAATAACTAAATATAGTAGGATAAGAGATAAGTTTGAAACTGAGTTGCTTATAGGAGACACCAGCAATATAGCTTCAATTAATATTTTAAGGAATTAATTTATGTACAATGAATTTGAAAATTATCTTGAAAAAGTGAAGAAAGTTTACATTACGTCAAAACGATAAACTTACGCTTTAAACACTTTGTCCATAAATATACAATAATTATATATAAACAAAGAAAACAAGCTTGTATAATCTTTTTCTGCAGAGGTATGTCGAAATAAAATGTAATTCAGTGCTAAGGACTCCCCAACATGTTGCCAATGGATAAAGAATCCTTTTGTCTTGTCGAAAACTCCATTTAGAATTTTAAGTCACTGGTGAATAACGCAGATCGGTAAACAAAAAACCTCCATTTCCATATCATAAACAAATCTACATGTAAGTAGTGTAATCCAGTATTCATAGAGCTGGAATACCACATGCTTTCAATCATCCATTTTTTTGTTATTTAACTGGCTTATTTCGTAGTGGGATTAAAGGGTTACCTGATTGGTCATGATTGGTTATTAGTTATTTTTACGTTTAATTTGAATCAATGTGCCTATGCCTATGTTGTTTTTTTTTGTTTTATTAATAACTGTATATATTCGACTTTCATTTTTTTATCATTTTGGAGCCATATACAAATATGTCCAACGCTTTGAGTCAACCGGTAAGTTCGACGTGGGTATTTTTTCTTCAATAAACAAATCAATTTATTAATCGGTTAACGCGGTCTCTAGTCATTCTCTACTACATGCGCGCGACTTGTCAGTAATTTTCTTTTTTAATGGAAAAAATAGTTCAGTTATTAATATTTACCAGTGGAAATACTTTTCCGATTTTAACCAGAATCAATAGCTACCACCAATGGACCGATACGAATAGCTTAAAATTTTTAGTTTTCAATATATTTTTAGTATTTATAGGAAATAAATGAAATTTCGTAGAACACTTGGTGGTAGAACTCAAGGGCGGAATGAATTTCCGAGCTCAAAATGTATTGTTCAGTTGATTCCGCTGAATTTAGTCTGGCAGTAGTGAGACATAAAAGTCCGTAAACGGTCTGGTGCTTCAAATTTTATAAGGCTTTGAAAGTGTACATAAAAAAGTATATACATACCTACGTACCTACCTACATACCCATAGACTTCGATGTGATTCGTGCGTATCCGTTAACATTTCCTTGGAAACACCCTTTTCCCTTTAGTCTCATTCGCCCCCCTTCTGGAAGCTAAACGCAATTATTTTATTAATGTGGTAAAAACGAATATAATTGATCGTAAATACAAAATTTATTATTATTAGTAGCTACTAATGTAGCTATGATTTATATTTATCAGTGCTACATGTTTATAAAATATTAATTTAGCTAATGTATAAGAAGGCAATGTAATATTAACACTCTCTTTGTTCGGCAACTAAAACTGTTCGCCCGCTAGTTTATATATGGAACTTACGCAGTTAAAGTCAGAAATAAAAACTTGAATAAATATTTCGATCTGATAAATGTGATAAAAGAGCAATAATATATATTAAACGATATTATTTTGTAAAGCAAGTTGAAATGCATTTGCACATATTCATAATTCTCTGCTGACTACTTAGGTTTTCGCATTAAATCTGTATTGTATATCTGAATTTGAATATTCGTAAATAAATATATTTTTGTTATTATTTACATGAACAAAAGGTCCTTATTAGCTTTATAAATAAACTCCAAGTCACTCAGTGATCAATGGAAAGGCCATTGCTCGAAGATTCTCTGCAAAACATTATCTGTGTTCGGGAGATCCTTAGAGGAACTTAAGTCACCGAACCTAACGAGGTACGTTAGATTTACAAGTTGAAGTGGTAATGAATAGGCCATATAAAAAGATGTTCCCGAATGTCAACGACATATCAGAAGACACAGAGTGACACAGTCCCTTGCTAGGTGGGTATTGAGTCGGTAAAAGTCGCGAACAGCTGATGGATGCAAGTAATACGGGATTGATCTTTGTGGTAATCTATGGAGAGGGCGATTTTCAATATGGAACGTTTTCCAGCTGATGATGAAAACACTTTCATATAAATGTCCATTTTTGTGAATTTATCTTTTAAGGATGACGTAACTTGTCTCTACAGTGTTTTTCAAACATATAGGGAGCCCCTATAAAATTGTCTAGTTCGTTATCATTACCACACAGTGATTCCTACTATTTACTATGTTTCGGGATAATTTGTTAAGTAAATATTTTATTTTCTACTTGGACTAAAATATCGCAGAAGGGAAAACAATGATAAATCTTGGTACATATAATAATGGGATAAAACATAAAATTCAATCCAATGTAGTAATATGTTTTTTAAGATCTATGACTCAGTTCACCCTTTTACATTCATGTGAAGCATTAAAGTTAATATAATTGTAAATGTTGAGTCATATATTATTCTCGATTTATTTGAATTTAAATAAATAAAGGCTACAGGATCCAACATATTTGATATTGAAAATGCTGATTAACTTACGAAGTAAATTATCTACAAATATAAGTCATATTTCAAAATAAGCAACTGATCATCAATTAATCTAAAACAGATTAAAAATTACTTAGGATTAAAAGGAAACAATATATCAATTGATCAATTGACTTTCCATTTACCCATTCTATTTTCCTCTCTCTCCCACCTAGGCATAGTAAACACAGGTAGTAGAATGTCTTACTCTTCTTATCTCGATATACTTGTTCACTTTAACATACTCAAACATACCTTAAATTAATAATTTTTTAATTTCATATATCGTGTGAGATGTCATATGAAAGAGAAAATTACTATTGTTTTGGAATGTTGTTTAACGTTATAAAAATAATGCTTAAAATATCCACAAAAAATGACATCTTCCCATTTTCCAAACTGTAAAAGCAAAATAATAAAAACTAGCATTACTAGAAGTTTAGCTAAAGTTTACCAAAAAAAATTGGAGACTATTCTAAATATGAATGTTTTAGAACAAACATACGAAACTTTACGGCAGGTAAAGATATATTAGGTAACTAGATATATCTATCCGTACTGGATTTACCCAGGCATAAAGGCAATTTTATTATCCTTTTTTACGGAATAACTAATTACGATTAGCTATTCCCGCAAACAGTGAAATAGTATTTCTATCTGACAGCCTAAATACAAATTTCGCTGTATTTCGTCAATAATTGTTTAATGAAATATTATGCACCCTCAATTTTTTGTACGTTCATAAGTGTGTACAGAATCCTTGAAGTTAATCTCTATCTTAATTTATTCAGGTACATATTAAGTTTTAGGCACAACATTTTCACGGATCTTTCACAGTGATCTTATTGTATGTAATTTACTTTTATTCATTTTTAGGGTTCATAGTGAAAATGGTAATGCTTATAATTTCGTGACAACCGTCCGTACTTTTGTCTGTTACATTTCAATGTTTCAGACCTAAGCGAATCAAATTTTGCAAGTGCAGGGACCCCAATTAGTACGTATTAACGCAAAATATCGAAATAAAATTTAATATACGTACCTGCGCGTGCCATATAAAGTGAAGGGAAAAACAATTTTCCGTGCGTATTATAGAGAGGGACATCGTTAGAAGTCCGAGCGTCGAACGTATACATTTTAATCGCGACCTCCACCCTATACCCTATCATTCTTTCTCTCATATGTCAAGAAGATGGATGTAAAAAAATTGTAATAAAATTTAATAGGAGAATCAATTCTACAATCAATGGGAAATATTTAAAAAAGATTGATTTAGCGTAACAAATGATAATAGAAGCCGGAAAATCTCTTTTGAGAATTTTTGTCTATGTGTTAATTTGTTCGTCAGTCACGCAAAATCTACTTAAGGGATTTTAATGGAATTTTATATGGTAATAATTTAGACCCCAGAACAAAATACCAGAGAAAAAAAAATTGTAATAACTTTTCACATTTCGAGTTTCCAGCGAACGAAGTCGTAGGCACAACTAATGTTAATAATATAATTGCTAATCGCGGAATATTGGCTCTGCTTTACCCATGTCAAGCACCTGATTCACGTCCATAACTGATCAATTGTTAAAGCCATTTTACGGTATACGGTTAAAAAAATACCACTGATTTGTTAAAAATCTCATGAATATATATGTATACTGACCTACCGGTGCGCTCGCGTTATTTCAAATTGTCACTACGTAGCCACATCTTATTTACACTTCCACACATTTATCCCCTCTTCAATATAATTACGTTTACGTAAGAAAACTTGTTCAATTACTCATTTAATCAAATATTTGTATCTAAGTCGGTTACACATATGAATGATGCGCATGCGATTACACATATGAATTAAAATAAAAACGATTCCTACATCCACTCATTAATTTTAAGTCTTTGCGGAACAAGCAGTGATCTTCGAAACCAAAAGTATTAATTTAGTTTTACCAGGCATATATATCAGAATAGGGAATCAAATCCAATAGTATAATAAACATTGAAATATTGTTGTAACGCTTCGACTTATAGCGCTATCCTGTACATTATATTTTCTTTTGGCGGTCTCGGTCCGATATAGTTTTAATTAACATTTAACAATTTGAATATCACGAATATTACGCCTCGATTATAACGCTCGAACAATGCATGCGCATTCGTATTGTAACCGGTGCATGCGTATTTGTATTGTGACCGGATCAAGATGACCTGATCACAACTACTACTTTACATCATAGCCACTCAGTCCTCTGCAAGCGATTGGCGAAAATTAATTAAAATAACTTTTAATTCTTTTTCACCAATTATCATGCAATATTCATAAGTCTGTAAATCGGTATCGTAAGAAGATAAACTTCCGAGGAAAGAAGAGAAACTTATCGGAAGATAAACTTCCAAACTGACTATTTTTGGGCGAATTGATAATTTGCGAAACTGCAACGAAAGTTCGATGTTAACATAACATTTTTAACCAAGTCTCTAAGTGTATTGACCATAAAAAATTAACATTACTTCTCTTCCCCTAATAATTTCGGTTCGAATGGTTTTTCAGATTACAGAAGTGGTATAAACATTAAATGTCAATTTTAAATAAATATTCAATCATAATTTGTCGAAGATTTTGAGATGAGGTAAACATTACATTTGCCACATGCCTTGAAATACATTTATTACTTTTTAAACTACCATTGAAATGCGCCATAATGAATCACTATTGGATATAAAACTACTACATTTAGCATAATATATAATATGTATAAATGCCATTATGGGCTTTCTCTATCTTTCCATTCTAGGACGCTATTCGAAATTCATGGTAGTCGGCGAACGATTCCTGTTCTAATGGGTACTGTCCTACGATCGCATTCTTATGGGACCAAGTTGATACCAATTTGGATTGCGAGATTAGAGCTGTCAATTTTACTTAATATAGCGGCTAAACCCAAGGTGGAATAAACCAAAGATAATTTATGAATATTCAAACGCCCTGCCAGGAACCGAACCCTTCGCCCTCTGGACGGCGTTTTCGCCACTGCATTACGCGTCATTATTTATAATTCCAAAGTACGTATAAATAATGCCGGACATTAATATTAAAGCTTTCCTAATCAATACATATTTTTTTTAAATATTAATGGAAAATTTACAGCAATAAAATAGTAAAAATTTAGCTATTGTGAAATATTGTAATAGTAGTACCGAGATCATTTGACTGTTGGGGTATATAGAATAATCGAACACAAACTTTGTATACACAAATATAATTCAGATCGACATGACGTTCCCAATTAATTGTTCAATTGTGTACTTCTTTAGTTTATTGCCACATAATCAAGGACTTTTAGAATATGTGAAATTATTTTTTCCTTAATTTGATAATGGCCTTCTTTATTATCTAGATATGAAATAACACAACACAAATGAGTTACTTCATATTTATTTCGAGTCATTTATTTAATGAGGACGTTAGCAATCAATATACATAGACTAAAATATGCTTAAAAAAGATGCTTAAACTTCATATTTTGGGTTGGCTTTAAATAATTAATATGTCAATGAACTTGATAATAATTGGTATTCTCATTTTGTCTGTCAATAACTATTATGAGGGTGATTGATTGTTATAATTCACGAGGGCGGTTTTTTTCTACTTCCCTCTTCAATTAATAATGTAAGTAAGATATGCGTTTAGATTTTCATAGATGATATGTATTTTAAATGCCTAAAGTAGTATAGGGTTTGCTCGCTAACTGAGTCTGTTAAAGGCTATTATTCGACTTACTTTATTATTCCGCTACTGATTTCCTGGATGGTCTAGACTTGAAACTTGTTACACATATTTTTAATAACACACTATGATGATGATGGATTCAGGAAGAGATTATGTAGATGTAAAAAGGGCAAAGAATCACCTTAATAACGATTAGCAAACCCACTGAATTTAGGCTCGTTTCGTTTATCATTCTTTTAGGAGATTTAAAATGAAAATTTTCTTGAAGAAAATAAAATTTTTGCTAAACCTTTTCAAAGAAATATTAGTTTTTCTTTTTTTTAATATCACGAAGCTAACAATTATTAAAATACAATTAGGCTCGTGATTTTTTTTGTCAATTTTCAGATCTCAAATTCTAATTATGAAAGACTATAATTAGGGAAAGACAGGGTTTTATACAGTATCCATTTTCCTCTATATTTACTCTCTTACGGCAGCCGCTTATGATACTATTCCCGCCATAACCACCCGGGTAGTCTCAGGGCCCCTCCTGGGACCCGTAACGACCCACCTCATACAAAAAGGGGACCTTCGAAAGTCCCCTAATAGTGACCCGTATCTACAATCGCAGCGCTTCCACCCAACAGGGTTAGAGTCTGCTCCTGCTCAATGTGTCATTTAGGATCATTTTTTCAAGGACGCACTTGGCGAACGCTCTAAATGACTCAAAGATTGGACCATTCCCAACCAAGTCTCGGTGACTGAAGATACCATGTTCTAAGTTTTCGCGTAATTCTACGTTAATATTTTCACGCATGCTCTCAACTAAAACTCTACGCGCATCATCGTGCTCACTGCGGTGGAATAAAACATGACTCATGTCCTGCGTCTCAAATCTGCAGGTACATGCCGGGCTATCTCTCAGTGCAAATCTAAATAAGCTGGCACGGAATGCGCCATGCACCGTTAGGAATTGGGAAACATAGTAATCAGGAACGAGCCAGTTCTTACTTAACCGCTCGGAAATATCGGGAAAAAACAACCTAGTCGTTTCCCTCTTGGAATCAGGGGAAGACCATCTAGACTGCCAGTGAGCAACGACGATCTCCAAAATGCGTCTCTTTCTTGTAGCAAGGGGTTCATTAGACAAAAACTCAAAGTTTAACGGACCCGCCACAAAACTTCTGCCTCGGGCCAAGGTGAAATTAGCTGCGCGTTCTGTAATCGCGAGGTCGGGAGGAAGGAGATCTGCCAAAACTGGCAACGCATCAGTTGAGCGGGTCCTGTAGGCCTTGGTCAGCGCCATCAGCGGGGCACGCTTCGATCTTAGCACCACCAACTTGCTGGACCCCGACGCACCACGAAGCCCAAACCGATGGCGCATAGGCCAATATACGAAGGTATATTGCCGTATACATCAGCTTGAGGGTCGAGTTATTAAGCCCCCAGCCAGCACCGGCAAGCCGGGCCGTGGCATGGAAGGCAACCCGAGCCCTCTCCCCGATGTACCGCGCCTGTGGTAGGAAGCTCCGCCGTGAATCGAGGACCACGCCCAGGTAGGTCACCTGATCCCGCACGCCGATTCTAGCGCCAGCCATCGTCACAGACGGCTCCCTCGCCAGCCTGCCCTTAAAGAGGACAGCCTCGGACTTTTGTGGGGCAAAGCAGAGCTTGTTCTTAGTGCCCCAGTCATGTAGCTTTGCGAGGGAGTCCGCCGCCCGGTTCTCTAGCTCTCTTCGGCTCGATCCTCCGACCAACAGCAGCGTGTCGTGCGCATAGGCGATGGTACCGCATCCCAGAAGGGGTATCGCAAATATACCATCGAACATCACGTTCCACAGAATTGGTCCAAGGACTGAGCCTTGCGGGCAGCCCCTGGTCAATGTTTTTCTTACTTCAATGTCTCCATCCTGTAAAAAGACAACTCGATTACAAAAATAGTCCATAATAATCCGGCGGAGGTCCGCTGACACTCCCCGGGACTCTAACGCGGATAAAATGGCTGGCCACCAGGCATTATCAAACGCGCCGGAGATATCCAGAAAAATACCGAGCACGTATTTATCCGGGCACGAGTCGACATAGGATAAAGCTGTAGAAATCGCGTCTGAAGTGGATACTCCGGGACGAAAACCGAACTGTCTCTCGGATCCCGGCGAATGAGATAGCTGCGCCAATAAGCGCGCCGACACAACTCGTTCGAGCAACTTCCCGAAGGCTGGAAGGAGCGTAATGGGTCTGTAGAATTTTGGATCGCTAGGCGATTTCCCATTACTCTTCGGTAAGACTTTAAGCCTCTGCACTTTCTAGATCTTCGGAAAGTGGCCCGTGCGCAGATAGCGATTAAAGATCGCAAGTATCTCATGCGCCGCATTTTTCCATACTGATTTCACTAGGCGATTATCGATCCTATCAATGCCTTGGGCCTTTTTCGAGTCAAGGTTCCCCACGATGACGTCCAACTCCGAGTGCCGCAGCTCCGGATCAAAACTGCTATCTGGGAATAAGCTCGCTGCATACCTGATGTTCCGCTGTTCGACTGTGTCGAGGTCAGGGTCGTCGTCAGGGAAAAGGGATGACAAAAGATATTCGAGGGTCTCGCGAATGTTCCCGGTGTAACTCCCATCGGTCCTCTTAAGGGCGCTAAAAACAAAAGGTTTCAAGGGACTCCGTACACTCCTGTATACGGCACCCCAGGGATCCGAGTTTCCTACCTGAGACACAAAATTCCGGAAGTGGGAGCGCCTAGCCCGCTTAACCTCTCTATTATAGTTACACCGGGCGTCTACTAAGGCCACCCGGTGAGCCTCAACAAGTTCCCAATCGGTTCCATGGTTCTTAGCGCGCTGGTAGTTATGTCTCTTTCTGCGGTATTTCCGTCGCAGGGTCTGGAGAAAGCTGCTCCACGAAGGATGCTTCTTGGGTGGGCCCGGTTTAGCCGTGCCCAATCCTCCCTCGACACTGATGATGACCTTCTCCTGAAACTCAACAGCCAATGTGTTATAACAATCTAATCGTTTCGACAATTTAGAAAAGTTGTCGAGCTCTCGGCGGAAAATTGGGACAAATCTCTCCCAGTCTTGGCACCCAGTTCTGAATCGGGTGCTGGTTCGCGCCCCAGGTTCTGGGAAGGGGCACGCCTGGAAGATAGAGATAAGTATTGCTCTGTGGTCGCTCGAGAAAAGTCCCGTTCGACCCGCCAGCTGCGCACACCCCCCGCAAGCCCACTCGAGATGAGAGTGATATCAATATCACTCTCTCCCGAGGTTCCTGAGAACGTTGCGGGCATGCCGGGAAAATTGCACAGCAGGAGGCCGTTCTGGTAGATGAAATCTTCCAAGATTTCTCCACGCAGATTGGGGCGCCTCGAGTACCATAGACAAGACTGTGCGTTAGCGTCGGCACAGATGACAACCGGGCTCCGCCCTATTGAGCGGAGCACAGTGCTAAAGTGCTCACAAAAAATTTCGGTGGGCATGAAATATTGAAAGTAAATACTTATGACCACAATATGTAACGAACCGAGAGAAATCTGGGCCACTACGCAATGTTCTGTCGAGAGGTGTTCCAGGAAGAGAACGCCCAGCCCTTTCGGGTCTAGGACAATCGCGGCCTTGGGATCAGGCCCCTTCTCCGGAACGGGGAAGGGATCCAATCCCAGGCTGCTGCCCCTAGGGGCGTACTGCTCCTGGACACACGCGATGCAAAACTTACCATGATCTCTGAGGGTCATCGAGAGCTCAGTCATGACCGTTGAACCCCGCCCTGCATTAAGCTGGATGAAATCCAGCTTACTGGTTATAAACCGTCTGCCTCAACGTTCTTTCAAGTGCAGCCCTGAATTCAGGGGAGGCATCAGTGCCGACGCGGTGACCTTCTTCTTTCTTGAACCTTGTGCAGGTGACACAGGTCTCAACCTCCGGTACACTGGGGCAGTCCTTACCATCATGCCCCTTTTTCGTACGTTTCTTGCAAAACTGCTCGTCTTTGCAGTGTTTGGCGACATGCCCATAAAGGTGGCAACGGAAGCACCTTGTCACCTGTACAAAATCTGCCACTCGGAAGGACATCCACTGAAAGAAGACGTGGCCCTCCCTCAGTAGACGCTCCCTCATAGGTTGCGGCAACTCCACAACAAAATTCTTGTTGCCGACTCGAGATATCCGGGCATTTACTCTTAGTTTGTTGACCTCCTCAACGGGGAAGTCATTAAAATTTTCCTCTTTGAGGAACTTGGTGAATTCGTCATTGGTGATCTCCTTGGGTACATCATAAATGATGATGGAGGGGAGTTTTTCACGTTTTTCCTCGATTTTTATTCCTTTAATCTTGGAAGCGGTCTGGTGCAGTTTTTTGGCACTGTCCGCGTTCCTTGCCTCAATGACCACTCCACCATTTCTTATGGGCGCAGTCCTATTAAATTTGATACACAGGGACTTGGGCTAGATTTCCTTTTGGAGTTCTTCAAGCAACTCCTTACTGGTCCTGGGCTTATCTTTGTTTGTATCAAATACAAAAACAGGTTTTGGGGTGGGCTGCGGGTCTTTCTGCACCACCGGTATTTTCTCCTTAATGGTGGAGGTGGCCAAACGTGGGCGGCCAGAAGTTAGGGCTGCACTATATGATAGTGATGATCTTTGTGTGGCAACTTCTTTCCGTGCCAAATTCTTCTCTGCAATGGCCAGTTTCAACTCCCCTCTGAAGTGGGTGTGACCTTCCCCAAGGCGGGCCACTTGGGCAATCACGAAGGAGGTCAACTTCATAATTCGGTCTTTTACGAGCCCAGATAATCGCGTGGATGCACAGGTAATATTATTTAACTCATTTAGAGCTGAAATCACCGACTCCGTCTGCTCAGTGCTCCGTTCTTGGGGGGAGAGCGCTTCGCCCCCTTAGACTTTGGTAGCCGAAGGGGGGGACTTGTATGCCGTGGAGTCATCCTCTGTCTCCAGGTGTTCCTCTTCCTCCTCAAGGTGGCTAATTCTCGAGGAAGTCCTGGGTTCTTCCTCCGAGATTTACTCAAGGCCTCCATGACGGCTTTGGCTATAGTGTCCTCATCTAATAATATTTTCCTCGTCGATGGAGTAGGGCTCTCAGATCTCAACCTCTTTCCCCCTTTATCAGGAGGTTCACCTCTGTCACTCATTACCCAGACAAGATAGAAAAGTCCTTACCAAAAAAAATGAAAATAGGTGTAGCGACAGAAAGTAAGATTTGGTCCATATATATGGGGTCGACCAAATATTCAGTCAGCCGCTTATGACAGCTGTAAATTGTTTAAAATAATCAGACCAACGAACGTTTTTTCACACTAGTTAACGACGACGGTATTAGGTAACTGGATCCGGTGGCCGAGTCCGAGTAACTCGGTAGCTCTGCGATTTGACTGTCGGCTATGTTCAGTACACAATTATTGCCACGTACAATTGTAAATATTCTTGCGATTTGAAAAGGTATTGGCCTAACAGAAGAATTACGAAGTAAAATCAAATAGGAAAAGTTTTTGGGACGAACATTTTTGAAAAAATATAAGGGTATTTGAAGCATCCGTTACATTGTAATGAGCGGTAAGAATAGCAATCGTACGGCTGCTGCCTCATGCGCACCAGCGGCGTTATGCTTAACGCAAATGATATCCTTTTGCAGTTTAATTCAAATAAGTAGTGAGTCGACGAACATCAACTCCTGACTGTTATGGAAGAAAGTCTGTGACCGCATTTCCAACGAATCAACGCATACCTAAGGAAGCTCCCGTTGCCGACATCATTCTTTCGTCTCTATTGGCGTGTTTTTAGTCATAGTTCTATCCTTTTCTTCATAGTCGCGTTTTGAATAAGTCAAATTGGATCTGCGGAAATTGATTATAGTAGCTACGATATATTTTTAAGGAGCGATTTTTGTGGGACGTATACCTTTAAATATTAAATACTGGCTTTTCTATTTCCCCTGTCGATCATTAGACCAATTATAGTTGGTCCTTTACACTTCTCGTTATCGGGCGGCCAGCTTTAAAATAATTGCATGAAAATCGGAAATTTAATTTCCGGTTGGTCGTATATTATAGCTGCCGTATTTATACTCTTCTAGATTTGTAGGCTAGAGAAGTATAAATACGGCCTTAACTTGGTTTGTTTTCTTTATAACAATCGTTATTTCCTCAAACTACATCATATATTTGTAATGTATTTCTGGCGAATTCAATAAACATTTCTTCTTTTTATCTTGGCAGATTTCACTAGTAAAATTAATAATTATAATTCGCGAGTAGTAACTGTATGTTCACTGGGTATATCGTGTTTTATCCATCCACAATACAATTAAATTATGAATGCATCTTAATAAACGAATATTTCACCGCAAACAATGTAACACTCGATACTATTCAAATGTGACCAGCAATTGTTACACAAAATAAAATCTTCAGTGGATTATTGTTCCTGAATTTTAAGTCACATGAATTTTTTTCAACCTCTTCAATTCTTTTCCTCCTATATTTGTGAATTCCTCCAATTTTCAAGTTTTTTCACTAATTTCTGAGTGTTTTTCTCAGTAAATATGGAATAATATTAATATTGACAGGAAGTGATGAATTTAGTATTAATTATATATAGTCAAATTAACAAGCTTTGTCTGATACGCCACAGACGGTCTTGAAAGAATAAACTGTTTACTTTGTTAAATGCGACGGGGTCAAGTACCAAAAGTAAAATAAAAATTATTTTACTTAAAATTTTCAATTGAACCACCGTTCCCTACGTCAATTTTCGACGTCAAATAGTCTCTAATAATAACAACAGTGACCGACAGACGAAAGAACACCGAAGTGTTTCCATAAATGTGCCCTTTTGTCCGAGTTTAGTAGGAATTGCTGAAAATAACAAAATAATATTAACTCATTTAAATATAAAATTTGTATCAAATATACATTGTTATTGACAAATTTCAAAAACTCATGCGTGTAAGGTACCATACCACCAAAATAAATATTTTGTAGTTAAAAACGTTGTTGCATTAAAAAAAACAAAAGGGATCCTGTTAAATACGAGTACAACTCACATTACCATGATTCCGTACACGTTCACATGCTTATAAATATTTGACAGCACGTAATGCTTATAAACATTTCAGGGCACATAACATGTTTCTAATCAAACTACTTACATATAATAATTGTTAACAACGTAAAACATATTGCCTACTGTACCTTTCAAAGGCGTAAAGATATACTAATTATAACAATATATAATGCCACGTAGAATTAGAAATAGTTAACTTTTGGATCTATCCCTTTACTGGTCCTTTAAGACCCCCCCCCCCCTACGCCGACTTTCAAGATAGTAGATCGACCGAAAGTACCTTATAAGTCTTAATGCCCAGTGAATAAATTTATAGTATGAATAAAAAAAATATCCTTCAAAGGGCCACACCTTTTTGTTGCGTGTAATTTCTGGTTTGATATGATATTCTTCCACTATCTAAATACGACATAACACTGTTATTATATTTTCTTTTAGCCTATTCAGCTAAAATTGCATTAAAATAAAGTTGATTTCATAGAGTATCATCATCATCATCATCATCATCATATATATTAATACGCTAAGGTTAAGATGTTACACTCCCTTTTTAGAAAAAACCTCACAACTAATCCACATAAATTATATATCATTTTATAGATAATTGCTTGCTCTACCGGCATCCAGAACTAAAAAATTTATTATTGATATTGTTTTTGCAAATTAATTAATTATTAAAATTATATACACAAAACAGCAATGCTGCCATCTAACGGCTCAACGTCAATATGATTGACGGTCGGTAAAATTTTTGTTTAATTTCAAATCCACTCACGTATAAATAAAGTGGCGCTTTAGCTCAATGCTTTTGATACTTGCGCCTCTATATGTCACTTTTAGTAAAATATTTGTTTGATCTGTGATCTGAGCTTCATAATGGAATAAATAATAATGCGAAGACTTCGCACGGGTCACGCTAGTCAATAAATAATACGCGAGTAAAATGTCAAATTATTGTGTATTACATTTTTCAATGCTAATTGTGTCAATCATAAAACCATCGGTAACATTAATAATTGTGCAATAGTCTGATATAGATAACTTTTAAACTCAATGCTATTCACGAATTTCGTTTACACTTGGAAGGTACCTTTATACCTAAACTAATTAATCGAAACCATTACAATTTTATGACCAATAGTTGGTTCTTATTTTCATTCACTCATTATATTGGCCGGATACTAAATACATGAATTATTTGTTCTACACTTTATCCACGTAGACTACAATCATACATTAAGATATTTGCCAATAAACACACCACTAACACATTCCCTTTTTAGTCTAAAAACTTCTCATCACTCTAAAGTCGGACCCTCGTTTGATCGTCCTCTTCTAAGTTAAACCCTCACGGCATCGATAACTTTACACGAGATTTGTTTACAGTCAAATTAAGGCAAACCTAGATAGGGAACTGCAATATCTTGAACTCTGGTTATGTTAATGGTAATGTCTAATTGTGAGATGTAAGTTGATTTTCCAGGTGTCATTGGATTCTTGTAATTTTGCTGGTGACATAAAATATTTTTAATTCTATTTTTTAATGAATAACTTATCGATTTTAAAGAGTTTTTGACTTCTTGTGTGAAGTGTTGACAAATAATAAATTTCGCGATTTCATTCTTGTTACATCCGCTTTCATCAATATTAGAATTGACTGAAAAATACTTTTTGGGAATGAACCCGTCTTAACCCGTCCGAACCCGTTAACTAAAGCAATATATATATATATGTATATATATATATATATATATATATATATATATATATATATATATATATATATATATATATATATATATATATATATGTAGAATAAAATAATGACAAAATAAATGTGTTGTAGTTAAAAACGTTGTTGCTTTAAAAAAAACAAAAAGGAACCTACCGAGCACGAGTATAACTCACCTTGCGAAAATTCCGTATACGTTCAGATGCTTATAAATATTTGAGGATATGAGCGGGTGTTCCTAATTAAACTATTTACATATAATAATTGTTATCAACGTAAAATGTTACCTACTATACGGAAAGGCGTAAAGATATACTAATTATAACAATATATAATGCCACGTAGAATTAGAAACAGTTAACTTTTGAATCTAACCCTTTACTGGTACTGTAAGATCCCCCACTACGCCGACTTTCAAGATAGTCGACCGAAAATACATTATAAATCTTGATGCCCAGTGAATAAAATTATTGTACAAATAAAAAAAAATATGCTATGTACAAATAAAAAAAAATGGTCAACCCTTTTGTTGCGTGAACCAAAAAAATTACAATTATGTAAGGATAGCCTCAGTGTACAATAGATTTCAACTTGATATCTCAAGCTGTGTCTGACAAAAAGGGCTTTGACAGACAGACGGGCGGACGTCAACTTGTAAGGTTCCTGTTTTTTTTTCAGTTTGAGTGAGGGGCCCTGTGAACTATCATTGTGGTGTAATTTCTAGTTTTATAAGATATTTTCCCAATTACTAAATACGATATAACGCTGTCATCATATTTTCTTTCAGCTTATTCAGCTCAAATTGCATTAAAATAATGTAGATTTCATACACTGTCAATAAAAAATAATGTATTATACCATTATGCCATATTTCTAGTTTCTAGTTTCTACATTAAAGGATTTCAGAGAAAAACTTAACTTATAAAGGTTTCGATTTTTTTTGGGTAGGAAACCATAAATACTACAAAGTGATGGAATAAATTCAATTAAAAATGTGACGTTAAGAGGTAAACTCTTTACATACGAAATGATAACATATTCAGGAATACAATATACAATTAATTATGAAAAGATCATGTATAACCCAGTGAAATCTGCAACTAAAGTCGAATTTACTACTGTCATTGGCAACCACATTATTAGTGCCAGTATTAACATAAAATCTGCAAACACCACGACAAAAATCCAACTCGCTCTATGCGTAATGTAATAGAGAAATACTTTGGTAATGCTCTACGCACAGAGCTGATACTTTTCTTTAATGAATTGACTTCTCTGCTTAGATGCTACCAGAAGTTTATTTAAGAAATAATTGCAGTTCTTCATTGATTTATATATTTTTATAACAAAACAGATTAATGGACAACATATAGTCGTAGACAAAATTTACGGTTATCTATTATCAATTGATGAACTTATTAAAGTTTATCATAAAGTCCATGTCAGTTTAATTTTACATTTAATTAAATTAAGTACAATCTAATTACAAGTTACATACATTATATAAGTAACAGTTAAGAAAGAATTTATTTTTGATAATAACAATGATGAACTCTTTATAAAACATAAATGTTTAAAAGGCGGTATGTACCCGCACGGTAATTAGATTAAAGATATAAAGTCAAATACCCAGAATTACGTATTCACAGGTATATATTGTTTTTCAAAATAAGAAACATTATGTATTCTGGAAAATATTTGCGGGGGGACTCATTTTCTTTTGTATCTGCTAATTCATTTTCTTTCTTTGCATACTATCTAACTTCATATAGTTCTGAATGGTTTGTGAAATCTTGAGAAATGTAAAAGTTCGTGATGTCTTTATTCACAATATATCGTTTTAGGTTTTTTATGTTTATTTGCATTATGTCGTAATACATGAATACACTTATATCAGTCTGTTCTTTTGCAAAAAGTGCTATGAAAGCCATTTTTGGAAACAGTCGATGGTGAAAAAATATGTAGGTAATGAGAGAAATGTTTCGTAACTAACACTATTATTACTGCTGCCGATAGTACAAATAGTCTGCCGTGTTATAAAACTATTATAAAATTTTTGAAGTTATACTTCTTTAGGCGCGTTATGAAAAAATGATGAGAGTGAAATTTTAAGATTCGTCACACAAAAGTTACAGTATGAAGTTGCAGCGGTTGCAGTCTCGAAACAAAAGCTATTGGCACCATCGTCGCCTCTGTTCACTGTTTTCATATTCATAGTATTTATCCACATGTTTCTAGTGTCTACATTCACACACGTGTTTTAGTTTCATATAAGTGCGATTTATATATGTGCTGATAAATTATATTCAGTAGTGATTTAAATTCAATATTTTGATTAATATATTTACTATTCGTAAATATTAGTGAAAAAATTGTGTTTATAGACTTTTTCAAGTGCTCCAATATAATTGAGGTTATCTATCCGTATGTATTATTTAATGATGCCAAAGAAGTATAACTTCTCACGCGCGTACAAAAGTACACGCACCGTTTTGGATTAATAAAATCTTTTAAAGAAACACATAATTAAAGATTACAATCCTCATATCGAGGAGTAATAAAAATATTCACGCTTGTAGATTAGAATATACAATAACACTTGAATCAAAATCACTCCATATTTACGTTACAACCATAACAGCTTACAGTCATCAATTATATATCGTTGATATATATTTTGAGCACAGATTAAAATAATTTTCTCAACGAACAAATTTATCAATCAAATCTTTGCCTAACAAAACCTACAATTGCGACATTATTATCAACGAATAAATTTATCAATCAAATTTTTGCCTAACAAAACCTACAATTGCCACATTATTATCAACGAATAAATTTCGAAATACAAATAACCCTCACATTCTTGTGAAGATGATGCGCTCCTCTTTCTTATTGGAAATTGTACCTGGCACTTTGTCGATTTTTATCTTTCTTAATTACAAAAATTATTTGACTTTTATTCACAGGTAAACAGAACCAGTCGGAAACGCGTAACTGATTTTACTAAAAGGAATCGATACATTTATTACAAAAGTTTAACTTACAGTAATTAGAAGGTGTAAAGGTTATTCGGTCGGGATATTTTTGAAAAATATATCAATAATTTTCCTTTCTGTTAAAATGAAAATTTTATGAAATATTGCGATTAAAAAGAACCTGTTGAACAGGAATAAAGTTTGAGCTATGAGAATTCTGTGCATATTTAGGCATTTACAAATAGTTAATGATACATAATATCTCCATTAAATTATTAACAAAATTTTGAATTTTTTAGGACATAACTATACTACCTACAATATCTTTAATAGGTTACTGTTTTGAAAAAATATATATAACTGCACTTAGAATTACTAAAATTATTTATTTTTAAATTTTTACATCTACTTGTGCTATAAGACCTCCCATTATGTCGACTCTCAAGATTGTAAGTCGATGAGATATAACCTATATGTTTTGATGAGAGTATGAGCACCAAAATATATGCTTAAAAGGGCCATATTTTTCACTTAACAAACTGAACACCTTAAAATGTTTACATCAATGTAAAGATTCATAAACTAAATTTATCAGGGTCAACTGTTGAACGTGGTCTCGTATTTTCTTTGCTAATTGCCCACCTGAAGATGTAGTCATATAACGAAACCTAGATCGTGGAATTAAATAAAGTAGAAATAATACTACATCACGTAGTTTCATTTAATTGCGAAGAATGAATTTCTACAAACGTACGTATGCTAAATAAATTCAATACGGAATAGTTAAATATGAAGTAGCGCAAATCGCAAACTTAATCACAGTATGACCAGCGATATTTAATTCAACACATATTTAATCATACAAATCCTCATATCAACGAGTATTAAAAAATTCACTCCTGTAGGTTAAAATATTACGAATTCATGTTACAGTCATTTATACCAATATTACCAATTCATATTACAGTGATATTAGCTTATAGACATAAAAATTATATTGTCGACATAAGCTTTGAGCACGGATTACAATCATTTTTATTGCTAACGAATATATCGATGATATGTATTCAGTGCTGCAAACCAGATAATTGAGATGCAACGATTAAATAAGATATGATTAAATTGATAAATTTCGGTAGCAATGACATTCTCAAATCGAAAAGATGACACACGGTGAAGACGCCCTTGTCGCCCCTTTGGACGATTTCTTGAAGCGTGTCCATTACATCGTTCAGATCCGGACCTAAAAATCGAGACATAATTTATTCATGTGGACAATACATTTTAAACACAAAATTAATTACAATAAAGACACGTGAAGGCGACGTACTGATGTAGCAGAATTCAAATATTTCATTCGCCGCGCTGGCAATATAATGCTCAAAATTTATTATGTGATATAAAATTTTTCTTTTCCTCAACTTGTGTACTTTATGAAATATTAACGAGTCAAATGTTAAACTATTAAAAACAGCACGTTTACTATGTCCCTATAGACTGTTATTGGTAAACTCACAGATAAAAAACAATTCCTAAGTTATTCATAAATAGATATTAAATTTCTAAAAAATCTTAATACTCACTCATATCTGGTATAAGTTTCAACATGATTATGTTTATTTCCAATTTACGAAATTCTAAAACCAAATTTTCGCAAAATGCGCAGACCACTGTCAAAATAATCAGATAGATGGTATTCCATTGTATAAAACCAGACATCCAGCCTTGATAATATATCTGCAATTTGAGGGAAACAATGAAATACATTAACTGGATGTTATCGTGGGAAGATGTCCCTATGACTATTACTAAAATTATGACGTTTAAGAAAAAACAATATATTCAGACTAAGTTACCGAAAATTATTATTTTTGAGGTATTTGAAAGTGACAAAATCGCTAGACTGGGTTATAAATTTCGTCTTTGAAGTTGACTATATATTTTCGTAAGTAAACATAGTTGTAATTAAAAACACGATTTTATGTCCGATTTCTCACGTTCCTTGTAAATTTTTATCAGATTGACTAATCCATAATCAAAGTTTTCAAAGGAATATATAGAATTTTTAAAAAACCTTCAAAAACATTCGAGATGATCGAGTGTGTATAAAAAGCGCACGGCGTTCTTCAATCTCATATATAGTTTTAAAGAAATGTGGATGACCTCAAAATCCATGTACTTCACTGTTATTTTACGAATATCTGTAGGGTCGTTCTACGTCAGGAACCTAATGTAGTATATATATATATATATATATATATATATATATATATATATATGTATATATATGTGAAAGTTTCAGTGATTCCTTACGATAATTTCAGCCACGATTACACATTGTGAGTCCAATCCCGGTTAATATTGACAAATTAAAAGCACTAACTGAATGAGATTACGGAGTTTCAACTGGGGTTTTGTTTACTTGACTTGAATGTCATCAAGGTACAGTGGAGAAACATTAACAAGAATTAAACAAAGTCTACAAATATTGTATTTGGATAGTTGAGCTAGGATCAACTTAATTTTCATCCAGACAGATATTTATATTTTCTTTTTTCTTTTTTTTTTTAAATTGATCGAAAAGGTATTAAAAAATTAATCTCATCACCAAAATATTAAATCAGTTGATATATGGGGTATTAATAGAGTCTTATGTTGAAAAATACCTCATAACGCTACAACTATTACCGTAATATTGTACACTAGTCCGCTTCAAAGTTTGGAACTTGAACTCCATTGGAAACGTTCACGATGTGACAAAATTTTTAGACCTCGTGTCAATACCCGTCTGCATATTACAAGTATTACTCGAATAAAATGATCCCACAGTCCCCTTATTCACCACACTGGCGCTGTCCGACTTTTATTTATTTATATCGGTCATTAAAACGTTACTTTTTACGCGAAAATAACTTTCATGGCGAGAATTTTCTTTGAGAATTCGTTAACGAAATTTTCAATCCATGACCTGCAAGTGTCTATTTTGATGCTATCCGTTCTTTGCCAAATAAATAAAGATGCGTAATAATGGTGCATACGTCCATTATTGGTTACAATAAACTGAAGTATAGTTACAAAAATTTCTTACAAAATGCTTATTATTTACTTGCCTTCCCAAATATGGTTATTAAAAATAAATAAAATGAGTTTCGTAAAATATATGTGAAAAAACTTTACGTGATGAAATTATAAATACATACAATCAAAGGAAATTCCATTTTGAAAAAAATGTGACAAATGTTAAAATGATTTGACCCGCAGAAGTAAGAAGTTAAACTACATTAAATACAATCTCAGAAAAAGAATAGGTAGGAACTGACAAAAGGTTCTACATGGGAGAAACGAAAGAAAAGAACATGGATGATCCAATAAGAGGTAGCGAAACAAATTAAAAAAGTATATTAATATGTGTTAGTAAAATGGAAGAACAATATTAATACGGTAGTTGACTCATTCTAAATTTTGATATTTTTCGTACAATATTGTGAAATATAAGTTAATTAAAAACCAAAATTTGAAGATACGGATAGAGTTGTGTATATCCCTGTCTCTTTTCCTCTGCTAGAATATAATGTGCAATATTAAAAATGATCTCACGACACAGCAGACGCCGTTCTTCTCTAAAGTTTAAATTTAAACTTGTATAACTCGGTTAATTTTTAAGATAATTAAAAAAAAAATTCACTCTTCATCACCTTGTACCTTGAAATTATGATTAATGAAATAAAAAAAATTAGTCAAATACCCAATTAAGAAAAAGAAGAATGTTGCTTAGATACGTAATGATGTGAAGATGTAAATAGGCTGAGAGATAAAGAAGGTTACGTGATCGCCACGTACGTTACAAATGAAACTACTTGCTGTTTTTCATTTTCTTTGCATGTGCCATTGTCAGTCTACACAACCATCTATCTCTCTTTTTCTTTCATCACTCCCCTTTTGTCACATCCACTATCTATTTCCCCCGTCCTAAGTTGAATGAAGTATTCAACTTTATCCATTCTTTGTTGAACAATTATCGTACAATTTTACTTTTGGATATCATTCGTCACATACAAACTTACTCTATTGTGGCAATTATTTTTCACTTACTACACAAAAACACTAAAAATAATCGATATATAGAATATTTCAAAATTTAACAACTGCATTTTTGTTGCCGTTAATTATCAAATTTTAACCAAACTATCTTTTTTCGTGTCAAAGAACATTTGAAATATACGTGACACTAACGAAAGATTATCATATAAAAAATAACAATTTTAAAGCTTGACCGTGATTAAATAGTAATAAGAATGAATTTAAAACAAGCGCTTGCCCACAATTTCTTACGCGTTGATTTTCGGACTCTAACTTAAACGCAAATCGTTTAGTAGTTTTTTATGAAGCTCGAACAAAAGATAAATAAAAAAACAAACAAATGTTCGAAAGGGACATAAGGTAGCACAAATTTTAATTTAAACGCTATATAATTACTCCAGTCAAATTGGCATCCAAATGGTTAAAATAGTTTAAATGCATTTGGTTTCACAAAAGCCTAATTGACATATATATTTTTACTTGATTCAAAAACATATTTAATGTACAATCTTATGTTACAGTTTTATAAAAGCACAGATGTATATATAGCACTTACTCCTTTCTTGTATAAGTTTACGGCATTCTGAATACCAAACATCGAAAATGAGAAGATAGTGATCATATAATGCATCATCTGAAATATTTAATAACAATATTTAAAATTAATCTAAGTAAATAAGAATACGCTAAAAAGAAGAGAAAAAGAAAGTACGAAGTGTTACCTGGAAATTAAACATTTTATTTAATTTACTGCACAAATTTGAAAGAATGATGATAGTATCTGGTAGGGCAAACATACATTTTATATCAATTGTGAGGTCAATATAAATGTTTCCGTTAAATGAATTGTTGAGCAGTATGTCGACATTGGATCTAGCATTCAGTAATAATTGCTCTTTAACGCGTTTTAAATAGACGTTCATCATTTTTAACATATCAGTGAGAATCTTCCGCAGTAAACACATCAACACCATTTCGAGGCTACTTGCCATTGCAGAAAAATGAGCAAGTAGAACTATGAAATCAATATTCAATAGTGATATGTGATATAACAAGCTTATTAAAATGATATAGAAGATCACAGAAAAGGTCCCGATCCTGGTTATTAATTTAATTTCATTTATGCACCTAGTTTTGAAATACTCGCTGTAATAGGCGGAAAGACCATCGAAAGTACTAAGCCACTCAGAGAATTCGTTCTTAAGCCATGCGATGTCGAATGTGACAAGAAAACACATGATTATGAAACTCAGAAAATAATTAGCACCCATCGTTGTATTAGAATACATTAACGACACGAGTCTAACCGCATTTTTGAAATAGACAAAAAATATGAAAAAAAGAATCACCAAGCTATAGATCTTTTTAAGTTTAGCACAGAATAATCTTTCGTCATTTCTATTAGAAGTTCTATTAATTCCTAGCATTGATTGGGCAGTGAGTATGGTCCCAATCGAATTTTCAATAATATTTGCTTTCTTTTCCATTACGTCGTGCAAGATAGGTGACTGTAAGTAGACGTGTAATAAACTAATGAAATAATTGATAAAAAATCGATTAGAACCTATTAGGTATAATTTGTTAGTTGACATTTTCACATTCCATTTCCTACGATATTAAATATTATTAATTACGTTATAAATGTCTGATGAAAGATTCGATCGATATGAAATTAATTAATTTTAATGGATTCGTGTTTTTAAAAATATAGCATCAAGAGACAGTGGCATAATTTTAATCTCTAAATAAATAATTCCTTAGACATTTCTTGTAGTAAGTTTCAGCTAAAATATTTTGCTGGAATTTTCATGATCGACTAAATACATTAACACAATTTTATCGATTAGAATATACCATTTGCAGATGAAAATGAAGCCCCTGCATTTTGAACAGTTTTAGTATATTTGGTTGCATGTATTTTTAAAGATTAAATGCCAATTTCTAATACTTTGCTTTTTTAGAAGGCGCATTTGGATGATCTGTTGTAGTTGCAGCAAAATATATGTAATATCGTATTAGTTTATTTCACTGTGTTGTTGCGACGGCTAAATTGTATAAATAAAATATTTAAATCACACGCCGATCATTTTGAAATTGTACGTTTGTTTCTGTGAGCTGTCAAAAGTAAATGGACAAATAAACGAACTAATTTTTTTCAGTATACATTTTATTATATATGAAGATAATCTGAATTTTAGAATTTCGCTTATTTCGTTTATGAAACATTACGAACCCACTCCATTTATGTCAATTTAATTCACACATATTTAAGTACGCTAAGAAAAGTGGGTGGTATTCATTTCCGAAGTAATTATAATTTATGTGATTTATTTTACGATAGAGTAACAAAAATGATGTTTCGAGCTTCGGCAGTTCAATAAAATGTCCGTTTGTGGCTGCTTATAATGTTTGCAATAATTAAATTATTTCATTTGTTTTGCAAATAAATGTGATGATGATGTTTTGCAATAAATGTGATTCACCATTGGCAATATTCAATATTTTCACGGTAGCATACAAACGATTTCAGTCATAAAAAAATTAAAAAAGAATTTTTTTTACATAGATACAAAAAAAAATTATGGCGGGCATATTTTAAAACTCATAAACTTGACATAATTTGATAAAAAATTACAATTTGAAAATCTATGAATAAGCCGCTTTCAATTTAAGAAGTAATCCTAATTTTACTGCTCGTTCGTTATGTTTACCATTATTTTATAGATATGTACGTATATGTTTTTATATATATATATATATATATATATATATATATATATATATATATATATATATATATATATATATATATATATATATATGTATATATATATATATATATATATATATATATATATATACATATAAAGCTTTTTAGAGGCTTAATTTGTTAACTAGTAAAATAGGCTCGTAAATAAAAAAATACCATTTTATATGCATATCCTCTAGAACATTTTTTTTCTTTCGACGTAACTCACATAAAACGCACCGTGAAAAAACAACAGTTCATAATTATTTTTTAAAATACTCCCACTTTTCGGATATACGTAATATTTTTTTTATTCTTTGTATATATTTTGGAGATTAATTATGTATAAATTAAAGTATACACTTTGAGTAATAAATACTATTTCATCCGATTTTAGATAGTACTACGATAATACATGAAGAAAAAAATTCCATTTAAAAAAATAATTATTTATTTAACAAAAAGAAATAATTTATTATTTTATTTTCAAAAAAAATTGCACAACTTTTTCAAACTTTTATACGAAATTCATTGAAGAAATATGTAAGGTAAGAAGATAATTAGTTTTACAACTGGATATACACGTTTTACGATGTTACGATGGATATACACGTTTTACGATGTTACGATGGATATACACGTTTTAATCAATATTTTCAAATCTATTAGTTTTAAACGCTACGAAAATCTAGATAAAGTTACCGATCGTTTTTTCCCTTTTTCATAAAAATGTTCATGGAAGAATTAAGGTTGCCAAATAAACAGATTAAATGAATAAAACTTTCGTTTTATTAAATCGTCTGTGTGATTTTTCGGAATAGAACATACGACAAATATATAATTTCCTAGTTTTTCTATAGTTTTACGAAATGAGTTTAAACCACTTTATCTCAATTTTAATATTTAACTCTTCGCTTTAAAATCACGTTAATTCATTTTTATCAAAATCAACGCCTTTGAAGTTTAAAAATCCTCTGCATTCTTCATTTACACATAGAACTTTTGCAATATCTTATTCTAATATGGCGGTTGAATCTTCGACGGATAAAAGAAACTATATTTTTGCATCTCAGAAAAGTGGTGAAAGCCAGGAAGCGAAAACTTGATTATACGAGGCGCAAAATAGTTTTCCATTTTCTGATGAGAAAAAATTGACTGTGCTTTAGGATCCTAACATAGTTTAGTTCTATAATCGTTATATTCGCAAATACTCTTCTTTTTTTTATTCTTTCTCTTTCTCATTTTGACTATTTGAATCATCGGAATTTATAAAACTTTCCCGTTCAAATGAATCCCTCAGAGAATCCTGAACTAATAACAGAGCTTTCAAAAATATGTATTTAATTTTTTTTGTTATATTGTAAAAATTTAGTCCTTTTACTTGATTCGTTTTTTTTTCAGTGGCACCTTCTTTGTCTAAATAATGATTTGAAATCTTTGTGTAGATGTTTACTTGTATTAACTTGTTGATAAAATTATTTTATTGATTTTATGATGTTATATGTATATTTTCTACTCAGTAAATTCTTCTGACCCTGTCTTTGACAAGTTTAGACAAAAAGTATCTAAATCGTTTACAACGTGAGTCAGATCGCTTAATTTTACGTTATTAATTATATGTTCAACAGGTTTTCTCAACAGGTTTTGTTGTTTTCCTCCTTATCTGTGTTTTTTTTTTAATATACGTTATTTATTATCCACTATTTTTTTTTGTTTCTGGCCTTTATTATGGGATTTAGCATCAGATTTTCCTTAAATTTTTGTGCTTCATGTACATAGTTTTTAAATTCATTTTGTAATGCAGCACCTTTGACATCAGTGGTTTATATCCATTCTCGATAATTTATTTTTGATTCTCCTTTAACGCTTCAATTAATTCAATCAGCAATCGCAAAATTTCGCAATATTTTTCTGGCAGAGTTACTATGTGAATGTGAATGTGTCTGGATTAATTATTTCCAGTGATTTCTTTTTAATCAAACGCGGTCTGAGCCCATGGGATTTTTTTTGTTTTAAACCAGTTTTCTATAGTATGGAAGTCACACCACTCAATTTCAATATTACGTTATGCAACCCACAGACCATTCTTTGTTCGGATTTATATACGTCTTATGAAAATTCATATGGCTTATAGAATCCTATATGGTATGTGCTAATAGTTCATCTTTATTTCTATGTGACGTATAGATCTCCTATATAGCGTACAGAATCCTATATGGTATGTGCTAACAGTTCATCATTATTTCTATGTGACGTATAGAAATCCTATCTAGCGTATATAATCCTATATAGTATGTGCTAATAGTTCATCATTATTTCTATACGTCGTATGGAAATAATTATGAACCATTAGCACACACCGCAAAATGAAATAGAACTCTTAGGCTGATTCGTAAGTAGTTGCAAATTATTCACTTTTCAAATGTAAACTTTAAAGCATCAGGTTCGTCACGCCTTAAATTGGTTTCGACGTCATTTAATACATTAGAAAAGGGAACGTGTCTCAATTACATAACATTATTAAATCGTCTCTCCTAACAGAAACGCACGACATTTTTATATTACACATAGAATGGATAGTCGAGTATGACTTATGAACCATAAGCAATTTTTAGTCCACCATTTTCCAGGAGATTTATTATTATAAATACATTTCTCCGGGTTTTTTTAAGTACCCAGAGATCATAAACTGCAAATCCAAATATTTTAAAAGCGTACAATTTTTGCTTCCTCTTCTTTTGTTAGCCGCAGCTAACCGCCTACACACCTCAGTTGCAAGAGTTTAACTTTATTTACAATCATACGTACAGGAATATTAAAGTGTGTTGCGGTTTCAATAGAGAGCATATCTTTATGATTCACTTTTATGCTAGCAATTTTCAACATATCGCTTCAGCCTTTTTGTGGGCTTTATCCGCCACTTTACCGGACTTTCTTTTAACTGTCTACAAGTTAAACTGTATCAAACTGTTAATGAATCGATTATTTGACGGCATGGTCGTTCTTTAGTGCTGGCCAGCGGCTTCAGGTAATTCAATGGAACTTACTTTATTTTGTTTTTAGTATTCAATCAATATAATGAAATAACTGAATATTGAGAATTTAATTTGAGCAATATCCTTAATATTCGATCACAATTTTTTCAATATTATTTGTAATATATTGTAATCATTAACATCTCTAACTATTAGCATTATCGAACACGAATAATAATTAGAGATTTTACGACTAAAAGTCGTCACTGTAGTGTGTTGGGTTGATATCATGGCGTAAGTCCTTAGATAGGGAGGCGCATCGCGGGGACCAAGTTCCCAGCCGCTCATCGAGTGGGTCAGTAGTAGATAAGATGCTGACATTAAGACGCCTGTGAGACACTGTCTTCTCTGCGAGTACAAATATGGCTACTCTACTGCCGATGCTATGTGTATCATATGCTAAAGCATAGCTCCTGAAGTAATATCTGAAACTACTGCAAAACGATGGTCCCAGCGGCGATTATTCCTTAAATGATCAACCACGCTCTAGTCGACCTGTGGAATTGGAAAGCGACAGGTTGAAATTATTAATTGAAGAAGGTACTCGATTAACGACACACTGGCTCGCAATTATGTTCGGGTACTTCCATGGAACTATAGAGAATAATTTACATCACTTGGAAAAAATCTTGAAGTACGGTGCGGGGGCATCACAAAACAGCCTTAGCCATAGCCCGGTCTTCATATGACCAAATAGACACGCCTTAAAGTTTTGGATTTTAATTGGATATAGATATCCCACTAGCCATATTCCCTAGACCTTGCACCCGCTGATTATTTTTTGTTTAGCAATGATTTTTCAATCTTTTGTTAGCAATCAGTTAGCAATAACTTGCACGAAAAAAAAACTCTGATGAAGACTACCTACAACAGTTTATAGGCTAATTTTTTAATTCCAACTACTTGAATTTTATGCAGATCTTATCTACTTCATGCCAGTGCATCGGAGACATGAAATAGAAAATAATTGATATTATTCTATAGAAGATTAATTATTTGGACTGGAAATTATTTCTCTTAGCTTGATATTTAACCCAAATCGTATCGCTATAATATTCTCGACAATTTCTCTTCATAGGTTTTAATCCATCGTGCTCAGTGTTACTGCTTGAGTTCTGAAAATTAAATTTTACGTTTTTCAATATATTTTTAATAAAAAAGTTGTACTTTAGATTTTAGTATCTACCTCAAGTGTTATCAGAGTAAATCTTGAATTCCAAATGCTTAGTAGTTTTTTATGATACCCGAACTAAAAGGTAAAGAAAAAACAGACAAACAAAACATTCTTCAGCAAATGTTGGAAAGGGATATAAAGTAGCACAAATCTTTGAATGGACGCTAGTAATTGTTTCAGTAAAATTGGCATCCAAATAGTTTAATATGATATTCAGACAAAAAGAGAAATTATAAAAAAGTTCACTTTGGTTTCACAAAAGCTTAATTGTCATATTTTAGTTGACTCAAAAATGTCTTCAATGTACATTACTCTGTCAAGGTTTTATAATAGCTATTTGTATATATAGTACTTACTCCTTGCTTGTATAAAATTGCGGTACTCTGAATACTAAACATCAAAAAAGAGAAGATAGCGACCATATAATGTATCATCTGAAATATTTAATAACAAAATTTAGAGTTAATCTAAGTAACTAAGGATGTGCGAAAATGTAATAAATTACCAAATGTTACCTGGAAATTAAACATTTTATTTGATTTGCTGCACAGATTTGAAAGAATGATAATGGTATTCGGTACTTTTGGTACTTTTAGATATTTTGTTATGAGATCAAAACAAATATGTCGAGTGGTATATAGAAACTTGATATACCATTTAGTAATAATTGCTCTCTGGCGCGTTTTAAAAATTTATTGCTTTTAATATGTCAGTGAGAGTCATCCTCAGTAAACAAATCAACACCACTTCGAGGCTACTAGCCATTGTCGAGAAATGAGCAAGTAAAACTATAAAATTAAGAATAAATACATCGGTTAGTAATACGTGGTCCACTAAGCTAATTCAAATTACACCGAAGATTACAAAATAGGTCCCAATCCTTGTCATTACTTTAATTTTATTAATAATAACACTCGCTATAATAAGCCGACAGTTCATCGAAAGTACTAAGCCACTCAGAGAATTCATATTTAAACCACGCAATGCCGAATGTGATAAGAAAACACATGATTACGAAATTGAGGAAAAAATTAGCAAACACCATTATATTAGAATACATTAACAATACAATTATTTTAAAAATTCTGTTAATTCCTAGGATTGATTGAGCATTGAGTATGGTCCCAATGGAATTTTCAATATTTGTTTTCTTCTCCGTTTTGTCGTACAAGAGAGATAATTGCAAGTAAATGTGTAATAAGCCAATGAAGTAAGTGATTGAAAAATCGATTGGAACTCATTAGGTATAATTTATTAGTTGACATTTCTACATTTCCTTTCCTACTATACTAACTGTTATTAATTGTGTTATAAAAACATTAATTGGGTTATAAAGGTTTGACGAAAGGTTCAATTGATACAATATCACTTAATTTTAATGGATTAATTTCTTTGAAAATACAGCACGTGGTCAAAATTTCAGTCTCTTTCAGATATCAACTTAAACACTTCTTCTAATATGTTTCAGTTAGGACACTTTTCCTTGATTTTCATGATCGACTAATTATATTTGCACAATTATATCGATTAGGAAATTACATTCACATGGGAAAAAATGAAGCCGTGGCCTTTTGAAAAATTTTAACACATTTGTGTGCATACATTTTAAAAGGTTAAATACTAAAATCAAATAATTTGCGTTTAAGAAAGTCGCATTGCATATTTTAGTTGTAGCACCATTTTTTTTTCTGATTAAGCTCGCAAGCCCTTGGTTGGGCCGATGAAATTTAAGGCATCTTCATAAAGATGGGCAACTTTTGCCAAAGTCTTGAACTTTTACTCTACACTTCGTTACACTTTCTATTATTTAAAAGTAAGAATATAAAATAATACTCACGTGATAATTAACGGATATTTATATTATTTCTAAAAATTATATTTAACAAAAATAACAAAGTTGACAGCCACTTATGGTAAGATTGCAGAGTGTTTTTTACTTTAGTCCTTCGGCATTCTGTGTACACCTTAATTAGTATACTTTAATTAGAATGAAAATACAACGTTTTCTGTAATAATTAATTTTAAGGTAAATAGTCAATCAGGTGAAAGATATATTCTATTTTAAAGCTTAGAGACTGGTTTTGAAATCCAATATGAAGCCGTAAAAAAATTTAGAGCAACATATTTATTTTAATACCGTTTACATTTTTATACAAATTTTTTTATTTCAAGTTGAGGGGGTATTTTCAAAAAAGAAATGATTAATTTGTATAAAAAAGTCCCTCGATTCTAATATAAGCAATTTTCTTTATTCAGAAGCTTTTTGTTATATTAATCTTGTTTCAGAATTTACATATTTGCGGCAAAATTCAAGAAAGTTTATGAACTGTTCCATACCTTTCATAAAAGTTCTTGCCTTGCAATTTTCTTAGTCTTTTGATATCTCCTAATATTCTGTCTAATTTTCCTGCCACCTCTTTTTTAAGTGTTCATATTCTAATAAATATTATGGGCCTAGGCTTGCTGTCGCTTATATACCTTGTAATAATCCATGAATTCCCTGATGAACAAATCTCGCTATTATTTGCAACCGTTATATGTTCACATTCTCTCATTGAAAAGGATACTCCTTTTTTTACGATATGCTTGTTAATGTTTGCGTATATATTTAATTATCCTTTTTTATTTTAGGATTTGTAATGGCTTGGAAACTTGAGAGTAAATGTTAATTTTATAAAAAAACCGGAATTTGAATCCTGAAAATTGAAACCACTATTTTGATTCTTCCTATTAATTAATCATTGTTACATACTGCAAGAATTGGCTGCAATCATATTAACATACATCGTATTTCTTAAGCTAGATATATTATTGCAGTACAACATATACACACAACGTGCTAGACTTACAACTCACAAATTCACATAATTCAATGTTATCAAATTTTGCATAAAGTTCAATTTCTATTCTTATAAGTCTTAAGTAAACTTAAACATATATCAAATTAATCTTATACTGTTAGTTCTATTTTACATTATTTTTTCTATTGTTAACTATAAAACAAATTATTAATTTAGTCTTCTGTCCAGGATTACACGCTGAAATCTACATTTACATGATAAAACATACGACAGTTTTAATTTAATTCTTCTTCAATCGCTTAAGTAAAAAACTAAAGCAACCTTAACCAAATTAAGAACAATTTTAAGTATATTATTTAAAAATGTAAATACAGTTTTGTATAATAATATTTACAAAAGTATATATCAGGGGCATTGAAGTTATTTTAAATAAAGTACGTTTTTAATAAAATATATTTTATTTCCCTATAGGTAAACCCGTATTCATTTTGTGCTATTGTGAATTATATCCGTAGAATAACATAAACACGATGTAACTACAAAAGAACACTGGGCTATTTTGTAGAATATACATTTTAAAACGGCTACATTCCTGTTAAAGTGGAAAACTGCCTGAGAACAATTACGTACGTCGTAATTAAACCCAGTAAACTAAGTATCAACGAAGCTCTTAGTTTCACAATATTATAAATTGTAAAATCACCAATTTCATTTCTTAGAATAAATTTATATAAATCCATTATCTCCTGACGTTGGAGTGAAAGTAGACAGGTAGTTTTTAATATAATATCTCAATATTACAAACACACTAAATACGGAAATCAGTAACTTCGTGAAAAGAAAGTGCTTGCTTTCCACATTTTAATCTTGCTGTTATGATTTAACTGAAAGACTACATAAATGACTTGGAATGTGTATAGATAAATGGCAAGAGTATTGCTGTTTCAATAATTTTGTCCCTACAAGACAAAGTGTTCGTAAATAAAATTCAGTCCAAGAAATATACTTTTCCAAAAAATTATAATGACAATTAAATAATTCACAAGAGTTATCAACAAATTTTCTTAACAAGATTCCTATTAATTAATATATTTTGCAACTATTTACAAATTCATTCGTAGGCCAACATACCTTTACGAGCCAAAATTCTATTTTGCATTAGAATTAGTTTAGAATTTTTCATTTCAAGATTTAGTCTGTCACTAAATCTGCAGACCAGTATGAGAGGACAAAGTGAACGCAGCGACCAAAATATCACAAATATAAACCATGTGTCTTAAATAATTTACAATAATTGAGCTCTATATTAATCACTCAAATAGTTTCAACGTTATTCTACAAGAAAATTTTTAATAAATTGTGTATCAAACTCCTAATTTTTTTATAGAATAACAAATAAACGATGCTCAGATGAAATACCTGAAATAATATACTGTCCATAAAACATTTCTAACAAAAGTATTTATAATCCACATTCAGTTCAAGACATAACTTATTCTGAAACCATCCATCGGAGAGGTACAGAAGACACCATTAGGAAGAACATGAGTATACGTATGTCTGTAACATGTTTAATGAAATCGTTGAAACAAGTAAAAACCCAGACATACGTATCGCAAATTGCAATTATCTGAATGTGCAACTTATAAAATGAATATGTTTTGTAAAACATTTCAAATGGTTTATTTAATTATTATTTAACATTAAAGCTTCCATTAGTTTTTATTCACGGTTTCTAAAAATAATCAAGGAAAAAATTTTCACAAATATGTCTTTACCTACTACTGCAATATAAAAATTAATTTTACATGAATTTTTTTGAAATATACTTTGACCCCAAATTAATTTGGCAATTTGTACTAAAAAAAATGTAAGAAATAAACTTTGTATAAAATGTATTATTACTTACTTTTTCGGTAAATATGAATATCGCACAAGCTATTGATGTAAGAGTAGATACAAAGCAACTTAAAAATGCCAGAAGTATCTGTAAAATATAAACGAAAGACAAATATTTCTATCAAATGTGAAATATTTAATAAGTAAAGTAAGAAATACTATTCCAATGTAATGTTTCTGTGTAAGTATTTATCTAAAAAGGCAATTCCCTATTATTTCAAAATATGTTTTATATTTTAATTTTGTTTAATAATCATATCATGCAGTAGTTTTAATCTTACCTGATAATCGAATAAACAATTTACGAGCGAGCATGAATGTGGTATTTTAAGGTAGAAACGGCTGAGCTGAAATATACCTTCTCCACCAGATCCCGATGTGTCTTGCACACGCTCAGATCCTTCTAAGTACATTATACTATATATACTCGGTCGCTGTTTACATTGAGTCAAAACATTTGATAAACGAAGTTTTACACTTTGCAGTCTGTTATAGATATTATATAATAACGAATAGAAATAAAACATTTCTAAAAGATTCATTGAAAACGATGAATAAATAGGAAAATATTTTATCATTGCAATTGCTCTAAAGGAAAGCCCATCAATAATCAAAATAATTACTTGTATGACAACAACAAATAATGTTAAACATGAGCTAATGAATCTGGATTTTTGTAAGATATGTTTTTTGCAATCAGTATCCGAATATTGGTCAATTTGATTGAAAAACATCATTAATTTCGAGTGAATATTTTTACACCATAATATGTCGATCAAAACGACGTAACACAAATTTATTTCAAAACTAATAGCACAAAGGCCATGAAGAAAAATGTAAGTATAGTTTTCTTCAAAACCGCTCAACTCTCCGTTGTAAACGTAAATTATAATTGCAGTATACACGGCTGTAGCTAAGCTGTAAAACTGTCGAATTCGAGTTAAAAATGAAGATCTGTTATGTCTAGTACCGAATCTACACCATCCTAAGATAGATTGGAATGCAATCAGAAGCTGCAAACTTTCTTCAATATTTCGAATATATAATTATTCTCCCTGCGCCATATTGAACTGTCGTTTATATTTGGTCGTTTAGCAACCAATATGACCAACACGTTCCGTTTTCCAACCAAATTTGAACCGAAACCCTTTCAATTATTTTTAGGTATTATTAATTATGTAATGGTTTCTACTTTCTAATATTACTACTAGGGATTGCAATCCCGCAGCTCATTCAAACCCGCGGGATTGATATGCGGGATTGATCAATCCCGCGCAAGATCCCGCGGGATCCCGCATCTTTAAAATTATGTTATAAAATCGAATTGAAACTACAGGTTTTTATTTAAAAAATCAAGTTTTATTAATTAAACATGTCTCACACTATGCAACAAAAATTATTTGTTTTCGAACAAAATAACAATTAAATTATATAATTAAGTACGAGTAATTAGTAATCAGTCTTATTAACCTTAGCTTTTAAATGTTTGGCATCAAAGTTTTGTTTAATTTTACCCTTACATCTAACAACAGTTTTATGATATTTTGTTATTCAGTATTATTCATATAATGATTAAAAAAATCACAACTAATCAACAACAACAAAAACAATAACCACTAATCATTGTCAAATCACAACTTTCTCTTATCTAAATAACTAAATGGTATTATTATGACTGTGACTTTTGAAAATACGCTCTTAAAAAGCAAATTGCATTTATAGTATCATCTCCAAGCCTGCTTCTGAGTGAATTACAAATATATCCTGATGCCGAAAACGCTCTCTCGGCTTCTACGCTAGTAGGCTGAACAGTCAGGATATATTCATAGGCGAGCGTCAGGTACTCTCCTCTGATACCATCGGATTCAAAACATGCCATTTCTTTCTTCAAAATGTTTTCATAATCCTTTTGCTTATTGTCTAGCTTTTTCTTAAATATTTCTTTTTCTTGTTGAAGCTGTTTTTCTAATTCTTCTTTTAGCGTAAGAGTAGAAGCTGTGTCAGTTACAGTTACGGATGTTCCAGCTATAGATGTATTTTCGAAGACGTCACCTGCATACATTTCATCGTCTTCAACTGTACTGACTCTCTCTATTATTTTCTTTATTTCTTGGCGTATTGCAGCTTTTTTTGGCATGAAGAATGTTTGAGTACGATCTGTTACATCTGTATTTTTGGCTTCTTGGTCGTACTTTTTCGGATTTTGCAAATAAATCAAAATTCCTGTCAAGTCAGTGCGGCGTTGTTTAATACATTCATATAGACTCTGAGTTAACTGGTTACTCAACACCGTATTTTGTTGTTGCAATTTATTCAAAATAAATCGAAATATTGTGTCCGCAATTTTAAGCGTTGACTCTCCCCTACACAGTGCCTCAACTCCCAATTTAAAAGGCTGCAAGCTGGCAATGAGATCATTGATTTTGAACCACTCATTATCGCTGAATTTAATTTCAGATTCAATATCGATTAATGCCTTATCGATACAATTCTTCAAGTTATAGAATCGTTCTAACATATTTAAAACACTATTCCAGCGAGTGCGGCAGTCTAATATCAATGCCAATTCTGTTTTAGGGCCTTCTTGTTCCTTTACATATTTTTGTAAAAAGACGTCATTTTTGGTTGGTGACCGTTTAAAAATCTTGACCACTTTTCGCACTTTCTTCAATAAATCGTCATATGTAGAAGTCATTTCAAGTGTATTTAAGTATATTTACAGTTACGCCCTGTTCATTCGCGTCCATATCATCGTCGTCATCATTATCAGATTCCGTCGTATTTGAGACTGCTGGGCATTCTGGTATTGGTGAATTGCTTTTCTTATAGAGTGTATCAACTACCACTAGCTGCAAGCCGTGTGTAAAACAAAGCTGCTGGGAACAACGCAAAAGCTTGCCAACCTTCACCATCACACTAGCGCCGTCCGTTGTACTTGCGATAATATCTGTGTCTAAGTCTAGACCAAAACTCGCGAGGCGTTCTTTTACTACGCTAATGCAATGTTCTGCGGTAGCCGAGCCATGTATACGTACCAAACCCAGATTGATATGATTTTCTTTCTGGTGAACGTTGATATTTAAGTATCGATGATTTTTTTGTGTCGTCCATTCGTCAAATGTGAGTGAAAATCTCTGTTTTCATTTCTTGAGACGTTCAAATTCTATAATCATGTCAGCTTTGACTGTGTTGCTGAAGTTTGTTACGATAGACCTTATCGTATTTGGCGAATTAGGTAATTTGTGTCCGCTTTTAGAAAATAAATCTCTTAAATCCGAAGATGTGCAAAAGGAACTTAAGGTGAATCCGTCTTTACATACCATCCTAGAGATCATTTTGTCCATGGAGTTTTCCTTGATAACAAAACTGTCCATAGTTTTGGGTTTCTTCTTTGGTACAACTGGTAAAGATTTTTCTCTAGTCTCATCGTTTCGAGAATTGGTATCGATATTGTGTTTAGTCTTTAAATGTATTTTTAAGCCTTTGGTAGAACGTTAACTAATTTTTAGTTCATCTGAACACAGAAGATATTTGCCACCTTTGTCATTTTTCTTGAAATAACGCCACAGACCTTTACCAATTTGGCTGCCGACGCTGCCGTCGCCATCACCGTCGCCTTTATTCTCTCTCTCGAAATTCTCAGTTTCATTGGACTTGGACATGATTCATTCATTCGTTACCTGCAAATATGTTTTTAATAAAGTCTAATGTATAACTATTATCATCGATAACAAATATTATGTGTTCATCTGTAAGCAAAAGCAATGTATATTGGTGAACTATAACAAAAAAAACATTTTAATTAAAACAAAAAGAACTTATACGTGAATGTCCAACATTACATTATCATTACAACATCATATTGCTATTTACAGCATAATCTGCATTTGAAGGAGAGAAAGAGCACAAATCAAAAACTAAATCGAATACGAAAATACTGTCTGTCACCTACAGAAACGACCCGCGCGCGAAGCGCACAGCGAGTCTATTGCAACTGACCAGGGGTCTGACACTCAATGCTTTAAGCTATAACTTTTATTTGCCATCAACTAGGAATACGTTGGCAACTTAAATGTGGAAAAGTGAGAATTTTCGGGAAATTTGAGCTTGAGTATGTTGGTACGTTATAACACCAGAGCCATTTCGTGTTCAAATAAGATATTATTGCCTTAAATAAAATAAATACAAAATAAAATAAAATGAAACTGCACTGAATTAAATTATTTAATCTTAAATGATTAATATTAAATTTTAAATGATTGTAATCGACTCATTACATAATTAAATTTTTTGTTATAAAATATTAGATGGCTCTAAAGTTAACGGACACTAGCTAATTTTAAATTAAAAAATCTCTAGCATATCTTGAAAATTTTTCTTTTTGAAAATTAATAAAAAAATACCCGTATAGATTTTTTAATGTTCTTAACGAGGTTTTATTTTATTCAAAAAATAAATTTTTAAATTGTAATTTTGAATTAAAATTTTTGATTAATGTTTTCAAAGTAAATTGTTAAAAAATATTAAATAATTTTTTTTTTGACGATTTTTATAATTTAAATATTATTCAATTTATAATTAAGCAAGTGATTAATCTAGAAATTTAATGAAAAATGAAAATTTGGGACCGTTGAAATTAGTTTTACAAGTGGATACTGCATTGATATTGTTGAGATTTGTTAAATCAGATTTTCAGTTAAAAATAATGTTTAATCATTTAATTAAATATATTTATATATACTAGGCAGAGGACATGAACAAAAATTTTGTTTTAATAATAAGTATTCTTTATTAATTTTTTCCTAATATAAATTTGAAATTTTGTCAAACTACAATAAAAGTTTTAATTTAAAAGTTATCATTTTGATAATGAATAGTAAAAAATTATCTAGAAGCAATTTTAATGTAACTATCAATGAAGTTATACATCAATGTTCATCTAACAGTGATGTTTAGGGTTACAGTTTAAAATATGACTCTGTAATAATCTTGAGCACCTGTTCGCATTAATTGAAATATAAAACTAAAATTATTTTATTAATAAAGGCGCCAGTAGTAAGCCAGTGCTACCATACAAAAAGTATACGTAGCTTTTATTTTGTTGGTATTAAAGTGCTAGTTGACCGCAATTAAAAGTTGAAAGTGCCTATCTTAGTATCAGACCCCTGCAACTGACTACACGAACCGACACGAAGCCGTCCGCCAACTCCCGCCACTGTGCGAAACGGCAACGTCGCACTCGCGCTACTCGCTTTCTTACGCGAAACTACAAGAACATTTTAGCGGAAAATTTAAATTTGCGGGATCCGCGGATCCGCGTTTTGAAGGTGCGGGACCTAAACTGAAACTAAAAATCAAAGACTGTACTACAATCTGAAAAGGTAAATAAGACAGTTTAGGAGGACGACTGGCTGCCTTAGCAAAAACCCCTGCAGTAAAATACTCTGAATCACCATTATATGCTAGTATTGGAGTATATACATATTTGGCCTAGTTATTTTGATTTTCGGAAACATAACATTTAAGGTGCTCCTTAAGGGTTGACTGGTTTCATTCTAGAGCACCTTGAGTGTGGAGATGGTAAAGAGAAGACCAAATTTGTTTAATTTTTAAGAAGGAACAGGTTTTTTGAACATGTCATCGTTAAGACAAACATAAATAGTGGCTAATGTCATTCATTATAGGTCATTATAAGTCAAATTTACCTAAAATATGCGCATTGCGAAGAAACTGTGAGTTCATTACATTATCCACATTCTTCTTGTGCACCTAATACTAAACAGTAGGTTAATTGTTACCTTAAATTTTATCAACTATATAAGTGTTCTACGAAATCCCGCAATAAGGCAAATGATTAATTTAGGGTTATAAATGAGGCATATTTTTATTTGTAATCCTGTTATCTTCATCTATTATAGTACAGTATTATTATATAATATTGTATGATCAGCATAAAACTAGTTTTTTAGGAAAAATAACTCTATTGACACTTCCTTATAAACACTACAAAAATATGAATTTTAGAATTAAACGTTTTTGATTAATGTCAACTGCTTTGCCTCACTAATGTCGTTGCTGCAAATACAATAGATCTTCAAATGCAATCCTAAAATCACAGTATTAAAGTTTGGTCAACCAAAAGCAATGAAGTTGTTAATATAATATATATATATATATATATATATATATATATATATATATATATATAACTCTCATATAAGTAACATCACATAAGAAAGAGTAGCGCATCATTTTCACTAGAACGTAGATCATATTTGTATTTGAAAATTTGTGCTTCAACAACAGTAAAAAATTAAATAAAATTAAGTAAGAAAGTGAAGCAATATATCTACATACTTTTCCACTGTCAACTATTTCCAACAGCCATTTTCACAGCTCTTTTCATAAAATAACAAATCAACATGAACCATGCTCATTACAATTAAAACGATATAATGCGAATAAAGCCATAAAAGATATCATGGTTTTTTCCATTTTTAAAGTTGACACAAAGCTTTCAGGACTATATAAGGCAAGATACAAAGCAAGAGAACATATATTATTCGTAGTTACAATATAAAGAGCGCTCCTGAAAATAACTTTCTAAAATCTCTTGTTGTAAAAAAAAATATGAATGTTTTATACATATAATTCTGGGTATCGTTCATTAAAATACTTAAATTTTCAGAATATACGGGTACGTTTTAGATTTTCAATAGTTTCTTACGAAAAATAAATTGAATATATTTTCAGTTTCTTTATTTTCAAAAATCAATTTTTGCTAAAAATAAATGGTGTGCTAATTGATTCAACGACCTTAGCTTTAATTAATTACGTCCGAGTTGAATTAATTAATTGAATTCAAAATCAAACAATATATGATTTATAATCAGTCATAAAGATCTAAGAAAAAGATACAGTCATAAAGAAAACCATAGGACCAGTCTAAACCCCCGAAGGCAACATAAGGATTTTTATTTAATCAAATAAACTATTTTGTAAATCGATTTCTCTGGAGCCTCTTTTAATCGGAGCGGGCATATTTATTTTAATACAATTTTCGTGCTTGTAACTCGGACGCAAGCTACACAATACAAAATAATATAAATATTTTTAAACAGTTTAAAAGAAATAGCATGTTATCTAGACTCTTTTTGGTTTTCCTTTCTTTAATTAACAGCAAATTTTCTGAGAAGATCGCCACGTAACGTATACTGATTTTTATTTGTTAGACATAAATTGAACACATCCGAAATGCAATTTCATTTTGAGCTACTAAATCGCTACAGAAATATTTTTTGCCGTTATATTTAATTTTTTTTATATTATAGATGAAGACTTAAGATACAATAGGAAATAAACAAACAACGGTCTAACAACAAACCCCTCTAAATTGAAGGCTATTATTATGATTAGCAATCAAAGATTAAAATCAAATTTACCTGCGTTTTTTTATTGTACAATATTGCGATTACTTTCTCCAATATTGTCACAAACATATGCCAACTGATAGACCAAAACCTCACTTGGCGAACTTAAAGCAATGGCATGCGTCGAACAATTTTCAGTAGAATATATTATCTAACGGTCTTCAAAATTTTATCCAAACAATATTAAAATTTGCAAGTGCACTACTGCTGCCTTTGCATGATTAATGGAGATATATGCTGTTTGGATCTTACCAAGAACTGTTTTAATAAATTAGAATGACTTGAATAGATACGTATTCGCTACATTTTGGTCTTAAGAAAGTTTACCATGGTTCTGATTACTGGGCGTAATATTACTAATTAGAAATACACTGCCGGTGAAATCTATACATTCTCTGCATCCTCATTAATGTATTGAAGTAGCTCGTAGTCCGTATTATCATAGGTCTAGATTCTTAATTTCGGTACGCCTGTTTTGAACTTTGCTCTGAATATCTTACTTTACTTATCCTCATATCATGATATCTGTTGCTATAATTATTTCTTGATCGTTTATGCTGGCAAATAGCGGAATAAGTTGAACTTTGATATGCGGAATGTATCACTAATTCCCGAATTCAAAGGTTGTGTGAAAACTATTCTTTCGCACCTCCCCAGCTTCTTCTCCTTATTTTCACTCCTAAATTCTGTCCCTCTCATTTGTCTCTGCAAATATATTTTTATTGAGTGTTACGTCTTATTTTTTTTTATAGGTTGCCATTTTATTTGTTTCATTTTTAACCGTTTTTAGCAATTACATTCCCAATCTGTTGCATTGTTCCCAATCTGCGCAAATATCTCTCGAAGGTAAGCATATCTACAGTATGCATATATTTCATGTGTAGCATTTTATACGTGACACAGAAGGGCGAGTTTAAA
This sequence comes from Druceiella hillmani, assembly GCA_039881145.1. NCBI lineage: Eukaryota > Metazoa > Arthropoda > Insecta > Lepidoptera > Hepialidae > Druceiella > Druceiella hillmani. The sequence continues at coordinate 8,127,983 of JAYKKI010000095.1, read as the reverse complement.
TATCTGTATAATATTATTTTTATAAAATATAATTTACCACACTTTCTATTACAACAGGTTTGCGAATTGTAACAAAACGATGACATAGGTGATGACTAAACAACCGAAATTAAGTAATGTCGAGGCGCGTATATTAAATAAGTTGAGAGCTGAAAACTTATCCATTTCACCTTGTTCAAGTAGTTCGCATACGTCTAGCAATTTCTGACGTTCAGCTGAAATTCAAAATAATAGTTCAAGGTTATCATAACTTTTTAAATGCTGTTTAATTGAACATTAATATATAAATGAATAAATTCAGTTATACCGAACCAAAAATATTATAAATATTAAAATATCTAGTGTTATAAATAACGAAAGAAAATCTGTGTTATATGCCGCTATGAAAACCAAGAAATAAAACACGTTTGACAAAGAAAAACGGGAAAATTAAGATTTGCACGAAATTTTTGGTATAAACTCAGATCTGAACATGTAGAAAATCTCCATTCAAAACATGACCCATTCAATTACATAAGAACTTAAGGCAATGATTGTATACAGAATCTACCATTATCATCAATTAGTTGATCACAATTTGCCTATTTTGGACATAGCCAGGAAAAAGTTTGTATAGAATCAATGTTTCAAATCGCTCTTCGCCGACCATTTTAAAGTATATACCACATCTACATCTACATCTGCTGATACTGCCGACAATGAAATTTTCTCAATTTGAATCACGAATATTGGATTCAAAAAATTACTGATGACGAAGTTCAACGAAGGGTTGACCAGAAACGCAAGTTTTAGCAAGTCATCAAGCAATATAAAGTTACATATCTGAAAAACATGCCAGATATGAGCTCTTGCAAGTAATTATGATGGGAAAAATTGCTGAGAGAAGGAAAATCGGTCAAAGAAAAAAATAAAACATCCGAAAATGAACAGGGTTACGAGTGCAGTCGAACGTTATAGCCTTGCCAAAGACAAGACCAAATACGCAGAGCTAACTGATAACCTTCACTAAATGAACGGGCACTCTTAGAAGAATTATCGTTTCAAAAATAAAAATTTTAAAAATCATACATTGACTATTTGAAAAATAGTAATAGTCCGTTTGTTAATTCTCATTTTTTAAAATAGAAAATTAATTTTATATCCCACAATTTACATTACACGTAAGGTTCATGGATGAACAAAATACCTGCTGTCTACTAAATGTAGCACATGATGATCAGAAGATAAACCGGAAAATATTATCAAATGTGTATTTCGAAACAATATGGAATAATGCAAAAAAAATAGAAGATAAATAAAGAAGCAAGTATGTTATTTGTTTATTTATAAATAAATATATCGAGGATTGTCTTACTTAATCGGTCGTCATCCCTGAATATCTTAATTTTTGCCAATACGTACTTAGCTCTCTGAACCTCGAAAATTATTTTCTCACAACTAACACACATCCCTATTAGCAAGATTCCGAAATGCAGGACCCAAATTGTGTCAAACAGTCGATCTGTTGTAGAATCCAACTGAAAGTATATTTTTGAATATTTTTTTAGTGTAACTAGTATAAAACCAATAAAAGTATTGAAAACTTTGCTGAGTGCAAATAAAATAAGAGTTGATAAAAATTTTACTAATATTTGTCCTAATGCATACATAAAGATAATTCAAATTGATCCGTACATAAACATTTTTAAAAATAACATTTAATATTTACGTCAGACGCAAAATATCAAGTTTCGTGTAGTTATTTTTTTCTTTTATGGTCTATAAAAACCATAGTGGAGTAAGGAGTGGAGTATTTAACTGTCATATCGTACTTATGATTAAACTGATTTTAAAGAGCGTCCGCTAATAGATTTAAAGATTAAATTTGAATATAAGCTGGCGACGAATAACTTCAATTTAAACAAGATCGCAAAATTACGGGGACTTACATTATATTTGATGGATTGTAACATACTATCAATAGCATTTAGAACACCTGCAAATGTTATCGCAAAGCATAATAGGATCTGAAAACAAAGAAGCAAGAGGTTTCTAAATAAATTCTAAACTAAAGGTAAAGAAATTCATGTAAAAGAATTCAAAAATATTTTGTTGAAAATACTGACCTGAATGCCAAAGCCATGATTCAGGATACGACATAAGTCGACCATTTTAATATAGAATCTAGACAACTTAGTGCAATCAATAATTCTGAGTGGAACACATTCCGTCACTCTGTTTGATATCATTGGCAAAGTTTTTTTTAACACCATGTCTTGCATCTTCTTGCTATGGCGTTTCTCGCAGTCATTGAGTATACAAGTTAGATATTTATGAACAATTTTCAGTCTCGTCGATACGCTTTCCAGTATTATAACAAAGTAAACAATTTCCAAATCAACTAGCGCTACGGAAATATTTAGATAGACAGTTTCCAAAAATTCTTCAAAGTTCGCATAATGAAAATCAATATACATACATATAATGCAAAATATTATGCAAACACATACTCCAAAATAACTGTATAATTTAGTTCTCGACACTATTGATTTAATGGTTTTTTTGTCCAAAACGTTATCTATATCATTAAAACAGAGCACTATATTCAAATAATTATTCCTTAACCACAATATGTCAATCATTTGCACGAATACAGAGAAAACAACAAATAGATGAGAGTGCAGTTTCATGTAAAACGTTGTACTTGCATTTCTTGTCGTGAGCGCGCTGTAAACCGAGAATACAGACAAAGCTATACTGTACATTCTTTGACACCATATGCATAATGTAGGTGAGTGTTGGCCTTTTCGTCCCCGTCTGAATAAGCCAAAAATTGTTTCAACAACATTAAAACATTTCAGAGCGCTTTCCTGATTTTCTGTTTCGGCGGTGTTCATATTTACTTGCTGCAAAAAAAAATCGCAGAATAATGAAATTACTATCTCAAAAATGAAAGCGAACCTATTACACGTGTATATATTTGGCACCAAGGAATTATTTCGGTCAATATAATTTTTATTCGTAACCATATTCTTAATCCTAATATACAAGTTAATATCATATATTTGTCATTGAAATTTCATCTGCTAATAAGCAGAATTATCTAAAATTTCACTTGTGAATATGTGAATATTTTGAATTTGACCTTATTTGAATATGCACAAATTTATGGTTATTTTAGAGCATATGCGCAAATTTATGGTTATTTAGTTTTTATAGATTTTTTTTAATTACTAACACAATTATTACAAGAACGATTTTCTTGTGACTTTTTGGCATTATTTTTTCCAATTCCTTTCAATCCAACTACTAATGTCACGTGCTCACGTACGTGCCACATGCACACATCATTTACGTTCGCGTGCATACGCCACTTACGTATGCGTACACGCACATCCGTACGCACATAAACTCGTACACGCACATCCAGAGGCACACGCTCACATACACTTTCATATACTATATACGAGCAACGCACGTGCATATCATACACACAGGCGCATGCATATGCACAGGTACATGCAATAATGTAGAAAATTAATATATTTTTAATGTTTGAAGCATAAACGGTTTTTCTTTTATTCCTAAATTTACGTTTTACTTGCTCATCTATCGTATAGGATATTTAATAAAATTGTAACCATTTTGAAAGCCTACACTAAATGAAACTATTTTTAACCACATCTGGGAACTAATATTTATGACGTAATTATTTGTCATTACTCTGTTTCTTATTATTATTTTTTCTGTGAAATTTCCTCTTTAAAATGGATTTAAACTCAATAAATAAAAATAACTTTCTATTCGTAAAGGTCTATGTTATTTTCGGAAAATCTATATAAACCATATTAACATTAAGAAAAATTGTATGCCGCGTATCATATATTTGAGATATTAGGACTTTACTTTTAAAAAGTCTCTTTTTATGTTAAATTTTCACCTGCTTTTTGACAATACATCAGAATTAGTTAAACTAAATTTAAAAGGAAAATCTTGAAGTGCAGTGAATATTTAATTAAGGAAAAATTAACTAATTTAGCATTCCTTCAATTTTTTCTAATAATTTTGAATTTAACAAAAGTACACAACACAATGATTTTTTTATTTCATTCACAGATATGTCAGTTGTTACATGGAAAAAAAGCTCGCGATAAATTTATATATTTTTTGTATTACATATTTAAAATATATATATTTTTATATTACATAACAAAACATTTCTTTAACACTGCAACGATAACGCGTTAATAATGTGATTTTGTTATAACTTGTTAATAACTTTATGCATCACGTTTTTACTGAAGAAATGTTGTTTTAGAAATATTGCTGTTAGTTTGAATTTTTTCTGATTATCTAAGTTTTAATTCTATAAATTTATTTTTGTCTCTTGATTTTTTTTAATATTTAATTTAAAAATATTCACTGTTACTCACTTGCGTTTGCTCTCTGACAGGCGGGGTCTCTTAATATTCATATAAATGAGTTGTGTAAGAGAAGTGAAATCAAAACCAATCTTGTTCATCAACTAAGTGGTAATCCATTTATTACTATTGATTCAATATGAGTACATAACTTCCATTAATAAAGTCCAGTCGTACTAAATTATATGCACTTGATAATAAATTTACTTACACTTAAATATTTTATTACGTCATTAAGATTGACAAGATGCGGAAAAACGATATTACATTAAATATTGATGGTACCTTCATCGCAAATACTCGAGGGTACTACGTTAGTAATATTAACAATATTCGATGATTTTGTAATTGGTTCCTTCAATGTTTTTAAATATTTATTCTTGCGTTAAATATTATTTTCTTTAATTATTGAATTTTATCCGCTTGTAGTATTAACTTTTTTACCATACTAATGAATTATTATTGATAAAATTACACAGCACTAAAAATAAAATTGTGATCAAAAATGTCAAATTTGGTAACAAGAACAAGTCGGTTGCTTGCTCTGCCAATGTAAGAATTTAGATCTAAATATATGTTTGGCTTTTTGCTCGCTATAATCTATCAAAAATAGGACGTTTCTTTTGAAAGACATATAAGTATTCTTTCTGTGGATCACAAGTCATATTTTCATCTCAAAAGTAAACTTTACCGAGACAAAAGTAACTTATATCTCACCTTAACCTTCACTTAAAGAACATACGAATAATAATACACACGCAATTGCTGGTATTGTATCATTAGGACGTTGGTACTTTCATAGATGTATTTTAATTACGTTTCACTTTCAAAGCGGTTCCACGTATATTGTTAGCTGTATTTACTTGACGTTTCACAGGTCTTTTTGTTCCAACCTTCTTCGGCATTAAAGTCTCTAAATAAAGTCGCTGCATGACCAACATACTTACCTTCAATATTAATTTTAAAATAAATAAAAAATGTTCCACCTTCATCAATTTCCTCATTAGCTACACAAGTAACTAAGTATATATGAGACCTACACGTCTATATATTAGACATGACAATTTTCTTGTCGATTTATAGCTTACATACCAACGTAATATATCGCTGTTAACACCATTTGGGGTATCATAATACTTTAATTATAGTACAAGATCCGTTTGCAGAGTTCGGCACTGATCTGTTTTTGGAACGAAGTTCCTTATGGCGCGTTACAGACTTGGTGAATGAGAGCTATCTCGAAAAAGTGCAAGATTTCGGCGGCTACTTTTGCTACAGTATAAAAGTATGAGATTTCGACCGATATTTTTTACAGTATAAGCATTTGTGTGTTTACAAGCGTATGTCAAATTATTTTTCTGCTGGCTTTCTATTGTAAGCCAATCATTTGCCCGACCGTTTTCAATTTGAAATGTATTTATTTGCATTAAAAATATATTAAATTTTATCATTTTTTAAATACTTTAAATAAATAAATTACAATAAATTATATAATTAAATAATATTATAAAATTATATAATTAATTAAATAATAATAAATTAAATAATTACATATTCATTATTTTGTTTTCATTAATAATTAAAATTTATTTAGAAATTTTTTTGTTAATTTAACAGTACACTATATTCATTTGAATTTTTAAAATACTTAAATTTAATTATAAAATAAATATTAAATTTAATTTATTAAATAATAAAGTAATAACAAACAAGAATAATAATAGTATAATAATGACAATTTCATAGTGGTCCACCACTTCACTTTTGTAATGGTTAATAAAATAGTAAAAAAACAAAAACAGTCGTGGGGACTGACGGCAAAACAGTGATTGCCGAAATAACAGTGGTTTTATAAAATATAACAAAATTTTTAATTTCAAAATCTGCGACAAAAATATTATCGAACAACTAGAAATATGTTTTACCACTCTAGTAAAATAAATCCTAAGCCACTATGAAATACTCGTGGCATGATATATTGCAGAGGTTAAGTATTAAAAAAATAAATAAAACCTAATTTTTAAACGCAAGCATTGATAAGAATATTGGAAATATTTTTTTTTTATTTTTAGTAATGTTTCTATATAAAAAATTGACATGTTTAGTACTTACTGTTGTACTGCATAGTAATCCAACAATGAAATAGTTCAAATCATAGTCAAACTAAAACACAATTCAAACATTGCATAGTATACACACATTGAAATTTCCACGTAGTCAATTAGACTTTACTTGTACAGATATACACAGCACTAATTTACACAACACATCACCCTTATAGCAATAGATATACTGCTTTTGCAGCATGTCGGTGACGCGAATTTACAAAATTTTACCCATCCAAAAAGCGTCCAACGCGCACATCATACAGCCTGTTATATACAATGTGTTAAAATGAGAACGAATTTTTTTTGCGCACCTTGTCGAGTATTTCACTATTCGAGGAAAGGTTTTTAAAAAGGCAATTGTGTATTCAATTGCAAAATTTATCATTTTGAAATAATAGACTCTAAAAATTCGTGAAAAGCGCCCGAGATTGGAAAATTCTATTCGATAAATAATAGACTTCAAAAGCCGTAAAAACCGCTCTTGGATGAACAATGCTCAGATTAGAGTGGATTTGAGATTCCAAGAAAAAATATCTTCATTAATATCTTCAGGAATGAATTAAAACTTTCATTAAAATTAATTAAATTAAACTGCATCAATATTTTCAAAATACATAAAGCAACTATGTGGTTAACTCGATTCGTGTTTCGACATACATTTGGCCGGCTCTTTATTGCCATAATTTTGGTTAAACACCTCATGTTTAATTAGTAGAAATTTAATCTGTTTACTAATAAATATTAATTGAAAATATTAACAAAATCAATGAGCTATTTAAATCATTTCATAAACATGAGAAAAATAAAATAAAAATGACAGTTAATTTAAAAGTAGTATTTAAAAAAAAAATATATATATATATATATATATATATATATACATGTATATATATATATATATATACATATATATATATATATATATATATATATATATATATAAATATGGTCATGGGAAGATTACAGTTATTACATCTGTAAGTTTCACACGGTGACAGAGCAGTTAATAAATTGAATAATACTACCATACGTAACGATAACCTACTTCACTAAGTTTATTCTTACTCATCACAAACAAACACCATCTGGAGCAAACTTGATTTGGTGGTTGTCTTAAACAGTAGGAAAGTGGGGAATTCCAATGAAATGCGACGTCTTATAACACGTAATGATAATACACTTCACGAAATTTCTTCTTACTCATCACAAGCAAATCACACTCTGGTGCAAACTCGATCAGGTGGTTATCTTGTACAGTGGGAAAGTAGGGAATTCCGATAAAAAGTAACGTAGGTATAAAAGAAATTACGAGTATGCAAGCAGAGATGTTTATTAGTTAGGAAGTGTAAGAAAAGCCTAAAAAATTTAAATATTGCCCTAAAAGATCGATATAGTTTAGTACGGCAGGGATGTGTGTGTGTGTTAAGTTTTATACGTTGTATTATTTTTAACTCAGAAATGTATATATTGTATAACACTAGCACTAAGAATGACATTCAAATCTAAATTATAATCAATGCAATGAAGTGAACATATTCAATTGCAATCCAATTCATATAATTTAATTCTTAATTTGAATCGTAGTAATATTTTTTTATTAGAAACTAGACAAATAGACTAACTAGACAAATTTTTATTATTTAAAACTAAATACCACTAGTATGGTCATATAGAAACGAATTAATTAAATTAAAGCATCACTTAAGTTATCGTAAATTTATTTTTTGTATCATCGCGATGACGTTTAATTATCTTAGTAAAAAGACTCAGCAAATCGAAAAGTTGGGAAACGCAGAGTTCGAACATCTCGAATATGGTAAACTGGTCCATTTTGCTATTTTCTATTAAATCTTGTATTATCTTCAATTCCTACCAAGCATCAAAGGCTGCAAACCAAATTAATAAAGTGATCTTTGGTTCTTTCGATACTTTGAATTCTAATTCGAATGAACAACAACAACGTATATAGTGAAATGCTCAATTTTTATTTTTTGAAAATTAACTCTGCTAAATTAAATAACAAAGAGAATTATTATTTTTTTGAAAATTAACTCTGTTAAATTAAATAACAGAGAATTTGAAAATTAACTCTTTTAAATTAAATAAAAAAGAGAATTTGAAAATTAACTCTGTTAAATTAAATAACAAAGATAATTTGAAAATTAACTCTTTTAAATTAAATAACAAAGAGAATTTGAAAATTAACTCTGTTAAATTAAATAACAAAGAGAAATATTTATTTTTTGACTTGCGCTATCGAACTGGGTAAAATTATTATTCAAGTTCTCAGAAAAAGAAAAATCATGTAGCAAAATTATACTTTGAAAATGTAGTCTTTTTCGAATTTAAGGTGTTTTACATTTTTGACGAAAAACTCTTATTTTTGCTAAATTTGTTCTAAACTCTGGCAATACGTAACGTAATGTAATTTGGCAAAATAGATCAAACCTTCATTTATTTTTTACTAGTTTCATATATACATTTCATGAAAATTGGCTTTTTGCAACTCGTTCCTCGTCAAAATCTCTAAAAAGGGGTAAAGTTATAGGATTCATTCCAAACGATTATACTTTAACTTGATATACGAAGAAAGCAGTAAAATTCTCATTTTTTCTTCTTTAATTTGATCAGAAAACAGTTTCGTTTGACGCAATAGTAAAACAGAATAAGAAAAATATTTAGTCAACCAAAAATAGTTTCAGTTTTCCATACAAGTGACACGTTACAACACACCGGTCAGTTATTATAGGCTGAGAGGCACTCGTGATCGATTATGTGAACCGGCCGCTCTGAATAAAAATATCCGCAATATCTTTTTAAACTGTTGGTGTAATATAATCTGAACGACCATTCTTAGCCGTGACATATAATTTTATCTATTTTAAATATTTTATTTCATAGTGCCTATTACCTTAAGATTTATATAAATATAAATTGAATGATGCTTACATTATAAACTGTAAATATATAGACACAGAGGTAACAAAGAACGTGTCTATTATTCACTGCATCAAACTAAATCTATCCTGAGTGAAAAATTACAGGAACCAAATGAAAGTTTTCAATCTGATCGAAAATATCAATATTTAATTAAAGTGTTTCATTTACAACACGCACCTGAAAAAATTCAAAATGCGCCGGCACATCGCGCATTTTGAATCCTTTCAGGTTCCTCCTGCGCCGTGCTGAAGCATTTATTATTATTATTTAGTTTACATTTAATTTACGCGGACACGTTTGTTTTAGCTACATAATTAATGGAAACATTACTGAAAAATACACACAATTAACGGCTACAAAGAAAGTACAAAATAAGAAGTATATGACACGACAGTGCTCAGGTGAAAACAAGATCAATGTTTGCTTGGCGTGTGCTAGCAGTTGAATTTTCAGTAAAATAATTCAGAATACCTCTTTATATGCGTAGATGTGCAATACCAGCATTGTCATTATGTCGTTTCAAACTATAACTGTCCCTAAAAGACTAAAGATTATACCCAATTTGGATTAGGAAAACGTTGGAAATTTAGTCGAAAGAAGCCAAATATTGAGCATCAGTAAAATGACTTCTAAGAAAAAGAAAAAAAATTCAACAAAATATAAAGAAATACAAATTAAAAATACTTTAATTAATCGAAATAAATTCAAAGAGAAGCCGCCAAACAGCGACTTGGCGGCGTCACACCTAACAATTTAGCGTGAGACGCAATAATATTGTTTCGTGATACTGAAAAGCTGTTATATATATATATATATATATATATTTATGTATATATGTGCAAAATTCACGCAAGATTTGAATTTTGCGCCATTTGTGCGGTAAAGTGCACAAAAGAACAACGCATTTTTATTGTTGAGCAATATTTTGCAAATAATGAAAGTTTGACAGCAACAGTTCGCAATTTTCGTACAAAATATAGTCGGAATAGTGATTTAACTTCATCAACTGTAAAGAGACTAATTAAAAAATTTAGAAAGACTGGATCAATTAGTGACCTTAAACAGTCTGGCCGTCCTTCAACAAGACGTTCAACACAAAACATTGAAGTAGTTCGAGAGAGTGTTGCTGAGAGTCCAGAAACATCAATTCGGCGCCGTGGTCAAGAATTGGACATTTCGAGAAGCTCTCTACAGCGTATTCTCACGAAAGATTTGCATCTTCATGCTTATAAAGTTCAAATGACTCAAGAACTGAAGCCTACTGACCACGCACAGCGAAGAGAGTTCGTTGAATGGATTATGGAACAACAAAAAGTGGATGCTGATTTTAAAAAAAAAATCATCTTCAGCGATGAGGCTCATTTTCATCTTGATGGCTTTGTTAATCGACAAAATTGTCGCATTTGGGGTTCAGAAAATCCACAAGTGATTGTTGAGAAACAAATGCATCCACAACGTGTAACTGTTTGGTGCGGATTTTTGGTTGGAGGTATCATCGGACCATTCTTCTTCAAAAATGCAGCTGGTCAGACAATAACGGTCAATGGTGCTCGCTATCGCGACATGATAATCCAGTTTTTTGTGCCAAAATTGCAAGATATGGATGTGGACGCCATGTGGTTTCAACAAGACGGTGCCACATGCCATACAGCCCGAGAAACAATTCAATTACGGCATGAGTCATTTCCTGGTCGTGTAATTTCCCGTTTTGGTGATCAGAATTGGCCGCCCAGATCATGCGATTTCACGCCGTTGGATTTTTTTTCTTTTGGGGTTTTTTGAAGTCTAAGGTTTATGTCAACAAGCCCACGAACAGCCACACTTTGAAGGAGGAAATTGAGCACTGTATCAGCGAAATTCAGCCACATTTATGCAAAACAATCATGGAAAATTTCAACAAAAGAGTGCGTATGTGCCAGCAAAGTCGTGGAGGCCATTTACCCGATATGCTATTCCATACATAACCCTATACTGTATACTATATAAATCAATAAAAAATTTACAATTTTTAATTATAAACCTGTGTTTTCTATCAAAATTACTTCTTGCGTGAATTTTTTTTTATATATTGAATATATATATATATATATATATATATATATATATATATATATATATATATATATACATATATATTTTCCATTATCAGACATAATACTGGAAAAGAAAACAGGGAAACCTTATAAGATCACTCATGTGTATGTCATTTTATACTTTACAGCAGTTTTCTCCCAGAAAGCGCTTGACGTAAAAACTTGGAATTAGTTATGACACTGAAACATATCAATCCGCACATACTTCAGTAGCTTAGACTCAAAATATTAAAATATTTACATCGAAATTTTCGGGGAGGGGGAGGAAATGAGAACTCTAATTTCTTTAAATTCTATGTAAAATGTGGGGGCCGTTTGTAATGAAAAATTGTTTTTAATAATTTTAAGTGTTATATCTTCAGAGATATTCTGACCAAATTTACTCAAAGTTTGTATACAAAACGTTCAAAGACGAATCCGTCTTAATTCAAAATAGTAATGTTTACCCGTAACTGGGCCAACGTGGTTACAGTTACAAACTAATGGGCAGAAATTACAATGTGCAATGCTATTTAGAATTATTATGGGGAATTAAATGCTGAACGTTTATTTCCGTGCCTTTATAATACAGGTGACAGTGAAATCATCAATAAAAACATTAATTTCCCATTTTAATAAATAAACGATATTTTTACATATTCAAAGGTTTTTTATTTTACTTTGCGGTTAATATCTACTAGATTTAAGTTATTAAATCGGAACGTAAAAACTATATGAAGGGAACTTAAAAAAAATATTTTACAATTGTTTTTTTGCATAAAAGAACGTGGAAAGGACTAGTTCAAAAAACTGTATGTCGAACTTTATTCTTTTGAAATGCTAATAACATTGTGGTGTACACTTCCACCTACACTTAAAATCTTTACCACAGAACAACTTTCTGTGGTCTGCATATTTATCAACCGCTCACCACAAGTTAATATTTAAGCGGATACTCTTAATTTTCATTATGAAAAATTACATTCAATGGAGTTGTAATGTTTACGGATACAAGAATATTTGCCTTTAATGCAAGAAAATAATAAAGTGTGCACATCATTATAATTCTGAAAATTTAAGTAAATAATAGAAGATGAAGGAGTAAACTTTAAAAGAACAATGGGATTGAATTAAATATAATATGAAAGGATTTTAAGTTTCCAGGAGGAAACAGATTCTTTAAACAATTTATGGTTCCTGTTGATCAAAATGATTTTAGTTTCATTGCAAAAATATTGCCAAATAGATTTCATTCCTTCAGGAATTCCAGGGTGATGAAACTACTGAAGACTACAACTTACATGAAAAACTGGTTGGATCCCTTACATTTTAGACAAACAGTTGCTTTCGTTTGTAGAGTACCGTTGACAGATAATAACGAAGACAAAATATTTTATTTGTTTCAAAGGAGATATCACATTTAATTTTTTTTAAATATTTTAATTGCGCTATACTTCTTAAAAAATCAAGATTAGGATTTTTTGCTTTATCTGATAAAATACTTTTTAAAATATTTAACTAACAACCCGGAAAACAGTACTCATTAAATAATTGACGGTTCTTCAATACGGTATTAAGATGTTTTGTTAAATAATATTAACGAATATTAATGTACTCAATTACGGATTTCATTGAATCATTCGCAAGATTGTTTGAAGAATAATCATCATATAGATAGAATGCAATGCAATCAAATACCTGGATGTAACATGATTTCAAGCCTTGATTATATTTTTTTCTTTTTTAACCATGTATGTTATTCATAAAGTATACTTTAGACTTTTGTCATTATTAAATTTATTTAGTTTTTTAATTTCTCTTAGAAAATTAAAAACATGTCAGCAGTTAATTTTCTTATCATAATTGTATTGTAAAATTATTAAATATATTAAACTGCTTTAAAATGTGAAACTTATATCTCATTATTAGGACAGTCTCGAAACACATTCACATTATCAATACTTAGCTTTTGATCTAGTATAATCGCTATAATTTCAAGTCAAATCAGGTGATATAGTATGAAGATGAAATAAAATAACTAAATATAGTAGGATAAGAGATAAATTTGAAACTGAGTTGCTTATAGGAGACACCAGCAATGGTGTTTCGATTAATATTTTAAGTAATTAATTTATGTACAATGAATTTGAAAATTATCTTGAAAAAGTGAAGAAAGTTTACATTACGTCAAAACGATTAACTTACGCTTTAAACACTTTGTCCATAAATATACAATAATTATATATAAACAAAGGCAAAAAGCTTGTATAATCTTTTTTCTTCAGAGGTATGTCGAAATAAAATTTAATTCCGTGCTAAGGACTCCCAAACATGTTGCCAATGGATAGAGAATCCTTTTGTCTTGTCGAAAACTCCATTTAGAATTTTAATTCATTGTTGAATAATGCAGATCGGTAAACAAAAAACCTCCATTTCCAAATCATAAACAAATCTACATGTAAGTAGTGTAATCCAATATCCATAGAGCTGGAATCCCACAGATTTTGTGGAATAAGCATATATACTTATTGAAACAATGAAGTATAAAACCACTAAACTCGCAACATCACTATTATCTTTACCATTTTTTTTGTGCAATAACTTCTTATATCGTCGTTAATATCATGAAAAATAAGTATTACTTTTCTGAAATATTTTTGGCCGGTGTGTATTTTCGCAAAACAAATACATAACATACATGTGCGTTCAAAATAAATTGGAAGGCATGAGAAACTGTTATATTAATATAAAATACATTATCTGACCAAAACTGCACTATAGCAATATATAAACTATTTTTGCTTTGAAACAATATTATAATTTATCTTATTTTTTTTTTAGAAATACCGATTGCCGACCGTTGTTAATAGGCATATTTAAACGTTGCTTATTTATTTCGATAGTAAATCTCGTAACAAAGCCATTAAACAAATGAATGTTTTCAGCAATAAATGCAAATGGCTCAAGTAGGTTATCGATAAGAACTTAGTTAATAATTCAACTCTCGAAAACGTGGTCTATTTTTATGATGATTAATATTAATAGCATGCTGTTAATAAGTCATTAAAAAGATAAAATAAATAACTTCAAGAACTACTTTCATATGAAACTAATATATTACTATGAGCAGGAAGTTCGTATTTAAATTTGTTTAAATAAAATTATTTTGTACATATTCACTTTTTTAAATATATGTTTAGAATTTATGCTCTTACATTTAAAAGGTGACCAAATATAAATTATACTTTGTAAAAATGTTATATTTAATTGAAGTATCCTTATTAAATGAATGAGTATTATTTTTAAAAAATGCCTTCCAATAGCGTCTAAACACCGGCATGATTTCATTGATAGTTTTTTTTTATTTGATTGTTGCATTCTAGAAGTTTTGTATTTTATTTCATTTACACATTCACTTTAGCAATTTCTTTTTTATTAAAGTTAGAGAACCAACCTGCCAGCAGATTTATATTTGCTACACGCATTGTTGAAAATCAAGTTTATGGATGGAATTGCTTTCAATCATCCATTTTTTTGTTATTTAACTGGCTTATTTCGAAATGGGATTAAAGGGTTACCTGATAGTTCATGATTGGTTATTAGTTATTTTTATGTTTAATTTGAATCAATGTGCCTATGCCTATATTGTTTTTTTTTGTTTTATTAATGGCTATATATATTCAACTTTCATTTTATTGTCATTTTGGAGCCGGTTGACTCAAAGCGTTGGACATATACAAATATGTCCAACGCTTTGAGTCAACCGGTAAGTTCGACGTGGGTATTTTTTCTTCAATAAACAAATCAATTTATTAATCGGTTAACGCGGTCTCTAGTCATTCTCTACTACATGCGCGCTACTTGTCAGTAATTTTCTTTTATAATGGAAAGAAATAGTTCAGTTATTAGTATTTACCAGTGGAAATACTTTTCCGATTTTAACCAGAATCAATAGCTACCACCAATGGACCGATACGAATAGCTTAACATTTTTAGTTTTCAATATGTTTTTAGTATTTATAGGAAATAAATGAAATTTCGTAGAATACTTGGCGGTAGAACTCAAGGGCGAAATGAATTTCCGAGCTCAAAATATATTGTTCAGTTGATTCCGCTGAATGTACTCTGGCAGTAGTCAGACATAAAAGTCCGTAAACGGTCTGGTGCTTCAAATTTTATAAGGCTTTGAAAGTGTACATAAAAAAATATATACATACGTACGTACATACATACATATCCGTAGACTTCGATGTGATTCATGTATATCCGTTAACATTTCCTTGGAAACACCCTTCTCCCTTTAGTTTCATTCGCCCCCTTCTGGAAGCTAAACGCAATTATTTTATTAATGTGGTAAAAACGAATATAATTGATCGTAAATACAAACTTTATTGTTATTAGTAGCTACTAATAATCTAGCTATGATTTATATTTATCAGTGCTACATGTTTATAAAATATTAATTTAGCTAATGTATAAGAAGGCAATGTAATATTAACACTCTTTGTTCGGCAACTAAAACTGTTCGCCCGCTAGTTTATATATGGAACTTATGCAGTTAAAGTCAGAAATAAAAACTTGAATGAATATTTCGATCTGATAAATGTGATAAAAGAGCAATAATATATATTAAACGATATTATTTTGTAAAGCAAGTTGAAATGCATTTGCACATATTCATAATTCGCTGCTGACTACTTAGGTTTTCGCGTTAAATCTGTATTGTATATCTGAATTTGAATATTAGTAAATAAATATATTTTTGTTGTTATTTACATGAATAAAAGGTCCTTATTAGCCTTATAAATAAACTCCAAGTCACTCAGTGATCAATGAAAAGGCCATTGCTCGAAGACTATCTGCAAAACATTATCTGTGTTCGGGAGATCCTTAGAGGAACTTAAGTCACCGAATCTAACGAGGTACGTTAGATTTACAGGTTGAAGTGGTAATGAATAGGCCATATAAAAAGATGTTCCCGAATGTCAACGACATATCAGAAGACACAGAGTGACACAGTCCCTTGCTAGGTGGGTATTGAGTCGGTAAAAGTCGCGAACAGCTGATGGATGCAAGTAACACGGGATTGATCTTTATGGTAATCTATGGAGAGGGTGATTTTCAATATGGAACGTTTTCCAGCTGATGATGAAAACACTTTCATATAAATGTCCATTTTTGTGAATTTATCTTTTAAGGATGACGTAACTTGTATCTACAGTGTTTTTCAAACATATAGGAAGCCCCTATAAAATTATCTAGTGCACACCGTAATTCCTACTATTTACTATGTTTCGGGATAATTTGTTAAGTAAATATTTTATTTTCTACTTGGACTAAAATATCGCAGAAGGGAAAACAATGATTAATCTTGGTACATATAATAATGGGATAAAACATAAAATTCAATCCAATGTTGTAATATATTTTTTAAGATCTATGACACAGTTCACCCTTTTACATTCATGTGAAGCATTAAAGTTAATATAATTGTAAATGTTGAGTCATATATTATTCTCGATTTATTTGAATTTAAATAAATAAAGGCTACAGGATCCAACATATTTTATATTGAAAATGCTGATTAACTTACGAAGTAAATTATCTACAAATATAAGTCATATTTCAAAATAAGCAACTGATCATCAATTAATCTAAAACAGATTAAAAATTACTTAGGATTAAAAGGAAACAATATATCAATTGATTTTCCATTTGCCCAATCTATTTTCCTCTCTCTCCCACCTAGGCATAGTAAACACAGGTAGTAGAATGTCTTACTCTTCTTATCTCGATATACTTGTTTACTTTAACATTCTCAAACATACCTTAAATTAACAATTTTTTAATTTAATAATATTTTTTCATTTCATATATCGTGTGAGATGTCATATGAAAGAGAAAATTACTATTTTTTTAGAATGTTATTTAACATTGTAAAAATAATGCTGAAAAATTCCACAAAAAAATCACATCTTCCCATTTTCCAACCTGTGAAAGCAAAATAATAAAAAACCAGCATTACTAGAAGTTTAGCTAAAGTTTACCAAAAAAATTTGGAGACTATTCTAAATATGAATGTTTTAGAACAAACATATGAAACTTTTACGGCAGGTAAAGATATATCTGGTAACTAGATATATCTATCCGTACCGGATTTACCCAGGCATAAAGGCAATTTTTTTATCCTTTTATACAGAATAACTAATTACGATTAGCAAACAGTGAAATAGTATTTCTTTATTTCTATCTGACAGCCTAAATACAAATTTTGCTGTATTTCGTCAATAATTGTTTAATGAAATATTATGCACCCTCAACTTTTTGTACGTTCATATGTGTGTACAGAATCCTTGAAGTTAATCTCTATCTTACTTTATTCAGGTACATATTAAGTTTTAGGCACAACATTTTCACGGATCTTCCACAGTGATCTCATTGTATTTAATTTACTTTTATTCATTTTTAGGGTTCATAGTGAAAATGGCAATCCTTATAATTTCGTGACAGCCGTCCGTACTTTTGTCCGTTACATTTCAATGTTTCAGAGCTAAGCGAATGAAATTTTGCAAGTGCAGGGACCCCAATTAGTACGTAGCAAAATATTTAAATAAAATTTAATATACGTACCTGCTCATACCATATAAAGTGATGGGAAAAACAATTTTCGGTGCGTATTATAGAGAGGGACATCGTTAGAAGTCCGAGGGTCGAACGTATACATTTTAATCGCGACCTCCACCCTATACCCTATCATCCGTTCTCTCATATGTCAAGAAGATGGATATAAAAAAATTTTAATAAAGTTTAATAGGAGAATCAATTCTACAATCAATGGGAAATATTTAAAAAAGATTGATTTAGCGTAACAAATGATAATAGAAGCCGGAAAATCTCTTTTGAGAATTTTTGTCTATGTGTTAATTTGTTCGTCAGTCACGCAAAATCTACTTAAGGGATTTTAATGGAATTTTATATGGTAATAATTTAGACCCCAGAACAAAATACCAGAGAAAAAAAAATTGTAATAACTTTTCCCATTTCGAGTTTCCAGCGAACGAAGTCGTAGGCACAACTAATGTTAATAATATAATTGCTAATCGCGGAATATTGGCTCTGCTTTACCCATGTCAAGCACCTGATTCACGTCCATAACTGATCAATTGTTAAAGCCATTTTACGGTATACGGTTAAAAAAATACCACTGATTTGTTAAAAATCTCATGAATATATATGTATACTGACCTACCGGTGCGCTCGCGTTATTTCAAATTGTCACTACGTAGCCACATCTTATTTACACTTCCACACATTTATCCCCTCTTCAATATAATTACGTTTACGTAAGAAAACTTGTTCAATTACTCATTTAATCAAATATTTGTATCTAAGTCGGTTACACATATGAATGATGCGCATGCGATTACACATATGAATTAAAATAAAAACGATTCCTACATCCACTCATTAATTTTAAGTCTTTGCGGAACAAGCAGTGATCTTCGAAACCAAAAGTATTAATTTAGTTTTACCAGGCATATATATCAGAATAGGGAATCAAATCCAATAGTATAATAAACATTGAAATATTGTTGTAACGCTTCGACTTATAGCGCTATCCTGTACATTATATTTTCTTTTGGCGGTCTCGGTCCGATATAGTTTTAATTAACATTTAACAATTTGAATATCACGAATATTACGCCTCGATTATAACGCTCGAACAATGCATGCGCATTCGTATTGTAACCGGTGCATGCGTATTTGTATTGTGACCGGATCAAGATGACCTGATCACAACTACTACTTTACATCATAGCCACTCAGTCCTCTGCAAGCGATTGGCGAAAATTAATTAAAATAACTTTTAATTCTTTTTCACCAATTATCATGCAATATTCATAAGTCTGTAAATCGGTATCGTAAGAAGATAAACTTCCGAGGAAAGAAGAGAAACTTATCGGAAGATAAACTTCCAAACTGACTATTTTTGGGCGAATTGATAATTTGCGAAACTGCAACGAAAGTTCGATGTTAACATAACATTTTTAACCAAGTCTCTAAGTGTATTGACCATAAAAAATTAACATTACTTCTCTTCCCCTAATAATTTCGGTTCGAATGGTTTTTCAGATTACAGAAGTGGTATAAACATTAAATGTCAATTTTAAATAAATATTCAATCATAATTTGTCGAAGATTTTGAGATGAGGTAAACATTACATTTGCCACATGCCTTGAAATACATTTATTACTTTTTAAACTACCATTGAAATGCGCCATAATGAATCACTATTGGATATAAAACTACTACATTTAGCATAATATATAATATGTATAAATGCCATTATGGGCTTTCTCTATCTTTCCATTCTAGGACGCTATTCGAAATTCATGGTAGTCGGCGAACGATTCCTGTTCTAATGGGTACTGTCCTACGATCGCATTCTTATGGGACCAAGTTGATACCAATTTGGATTGCGAGATTAGAGCTGTCAATTTTACTTAATATAGCGGCTAAACCCAAGGTGGAATAAACCAAAGATAATTTATGAATATTCAAACGCCCTGCCAGGAACCGAACCCTTCGCCCTCTGGACGGCGTTTTCGCCACTGCATTACGCGTCATTATTTATAATTCCAAAGTACGTATAAATAATGCCGGACATTAATATTAAAGCTTTCCTAATCAATACATATTTTTTTTAAATATTAATGGAAAATTTACAGCAATAAAATAATAAAAATTTAGCTATTGTGAAATATTGTAATAGTAGTACCGAGATCATTTGACTGTTGGGTTATATAAAATAATCGAACACAAACTTTGTATACACAAATATAATTCAGATCGACATGACGTTCCCAATTAATTGTTCAATTGTGTACTTCTTTAGTTTATTGCCACATAATCAAGGACTTTTAGAATATGTGAAATTATTTTTTCCTTAATTTGATAATGGCCTTCTTTATTATCTAGATATGAAATAACACAACACAAATGAGTTACTTCATATTTATTTCGTGTCATTTATTTAATGAGGACGTTAGCAATCAATATACATAGACTAAAATATGCTTAAAAAAGATGCTTAAACTTCATATTTTGGGTTGGCTTTAAATAATTAATATGTCAATGAACTTGATAATAATTGGTATTCTCATTTTGTCTGTCAATAACTATTATGAGGGTGATTGATTGTTATAATTCACGAGGGCGGTTTTTTTCTACTTCCCTCTTCAATTAATAATGTAAGTAAGATATGCGTTTAGATTTTCATAGATGATATGTATTTTAAATGCCTAAAGTAGTATAGGGTTTGCTCGCTAACTGAGTCTGTTAAAGGCTATTATTCGACTTACTTTATTATTCCGCTACTGATTTCCTGGATGGTCTAGACTTGAAACTTGTTACACATATTTTTAATAACACACTATGATGATGATGGATTCAGGAAGAGATTATGTAGATGTAAAAAGGGCAAAGAATCACCTTAATAACGATTAGCAAACCCACTAAATTTAGGCTCGTTTCGTTTATCATTCTTTTAGGAGATTTAAAATGAAAATTTTCTTGAAGAAAATAAAATTTTTGCTAAACCTTTTCAAAGAAATATTAGTTTTTCTTTTTTTTAATATCACGAAGCTAACAATTATTAAAATACAATTAGACTCGTGATTTTTTTTGTCAATTTTCAGATCTCTTCTAATTATGAAAGACTATAATTAGGGAGACAGGGTTTTATACAGTATCCATTTTCCTCTATATTTACTCTCTTACGGCAGCCGCTTATGATACTATTCCCGCCATAACCACCCGGGTAGTCTCAGGGCCCCTCCCGGGACCCGTAACGACCCACCACATACAAAAAGGGGACCTTCGAAAGTCCCCTAATAGTGTCCCGTATCTACAATCGCAGCGCTTCCAGCCAACAGGATTAGAGTCTGCTCCTGCTCAATGTGTCATTTAGAATCTCCATTTTTTCAAGGACGCACTTGGCGAACGCTCTAAATGACTCAAAGATTGGACCATTCCCAACCAAGTCTCGGTGACTGAAAATACCATGTTCTAAGTTTTCGCGTGATTCTACGTTAATATTTTGACGCATGCTCTCAACTAAAACTCTACGCGCATCATCGTGCTCACTGCGGTGGAATAAAACATGACTCATGTCCTGCGTCTCAAATCTGCAGATACACGCCGGGCTATCTCTCAATGCAAATCTAAATAAGCTGGCACGGAATGCGCCATGCCCCATTAGGAATTGGGAAACATAGTAATCAGGAACGAGCCTGTTCTTACTTAACCGCTCGGAAATATCGGGAAAAAACAACCTAGTCGTTTCCCTCTTGGAATCAGGGGAGGACCATCTAGACTGCCAGTGAGCAACGACGATCTCCAAAATGCGTCTCTTTCTTGTAGCAAGGGGTTCATTAGACAAAAACTCAAAGTTTAACGGACCCGCGACAAAACTTCTGCCCCGAGCCAAGTTGAAATTAGCTGCGCGTTCTGTAATCGCGAGGTCGGCAGGAAGGAGACCTGCCAAAACTGGCAACGCATCAGTTGAGCAGGTCCTGTAGGCCTTGGTCAGCGCCATCAGCGGCGCACGCTGCGATCTTAGCACCACCAACTTGCTGGACCCCGACGCACCACGAAGCCCAAACCGATGGCGCATAGGCCAATATACCAAGGTATATTGCCGTATACATCAGCTTGAGGGTCGAGTTATTAAGCCCCCAGCCAGCACCGGCAAGCCGGGCCATGGCATGGAAGGCAACCCGAGCCCTCTCCCCGATGTATCGCGCCTGCGGTAGGAAGCTCCGCCGTGAATCGAGGACCACGCCCAGGTAGGTCACCTGATCCCGCATGCCGATTCTAGCGCCAGCCATCGTCACAGACGGCTCCCTCGCCAGCCTGCCCTTAAAGAGGACAGCCTTGGACTTTTATGAGGCAAAGCAGAGCTTGTTCTTAGTGCCCCAGACATGTAGCTTGGCGAGGGAGTCCGCCGCCCGGTTCTCTAGCTCTCTTCGGCTCGATCCTCCGACCAACAGCAGCGTGTCGTCCACATAGGCGATGGTACCGCATCCCAGAAGGGATATCGCAAATATACCATCGAACATCACGTTCCACAGAATTGGTCCAAGGACTGAGCCTTGCGGGCAGCCCCTGGTCAATGTTTTTCTTACTTCAATGTCTCCATCCTGTAAAAAGACAACTCGACTACAAAAATAGTCCATAATAATCCGGCAGAGGTCCGCTGACACTCCCTGGGACTCTAACGCTTACAAAATGGCTGGCCACCAGACATTATCAAACGCGCCGGAGATATACAGAAAAATACCGAGCACGTATTTATCCGGGCACGAGTCGACCCAGGATAAAGCTGTAGAAATCGCGTCTGAAGTGGATACTCCGGGACGAAAACCGAACTGTCTCTCGGATCCCGGCGAATGAGATAGCTGCGCCAATAAGAGCGCCGACACAACTCGTTCGAGCAACTTCCCGAAGGCTGGAAGGAGCGTAATGGGTCTGTAGAATTTTGGATCGCTAGGCGATTTCCCATTACTCTTCGGTAAGACTTTAAACCTCTCCACTTTCCAGATCTTCGGAAAATGGCCCGTGCGCAGACGGCGATTAAAGATCGCAAGTATCTCATGCGCCGCATTTTTCCATACGACTTTCACTAGGCGATTATCGATTTAATCAATGCCTGGGGCCTTTTTCGAGTCAAGGTTCCCCACGATGACGTCCAATTCCGAGTGCCGCAGCTCCGGATCAAAACTGCTATCTGGGAATAAGCTCGCTGCATACCTGCTGTTCCGCTGTTCGACTGTGTCGAGGTCTTGGTCGTCGTCAGGGAAAAGGGATGACAAAAGATATTCGAGGGTCTCGCGAATGTTCCCGGTGTAACTCCCATCGGTCCTCTTAAGGGCGCTAAAAACAAAAGGTTTCAAGGGGCTCCGTACACTCCTGTATACGGCACCCCAGGGATCCGAGTTTCCTACCTAAGACACAAAATTCCGGAAGTGGGAGCACCTAACCCGCTTAACCTCTCTATTATAGTTACACCGGGCGTCTACTAAGGCCACCCGGTGAGCCTCAACAAGTTCCCAATCGGTTCCATGGTTCTTAGCACGCTGGTAGTTACGTCTCTTTCTGCGGTATTTCCGTCGCAGGGTCTGGAGAAAGCTGCTCCACGAAGGATGCTTCTTGGGTGGGCCCGCTTTAGCCGTGCCCAGTCCTCCCTCGGCACTGATGATCACCTTCTCCTGAAACTCAACAGCCAATGTGTTATGACAATCTAAACGTTTCGACAATTTAGAAAAGTTGCCGAGCTCTCGGCGGAAAATTGGGACAAATCTCTCCCAGTCTTGGCACCCAGTTCTGAATCGGGTGCTGGTTCGCGCCCCAGGTTCTGGGAAGGGGCACACCTGGGAGATAAAGAAAAGTATTGCTCTGTGGTCGCTCGAGAAAACGTCCCGTTCGACCCGCTGCGCACACACCCCGCAAGCCCACTCGAGATGAGAGTGATATCAATATCACTCTCTCCCGAGGGTCCTGAGAACGTTGCGGGCATGCCGGGCAAATTGCACAGCAGGAGGCCGTTCTGGTGGATGAAATCTTCCAAGATTTCTCCACGCAGATTGGGGCGCCTCGAGTACCATAGGCAAGACTGTGCGTTAGGGTCGGCACAGATGACAACCGGGCTCCGCCCTATTGAGCGGAGCACAGTGCTGAAGTGCTCACAAAAAATTTCGGTGGGCATGGAATATTGAAAGTAAATACTTATGACCACAATATGTAACGGACCGAGAGAAATCTGGGCCACTACGCAATGTTCTGTCGAGAGGTGTTCCAGGAAGAGAACGTCCAGCCCTTTCGGGTCTAGGACAATCGCGGCCTTGGGATCGGGCCCCTTCTCCAGAACGGGGAAGGGATGCAATCCCAGGCTGCTGCCCCTAGGGGCGTACTGCTCCTGGACACACACGATGCAAAACTTACCATGATCTCTGAGGGTCATCGAGAGCTCGGTCATGACCGTTGAGCCCCGCCCTGCATTAAGCTGGATGAAATCCAGCTTACTGGTTATAAACCGTCTGCCTCAACGTTCTTTCAAGTGCAGCCCTGAATTCAGAGGAGGCATCAGTGCCGACGCGGTGTCCTGCTTCTTTTTCGTACGTTTGTTGCAAAACTGCTCGTCTTTGCAGTGTTTGGCGACATGCCCATAAAGGTGGTAACGGAAGCACCTTGTCACCTGCACAAAATCTGCCACTCGGAAGGACGTCCACTGAAAGAAGACGTGGCCCTCCCTCAGTAGACGCTCCCTCATAGGTTGCGGCAACTCCACAACAAAATTCTTGTTGCCGACTCGAGATATCCGGGCATTTACTCTTAGTTTGTTGACCTCCTCAACGGGGAAGTCACTCAAATTTTCCTCTTTGAGGAACTTGGTGAAATCGTCATTGCTGATCTCCTTGGGTACATCATAAATGATGATGGAGGGGAGTTTTTTACGTTTTTCCTCGATTTTTATTCCTTTAATCTTGGAAGCGGCCTGGTGCAGTTTTTTGGCACTGTCCGCGTTCCTTGCCTCAATGACCACTCCACCATTTCTTATGGGCGCAGTCCTATTAATTTTGATATCCAGGAACTTGGGCTTGATTTCCTTTTGGAGTTCTTCAAGCAACTCCTTACTGGTCCTGGGCTTATCTTTGTTTGTATCAAATACAAAAACAGGTTTTTGGGGTGGGCTGCGGGTCTTTCTGCACCACCGGTATTTTCTCCTTAATGGTGGAGGTGGCCAAACGTGGGCGGCCAGTAGTTAGGGCCGTACTATATGATAGTGATGATCTTTGTGTGGCAACTTCTTTCCGTGCCAAATTCTTCTCTGCAATGGCCAGTTTCAACTCCCCTCTCAAGTGGGTGTGACCTTCCCCAAGGCGGGCCACTTGGGCAATCACGAAGGAGGTCAACTTCATAATTCGGTCTTTTACGAGCCCAGATAATCGCGTGGATGCACAGGCAATATTATTTATCTCATTTAGAGCCGAGATCACCGACTCTGTCTGCTCAGTGCTCCGTTCTTGGGGGGAGAGCGCTTCGCCCCCTTGGACTTTGGTAGCCGAAGGGGGGGACATGTATGCCGTGGAGTCATCCCCTATCTCCAGGTGTTCCTCTTCCTCCTCAAGGTGGCTAATTCTCGAGGAAGTCCTGGGTTCCTCCTCCCGAGATTTACTCAAGGCCTCCATGACGGCTTTGGATATAGTGTCCTCATCTACCAATATTTTCCTCGTCGATGGAGTAGAACTCTCAGATCTCAACCTCTTTCCCCCTTTATCAGGAGGTTCACCTCTGTCACTCATTACCCAGACAAGATAGAAAAGTCCTTACCAAAAAAAATGAAAATAGGTGTAGCGACAGAAAGTAAGATTTGGTCCTCATATATGGGGTCGACCAAATATTCAGTCAGCCGCTTATGACAGCTGTAAATTGTTTAAAATAATCAGACCAACGAACGTTTTTTCACACTAGTTAACGACGACAGTATTAGGTAACTGGATCCGGTGGCCGGGTCCGGGTAACTCGGTAACTCTGCGATTTGACTGTCGGCAATGTTCAGTACACAATTATTGCCACGTACAATTGTAAATAGTCTTGCGATTTGAAAAGGTATTGGCCTAACAGAAAAATTACGAAGTAAAATCAAATAGGAAAAGTTTTTGGGACGAACATTTAAAAACTGTAAGGATATTTGAAGCATCCGTTACATTGTAATGAGCGGTAAGAATAGCAATCGTACGGCTGCTGCCTCATGCGCACCAGCGACATTTTTATATTACACATAGAATGGATAATCGAGTATGACTTATGAACCATAAGCAATTTTTAGTCCACCATTTTCCAGGAGATTTATTATTATAAAGACATTTCTCCGGGTTTTTTTAAGTACCCAGAGATCATAAACTGCAAATCCAAATATTTTAAAGGCGAACAATTTTTGCTTCCTCTTCTTTTGTTAGCCGCAGCTAACCGCCTACACACCTCATTTGCAAGTGTTTAACTTTATTTACAATCATACGTACAGGAATATCAAAGTGTGTTGCGGTTTCAATAGAGAGCATATCTTTATGATTCACTTTTATGCTAGCAATTTACAACATATAGCTTCAGCCTTTTTGTGGGCTTTATCGGCCACTTTACCGGACTTTCTTTTAACTGTCTACGAGTTAAACTGTATCAAACTGTTAATGAATCGATTATTTGACGGCATGGTCGTTCTTTAGTGCTGGCCAGCGGCTTCGGGTAATTCAACGGAACTTACTTTATTTTCTTTTTAGTATTCAATCAATATAATGAAATAACTGAATATTGAGAATTTAATTTGAGCAATATCCTTAACATTCGATCACAATTTTTTCAATATTATTTGTAATATATTGTAATCATTAACATCTCTAACTATTAGCATTATCGAACACGAATAATAATTAGACATTTTACGACTAAAAGTCGTCGCCGTAGTGTGTTGGGTTGATATCATGGCGTAAGTCCTTAGATAGGGAGGCGCATCGCGGGGACCAAGTTCCCAGCCGCTCATCGAGTGGGTCAGTAGTAGATAAGATGCTGACATTAAGACGCCTGTGAGACACTGTCTTCTCTGCGAGTACAAATATGGCTACTCTACTGCCGATGCTATGTGTATCATATGCTAAAGCATAGCTCCTGAAGTAATATCTGAAACTACTGCAAAACGATGGTCCCAGCGGCGATTATTCCTTAAATGATCAACCACGCTCTAGTCGACCTGTGGAATTGGAAAGCGACAGGTTGAAATTATTAATTGAAGAAGGTACTCGATTAACGACACACTGGCTAGCAATTATGTTCGGGTACTTCCATGGAACTATAGAGAATAATTTACATCACTTGGAAAAAATCTTGAAGTACGGTGCGGGGGCATCACAAAACAGCTTTAGCCATAGCCCGGTCTTCATATGACCAAATAGACACGCCTTAAAGTTTTGGATTTTAATTGGATATAGATATCCCACCTGCCATATTCCCTAGACCTTGCACCCGCTGATTATTTTTTCTTTAGCAATGATTTTTCAATCTTTTGTTAGCAATCAGTTAGCAATAACTTGCAGGAAAAAAAACTCTGATGATGACGACTACCTACAACAGTTTATAGGCTAATTTTTTAATTCCAACCACCTGAATTTTATGCGGATCTTAACCACTTCATGCCAGTGCATCGGAGACATGTAATAGAAAATAATTGATATTATTCTATAGAAGATTAATTATTTGGACTGGAAATGATTTCTCTTAGCTTGATATTTAACCCAAATCGTATCGCTATAATATTCTCGACAATTTCTCTTCATAGGTTTTAATCCATCATGCTCAGTGTTACTGCTTGAGTTCTGAAAATAAAATTTTACGTTTTTCAATATATTTTTAATAAAAAAGTTGTACTTTAGATTTTAGTATCTACATCAAGTGTTATCAGAGTACATCTTGAATTCCAAACGTTTAGTAGTTTTTTATGATGCCCGAACTAAAAGGTAAAGAAAAAACAGACAAACAAAACATTCTTCAGCAAATGTTGGAAAGGGATATAAAGTAGCACAAATCTTTGAATGGACGCTAGTAATTGTTTCAGTAAAATTGGCATCCAAATAGTTTAATATGATATTCAGACAAAAAGAGAAATTATAAAAAAGTTCACTTTGGTTTCACAAAAGCTTAATTGTCATATTTTAGTTGACTCAAAAATGTCTTCAATGTACATTACTCTGTCAAGGTTTTATAATAGCACATATGTATATATAGTACTTACTCCTTGCTTGTATAAAATTGCCATACTCTGAATACCAAATATCGAAAAAGAGAAGATAGCGACTGTATAATGCATCATCTCAAATATTTAATAACAAAATTTAGAGTTAATCTAAGTAACTAGGGATGTGCGAAAATGTAATAAAGTACCAAATGTTACCTGGAAATTAAACGTTTTATTTAATTTGCTGCACAGATTTTAAAGAATTATAATAGTATTTGGCAGGATATATTTTGGATTAGTTATGAGGTCAAAATAAATATTTTCTCTAGATGAATGGTCGAGTGGTATATAGACACTTGATATACCATTTAGTAATAGCCCACCTGAAGATGTTGTAATGAATGATCGAGTGGTATATAAAAGTAAAGATATCTTTGCTAATAGCCCACCTGAAGATGTTGTAATACAACGAAACCTAGGTCGTGGTAAAGAACTTAAAGAAAGTAGAAATAATACTACATCACGTAGTTTCATTGAATTGTGAATGATGAATTTCTATGATATTAACGCCAAATATATTCAATATTAGAAATTCTATTAATTCCTAGCATTGATTGGGCATTGAGTATGATCTCAATGGAATTTTCAATAATATTTGTTTTGTTTTCCATTTTCTCGTTCACGTGAGATGATAGCAAGTAGACGTGTGCTAATAAAATAAGTGTTCGTAAGCTAATGAAATAAGTGATTCAAAAATCGATTGGAACCTATTAAGTATAATTTATTAGCTGATATTTCCACATTTCAATTCCTACGATACTAACTGCTATTAATTGGGTTATAAAGGTTTGACGAAAGGTTGGATTGATACAATATTACTTGATTTTAATCGATTAATTTCTTTGAAAATACAGCAAGTGACCAAAATTTCAGTCTCTTTCAGATAAAAACAAACACTTCTTGTAATATGTTTCAGTTGGAATACTTTTCCGTGATTTTCATGATCGACTAATTACATTTGTACAATTATATCGATTAGAAAATTACATTTGAACGGGAAAAAATTAAGCCGCAACCTTGAAAAGTTTAATGCATTTGTGTGCATACATTTTAAAAGGTTAAATACTAAAATCGGATAATTTGCGTTTAAGGAAGTCGCATTGCATTATTTCTTTTAGTTCTAGCAACATTTTTTCTGATTATGGTTTTTCGCGAGCCCTTGGTTGGGCCGATGAAATTTAAGGTATCGTCATAAAGATGGGCAACTTTGCCAAAGTCTTGAACTTTCACTCTCCACTGACAGCATTCGTTACACTTTCTATTATTTAAAAGTCGAAGAAGGTATTTGCCATAAGATCTAACTTGAAACATGTAACAAATACTTACGTGATAATTAACGTACATATATATTCTTTCTAAAAATTATATTTAAAAAAATAACAAAATTGACAGCCACTTATGGTGAGATTGCTGTCTGTTTTTCACTTTAGTACTTCGGCATACTGTGTATGAAAGAGTTGAACAACTCGAGAGTAATATACACACTTCAATTAGTATTTTCCAATTTTTTTGATTTTGGCAATGTCCAAGACCTTACGAAAATCAACTAGATAATGTTACCAATCTTCTCATAGAAATGGAAGATTAAGGTTGTCAAATAAGCAGATCAAATTATTTATACTTTGGTTTTAATAAATCATCTACGTAACTTTTTAGAATAGGGCATAAGATATGCATCTGATTTTCTAGTTTTTCTGTAGATTTACGAAATTAATTAAAACTAATTTATTTAAATTCACTTTGGGTCACGCCACTCAATTTTAAATTTTAATGTTTATTATTAGAATTATTCTTTATATCTGACAGAAAAATGTCTATTTCTTGCCCTGATTTCAACCGGTTTTATCGTTTTCTACTTCAACTCTTTTGTTTTAATACTTGAAAAAATTATACGAAAACTGATATACTTGGTTCTGTCTGCAATTTTGTGTTTCTGGCTTATAAGCATATTATATATTATAGGATCATGCATGCAATTTCCTTTAAGACATTGTAGAAGTGCTCCATGGATAATATATTTAAATTCAGTTCCGTAATATGGCACCTTTTTAATGTCTTCATATGGATTAAAAATAATGGAAACTGGTGGTTGAAATTCATTTTTGTTTCAATTACCGGTTCGGTTAATTTGTTTTATTGATTTACGCTCTTGTAAATTTTCCATTTTACAATAAGTCAAAATATAACATCATTGCTTGATAAGCGATGGAAGATAATATTTTTAATTAATATTCCATTCATGGAACGCCGACTAGGACTTTACATTTGTCATTCAATTTTGATATCTAGCTATCAACTACTGTGACAACACTATTAAATATGAGTGACAAACTTGCCAAACGCAACTTTAAAATCCCATAATCTTTCACTTACTTTTTTTGTTTAATATGACATAAATAAATTTGCTTTGTTTACAAACAGGAAATGAGCATATACCGTAACAGTTAGCAAACATTCATTTACATGATGTCAATATTGATCACTTTTCAAGACTTTGAAGAGAACACAAAATTCCTGGAGACGCAATCGCCATAATAGAAGATTGAATCACTGATCAGATAGCCTAAAGTTCGAAAATTTACATAGGAGGGAAGTGAGCTCCCCGCCTCTCCTTTCCTTTAAAATAATTGACTGTTCACTTTTTTAATTCACCTTAATGAAACTACCTGTTGGTAAAGTTTATTTATGTTGACATAGTTTTCCAATCTTGACTGTGTTCGTTATGTTTGAGAAATTGTGTTTGATGCTCTCTATATAGTCTTTATTTTCATAGACCTCTTTTTCCTCTCTTCTACTTCAATATGGAAACTCCTTTCTGCGGCCTCTTAATTTGTTTCGTCATTTCCTCTCCTTCCCGCCGATTACTCTGTCACTCATACCATTTTTTTCCTTAGTTCTTCTGTTTATCCTGCGGCATTTCTGATATGTGTAATATATTTCTCTTTTTGCTGCGTATTTCTAATATATATATAAGATATTTTTTCGCAAAAAATTTACGATTTTGGAAAATTTCATTAAAATATTCTCATCCAGTTTTTGTGCTAGAAAAAACGATTGTTTTGATTTTTTTATTTGCAATATATCTGTAACAGTCATGATTCGTAAATTCAGATTATTTGGTAAATTGTTTTAATAAGAAAAGAAAAGTAATTACTATTATATTTACGACATAAAGGACTCTAAAGCAAACATAGAAATAAAATACTCTGACCTATTTTCTATCCGAACACCTATTTCTCATAATAATGAGATATACGTTCCAGTCAAAAGAATATATACAATCAAACTCAGGCTAACTTATACTATATAGCCATTTTTTTAGACTAAAAGAACCATGTCTGCTCAACCAAGCTACCAAAACAAAGGAGATTGAGTCAGAAGCGCAGGAGAAATATTCAAGGGCAATGCATTGTAACTCGCACAAAACACGCTGGCGTCTAACTTTTTTTAATCACAAGTCACGACAAAACTATCTGGATATGTTCACAGGACATTTTTTTCCACAATTTTTGAGGTTATACTTCTTTAGACGTGTTATTACAATATTATGAGAGTAAAATTTTAAAAATACAAGATGAAGTTGGCACGATGCAACAAATAATCTACACCCAGAAGTTATTAACTAAACATATAAAACATAGTTTATTTGACGGATAAATGGTCCATTATATTTTTCTGCTGGCTTCCTATTTAAGCCAATTATCTGCCAAATTAATAATTTCAAATAAATTTTACCATAATAATTTCTTCACATTATTAATTAAACTTCTCCTAGAGTGTTTGAGTTAATTAAACAATTAATTACATACACGTATTTATATTAAATTAAATGCTGAGTGTTCATTTAATTTTTTAAAATAAGTAAATTTAATTTTAAAATCCAATTTTATAATGCTCTGCATGAGAAAATAATATAAATGAAGCGCGATAATTTGGAAACGGTCTGGCAGATGATTGGCTTACAAAGGAAAGCCAGCAGAAAAATAGAATGGTGAACCACTCACCTGTCGTATTAAATTCAAAATTATTTTTAAATCACATTTAATTATTTTAATATTGGTAAGTTTTGTGTCACGGAATGCAAAATGCAAGCCGGCAATAAAATTGTTTAAATAGTAATTTACGTTACCGCAACTAAAAAAATGGATGATATAATTTATTTTTTAAAACAGTTAGTATGGCCATAAACAACAGTCGGAGGAGAATATCTTGGCCGAGGAGAAGACAATTTACTATTGGTTCTAAGTGGACACTTTAACATAAATTTTTCCCAGGTCCACTTATTGACTTTCTACAAAAACAAATAAATTTAACAATCAGCAATAATCCTAAGATTTCAACATCATGACAAGGACCACCATTGATGCTGTATTTACGCGATATATCGATGTCATCAGTACAATAATATTCATATTGTATTTTTACTACCATAAACCGTTTGTAACTGATGTACCACTTCAGTCAACACTGAAAGAAACTATGGCAGATATAGTTTAAAAATATATTTCTATAATTTATAAATATAATTTATATTAATTTAATTATATTTATTTTAATTTGTAATATATTTGCGCTGTAATCTGAAAAGTTTTTGAGGAATATTTATTAGATTTTTATGTGTATTTTTGAAGTAATTTAATTACTAAATAATAATGATTGTAATTCTAGGAAAATATCAATTTTTTATTGTTCTGTTTGGGGAAATAAATTTTAATTTTGAAAATTAAATTATTTGATTGATTTTAGATTTTACCAACCTTATTTTTAATCATGCTTCAGTCCTTTTATTATCTTATTTCCTTTAATTGTTTTCATGTTAAATAAAGTTTTTCTTGAATAATGCTAAACGAATTATAACATCTAATGCGCGTGCATAAGTAAACGCACAACTTTTTCTTCGCGTCACCTCGTGTTATAATGTGAATAATAAATTTATGCTATGTTTTGTTGTAAACAGGTGAAGTTACAAGTATTATAAATTGTTCGAGTTATTCAGTCTGGTGAAAAATATATAAATGTATTAACTTTTTTTATTTCAAAAATGTAACTCATTGGATTATAAAATTCTACCCTAATTATAAAAATAATGGTATACTATATATTTCTATTGAATATAACCGAAGAAAATATATGACCCATAATATATAACAATATTAATTTATTTTCTATCAAAACTACAAATAATTTAATTATAAAATTCTGTCTTCACTGTAAAAAAAATGCTGCGATGCACATTTTTCATTAAATATAACTCCAGAGAATATATAACCTATTAATATTTTTATATGGGCGTCGTACAAAAATAATTAGCCTGAATTACAGAAACGTTTGCACATTTAATCAAATAGATACAAAATGGTTTCTTCAATACATCCATTAAATATCTATAAATACGGATATATATTTGTATACATATATATATATATATGTATATATATATATTTATATATATATATATATATATATAAATATATATATATATGTATATATATATATATATATATATATAACTTTTATCCCGCTGTTTAATTTACTCGAATGTGAAGTTATATACATGAAATTGTCCTTTATTCATGTTATGGAAGCTTTGTGTTGCTCTTCCATATTTTCTTCCTGTCGCTGAATATGATGGTTTTAATGTCACGCTCCTCTTTTAAATGCATTACAAGAGGTTCGTATCGTTCTGGTTGCAGTAAAATAAAAGAGAACCAACAAGTATAAGAATTGTTATTTAATACAAAAATACAAACGCTATTTTTATACTAGGTTACATTTTGATGAGTAGCCAAATTTCAAGAAGCGATTTAGAAACAGTAACTGAATCACATAATGAAGAATACCCAATTTTTTTATTTACATAAAGTACAATTGACACGGGAAAAAATATTTACATCTCAAATCTTTCAATGAAATTACGATTACTAACGTTATCGAAGGTTTTACGTATTCATTTTATATAAGAAATAAAACGAACATATGCTTCAGAGATGATAAAATAAAAAAATTAATATAATACATTTTTTCAATAATTAATGTTTTTTTATATCGGTGTTCGTATTCATATGTATGACTTTGTGTTAGTTTCGCTTTCTTAGAAATTTTCTCGCTATACTTGCTAGTCATTTGTATATTTACAACATCGTATATGTTGTAGATATACCTGTCTTATAAAGAAACTCTGTTTCGGTTATAAAAATATAGTATTTATTTCTGTACACATGTTTCATAGTTACTAATATTTAGAAAAGATTAGTAACTATGAAATGGTTATATTTTTTTAAGCATTTTATTTTATCTTCAATAGCAATAATTAAAATATAATTAAATAATTAAATTTAAAAAGAAAATTCCTAAGTCAAAAACTATTTATTTTAAGTAACATAAACAGCAAACATATCTGATAGTCCAAAGCAATATAATATAGCATTATAATATAATAACTTAAATTATGTATTTGGAAAGTCCGTAAATATATTTTTCTAATACGTAAAATTGTAACGAAATATCATCCTCTGACTAATCAACATTGCATTTGGTAACAAATAAAGTATACGCTTCACTTGGAACGTAGATTTTGAGATGTTTTTAAAAATACATAGCTTAGAATGAAAATACAACGTTTTCTGTAAGAATTAATTTTAAGGTAAATCGTCAATCAGGTGAAAGATATATTATATTTTAAAGCTTAGAGACTGGTTTTGAAATCCAATACAAAGCCGTGAAAAAATTTAGAGCAACATATTTATTTTAATACCGTTTATATTTTTATATAATTTTTTTTATTTCAAGTTGAGGGGTATTTTCAAAAAGAAATTATTAATTTGTATAAAACAGTCCCTCGATTCTAATATAAGCAATTTTCTTTATTCAGAAGCTTTTCGTTGTATTAATCTTGTTTCAGAATTTACATATTTGCGGCAAAATTCAAGAAAGTTTATGAACTGTTCCATACCTTTCATAAAAGTTCTTGCCTTGCAATTTTCTTAGTCTTTTGATATCTCCATATATTCTTTCTAATTTTCCCGCCACCTCTTTTCTAAGTGTTCATATTCTAATAAATATTATGGGTCTAGGCTTGCTGTCGCTTATATACCTTGTAATAGTTCATGAAATACCTGATGAACAAATCTCGCTATTATTTGCAACCGTTATATGTTCACATTCTCTCATTGAAGAGGATACTACGTTTTTTACGATATGTTTGTTAATGTTTGAAAATGAGAAGTTTGAGAGTAAATGTTAATTTTATAAACAAACCGGAATTTGAATAGTCATAAATGAATTGCATTCATATTAACATACATCGTATTTCGTAAGCTGGATATATTATTGCCGTACAACATATACACACAACGTGCTAGACTTACAACTCACATATTCACTTAATTCAATTATATCAAATTTTGCATAAAGTTCAATTTCTATTCTTATAAGTCTTAAGTAAACTTAAACATATATCAAATTAATCTTATACTGTTAGTTCTATTATACATTATTTTTTTATATTGTTAACTATAAAATAAGTTACTAATTTAGGCTTCTGTTCAGGATTACACGGTGAAATCTTCATTTACATGATAAAGGATACGACAATTTTAATTTAATTCTTCTTCAATCGCTTAAGTAAGAAACTAAATCAATCTTAACCAAAATAAGAACAATTTTAAATATATTATTTAAAAATGTAAATACAGCTTTGAATAATAATATTTATAAAAGTATATCTCAGGGGCATTGAAGTTATTTTAAATAAAGTACGTTTTTGATAAAATATCTTTTATTTCCTTGTGGGAAAGCCCGTATTCATTTTGTGCTATTGTGAATTATGTCCGTCGAATAACATAAACACGATGTAACTACAAAAGAACACTAGGGCATTTTGTAGAATATATATTTCAAAATGGCTACATTCCTGTTAAAGTGGAAAACTGCCTGAAAACAATTACGTACGTCATAATTAAACCCAGAAAACTAAGTATCAACGAAGCTCTTAGTTTCACAATATTATAAA
This sequence comes from Druceiella hillmani, assembly GCA_039881145.1. Classification (NCBI taxonomy): domain Eukaryota; kingdom Metazoa; phylum Arthropoda; class Insecta; order Lepidoptera; family Hepialidae; genus Druceiella; species Druceiella hillmani. The sequence goes on along the minus strand of JAYKKI010000095.1, from coordinate 8,091,605 downwards.
TTGTAAAATCATCAATTTCACTTCTTAGAATAAATTTATATAAATCTGTTATCTCCTGACGTTGGAGTGAAAGTAGACAGGTAGTTTTTAATATAATATCTCAATATTACAAAGACACTAAATACGGAAATCAGTAACTTCGTGAAAAGAAAGTGCTTGCTTTCCACATTTTAATCTTGCTGTTATGATTTAACTGAAAGACTACATAAATGACTTGGAATGTATATCAATAAATGGCAAGAGTATTGCTGTTTCAATAAATTTGTCCCTATCAGACAGAGTGTTCGTAAATAAAATTCAGTCCAAGAAATATACTTTTCGAAAAAATTATAATGACAATTAAATAATTCACAAGAGTTATCAACAAATGTTCTTAACAAGATTCCTATTAATTAATATATTTTGCAACTAATTACAAAATTCATTCGTAGGCCAACATACCTTTACGAACCAAAATTTTAATTTTCATTAGAATTAGTTTAGAATTTTTCATTTCAAGATTTAGTCTGTCACTAAATCTGCAGACCAGTATGAGAGGACAAAGTGAATGCAGCAACCAAAATATCACAAACATAAACCATGTGTCTGAAATAATTTACAATAATTGAGCTCTATATTAATCACTCAAATAGTTTCAACGTTATTCTACAAGAAAATTTTTAATAAATCGTGTATCAAACTCCTAATTTTTTTATAGAATAACAAATAAACGATGCTCAGATGAAATACCTGAAATAATATACTGTTCACAAAACACTTCTAACAAAAGTATTTATAATCCACATTCAGTTCAAGACATAACTTATTCTGAAACCATCCATCGGAGAGGTACAGAAGACACCATTAGGATGAACATGAGTATACGTATGTCTGTAAAATGTTTAATGAAATTGTTGAAACAAGTAAAAACCCAGACATACGTATAGCAAATTGCAATTATCTGAATGTGCAACTTATAAAATAAATATGTTTTGTAAAACGTTTCAAATGGTTTATTTAATTATTATTTCAAATTAAAGCTTCCGTTAGTTTTTATTCATGGTTTCTAAAAATAATCAAGGAAAAAATTTTCACAAATATGTCTTTACCTACTACTGCAATATAAAAATTAATTTTACATGAATTTTTTTTAAATATACTTTGACCCCAAGTTAATTTGGCAATTTGTACTAAAAAATGTAAGAAATAAACTTTGTAGAAAATAAATTTTTACTTACTTTTTCGGTAAATATGAATATCGCACAAGCTATTGATGTGAGAGTAGATACAAAGCAACTTAAAAATGCCAGAAGTATCTGTAAAATATAAACGAAAGACAAATATTTCTATGAAAGGTGAAACATTTAATGAGTAAAGCAAGAAATACTATTCCAATGAATGTTTCTGTGCAAGTATTTATCTAAAAAGGCAATTCCCTATAATTTCAAAATATGTTTAATATTTTAATTTTTTTTAATAATCATATGCAGTAGTTTTAATCTTACCTGATAATCGAATAAGCGATTTACGAGCAAGCATAAATGTGACATTTTAAGGTAAAAACGGTTGAGCTGAAATATACCTTCTCCACCAGATCCCGATGTGTCTTGCACATGCTCAGATCCACCTAAGTACATTATATGATATATACTTGGTCGCTGTTTACATTGAGTTAAAACGTTTGATAAACGAAGTTTTACACTTTGCAGTCTGTTGTAGATATTATATAATAACGAATAGAAATAAAACATTTCTAAAAGATTCATTGAAAACGATGAATAAATAGAAAAATATTTTATCTTTGCAAATGCTCTAAAGGAAAGCCCATCAATAATCAAAATAATTACTTGTATCACAACAACAAATAATATAAAACTTGAGGTGATGAATCTGGATTTATTTAATATATGTTTTTTGCTATCAGAATCCAAACGGTGGTCAATTTGGTTAAACAACATTATTAATTCCGAGTTAATATTTTTACACCATAATATGTCGATCAAAACGACGTAACACAAATTTATTTCAAAACTAATAGTACAAAGGCGAAGAAGAAAAATGTAAGTGTAGTTTTCCTCAAAACCGCTCAACTCCCCGTTGTAAAAGCAAATTACAATTACAGTGTACGCGGCTGTAGCTAAGCTGTAAAACTGTCGAATTCGAGTTAAAAATGAAGATCTGTTATGTCTAGTACCGAATCTACACCATCCTAAGATAGATTGGAACGCAATCAGCGGCTCCAAACTTTCTTCAATATTTCGAATATGTCATTATTCTTGCTGCGCCATATTGAATACTGTCGTTTATATTCGGTCGTTTAGCAACCGATATGACCAACACGTTCCGTTTTTCAACCTAATTTGTACCGAAACCCTTTCAATTATTTTTAGGTATTATTAATTATTTATGCGATAATGGTTTCTTGAACTACGTTTCTAATATTACACTAAAACATATTGATTAAAATGTCTACAGTGCGATCATTCTTTCCGGCAAATTAACTTCCAATAATTCAGTTCGCGTATAATGTAAATGAAATAGAATTTTATTCTACGAGTATCGAGATGAGTTACAAATTTATGTCGTATTTAGATAATTTGACAAATTAAATGTAAATCAACGACTAGTGAAATGAAATATTTCTTTAAATTTATTTTTAATAATATTTATTCCCTTTTAACTTGAGCTAAAAATTGTACAGCTAACAAATTTGAGCCAATAAAATATAAAAATGATAGTGATTTCATACAAATTTTATGCATATGCTTGACATCTTCGATATAAACAAGTATTTGATAATTACGGCATAAAAAATGTTATAACTTTATAACAACATAGTTCGAAATAATAAATGAACTCGTTTGTAGTGGATTTTACAATCTTAATTATTAAAATTACATTCAGCTAATATCTTCCATTTCAACGACTGTTTTAAATTCTGGCCAGTTTATTACTTTTGTCGACAATATTTTTTTATTTGGAAACTTGAGGTCACAATTTTCTATATATCTTAGCTATGCACACTTCATGATTTTTCTTTTAAATGAACTTATTAAGTAGCTTGCATTATAAAGTATAAAAATAAATATAAAAGGACCATGGTAATCACACCATCTATTAAAACAAAGTCGCAATATCAGCCTCATTACTTCTTAATTAGAGCAATTACGAATAGGTTACAAAGCGGATATGTTACACTATATGCAAAGTAACAAATTAAACGCAAAGCAAGATACATTACAATATGAAAATATTTAAAATTGCTAGCCAGATATTTTCTGATCCAAACAATATACCTTTTTTTGTATTATTTTTTGAATACAAGAAAAAGGCATATTGCTTTTTCTTCTATTCTAGTTAACTTTTTAAAGTATCGAATATTTCATAACTAACAATAAATCACATCTTTTTTTAACAAGGTCATCGTTAATGGAATACTGGAGACGGCAAACTCTTTAGGTCATGATTATATAATGATTTCATAAAACCAATATTTCGGTCAGCGCTAAGTGTTTTATTGATTAATTACAAGACCAAATTGAGTAACACGGTAGACATCAGAAATAAGTTATCTGATATAAATTTTTATCAGAAATGGTCTTTTTTAACAAGTGATCCTTTTATTTTCTCGTATTCACTTGTTTTTCTTACTATTGTTTCTAGCTTCGAGTTGTCGTATTTGCCGCGAATTAGAAAAGCATTGACCGTCTTTAATACAATTTTCAGAAAAATCTACAGTAGAATCATTGCACTTGCGTTTTTAATAAGTAAGATATGAAATATTTTTCCCGCGTAATAGCTCTTTTTCAGAAAAAATTCAATAAAACTTTCGATTTCTACTGTCCTTATTTCCCAAAAAAATTGTATGACTAAGTTAAAGTTGTGATAAACTGAGGGGCACAATCGTTGTAGTAATAATTTTGGGATTTTATATTCTTCTTGATAGTCCATCGTATCATACTTCATGGATGTGCTTCAGTGACACATACGTAAATAGAAGATCGATGATTGCTGTACACACCGTTTTATTTACACTATTCAAACAGGATAATACAGTTCATTCTACATCAACATTATCAAAAAAAGGAATACATACGTTCGATTTAATTTAAAATTTTCTACTAAAATTCACAAATTATGTGAAATTCAAACTATACTCAAAATTTTTATTTATTCTATCATACTGTCATCTGTTCTTTCACAAAAGTAAAGCTGAAAATTATATTATTCAAACTTTTCAATATTTATTTCGATAATTCCACAAAACCAACGAGAAAACAAGGAAAAAGGTGGTTGCAACTTCGAGTAGCTTGTTAAAAATAAACTACTATTCCTTTAGCGTGTAATTGTTTATAAAATGCAAAAATTATTCGAGAACCCGTACTACGAAACAAATTTAGGTACAAATTTAGGAATTTATAAGGATTTAAGGATACATAATGTTTTTATTAAAATACTTGCAAAATGAACCTGTTACAGTAAAAAACTTTGTTTAATTAGAAAACAACAAGAAACCCGTCAAGCACGAGTATATTACCCATTACGAGGATTCCTTACACGTTCAGATGCTTATAAATATTTGAGGGTACATAGTGTTTCTAATTAAGCTATTTACACATATTAATTTTTCACTTCCTACTATACCCTTCAAAGGCGTAAAAATATATAATTACAGCAATTTATCTACTACTGGTCCTATAAGATCCACCCCATGCTGACTTTCATGATATTAGGTCGACCGAAAGTACCCTATAATTTGTGACGCTCAGTGAATAAGGCTATTGTATGAATAAATAAAATGTGCTTCAAAGGATCACATCTTTTCAAAAAAATGTTTACATCAACGGAAGGAAAGCCCCAGCATACAATAAATTTGAACTTCATATCTCAAGCCGTTTCCAGCAAAAAGGACTGCAGCAAACTGACGGCGGACAAAAAGTGATCCCATAAAGGTATAATATCCATTATGATGTAATTTTTATTTTTATACAACATAATCTCTGTTCTGGAAGACTGTATAACACTATTACCATATTTTTTTCCGGGTTATTCAGCTCAAACTGTATTAAATTAATGTTGATTTCAGATAACGTCAATCAACACTATGCGAGTATAAAATTAAATTATTGCCATTAATGAGGGTGTAGGCTCTAGGTTTTTCAACGGTAATTGTGTCAGTCGTAAAACTGTCAGCTACATTTATAATTATACAATAGTCTGTTGTGGATACACTTTTAAACTCATTGCTATTTGCGGATTTTGTTGCATGTACCTTTGCTCTTAAATGAATTAATCGAAACCATCATCATTTTCTGACCAATGATCCGTTTTTATTTTATTATTTTTATTCACTCGCGATACTAGTTGGATAGCAAATACATAACCTATTTGTCCTACACTTTATCCAGGTGAACTATAATCATACATTAAAACATTTACCAATAACACACCACTTCCCCGCCTAAAAAGTTTCTCACCACTTGTGGTGTAGGGATAGATCGGAGCAAGCCATTCGTAATTAATTACATACAAAGCTGTTCTCTTCTAAATCAATCCCTAATGACATGAATAACTTTACGCAAGATTAGTTCACAGTCAAATTAAAGCTTACCTATAAGAGGAACTTCAGTCTGACTTCCAACAAATCGGTTAGTAATATGTGGTCTAACAAGCTTGCTGAAATTACAATGAAGATCACAAAAAAGGTCTCGATCCTGGTTATTAATTTAATTTTATTAATGCACCGAGTTTGGAAATACTCGCTGTAATAGGCCGAAAGATCCTCGAAAGTATTAAGCCATTTAGAAAATTCATTCGTAAGCCACGCGATGTCGAATGTAATAAAAAAACAAATGATAACGAAACTCAAGAAGAAATTAGCAAACACAATTGTATCAGAATACATTAACAATATAAGTCTAGACGCATTTGAGAAATAGAAAAAAAATGTAAAAAAGAATCACCAAGGTCGATCTTTTAAAGTTTAGCTCTAAATAATTTTCCGTCATTTCTGTTAGAAGTTCTATTAATTCCTAGTATTGATTGGGCAGGAAGTACGGCCCCCAAGGAAGTTTCAATAATATTTGATTTCTTTCCCATTTTATCGTACACGATAGATGATTACATGAAGACAGTTAATATGCTAATGAAATAATTGACAAATAATCGATTAGAACCAATTAGGTATATTTTATTAGTTAATATTTTTACATTATATTTCCTTCAATTCTAAATGCCATTAATTGTGTCATAATGATGTTATGAAAATAATTCAGGTGTTCTAAAATAGAGAACTGCGTGATAGCGACGACCATTTCAATCATTTCCAGGTAAATATTTCCGCACTTTCATGATCGACTAAATAAACTTTCACCATTATAATGATTAGGGTATCCCATTGGCAGATAACAAAAATTAAGTCCCTTCTTTTTGAACGGTTTTAGTACTTTTGATTGCTTATATTTTTAGAGCATTTGCAGAAACATAGATGCATTTGCAGAAACAACACCAGTACAGTCAGACTCAAGTGTGACCAATCAGACTCAAGTGTGGTCAAATCCTTAATCATATAATTAATATTTTTAAAGTATTCGTAAGAATGTATCGAAAAAGTTGTTCTGCTTAAAACCCTACGTTTTTACCGAAGATACGCTATTATTTTGTATGTTAATGTAAAAAACGACGATAGTGGATAGTCACTAATGAAAACGTGCTTTATTTATTAGGGAAATTAATATTTTTTTCTGGTTACTGTACATCGTGTGCCTTGGTTGATCTGATTAAATTGAAAGTCCGTTAAAACTAACTTTGCTAATGTTCAAGCATGGGCCGCATTTATAATAGATTTTTTATTGAATTTTCGATTAATGTATTTGTTATAAGATTTAACTTGAAATATACAAAAATATAAAATTTCATAAAAAATGGTAAAGTGACAGCCACTTATAACAAGATCGCTAATTGTTTTTACTTTAATCCTTCGGAATTCTGTGTGGAAGAAAGAGTCGAACAACTCGATAGCAATATATACACGCTTCAATTGGCACTTTAAAATTCATTAGCTTAAAATACTATGAACATCAACTGGGTAAATTTAACAATCATTTTTCCCTTGTTCATAGAAATTGTCATGGAAGAATAAAGGTTGTTAAATAAACTGATCACATTATTTATATTTTTGTTTTATAAAATCATCTACGTAATTTTTGAGAATAGAATATAAGATATGAAACTGATTTCCTAGTTTCTCAATAAATTTTCGAAACGTTTTAAAACCATTATATATGAATTATAACCTTTGACTCTTCGCCTTAAAATCACATTGTTTTATTTTTATCAAAATCAACGTATTTGAAGGTTAAACGTCTTTATATTCTTCACGTGATGTTTATGTATAGAACTTTTAAAATTGCTGATTCTAATATGGCGGCTGAGTCTTCGACAGAAGCTCATTAAAAGGAATTATATTTTTGCGTTTCAGAAATGTAGCGACAAAGCCAGAATGCAAAAGATCATTTATTCGACGCACAAAATACTTTTTGGTTTTATTTTGCGAAAAATTTGACTGTGTTGTAAAATCATTATCTCCAATGTTTTGTTTTTAACCAGGCACGTTGTAAACCAGGCACGCTGTGAATATTTTTATGGTTTTAAACCAATTTTTAATAACAGAGTAGCCTTAACACGCACTTTTGATCTTGTCATAATTGCAAATCATAGATCAATTCTCACAACATAATTCCCACAAATGTTTGGATATTTGTACCATATATGGCGGTAACGATGAATTATTGACATATACTGCAAATATAATTGAAAAAAAAATTTATACTGATTCATAACTAGGTCTAAATATTTAATTTTTCAAATGTGAACTTTGAAGCTTTAGGTTCGTGATGCCAAAAATTTGTTTCAATGTCATTTAATTAGAAGGTGGAACTTGTTTTAATATGTCCCATAAATTTTAAAAGTATTTAGTTAAATCGTCGCTCGTAACAGAAGCCCATAACTTTCTATATTATGAATAGATCGGATAGTTAAAGATGACTTACGGCCCAAAACAATTTTTTCTTTAAAAAATATTATTTTATTTAGTTGCTATTATTTTATTTATATTTTATTAATTAACTTAACAAATCAGAATCTGATAAGTGTCGTCGGATCAGAGGCCCGTGATGAACTTAACTGTAGCAAGAACTGACTATGACTAGGAAGCCGGCTTACCACTGTGTGGTCTTGTTATTGATAATTATATTTCACCAGTTAAGTACTAGCGCGCAAATACTGAGGATAGAAGCTTGAGAACTGCTCGAAACGCTGACTTGGTGAAGCCGGGTTGTTATTAGCCAGAGGTGTAACGTAAGATAAACGTAAGGCAAATCACATACGTATAGAATATATAACAGCCCCCTGAATGAGACAAAAGTTACACGAAAAAGTAAAGTTTGTATAAAGGAAGTTCTAATTCTAGGTCCAGGAAACTGAGAAGACTCTGTAACGATATCGGAATATTCATCTGATATTTTAATTGTTCGATTTCTTTTACATAATTAAAGTATAAAACATTTTGAATGTTCTTAGACAATTTCCAGATTTATAAAATTTATAAATAACATGAGAAAAATATAAAATTATAATGATAGCGATAACAAATATTGTATATGTATAGTATTTCTCGGAAAGTGCTTTATGAGATTTATCTATGATATTGTTTAACCTTTTTAACTATCTAATTGGTGTTTTTACAATGATTGAATAAGATAGAATCCGCATCAATATTGTTTTAATTTAACACTTCAACGTTATCCCCTATTTTATTGAATGTCTCAATGTTACCACATGAGTCATTTATTAGCTCGAAGTCTAGATAACACACAGACAGGTTGAAATTTAAATGCATATTATGTATCGGACTAAGCTTCGTATTTACAGTTGGCAATGCAATCAAGTGTTAATTTTAATATGCCTGTGTATAACTATTTCGAATTCAAATGTGTTTGCCTCGACCTTTATCTATAGTTGACTTTGACTTTTGGCAAATATCCATTTATTATTATGTACCTTTTATAAATCTAGTATCACATTGATATGTTATTGAAGTTAGGGTTTTATAAATAATTTCAGTTTCACAAATTGAAGCGGCAGAGCTCTAGTATACATCGGATATTCCGCAAATATAAAATTGAATGTATATAACTTTACAATATATCGAATCATTTAACTTACAGTAATAGGATTTATCTTTTTTTATGCCTAAGTATTTAACAGACGGAACAATAATAGAGTACGAATTTTCATTTTCAGTCTTAAGAGCAACATAAAAAGGTATATTTTGATATAAATTATTTTTCGTCGGGTTTACAAGAGGAATTTTTAAAACAAAAACAATTTTATCATTTTTATAATAACACACAACTTTGGCCATGTTTATAATAACATTTATATCATCTAAAACTAATGGAACAGGTAGCTCACTAGAGCTGAATATGAACCTATAATTATCCAATAATTCTATAAAAGATTATTTTGGAGTTAAAATTGAAGGATGTAATGTATTTGCCTGATGTAATGTATTAGCATTAATTATATTTTCTGACTCATGAAAGTGTTAATAAACTATTTTCTCAGGTATGTAAAAATTCACATATTTTGAATCTTACAAGTAGGTTGTCTGTTAAGAGGGTTAAATGTTTACAATATAAAGTTAGATTTTCAACAGTGCTGTTCAAAGTTTGTTGATTAATAATTATTTCTATAATTACGTCCTTAAGTAATGAAAGAGTTGATGTAGTAATATGAGTATATTGTCTTTCATTAAATTTAAAAGTTGGTTCTGATCTTTCTCAATGATTTGAATAGTGTTGCTGTATTTTATGGCATGGTATTAACCATTATTCCGAATAAGTGTTTGAAGATGATACCGACATCACCAAACCACGCTCATCTTTTTTAATGTTTTGAAATCAAATCAGAGATTGAGTCGAAATTTCTGACTACATCGTAGTAGCGCGTTGATAAGGATTGAAACCTGTTATGAAATTAAACATCATTGTAAGAGTCAGATTGTTTACATAAGTTTTCGGGTGTTTTTAATATTGAAATGTCTACTGGAATTAAGTACTTAAATATCCGCCAATCAACTGTAAGGATCCCATGGGATCAAAATACATGCCAGGAGTTTTAGTGCTGGGTTAGATAAATTTATCCTGTGCCGATGATAGGATACTGTAATAAAAAAAGAAAACTAATTTAAAACTACTTTTTTACATATTTATAACACTAAAAGATGCTTTTTTGAGCAAGTTTAACTTCACCATAATGATGAGTAACGTGCCGTCTCTTAATAAGTAATGTCAGGGTATTTCGACCATTGATTTTGATAAATTTATAAGGTCCTTTCCAAATTGGTGAAAGAGCTTTACGTAATCGAAGATGATTTTTGACATAAACGTAATCTCCAATTTTGTATTTAGTAGGACGTATGTGTAAGTCATAATATATTTTAGATAACTGTTTAGATATTATGGTATTTTCCAGAGATTTTTCTCTAGAAAACTTGAGACGATATTGAAGCATTTTTGTAAAGTCTGGATAAGTAATATCTACAACAGTGTTATAAACAGAATCGGGGATGAATGGTTTATGGCCAAACAGAAGCTCACGCGGGGAATATTTTGTAGTGGAATGTACTCGTATGGCGGTATTATATGCCAATTATTTAGTTGATGTCATATTGACAAAAAAAGACATATGGGACCAAAAGTATTCAGTATAGCCTTGGCTGTGTCCCCTACTTATCCGGAGCTATGTCAAAGGGCTTTGACTAGTATTACAGGACAACTGAAGATGTGATTGGAAGAGAGTTGGGTGTCTCGACAGTGAGAAACGCTACCCGTCGGGGATATTGTCATTCCCAATGAGATATTTAATACGGAGTCTGGTGATTATTATGGAGATGGTTCTATTGAAGTTAAGCATGTGTTTCTTGATTTGTGGATGAGTAAGTCTGCTGTTGGTAACTGCATCAGCATCTGTGCGTGTTAAGAATTTCGATGTTTGAGGTTGATTGTGGGCTTCTTTAGCAAGATTATCTGTTTGTTCGTTGCAGAGGATGTCGACGTGTACCAGAATCCACTGTAGGGTACAAGTTTTTCCAGTGACAGTTATTTTTTCATAAGTGTAATCATATCCTGGGCAAAATGAGAGGTGCCGTTCTGGATTGCCTGTAGTACAAATCTTGAGTCGGAGAATATAACAATTTAGCTATGATGTTGAGCTGCTTTATCTTGAAAAATATCCAGGCACCTTTTATTGCAACTAGTTAAGATGTGAATTTGGACGAAATTTTTCCAAGCAGAATCATATGAGGCTCTTGTTCTTCTCCCTTCCATTCAAAAAAGATACTAGCACCTCTCCTATCCAAGTCAAAGTAGGATGACCCATCCGTGTAGGCAATCACCTGGTCCGAAAGTGAGTTTTTTTTCTTGGATCCCTTCCTCTTTAATGAGCGAGGCAGGTTCTTTCTTCTTACATTACTGCATAGGGTTTAAATTGGTGTTTAAATGTTCAAATCGTATTGTAAAGGAACTTTTAAACCCGCTTTTGCCATTCCACGCGTTAAATATCTTACTTGAGATGTGACGGACAGGTAAGCTTCGAATCGTGTTTGTGAATTTGACTGAGGCTAATTTCCTACGATTTTCTAAGGAGAAAAGACCACACTCATATTCTACTTTATTATTCTTGGTTGAAGCAACAGTCGCTGTAATAATTTTTGAGACCTTGTGTCCATCTTTTCTTTTAAAGAAGGGGCAGACGGTGCCCATATAAGTGTGGCATATTCATGAATGGGATATCAGTTGAGGTGAATGTATTCAAGATAGTTTTGGGGTTTCAATCTTCAAGATATACCACGAAGTCTCTTTAATATATTAAGTCTTTTTAAGGCTTTCTTTGAAGTTTGTCCCAGATGGTTGGAGAATCTCAACTCTGGGTCGAGAATTACACCTAGGTACTTAGCATGAAACAATCGATCGATTCTGAAGCCATAAAGATTTAAATTGAGATTGGAGGATTTTCTGTATTTTCTGGATTTATAGTGAGCATAAGCTCTTTGGACTAAGCTTCATTACCTTTCAAACTACTGTTGAGAACTATTTGTGAATTATGAAGATCAGAATCCGCATAACATGCTATTTTAGCATCCCTGCTGATATAAAGATCAATTATATTCAGATAGAGAAGAAAAAGGAGGGGGCTTCACACAAAGCCTTGGGGCTCTCCTGCTCAGGAGTGATGAGTCGTTGAGAAAGCGCCATTCATTTTGACTTTAAAGACACTTCCTCTGAGGAAGTCACTTATACATATGAGAGAGATTCCTCTAATACCTGCTTTGTGAATAATGTTTAAAAGTTTCTCTCTCCAGACTCCATCGAAAGTAGCAGACAAATCTAGGAGTAACATTGTGGTTTACCATTGTGGTCTTATGTGGCGTTTCTTGCAGACCATCAATAACTGATGGATAGAGATAGAAGAGTTGGTCAACCGTGTTGTGTTTGGGTCTGTAGGCCGTCTAATAATAATGTAGGACGTTGTTTTTTGGTAATCCATTTCATCAGTCTAGTGTGAGTGATTCATTCCACGATTTTGAACAGAATGCAAGTGAGCGAATCATGTCTATAACTTTTGTAATTGGTAGCATCTTTTCCTGGCTTCAGGGCAGGAATAATAGTGGAGTTCTTCCAGATTTTGGAAAGTTTGCCTTTATATCAAGAAGTATTATAAATTTTAAGCAAAGAAATTTTGCGTCCAAGAGACTTATTGGATCAAGATGTTAGATGGCGAGTTCAAGTTCCTCGTGGGTGAGATCAGAAGGAAAAATGTTGTTATTTAAGGTTTTCTTATTTTCTGTAATAAATGATTTGTATGTTTTGTAGGGTTTTTGTCTGATTTGGTAAACTTTAGTGCATTAGAATCTTCGTATTGCTTGGCAAGCAGAATTGCTACTTCTTTATCTGTTCTGGCAGAAACCCCATCTCTCAATAACATATTTGATTGTAGCTTGTCTTTCGTTGGCTTACTGGAGTGGTTAAGGACCTTAATCAGACTCCAATATTGTAAGGTTCCTCTTCGTGGGTCAAGTTCGCTACAAAGCTCTGTCTATTTTTACTGTTTACAGATAGAAGATGCTTTCGACCCTTTAGCTGGTTTCTTTAAGTTTACGTCTTAACTGTTGGCTGTTCTTTTTCTGGAGCTTTTGACTAATTGAATCTCTCTCTTGAATCAACTTCTAAATATCTCTAATAGCTCCTCGCTTTCTTCTAGGTAGATGATATTTGGCTCCACTTTGGACGTATTTAATGTCGTGTTGTTCCAGTTCTTGTGTAAATTCCATCAAGTGCGGAAATTCTATGAGCATTTAATCTGCGGAGGATATTTCTGAGCCGTTGAGAAGGCGGTAATAATAGGATAGTGGTCACCGATAGCAGATTTGAGTACTTACCAATGGGTCTTTTCTGCAGAATGGCAGCTGATAGCGGTGATGTCGAGAACGGACGGAGGAGATGTTAAGGTTAATGACCGGGGCAGTCAACGCGGGGTGTACGGGGAAGCATACGCGGTATTCTGTAGTCCGAGGTCACATTGAAAAATATGTTACGAGGACAGTGAATATACAGTATGTTAAATGTTACCTTAAATTTTATCAACTAATATCGCAATAAGGCAAATGATTAATTTAGGGTTATAAATTAGGCATATTTTTATTTGTAACCCTGTTATCTTCATCTATTATACAGGTGGCAGATTTCAATGTTTGAAAAATTGTAAAAAAAAACTACACCTCTAATACAAAGTAGGTTTATTTTAACTTTATAACAACAAATGTGGATTTCATATTTAAAAACCACGTTTTCCAAATGACGGCCATCGAGTCTGACACACTCTTCGAGTCTATCACGCATGTTTTCAAAAACGCGTTGGCAGAGCGACTGGGGTATCCTACTGACTTCGGCTCGAATATTTTCTTTAAGTTGTATCACAGTGCTCGGATTTGTTTTGTAAACAACGGATTTTAAGTATCCCCATAAGAAAAAGTCACATGGGCTTAAATCGGGTGACCTAGATGGCCACGGTACGGTACCGTTTCGGGATATGTTTTTTTCTGGAAATAACTGCCACACTGCATTCATGGACACATTAGCAGTGTGACTTGTAGCCCCGTCCTGCTGGAACCATGTGTTTTAGTTGAAGGATGGACTATTCTGTAGTTCTACTCTGAAAAAGTTATTTAACATCTGGACATATCTCTCCGAATTCACAGTTACAGGTTGGCCACGTTGATTTTCAAAGAAATAAGGCCCTATGATTGCAGATGCAGGCATGGCACACCAGACTGTTACTTTAGGCTTATGTAAAGGCTCTTGATGCATTTGTCTTGGGTTGTGGACATCCCAGTTACGAAAGTTTTGCTTATTCACATATCCTTCAATGTGAAAATGAGCTTCGTCACTAAAGAATATGTTGCCCATCCACCCGGATGGGCAACATATTATAAATATAACATATTCTAAAGAATATGTTGCCCATCCGGGTAGCAGTACGAAATCTCAACAACATCACCTCCGCGTAAGTTTTTCTTAATTCAAAGCCAGAATCGTGTAAATCTTGAACAATTTGAATTTCATATGGATGGAACTTGAGCTTTTTTTGCATTATTACCTGTAAAGTTGATTTCGGAATTCCCAATATCGATGGACGTGTACGCAGTGATAAACGGGGATTTTCAACAACAGAAACCATAACACGCTCGACATTTTCATCCGTGACTACCAATGGTGTAGGTCCTGGCCTGGGCCTATTTAATGTTGATCTTGTAGCTCTGAACCTTGCCACCCATGACTGAAAGAGGTTGATAGATGGTCCATCACGTAATCGACGAATACTGTAACGATTACTAAATCGACGGCGTGCTACAGACAGCGAAAATCCACTCGAAATGTACGCCTCGATGGCAAAAGCGCGGTGCCCTCCACTCCACTGTTCCATATCTACTAAAACATCCGCACCGCTTGCGCGTCTAACGAAGCCCCCCGCGCCCCTCTTATGTGTTACGTTCAGAAACTATATTTGTTCAAACTTTGAAATCTGCCACTGGACACCCTGTACAGTATTGTGATATAATATTGTACCATCAGCATAAAACTAGTTTTTTAGGGAAAATAACCCTATTGACACTTCGTTATAGACACTATAAAAATATGAATTTTAGAATTAAACGTTTTTTATTAATGTCAACTGCTTTGCCTCGCTAATGCCGTTGCTGCAAACACAATAGATCTTCAAATGCAATCCTAAAATCACAGTATTAAAGTTTGGTCAACCAAAAGCAGTGAAGTTGTTAAAATGGCCGTGACTTTATTTAAAATATTCGTTTAAATTTCTTTTTTTACCTTTTATAAAGACGTTCCCTTCTAATGTTTTCATCTGCAATTAGCACATTCGTCATTTACTATCGTAAAATATTTCCATATTAAACCACTAAACTTTTTGTAGACATTGTTTTCCAAAAACACAAATCTACTCTATCCTGCTTCACACTAAATTATCAACAAAAACACGCGCAGTGCAATTCCAAACACGTTGCATAACTAATGCAAAGCGGAACATTCGTCAACTATCGGTCCAAAGCAAGCACCGGCGCTGACTGAATACAAAAGTTGAGGTCCGTATCCGTATTCGCCGATCTAGACACTAATGATCTTTATTGGTAGCCGTATCGGCGGGTAAATATTTTTAACGATTCGGCTGATCTCTAGTGTACACACACACACACACACACACATATATATATATATATATATATATATACATATATATATATATATGTACACATATATATATATATATATATATATATATAGATATTAGAGAGTTACTTTGTAATTTACACCACCTTACATATGAATGTGTAACAGAAAACTTTAAAACTTTTAAAAGTGGAAAATTGAAAAAAAGTAACAGTAGCAAACAGCCATAGTCGAGTCGTAGTCTTGTATTATCTTGTGTATTGTAGTTAGGTGTTAAGTTTCTCTTTCATTTTGCCACGATTTTTTTATTTATTGTTTTTTTAAATTTAGTTTTTTATTTATTGTTTTTTTAAATTTAGTTTTTTATTTATTGTTTTTTGAAATTCAGTTTTTTTATTTTTTGTTTCTTGAAATTTAGTGTTAAAAAATTACGAATTTATTATATTCAAATATACACTGGTCTAATGACTTGGCCGTTCAGATATATATAAGTTAGACTGTTTCATAAAATGTATTGATTTCTTTAAAAAAAAATCCATTCACGCATTAGATTCGTACACCCAGCGTTATCTACTGATATTGTTTAAATGTGAATGAAACTCAAGTAATTCATTTAATGAAAAGAGACAAAGTTTCTCCAAAAAATATAAATAAAAAGAGTACCGGGTAACCTCACATAAGAAAGAGTAGCGCATCATTTTTACTAGAACATAGATCATATTTGTATTTGAAAATTTGTGCTTCAACAACAGTAAAAAATTAAATAAAATTATATAAGAAAGTTTAGCAATATATCTACATACTTTTCCACTGTCAACTATTTCCAACAGCCATTTTCACAGCTCTTTTCATAAAACAACAAAACAACATGAACCATGCTCATTACAACTAAAACGATATAGTGCGAATAAAGCCATAAACGATTAAAGTTGGCACAAAGCTTTTAAAGATTTAAAAGAATGATTTTAAAGTTGGCACAAAGCTTTCAGGATTATATAAGGCTAGATACAACGCAAGAGAACATATATTATTCGTAGTCATAATACAGGGTGCCCAGTGGCAGATTTCAATGTTTGAAAAATTGTAAAAAAAAAAACTACACCTCTAATACAAAGTAGGTTTATTTTAACTTTATAACAACAAATGCGGATTTCCTTTTTTAAAAACCACGTTTTCCAAATGGCGGCCATCGAGTCTGACACACTCTTCGAGTCTAGCACCCATGTTTTCAAAAATGCGTTTACAGAGCGACTGGGGTAACACATATCCTTATCACATATACTCCAATGTGAAAGTGAGCTTCGTCATTAAAGAATATGTTGCCCATCCGGGTAGCAGTACGAAATCTCAACAACATCACATCTGCGTAAGTTTTTCTTAATTCAAAGTCAGAATCGTATAAATCTTGAACAATTTGAATTTTATATGGATGGAACTTGAGCTTTTTTCGCATTATTACCTGTAAAGTTGATTTCGGAATTCCCAATATCGATGAACGTGTACGCAGTGATAAACGGGGATTTTCAACGACAGAAACCATAACACGCTCGACATTTTCATCCGTGGCTACGACTGGTGTAGGTCGTGGCCTGGGTCTATTTAATGTTGATCCTGTAGCTCTGAACCTTGCTATCCATGACTGAATGAGGTTGATCGATGGTCCATCACGTAATCGACGAATACTGTAACAATTATTAAATCGACGGCGTGCTACAGACAGCAAAAATCCACTCGAAATGTACGCCTCGACGGCAAAAGCGCGGTGCTCTCCACACCACTGTTCCATGGCTACTAAAACATCCGAACCGCTTGCGCTTCTAACGACGGCCCCGTGTCCCTCTTATGTGTTGCGTTCAGAAACTATGTTTGTTCAAACTTTAAAATCTGCCACTGGACATCCTGTATAAAGAGAGCTTCTGAAAATAACTTCCATAATATCTAGTCTCTTGTGGTAAAAAAAATTATGAATGTATAAACGTATCATTCTAGGTATCGTTCATTAAAATACTTAAATTTTCAGAATATACGGGTATGTTTTAGATTTTCAATAATTTCTTACGAAAAATAAATTGAATATTTTCAGTTTCTTTATTTTCAAAAATCAATTTTTGCTAAAAAGTAAATGGTCTGTTAATTGATTCAACGACTATACGATATATGATTTATAATAATCTTTAATAGGGTTCTTGTTCAACAATACACAGTCTTAGCAAAGATACAGTCATAAAGAAAACCATAGGATCAGTCTAAACCGCCGAAGCCAACATAAGGATTTTTCTTTAATGAAATAGGAAATTTTGTAAATCGATCTCTCTGAAGCCTCTTTTAATCGCAGCGGGCATATTTATTTTAATACAATTTTCGCGCTTGTAACTCGAACGCAAGCTACACAATGCAAAGTAATATAAATACTTTTAAACAGTTTAAAACAAATAGCATGTTATCTAGGCTCTTTTTGGTTTTCCTTTCTTTAATTAACAGCAAATTTTCTGAGAAGATCGCCCCGTAACGTATACTGATTTTTAATTGTTAGACATAAATTGAACACATCCGAAATGCAATGAAATTATATAATAATTGTATTTATTTCATTTTGGGCTACTAAATCGCTACAGAAATATTGTTTGCCATTATATTTAATTTTATTGATATTATAGATGAAGACTTAAGATACAATAGGTAATAAACAAACAACAGTCTAACAACAAACCCCTCTAAATTGAAGGCTATTATTATGATTAGCAATCAAAGATTAAAATCAAATTTACCTGCGTTTTTTTATTGTACGATATTGCGATTACTTTCTCCAATATTATCACAAACATAGGCCAACTGATAGACCAAAACCTCACTTGGCGAACTTAAAGCAATGGCATGAGTCGAAAAATTTTCAGTAGAATATATTATCTAACGGTCTTCAACATTTTACCCAAACAATATTAAAATTTGCAAGTGTCAAACACTACTGCTGCCTTTGCATGATTAATGGAGATATATGCTGTTCGAATCTTACCAAGAACTGTTTTAATAAATTAGAATGACTTGAAAAGATACGTATTCGCTACATTTTGGTCTTAAGAAAGTTAACCATGTTTCTGATTAGAGTGCGTAATATAACTAATTAGAAATACACTGCCGGTGAAATCTGCATCCTCAATAATGTATTGAAGAAGCTCGTAGTCCGTAATATCATAGGTCTAGATTCTTAATTTCGGTGCGCCTGTTTTGAACTTTGCTCTGAATATCCTCAAATCATGATATCTGTTGCTATAATTATTTCTTCATCGTTTATGCTGGCAAATAGCGGAATAAGTTGAACTTTGATATGCGGAATGTATCACTAATTCCCGAATTCAAAGGTTGTATGAAAACAATTCTTTCGCACCTCCCCAGTTTCTTCTCCTTATTTTCACTCCTAAATTCTGTCCCTCTCATTTATCTCTGCAAATATATTTTTATTGAGTGTTACGTGTTATTTTTTTTTATAGGTTGCCATTTTATTTGTTTCATTTTTAACCGTTCTTAGCAATTACATTCCCAATCTGTTGCATTGTTCCCAATCTGTTGCATTGTTTTAGCAATTACATTTCCAATCTGTTGCATTGTTTTAGCAATTACATTCCCAATCTATTGCATTCCCAATCTGTTGCATTGTTTTAGCAATTACATTCCCAATCTGTTGCATTGTTTTAGCAATTACATTCCCAATCTGTTGCATTGTTTTAGCAATTACATTCCCAATCTGCGCATATATCTCACGAAGGTAGGCATATCTACAGTATGCATATATCTCATGTGTAGCATTTTATACGTGACACAGAAGAGCGAGTTTAAATATCTGTATAATATTATTTTTATAAAATATAATTTACCACACTTTCTGTTACAACAGGTTTGCGAATTGTAACAAAACGATGACATAGGTGATCACTAAACAACCGAAATTAAGTAATGTCGAGGCGCGTATATTAAATAAGTTGAGAGCTGAAAACTTATCCATTTCACCTTGTTCAAGTAGTTCGCATACGTCTAGCAATTTCTGACGTTCAGCTGAAATTCAAAATAATAGTTCAAGGTTATCATAACTTTTTAAATTCTGTTTAATTGAACATTAATATATAAATGAATAAATTCAGTTATACCAAACGAAAAATATTATAAATATTAAAATATCTAGTGTTATAAATAACGAAAGAAAATATGTATTATATACCGCTATGAAAACATAAATCCCAAGAAATAAAACACGTTTGACAAAGAAAAACGGGAAAATTTAAGATTTGCACGAAATTTTTGGTATAAACTCAGATCTGAACATGTAGAAAATCTCCATCCAAAACACGACCCATTCAATTACATAAGGAACTTAAGGCAATGATTGTATACAGAATGTACCATTATCATCGATTAGTGGATCACAATTTGCCTATTTTAGACATAGCCAGGAAAAAGTTTGTATGGAATCAATGTTTCAAATCGCTCTTCGCCAACCATTTTAAAGCATATACCACATCTACATCTACATCTGCTGATACCGCCGACAATAAAATTTTCTTAATATTGAATCTCGAATATTGGATTCAAAAAATTACTGATGACGAAGTTCAATGAAGGGTTGACCAGAAACGCAAGTTTTTGCAAGTCATCAAGCAATATAAAGTTGCATATCTGAAGAACAAGCCAGATATGAGCTCTTGCAAGTAATTATGATGGGAAAAATTGCTGAGAGAAGGAAAATCGGTCAAAGAAGAAATTAAAACATCCAAAAATGACAGGGTTACGAGTGCAGTCGAAGGTTATAGCCTTGCCAAAGACAAGACCAAATACGCAGAGCTAACTGATAACCTTCACTAGATGAACGGGCACTCTTAGAAGAATTATCGTTTCAAAAATAAAAATTTTAAAAATCATACATTGACTATTTGAAAAATAGTAATAGTCCGTTTGTTAATTCTCTTTTTTTAAATAGAAAATTAATTTTATATCCCACAATTTCCATTACACATAAGGTTCATGATATATCATACAAAATACCTGCTGTCTACTAAATGTACCACATGATGGTGAGAAGATAAACCGGAAAATATTATCCAATGTGTATTTCGAAACAATATGGAATAATGCAAAACAAAAAGGAGATAAATAAAGAAGCAAGTATGTTATTTGTTTATTTGTAAATAAATATATCGAGGATTGTCTTACTTAATCGGTCGTCATCCCTGAATATCTTAATTTTTGCCAATACGTACGTAGCTCTCTGAACCTCGAAAATTATTTTCTCACAACTAACACACATCCCTATTAGCAAGATTCCGAAATGCAGGACCCAAATTGTGTCAAACAGTCGATCTGTTGTAGAATCCAACTGAAAGTATATTTTTGAATATTTTTTTAGTGTAACTAGTATAAAACCAATAAAAGTATTGAAAACTTTGCTGAGTGCAAATAAAATAAGAGTTGATAAAAATTTTACTAATATTTGTCCTAATGCATACATAAAGATAATTCAAATTGATCCGTACAAAAACATTTTTAAAAATAACATTTAATATTTACGTCAGACGCAAAATATCAAGTTTCGTGTAGTTATTTTTTTCTTTTATGGTCTATAAAAACCATAGTGGAGTAAGGAGTGGAGTATTTAACTGTCATATCGTACTTATGATTAAACTGATTTTAAAGAGCGTCAGCTAATAGATTTAAAGATTAAATTTGAATATAAGCTGGCGACGAATAACTTCAATTTAAACAAGATCGCAAAATTACGGGGACTTACATTATATTTGATGGATTGTAACATACTATCAATAGCATTTAGAACCCCTGCAAAAGTTATCGCAAAGCATAATAGAATCTGAAAACAAAGAAGCAAGAGGTTTCTAAATAAATTCTGAACTAAAGGTAAAGAAATTCATGTAAAAGAATTCAAAAATATTTTGTTGAAAATACTGACCTGAATGCCAAAGCCATGATTCAGGATACGACATAAGTCGACCATTTTAATATAGAATCTAGACAACTTCGTGCAATCAATAATTCTGAGTGGAACACTTTCCGTCACTCTGTTTGATATCATTGGCAAAGTTTTTTTTAACACCATGTCTTGCATCTTCTTGCTATGGCGTTTCTCGCAGTCATTGAGTATACAAGTTAGATATTTATGAACAATTTTCAGTCTCGTCGATACGCTTTCCAGTATTATAACAAAGTAAACAATTTCCAAATCAACTAGCGCTACGGAAATATTTAGATAGACAGTTTCCAAAAATTCTTCAAAGTTCGCATAATGAAAATCAATATACATACATATAATGCAAAATATTATGCAAACCCATACTCCAAAATAACTGTATAATTTGGTTCTCGACACTATTGATTTAATGGTTTTTTTGTCCAAAACGTTATCTATATCATTAAAACAGAGCACTATATTCAAATAATTATTCCTTAACCACAATATGTCAATCATTTGCACGAATACAGAGAAAACAACAAATAGATGAGAGTGCAGTTTCATGTAAAACGTTGTACTTGCATTTCTTGTCGTGAGCGCGCTGTAAACCGAGAATACAGACAAAGCTATACTGTACATTCTTTGACACCATATGCATAATGTAGGTGAGTGTTGGCCTTTTCGTCCCTGTCTGAATAAGCCAAAAATTGTTTCAACAACATTAAAACATTTCAGAGCGCTTTCCTGATTTTCTGTTTCGGCGGTGTTCATATTTACTTGCTGCAAAAAAAATCGCAGAATAATGAAATTACTATCTCAAAAATGAAAGCGAACCTATTACACGTGTATATATTTGGCACCAAGGAATTATTTCGGTCAATATAATTTTTATTCGTAACCATATTCTTAATCCTAATATACAAGTTAATATCATATATTTGTCGTTGAAATTTCATCTGCTAGTAAGCAGAATTATCTAAAATTTCACTTGTGAATGTGTGAATATTTTGAATTTGCATATGCCCAAACTTATGGTTATGCCATTTATTGAAATGAGTGATTTTTTTAATTACTAAAAAAAATATTACAAGAACGATTTTCTTGTGATTTTTGGCATTATTTTTTGCAATTCCTTTCAATCCAACTACTAATGTCATGTGCTCACGTACATTCCACATGCACACATCACTTTCGTTCACGTGCATACGCCACTTACGCATGCGTACACGCACATCCGCACGCACATACACTCGTACACGCACATCCAGACGCACACGCTCACATACACGTTCATATACTATATACGAGCAATGCACATGCATATCATATACACAGGCGCGTGCACATGCACAAGTACACGCAATAATGTTGAAAATTAATATATTTTTAATGTTTGAAGCATAAATTGTTTTTCTTTTATTCGTAAATTTACGTTTTACTTTCTCATCTATCGTTTAAGATATTTAATAAAATTGTAACCATTTTGAAAGCCTACACTACATGAAACTATTTTTTTGACCACATCTGGGAAATAATATTGATGACGTAATTATTTGTCATTACTCTATTGTTTCTTATTATTATTTTTTTTGTGAAATTTCCTCTTTAAAATGGATTTAAACTCAATAAATAAAAATGACTTTCTATTCATAAAGGTCTATGTTATTTTCGGAAAAGCTATATAAACCTTATTAACATTAAGAAAAAATTTAAGCCGCGTATCTTATATTTGACATATTAAGACTTTATTTTTAAAAAGTCTCTTTTTATATTAAATTCTCATCTGCTTAATTTTTTTACAATACTTCAGAATTAGTTAAACCAAATTTAAAAGGAAAATCTTGAAGTGCAGTTAATATTTAATTAAGGAAAAATTAACTAATTTAGAATTTCTTCAATTTTTTCTAATAATTTTGAATTTAACAAAAGTACACAACACAATGATTTTTTTATTTCACTCACAGATATGTCAGTTGTTACATGGAAAAAAAGCTCGCGATAAATTTATATATTTTTTGTATTACATATTTAAAATACATATATTTTTATATTACATAACAAAACATTTCTTTAAAACTACAACGATAACGCGTTAATAATGTGATTTTGTTATAACTTGTTAATAACTTTATGCATCACGTTTTTACAGAAGAAATCTTGTTTTAGAAATATTGATGTAGGTTTTAATTTTTTCTGGTTATCTAAGTTTTAATTCTATAAATTTATTTTTGTCTCTTGATTTTTTTTAATATTTAATTTAAAAATATTCACTGTTACTCACTTGCGTTTGCTCTCTGACAGGCGGGGTCTTTTAATATTCATATAAATGAGTTGCGTAAGAGAAGTGAAATAAAAATCAATTTTGTTCATCAACTAAGTGGTAATCCATTTATTACTGTTGATTCAATATGAGTACATAATTTCCATTAATAAAGTCCAGTCGTACTGAATTATATGCACTTGATAATTAATTTACTTACACTTAAATATTTTATTACGTCATTAAGATTGACAAGATGCGGAAAAACGATATTACATTAAATATTGATGGTACCTTCATCTCAAATACTCGAGGGTACTACGTTAGTAATATTAACAATATTCGATGATTTTATAATTGGTTCCTTCAATGTTTTCAAATATTTCTTCTTGCGTTAAATATTATTTTCTTTAATTATTGAATTTTATCCGCTTTTAGTATTAACTTTTTTACCATACTAATGAATTATTATTGATAAAATTACACCGCACTAAAAATAAAATTGTGATCAAAAATGTCAAATTCGGTAACAAGGACAAGTCGGTTTCTTGCTCTGCCAATGTAAGAATTTAGATAAGAAAATTAGAAAGTAAACTTTACCGAAACAAAAGTAACTTATATCTTACCTTAAACTTTCACTTAAACTTAACTTATATCTTACCTTAAACTTTCACTTAAACGTAACTTATATCTTACCTTAAACTTTCACTTAAACGTAACTTATATCTTACCTTAAACTTTCACTTAAACGTAACTTATATCTTACCTTAAACTTTCACTTAAACGTAACTTATATCTTACCTTAAATCTTCACTTAAAGTACTGCGACAGTTTCGATGTAATTTCCGCCAATACACATGTAATTTCTGGCATTGTACCATTAGGACGTTGATACTTTCGTAGACGTGTTTTAATTACGATTTACTTTCGAAGCTTCACCTATATTGTTAGCTATATTTACTTGCCATTTCACAGGTCTTTTCTCTTATAACCTTCTTCGGCATTAAACTCTCTAAATAAAGTCGCTGCATGACCAACATACTTACCTTCAATATTAATTTTAAAATAAATAAAAAATGTTCCACCTTCATCAATTTCCACATTAGCTACACAAGTAACTAAGTATATATGAGACCTACACGTCTATATATTAGACATGACAATTTTCTTGCCGATTTATAGCTTACATACCAACGTAATATATCGCTGTTAGCACCATTTGGAGTGTCATAATACTTTCCTTATAGTATAAGATCCGTTTGCAGAGTTCCGCACTGATCTGTTTTTGGAACGACGTTCCTTATGGCACGTTACAGACTTGGCGAATGAGAGCTAGCTCGAAAAAGTACAAGATTTCGGCGGCTACTTTTGCTACAGTATAAAAGTATGAGATTTCGACCGATATTTTCTACAGTATAAGCATTTGTGTGTTTACAAGCGTATGTCAAATTATTTTTCTGCTGGCTTTCTATTGTAAGCCAATCATTTGCCCGACCGTTTCCAATTTGAAATGTTAAATACATTGCATTAAAAATGATAAATTTTATAATTTTTTAAATACTTTAAATAAATAAATTACAATAAATTATATAATTAAATAATATTATAAAATTAATAATATTATAAAATTATATAATTAATTAAATAATAATATATTAAATAATTACATATTAATTATTTTGTTTTCATTAATAATTAAAATTTATTTAGAAATTTTTTGTTAATTTAACAGTACACTATATTCATTTGAATTTTTAAAATACTTAAATTTAATTATAAAATAAATATTAAATTTAATTTATTAAATAATAAAGTAATAACAAACAAGAATAATAATGACAATTTCATAGTGGTCCACCACTTCACTTTTGTAATGGTTAATAAAATAGTAAAAAAACAAATGCAGTCGTGGGGACTGACGACAAAACAGTGATTGCAGAAATAACAGTGGCTTTATAAAATATAATAACATTTTTAATTTCAAAATCTGTGACAAAAATATTATCGAACAACTAGAAATATGTTTTACCACTCTAGTAAAATAAATCCTAAGCCACTATGAAATACTCGTGGCATGATGTATTGCAGAGATAAAACCTAATTTTTAAACGCAAGCATTGATAAGAATATTGGTAATATTTTAAAATAAATGCTTTATTTTTTTTTATGTAATGTTTCTATATAAAAAATTTACATATTTAGTACTTATTGTTGTACTGCATAGTAATCCAACAATGAAATAATTCAAATCATAGTCAAACTAAAACACAATTCAGACATTGCACAATATACACACATTGAACTTTCCACGTAGTCAATTAGACTTTACTTGTACAGATATACACAGCACTAATTTACACAACACATCACCCTTACAGCAATAGATATACTGCTTTTGCAGCATGTCGGTGACGCGAATTTACAAAATTTTACCCATCCAAAAAGCATCCAACGCGCACATCATACAGTCTGTTATATACAATGTGTTAAAATGAGAACGAATTTTTTTGCGCACCTTGTCGAGTATTATTGGAAAGGTTTTTAAAAAAGCAATTGTGTATTCAATTGTAAAATTTATCATTTTGAAATAATAGACTCTAAAAGTGCGTGAAAAGCACCCGAAATTGGAAAATTCTATTCGATAAATAATAGACTTCAAAAGCCGTGAAAACCGCTCTCGGATGAGCAATGCTCGGATTATTGTGGATTTGAGAATCCGAGAAAAAATATTTACATTAATGCCTGAGAATGAATTAAAATTTTCATTAAAATTAATTAAATTAAACTGCATCAATATTTTCAAAATACATAAAGCAACTATGTGGTTAACTCTATTCGTATTTCGACATACATTTGGCCGGCTCTTTATTGCCATAATTTTGATTAAACACCTCATGTTTAATAAGTAGAAATTTAATCTGTTTACTAATAAATATTAATTGAAAATATTAATAAAATCAATGAGCTATTTAAATCATTTCGTAAACAAGAGAAAAATAAATTAAAAAATGACAGTTAATTTGAAAGTAGTATTTAATATATATATATATATATATATATATATATATATATATATATATATATATAAATATGATCATGGAAAGATTACAGTTATTACATCTGTAAGTTTCACACGGTGACAGAGCAGTTAATAAATTGAATAATACTACCATACGTAACGATAACCTACTTCACTAAGTTTATTCTTACTCATCACAAACAAACACCATCTGGAGCAAACTTGATTTGGTGGTTGTCTTAAACAGTAGGAAAGTGGGGAATTCCAATGAAATGCGACGTCTTATAACACGTAATGATAATACACTTCACGAAATTTCTTCTTACTCATCACAAGCAAATCACACTCTGGTGCAAACTCGATCAGGTGGTTATCTTGTACAGTGGGAAAGTAGGGAATTCCGATAAAAAGTAACGTAGGTATAAAAGAAATTACGAGTATGCAAGCAGAGATGTTTATTAGTTAGGAAGTGTAAGAAAAGCCTAAAAAATTTAAATATTGCCCTAAAAGATCGATATAGTTTAGTACGGCAGGGATGTGTGTGTGTGTTAAGTTTTATACGTTGTATTATTTTTAACTCAGAAATGTATATATTGTATAACACTAGCACTAAGAATGACATTCAAATCTAAATTATAATCAATGCAATGAAGTGAACATATTCAATTGCAATCCAATTCATATAATTTAATTCTTAATTTGAATCGTAGTAATATTTTTTTATTAGAAACTAGACAAATAGACTAACTAGACAAATTTTTATTATTTAAAACTAAATACCACTAGTATGGTCATATAGAAACGAATTAATTAAATTAAAGCATCACTTAAGTTATCGTAAATTTATTTTTTGTATCATCGCGATGACGTTTAATTATCTTAGTAAAAAGACTCAGCAAATCGAAAAGTTGGGAAACGCAGAGTTCGAACATCTCGAATATGGTAAACTGGTCCATTTTGCTATTTTCTATTAAATCTTGTATTATCTTCAATTCCTACCAAGCATCAAAGGCTGCAAACCAAATTAATAAAGTGATCTTTGGTTCTTTCGATACTTTGAATTCTAATTCGAATGAACAACAACAACGTATATAGTGAAATGCTCAATTTTTATTTTTTGAAAATTAACTCTGCTAAATTAAATAACAAAGAGAATTATTATTTTTTTGAAAATTAACTCTGTTAAATTAAATAACAGAGAATTTGAAAATTAACTCTTTTAAATTAAATAAAAAAGAGAATTTGAAAATTAACTCTGTTAAATTAAATAACAAAGATAATTTGAAAATTAACTCTTTTAAATTAAATAACAAAGAGAATTTGAAAATTAACTCTGTTAAATTAAATAACAAAGAGAAATATTTATTTTTTGACTTGCGCTATCGAACTGGGTAAAATTATTATTCAAGTTCTCAGAAAAAGAAAAATCATGTAGCAAAATTATACTTTGAAAATGTAGTCTTTTTCGAATTTAAGGTGTTTTACATTTTTGACGAAAAACTCTTATTTTTGCTAAATTTGTTCTAAACTCTGGCAATACGTAACGTAATGTAATTTGGCAAAATAGATCAAACCTTCATTTATTTTTTACTAGTTTCATATATACATTTCATGAAAATTGGCTTTTTGCAACTCGTTCCTCGTCAAAATCTCTAAAAAGGGGTAAAGTTATAGGATTCATTCCAAACGATTATACTTTAACTTGATATACGAAGAAAGCAGTAAAATTCTCATTTTTTCTTCTTTAATTTGATCAGAAAACAGTTTCGTTTGACGCAATAGTAAAACAGAATAAGAAAAATATTTAGTCAACCAAAAATAGTTTCAGTTTTCCATACAAGTGACACGTTACAACACACCGGTCAGTTATTATAGGCTGAGAGGCACTCGTGATCGATTATGTGAACCGGCCGCTCTGAATAAAAATATCCGCAATATCTTTTTAAACTGTTGGTGTAATATAATCTGAACGATCATTCTTAGCCGTGACATATAATTTTATCTATTTTAAATATTTTATTTCATAGTGCCTATTACCTTAAGATTTATATAAATATAAATTGAATGATGCTTACATTATAAACTGTAAATATATAGACACAGAGGTAACAAAGAACGTGTCTATTATTCACTGCATCAAACTAAATCTATCCTGAGTGAAAAATTACAGGAACAAATGAAAGTTTTCAATCTGATCGAAAATATCAATATTTAATTAAAGTGTTTCATTTACAACACGCACCTGAAAAAATTCAAAATGCACCGGCACATCGCGCATTTTGAATCCTTTCAGGTTCCTCCTGCGCCGTGCTGAAGCATTTATTATTATTATTTAGTTTACATTTAATTTACGCGGACACATTTGTTTTAGCTACATAATTAATGGAAACATTACTGAAAAATACACACAATTAACGGCTACAAAGAAAGTACAAAATAAGAAGTATATGACACGACAGTGCTCAGGTGAAAACAAGATCAATGTTTGCTTGGCGTGTGCTAGCAGTTGAATTTTCAGTAAAATAATTCAGAATACCTCTTTATATGCGTAGATGTGCAATACCAGCATTGTCATTATGTCGTTTCAAACTATAACTGTCCCTAAAAGACTAAAGATTATACCCAATTTGGATTAGGAAAACGTTGGAAATTTAGTCGAAAGAAGCCAAATATTGAGCATCAGTAAAATGACTTCTAAGAAAAAGAAAAAAAATTCAACAAAATATAAAGAAATACAAATTAAAAATACTTTAATTAATCGAAATAAATTCAAAGAGAAGCCGCCAAACAGCGACTTGGCGGCATCACACCTAACAATTTAGCGTGAGACGCAATAATATTGTTTCGTGATACTGAAAAGCTGTTATATATATATATATATATATATATATATATATATATATTTATGTATATATGTGCAAAATTCACGCAAGATTTGAATTTTGCGCCATTTGTGCGGTAAAGTGCACAAAAGAACAACGCATTTTTATTGTTGAGCAATATTTTGCAAATAATGAAAGTTTGACAGCAACAGTTCGCAATTTTCGTACAAAATATAGTCGGAATAGTGATTTAACTTCATCAACTGTAAAGAGACTAATTAAAAAATTTAGAAAGACTGGATCAATTAGTGACCTTAAACAGTCTGGTCGTCCTTCAACAAGACGTTCAACACAAAACATTGAAGTAGTTCGAGAGAGTGTTGCTGAGAGTCCAGAAACATCAATTCGGCGCCGTGGTCAAGAATTGGACATTTCGAGAAGCTCTCTACAGCGTATTCTCACGAAAGATTTGCATCTTCATGCTTATAAAGTTCAAATGACTCAAGAACTGAAGCCTACTGACCACGCACAGCGAAGAGAGTTCGTTGAATGGATTATGGAACAACAAAAAGTGGATGCTGATTTTAAAAAAAAAATCATCTTCAGCGATGAGGCTCATTTTCATCTTGATGGCTTTGTTAATCGACAAAATTGTCGCATTTGGGGTTCAGAAAATCCACAAGTGATTGTTGAGAAACAAATGCATCCACAACGTGTAACTGTTTGGTGCGGATTTTTGGTTGGAGGTATCATCGGACCATTCTTCTTCAAAAATGCAGCTGGCCAGACAATAACGGTCAATGGTGCTCGCTATCGCGACATGATAATCCAGTTTTTTGTGCCAAAATTGCAAGATATGGATGTGGACGCCATGTGGTTTCAACAAGACGGTGCCACATGCCATACAGCCCGAGAAACAATTCAATTACTGCATGAGTCATTTCCTGGTCGTGTAATTTCCCGTTTTGGTGATCAGAATTGGCCGCCCAGATCATGCGATTTAACGCCATTGGATTTTTTTACTTTTGGGGTTTTTTGAAGTCTAAGGTTTATGTCAACAAGCCCACGAACACCCACACTTTGAAGGAGGAAATTGACCGCTGTATCAACGAAATTCAGCCACATTTATGCAAAACAATCATGGAAAATTTCAACAAAAGAGTGCGTATGTGCCAGCAAAGTCGTGGAGGCCATTTACCCGATATGCTATTCCATACATAGCCCTATACTGTATACTATATAAATCAATAAAAAATTTACAATTTTTAATTATAAACCTGTGTTTTCTATCAAAATTACTTCTTGCGTGAATTTTTTTTTATATATTGAATATATATATATATATATATATATATATATATATATATATACATATATATTTTCCATTATCAGACATAATACTGGAAAAGAAAACAGGGAAACCTTATAAGATCACTCATGTGTATGTCATTTTATACTTTACAGCAGTTTTCTCCCAGAAAGCGCTTGACGTAAAAACTAGAAATTAGTTATGACACTGAAACATATCAATCCGCACATACTTCAATAGCTTAGACTCAAAATATTAAAATATTTACATCGAAATTTTCGGGGAGGGGGAGGAAATGAGAACTCTAATTTCTTTAAATTCTATGTAAAATGTGGGGGCCGTTTGTAATGAAAAATTGTTTTTAATAATTTTAAGTGTTATAACTTGATTATATAAATTATATAAACTTTGAGTAAATTTGGTCAGAATATCTTCAGAGATATTCTGACCAAATTTACTCAAAGTTTGTATACAAAACGTTCAAAGACGAATCCGTCTTAATTCAAAATAGTAATGTTTACCCGTAACTGGGCCAACGTGGTTACAGTTACAAACTAATGGGCAGAAATTACAATGTGCAATGCTATTTAGAATTATTATGGGGAATTAAATGCTGAACGTTTATTTCCGTGCCTTTATAATACAGGTGACAGTGAAATCATCAATAAAAACATTAATTTCCCATTTTAATAAATAAACGATATTTTTACATATTCAAAGGTTTTTTATTTTACTTTGCGGTTAATATCTACTAGATTTAAGTTATTAAATCGGAACGTAAAAACTATATGAAGGGAACTTAAAAAAAATATTTTACAATTGTTTTTTTGCATAAAGGAACGTGGAAAGGACTAGTTCAAAAAACTGTATGTCGAACTTTATTCTTTTGAAATGCTAATAACATTGTGGTGTACACTTCCACCTACACTTAAAATCTTTACCACAGAACAACTTTCTGTGGTCTGCATATTTATCAACCGCTCACCACAAGATAATATTTAAGCGGATACTCTTAATTTTCATTATGAAAAATTACATTCAATGGAGTTGTAATGTTTACGGATACAAGAATATTTGCCTTTAATGCAAGAAAATAATAAAGTGTGCACATCATTATAATTCTGAAAATTTAATTAAAGAATAGAAGATGAAGGAGTAAACTTTAAAAG
Source organism: Druceiella hillmani (assembly GCA_039881145.1). NCBI lineage: Eukaryota > Metazoa > Arthropoda > Insecta > Lepidoptera > Hepialidae > Druceiella > Druceiella hillmani. The sequence goes on along the minus strand of JAYKKI010000095.1, from coordinate 8,059,288 downwards.
AACAATGGGATTGAATTAAATATAATATGAAAGGATTTTAAGTTTCCAGGGGGAAACAGATTCTTTAAACAATTTATGGTTCCTGTTGATCAAAATGATTTTAGTTTCATTGCAAAAATATTGCCAAATAGATTTCATTCCTTCAGGAATTCCAGGGTGATGAAACTACTGAAGACTACAACTTACATGAAAAACTGGTTGGATCCCTTACATTTTAGACAAACAGTTGCTTTCGTTTGTAGAGTACCGTTGACAGATAATAACGAAGACAAAATATTTTATTTGTTTCAAAGGAGATATCACATTTAATTTTTTTTAAATATTTTAATTGCGCTATACTTCTTAAAAAATCAAGATTAGGATTTTTTGCTTTATCTGATAAAATACTTTTTAAAATATTTAACTAACAACCCGGAAAACAGTACTCATTAAATAATTGACGGTTCTTCAATACGGTATTAAGATGTTTTGTTAAATAATATTAACGAATATTAATGTACTCAATTACGGATTTCATTGAATCATTCACAAGATTGTTTGAAGAATAATCATCATATAGATAGAATGCAATGCAATCAAATACCTGGATGTAACATGATTTCAAGCCTTGATTATATTTTTTTCTTTTTTAACCATGTATGTTATTCATAAAGTATACTTTAGACTTTTGTCATTATTAAATTTATTTAGTTTTTTAATTTCTCTTAGAAAATTAAAAACATGTCAGCAGTTAATTTTCTTATCATAATTGTATTGTAAAATTATTAAATATATTAAACTGCTTTAAAATGTGAAACTTATATCTCATTATTAGGACAGTCTCGAAACACATTCACATTATCAATACTTAGCTTTTGATCTAGTATAATCGCTATAATTTCAAGTCAAATCAGGTGATATAGTATGAAGATGAAATAAAATAACTAAATATAGTAGGATAAGAGATAAATTTGAAACGGAGTTGCTTATAGGAGACACCAGCAATGGTGTTTCGATTAATATTTTAAGTAATTAATTTATGTACAATAAATTTGAAAATTATCTTGAAAAAGTGAAGAAAGTTTACATTACGTCAAAACGATAAACTTACGCTTTAAACACTTTGTCGATAAATATACAATAATTATATATAAACAAAGGCAAAAAGCTTGTATAATCTTTTTTCTTCAGAGGTATGTCGAAATAAAATGTAATTCCGTGCTAAGGACTCCCAAACATGTTGCCAATGGATAGAGAATCCTTTTGTCTTGTCGAAAACTCCATTTAGAATTTTAATTCATTGTTGAATAATGCAGATCGGTAAACAAAAAACCTCCATTTCCAAATCATAAACAAATCTACATGTAAGTAGTGTAAACCAATATCCATAGAGCTGGAATCCCACAGATTTTGTGGAATAAGCATATATACTTATTGAAACAATGAAGTATAAAACCACTAAACTCGCAACATCACTATTATCTTTACCATTTTTTTTGTGCAATAACTTCTTATATCGTCGTTAATATCATGAAAAATAAGTATTACTTTTCTGAAATATTTTTGGCCGGTGTGTATTTTTGCAAAACAAATACATAACATACATGTGCGTTCAAAATAAATTGGAAGGCATGAGAAACTGTTATATTAATATAAAATACATTATCTGACCAAAACTGCACTATAGCAATATATAAACTATTTTTGCTGTGAAACAATATTATAATTTATCTTATTTTTTTTTTAGAAATACCGATTGCCGACCGTTGTTAATAGGCATATTTAAACGTTGCTTATTTATTTCGATAGTAAATCTCGTAACAAAGCCATTAAACAAATAAATGTTTTCAGCAATAAATGCAAATGGCTCAAGTAGGTTATCGATAAGAACTTAGTTAATAATTCAACTCTCGAAAACGTGGTCTATTTTTATGATGATTAATATTAATAGCATGCTGTTAATAAGTCATTAAAAAGATAAAATAAATAACTTCAAGAACTACTTTCATATGAAACTAATATATTACTATGAGCAGGAAGTTCGTATTTAAATTTGTTTAAATAAAATTATTTTGTACATATTCACTTTTTTAAATATATGTTTAGAATTTATGCTCTTACATTTAAAAGGTGACCAAATATAAATTATACTTTGTAAAAATGTTATATTTAATTGAAGTATCCTTATTAAATGAATGAGTATTATTTTTAAAAAATGCCTTCCAATAGCGTCTAAACACCGGCATGATTTCATTGATAGTTTTTTTTTATTTGATTGTTGCATTCTAGAAGTTTTGTATTTTATTTCATTTACACATTCACTTTAGCAATTTCTTTTTTATTAAAGTTAGAGAACCAACCTGCCAGCAGATTTATATTTGCTACACGCATTGTTGAAAATCAAGTTTATGGATGGAATTGCTTTCAATCATCCATTTTTTTGTTATTTAACTGGCTTATTTCGAAATGGGATTAAAGGGTTACCTGATAGTTCATGATTGGTTATTAGTTATTTTTATGTTTAATTTGAATCAATGTGCCTATGCCTATATTGTTTTTTTTTGTTTTATTAATGGCTATATATATTCAACTTTCATTTTATTGTCATTTTGGAGCCGGTTGACTCAAAGCGTTGGACATATACAAATATGTCCAACGCTTTGAGTCAACCGGTAAGTTCGACGTGGGTATTTTTTCTTCAATAAACAAATCAATTTATTAATCGGTTAACGCGGTCTCTAGTCATTCTCTACTACATGCGCGCGACTTGTCAGTAATTTTCTTTTATAATGGAAAAAAATAGTTCAGTTATTAGTATTTACCAGTGGAAATACTTTTCTGATTTTAACCAGAATCAATAGCTACCACCAATGGACCGATACGAATAGCTTAAAATTTTTAGTTTTCAATATGTTTTTAGTATTTATAGGAAATAAATGAAATTTCGTAGAACACTTGGTGGTAGAACTCAAGGGCGAAATGAATTTTCGAGCTCAAAATATATTGTTCAGTTGATTCCGCTGAATGTAGTCTGGCAGTAGTGAGACATAAAAGTCCGTAAACGGTCTGGTGCTTCAAATTTTATAAAGCTTTGAAAGTGTACATAAAAAAGTATATACATACGTACGTACATACCTACATACCCATAGACTTCGATGTGATTCGTGCGTATCCGTTAACATTTCCTTGGAAATACCCTTCTCCCTTTAGTTTCATTCCCCCCCTTCTGGAAGCTAAACGCAATTCTTTTATTAATGTGGTAAAAACGAATATAATTGATCATAAATACAAAATTTATTATTATTAGTCGCTACTAATAATCTAGCTATGATTTATATTTATCAGTGCTACCTGTTTATAAAATATTAATTTAGCTAATGTATCAGAATGCAATGTAATATTAACACTCTCTTTGTTCGGCAACTAAAACTGTTCGCCCGCTGGTTTATATATGGAACTTATGCAGTTAAAGTCAGAAATAAAAACTTGAATGAATATTTCGATCTGATAAATGTGATAAAAGAGCAATAATATATATTAAACGATATTATTTTGTAAAGCAAGTTGAAATGCATTTGCACATATTCATAATTCGCTGCTGACTACTTAGGTTTTCGCGTTAAATCTGTATTGTATATCTGAATTTGAATATTAGTAAATAAATATATTTTTGTTGTTATTTACATGAATAAAAGGTCCTTATTAGCCTTATAAATAAACTCCAAGTCACTCAGTGATCAATGAAAAGGCCATTGCTCGAAGATTATCTGCAAAACATTATCTGTGTTCGGGAGATCCTTAGAGGAACTTAAGTCACCGAATCTAACGAGGTACGTTAGATTTACAGGTTGAAGTGGTAATGAATAGGCCATATAAAAAGATGTTCCCGAATGTCAACGACATATCAGAAGACACAGAGTGACACAGTCCCTTGCTAGGTGGGTATTGAGTCGGTAAAAGTCGCGAACAACTGATGGATGCAAGTAACACGGGATTGATCTTTATGGTAATCTATGGAGAGGGCGATTTTCAATATGGAACGTTTTCCAGCTGATGATTCCAGCACTTTCATATAAATGTCCATTTTTGTGAATTTATCTTTTAAGGATGACGTAACTTGTATCTACAGTGTTTTTCAAACATATAGGAAGCCCCTATAAAATTATCTAGTGCACACCGTAATTCCTACTATTTACTATGTTTCGGGATAATTTGTTAAGTAAATATTTTATTTTCTACTTGGACTAAAATATCGCAGAAGGGAAAACAATGATTAATCTTGGTACATATAATAATGGGATAAAACATAAAATTCAATCCAATGGAGTAATATATTTTTTAAGATCTATGACACAGTTCACCCTTTTACATTCATGTGAAGCATTAAAGTTAATATAATTGTAAATGTTGAATCATATATTATTCTCGATTTATTTGAATTTAAATAAATAAAGGCTACAGGATCCAACATATTTGATATTGAAAATGCTGATTAACTTACGAAGTAAATTATCTACAAATATAAGTCATATTTCAAAATAATCAACTGATCATCAATTAATCTAAAACAGATTTAAAATTGCTTAGGATTAAAAGGAAACAATATATCAATTGATCAATTGATTTTCCATTTGCCCAATCTATTTTCCTCTCTCTCCCACCTAGGCATAGTAAACACAGGTAGTAGAATGTCTTACTCTTCTTATCTCGATATACTTGTTTACTTTAACATTCTCAAACATATCTTAATATATATTTTTTTAATTTAATAATATTTTTTAATTTCATTTTCCAACCTGTGAAAGCAAAAGAATAAAAAACCAGCATTACTAGAAGTTTAGCTAAAGTTTACCAAAAACATTTGGAGACTATTCTAGATATATGAATGTTTTAGAACAAACATACGAAACTTTTACGGCAGGTAAAGATATATCTGGTAACTAAATATATCTATCGTATGGCAGGTAAAGATATATCTGGTAACTAGATATATCTATCCTATACCGTACCGGATTTACCCAGGCATAAAGGCAATTTTTTTATCCTTTTATACAGAATAAATAATTACGATTAGCTATTCCCGCAAACAGTGAAATAGTATTTCTTTATTTCTGTCTGACAGCCTAAATACAAATTTTGCTGTATTTCATCTATAATTGTTTAATGAAATATTATGCACCCTCAACTTTTTGTACGTTCATAAGTGTGTACAGAATCCTTGAAGTTAATCTCTTACTTTATTTAGGTACATATTAAGTTTTAGGCACAACATTTTCACGGATCTTCCACAGTGATCTCATTGTATTTAATTTACTTTTATTCATTTTTAGGGTTCATAGTGAAAATGGCAATCCTTATAATTTCGTGACAGCCGTCCGTACTTTTGTCTGTTACATTTCAATGTTTCAGAGCTAAGCGAATGAAATTTTGCAAGTGCAGGGACCCCAATTAGTACGTAGCAAAATATTTAATTAAAATGCAATATACGTACCTGCGCATGCCGTATAAAGTGAAGGGAAAAACAATTTTCGGTGCGTATTATAGAGAGGGACATCGTTAGAAGTCCGAGCGTCGAACGTATACATTTTAATCGCGACCTCCACCCTATACCCTATCATCCTTTCTCTCATATGTCAAGAAGATGGATGTAAAAAAATTGTAATAAAGTTTAATAGGAGAATCAATTCTACAATCAATGGGAAATTGATTTAGCGTAACAAATGATAATAGAAGCCGGAAAATTTCTTTTGAGAATTTTTGTCTGTGTGTTAATTCGTTCGTCAGTCACGCAAAATCTACTTAACGGATTTTAATGGAATTTGATATGGTAATAATTTAGACCCAAGAGCAAAATACCAGAGAAAAAAAAGTTGTAATAACTTTTTACATTCCAAGTTTCCAGCGAACGAAGTCGTAGGCACAACTAATGTTAATAATATAATTGCTAATCGCGGAATATTGGCTCTGCTTTACCCATGTCAAGCATCTGATTCACGTCCATAACTGATCAATTGTTAAAGCCATTTTACGGTGTACGGTTAAAAAAATACCACTGATTTGTTAAAAATCTCATGAATATATATGTATACTGACCCACCGGTGCGCTCGCATTATTTCAAATTGTCACTACGTAGCCACACCTTATTTACACTTCCACACATTTATCCCCTCTTCAATATAAATACGTTTACGTAAGAAAACTTGTTCAATTACTCCTTTAATCAAATATTTATATCTAAGTCGGTTACACATATGAATGATGCGCATGCGATTACACATATGAATTAAAATAAAAACGATTCCTATATCCACTCATTAATTTTAAGTCTTTGCGGAACAAGCAGTGATCTTCAAAACCAAAAGTATTAATTTAGTTTTACCAGGCATACATATCAGAATAGGGAATAAAATCCAATAGTATAATAAACATTGAAATATTGTTGTAATGCTTCGACTTATAGAGCTATCCTGTATATTACATTTTCTTTTGGCGGTCTCGATCCGATATAGTTTTAATTAACATTTAACAATTTGAATATCAAGAATATTACGCCTCGATTATAACGCTCGAACAATGCATGCGCATTCGTATTGTAACCGGTGCATGCGTATTTGTATTGTGACCGGGTCAAGATGACCCGATCACAATACGAGTACTACTTTACATCATCGCCATTCAGTCCTCTGCAAGCGATTGGCGAAAAAAAATTAAAATAACTTTTAATTCTTTTTCACCAATTATCACGCAATATTCATAAGTCTGTAAATCGGTATCGTAAGAAGATAAACTTCCGGGGAAAGAAGAGAAACTCATCGGAAGATAAACTTCCAAACTGACTATTTTTGGGCGAATTGATGATTTGCGAAACTGCAACGAAAGTTCGATGTCTCTAAGTGTATTGACCATAAAAAATGAACGTTACTTCTCTTCCCCTAATAATTTCGGTTCGAATGGTTTTTCAGATTACAGAAGTGGTATAAACATTAAATGTAAATTTTAAATAAATATCCAATCATAATTTATCGAAGATTTTGAGATGAAGTAAACATTACATTTGCCACATGCCTTGAAGTACATATATTACTTTTTAAACTACCATTGAAATGCGCCATAATGAATCACTATTAGATATAAACCTACTACATTTAGGATAATATATCATATGTATAAATGCCATTATGGGCTTTCTTTATCTTTCCATTTTAGGTCGCTATTCGAAATTCATGGTAGTCGGCGAACGATTCCTGTTCTAATGGGTACTGTCCTCACGATCGCATTCTTATGGGACCAAGTTGATACCAAGTTGGATTGCGAGATTAGAGCCGTCAATTTTACTTAATATAGCGGCTAAACCCAAGGTGGAATAAACCAAAGATAATTTATGAATATTCAAACGCCCTGCCAGGAACCGAACCTTTCGCCCTCTGGACGGACGCTAGCGTTTTCGCCACTGCATTACGCGTCATTATTTATTATTCCAAAGTACGTATAAATAATGCCGAACATTAATATTAAAGCTTTCCTAATCACTACATATTTTTTTTTAAATATTCATGGAAAATTTACAGCAATAAAATAATAAAAATTTAGCTATTATGAAATATTGTAATAGTAGTACCGAGGTCATTTGACTGTTGGGGTATATAGAATAATCGAACACAAACTTTGTATACACAAATATAATTCAGATCGACATGACGATCCCAATTAATTGTTCAATTGTGTACTTCTTTAGTTTATTGCCACGTAATCAAGTACTTTTACAATATGTGAAATTATTTTTTCCTTAATTTGATAATGGCCTTCTTTATTATCTAGATATGAAATAACACAACACGAATGAGTTACTTCATATTTATTTCGTGTCATCTATTTAATGAGGACGTTAGCAATCAATATACATAGACTAATATATCATATTTTGGGTTGGCTTTAAATAATTAATATGTCATATAGTCAATGAACTTGATAATAATTGGTATTCTCATTTTGTCCGTCAATAACTATTATGAGGGTGATTGATAGTTATAATTCACGAGGGTGGTTTTTTTCTACTTCCCTCTTCAATTAATAATGTAAGTAAGATATGCGTTTAGATTTTCATAGATGATATGTATTTTAAATGCCTAAAGTAGTATAGGGTTTGCTCGCTAACTGAATCTGTTAAAGGCTATTATTCGACTTACTTTATTATTCCGCTACTGATTTCCTGGATGGTCTAGACTTGAAACTTGTTACACATATTTTTAATAACACACTATGATGATGATGGATTCAGGAAGAGATTATGTAGATGTAAAAAGGGCAAAGAATCACCTTAACAACGATTAGTAAACCCACTGAATTTAGGCTCGTTTCGTTTATCATTAAATGTAATTTTCTTTTAGGGGATTTAAAATGAAAATTTTCTTGGAGAAAATAAAATTTTTGCTAAACCTTTTCAAACAAATATTAGTTTTTCTTTTTTTAAATATCACAAAGCTAACAATTATTAAAATACAATTAGGCTCGTGATTTTTTTTGTCAATTTTCAGATCTCAAATTCTAATTATGAAAGACTATAATTAGGGAAAGACAGGGTTTTATACAGTATCCATTTTCCTCTATATTTACTCCCTTACGGCAGCCGCTTATGACACTATTCCCACCATAACCACCCGGGTAGTCTCAGGGCCCCTCCTGGGACCCGTAACGACCCACCTCATACAAAAAGGGGACCTTCGAAAGTCCCCTAATAGTGTCCCGTATCTACAATCGCAGCGCTTCCACCCAACAGGGTTAGAGTCTGCTCCTGCTCAATGTGTCATTTAGGATCTCCATTTTTTCAAGGACGCACTTGGCGAACGCTCTAAATGACTCAAAGATTGGACCATTCCCAACCAAGTCTCGGTGACTGAAGATACCATGTTCTAAGTTTTCGCGTGATTCTACGTTAATATTTTGACGCATGCTCTCAACTAAAACTCTACGCGCATCATCGTGCTCACTGCGGTGGAATAAAACATGACTTATTTCCTGCATCTCAAATCTGCAGGTACACGCCGGGCTATCTCTCAGTGCAAATCTAAATAAGCTGGCACGGAATGCGCCATGCCCCGTTAGGAATTGGGAAACATAGTAATCAGGAACGAGCCTGTTCTTACTTAACCGCTCGGAAATATCGGGAAAAAACAACCTAGTCGTTTCCCTCTTGGAATCAGGGGAGGACCATCTAGACTGCCAGTGAGCAACGACGATCTCCAAAATGCGTCTCTTTCTTGTAGCAAGGGGTTCATTAGACAAAAACTCAAAGTTTAACGGACCCGCGACAAAACTTCTGCCTCGAGCCAAGATGAAATTAGCTGCGCGTTCTGTAATCGCGAGGTCGGCAGGAAGGAAACCTGCCAAAACTGGCAACGCATCAGTTGAGCAGGTCCTGTAGGCCTTGGTCAGCGCCATCAGCGGCGCACGCTGCGATCTTAGCACCACCAACTTGCTGGACCCCGACGCACCACGAAGCCTAAACCGATGGCGCATAGGCCAATATACCAAGGTATATTGCCGTATACATCAGCTTGAGGGTCGAGTTATTAAGCCCCCAGCCAGCACCGGCAAGCCGGGCCATGGCATGGAAGGCAACCCGAGCCCTCTCCCCGATGTACCACGCCTGCGGTAGGAAGCTCCGCCGTGAATCGAGGACCACGCCCAGGTAGGTCACCTGATCCCGCACGCCGATTCTAGCGCCAGCCATCGTCACAGACGGCTCCCTCGCCAGCCTGCCCTTAAAGAGGACAGCCTTGGACTTTTGTGAGGCAAAGCAGAGCTTGTTCTTAGTGCCCCAGACATGTAGCTTTGCGAGGGAGTCCGCCGCCCGGTTCTCTAGCTCTCTTCGGCTCGATCCTCCGACCAACAGCAGCGTGTCGTCCACATAGGTGATGGTACCGCATCCCAGAAGGGATATCGCAAATATACCATCGAACATAACGTTCCACAGAATTGGTCCGAGGACTGAGCCTTGCGGGCAGCCCCTGGTCAATGTTTTTCTTACTTCAATGTCTCCATCCTGTAAAAAGACAACTCGATTACAAAAATAGTCCATAATAATCCGGCGGAGGTCCGCTGGCACTCCCTGGGACTCTAACGCTTACAAAATGGCTGGCCACCAGGCATTACCAAACGCGCCGGAGATATACAGAAAAATACCGAGCACGTATTTATCCGGGCACGAGTCGACCCAGGATAAAGCTGTAGAAATCGCGTCTGAAGTGGATACTCCGGGACGAAAACCGAACTGTCTCTCGGATCCCGGCGAATGAGATAGCTGCGCCAATAAGCGCGCCGACACAACTCGTTCGAGCAACTTCCCGAAGGCTGGAAGGAGCGTAATGGGTCTGTAGAATTTTGGATCGCTAGGCGATTTCCCATTACTCTTCGGTAAGACTTTAAACCTCTCCAATTTCCAGATCTTCGGAAAATGGCACGTGCGCAGACAGCGATTAAAGATCGCAAGTATCTCATGCGTCGCATTTTTCCATACGACTTTCACTAGGCGATTATCGATTCTATCAATGCCTGGGGCCTTTTTCGAGTCAAGGTTCCCCACGATGACGTCCAACTCCGAGTGCCGCAGCTCCGGATCAAAACTGCTATCTGGGAATAAGCTCGCTGCATACCTGCTGTTCCGCTGTTCAACTGTGTCGAGGTCAGGGTCGTCGTCAGGGAAAAGGGATGACAAAAGATATTCGAGGGTCTCGCGAATGTTCCCGGTGTTACTCCCATCGGTCCTCTTAAGGGCGCTAAAAACAAAAGGTTTCAAGGGGCTCCGTACACTCCTGTATACGGCACCCCAGGGATCCGAGTTTCCTACCTAAGACACAAAATTCCGGAAGTGGTGGTGAGTTTCAGGAGAAGGTGATCATCAGTGCCCAGTCCTCCCTCGGCACTGATGATCACCTTCTCCTGAAACTCAACAGCCAATGTATTATGACAATCTAATCGTTTCGACAATTTAGAAAAGTTGTCGAGCTCTCGGCGGAAAATTGGGACAAATCTCTCCCAGTCTTGGCACCCAGTTCTGAATCGGGTGCTGGTTCGCGCCCCAGGTTCTGGGAAGGGGCACACCTGGGAGATAAAGAAAAGTATTGCTCTGTGGTCGCTCGAGAAAACGTCCCGTTCGACCCGCCAGCTGCGCACACCCCCCGCAAGCCCACTCGAGATGAGAGTGATATCAATATCACTCTCTCCCGAGGGTCCTGAGAACGTTGCGGGCATGCCGGGCAAATTGCACAGCAGGAGGCCGTTCTGGTGGATGAAATCTTCCAAGATTTCTCCACGCAGATTGGGGCGCCTCTAGTACCATAGGCAAGACTGTGCATTAGGGTCGGCACAGATGACAACCGGGCTCCGCCCTATTGAGCGGAGCACAGTGCTGAAGGGCTCACAAAAAATTTCGGTGGGCATGGAATATTGAAAGTAAATACTTATGACCACAATATGTAACGGACCGAGAGAAATCTGGGCCACTACGCAATGTTCTGTCGAGAGGTGTTCCAGGAAGCGAACGTCCAGCCCTTTCGGGTCTAGGACAATCGCGGCCTTGGGATCGGGCCCCTTCTCCAGAACGGGGAAGGGATGCAATCCCAGGCTGCTGCCCCTAGGGGCGTACTGCTCCTGGACACACGCGATGCAAAACTTACCATGATCTCTGAGGGTCATCGAGAGCTCGGTCATGACCGTTGAGCCCCGCCCTACATTAAGCTGGATGAAATCCAGCTTACTGGTTATAAACCGTCTGCCTCAACGTTCTTTCAAGTGCAGCCCTGAATTTAGGGGAGGCATCAGTGCCGACGCGGTGTCCTGCTTCTTTCTTGAACCTTGTGCAGATGACACAGGTCTCAACCTCCGGTACACTGGGGCAGTCCTTACCATCATGCCCCTTTTTCGTACGTTTGTTGCAAAACTGCTCGTCTTTGCAGTGTTTGGCGACATGCCCATAAAGGTGGCAACGGAAGCACCTTATCACCTGCATATAATCTGCCACTCGGAAGGACGTCCACTGAAAGAAGACGTGGCCCTCCCTCAGTAGACGCTCCCTCATAGGTTGCGGCAACTCCACAACAAAATTCTTGTTGCCGACTCGAGATATCCGGGCATTTACTCTTAGTTTGTTGACCTCCTCAACGGGGAAGTCACTCAAATTTTCCTCTTTGAGGAACTTGGTGAAATCGTCATTGGTGATCTCCTTGGGTACATCATAAATGATGATGGAGGGGAGTTTTTCACGTTTTTCCTCGATTTTTATTCCTTTAATCTTGGAAGCGGCCTGGTGCAGTTTTTTGGCACTGTCCGCGTTCCTTGCCTCAATGACCACTCCACCATTTCTTATGGGTGCAGTCCTATTAATTTTGATACCCAGGAACTTGGGCTTGATTTCCTTTTGGAGTTCTTCAAGCAACTCCTTACTGGTCCTGGGCTTATCTTTGTTTGTATCAAATACAAAAACAGGTTTTGGGGTGGGCTGCGGGTCTTTCTGCACCACCGGTATTTTCTCCTTAATGGTGGAGGTGGCCAAACGTGGGCGGTCAGAAGTTAGGGCTGCACTATATGATAGTGATGATCTTTGTGTGGCAACTTCTTTCCGTGCCAAATTCTTCTCTGCAATGGCCAGTTTCAACTCCCCTCTCAAGTGGGTGTGACCTTCCCCAAGGCGGGCCACTTGGGCAATCACGAAGGAGGTCAACTTCATAATTCGGTCTTTTACGAGCCCAGATAATCGCGTGGACGCACAGGCAATATTATTTCTCTCATTTAGAGCCGAGATCACCGACTCCGTCTGCTCAGTGCTCCGTTCTTGGGGGGAGAGCGCTTCGCCCCCTTGGACTTTGGTAGCCGAAGGGGGGGACATGTATGCCGTGGAGTCATCCTCTGTCTCCAGGTGTTCCTCTTCCTCCTCAAGGTGGCTAATTCTCGAGGAAGTCCTGGGTTCCTCCTCCCGAGATTTACTCAAGGCCTCCATGACGGCTTTGGCTATGGATAGTGTCCTCATCTACCAATATTTTCCTCGTCGATGGAGTAGGACTCTCAGATCTCAACCTCTTTCCCCCTTTATCAGGAGATTCACCTCTGTCACTCATTAACCAGACAAGATAGAAAAGTCCTTACCAAAAAAAATTAAAATAGGTGTAGCGACAGAAAGTAAGATTTGGTCCTTATATATGGGGTCGACCAAATATTCAGTCAGCCGCTTATGACAGCTGTAAATTATTTAAAATAATCAGACCAACGAACGTTTTTTCACACTAGTTAACGACGACAGTATTAGGTAACTGGATCCGGTGGCCGGGTCCGGGTAACTCGGTAGCTCTGCGATTTGACTGTCGGCAATGTTCAGTACACAATTATTGCCACGTACAATTGTAAATAGTCTTGCGATTTGAAAAGGTATTGGCCTAACAGAAAAATTACGAAGTAAAATAAAATAATAAAAGTTTTGGGACGAACATTTAAAAACTGTAAGGGTATTTGAAGCATCCGTTACATTGTAATGAACGGTAAGAATAGCAATCGTACGGCTGCTGCCTCATGCGCACCAGCGGCGTTATGCTCAACGCAAATGATATCTTTTTGTAGTTTAATTCAAATAAGTAGTGAGTCGACGAACGTCAACTCCTGACTGTTATGGAAGAAAGTCTGTGACCGCATTTCCAACGAATCAACGCATACCTAAGGAAGCTCCCGTTGCCCACATCATTCTTTCGTCTCTATTAGCGTGTTTTTAGTCATAGTTCTATCATTTTCTTCATAGTCGCGTTTTGAATAAGTCAAATTGGGTCGGAGGAAATTGATTATAGTAGCTACGATATATTTTTAAGGAGCGATTTTTGTGGGACGTATACCTTGAAATATTAAATATTGGTTTTTCTATTTCCCCTGTCGATCATTAGACCAATTATAGTTGGTCGTTTACACTTCTCGTTATCCGGCGGCCAGCTTGAAAATAATTGCATGAAAATCGGAAATTTTATTTCCGGTTGGCCGTACATTATAGCTGCCGTATTTATACTTTTCTAAATTTGTAGGCTAGAAGAGTATAAATACGGCCTTAACTTGGTTTGTTTTCTTTATAACAATCTTTATTTCCTCAAACTACATCATATATTTGTAATGTACTTCTGGCGAATTCAACAAACATTTCTTCTTTTCATCTTGGCAGATTTCACTAGTAATATTAATAATTATAATTCGCGAGTAGTAATGTATATAAACTGCGTAAATCGTGTTTTATCCATCCACAATACAATTAAATGATGAATGCATCTTAATAAACGAATATTTCACCACAATGTTAACACTCGATACTATTCAAATGTGACCAGCAATTGTTACACAAAATAAAATCTTCAGTGGATTATTGTTCCTGAATTTTAAGTCACATGAATTTTTTTCAACCTTTTCCTCTTCAATTCTTTCCTCCAATTTTCAAGTGTTTTCACTAATTTTTGAGTATTTTTCTCAGTAAATATGGAATAATATTAATATTGACAGAAAGTGATGAATTTAGTATTAATTATATGTAGTCAAATTAACAAGCTTTGTCTGATACGCCACATGACGGTGTTGAAAGAAAAAACTTTTTACTTCGCTAAATACGACGGCGTCAAGTACCAAAAGTAACATAAAAATTATTTTACTTAAAATTTTCAATTGAGCCACCGTTTCCTACATCAATTTTCGACGTCAAATAGTCTATAATAATCAGTGACCGACAGACGAAAGAACACCAAAGTGTTTCCATAAATGTGCCCTTTTGTCCGAGTTTAGTAGGAATTGCTGAAAATAACAAAATAATATTAAGTTATTTAAATGTCAAATTTGTATCAAATATACATTGTTATCGACAAATTTCAAAAAGTCATGTGTATAAGGTACCATTTGTATGAAATGTCATTGTATTTTTGATGGAAGAAATTAATAGCAAAATAAATATGTTGTAGTTAAAAACGTTGTTGCATTAAAAAAAAACAAAAGGGATCCTGTAAAATACAAGTACAACTCACATTACCAAGATTCCGTACACGTTCACATGCTTATAAATATTGGATGGCACGTAATGCTTATAAACATTTCAGGGCACATAACATGTTTCTAATCAAACTACTTACATATAATAATTGTTAACAACGTAAAACATATTGCCTACTGTACCTTTCAAAGGCGTAAAGATTTACTAATTATAACAATATATAATGCCACGTAGAATTAGAAATAGTTAACTTTTGGATCTATCCCTTTATTGGTCCTTTAAGATCCCACCCCTTCGCCGACTTTCAAGATAGTAGATCGACCGAAAGTAGCCTATAAGTCTTAATGCCCAGTGAATAAATTTATAGTATGAATGAAAAAAATATGCTTCAAAGGGCCACACCTTTTTGTTGCGTGTTATATATGATATTTTTCCACTATCTAAATACGACATAACACTGTTATTATATTTTCTTTTAGCCTATTCAGCTAAAATTGCATTAAAATAAAGTTGATTTCATAGAGTATCAATAAATAATACGCGAGTAAAATGTCAAATTACAAATGATTGTGTATTACATTTTTCAATGCTAATTGTGTCAATCATAAAACCATCAGTAACATTAATAATTGTGCAATAGTCTGATATAGATAACTTTTAAACTCAATGCTATTCACGAATTTCGTTTACACTTGGAAGGTACCTTTATACCTAAACTAATTAATCGAAACCATTACAATTTTATGCCCAATAGTTGGTTCTTATTTTCATTCACTCATTATATTGGCCGGATACTAAATACATGAATTATTTGTTCTACACTTTATCCACGTAGACTACAATCATACATTAAGATATTTGCCAATAAACACACCACTAACACATTCCCTTTTTAGTCTAAAAACTTCTCATCACTCTAAAGTCGGACCCTCGTTTGATCGTCCTCTTCTAAGTCAATCCCTCACGGCATCGATAACTTTACACGAGATTTGTTTACAGTCAAATTGAGGCAAACCTAGATGGGAACTGCAATATCTTGAACTCTGGTTATATTAATGGTAATGTCTAGTTGAGAGATGTAAGTGCACAACGACTGCAAAGATTTTTATTTTCCAGGTGTGATTGGATTCTTCGTAATTTTGCTAGTGACATAAAATACATCGCGTTACTAGAAATTATTTGTGGCGCATTCTATTTTTTAATAAATAACTTATCGATTTTAAAGAGTTTTTGACTTCTTGTGTGAAGTGTTGACAAATAATAAATTTCGCGATTTCATTCTTGTTACATCCGCTTTCATCAATATTAGAATTGACTGAAAAATACTTTTCTTTTTTTCACTATGAACCCGTCTTCATTACCTAAAGCAATATATATATATATATATATATATATATATATATATATATATATATATATATATATATGTATATATATATATATATATATGTAGAATAAAATAATAGCAAAATAAATGTGTTGTAGTTAAAAACGTTGTTGCTTTAAAAAAAAACAAAAAGGAATCTGCCGAGCACGAGTATAACTCACCTTGCAAAAATTCCGTATACGTTCAGATGCTTATAAATATTTGAGGATATGAGAGGGTGTTCCTAATTAAACTATTTACATATATTAATTGTTATCAACGTAAAATGTTGCCTACTATACGGAAAGGCGTAAAGATATACTAATAATAACAATATATAATGCCACGTAGAATTGGAAATAGTTAACTTTTGAATCTAACCCTTTACTGGTACTGTAAGATCCCCCACTACGCCGACTTTCAAGATAGTAGGTCGACCGAAAGTACATTATAAATCTTGATGCCCAGTGAATAAAATTATTGTACAAATAAAAAAAAATATGCTATGTACAAATAAAAAAAATGGTCAACCCTTTTGTTGCGTGAACCAAAAAAAAATTACAGTTATGTAAGGATAGCCTCAGTGTACAATAGATTTCAACTTGATATCTCAAGCTGTGTCTGGACAAAAAGGGCTTTGGCAGACAGACGGGCGGACGTCAACTTGTAAGCTCAGGAACCTTTTTTTCAGTTTAGGTGAGGAGCCCTATGAACTATCATTGTTGTGTAGTTTCTAGTTTTATAAGATATTTTCCCACTTACTAAATACGATATAACACTGTTATCATATTTTCTTTCAGCTTATTCAGCTCAAATTGCATTAAAATAATGTAGATTTTATACAGTGTCAATAAATACTATGCGAGTAAAAAATACTTTATCATACCATTATGCCATATTTCTAGTTTCTAGTTTCTACATTGAAGGATTTCCGAGAAAAACTTAACTTATAAAGGTTTCGTTTTTTTTGGGTAGGAATCCCTAAATACTACATGGTGATGGAATATAGTGACGTTAAGAGGTAAACTCTTTACATACGAAATGATAACATATTCAGGAATACAATATACAATTAATTATGAAGAGATCATGTATAACCCAGTGAAAACTGCAACTAAAGTCAAATTTACTACTGTCATTGCCAGCCACATTACTAGTGCCAGTATTAACATCAAATCTGCAAACACCACGATAAAAATCCAACCTGGTCTATGCGTAATGTAATAGAGAAATACTTCGGTATCGCTCTACGCACAGAGCTGATACTTTTCTTTAATGAATCGACTTCTCTGCTTAGATGCTACCAGAAGTATATTTAAGAAATAGTTGCAGTTCTTCATTGATTTACGTATTTTTATAACAAAACAGATTAATTGACAACATATAGTCGTAGACAACGTCTACGGCTATCTGTTGTCAATTGATGAATTTATTAAAGTTTATCATAAAGTCCTTGTCAGTTTAATTTTACATTCAATTAAATTAAGTACAATCTAATCTATTAATGTCAACATCCACGCTACTGCATCAGTTAAGAAACAATTTATTTTTGCGCTTCAATTTATTTTTGATAATAACAATGACGAACTCTTTATAAAACATAAAGATTTAAAAGGCGCTATGTACCCGCACGGTAATTAGATTAAAGGCGGTATGTACCCGCACGGTAAATAGATTAAAGGCGATATGTACCCGCACGGTAATTAGATTAAAGGCGATATGTACCCGCACGGTAATTAGATTAAAGGCGGTATGTACCCGCACGGTAATTAGATTAAAGATATAAAGTCATATACCCAGAATTACATATTCACAGGTATATATTGTTTTTCAAAATAAGAGACATTATATATTGTGGAAAATATTTGCGAGGGGACTCATTTTCTTTTGTATCTGCTAATTAGTTTTCTTTCCTTGCATAGTACCTAACTTCATATCGTTCTGAATGTTTTGTGAAATCTTTAGAAATGTAAAATTTCGTGATGTCTTTATTCATAATGTATCGTTTTAGGTTTTCTTTCTTTATTTGCATTATATCGTTATACATGAATACCCTTATATCAGTCTGTTCTTTTGCAAAAAGTGCTATGAAAGCCACTTTTGGAAACAGTCGATGGTGAAAAAATATGTAGGTAATGAGAGAAATGTTTCGTAGCTAAAATATCATTACTGCTATCGACAGTACAAATAGTCTGCCGTGTTATAAAACTATTATCAAATTTTTGGATTAATAAAATCTTTTAAAAAAACATATAATTAAAGATTACAATCCTCATATCGAGGAGTAATAAAAATATTCACGCATGTTGATTAGAATATATAATAACACTTGAATTAAAATCACTCCATATTTACGTTACAACCATAACAGCTTACAGTCATCAATTATATATCGTTGATATATATTTTGAGCACAGATTAAAATAATTTTCTCAACGAACAAATTTATCAATCAAATCTTTGCCTAACAAAACCTACAATTGCGACATTATTATCAACGAATAAATTTATCAATCAAATTTTTGACTAACAAAACCTACAATTGCCACATTATTATCAACGAATAAATTTCGAAATACAAATAACCCTCACATTCTTGTGAAGATGATGCGCTCCTCTTTCTTATTGGAAATTGTACCTGGCACTTTGTCGATTTTTATCTTTCTTAATTACAAAAATGATTTGAATTTTATTCACAGGTAAACAGAACCAGTCGGAAACGCTGATTTTGAAAACTGATTTTACTAAAAGGAATCGATACATTTATTACAAAAGTTTAACTTACAGTATTTAGAAGGTGTAAAGGTTATTCGGTCGGGATATTTTTGAAAAATATATCAATGATTTTCCTTTCTGTTAAAATGAAAATTTTATGAAATATTGCGATTAAAAAGAACCTGTTGAACAGGAATAAAGTTTGAGCTATGAGAATTCTGTGCATATTTAGGCATTTACAAATAGTTAATGATACATAATATCTCCATTAAATTATTAACAAAATTTTGAATTTTTTATTACAAAACTATACTACCTACAATATCTTTAATAGGTTACTGTTTTGAAAAAATATATATAACTGCACTTAGAATTACTAAAATTATTTATTTTTAAATTTTTACATCTACTTGTGCTATAAGACCTCCCATTATGTCGACTCTCAAGTTTGTAAGTCGATGGGATATAACCTATATGTTTTGATGAGAGTATGAGCACCAAAATATATGCTTAAAAGGGCCATATTTTTCACTTAATAAACTGAACACCTTAAAATGTTTACATCAATGTAAAGATTCATAAACTAAATTTATCAGGGTCAACTGTTGAACGTGGTCTCGTATTATCTTTGCTAATTGCCCACCTGAAGATGTAGTCATATAACGAAACCTAGATCGTGGAATTAAATAAAGTAGAAATAATACTACATCACATAGTTTCATTTAATTGCGAAGAATGAATTTCTACAAACGTACGTATGCTAAATATATTCAATACGGAATAGTTAAATATGAAGTAGCGCAAATCGCAAACTTAATCACAGTATGACCAGCGATATTTAATTCAACACATATTTAATCATACAAATCCTCATATCAACGAGTATTAAAAAATTCACTCCTGTAAGTTAAAATATTACGAATTCATGTTACAGTCATTTATACCAATATTACCAATTCATATTACAGTGATATTAGCTTATAGACATAAAAATTATATTGTCGACATAAACTTTGAGCACGGATTACAATCATTTTTATTGCTAACGAATATATCGATGATATGTATTCAGTGCTGCAAACCAGATAATTGAGATGCAACGATTAAATAAGATATGATTAAATTGATAAATTTCGGTAGCAGTGACATTCTCAAATCGAAAAGATGACACACGGTGAAGACGCCCTTGTCACCCCTTTGGACGATTTCTTGAAGCGTGTCCATTACATCGTTCAGATCCGGACCTAAAAATCGAGACATAATTTATTCATGTGGACAATACATTTTAAACACAAAATTAATTACAATAAAGACACATGAAGGCGACGTACTGATATAGCAGAATTCAAATATTTCATTCGCCGCGCTGGCAATATAATGCTCAAAATTTATTATGTGATATAAAATTTTTCTTTTCCTCAACTTGTGTACTTTATGAAATATTAACGAGTCAAATGTTAAACTATTAAAAACAGCACGTTTACTATGTCCCTATAGACTGTTATTGGTAAACTCACAGATAAAAAACAATTCCTAAGTTATTCATAAATAGATATTAAATTTCTAAAAAATCTTAATACTCACTCATATCTGGTATAAGTTTCAACATGATTATGTTTATTTCCAATTTACGAAATTCTAAAACCAAATTTTCGCAAAATGCGCAGACCACTGTCAAAATAATCAGATAGATGGTATTCCATTGTATAAAACCAGTCATCCAGCCTTGATAAAATATCTGCAATTTGAGGGAAACAATGAAATACATTAACTGGATGTTATCGTGGGAAGATGTCCCTATGACTATTACTAAAATTATGACGTTTAAGAATATTACGAATTTAATACGAGAACGTCAAATTGGTAAAAATAAATTGTATAATGAACCTGTTGAAAACCACAAATTATAGAGAAGGAGGAAATAAATCAAATTCAGCCTGTACTCACAAGTCTTGACGCCATTAGAATTTCTAGTAATTGTAAATCTGTGAAAAATAACACCTATTCCTTCTCCACCACTTCCTATCTTCTACCAGTTTTGGAAAAATATTAATTATTCTCTTAATTTTATGTTACATGTTATTAAGCTTATTATGCTTCATATTTATAAAATATACACTTCCCTGAATAATACTCTAAAATAATTAATTTAATTTTTTCGTTCTTTGGAAACTTCCAAAATAATGGCTACCCCAATTTTTCTGCAGGTGGATACTCTAATTTAAATTCGCAAGATGTTTGCAAATTATTTCTTTCCTCAGAACTTACTGAATACTTCTTTTGCATAGACTGTTTAATTTACGTTTTACTTACATTACATTTGTCGTCACAATTTATATATTCTGCCTATGCATTATGTTCTTTCCCCCAAAAATGAATATCCGGCAAAAAATTACTTGAGTTACTAATCGTAAGTGTTCACTGTATGTATATGCAGTATTTTTAGCATATTATTCATATATAAACTTACATTTTTCAATAAATCTTCAAGTGATGTAGTTATTTACGCATACAATTTTAGGAATGTTTCACACATGGTTCTAAATGGAAAACTAATTATCATTAAATCAATATTTCTCAATAAATTAGGACATTTAGTTCCAAAATAATTTTCGTAACAGAATATCAATAAACATAATTGAACATTAAAAACAAATCTAAACCGATTATTATATAGGAAAGGAGAATAAAAATAATATCAACAGTGTAGTTATAAGGAACTGCCTTTTAATGGCGTAGTTTCTGAAAAAACGACAAAATGGCTGTATAAATATTTTCCTGGTAGCTATATTAATTCTTCTTTATTTCTTTGAATGATATATATATATATATATATATATATATATATAATGTCACAGAAGATTCTAGACTATTTCTTGTAGGGTATATAAAGAGTGCGGCACTCGAACTTCTAGTCAGTTTGCAATTGAGTAATCGGTGAGTAAAGACGAAATTAAAAATGGAATGTCGTTTAGGGCAAAAAATTATTATTTTTGAGGTATTTGAAAGTGACAAAATCGCTAGACTGGGTTATAAATTTCGTCTTTGAAGTTGACTATATATTTTCGTAAGTAAACATAGTTGTAATTAAAACACGATTTTATGTCCGATTTCTCACGTTCCTTGTAAATTTTTATCAGACTGACTAATCCATAATCAAAGTTTTCAAAGGAATATATAGAATTTTTAAAAAACATTCAAAAACATTCGAGATGATCGAGTGTGTATAAAAAGCGCACGGCGTTCTTCAATCTCATATATAGTTTTAAAGAAATGTGGATGACCTCAAAATCCATGTACTTCACTGTTTATTTTACGAATATCTGTAGGGTCCTTCTACGTCAGGAACCTAATGTAGTATATATATATATATATATATATATATATATATATATATATATATATATATATATGTATATATATGTGAAAGTTTCAGTGATTCCTTACGATAATTTCAGCCACGATTACACATTGTGAGTCCAATCCCGGTTAATATTGACAAATTAAAAGCTCTAACTGAATGAGATTACGGAGTTTCAACTGGGGTTTTGTTTACTTGACTTGAATGTCATCAAGGTACAGTGGAGAAACATTAACAAGAATTAAACAAAGTCTACAAATATTGTATTTGGATAGTTGAGCTAGGATCAACTTAATTTTCATCCAGACAGATATTTATATTTTCTTTTTTCTTTTTTTTTTAAATTGATCGAAAAGGTATTAAAAAATTAATCTCATCACCAAAATATTAAATCAGTTGATATATGGGGTATTAATAGAGTCTTATGTTGAAAAATACCTCATAACGCTACAACTATTACCGTAATATTGTACACTAGTCCGCTTCAAAGTTTGGAACTTGAACTCCATTGGAAACGTTCACGATGTGACAAAATTTTTAGACCTCGTGTGAATACCCGTCTGCATATTGCAAGTATTACTCGAATAAAATGATCCCACAGTCCCCTTATTCCCCACACTGGCGCCGTCCAACTTTTATTTATTTATATAGGTCATTAAAACGTTACTTTTTACGCGAAAATAACTTTCATGGCGAGAATTTTCTTTGAGAATTCGTTAACGAAATTTTCAATCCATAACCTGCAAGTGTCTATTTTGATGCTATCCGTTCTTTGCCAAATAAATAAAGATGCGTAATAATGGTGCATACGTCCATTATTGGTTACAATAAACTGAAGTATAGTTACAAAAATTTCTTACGAAATGCTTATTATTTACTTGCCTTCCCAAATATGGTTATTAAAAATAAATAAAATGAGTTTCGTAAAATATATGTGAAAAAACTTTACGTGATGAAATTATAAATACATACAATCAAAGGAAATTCCATTTTGAAAAAAAATGTGACAAATGTTAAAATGATTTGACCCGCAGAAGTAAGAAGTTAAACTACATTAAATACAATCTCAGAAAAAGAATAGGTAGGAACTGACAAAAGGTTCTACATGGGAGAAACGAAAGAAAAGAACATGGATGATCCAATAAGAGGTAGCGAAACAAATTAAAAAAGTATATTAATATGTGTTAGTAAAATGGAAGAACAATATTAATACGGTAGTTGACTCATTCTAAATTTTGATATTTTTCGTACAATATTGCGAAATATAAGTTAATTAAAAACCAAAATTTGAAGATACGGATAGAGTTGTGTATATCCCTTGTGTATTTCCTCTCGTAGAATATAATGTGCAATATTAAAAATGATCTCACGACACAACAGACGCCGTTCTTCTCCAAAGTTTAAATTTAAACTTTTATAACTCGGTTAATTTTTAAGATTATTAAAAAAAATTTCACTCTTCATCAACTTGTACCTTGAAATTATGATTAATGAAATAAAAAAAATCAGTCAAATACCCAATTAAGAAAAAGAAGAATGTTGCTTAGATACGTAATGATGTGAAGATGTAAATAGGCTGAGAGATAAAGAAGGTTACGTGATCGCCACGTACGTTACAAATGAAACTACTTGCTGTTTTTCATTTTCTTTGCATGTGTCATTGTCAGTCTACACAACCATCTATCTCTCTTTTTCTTTCATCACTCCCCTTTTGTCACATCTATTTCCCCCGTCCTACGTACTTCATTCAACTTTATCCATTCTTTGTTGAACAATTATCGTACAATTTTACTTTTGGATATCATTGGTCACATACAAACTTACTCTACCGTGGCAATTATTTTTCACTTCAAAAACACTAAAAATAATCGATTAATAGAATTATATTTCAAAATTTAACTACTGCATTTTTGTTGTCGTTAATTATCAAATTTTAACCAAACTATCTTTTTTCGTATCAAAGAACATTTGAAATATACGTGACACTAACGAAAGAGTATCATATAAGAAATAACAATTTTAAAGCTTGACCGTGATTAAATAGTAATAAGAATGAATTGAAAACAAGCGTTTGGCCACAATTTCTTACGCGGTGATTTTCGGACTCTAACTTAAATTCAAATCGTTTAGTAGTTTTTTATGAAGCTCGAACAAAAGATAAATAAAAAAACAAACAAAACGTCCGTGTGCAAATGTTCGAAAGGGACATAAGGTAGCACAAATTTTAATTTAAACGCTATATAATTACTCCAGTGAAATTGGCATCCAAATGGTTAAAATAGTTTAAATGCATTTGGTTTCACAAAAGCCTAATTGACATATATATTTTTACTTGATTCAAAAACATCTTTAATGTACAATCTTATGTTACAGTTTTATAAAAGCACAGATGTATATATAGCACTTACTCCTTTCTTGTATAAGTTTACGGCATTCTGAATACCAAACATCGAAAATGAGAAGATAGTGATCATATAATGCATCATCTGAAATATTTAATAACAATATTTAAAATTAATCTAAGTAAATAAGGATACGCTAAAAAGAAGAGAAAAAGAAAGTACGAAGTGTTACCTGGAAATTAAACATTTTATTTAATTTACTGCACAAATTTGAAAGAATGATGACAGTATCTGGTAGGGCAGACATACATTTTGTATCAATTGTGAGGTCAATATAAATGTTTCCGTTAAATGAATTATTGAGCAGTATGTCGACGTTGGATCTAGCATTCAGTAATAATTGCTCTCTGGCGCGTTTTAAATAGACGTTTATCATTTTTAACATATCAGTGAGAATCTTCCGCAGTAAACACATCAACACCATTTCGAGGCTACTTGCCATTGCAGAAAAATGAGCAAGTAGAATTATAAAATCAAAATCCAATAGTGATGTGTGATATAACAAGCTTATTAAAATGATATAGAAGATCACAAAAAAGGTCCCGATCCTGGTTATTAATTTAATTTCATTTATGCACCTAGTTTTGAAATACTCGCTGTAATAGGCGGAAAGACCATCGAAAGTACTAAGCCACTCAGAGAATTCGTTCTTAAGCCATGCGATGTCGAATGTGACAAGAAAACACATGATTATGAAACTCAGAAAATAATTAACACCCATCGTTGTATTAGAATACATTAACGATACGAGTCTAGACGCATTTTTGAAATAGACAAAAAATATGAAAAAAAGAATCACCAAGCTATAGATCTTTTTAAGTTTAGCACAGAATAATCTTTCGTCATTTCTATTAGAAGTTCTATTAATTCCTAGCATTGATTGGGCAGTGAGTATGGTCCCAATCGAATTTTCAATAATATTTGCTCTCTTTTCCATTTCGTCGTGCAAGATAGGTGACTGTAAGTAGACGTGTAATAAACTAATGAAATAATTGATAAAAAATCGATTAGAACCTATTAGGTATAATTTGTTAGTTGACATTTTCACATTCCATTTCCTACAATATTAAATGTTATTAATTACGTTATAAATGTCTGATGAAAGATTCGATCGATATGAAATTAATTAATTTTAATGGATTCGTGTTTTTAAAAATATAGCATCAAGAGACAGTGGCATAATTTTAATCTCTAAATAAATAATTCCTTAGACATTTCTTGTAGTAAGTTTCAGCTGAAATATTTTGCTGGAATTTTCATGATCGACTAAATACATTGACACAATTTTATCGATTAGAATATACCATTTGCAGATGAAAATGAAGCCCCTGCATTTTGAGCAGTTTTAGTATATTTGGTTGCATGTATTTTTAAAGATTAAATGCCAATCTCTAATACTTTGCTTTTTTAGAAGGCGCATTTGGATGATCTGTTGTAGTTGCAGCAAAATATATGTAATATCGTATTAGTTTATTTCACTGTGTTGTTGCGACGGCTAAATTGTATAAATAAAATATTTAAATCACACGCCGATCATTTTGAAATTGTACGTTTGTTTCTGTGAGCTGTCAAAAGTAAATGGACAAATAAGCGAACTAATTTTTTTCAATATACATTTTATTATATATGAAGATAATCTGAATTTTAGAATTTCGCTTATTTCGTTTATGAAACATTACGAACCCACTCCATTTATGTCAATTTAATTCACACATATTTAAGTACGCTAAGAAAAGTGGGTGGTATTCATTTCCGAAGTAATTATAATTTATGTGATTTATTTTACGATAGAGTAACAAAAATATGTTTTAACCAAAGTTGATGTTTCGAGCTTCGGCAGTTCAATAAATTGTCCGTTTGTGGCTGCTTATAATGTTTGCAATAATTAAATTATTTCATTTGTTTTGCAAATAAATGTGATGATGATGTTTTGCAATAAATGTGATTCACCATTGGCAATATTCAATATTTTCACGGTAGCATACAAACGATTTCAGTCATAAAAAAATTAAAAAAGAATTTTTTTTACATAGATACAAAAAAAAATTATGGCGGGCATATTTTAAAACTCATAAACTTGACATAATTTGATAAAAAATTACAATTTGAAAATCTATGAATAAGCCGCTTTCAATTTAAGAAGTAATCCTAATTTTACTGCTCGTTCGTTATGTTTACCATTATTTTATAGATATGTACGTATATGTTTTTATATATATATATATATATATATATATATATATATATATATATATATGTATATATATATATATATATATATATATATACATATAAAGCTTTTTAGAGGCTTAATTTGTTAACTAGTAAAATAGGCTCGTAAATAAAAAAATACCATTTTATATGAATATCCTCTAGAACATTTTTTTTCTTTCGACGTAACTCACATAAAACGCACCGTGAAAAAACAACAGTTCATAATTATTTTTTAAAAACTCCCACTTTTCGGATATACGTAATATTTTTTTTATTCTTTGTATATATTTTGGAGATTAATTATGTATAAATTAAAGTATACACTTTGAGTAATAAATACTATTTCATCCGATTTTAGATAGTACTACGATAATACATGAAGAAAAAAATTCCATTTAAAAAAATAATTATTTATTTAACAAAAAGAAATAATTTATTATTTTATTTTCAAAAAAAATTGCACAACTTTTTCAAACTTTTATACGAAATTCATTGAAGAAATATGTAAGGTAAGAAGATAATTAGTTTTACAACTGGATAGTAATATACGTTTTAATAAATATTTTCAAATCTATTAGTTTTAAACGCTACGAAAATCAACTAGATAAAGTTACCGATCGTTTTTTCTCTTTTTCATAGAAGGTTGCCAAATAAACAGATTAAATGAATAAAACTTTCGTTTTATTAAATCGTTTGTGTGATTTTTCGGAATAGAACAAATATAATATACGACAAATATATAATTTCCTAGTTTTTCTATAGTTTTACGAAATGAGTTTAAACCACTTTATCTCAATTTTAATATTTAACTCTTCGCTTTAAAATCACGTTAATTCATTTTTATCAAAATCAACGCCTTTGAAGTTTAAAAATCCTCTGCATTCTTCATTTACACATAGAACTTTTGCAATATCTGATTCTAATATGGCGGTTGAATCTTCGACCGATAAAAGAAACTATATTTTTGCATCTCAGAAAAGTGGTGAAAGCCAGGAAGCGAAAACTTGATTATACGAGGCAGAAAATAGTTTTCCATTTCCTTTTGAGAAAAAATTGACTGTGCTTTAGGATCCTAACATAGTTTAGTTCTATAATCGTTATATTCGCAGATACTCTTCTTTTTTTGATTCTTTCTCTTTCTCATTTTGACTATTTGAATCATCTGAATTTATAAAACTTTCCCGCTCAGATGAATCCCTCAGAGAAGCCTGAACTAATAACAGAGCTTTCAAAAATATGTATTTAATTTTTTTTTGTTATATTGTAGAACATTTAGTCTTTTACTTGATTCGTTTTTTTTTCAGTGGCACCTTCTTTGTCTAAATAATGATTTAAAATCTTTGTGTAGATGTTTACTTGTATTAACATGTTGATAAAATTATTTTGTTGATTTTATGATGCTATATCTATCTTTTTCACTCAGTAAATTCCTCTTACCCTGTCTTTGACAAGTTTAGACAAAAAGTATCTAAATCGTTGTCAACGTGAGTCATATCGCTTAATTTGAAATTATTAATTATATTTTCAACAGGTTTTGTTGTTTTCTTCTTTAGCTGTGTGTTTTTTTAATATACGTTATTTAATATCCACAATTTTTTTTTGTTTCTGACCTTCATTATGGGATTTAGCATAAGATTTTCCTTAAATTTTTGTGTTTCATGTACATAGTTTTTTAAATTCATTTTGTAATGCAGCACCTTTGACATCAGTGGTTTATATCCATTCTCGATAATTTATTTTTGATTCTCCTTTAACGCTTCAATTAATTCATTCAGCAATCGCAAAATTTCGCAATATTTTTCTGGCAGAGTTACTATGTGAATGTGAATGTGTCTGGATTAATTATTTCCAGTGATTTCTTTTTAATCAAACACGGTCTGAGCCCATGGGATTTTTTTTGTTTTAAACCAGTTTTCTATAGTATGGAAGTCACACCACTCAATTTCAATATTACGTTATGCAACCCACAGACCATTCTTTGCTCGGATTTCTATACGTCCTATGAAAATTCATAGGGCTTATAGAATCCTATATGGTATGTGCTAATAGTTCATCTTTATTTCTATGTGACGTATAGAACTCCTATATAGCGTACAGAATCCTATATGGTATGTGCTAACAGTTTACTTTTAGGCTGATTCGTAAGTAGTTGCAAATTATTCACTTTTCAAATGTAAACTCTAAAGCATCAGGTTCGTCACGCCTTAAATTGGTTTCGACGTCATTTAATACATTAGAAAAGGGAACGTGTCTCAATTACATAACATTATTAAATCGTCTCTCCTAACAGAAACGCGCGACATTTTTATATTACACATAGAATGGATAATCGAGTATGACTTATGAACCATAAGCAATTTTTAGTCCACCATTTTCCAGGAGATTTATTATTATAAAGACATTTCTCCGGGTTTTTTTAAGTACCCAGAGATCATAAACTGCAAATCCAAATATTTTAAAGGCGAACAATTTTTGCTTCCTCTTCTTTTGTTAGCCGCAGCTAACCGCCTACACACCTCAGTTGCAAGAGTTTAACTTTATTTACAATCATACGTACAGGAATATTAAAGTGTGTTGCGGTTTCAATAGAGAGCATATCTTTATGATTCACTTTTATGCTAGCAATTTTCAACATATCGCTTCAGCCTTTTTGTGGGCTTTATCCGCCACTTTACCGGACTTTCTTTTAACTGTCTACAAGTTAAACTGTATCAAACTGTTAATGAATCGATTATTTGACGGCATGGTCGTTCTTTAGTGCTGGCCAGCGGCTTCGGGTAATTCTTTGGAACTTACTTTATTTTGTTTTTAGTATTCAATCAATATAATGAAATAACTGAATATTGAGAATTTAATTTGAGCAATATCATTAACATTCGATCACAATTTTTTCAATATTATTTGTAATATATTGTAATCATTAACATCTCTAATTGTCAGCATTATCGAACACGAATAATAATTAGAGATTTTAATGACTAAAAGTCGTCACCGTAGTGTGTTGGGTTGATATCATGGCGTAAGTCCTTAGATAGGGAGGCGCATCGCGGGGACCAAGTCCCCAGCCGCTCATCTAATGGGGCTGGATTGGTGGTGTTTTGGTTAACTGTAAAAGATTGCTCTTGTAGCAATAAGTCCACCATGTGTTTAATTGTATACATTAGAGTATGCAAATAAATAAATAAAATTAATACGAACTATAAAGCCTTTAAAGTAACAAATAACTCATACCTACGACTGGTATGTTTAATGGATTCGGGGTAAACTATCGTTGATTATGTTGACAGAGCTGAAAAATAAACACCTGTTAAGCATGAGTAGAACATGTGCTATGAGGAGTCCATACTAGTTTAGGCGCTTATAAACATTAAAGAGTATACAGTATTTCTATTCAACTATTTTCAATTACTAATTTTTTACAAAGTAAATATATCACTTATGATATCTTTGATAGGCTAAATGACATGGTGCATATTTCAAAAATGATAAGATCTAGGATAATCGCTATAGATTTCCTAAGACCATAGCACCCAATCTGAAAGATTACTACTTTTTCATAATTGTAGTATGTACTCATACTAAATGTATTTCTTCGTAATAAGGGAGATATTTTTTTGCATATCTCTTGGTATGTCTCTGAAGATGTACTAATATTATCAAAAAATATTTTCCAAGCCTTTTTTAGTAGCCTTTTCAAACAATTCCCCAAATATTATGGACTTATATGTGGAGGCAATTGAAAAACATTTTTTGAGTACCCACTTAATTTATTCACACCCCCCCCGCCCCTCCTTCGTAATATAAATATTTTAGCTATTGATATTAGCATTAGCTATTGAAATGTGTATTGGTTAAAATTGTTTATTACTGTGCTCAATTGTACGTACGATTCTACTTTAAGTTTCAGGGAAAAACGGCTGTGATAGACAGACAAACTGATATGTGAATGATTTTGTAAGGGTTCCGTATTTGCTTTTGGTGTACGGAATCCAAAACCAAAATACAATACCTACCGTAACCAGATTTTATTTACAAGTGGAATAAATAATAATAACATATTACATATTAGACACTGTATGCAACACTGATGTAATATATTCAGGGGTCTCTTTTTGTTGATATTCTTGATTGTGTCCATTTCGGAAATATTTAATATAATTCTTGCAAATTGTTTTACTGAACTAAAGCAATAAAATTTACAAAAAAAATATATTCACAGTGCGAACTGTTAAAATATATTTCCATTATACTACCACCATCTTGTGCTGCTCTTATTGCTTTTCACTTATGACTTTTTCCCAATATTAAATTCACCCGTTTAATCAATATAATGTGGGGCAAGTTATAATGAATTAAATAATTATTTCTGACATTTAATTTATGTACAATACTATTTAGAAATGACCAATACTACTGGTGGTCATTTCCCTTTCCGCTATATATAAAAACAGAGGAACAAAAATTTATGAAAGATATGGAAAGTCAAAGAAAACACATATGTAAAAGAAACAGTTATAAACATGAAATTTTGGCTAATGTAATTATAGGTGAGCAAGTATATAGCAGTTGCGAATGGGCTCCCTCGCTATTAACGATAAAGGATTAATCAGGATCATATAGAAATATGTAATTTTTCTTTTAATTATAACTTTTATTTCATAATACATTTCATAATATAAATGCTTCACTGAAATTATTGAAAGTACTTATTAATTTTTGTATTATTTTTTAATTTTACTTTTGTATTATTTTTTAATTTAACACATATTCCATTTCATTTACTGTGTTCTTGTAGAATGAAAATTAAAATGAATCAGAGAGTACAACACGCATATTGAATTTATTAAAAGAACTTTATTTTATTTAGAGGCAAAAATTTCAAGAATTAAATTAAATATTTTAAAGATATTTAAGTTTACAAATTGTGGCTAACAACTTTTATCCGTATAAAGGTTGCTCTAATTATTAGAATAAATCAGATAGTTTCCCAATCATTATTAATAAATGGTTCATTTAAGTTCTTAACTGTAAGTGCACGTAAAACTCAGACTTTTTACCAGCAATTTTTAAATGTTAAAGATTTAAGAGTAAGTGTCAATTTTTTAATTTCAACACAGACTTTTTCTATTAATGTTGGTTTTTAATAGCATATAAGTTTTTGATGTAGAAATGTTGTGACCAAAGTCTACTGTTTGTAGGCATCCAATAATTTTTAAATAGCATTAAAGTTATGACGATAATCCATTTTTCTTGTAATTGACCAATCCACATTAAAATTATAACATTAAAAACACCAATTCCAATACTATTTCATTGTACAATGACCCTTTTTATGCAGTTTGGTCATTTTGCACTTATGTGTTATGTTATTGTCTATTTGATGTATGCTATTAATCACATTATTGTCTTTTTGATGTATGCTTTGAGATAAAATAAAAACAATAAAAATAAAAATGAGTTATTGTTTGCATGTAATTAATCCTAGATGACGTGTTATTTCTATATGTATTAATTAAAACTCTTTATCATAATGCAGGAGACCATTTTGATATTTGCTTGCATAAAATATTTAGTGACAACTGTACCGGTAAGCTATGGGTTGTAGAGTGAATATACCAGTGAATGGACTGTACAAATGTATCAGTAATAGAGACATGATGGTATTTTTAACATCAATAAACTGTCTGATGTTACTTATTTTATACCAAATGTGTAGGTTGTACAGAACTCTGTAGATGGTCTGATCAACCTTTGGGAAGTTGGCTAAACGGTTTCCAATTGAGTCCATTTAGTAGGTTTAGGTACGCATTTTGTACATTATTTGCTTATATTGCGGTTTTTACTTTTTTATTTCTTTCACTTTTTAGTTGTTTAGTTACATATTTATAATAATAAGAATTGTAAATTTTTACATGTTGGCAAAGAGATTTATTAGTTTCTTAAAGACCTTTTTAAGACACTTCTGATATGGCTATTTCATGTCACGTCAGGTATTAAAGTAACTAATCATATTTTACATTGAAATGTGAAAAAATAAACACACAGAGATATATACAAAAATCTGAATAATTTGCTGAAATAGTGCTAATTAGTACAGTAATTCCATGTGTCAAGAGTTAAATACCTGGGTCTACTGATTGATTAAAACCTTAGTTGGCAGCGTCAAGTAAATGATGTTAGTGGTCTTATTTTCAAGCAGGACATAAGATTCTTCAAAATTTTCACACTGTCTCAAGCATCTTCCAAATTTTCATTCACACTCCTATTACCCTTAATTGACTGGAAATGTGTGTTATCTTGATTATAATGAAGGATATTTAGACAAGTTAGAATACTTACACTCTAAGTATTCTGCACATTCATAAACCAAATCCAAGACTTGCTCCAAATACAGCCCATATTGTATTTTACTACTGTTAATACGGTATTACTTCAGATACAACAGTTTTTACGGTCTCCTCCCGGTTGATATTTTCTATTAGCCTTAGTTCGCAGCATTTCTTAAAAAATAGAATAACTAGTTAAAATTTACAGAGGTTTCATTTGTAATTATATATGGAAGCACTTTGTTACGTTTGTATACTAACAGAGCTCACAGATGCATATCAATAAGCTCCATGTCTTATAGTACCAAAGTGCCCCAATGGAAATTTTCAAAAAATTAATAATTATCGATAAAATCTTTGAATTTATTTAACAATTACATGTAATCCTGATTACTGGCTGGAATTATTTATCTTTGGTATTAATTGATCTTTAATACCCAATGTAAAACAGGACTTTATCATTTTTACACTTTACATATTTTTTTAATTTGCTTGTGCTAAAATATATCTACCCCTGTCAAATCCCAATGGTCAGTTGGTGGGCGGTGCTGGAACAAATGTTGTACTCACCCATGTATAGGCATGTTTTAGTGATGTCACAACACGTATTACGTTTGTCAGTATTGAAATATTGTCGGTGTACCCCTTGTATCAAAATGCTCCCGTTGCCCCTATTCTGTGCATTATGGTCCACTTCTAATAATCCCACTAATGATACACCAAGTTTTCATCGACGATAAATGGATTAAGTTTATAATAGGATAATTGTTAATCTAGTACGAATATATAAACTGATGAAATAAAAGTAAAAATCAATTTAGGTAGGACCATAATGACCCAGGATATTTTGAATTTCGATTAATAGTTATTGAATGTTACTGAAATTCTAAGTATCTGAATTTAAGATCCTTCTTTCTAGATGTAAAACAATATACATATTTCAAGCATAGATGAAGTTTATTGGAATTAGAAAATTTTATTTTGTGCAGTGATCGTGTGCATAAACAAGACGAGTTTGATTATATATGACATGATATATCTAAGGTAGATTTGTGTTATTTGTATTTTTTAAAAATAATTGTTGAAAAACAATAGTAACAAACAATTCCACGTAAATTTACTAATCTCCCCACGTTTTGTAATCAATTTATTATAGCTACCTATTTCTTTTTACAGATAAAGAAACAATTACAACAGTTTAATTTGTATTTTTACATTAACGAAACTTTTTATTGGATAAGTATCACTCTTGAACCGGTCCCAAAAATCATATATATATATATATATATATATATATATATATATATATACTTTAAATATATATATATATACATATTTCATTTTTTCTTTATCAAAGATCACTGGTCTGATGAATAAGTTCTAACATGACTTGCGTTTTTAAGAAAAATAGTCGTAACAATTGACTTTTGTAATAATAATAACAATACAATGAAATAAAATGATCAATTTTAATTCAAATCTTGCGCAGAGTAAAAATATTTCAATATAAATGTGTTTAGTCAAAAGAGTAAAGTTTCCTCAAAAGAAAAATTAGTTAGTGAATTTAAACAACAAACATGTTTTATGAAATTGTTTATTTTTTGTAACGTCTTTTGAATTATTTTCTTTTCTACAGTTGTTGTTACTTTTCATACACTAGATAAAATTGGTAAGCTGTGCGAACTATTTATTGAATCAAAGTAATGTTTTCTATACTTTATTTCCCAATTTTACTCATTTCACAATTACCTTTATGGTATTTATAGATAATTGACCAAGCATGCGGCTTCTTTCATACTTCAGACTTTTGCCGGATATTTCACTGAAATGCGACACAAACGTCATTATTGGCACAAACATCATTATCTTTGTCGCATTCCTTTGAAATTTATTGAGCGTTCATTGTTGTTTATTTTAATACACCTATAAATAATTATAGATATAATAAATTTTAAATAAGGAATTATAAAGTTGACTGGATGAATATAGTTATATTTATTGATTGTTATAATAAAATATATATTCAAGAAATAAACAATTCCAAAATGAAACCAACAAATAAGGAAAACTCCTATTTACTGTTAAATCCCTAGAAAGAGGAAACAGAATATACATAATACAATTTTTCATTCCAATATATTCATATAAAAACCAATCTCTCTCATATATATATATATATATATATATATATATATATATAAATATATATAATTAATTTTTTGTAAATTTCCATTGGGGCACTTTGGTACTCTAAGACATGGAGCTTATTGAAATGCATCTGTGAGCTCTGTGAGTATACAAACGTAACATAGTGCTTCCATATATAATTACACATGAAACCTCTGTAAATTTTAACTAGTTATTCTACTTTTTAAGAAATGCTACGAACTAAGGCTAATAGAAAATATCAATGAGGAGACCGTAAAAACTGTTGTATCTGAAGTAATACCGTATTAACAGTAGTAAAATACAATATGGGCTGTATTTGGAGCAAGTCTTGGATTTGGTTTATGAATGTGCAGAATACTTAGAGTGTAAGTATTCTAACTTGTCTAAATATCCTTCATTATAATCAAGATAACACACATTTTCAGTCAATTAATGGTAATAGGAGTGTGAATGAAAATTGGGAAGATGCTTGAGACAATGTGAAAATTTTGAAGAATCTATGTCCTGCTTGAAAATAAGACCACTAACATCATTTACTCGAAGCTGCCAACTAAGGTTTTAATCAATCAGTAGACCCAGGTATTTAACTCTTGACACATGGAATTACTGCGCTAATTAGCACTATTTCAGCAAATTATTCAGATTTTTGTATATATCTGCGTGTTTATTTTTTCACATTTCAATGTAAAATATAATTAGTTACTTTAATACCTGGCGTGACATAAAATAGCCATATCAGAAGTGTCTTAAAAAGGTCTTTAAGAAACTAATAAATCTCTTTGCCAACATGTAAAAATTCACAATTCTTATTATTATAAATATGTAACTAAACAACTAAAAAGTGAAAGAAATAAAAAAGTAAAAACCGCAATATAAGCAAATAATATACAAAATGCATACCTAAACCTACTAAATGGACTCAATTGGAAACCGTTTAGCCAACTTCCCAAAGGTTGATCAGACCATCTACAGAGTTCTGTACAACCTACACATTTAGTATAAAATAAGTAACGTCAGAAAGTTTATTGATGTTAAAAATACCATCATGTCTCTATTACTGATACATTTGTACAGTCCATTCAC
The DNA here is from genome assembly GCA_039881145.1 of Druceiella hillmani. NCBI lineage: Eukaryota > Metazoa > Arthropoda > Insecta > Lepidoptera > Hepialidae > Druceiella > Druceiella hillmani. The sequence goes on along the minus strand of JAYKKI010000095.1, from coordinate 8,022,671 downwards.
TGGTATATCCACTCTACAACCCATAGCTAACCGGTACAGTTGTCACTAAATATTTTATGCAAGTAAATATCAAAATGGTCTCCTGCATTATGATAAAGAGTTTTAATTAATACGTATAGAAATAACACGTCATCTAGAATTAATTACATGCAAACAATAACTCATTTTTATTTTTATTATTTTTATTTTATCTCAAAGCATACATCAAAAAGACAATAATGTGATTATTAGCATACATCAAAAAGACAATAATGTGATTAATAGCATACATCAAAAAGACTATTATGTGACACACAAGTGCAAAATGACCAAACTGCATAAAAAGGGTCATTGTACAATGAAATAGTATTGGAATTGGTGTTTTTATGTTATCTTTTTAATGGGGATGGATCAATTACGAGAAAAATGGATTATCGTCATAACTTTAAAGCTATTTAAAAATTATTGGAGGCCTACAAACAGTAGACTTTGGTCACAACAGTTCTAGATCAAAAACTTATATGCTATTAAAAACCAATATTAATAGAAAAAGTCTGTGTTGAAATTAAAAAATTGACACTTACTCTTAAATTTTTAACATTTAAAAATCCCTGGTACAAAGTCTGAGTTTTACGTGCACTTACAGTTTTATTTAATTATCGGATTAAGAACTTAAATGAACCATTTATTAATAATGATTGGGAAACTATCTGATTTATTCTAATAATTAGAGCAACCTTTATACGGATAAAAGTTGTTAGCCACAATTTGTGAACTTAAATATCTTTAAAATATTTATTTTAATTCTTGAAATTTTTGCCTCTAAATAAAATAAAATTCTTTTAATAAATTCAATATGCGTGTTGTATTCTCTGATTCATTTTAATTTTCATTCTACAAGAACACAGTAAATGAAATTGAAAATGTGTTAAATTAAAAAATAATAAGTACGTTCAATAATTTCAGTGAAGCATTTTCAACTATAACACCATAAAATGTATTATGAAATAAAAGTTATAATTAAAAGAAAAATTACATACTTGTGTATGATCCTGATTAATCCATTATCGCTAATAGCGAGGGAGCCCATTCGCAACTGCTATATACTTGCTCACATATAATTACATTAGCCAAAATTTCATGTTTATAACTGTCTCTTTTACATATGTGTTTTCTTTGACTTTCCATATCTTTCATAAATTTTTGTTCTTCTGTTTTTATATATAGTGGAAAGGGAAATGACCACCAGTAGTATTGGTCATTTCTACAAAGTATTGTACATAAAATAAATGTCAAAAATAATTATTTAATTCATTATAACTTGCCCCACATTATATTGATTAAACGGGTGAATTTAATATTAGGAAAAAGTCATAAGTGAAAAGCAATAAGAGCAGCACAAGATGGTGGTAGTATAATGGAAATATATTTTAACAGTTCGCACTGTGAATATATTTTTTTAGGAAATTTTATTGCTTTAGTACAGTAAAACAATTTGCAAAAATTATATTAAATATTTCTGAAATGGACACAATCAAGAATATCAACAAAAAGAGACCCCTGAATATATTATGTAATATGTTATTATTGTTTATTCAACTTGTAAATAAAATCTGGTTACGGTAGGTAATGTATTTAGGTTTTGGGTTCCGTACACCAAAAGCAAAAACGGAACCCTTACAAAATCATTCACATATCAGTTTGTCTGTCTATCACAGCTGTTTTTCCCTGAAACTTAAAGTAGAATCGTACGTACAATGAGCACAGTAATAAACAATTTTAACCAATACATATGTCAATAGCTAAAATATTTATATTACGAAGGAGGGGCGGGGGGGGGGAGAACAAATTAAGTGGCTACTCCAAACAAATTTTTTCAATTGCCTCCACATATAAGTCCATAATATTTGGGGAATTGTTTGAAAAGGCTACTAAAAAAGGCTTGGAAAATATTTTTTGATAATATTAATACATCTTCAGAGACATACCAAAAGATATGCAAAAAAAATGTCTCCCTTATTACGAAGAAATACATTTAGTATGAGTACATACTACAATTATGAAAAAGTAGTAATCTTTCAGATTGGGTGCAATGGTTTTAGGAAAACTATAGCATTATCCTAGATCTTATCATTTTTTAAATATGCACCATGTCATTTAGCCTATCAAAGATATCATAAGTGATATATTTACTTTGTAAAAAATGAGTAATTGAAAATAGTTAAATAGAAATACTGTATACTCTTTAATGTTTATAAGTGCCTAAACTAGTATAGACTCCTCATAGCACGTGTTCTACTCATGCTTAACAGGTGTTTATTTTTCAGCTCTGTCAACATAATCAACGATGGTTTACCCCGAATCCATTAAACATACCAGTCGTAGGTATGAGTTATTTATTACTTTAAAAGCTTTATAGTTAGTATTTAATTTATTTATTTATTTGCATACTCTTGTATACAATTAGACATATGGTGGACTTATTGCTACAAGAGCAATCTCTTACAGCTAACCAAAACACCACCAATCCAGCCCCATTCGATGAGCAGCTGGGGACTTAGACCCCGCGATGCACCTCCCTATCTAAGGACTTACGCCATGATATCAACCCAACACACTACGGTGACGACTTTTAGTCATTAAAATCTCTAATTATTATTCGTGTTCGATAATGCTGACAATTAGAGATGTTAATGATTACAATATATTACAAATAATATTGAAAAAATTGTGATCGAATGTTAATGATATTGCTCAAAGTAAATTCTCAATATTCAGTTATTTCATTATATTGATCGAATACTAAAAACAAAATAAAGTAGGTTCCATTGCATTACCCGAAGCCGCTGGCCAGCACTAAAAGTCGACCATGCCGTCAAATAATCGATTCATTAACAGTTTGATACAGTTTAACTTGACAGTTAAAAGAAAGTCCGGTAAAGTGGCGGATAAAGCCCACAAAAAGGCTGAAGCGATATATAAACCTAATATGTCGGAAGTAAATTTCCTCTTGTTTCAAAAGACTCAAGCACAGATTAAATGAATTTTCCTTAAAAGAAGAAGGAAGGCTGGAAGAAATTCTGTCATGCCCTCTCTCCTTTTACTCCCCCACGTGTCGTCTGGTCTAATATAAAACACTTCGATCTGTTTTTCAACCTGACTTCCCAAATCAAACTCAGGAATAGGGTAGACCAATTGTTAAATAAGCTTGCGCCTCCATCCGTCCCAAATTTAGATGAAGTACCTTTCAGATATAATTTTACTAGTGCCAACCGTTTTTTAGAAGATATCTCCATTAACGATTTGGATTTCTCCTTACATCATCTCAAAGACTCTTCCCCTGATATTGACGGAATAATTCATTTCAATAGTGGAAAATACTGTACCATCTACCCGTTGGTATCTTCTATCCCTCATCAACTATATGTTCAAATCAGCTTATATTCCAAAGTCATGGAATTTTTTTTTAAATGAATATTAAATTAAATACACTAACACAAGTTAAGAATTACAGAAACTAAAATTACAATATTCATTACACTTCTAGTCGTCAAATGTCCATATTTTGAAAGAGAGGGTCCATCGCATGTTACCGGTGTGGGAGTAGTAGACAAATGGTGTCGTATATTCTGCATCACCATTTGTCTTTGGCCTTTCTTCAGTTACAATAGACACACTCATTAAAGCCTGTTGTTTACTCTGAATTCCTCGAAGAAACATTCTATTTCTTACATAAGTTTGTCCATTTTCTGTAATCACCTTGAAACTTCTAAGTTTGATGGCTTTTGTAACTACAGCTTTGTTCCAGGTTTCATTTCTTCTTTGCGGTCGCATGTAGACTATGTCTCCTTATTTATATTCAGGCAGAACAGTTTCCTTGTAATCATTTTCAGACTTTTTCTGTCTTAGATCTTCCTTTCGATGAAAAATTTCAGGATAAGAATTGAAAGAAGGCTTTAACAAAGCCTTTGAAATAAGTATCAGAGTTCTTGTTCACTTTCCAAGGAGTAATTGCCCTGAACTTTTTCCAACTTTCTCAAGTGGAGTGTTTCTATAATTTAAGAGACCTAAATAGGGATCTTCTCTTGCAAATCGACTCTTTTTCATTATTGTCTTCACAATTTTCACAACAGACTCAACTTACCATTGGATTTACGGTTGTATGGACTGGTTTACTTGTATTTGATATCCCAATCTTGACAAAGTTTCTTGAATTCAAAAGATCTCAATTGTGTGTCACCTTCAGTTACAACTGTTTCTGGAATACCATATCTGGCAAAATGATGCTTGACTTTTCCTATTACAGTTGAGTATTTCGTGTCTGGCATATAATCCACTTCTATAAATTGACTAAAATAGTCCACACTCACTAAGTATTTTCTATCTTCTATGGAAAATAAATCAATTCCAATCTTCTACCAAGGTCTTTCAGCTACTTCATGCCATTTTATAGGTTCTTGAGGTCTACAATCACTGTATGATAAGCATGTATGACATCCACCTATGAATTGTCTAATTTCAGATGACATACCAGGCCAAAAAATTAGCTCTCTTGCTCTTCTTAAACATGAGTTGATACCTTGGTGCCCAAGATGAATTTTATCTTTCATTTCCTTTCTCATGGTTTTTGGAATCACAATTCTTTCACTTCTTACTATAACACCATCTTGAATTCCTAGTTCATCTCTATAATAAAAATAGCTCCTTATAATTGGAATAACATCAACTCTTTCTTCTGACCATCCTTTTGTGATCATCTCTTTCAAAGCAATTATTTCCTCATTTTTAGTTGATTTGTGAATTTTCTCCAAACATATACCTTTAATAGGTAATGTATGTACACTGCAAATTATATCAATCTCCTTGTTGTCATGTTCTGTAGTTTCTAAAGGTGCTCTTGACAGTGCATCTGAGACAGGAACTTGTGTACCAGGCATGTAGATCAAATCAAAATGATATTGTTGAGCTCTAAGCATAGTCCGCAAACGTTTCAGTGCTTTATGTAAAGGTTCGCTTCTTTTTAGCTTCTTAGCTTTTTAGATTAGCTTCTAAAGGTTTGTGGTCATTGTACACAGTCACGTTTCTTCCATATACATTATAGTGAAACTTTTCTAAGCTCCATATGACAGCTAAAATTTCTTTTTCGATTTGAGCATAGTTACGCTCAGTAGAATTTAGTGTTCTGCTTGCATAGGCAATTGTACCAGAGTCTTGCATCAAACTGCACTGTCCAAATTGACTTCAATCACATTCTACTTGAACAGGCTTTGTAGAATCAAAAATTTTCAAAGTTGGTGCCTTCATTACTAGACTCTTCAATTCCAGCAAGGCTTCATCTTGTTTTGTTGTCCAATTCCATGAAATATAATTTTTCAACAGTGTATATAGTGGCTCACTAATGGTTGTAAAGCCTATTAAGAATTTCATTTGACTTTGAAATGTGAAATTCGATCACAAAGTAAAGAATTTACGGAATTTTCACAGCAATTGCATGTTTTAATTAGTACTCTAATGGCAGACAAGAACTCATCAGACGGTTCATTTATTTCCTGTTTTCGATTATTAAACATAAACCTTTCATATATTTCATTTATTTCTCCAACCACATACTTATCAAATTGCTTGATTACCTCTTCGGTTGTTCTAACATTCTCTTCAGTAGCAAACGAAAACCCGTTATTTCATTTCAATGCAGCATCACCAAGTGTATGCAATAACAGTGCAACTTGATATTGTCTACTTTGATCATTTCTACGGCTTCTTCTAATTATAATTTCAGAGAGTCAGAGTCAATTGTTGATTGAAACTTATTATTTTTCAATATTTTACTGCGAATGCCGCTGTATTTTGTGTATGTATCTTGAAATACAATAAAGAGAATCTTGAACTCAATCAGAGGCGTATTATTTATTTATTTGACATTCTAGCTAATGTAGTGTTGCCAGTCAGGCTTACATAATAACACATAACATTAGGTATGTTCCTAGACTCAAAATTATCCTGGAACATTCACATTGAACATGTCATCGCCAGATGCCAGGCTAATATGAATATTCTCCATGCACTTTCTGGAGTGTTATGGGGCTCACACCCTACCACATTAAAGTTAATATATAACATACTACTCCATAGTCACCTGACTATGGTTCATTTTTCCTTGATCCTATTTCCAAATCCAATGCCACTAAATTGACCCACATTAAGTCTTAAACACTGAGGATCATAGTGGGTGCAATGAAATCCAATCCCATAAATGCCCTATCAGTAAAATGTGTTGATTCTCCTTGAAACTTCCAGTGACAATTCCTGCTGGTCGTTATCTAATGAAGGCAGCTAGGTTTTCTACTCACCCCATTTTTCCAATACTTACCCTCGTCTCTAGGCTTATTGAACATGCTCCTTTTTGGTGTTCTAAGACCAGATAAATTCTTCTCTTCCTCTCTATAGTTTTCCATTTCACTCATTATTTCACAGGCCAAATATAAATTTGTGTTTTGGAGTTGATAAGGAGTTCAAAAATGCTAATTCACTGTTCAATCCTATCTTGAATTCTTTTTAAATGGATTGGACGCTTAGACGGATGGATTAGTCGATATATAAAGATGCGTCAAAAACCCTAAGAGGAGGCTATGTCAGAGTATCATTTTACTGTCCAACCACCGCTCATTCAGCATACTTCCACCTTCCTAAGAAATGTTCGGCGTTCTCCGGGGAATGCTGTGCTATTGTGGAGGCCTTTAATTATGCTCTACTCAAAAAGATTCGCAGGTTCCTATCTTCTCTGATTCCTTAAGTTGTTTACAGTCCCTTTTCGCCAATCCATTTTCTTCAAACTGTAGCTTCCTGGCTCTCCAAAACAAGTCACGTATTTGGAGAGACTGGGATTCAATGATGCCTAGTCACTGTGGCATAGTAGGTAATGAATAGTCAACACAAAAGCTTAGTTTGCCACCGTGAACGGGGATCCATATTTCATTATTAATTTCATTGAAGTTCTCCTTCCCCTGACTCGTTTCTGAATGATATCTGACTGGCAGAGGACGTGGGAAAGATCAAGGGTTACGGGTGCGGGATATTTTCAGATCCAATCTTTTATACATACAAAACCTTGGTTCTCAAAATTCAGTTTTTCTCGAAAGGGAACCTCTGTGGTAACTCATATGCGTTTAAGTCATTATTCTATTCCTACCCATTTGACTAGACTGCATGTCAGAGAATCTCCAATTTGCGACTGTGTGTTTGAAGAAAGTAATCTAAATCATCTCATTTTTGCATGTCCATTAAATAATTGATTTCTACATTTACAAATTATTAAAACATAAAATTCAATTGCCCCATAACATAAGATTACTTTTATCTGTTGTAACAAACCCATTCTAGAATTAATCATTCAATACCTAAAAAAGAACGACAATAAAATACAGAATCTTTCATATTATGTTCATGTTTATTTTTGTTTTTATGTTTGTTTGTGTATTTCTATGCTTGTACTCCTCTCTATACTGTAATACAATTTTTTTTTTTATTTAACTGTAGTGAACCTCTTACTTAATTTTTGTTTTTATTAGTTTATTTTTTTGTTAACGAGCAACAATGACAGATAACCGAAATATGATTTAATCAGTATTGCATGGCCTTTTTTCCACACTTAACATTGGCAAAGGTTCTCTATGGAGAGAATGAATGCCATATAATGAACGATAAAGATAAAGAAGAATGCCAAGATTTCATTGAAATTTAGGCCTGAACCAGCAAAGATGAATGTTTTACCTTAAAATAGACCTAATTTGTAAGAATTTAATAGTAGTCACTTTTAAGTTAAAAGTTCACCAAAGAGAGATAAAGCTTGCTTTGCACCACAAGTTTTATTCCATTTATTCATTTTTTCTATAAAATAGTTATGATATGTCCCTTGAAAAAAATGTTTTAAATAACTACCTTAACATATTTAACCATCTACCTATTATAAATACTATCCAGCTAAATATTTAGTGATACTACACTAAAAACAGGATTGGAAATACAATATTCAATACTTTTATATTACATTTAATCATATGAAACTATCTTCCTCCTGGCATTCGAATTGATAGTACAAGGTGAAGAGGTATGGTCTTGAAAATCATCATTACAGAATAGTAAAATAAAAAAAAGGTTTATACTCCTTACAATTTATTATGCATTAATAATATTATCATATTTAATTTATTCACCAATAATATATTTAATTAACAAATCATCTAGATTTGAGGTTTTATACTATTTTGGTGTCTTGCCCTACCTAAATGCCGTGTAACAATCATTGTATGTGCATAACAACCTTCAGTCCATCGTCGAACTATGCAATTACAATAGTATTGTTTAATTGCCATTTATATTAGCTTCACCAAAGTATACATATAATATGTTTTCGAGTTATATGGCTTTGGATTTTGCCTTTGAGCAACCATGTGTTTTCTGAGAGAGCTGCTGAGATGAACCACACTGCGCACTTCGTTGAACCATGTATGCTCCCCATAATAGGAATGTGCCTGTTTTAATTGATAGGTACCACAGGCAATCAAAATGAACTCATCACTGTTTAGGTGGAGAAATTGAACTACTCGTTCATTGTGGGTTCCATCATTTATATTCTGAAAGTGAGCACTTATTCTCTTGTAATTTTTAATTATTATATAATATGTGAAAGTATTAATTTCAAACATCGTTTGATTAATGATTTCTACAATCTGTGCAGCGTCAGATCTGACAATTCTAGTGTGAAAACAATTAAGGCAGCGGCAATCGAAAAATCTGTCATAAGATGACTAGAGGCCCTACTGATAAATTCTTGGCGAATTATCTTTTCCTTAAAAATTGCATTCACAACTTCCACTATCCACCAGCAAATAGTTACAGCGCATGTTTTGTTTTCTGCTAATGTGGATAGCTGTCTTTCGTCCTCTTGTAAAGATAGTGGTTTATGAACACTGTAATTACATATTTTCAGTAATGGTACTGAATCCCTAAAACCCCTATCTAGGATAAAAACATCTCTATCTTTAAAATATTTCCTTAATGGCTTAGTTTCTATAATAAATTCATTTTTCAATATATCAGTATCTAAAGTTCTGGCTTGATAGGGTCTAAAGCTTCTATGATGTATCCGTCACAGTACACAACTAAAAATGGTTTTACTAAGTTCCTATATTTGTGCAGAGAGTATGTGTCCTTTTGGTATTTATAATTGGAACTTTTTTGGCAGCACACATATGTACCGTCTACAATGACAATTGGGATTGTTTCACCTTGTGCATTAGTACCTCCAAAGAGGGTACTAGGAATCAAACGATTTCTTTGGGCTATCTCTTCTTTTATTATATATCTGATTCCTAAGTATGCCGGAACAAACTCTTGGTATAATATTTCTCTCGCTTTTGACATTAAGTTCTCTAATGTACTTCGAGGCATTTGAAAAGGGGAAGCGATTCTTTCATTATTTCATTATAATAATTTTAACAAATACGCCGCAAAAGCAGTCGATCCATTATGTGATAGTCGAGGCACTACTGTCAATAATGCATAAAATTCCTCTACGGTTATAACAAACCAAAAATACATTAAATGTTCATCCATAGTAACAATATTCTCAAAATCAATCGTTCAGTCCTTCTTCGATAAACATGTGAAATCGTATATGTAAAATTCGGTGAATGTATGATTTACTTCTTCAGTCTCAATAAGCTAATTCCGTGAATTACTTCTTAAATGGTAATGATAGATTCGACAATTGACTGGAACATATTAATTGAGGTTAGCAAACAATCTTCCTCTTATTGAGTGAGGAACTGCTAATCTTTCAAGGTGATAACAGCTAGGAAAAAAGCAATGGCTATGTATATCTGATGCTCTCCTAAACTGAGACAAGATTATTGTAGGTTTCTGAGCAGGTGGCATAATTGGTTGGGTATTGTCAAGATGTACAACGTCTTCAAGAGGTGGTTGAGAAATCACAAGTAAATCAACAATTGATCCTTGGGTGGTGAGGATATAGATGGTAAAGATCTTGCTGATGATGAAGTTGACAGCGGGGTGTAATCTTCTGCTAACCTGTCATATCTCTGCCAGAATGTGATGCGGTGATAGACACTGAAAAAATATAATTATTCATAAAATTGAAGTTCATTTTTCTCTTAAATCGTGTATCCCTTGAAGAGTTACAGATATAGATATCTATAGGTCTTGTCCCTATATAAGAAATACTATACATAATCTCACCATAACTATTTATCTGGAATATGTATCTGTAATGAGATCAAAGATTAAGCATTTCAGATATGTATTTTCTATTATTTTTTATTTGTTCTAATAACTAACAATTGACTATAAAGTAATTCATCAGTACTGATATTAGCATTGGGATTCCAACAGAATCAGTAAAGAAAAATAGAGCATTACTGAAACTGTTCCTGCTCAGCTTGCAATTTTTCATTGTTGAAGCTTGGACTTCATTTACACAGTCACAGAGAATTAGATTTGGGAAACAAGTATAGATATTAATTTCATTACACAGTAGAAATTAATTGTAACAACATCGGTTATAACAATATTCTGGTTGTAACTTAGTGATTCCGGCTAGATGTCATATACTTGCCTCATCTGAAAAACTGCTTAGCATAACATTGCTTATAACAATATACCACATTTACAAACAATTTTTTTTAAAGGTTTTATGTAGAATCACATTGATAATAAAGATTTGATATCATGTGTTTTTCATTTAGTGCAAAATACTACTGATGTCACTTTAGAATGCTTTAAGCAATGGCTTATTTACAAACAAAAGTGTATTTAATGCCCATTCTTAAAAATGTAATAATGATTGTTTAATTTTGGCACACATGCAACACGGTCCAAAGAATTTTATCAATAACTGAAATACTATATGTGGTGTACTTAATTTTGCATAGTGGCAATTGTTAGGAGACTTTGATTCAAATCACAAATAAATTCCAAACTTCATACGCATATCTGAAGTACCCGAAAGAAAAAAATTATAGAGCACGTATTAAAATTAATGTACGTAAGGCAATGACTTTTTTTAATAAAAATATCTTTATTTTATTTATGCTGTTTATTGCATATTACTGTCAAAGGAGATAGTCCACTGTACATAGGAATAATTAAAAAATAGAAAAGATGTCAGTTTTTACGACAAACGACTCTAATGACTCAATTTGATCAGTGCCTTTAATGTCATTATAACTATTTTTCATTATAAATATTTTTTTATTAATAGAAATACTTACATGTAGATATAAAATTCTTTCTGCAACAATATTCCTTATACGCTACTCTCTCAGTATCACTTGTTAGCATGTGAGTTCTTGATCTATATAATGATTGACCATTTGTGTACATCGGTACATAAATATTTCGATGACCGACAATTGGTACAGGTATACCACGTGTTTTGATTGCATGACTTAGCAATAACCAGCAACCGTGACAGATTACACTGTCAAGTGGTATCTGTAAAGCAAAAACATAACTTAAAGAAAATAAAATTCGTCCATAGCGTTAAGATTGTTAAAAAGTTCCTGGTTCTAAATCGCATTTATCCAAGATTATTTGTACTTTTTCATTCTTTTCAAAGTAAAATACTTTAGTAACGTACGCCATGGTGTGTAATATAGTTTATAATTGATAATTGTTACTTAACTCTTCGATAGCATTTTGTTGTCGAATTATATTACGAACATCGTCTGATTCAATCGAGTGTCTCCTCATTCGAAAGAAATTCAAGCCACAATTAATACACCGAATCATTGTCCGTTTGAGCACGTAAATATTGTATTAGGAAAACAAATCCTTGAATAAGCCGAGTCGTTAAATAATAATAAAAGAGGGTTCAGGTCCGAGAATAAAAGAAATCAAGGTTCAGAAGCAAGCCATTTCGTAAAAAAATAATAAAAACATAATAACACAAGTAGTACACAATCCCCACGTAACGGAAATGTCATTTTTGATTTGTTTGACATTTAAAGATATTTGCGAGTATTGCCATAACGAAAAATAAGTAAAGCAATTACATTTTGCAATCATAGATTAATATTATTACTAAAAAACACATAATAATTCATTTAAATAACGAATGAAATACTATATGTAATTAGTCATTCAAATAAGTTAATTTTAAAAATCTGTGATAGTTTTTTATGATCTTAGATATTTTGGCGAATTATGGACGTTAAAGAGTTTTAAATGGCAAAGTTTTTAAATTCCAAATTGTAAACAAAAGGAAACCGTTGATCGATTTATTAATCTATAAAAAATAATAGTGAACTTCCTAATGGATTATTTGCGGAGAATAATTTATCTATTTTAATAACATGAATTATCTCGGTTAAAAATAAAGTGCCAGTGTCAGTCAGTCGCAACTTCATCAGGCCGAATCTTGGCATTCTCCATTATAACTTGTACATTCTTCATAAGTAGAGATGGGCCAAACCGAGTTAGTTGATTTGAAAATATGTGTAAACAGAGTTAAATCGATTTAACAGACGATAATCGGATAGTGTCACAAATCGATTTCGATTATTTACGAACTCATTAATTTTTGAGTCATTTAATGTGGTTGTTGACAAATAAAGGCAGTTAAATAATTAAAACAATAAAGAATCTATAAAAATTGTAAACCTCGAGTAAATTAAAAAATTCACAATTCAAAATCAAAATTCTCATATAAATAAGCAGTCAAGTAAACCAGATACTTCTTTCTAATGTGTGTCATCATCGTGCTCGTATTCCTGAAATATGTTTTAAAAAATAAAGAACATTTTCTGCGCACAATTTCCCGTCTAAGGGTTTTTCAAAAATTTCTTCTACTATAGACTTTTTTCTCAGACCGGTATTGTAATTTAAAATATATGAATCAAATAATAAACAGATTTAAAATAAAACTTTTCTAACAAAAAGCACAATTTGAACAAACCAATGAGAATAATTTTTTAAAATCTACGAGTCAGGAAAGTACTCATAGACTAAAACAATAAAATATTTCCGAAGGAGCTACTAATTTATATACGATAACCGAGTAGGTTCGATTTAATTCGAACATGCAAGCGATACACATAAATAGGTTTGCGAAGTCGAGTCTTTACATGCCAACGATACGTATGCTCGACCATGCGAGCGACAAAAGTAACAACAAGCGCAGCAAGCGATCGAACGAAGGTTAATTACTTGACATTGGCAAATGTTCTCTGTGGAGAGAACGAATGCCATATAATCAAAGTAAAGATATCTATGGCAGTATGTATTTTGTAAATGGCAACATGTTTTCGAAAATAGTAAAAAGCGCGCTGACTAACTGAAAACAGTGTATACATACGTCAAAAAGTTTTTTCTCGTAGTGTGTTATAAAATTATCAATGTTTATTATTAATTATGAAGTCTCAAAAACGGTCAGTGGTAAAAAATACCCGTTGTCAAAAGGAAAACGACTCTTCACCAATTGCAATTAAATCTAACATTAGTAATAAAAACAAGCCACTAAGAAGCCAACGAAAAGCTTTGGCTGACAAAACAAACTCTGGATCGGATGATAACTCTCTGAAAGATTCCGCATATCAATTTAAGAAACAATTCGCATCACCAGAAAGTAAGAGAAGCAATTCTAATAACGGTTTGTCATCTTTGCAGAGACCAAGAAGAACGCATCGCCTTCCCTCCAAATTTGAGGATCATGCAGTGACGCCTCTCAATTTTTTGTTTTCAACGAATTCATATGTTTCAAGTACACCGAACAAAGAAATTAAAAACAAATTCCCACCAGAAATTGAGATAGATCAAAACCAAAAAACTCTTTCAGAACCTTCAAAGTCTGATACAAATAACAATCCTCAGAAACCATCTACACGTCAAGTATTTACAACAATTTGTGAAGAAACCCAATGTTATAAACCTAAAGAAACAATTGTTGAACGAAAACCAGTAAACCAAGAGGAACCTATTAAAACATCAGAGAATAAATTAACAAACATTTTGAATGAGACCTCCAAACAAAATGGGAACAAAAACGAGAAAAGCACCGTCTTAGATAAAGATAAATTAGATGTTTATGAATTTGATTTTGACCCATCGGAAGAACCTCCGACTAAAAAAATTAAAAAGAAAAAAAGAAAGTATATGAAAAGGAAAAAGGTTGATAATTTTTTCTTCCTCAAGGGCAGCACATATAAAATAAATATATCAAAAACTGTACAATCTCTTAAAGATGTTATAAAAGAGAAGAAGGTACATACTGTAAACTTTAAAGAACCTTTAGAAGATAATAGTAAAAAAGAGTCATTAACTTCTGATACTAACTTTAATGGACCTAATGAATTTGATTACGAAGAACCTCAGGATATAAACTTGGAAGAAAATAATGATTTGGTTTTGAATGCAGAAACTGCATCTGAAATAAACCAAATGGCTGACAAAAATACTGGCAACCAAAGTGACTTGAGCTTTTTCGATGACATGCCTGTGACACATAGTAGTTTTAATACTACAAATTTGAATAACAAACCTGCAGGTAGTCCTTGGAGAGTGGAACTTAATGGTGATCCAAAAAAGTGGCCCGTCAATTTCTATGTAAAACCAAGTATGACACCCGCATACGAGAGTACATTCCAACACATTAGCCTCGACAGAAACTCTTCAAATATAAATCAGCATCCGAGAAAGACAGGAAAGTACATGAATGAAATATGCGATCCAACATTGTTTGAAAACAATATTGAAAAATTGAAACAGACGAGCATATTATCTTTTTTTGAAGATGTGGTAACAAAATCTGTGGAAAAATTAAAGATACCACTCGAGGTAATCACACCTCAGAAAAATTATTCTAGTTCTCTCAATCGAGAATCAAACAATGGGGCACTGCATTCTGTTAAAAAGTCAATATTTAACACACCTCCTAAACAAACACCTAAACCACTGTCAGAAATCAATAGGACAGTGTTATGCGAACTCAATGTGAATAGCCCTGTAAGACCTGACAAAAGCTCTAGAAATATTGAGGTATCTTCTCCGTCTAAAGCAAGGTCTCCTGCAACTTCACCTGACAAGAAAAATAAAGACAAAACCAAAAATAAAGACAAAAACCAAAAAGAAAATTACTATGGTTTTGAATCTGACGGTCAAGAAAATGTATCACCTAATGTAAACGCTAATCGAAGACGTGTGTATGGATGGAATGCAAGAGAACAACATAAACAAAGACGATTACGAAAGCTACCAATGCGCATGGATTTGGAGCCACTGAAGGTAACAAGGAGAATAGGAGTTACCGAGGTTGTTGACAAAGGATCTCAAATTAAGGAAAAGAATTTAATTCTCAGTTCACGAGAGAAAGCGGCTTCACTGGCTGCGGAATCGGAAAATTTAGAGCAATTGGCAGGTTCTGATAGCTCTGAGGAGATTGTTTGTTTATTTGAAGATGATTTGCCTAAAGCAAACAATGTAAGTTATATTACTATAATTATTCTATTACATTATATAAAATTCCTAGAATGGAAGTTAAATATTATCATCACTGTATGTTTAAAAAATACTGAAGTATTCTATCTAACACTTGTTAAGATTAGTCTATTCGTTGACACACATATGTAGATAGATCCCTTATTATATGTACACAATATTTACTTATTTTATGAGATTTTCCTATAATCAAAGACACTAATCAGAAGTAGTATATTTATAATGTATACATAAATGTTATAAAAGAATTAGCATATTTGTTTTATTATATATGTAATTTTATTTTAACTTCTTATCTTTACAACACTAATACAACATAAATCTTATGTCTTAATTAAAAATTCTTTCAACTATACATGCATTTCATATTACGGAATTTATATATATATCTAATTACTTAAACATGTCTCTATACAAATTTTTAAGCAATTTGACAAATCATAATTACTACCGGGAGATTTGAGACTGATTAAAGATGTTACCGTCATTACTTTTTTCATTATTTTATAAATTGATTATGACTATGTTGAAGCATATTAATGTATGCATATTGAACTCTCAAGTTTTACCTTGGATTACACTGACATACATTCACAATTCTTTCCCATGGCCAGCTTCATAATTAAAAAAGTTTGTTAAGTTATGAAGCTGGCCCATTTATGAAGCCATTATTTGGAAATACTTTCAACCAATAATTTTAGTTATTTGAATTCTTGTTTGCAGTAATTTATTTGCAGACCATCTAATTGTTACACATAAATGTTTAGTTTCTAATGAAAAATGTTTGATCACTTGTCTTGTGGAAATGGAAGACAATGTTTCTATTTTTCAGTTTTTTTAAATGACGTACATAACAAATTAAATTTGTTTAATTTGACTTATTCATTTATATATTTTAATAGCAGATTCAATGGATCTGGACAACTTTTTATTCTTTATTAGTTCTGCTGCCATTTTAATACTTGTGCATAAAGTCAGCGCCAATCTGGTTCCAAGTGTCTTATTGGTCTTAAAGTTAATATTGTTTTAATTTTTCCAAACAATATAATTTCTTGTCTAACAAGTTAGCATTACTGAGTAAGGAAATACAGAGGGTAGCTTTGAGGGGTTTTGAAAATACATTGAATTGATGGTATCGAGGTTTTCAAAGATTTTGTTAATAGGTTTTTGGTTCCATATATCATAAAATATTTGTTGCCTTTTTGTAAACAGCTTTGTTTACTTTTTGTGAAAAAAATTACCAACATGCTTAGTACATGCTCAGTAACATATGTCTTAAGTTAGATTAAAAATCTCTTCAGCCCTTTCCCTTTGTTACTAGCTTGATGCATCACAGTTGTCTCCATTCTTGATGTCTAGCTTTTAGTTCAATTTATTGCAGAGATTCTCACCTAAATGGTAAACCATTCGTCCCATTTTTTTTTGCATTTTATAAATGGCATTTAAGTTTTTATTGCCAATGTTGGATCTAAATTGGTTTCGTAAATAAGAAAATAAAATAAAAATAAAACGACAAAGTATATAAAAATATATAATAAAATATTTATGGGTAAATACTATTCCTATTAAGCTATTTACAAATATTGTTACATATACACTTAGACATATATAGTTAAATATTTATGGGTAAATACTATTTTTATTAAACTATTTACAAATATTAATATTATTTTTTTGGCTTGTAAATAAATTGCTTAGTATATTTTTCATAAGTGTAAAAATATCGTAATTATCTCAAAAACTATGAATTTAATAATATCATCACCATATTTTTTTCATTAAACTCATAGTAATGCTGTTTTTCATAATTTTGTCTTTAATAGCTTCAGAGATAAAGGCGTAAATATCTTTTTCTTGAACGTTTTGAGTGTACGTTTATGTAAAGTTCTAAAAAAATACTTTTAGAGTTCTTATAACATTCCCTTTCAATTAATGCTCCACATGATACAAACGTCAACAGAATACTCCAGCAAAAACTCATCGAAATCCTTTTAACTGTTCTTGTTTGGTGCCTGAACAAATAAACAGGCTCACAGATACCAAGATAGATAACAAATATCTTGGTATCAATATATATATGTATATAGATAGATAACAAATAAACAGGCCCACGTTTCAGAAACAATATAATTGTGTTCTGTTGTTTTTATTATATAACCCTAAATTTTTTTTCAAAATATCTTCAATGTACAGATAGGCCAATTTTACAGTTTTATTAAACATGACTAACATAATTCGAAAGTTTTTTTTTTCCTTTCATATTTTTGTTTGTGCTTCTTTCACGTCAGAGGTAATGTGATTTTTTGCTCAGAGATAGTTGGCTTGCTGGGAAATGACATGGCTACTTTTTGTGCTGAGAAATCTCACTACTGTAATCAATACTGTAATAATAACTAATATTATAAATGTGAAAGTGCGTTCATTTGTCCTTTCATGTCACAATGGAGCTACGGAGCAATGTGATTCTTTGCACATAGATGGTTGATGGGCTGGGAAATGACATAGGCTACTTTCCAACCTGGGAAATCTCATTTTAAGTAATTTACAATGCCGACTAATGTTATAATGTGAAAGTGCGTTTATTTATCCTTTTTCCATATCACAATGAACCTACCCATCAATGTGTATTTTTACACAAATAGTTGGCAGGCCACGAAATGACATAGGTTCCTTTCATACCCAGGAAATCTCATTTCAACTAATATAAAAAACACAATTAATATTAAAAATTTGCCCGATCAAAATGACTACTCTGAAAATTATTAAAAAAGTTGAAAAATTAGTATTGGAAAATGCCAGACTAAAGAAGAAACAGAGACAACAATTTTTAAAATTCTCCATGACCAGCGTTTTTGGACCTCTGTAGTGAAGACAAGGATGGACTATTGAGTTGAATTGTTATTGGAGGTGAAACTTGGGTTCATCATTATGAACCTGAGTCAAAACAAGACTCAATGTAGTGGCACAAAAAAGGCACACCACCACCCAAGAAGTTTAAGGTGTCACAGTTTGCTGGAAAAATCATGGCGACAGTCTTATGGGATTCAGAAGGGATCCTGTTGACGGATTATAAAGATAAAGGTGTTTCCATAACCGGAGAATACTATGCGTCAATTTTAGAGAGGTTGAAAGAAGCAATCAAACAAAAAAGAAGGGGAAAATTGACCAAAGGTGTCCTGCTTTTGCACGACAATGCGCCCGTTCACACGAGCTGTGTTGCGCTGGCCGCCCTGCACTAGGTAGGCCTCGATATTTTGGAACACCCACCTGGCTCCCAGTGATTATTATTTGTTCCCAAACCAAAGATAGTTGGTGGGCCGGGAAATGACATAGATTTTTTCCAGGAAATCTCATACCTTTGGAAAATTTTTTTAAGCAAACAGTACACAAAGGGTATAAACGAAGCAACATTGCAACGGGAGTCACAAATGTCATTTTTTGAAATGCTATGTGAGGTAGCAAACAAAATTTATCTTTATGCCCAATTTAGAGGAAAATATTTTTATTTTCAATATCCTTTGCATTATAAAGATAGGAAAAAAAGGCTTGGCATTTAATTTCCTTTAATCATTCTAGATGGCGCTGCATGTTTTAATTTCTTCCTACAGGTGTTTAACTATAATTTATGAGCGAAACATAGTATTTATAGATAAAACGGATTTCTTTTTTAGACATTTTGGGTACCAACTTTGAATAAATTAGTGTTATTCTGGAATATTATCATGGTTTGAAAGTTTTATAAAAAATTTCTTTCCATATATTCTAAATTCAAATCAAAACTAAGAAACGAATTATGAAATAATTCCAATATTTAAGAGTTTTCTAACTATAATAATGTATTAGAATCAATAAGTGAAATGCTTAACGTATTTCAATCATAGATTCTAGTAAATTATTCACCAGCGGTCGTCGCTACTAGGTAAAAAATACCAGTGTCCTTAAAATTGAGTGTATCTTTTTTCCGTGTTGTCTAGTGACTTGTTGTTCTAAGTACATTCTAAAAAATACTCTACTGTGGCCCCACATCCAGAATGGTGACCTGTAGACGGCATGCGGTTGATCACAGCGGATAAGTAAAATAAGAATGCATATATTTTATCCAGCAGCGACATTTGATGTTATAAATTTTTTTTCAATTTGTATTATTATTTTTATATTCTACAGCTTCATAATGGCATTTAGAATAATTAAGAATAGAGAAATAGAAGGTATACTGCAAGAATAAAACAGTGAAGACGAAATTGTATCGGAAAAAGAAGATTTTTAAAATTATAGTGATCATAAAAGTGATATGGAGCAGGAAAGAGATCAAGCAAATGATGCGTTGGATTTTGAATTTGAAAGTATGTTTGAAGAAGAATTTAACTTGCTTGTGCAGGAAATAGAAGATTACCTAGAAAATGTACCCCTAAAATATCTCAGGTATGGAAAATTTATAGGACGACATGAAAACACTATGTGGCAAATACGCCAGCATCCACATACTTTATGTACACAATCACATAATATTGTTAATAGTTCACCAGAAAATTTGAAAGACAAACATGCAAGAGATAGTGATTGCAAGTGTACAGACATGGATGAATTGAGAGCTGTTTTTGGCTGACCCTTCGAAGTGAACATCTCAATACGAAAGATCTTTGGGAAACGGATGGAAGTGGCTGTGATATATACGTGGCTACTATGTCTCGGAATAGATTCCATTTCATATTAAGGTGTTTGCGCTTTGACTACCTTCTAATTGGCTCCTATCTATCTATATAACATAAAAAATATATTTCCTTGGGTGAAAAAGTTCCTATTGTTAAAAAGCTGAAGAAAACCTGTGGATGTTGTCCTTTTAGGCAATATATCCTCAGTAAGTCAGGAAAGTATGGAATAAAGATATTTTTATTGGCGGATGCTCGAACCTTCTACACGAATAATATGGAAATTCATGTTGACAAAAATGACGAGCCATATAATCACATCAATTGCAATCTTGTGATAATTAGTTCACTAGTATCCCACTTTATTGTAATTTGCTTAGAAATTATAGATTGACAGCATTGGGCACTCTACGAAAGAATAAGACAGAAGTTCCGTCTATCTTTGTTATTACTAAGAAACGTGAACTCTGTAATTCCCTTTTTGGTTTTGAAAGGGATGTACCATTAGTTTTGAATTGCAAAAAAAATAAAGTTATATTTCTTGGCTTCAACTATATATCATAATACCAAGAAAGATACTGGTATAAAAGAAAAGTCAGAAATGATCATTAAATGTAATAAAAACGATTGTTGTATCGACGATGTTGGTGAGTTATGTGGAAATTACTCAGTGTCCAGCATAATGAAAAGATGGTCAATAGTATTATTTTATGGTCTACTAAACATAGGTGGCAGCAATCCCTGGATTATTGTAAAATCAAATAAGGAAGATGAATACTAGTTTTGCCTCCTGAAACAAGCATATTGAAAGAACTTCTATGAGTCTTTTTAGAAAAGCTATGAAGACTCGTGGCAAGTTAGAAAAATGGCATCATAAATTTGCCCTTGGGATAAAAACTAAAATTTGATTTATTTTTGAAGATGATTCAGAGAACATAAAGCCAATTTCATCCCGATCTCAACCCAGCATGTCATATTCGTGTTGCACGCTTTTTGATTGGAAGAAGGATTAAAAAACTAAGGCTGCTTGTAAAATATGTCGAAAGAATTCTATTTTTATTTGTAATCAAAAAATAAATACAAAAAATTAGTAACTGGATTCATAGTCACAACATGCTTATTTTCGTAACTTAATCATTTATTATCAAACATATTTTGCAATTTTAAATAATTACATTTTTAATTGATTTCGTTTATATAAAATGAAAAAATATAATTATATGTATATATATATATATATATATATATATATATATATGTATATACGTTTTAGTACCATGGTTTTTAATCATATATACTTAAAAGTACCAAAGAAATCTTTCATTTTTGACGTTATTTACCCATGTCTGGAAAAAAAAACTGTATCTCTTCCAAAAATTATCCAATTTTAATAATTTTTTCGGTATTTTCTTAATAAAACCTTGCACAAGGATAATAAAATACAAAGAAAATTATGGAAATATATATTATGAACAAAAATTATAACAAAAACTGAAATCAAGGTCACATTGTATTTTCGCAGTCCGTTACATCTTCCGTAAAAGCAAAATAATTGTTATCGTCATTATTATCACTATCACCCAAAATCTGCATTACACCAAATTGTGAGCGCACCACAATGTCACTCCCACTAACACTTTCTTCACAACTTGAAAAACTATCATTTTTCACTCGAATTATTTTCGTATTCCGACATTATGGGTTAAACATTTTTTTTTCCTGGATCCTTTTTATATTGTAATTACTAATAATATTATAATTTGAACTTTATGTAACATGTAGAAAGATAAAAAATTAGCGATGCGTGCGAGCGACCTCCGCTATCGTGCGCTAAACAGCAACTGATTTCGATATATATAAATAAAAACAATTATCATGGATTTTACATCATATATGCTGTTGCAGACTTTATTATATTCTTAGATACACAGTCATGTATATTAATTTTGTTAGTGTATGGTTTTATTTTCTGTCTTATATCCAGATCAAAATATTTTTTGCTCCAGACTGATGTGATGTGTGAAAATGTTTCAATTTTGTATGTAAATAATAAAACAAATGAAATAGAGGTACTTACAATAGACAATTAAAAAGCTGGTTTTGAGGCATATCTAAAAATATAAAATAGGGGTTGTCAAATAGCTAATACAAAATTTGGAAATGTTAGTTTAACTTATAACAATAATATATGCAAAGAATGAAAAAAATTATGGTAACTTAGTGACAATGACAAATACCCAGAAAATAAAACTTGTCACACAGACTTGATGTATTGACAATTTCCTCTAACTTCTTAAAAAAATTTTAAACTAAAGTCGAATTAATTTGTTACCTAACATATTTGAAAAAATGTCAAAATCAGTTTGTGTAGACTTGTAAATTTGGTGACTATTATTGGCTGGTTATGATTTTCGCAATTCCAATCAACATTCTTAGATAAAGTTCATATTTCTCTGTCTTTATTGAAGCATGTAATACATGTCTGTTACAGGTTAACATTAAATGCTATGATAGATCTAAACCCCCAGTACAACAAAAACGTAAAATCTCTATTAGCAGCTCTGATGATAGTTCTGATGTAGCAAGTGAAGTTGAGGAAGAAATTGAAGAACCACCAGCTTTATTTACAGTAAAACCAAAGCGAACTGTAAAAAGAAGAAAAAAGGAAGTGAAACCGAAGGAAGAGGTATATTTACTACATTTCGACTTAAATTTCATTTTTATACTATTACTGTAAGATTTTTCTTTTATTATTCAAATATTTTATAGGCTCTTACAACTATCAAAATAATCATATACACAATGTATAACTATTAGGTTCGAAAAGGTCCGGGACTAGTATTAAAAAAAAATGGATATTACTAAAAAGTTAAAATTTTGTTTATTCAATGCTTTCGAATGAGGACGTGAATGCAAAGAGAAACTCAGAAGAACTTTAATAATTCGTTTTGGTGCCCTGATTTAAATATTATTTATGTAGAAACTCTAAAAGAAATATTTGTAGCGTATTCTGTGTATATGTTGATGCAGTTAAGAGAAATGCCATGTGTAAAAATATTACAATTTTTAAAAAAACTGATCTAAAAGATCAGTTAAGTTAAGGCATGCAAATGTACACTACTGTGAACATAAAGCGTTGCAGCCAGAAATTCTCCAACGTTTTGCCAGGGACTTCCCTCCCTTATGAATACTTCTCAACCGCACTAACATAAAAAAATATTCAAACAGATAATATATACGCAGGAGCAACATAAGAAAACAGCCGTACATCACATGTTAGAATTTACGGAATTATTATATTGCCATTATTCGATCTATAATATTTTATGATCTAATTTCTTAATTATTTATCGAGGAATTAGGGTTGGATTTAGAATATTATGGTCCTTGTGGGAGTATGTACACATATTACATAATTACCTACTATACGAACAATACTACCATTTTGATATTTTTTATAAAATAACAGTTTTAGCAGCCTTCATGTCAATGCTGTAAGCAAATAACACATTTTAGATAATTATCTACTGTACGAACAAAACTAACATTTTGATATTTTTTGTAAAATAACAGTTTTAGCAGTCTTCATGTCAATGCTATAGGCAAATAACACATTTTAGATAATTACCTACTGTACGAACAAAACTAACATTTTGATATTTTTATAAAATAACAGTTTTAGCAGTCTTCATGTCAATGCTGTAGGCAAATAACACATTTTAGATAATTATCTACTGTACGAACAAAACTAACATTTTGATATTTTTTGTAAAATAACAGTTTTAGCAGTCTTCATGTCAATGCTGTAGGCAAATAACACATTTTAGATAATTACCTACTGTACGAACAAAACTAACATTTTGATATTATTTGTAAAATAACAGTTTTAGCAGTCTTCATGTCAATGCTGCAGGCAAATAACACATTTTAGATAATTACCTACTGTACAAACAAAACTAGCATTTTGACATTACTTGTAAAATAACAGTTTTAGCAGTCTTCATGTCAATGCTGCAGGCAAATAACACATTTTAGATAATTACCTACTATACAAACAAAACTAGCATTTTGACATTACTTGTAAAATAACAGTTTTGGAAGTCATCATGCCAATGCTGTAGGCAAATAGATTTTAAGAACAGAATTGTTATTTTAAAAATAAAAGCGATTGAAAGTACTAATGATAAAATATCATGATTTTTTTGTTATTTTTTTATTTCCTATGCAGCAAAGCTAATATATTGTCTGATTATTAAGAGGCTTTTTCCTTATATTCAAGTAATAGTAAATGCAAATCCATCTTATCATTATCATGTTCCTTTTTTGGTAATTTTATTTTATCATGTTCCTTCTTTGGTATTTTTTTTAATACCAGGTTTTGTTCCCGTATTTAATGACAAATCTTAAAATCTGATATCGGTATTCTATACTTGTAACACAGTAACTAACGGCACTAGAATAGTACGAATGAGAAAATAAACTTGTTTCAATAAAAAGATAGTTAACATGTATGTACACAGTTTCCGGGAAGAGATGTCAGACAAAGAAAGACATTATTTATTGGCTTATAAATAAATATATTGTCGTTGAAATAAAACGTAAAACAAGCCCTTTTTCTAATTGAGTGCAAAATAAATATTACACGTAACTCTTTTTAACACGCCTAACACTTGCTTGGAGTGCAGTGTTTACCCGCAGTGATGATGTCTTCGCAAATGTTCGTGTGTTATTTCCCCCGAGCCGCGTTGAAAGATGTGTGCAAGTATCGTGTGTACGAAAAAGATGACAAATAATTATGAATATTATTTTCAATTTTCTGAAAGAAAAAGTCAACTTTTAAATTTTATTTCAACGACTATTATTCAGTCAAGGAATAACATCTTTCTTTGTCCGACACTTATTTTCGGACACCGTGTATATTTTAAATTTACTATTTTCATTAAAATAATTGCAAAACTATATTTCAGGACAAAGAAGCAGACGCTTGGGCTGCAAGCTTCAACTCCATGTTAGAAGAAGTTGATGAATTTCCTCTTATAATCGAGTGAATTCTCTTCAAGTTATTTGTATTGAAATAGCATAGGTTATTGCATGAATGTAATGAATGTTTAACACGATTAAGCTGTTATTGAAATAATAAATCTGCACATTTTTTATATAAAATTTGTAGGTAGGATTGCTCGATTCTGGAAAAATCTAGAGCCATTTTACTCAAATATAAAATTAAGTATGAAGTAAGTAGGTAAGAATATAGATTTATATGCAAATTAAAAATTATGGTTTTCAGTTTTATTTTATTTACAAGTGGTTTAATATGTAGGAATTCAGTGTTGCTGTAATATATTTAAATGTTGACGAGATTAAAACTTGATTGAATTTTTTCAACATAATTTCGATGAAAGACATAATTTCCTGTCTCCTTCCATTTGAGTGAATGTTTTTATTTTCGATTATAATATTTAGTAAAGAAATGTTTAAAAAACACCCATGACAATAACATATGTATTACTTTAAAAATTAATTTTGTTATTGATAAACTTAAGCTTAGGTAAGGTTTTACAGTAGGAACTTAATAAACATTTCAGTCTTTAATTTTTTTGTAAAGATTTGAAATTTTTCAATAAAAATTAATTATGATGGCACTATTGCTTCTATTAGAGCTATTACTTTTATTTATGACAGGAAATCATGATGATTAACCACATAGTCATAGTTTTATTGTTACGATATGAATATATTATAAAATTTGCCATAATAAAGTATTATGTTAAAGATTGGTTCCTTGAATACTATTTTATTTAAGATATTATCCAACTGTGAGCTTCAAGAATTAATTGTAAACGCGCCCTGAGACAGTCAAAACGATTTGAAACAAAGCTCACATACTTGACAGCGGTTTGAACTCATGAAAAGAAATTTGATTAACCGACGCATCAAACACATTACATATACATTTACATCAAACATTATTCAAATACGTGACTGTTTGACGAACCTGTCTAACTAATGTCAAAAAGTTTTTTTAGACTCGTTCAACTATAAGACAACAATTAACTTATCATGGTCTCCAGATAAACATAAGCTGATTAAATTACTGCATACTTAATATGTTATTATGCATTAAGCAAACAGATAATAACTATGATCCGACGTATATTGCAATGCTATTCATCTCGGACATGCATCTCGGTATGCATACTACATGATCATTAAAGATAAACTGTGTAGTGAATCTTAGTCAATTTAAAAATTTCTGAATCCGAACGCAACAAGTTGGTGTTGATACCATAAATATGACCCATGCGATGCTAGCTTAACACATAATAAGAATTTTTCCAGATTAAGTTGGAATTCTTTACTACATCCAACAATAATACTTATACTTATTTACGTTGTAAGACCTGACAGTCTGTGCCGTACGATACTCGGACATAAAGCTTAAGTGGCGGCAAAGAGTCAAGCCATGCGGCCTGGTCTATTTGTCAATAAATATAAATGGTATTACATGAAGAGAAAAAAAAATGTGTACACTTGGTGGGTTTAACGGCAGAAGTAAAACTTTTGTAACAGCTTATAACGGTTTAATCGAACCAAAATTTACATATTTGAATCAAATTATTTGACCGTCTTGGGGGCCCTTAAGAAAGTGTAATTGCGTTTTAGTTTGTTTGGTCAATTATTAGCGTATTAATATGTATACTTTTAAATACCGATATTTAATAAATTTGCATCTCAGGTTAAGAAACACTTTCCACAAAAATTGTACAATTCTTAAACAACATTTGGCTGAATGTTGCCCATTCAGCCCAAATGTCAGAAGTGGACTAAGTAAAGACATATTTTATAAATTATTATACCTGTATGGGCTCGGTCGAGTCTGTTCTGAATCTTGTGCAATCAATAAAAAAATTTCAAAATAGTCTTCAAATCAGAAAATGTTGTCAAATAAATCATTGATTATATAATAATTATTTCTTTGAAATATGTTTAAAATTTCATTTCGATTAGTCAGTATCATATAAACACTTTTCTCTAGAAAAACTCTTAATGCTAAACTTAGCTTACCATTAATCTGAAATAATACGGTAGTTGACTCATTCTAAATTTTGATATTTTTCGTAAAATATAAGATAATTAAAAACCAGTCTTGAAAAAAATTCAAAAAATGTTTGAAAAATAAGCCCTTATCCCTGTCTCTTTTCCTCTTGTAGAATATAATGTGCAATATTAAAAATGACCTCACGACACAGTATTGCCATCCTTCTCTAAAGGTTAAATTTAAACTTTTAAGATTATTAAAAAATGTTTCACTCTTGCATCAGCTTGTACCTTGAAATTATGATTAATAAATAAAAAAAATTTAGTCAAATACCCAATGCTGAGCATTAACAATATGTTTTAAAACAGAAAAAATATGATTTGGTTTTTAGGAAAAATGACAATAAGAGATTTTTATTCTATAATATTTATTCGATTATATATTTGTGCCCTCAAGTGAATGTCAAAAAAATACTTTAATTGTTTAAATTTTTGTGGTTTAATATATTTGTATGCAGGTGGAAACTTACAATCGTCATAAATTTTTTGGCTGATGATGTTATATTATGTTTTGTAATAGACAAAAATAGTATCCTATTCGCCGGACATGACAACAAAGTCAAATAGCGTTCACAAGTTTTCCTGCTCTGTCAATGTTAAGTATACATACAAGTAACTGTATGCAATACCATTTACAAGCCATCTATCTAGGTGCTGGTAACGCTAGATGAACCACTCGGTGCTTTGACAATATATTTGTATGCAGGTGGAAACTTACAGTTGTCATAAATTTTTTTGGCTGCTGATGTTATGATATATTATAGACAAAAATAGTATCCTATTTGCCGGATACATGACAACAACGCTAAATAGTGTTCACAAGTTTTCCTGCTCTGTCAATTTTAAGTATACATACAACTAACTGTATGCAATACCATCTGCAAAATGTCTACCTTTATATAGGTGCTTGTAATGCTAGTTGCACCACTCGGTGCTGTGACTCCGTGGAATCCATACAAAATCCAACTAGTTTTATTATGGCAGTATATGGACGGTGTCAAATATATTCAGTATTTATAATAAGTACAATTAGGATCAGATGTTCGGGTATAGATGCTCTTCAGCGACATTAAATATTTCACTTTTGTTCTTTAAATGAAAAACTGAATAGTTGACAAAGATAATTAAAAAATTATTTCTTTTATAAAAAATTTATTCTGAAAGTGCTTTTACAACTTAAAAATAGCTGTCAAATGTTAAATTTGAAACGTCTATATAATTTTTGTAATAACTAATTTTTTTATGTTTTCCAGTTTTTCTTATGTTTAATATTTATAGATTTATCTTCGTACTCGTATTTCCATATTTAGTGTTTAATAACATAAAAAAAGGGAAATTAGTACAAAAAGTACAGTATATCTTTGTAAAAATATAAAATAAAGAGTGAATGTCATTTCTGTAACCACAAAAACAATGTCTGAAATTACTAAATTGTTTTTTGAATTACCAAACTTTGTAATTTGATTTCCACATTATTTAAATTAATTTATTGTTCAAATTAAGGTTAGAGTGCTTACCTTTTCCTCTTTATGGCAAGTATCCAATTATTCTTTTGATAAAATTACAAACGTTTTAAAAAAAAAAAAAATTTGTAAAATAGCTTAGTTTATTTGTTCACAAACTTTCACCTGTTTAGAAATGGAGGGCATACATCGTCGTTTAAATAGAAAAATGGCATTATTGAAAAAGTAGAAATTAAAAAGTACATTTAAAGTTTTATTAAAATTCGTTTTCTCTTTAAAGTTAGATATTAACATATATGTATTAAATATATAATTTTTAAGTTATGTGTATGAAGGGTTAAGATGGTGGATTTATTTTAAATATTTTTTTATAAATGAGGCAATTATAGAAAGAAATGTAATTTTTCTATCTAAATAAGAAAATATTACGACATGGATTTTTTAAAAAAATAATACATGACTGAAAAAAAATAGTTTTATTTCAATAAATTGTTTTAAAACATTGAAGTATTTAAAAGTTTTTTTTAAACATTTCCACTGAAAATTACAATAATTGTCAAACCTTTATCCTAACTAGTGAATATTTGATATATTAATGGCAACAATATTGAGATCAATGATATCAAATTTTAATCTACTCATACTTGAATAAGAACATAAAACTAAAATTTTAACAGAAATCGGAGACGTCTGTTTCTGTAGATAAAAGTACACTACCTAGTTGTGACATTTTTAATACGAATTATTGAACAAATCGGTAAGTCTAGAACTAAAATGTTAGCCTCTTTTTGATTAAACTTATTTCTAAAAAATCAATATTGCCACTTCTATAAAAAATAAACATGAATTCTTCTATAAACAATTTACTTTTGGAATATTTATTATTTTAATATTAAAGAAAAACTAAAGTTCATACTTAATCGACATTAACAAATTTTTTAACAGTATTTTTACATAGTAAAATATTATAAAATATAAACAAAGTACAATAGTAACGTCCTAAACATAAAATACTAGAAAAATTAAATTAAGTTATTAAGCATATTTATAGATTTGCATAAAAGTTTTTATAAAACTTGGGAATTATATTTTTATCTATAAGACTAAGTATACCTGCTTTCTTACAATTAGACACCCAATTTTGATGAGTCAAGCGTTCATTCATTCAGCAGTTCATTTTTTCCTTGGTGGTTCGAGTTTTGATTAGGACAGTTTTGAATCTATCTTCCTTATAGGAATACTTGTAAAAAAATCGATCATTAAACTCTTTTTCTACTTAGATATCTCCCATCTTAACCTTTTCTTTATCTTCATTCATTGTGTAATTTCCTCCAATGTCGTCTGCAAATTTTTTAATAACAAAAAACTTGTGGTCTCCTTCATAATCTCTATATGGATTCCTTTTTTTTTGGCTGTTCTTATCAGTCTAATGTATTGCTCCGGTAAGTAAATAGGTGTAGATTTCAGGGATTTTGAAATATTACGCTCAATAGTGGAATGGGCTGAGCTTTTATTTTGTGAGTGACCTTTTATAAGAAATTGGTGGGTGATAGGCTTTAAATTTTCTAAATTTGTCAGAGCATGCATATACATTTGCAATCATACATTAATTTTTTTGCTGAACATAGCAGTTGTCGCTGTAAAATATTATTTCATAATATTTTTTAATTTTTACTTGTAAACTTCTTAAATTACTTAAAACGCATGATCCCATTTCATTGACTCCTCTTAAACCTTCCCCTTCATGCCAGACGTAGCAGTTTATGTCTTTGGATCTGAGTTCATAAATGGTAAAGTTCAGAACATTAAGTTTTGATATATAATAAAAATTGGAGACGTCACCATTTGAGATTGCAAATCATAGACGGCTGTTATACTTTTTCATTTGCATTTTCTTTTCTTACTAAATCTTTTTCTTCGAGATGAGAGTCATATTCGGTTTTTAACTGATCTTTATCATCTGCATTGTTATAAGCTGCGCAATCCTCACATTGGTCCTTTTTTGGAGTCCAAAAAGAAATATTGTACTCTTTGTTCAATAAGTTATAGTATATTTGATAACTAGCTTGAAAGTGTTTTCCGACTGACATTTTGTAACATAGTGTCTATGTAATTGTGCAACAGTGAAACCTCCCTCAATGTATTCCCGGCTAGTATTAGCTCGACAATAATGATTTTTAATTCTAGCTGTAGAATCGATATGTTTTTTAATCCCATCAGTGTTATTGTGTTTCCTATACTTCCCTCTTTTATCATCTTTCAGAAAACCTCCAAATATAGTTTTTCATTGAAATTACTGTTCTTATTGGTCTGTTGGATATATCCAAGGTATTTTTAAAAAAGTCTTAACACTCAAATATTTTCCCTTTCTACTTCAAAATGAAATGCATGGTATAGTCTTTTCTTGTACTTCCTTTGCGAATATATCGATATTTAGGTTTTATTACAGTTACATGTATATTGATAAATTGACGTTGCATCTCTAAATCACCCATCTTCCAGTAATTTGTAAAAATAATTGGATGCTTTTCCTCGCTAGTCTTTTTAAAACATTTCAGTTTACATTTATCAGTGCCTGTAGGTTTTATTTGTCTTTCTTTCATTTCTTTTCATAACTTAGATGTCAATACGTATGCTTTACCAGAATTTCTTAATAGTTTTGATTAATTTTTCTCCATTCTTCCGACATAACTTTACTTTTTCTCACTGTTTTCGTTTTCTCTTTTCCGTCTTTAATTGTATCTACTGGTTTTCATTTATTGCTATAGTTTCTTCTTCTGAAGACGATGATAATCCAAGATTTTTGTGGAGCAAAAAATCGGGATCATTATCTACGTCGTCAAATGAAAAGTCGTTTTGACTGTCAGGTATAGAGTTGGAAGAATTATCGCCCTCATCCTCTGAGGAAATATCCGATTCCAGTATTACTAAATTGCACGAAGTTTTTGGACCGTCAGAAAGTAAAACGTCAGTAATTTCTTCTGATTCTAAATCACTTAACTCAAATTCAGTCGTTCTTTTCAGCCCAGGTTAACGCAAATCCAGAAAAAAGTTGTGGATAAATTGCTATTTAAATTAGAGAAGGGAGTGCGTATGGAATTTAATTTATTTTCCGATGTTTTGACGTTGATAGTCTCACATAGTTTAGATGTGGATGCTTCATTTATCAGATCTCTATTTTCTGTATCTGAGTTATGGCCTTGATTAACCAGCTCTGGCTCTGAATCATTCGGTTCCGTGGATTCAGACACTTGATATTTCAGGTATGACAACTGGTTTTTGTTGGCCTTTAATGGAAGAGAATTATAGGCCACTGGATTCTCTTCACCTCGTTTCTTAAACAAAGTGATTTTTAAAACTTTCTCATTGCGCTTCATCCTAAAATTAATAAAATTTAAAGATTAATTTTATTAGTTTGACACCCATGTCTTTTGCGAATATATTTAATAACTTCACGCAATTTGTAGCATAATTTAATCTCATAGATGCATGTATTTTTGTTAAAAATACCCGCATTTATAACAGCAAATTATATTATAAATTTCGTAGATAAACGTCATCATTAAACAAAATAATAAAAAAATATATTATTCTAAACAATCAGTCACATTTAAAATTATATTTTTCTGATATGAAATGTATAATGTCATGTCTCAATAACATAATTTCTTGATGAGACATTTAAAAAAATTACATTTTTCTATAAACTATACACAAACAAATTAAGTTCTATTTTATAGAATAAATATACTTTCTTGAAAAAGACGTTTTTTTCAAATATTTCTCATTTTTTGTAAACGTATCCACACACTATTTTGAGAAATGTCACTTTTCTATAGGAATGCACATGTACTTCGTTTTGTGGGATGGGTTGCAAATGATAGGTGACGTTTTTCCACAAGCAAAATGGCCGATGACCAAAGAGTGCAAAAATGACACATGCGACATCTCATGAGCTTAACGTATAATTTTATAGTTTCTCTTTTCTATATAAAATATAGTAGATAGTCTCATTTTAGCCAAAAATCTTATTTTCGAAAAATTTTGAATATTGCCAGTTTTTTATTTAAGCGATGATATTTTGCAGAAGAGCTGTCATTGTTTCCCTTTTTAAAGGAAGCAAGCACTGTCGTCGTTTTGATTGTCCCATCATGCACTTTGTATCCAGTGAATATGCTTCAAATATATCTTATGAAATTCAGAAACGAATACTTTCATCATGTCAATTATGTTATTTTATTTATGTTTTAAAATTATTATTGATAAATGTAAGGTAATGTATGGAAATTCCATGATATGTTAATAAACATTTTTTGGTTCACATTTTGTATTATTTTTGGTTTATTTATAAAGAAAAGCAAGATACTTCTAAAGTCTCTATTCATTTTAAAGTTATAAAACTAAGTATCGCTTTTTAATTTATTATTATTAATTACTCAAAAATAAATGTGGAAAATTTTGAGTTAAGCCAATTTAAATCAAAAATTTTAAAACATATTTTTTAATACACAGACAGTATACCAAACTCTATGTCAGGTGAGAAACAGGAAAAAATAATACCTCACTGTGGAATGGCCCATTCATGGGAGTCCAAGAAAAATAAAAATGACCATAATTCACAAATTTTGAATATCTCAAAAATTTCTGTCCTGCACCTGATTTTTAGCTGCTCTAATTCAATTATCCATAACTTATGATTCTAATCCTAAATAACATATGTATTGATTACCGCCTAAATTAAATCTTGAAAATGATGATTTTAAAAAAAATCTTCATACATTAAAAATTAGTTTAATTTAAATTTAGCTCCCATACTGTGACACAAATGTACTATGCTAATCTGACTAGTATTTTTTAAAGATGACCCATTTAAGCAAGGTTTCAAAATGGTACAACACTTTCTAACTTAAAAAAATTTTTACCTACCTTAAAAACCATTACACAGAAAATGAGACAGATGTGATATCATTTCACGTGAATTACATTGAGACAGATAGAGACACTATTTGAAATGAGTTAGAGTGAAATAGTTAATGATGAGAATGGAGGATTGAAAATGTTTGGTAAACCAGTACTACAAATACGCTGGCCAGGTCCTTGTATTGTAAACCTATGTCCACAAGTAAACAGTCCACAGCCTTAGTAGTTCTCATACATTTCATCAGCAGTTCAAAGCAGCGCCATCTAGTAGTAAGTTCACTCTACACTTGAGAGTACTTTTTGCATATAACGTGTAAGTACGTAGTTATACATATAATACATAGTGACATCTTGAAGGTGTCATTATTTTTTCATAATGTTGCAATTGGTCAGGTGCGTGAAGATAAAAATAAAAATGTTTATTAAGTAGTGTAAAGCTTTTAATTTCATCATTTTCGAACTTTACTTTTTTCATTAATATTATTTACATATAATTTAATTAGTACTTCATCAAAATAAATCACAACAGTCATTGCATACTTTCATTAATACTATAATTACAAATTAATAAAGTTCCCAACTCATCTTTACATTGATTGTAAAGTAATTAATTGCATGCTCGTTCCAAAACATAGTCTTTAGCGTTTTTCTTCACAACATTCATATTACATTGTTTACTGGCAAATGCAACTTACAAAGTACAAAAAACATTAATACATTTTAATCTACGTATTCAATCAATAGATCATTGCCAAAATTGGTTAGTCATAATTTTTAATTTGGTTAAAAATATCTTCAGTTTTAGGAGTCTTCAATTTATTTAATTTTTTTGTCATGAGCGTATACAATATATTTCTGCCAATAGTCTTTTTTACAATTTACCTTTGGTGGAAGAGAACTATGTTTAAAAGAGTATCAATCTTCTTGATGAAATTTCCATTTCTTTAGTCTAAATATATGTTATCAACTATAAATTTTAACTTTGTAAATTCATAACATGGGCACTATTGATAAAAATGTCATGTGAAATTTTTAAGTATTTTACACACTTTAATTTTTTTGGAAATATGTAGAAAGTTTATGTTCCTCTTATTTTTTTATTTTATATTTATTACATCCATAGATCACACATACTGGATCAATTTAAACGGCATTTCATATGAAAATTACACAAAAACTCCGAAGGCAATTTCTTAGCAAATGAGCACCAACAATAAGAACGTGCAAAATGCTATCATTACCATGTGGTGATAAATTCATTAATGTTGATTACCTGCTGTTATTTTTTCATGAGAAGCGACCCTGGCATACATATTGTAAGCAATGAAAATTATTTATAATGCATAAATATGTTTAGTGCGTTGTGATAAAGTATTTTAATAATTCATAAAAACAATGTAGACTTTAGTTTTCCAAAAATCGAATTCTTTCACACTCGTACTTAACCTATTTACATTTAATAATTTTTTATGTCCTGTTTTCTGTCAATAATATATTAGACTTATTTGACAAACACGTAACCTTTGTTGACGAACACGTTTGCTTGATGTCAACACGTCACTTTTGTTGACGTCAAGCAACCTCTTTTATGTTTTGGGTACGGTCTGATTTCAAACTTTTGCATAAACTAATATTAGTGTGTTTGTTTCCAACTCAAACCTGTGCTGGATATTTTGACCGTAACCTACTGAAAAAAGTTTTACTTATTTTCTTGGAGAATTAGCCTATGACTTAATATAACATCCTTGGAGTCAACAGTCCTTTTTGGTCGACTGTATTTAAGTCCATGCAAATGTTAATTGTTCATTTGCGTCGATTCAAACAATGTATTCGCTAACTATTTAGCTCAAGCTCTATAATATTTATCACTTTATATTTAAAAGTGTAACCTGTAGGTACTTAGCTAATAATTAAAGTTCGGTTTCGATATATATTATATCCGAAGACGTGAATTTTTCATAAGTTTTTAGCCTTGAAACAAAATTATTGAGTTCTAATAACATGAGTAATACCTACTGTAAATTTATATATTATTTTTTACTTTCAATATTAAAGTAAGAAATAATAGTTCATTTGTATTATTACTTTTCTTTTTAATTCAGTGTCTTTTAAGAGGTTCTCAATGAAATGAAAAAAAATGAAATGAGGAAAATTGCACACATATGAAAGTTTAGCACTCAGTGATTTTGATTTGTAATGAAATATTGTACGAATGCAATGTTCAATTTACAATGGCAGACAAAAGAGAATAGCTTCTGAATGACGTCTTATTCAAAAAAATTCAATTATTTTTCCCTAGATATCGAGAAAATGGTTCTATTTTTCGAAACACTTATATTGAACGTCTGTTTGTACTTATGTGTGATATTAATAAACGTTTTTTTAAATGTCGTTACTAAATTGTAAAAAAAATCTTGAATTAAAATTATTTCATAGAATATGTCTATAGTTTATTAAAATAATGATATATACACAGTGTCTGGGAATAAATATCGGACAAAGAAAGTAGAGCTGAGGCGTATTTATTGTTACCGGCAAAAATACTCGATACTTCAGATCAAAATACGTACTTGGTATGCGAAATACAAAATACTTGGTTTTGTAAATACTTGTATGGCATGGCCGACCAGACGTTTGTACAATGGTTACTTTATGGTCAGGCTGCAGCATAACTCGACCCGTCTTTGTCTAGCAATGTAGCTATTCACTCACGCATATCGTACTCAGGTTTTCCCGCTCTTTCATATTTAAATGTGTATGAAATAAGGGACAAATTGAATATTTAAATACTGGTAAGTCGTAATACTTTTAAAGTATGTAGTACGAGTATGTCAAAAGTATTGCTTTACATTTCACAGTTGGCGGTCAAATA
This sequence comes from Druceiella hillmani, assembly GCA_039881145.1. Taxonomy (NCBI): domain Eukaryota; kingdom Metazoa; phylum Arthropoda; class Insecta; order Lepidoptera; family Hepialidae; genus Druceiella; species Druceiella hillmani. The sequence goes on along the minus strand of JAYKKI010000095.1, from coordinate 7,986,180 downwards.
TATACTCAATACACAAATACGAGTATTTTAAAATAAAGATTTTAAGTACAGTGCTCTTTTCGTCTAATGATTCTTCGTTTTTCTACTGGCACAGTTGAGCGTAATTAATTTGTAGTGTAAATATTGTGAAAATATAGTGTTTATAAAAACTAACTTTTAATAAAGTTAAATTATAATTTCGTCATTATGTCCACAAGAAAGTCAAATACCCTAAATAAGAGTATTTTACAGATTTGGGTGATTATTTTTCTTATTGCAATATTTACAAAACTAAATTGTTATTCAAAACAGCTACATATAATTTAAGGAAATATTTCAATAGAAAACATTCAAATTAACAATAATCAATATAGAACAATTTGTTCCGAACATCTTACTACATTATGTTAAAAACAAATTGGCTTAAATAAACATGGAAAAAAATGTTTTTTATTGTAAATAATGTGATTCATTTTTTAAATATGCTATCAAAATGACTATATCAAATTAATCATTTAGTTACCAGTCCTAAACCTGGCGCTATAAATATTTATGTTAGTATGAAGGAAAAATGAAACATTGTATTTTTTAATTATAGGACTTCCCGCCAATTAAAGTTGTAAGAAATAAAGGATATGAGCATTGAATCCTTCATAACAGGTTACAATTAAAATTTATTTTACGTATCCCGCGGCCGTAACTTTATGGCCATTTGTAATATGGTCTTCTCACAACGGATTTACGTCGCCTATACTCGTCGAGTATTTTGTCACCGATATTTTATGATGCTACGAGTATCATAGTAGATACTGACTCGTCGTAGTCAGTATCTCAAAATACTCGTATCGCCTAAAGTCTAAAAGAAAGACGCTAGTCCTTGGCTATAAAAAAATACTAGTCAGTAATAATAACTGAACATTACGCAAGATTGTTTGAAAATAAAAATAAATTCTAGTAGTAGAATATCCACTTTGCTTAATACTTTGCAGGTTTAGGATTTAGGACTGTCAACCTAGATTCAAATTATATACAAAATAACTTTAACGATGATTCAATAAATTTGAATAGAATGACATATTTATACAATTATTTATTAGAATTTTGAAATGAAACAAAAAAGTGTTTGTTTACACAAATATTTTGAGCGAATTAAAGTATACTTTATCATAGTATTCACATTCGATCACGAATAGCTACGTTCGTCTACATAGATCTAGTTGCATACAGTTCGATCATTTTCTTTTTCTTTCATGTAATGGCCAAATATTTACTTTTAAATCTATCTTCACGACGCGACGAGAGAGTGAAATGATTGATTTGGTAAAACGAAAAAGACGCCGACCACTCCCTATCTCATCTAGTGATATATTGATACATTTTGATTTCAAGTGAGTGAGTGATAGATACGATCGTAATATGTGAGCTATATGTTTTGTATCTCTAACTCATGAGTTACACATCTCTAGTGCATAGATAATATACTGAAGGTAAGAAGATTGCCATAAAAACTGTCAAACGAAGTGGAAAGGTTTTTCGCTGTCTGATTACTTCGTTATTATTTTCGTGGTATTCAGTCTATTTTGTTGCAATAAATTATCTATTATTTGTATTTTATAACTATTTTCATTTAGGGTTTGTCCGTAGCTATACTCAATTAATTGTTATAATTTGTGTCCTGTTCGGTAAGTTTTTTCTTTTGTTTATTTTTTTGTATTATTATTTTTAGTCACATTGAATCTGCTCGAGCTTTGTAAAGGTCACGTCGGAAGAAACTGCTCTCTTCCTATTGACAAGGCAAAATGTATCTTTTGTAGTGGAAATCATGATTCCACTACTATTAGTCGATAGACTTTGTCCGGAATTCGGAAGACAAAAAAAGATCAAATTTGAAATGTCTTAAAGAGACATATCCTATACGAAAGCGTCCAAAATGGTCCCTTCTATTAGAAAATCATACGCCTCAGTTGCAGCTCAACACAACCCCCCCACAATTTTTTCCTTTCCATTCTTTCCAAGATTTGTTCTTTCAGCCTCG